>JARCFY010000011.1:90595076-91845076 GCA_029233225.1 Lepidodactylus listeri | reverse complement strand
CCATTGTGCACCAGAAGTGATGTCGCCTTATTGCCAGGCTGGGACTCCCTGCATTGCCAATATGTCCCCTCTGCCAGTTGCTGGGGGGCGAGGGGGGAGGCTGGCAACCCTAAGATTTAGTTATTCCACTTTAGATTCCAACTCCGTGTATGTGTGGGATACTGCTTCTGCATCCCCCTCTGTGTAAGAGAACTTCCTGAAAACAAAAAATTAGCACAACGGAGTCATAGCCAAGCCTTACTGGGCTAGTTCTCTACTAGCGAGGAGCTTTTCACAGAAGGGAGTGCCCTGCAGTTTGAAGTGGTACAGTCGGTTATCTGAGAATTCTAGCCAAGGGTGAAAGTAGTTTCAATTGTTCTGTCTCTCTTGGGGAGGATCTTGAAGCAGAAAATGGGAGGTATTGCATCAGTTGCTTTCTTACGGGTTCCAGCTTGTTACTGGCTTATTTTCATCCCTGATTCAGTCACACAGGTGGTCCTTAGGTCTCATCAGGACTGTATTTCCACATCTGGGAGAATGAGGCGGTGGAATGTTGAGGCGGTAGAATGTTGAGGCGGTGGAATGAACTTAGCCAGTTCAGATTGCTGGCGGTGGATTCCAACTCTGAATATTCCTCCCCATAAAACCTTCCAAGCAGACAGAACAAAAAAAAATAAGTCCAGCAGGAAAAAGATCTCAGCTCTTTGCTTCCCACGCTGGTTTTCGGTCCACAAGGCATTTTTTTCAACATAGAATAGCATTTCCAAAATGCGATACTTCACCTACAGTTGGAAGTGGGTGCAATACAGTCTGTCGCCTCAGCGTTCTGCTGTTGTTATTCCGACCTCATTCTCCTGCATGCGTGAACCAGGCTTTCCTGTGCAATCCTTAACAGAATTAGACCCTTTTAAGTCCCTTGCAGTCATCGGACTTCGACGGATGTAACTCTGTTTAGGATTGCCCCCCAAGCCTCTCTTTCTTCCAAGTGTGGGGTTTCACATTCCCTCCGGCACTTATCACAGAGATTTCTAGATGGCATTTACACGTCTTGGTATCTAGAATATCTTTGTTTTTCTGAGGTAAAATTGGAGTGACACTGCCAAAAAGTGGATTTGTAGAGAAAAGTTTCAATACCAGTGTATTTCTGAAAGAGCGAAACAAAATATATTTCCGAAGCAAAATATATTTCCCAATTTAGTGTCTTGAAAACGCTTGTTGCATCTATATAAAACTGCTTTCCCTGCATGGTGGAATCTTTATGAGAGCCAGTTTGGTGTAGTGGTTAAGAGCGTCGACTCTAATCTGGGAGAACCGGGTTTGATTCCCCATAGTGTGACCTTGAGTCAGTGACAAGTTCTCTCAGAGCTGGTCTCTCAAGGGCAGTTCTTGAGAGAGCTCTTTCAGCCCCACCTACCTCACAGGGTGTCTGTTGTGGGGAGGGGAAGGGAGAGGAGTTTGTAAACTGCTCTGAGACTCCTTTGGGTAGTGGGTTATAAATTTAATATCTTCTTCTTTTACCCTCCATGTCGTGGTCACAAACAGAAAAAAATACGACATCGTCTGAGAGGCACAAAACTCCCTTCTCAGATGTGATGTAAAATCCTTGTGTTGTTCCCCAGAAAACACAAGGCTTTGTTAATGTATAGCTGGAACCAGACAGACACCTCCCTCATAACTGAATAGCCTACATGCAAGTTAAGGCAAGGAAGATCAGGAAAAGAAAGGGTATGGATGGGGAGAGATATAACAAGTAGCAGGTCCCTACTTAAAACTAAATGGGATGTAAATCTAGATTTTTCGTTGTCGTCTGAGGATCCATTCCCAGGCGTGACTCGGAAAGAGCCACCTGGCTCTTTCCTTTCAAAGCAAATCGGTTTGCAAACTAGTCATGTGTCGGAAGGATGCCTGAACATCTGTCAAGGCATCTGCAGACACAAATGTCTCATTGTGGAAAGGGGAAGTGTGGACAGGGTGGATTAAAAATAGCCCCTCTGAAGTACACAGAAGGACTTAATTATGGGGGGGGGGGGTAAAAGCCATCATAGCAGCCCAATCATAGCAGTTTGGCTATTTGTGTGAATTCTAAGAAAAACCCAGAGAAAGGACATCATTGTCTGTAAGGTTTTAGAGACTCTAGACAGATGAGATGAAAATCATGGGTGTCAAGGATTTCCAGGCTGAAACCCATGGGTCCCCGGGGCTGTTGCACACAAATGAGCAGATGTTTCGTTAATTTTGTAGGAAAAGGTTTATATAGCTTATTTAAAGCTTCAAACTGCAATCAACACAATCTGCTACTTAGGGAGGTGGTGAGTTCCCCCTCACTGGCTGTCTTGAAGCAGTGGCTGGACAAACCCTTGTCAGGGATGCTCTAGGCTGATCCAGCATTGAGCAGGGGGTGGGACTAGATGGCCTGTAGGGCCCCTTCCAACTCTGGGATTCTGTGATTCTAACTCAGCAGCAAAACAAGAAAACTGGCTTAACTATCTAACACTCTCCAGGATTTGCGTTAGAGGGCCTAAACCTTAAATCCAAGGGTCAAAAGTCTCAGGCAATTGCAATTCAAGCACGACATAGTCCAGGCCTTTTGTCCATCAGAATCCAAGCTAAAGAGAAGAGAGAAGCGACTGGATTTATACCCCGCCCTTCACTACCCAAAGGAGTCTCAGAGTGGCTTACAAACTCCTTTCCCTTCCCCTCCCCACAACAGAGACCCTGGGAGGCAGGTGGGGATGAGAGAGCTCTGAGAGAACAGCTCTGGGAGAACTGTGACTGACCCAAGGTCACCTAGCTGGTAGCATGTGGAGGAGCGGGGAATCAAACTAGGGTTACCATCCCCCACAGATGGGGCAGGGGATCCCCTTTCAAAAGCAGCCATTTTCGCCAGGTGAACTGATCTCTGTTGCCTGGAGATCTGTTGTAATTCCTGGAGATCTCCAGCCACCACCATGAGGCTGGCAACTCTAACTTGGGATAAAGATCATAACTGATGGGAGGGGCCATAAAAATGAAGAAATCTTCCTCTGAAGCCAGAGATGACCCCTTCCCCGCACTCCCCAGCTGTAAATCTTTGTAATGGTCACACAGTCTGTTTTCAGGTGGGAATTGATGCGGGGGTCGAGCATATCAACATCATTGAATTACACTTCCCATGGGCCCTTGGGATTAAACAGATTTTAGAACTGCAAAGAAGCCTGCAAGTAGGGTTGACAAGACCAGCATGGAGACAAGCAGGAGACTGGGGTGGGGTGGGGTGGGGGACATGGGAAGAAGTTCAGCAGCAACAGCATGACATCCCCTCCAGGAAAAAAAATGTGGATGGTTTTACCACAGAGTACAATTTCTAGAGAAGGTGTGACCTCACTTCCTTTTTATCCAGGTAGTGATGTCACACCATTGGCCTGATGGCCATTTTTTATGGGACTGGCCACCCTTCCTGCGAGTATGATTGCCAGTCTTCCAGGTGTCTTCCCAGAATTACAACTGACCTCCAGACGGCAATGATCAGTTCCCTTGGAGAAAATGGCTGCTTCAGAGGGTGGACTCCACGACGTCATATTCCTGCTGAGCTCTACCCTGAAAACTCCACCCTCCTCAGGCTCTACCCCCAAATCTCCAGGAATTTCCTAATTCAGAGTTGGCAACCCTACCTGTTAGGCAGGTATTGGGAGCTGAGGCCTAGCAGGAGGGTGAGTCCTTTTCATCTCCTTACCAGTTTTGTGTCCAAAACACGAACTCCTCTTCCCTTCCGCCTCCCCCAGCTGCTTTACCATCTACGAAAGAAAAGATTCGAGGCCTAAATCACAGCTCACCCATGGAACTCTCTGGGTGGGCTTGGGCCTGTCATAATCTCTCAGCCTAACTTGCCTCAGATAGCCAGTTGGGTGTAGTGCAGGGGTGGCCAATCTGAGGCTCAGGAGCCACATACGGCTCTTTCACACATATTGTGTGGCTCCCAGAAGGGCTGCTGGGGAAGCAAAAGGGGAGACATACTTTTTCTCCCTCCCTCCCTCCCTCCCTCCCATCTATTTGCTTTCTTGGTTCTCTCTCTCTCTCTTTCTTTCCACCTCTTTCATGCTTTCCTTCCACCTCTCTCTCTTATTCTCTCTCTCTTAGACAAATAAATATCATCTGCGAACAAACATTATTGGACAAAAAAATATTATCAGTATCTGTTATTACCCGTTCTGTTTTTATTTTTGGCAGTCTCATTAAATGTTAATAAAAAGCAAATTTGTATATTTTTAAATAAAAACACATGTGGAATATTTGTTCATGTCTTGCGACTCTCCAACATCTGATGTTTATTTTATGTGGCTCTTACGTTGAGCAAGTTTGGCCACCCCTGGTGTAGTGGTTAAGACACTAATCTGGAGAACTGAGTTGGATTCCCACTCCTCCACATGAGGCCTGCTGGGTGACCTTGGGTCAGTCACAGTTCTCTCTGAACTCTCTCAGCCCCACCTGCCTCACAGGTTGTCTGTTGTGGGGAGAGGAAGGGAAAGGAGTTTGTAAGCCGCTCTGAGTGAAGGGTAAGGTATAAATCCTTCTCCTCCTTGTTATAAAGATTGAATGGGATAATCCTTGTTATGCTGTTGAAAGACCTCTGGCGGAAGATCAGGTGTGATTATTGTTTAGAATACCAGAACTAAGCTTTTGAGTGAAAGTGAATAATCCATTATTTTGGTTTGAGATGCGTTCTCACATTATGCATGGGAAAATATATTTGCTCTTTTGAGGCTGTGTCCTTGGAACGCTATGGGTGCATCTATGTGTGCAGTAGAGGGGACCAGTCAAGAAACCTTAGTTTCTACCTAGCAAAGTGCCCAGGGCCAGAGGGTTGCCAACCTCCAGGTGGTAGCTGGCGATCTCCTGGGATTCAAACTGATCTTCAGGCGACAGAGATCGGTTCACCTGGAGAAAATGGCCACTTGAAAGGTGGGTAGGGTTGCCAAGTCCTACTTACCTAATGGCGGGGGGGAGTCCTCCTTGGCCCGGGAGCTCCCTCGGCGCACGCCCAGTGACATCGCCCGGAAGTGACGTCACCTTGTTGGGGGCGTTGCCAGGGCGACGCTCTGGCAATCGCCCCAAAACTCTATGGTGCCATAGAGTTTTGGGGCGATTGCCAGAGCGTCGCCCTGGCAACGCCCCCAACGTGATAACATCACTTCCGGGCGATGCCATTACGTTGGGGAAAGTCGTCCTGGCAGGACGACTTCGAGGGTGGGGTTCCCTGTAGCGAGGGATCCCCCGGCCCCCGGGCTGACTTGGCAGCCCTAAAGGTGGGATCCATGGCATTATACCCCACTGGTGTCCCTCCCTCCCCAAACCAGCCCTCCTCAGCCTCCATCCCCAAAATCTCCAGGTATTTCCCAAAAAGGAGATGGCAACCCTAGGCTGGGCTAGGGAAAAAGCCAATGCAGAATTGCCCATAGAAGCAAATTATATGGAAGAAGCTTGAATATTGAGTTGAGAGCCCTGGGTGTGAAAAAAAGACTGGGGGCTAGGAGAATGGAGAAGAGGAGAAAGAAGAGTTGGTGGAGGCTACAGGCATGGATGGCCTCAAGAGGGAACTGGATGAACATCTGGAGCAGAGGTCCATCAGTGGTTATTAGCCACAAGGTGTAGATAGGAACTCTCAGTCTGGGGCAAGTGATGCTCTGTCTTCTTGGTGCTTGGGGAGGGCAACAGTGGGAGGGCTTCTAGTGTCCCGGCCCCACTTGCTGAACCTTCTGAGGGCACCTGGTGTTTTTGGCCACTGTGTGACACAGAGTGTTGGACTGGATGGGCCACTGGCCTGATCCAACATTGGCTCCTCTTATGTTCTTAAGAGATGATAGGAGAATTTTCAAGGGCTGAGATACATCTGGATTGGAAAAAGAAATAATATCAGACTTCTAAATGAGCCATTTGTCTTCACTGTCGCATTAAAAACAAACGTCTTTCTGTCCACAGGAACTCTCCAGCGGGACAGGCTGTTTAAAAACTTCACCCGCAAACGCCAACGGGCCATGCGCAGGAGAGTCCACCAAGTCAACGGACACAAGTTTATGGCCACGTATTTACGACAGCCCACGTACTGTTCGCACTGCCGGGAATTCATCTGGTAAGGACAGCTTAAGAACTGGTTTAGATAAAAGCCTCCCCCTGTCATTATCTCGGCTCATCCCTCTATTGGCCCTAATACGGTTCCCACACAGTCCTGTTTCTCTTTGCAAGTGGAGGCGCTTAGTCTGCCCACCTGGTTTGAGACAGGGAATCAGCAGTGGAAGTTTCGCCAATACAAGCTGTCCAGCCTATTGGGGTGGGGGGAGTGCCAAAGAAGTGGCATCTACTACTGGGGATTGGGACACGGCTTCCTGCAGCACAGCTCAAACGGCTCAGCCTGGGCTCAGCTGAGCTTGGGTACTTGGTGGGAGACCACCAAGGAAGACGGGGGTTGCTATGCAGAGGCAGGCAATGGCAAACCACCGCTGCTCCTTTCTTGCCTGGAATGCCCTGTGGATGAGGTCGCCATCTACCGGTTGTGACTCAACAGTTCATTCTTCTTCTTCCCATTCAGGGCGAGAGAGTATTTCATAAGAACATAAGGGATCCATGTTGGATCAGGCCAATGGCCCATCTAGTCCAACACTCTGTGTCACATGGCAGCCAAAACCCAGGTGCCATCAAAAAGTCCCCCAGTGGGGCCAGAACTCCAGAGGGCCTCCCACTGTTGCCCCCCCAAGCACCAAGAACATAGAGCATCACCCCCAGACAGAGTGTCGCATCTAGATCTTGTGGCTAAGAGCCACTGATGGACCTCTGCTCCCAAGAATCGCTGCCTCAGGCAGAAGAACATAAGATAAGCCAATGTTGGATCAGGCTAATGGCCTACCCAGTCCATCACTCTGTGTTACACAGTGGCCAAACCCAGGGAACATCAGGAGGTCCACCAGTGGGGCCAGAACTCCAGAGGGCCTCCCATTGTTGTCCCCCCAAGCACCAAGAATACAGAGCATCACTCCCCCAGACAGAGTGTTCCCTCTATACCTTGTGTCTAATAGCCACAGATGGACCTCTACTCCATATGTTTCATCCAATCCCCTCTTGAAGCTGTCTATGCTTGTAGCCGCCTCTTCCTGCGGCAGTGAATTCCACGTCTTAATGACTCTTCGAGCGGATACATACTTCCTTTTATCTGTTCTGAGCCTACTGCTCGTTAATTTCATTGAGTGCCCACTAGTTCTTGTGTTGTGAGAAAGGGAGAAAAGTACTTCTTTCCCTACCTTCTCTATCCCATGCATAATTTTGTAATAATTATGCAGTTGATCTCTACAAATGCACAATACGGCTTCTTCAGCAGCCCAAGAATATCAGCACACACTTGAAGAAAGCAAGTGTATAGTTCTTAAGGTCTCAGAGATAGGGCTGTATAACTTGTACCAGGGGTGGCCAAACTGTGGCTCGGGAGCCACGTGTGGCTCTTTCACACATATTGTGCGGCTCCCCATCTATTTGCTCGCTCTCTTTCTTTCTGTCTCTTCCTTCATCCCTCCCCCTCCCTTCCCCATCTATTTGCTTTCTTTGTTTCTCTCTCTCTCTCTTTCTGCTTCTTTCATTCTTTCTTCCCACCTCTCTCTCTCAGACACATAAATATCACTAGCAAACAAATAAATATAATTGGACAAATAGATATCATTATCAATATGTTTTCCCCCTTTTGTTTTTATTTTTGGCAGTCTCATTTAATGTTACTAAAAAGCCAATCTGCATATTTTCCAATAAAAGCGTGTGTGTGATCATTGTGCATGTCTTGTGGCTCTCAAACATCTGGTGTTTATTCTGTGTGGCTCTTACCTGAAGCAAGTTTGGCCACACCTGACTTATACAGATTGAAGTAGTTGGCTTACTCTGTAACAGAGCACTTCCCTATTTGGGTCCCAGGGAAAACATAACCTCCTCCAAGAGCGTTTTCTCCTTTTATTACAAAGGTATCCTTTGACTAAGAAGAAGGATGTGCCATGAGGTGCACCCATCCACGGGGTGTTCCAGGCATGAGATGAGCAGAGGCACTTTGCCACTGAGAGCGTGTGTGGCGTAGTAGGTAGAGTAGTGGACGAGGAATCTGGGCGACCCAGATTTGAATCTCCACTTCTACTATGAAGGCTTGCTGGACACCTTTGGGCCTGTCACAATCTCTCGGCCTGGCCTAGTTAGCAGAGTCGTCGCTGTGAGAAAACGAAGAAGAGAACAACGTTCTAAAGCAGAGGTGTCGAACTCGATGGCTACAAGAGCCAGATCTGTCCTAAATGTCACTTTGTCGAGCCGGGCCACGTGTGCCATAAAACGTAATGCCACGTAGCGGAGATATAAACTTTCTAAGGACACAGGAAACCCCAGTTAATGATATTTTTGTACTCCAAATACAAACTACGGGTCATTTTACACCTCCCCTCTAAAGTAGTTGGACTGCTGTCTTTTCCTGTGCTGATTTCACAGTGGTGTGAAATTTCACTCCAGGGGGTCTAAGTGCACTAATCAACAGCAATTGTTTAAAGCAGAATGAAGCCGGCTGCATACTAGCTTGACCACAGGAGGGCAATTAGTAGACGTGGACATTTCAGTGGCAGCACGGTTTCACACCGCACAGAAGTATGGGCAGGGTTTTTTGGAACTAGAATGATTCCAGCGGGAAAGTCAGATGTCAAAACAGCCTAAAGCAATTGATTCCTAGCAGTGAAAGCAATTGATTTACTGGGGAGCCCACAAAAGTCCCAATGTATGTATTTAATTATATGCAAGACTAGGTTTTTTCCAAGTGATACCATAGAAGAGGCAGGACTTTATATTTCCATGCCCACCAGTTGCTTGCGGGCTGGGTAAGAGCTCTGGATGGGCCAGTTCTGCCCCCCGGGCCTTATCTTTGACACCCCTGTTCTAAAGCCATTTTGAGTCCCAACTGGGAAGAAAAGTGGGATATAAATGAATACATGCAAATGCATGCCTTTCTTTGCATTGCCACCCTCAATTTCCTGGTGGTCTCCCATCCAAGTACTAGCCAGGGCCAGCCCTGCTTGGCTTCGCAGCTCTGATGAGCCTCGCTTATTCAGCCTGCTGTCCTTTGATTAGGTAATCCTCCACTTAATCCTCCTCCTCCTCTTCCCAATTACTGGTAGGGTTGATAGCTGCCTGTAGGAGAAAAAATGTCCTGTTCCTTTCAAAGTGCTTTAATGGCATGCTATTGACGAGGTGATGTCATTTACCGCCTGCCCATTTCCATACATTAAACCTCCCTTAAAGAGACAGGACATTTTTCTCCTATCATGTTGACAAGCTAGGCTCGCCAGCTGTGGCTTGGGAAATTCCTGCGGATTTGGGGGGGGGGGGTGGCTGGGGAGGGTGGAATCTGGGGAGGAGAGGGGGCTCAGCAGGGGTAGGATGCCGTAGAGCCCACACTCAGAAGTTGTCATTTCCTCCAGGGGAAAACTGATCTCTGTAGTCCGGAGATAATCAAGATAGAAGAGAGTTTGCATCTGGGTCTCTGTTTCTTATTTTATCAAACTCACAGACTGTCTGTTTTTCTTCTTGTCCAGGGGCGTATTTGGGAAGCAAGGATACCAGTGTCAAGGTACGATGCCTTGTCTTTGTCAATTAAATTACATATTGCAAGTTTGTCATTTTCTATCCCTGTGCAAGCCCCCATTGAAATTAATAGGAATTGCGCAATTTTGGGCTTTTCCGCATTCTCATTTCCCTTGCTTGTCTGTTTGGGAGGGGGGGAGGTGGTGGTCTGTTCCACATGTGTTTTGCTCCCTCTAGTGGTCAATTCTATATTACATAGCGTTATGCCTGGCATACCTACTGCAGGTTTTATGCCAGCCGTACAGCAATGTAACATCAAATTGACCACTAGAGGAACCAAAACACATGCAGACTAGGAAAAAAATCCAACACAAAAAGAATACACAAGCAAGCGAAATGAGAATGCGGAAAAGCCCGTAGTCTGTGGTGGATTTGTGCCCACACCGATTTAAGAATGTTTTTGTACTGGCTTTGGATTAATGTTTTTTAAAATCACTTGGCAGTGAGAGTGGGATATAAATCTAAATAAATAAATAAATATAATTTCACCTGGTACTCAGGGATAAATTGTACTCAGGGATGCTCCCTCTAAGCTGTGGAATCTTGTGGGCAATATTTCTACTTTGTGAGCTACTGGAATTAAAGTTGTGAGCAAGTGATTTGGCTGCTGCATAAATTAGTTTGCTCTGGAGCCATCCTTCCTGAGCTAAAACAAAAATGTGTTAGCCGGAGGCTAAAAAACTGTGAGCTAGCTCACACTAACTCAGCTTAGAGGGAACACGTGGTCTAATTAACACTGCAGAAGTCTGCCACATTCTCTCTTTTTCCACACGGTGCATCTCCCCCCTTCCCCCAACTATAGTATAGGCAGCTAGTTTAGATGGCCTTAGGACAAAAAGAAACAAAAGAAGAGTTGAGGGATTTGTAGAAGATGGAGCTATTAGCAGTTACTAAGCATGATGACGTCATCTGAAACTCCAGTTTTTGGAGACAGTATCTAATTGTGTGCAGGGCTTTTTTTGTAAAAAAGAAAAAAAGCCCAGCAGGAACTCATTAGCATAATAAGCCACACCCAACAGCAGAAGCCTATTAGCATATTAGGCCACACCCCTGGCAGCACAGCTCTCTCCCAGGATCGGCTTCGCCAGGTGCCTTGCAGCTTGCAGGGCGCGTGGGGAACCCAAGGGAAGAAAGGCAGTTTCTGGATCGGCTTCCCCAGCTGCCCCACAGCTTGTGAGGCGCCTGGGGAACCCGAGAAGGGGAGGCTGTAGGCGTGGCCAACTCAGAAGCCAGCCAGAACTCCGTTCCTGTGCATTCCTGCCCAAAAATAGCCCTGATTGTGTGCCAGCATAAGTTTGCCAACTCCCAGTTGGGAAATACTTGGAGATTCTGGAGGTGGAGCCTTGGAGGAAGGGATGTAGGGAAGTGTGGGACCTCAATGGAGTATAATGCTATAGAGTCCAGCCTCCAAAGTGGCCATTTTTTTCCAGGGGAACTGATCTCTGTAGTCTGGAGTTCTGTTGTAATTCTGGGAGATCTCCAGCTATCACCTGGAGGCTGGCAATCCTAGTGCCAGAGGCTGGAGAAAAGCCATCGAAGAGGGTCGTTGCATTCCTGGGGGACATCTGAAGGCCAAACTAAATGTGACACCAGCAGTGAAGCCAACTCATGGCCGCCACCACCATTTTTGAGAAGAAAAGAGCCATTTCAAAATGGCTGTGAGGACCCGATCCTGATCGGGCCCCAGCGTAGTGGCAACGGGCAATTTTGTTTCCCTCCTCCGTGCCGTTTAAGGTGCCCATACAGCCCTGTTTCACCCCTTTAAGAGGCACGAAGGGAGGGAAGCAAGATTGCCAGTTGTCGCCTTGCCATGGGCCAGATCAGGTCCATGTGGCAAACATGACTTGGCGTTGGTCTGGCAGCCACCAGTACATTTAATTTGGCCAGAGCTTCCAAGATGCAACTGCTGTTGGAAATGAAATCATGTACTCAAGCAGTCGTGGTTTATTCAAGAAAGGCAGTTCCGTAAAAACCTTCTGGTCTTCTCCAGGACAGAAAGGTGGTGGGCATAGTATACCTATTTCAAGACTGCCTGCTTTGGCAGATCAGACAGATCTATTCTGAGACCTTTTCCACACAGGCTATTTGCTTAGAGTTTAATGCCGTAGGAAAGCATGTTTTTTTTTCTTTGCCTCTTTGCAGCATCGTGGTGCGTTCGTACACCTCCCGAGGTTTCCCCATCTTTTCTCTGATCTTTTCCAAATCTGCTTTGCTGTGCAGTTTGGAGAAAGATCACATTTAAGCTTGGCTGTCATGTGAGTGGAAAGCTCAGGTTTTCTTTTCCAGCTCACACAGCAGCCATTTTCTCTGCCCCGTCCCCGTGGCAGCCATTCCCCCCTGCCATTTTTTTTTTAAATCAGCAGGTGAGTATCGTTGTATCATTCTAACAATCTGTGTTAGGTTCTCTGAATTCCCAGCTTCCATTTAAATAAATAAACAAGTCTCTTTCCCCTTTCATTGGGAAGATATAAGGGGAAAGGCATCGATGCTGAGATATAAAGGGCAAGGCATATCTCCTCAGTGAACAGGGCTACAGACTTCCTTTTTTAAAATGAAAGCTAGGAATTTGATGGACCCAATAAACCGATTATTACTGTGGTATGGCCAAATTCAATTGCCAATTTTAACCTCCCCCCCCCCCCCGCCCCCAAAAATCCTTAGTGGTGCAGGTTGGGGAGATGAAGGCAGCTGCCAGGTGCCTAGGACGGGGAAAATGCAGGGAAACCGACCACGTGGAAGCCACATTGCCACTGTGATGTATCGGCAGCCGTGGCAGCACCGGCCTGTCCCTGTGTACAAAACACCTTACTGTTGAGTGTTAGTTTCTGTTACTTCTGGCAAACCTACTCTGTCCTTTTGTGTTCCAGTTTGCACGTGTGTTGTACACAAGCGTTGCCACCATCTCATTGTTACAGCTTGCACATGCCAGAAGGACGGAGAGAAGATGGACACAAAGGTAAGGGTCAACAATCGCATACTTGCCGGTGGTGCAGGGGTGATTCTTTGCAGCACCGTAGGATAATTTGCCACCCTTTTAATGGTATGATTTATAGGTTCTGTTTTGTGTTCCAAAAAAAGATGTTTCAGAGGATATCTAGTTTTGGTTTGATGCAAGAACGTGCAAGGCATTGAGTAACGCAAACGTCTTTGTTAGGCACAGTGGAACTGAACGAGTTTTTGAGTTCCAGAGAATGCTTTCCCCGGGCAGTTTGGTGTAGGGGTTAGGAGTGCCGACTCTAATCTGGAGAGCTGGGTTTGATTCCCTGCTCCTCCACATGCAGCCAGCTGGTCACAAGTTCTCTCAGAGGTGTTCTCTCAGAATCAGTTCTCTCAGAGCTCTCTCAGCCCCATCTACCTCACAGGGTGTCTGTTGTGGGGAGGGGAAGGGAAAGAAGAAGAAGAAGAAGAGATTGGATTTATACCCCGCCCTTCACTCACTTGGAGTCTCAGAGCGGCTTACAAACTCCTTTCCCTTCCCCTCCCCACAACAGACACCCTGTGAGGTAGGTGGGGCTGAGAGAGCTCTTTCCCAAGCTGTCCTTGAGGGAACAGCTGGTACAGAGCTATGGCTTGCCCAAGGTCATCCAGCCAGGTGCAAGTGGAGGAGTGGGGAATCAAACCCGGTTCTCCCAGATTAGAGTCCGCGCACTTAACCACTACATCAAACTGGAAAGGAGATTGTGAGCCGCTCTGAGTGAAGGGTGGGGTGGAAATCCAGTCTCCTCCTCCTCCTCCTTCTCCTTCTTTCCTGCAGGGAATCAGATCTGATTAATATTGCCTAATATTAATAGTCACAAGTTCTTTCAGAGCTGTTCTCTCAAGAGCAGTCCTCGAAAGAGCTCTCTCAGCCCCACCTACCTCACAGGCAATGCTCCCTCTAAGCTGTGGAGTCTTGTGAGCAAAAATTCTACTTTGTGAGCTACTGGCATTAAAGTTGTGAGCGAGTGCTTTGGCTACTGCATAAATTAGTTTGCTCTGGGGCCATCCTTCCTGAGCTAGGAGAAAAATGTCTGAGCCGGAGGCTAAAAAACGGTGAGCTAGCTCACACTAACTCAGCTTAGAAGAAGAAGAAGAAGAGAAGAAGAGATTGGATTTATATCCCGCCCTTCACTCACTTAGAGTCTCAGAGCGGCTTACAAACTCTTTTCCCTTCCCTTCCCCTCCCCTCCCCACAACAGACACCCTGTGAAGTAGGCGGGGCTGAGAGAGCTCTGAGACACCTGTCCTTCTGGGCACCTGGAATTGACATCATTGCATCACCGAGGTTTTTTGGGGGGATCGCTTCTGGTGACCCCGTTGTGTCGCCAACATCAGGGGCCACTTCCGGGTGACGTCATCGAGTTGCTGATGTTGCACAGCAACATCCCTGCTTGGGGGTGGGGTTTCCCCTGCCAGCCAGTTGGCCGGCAGCAGATCGGAGCCCCTAAAAGCCGGGGAGCCCCTGCTGGGACCTAGGGAATGGGATCCCTACCAGGTGATCTCTGTCGCCTGGAGATCAGTTGTAGTCCCAGGAAATCTCCAGCCACCATCTGGAGATAAACATCACAAACCCTGCTTATAGGGAATCCATCTCTCTAACCTTATTTATAGACCTGCCTACTTGAGGGACCGCCTCTCCCCATATGTGCCCCAGAGGGCACTGAGGTCAAGCTTACAACGTTGCTCGACTCTCCCTGGTCCGAAAGATGCTCGCCAGCACTAGAACCAGGGCTTTCTTGGTGGCGGCCCCATACTTGTAGAATGAGCTCCCGGAGGACATCAGGGCCCTGCAGGACTTATTACAGTTCCACAGGGCCTGTAAAACGGAGCTCTTCCACCAGGTTTTTGATGAGGAGCCGCCACTGGGGGACTAAGGACAACTAAGCCCCTGGAACTTGCTGGCTGAGACCCTGGCTGGAGTCGGCTTAATCGGATGCTGCCCCCCTTCACCACTGAGGCTGATTTTACACCTCCCCTCTAAAGTAGTTTGACTGCTGTCTTTTCCTGTGCTGATTTCACAGTGGTGTGAAATTTCACTCCAGGGGGTCTAAGTGCACTAAGCAACCACAATTGTTTAAAGCAGAATAAAGCGGTATAATACTAGCTTGACCACAGGAGGGCAATTAGTAGATATGGACATTTCAGTGGCAGCACGGTTTCACACCGCACAGAGGTGTGGGCAGGTTTTTTTGGAACTAGAATGATTCCAGCAGGAAAGTCAGATGTAAAATCAGCCTAAGACTCTGATCGCCGCCTCTTATATCTGTTTGTCTTATTGTTAATTACACTGTGTTTTAAACTTTGTAAACTATTGTTTTATAGTATTTTAACTGTTGGAAGCCGCCTTGAGCCAGCTTGCCTGGCAAGGCGGGGTAGAAATACAAGTAATAAATAATAAATATAATAAATAATATATAATTTCTACCACTTGTTTCCAATCATCTTTGGCCCGTTTGCCTGTCCGCCAGATTCGGGAGGGGAGAAATCTAATTTCGCCCAGCTTCGCTGGTGAATCTTTACCAGCAGCTGAGATGCTAAATCCTTTTGCTGAGTGAATGAGGTCCTTTTGATTGAAAAGAAGTCAACACTGTCTAAACTAGCAGCTTGGACTGAAACCCATTGTTCCCTCTATCTGTTTGTTTTGGAAGAAACCGATTCTCTTTTCTCTGCCTGCCAAAGTCTGGCAAAGGTCAAGACAGAGATAAAGCAGAGACACCGGCACCCATTGAAATGTAAATTTAAAAAGATGGAGCCCTGTTATTGTTCAGGTTTTTTCCCCTCGAGGTTATTTTTGTTTTTCCGAGAAGTCACGGTGTATCTTGTTAAAAGGGGGAGGAGCATCGAGGTCTGAAGAAGTGAGCCGCGACTCATGATAGCTCCTTCCCTGGCACAAATTTTGTTGTCTTTAAGATTCTACTGGACTCCTGCTCTTTTCTACTGTTAGGGTCTTGTGGTAACTTAGGCTGTTTTGACATCTGACTTTCCCGCTGGAATCATTCTAGTTCCAAAAAAACCTGCCCACACCTCTGTGCGGTGTGAAACCGTGCTGCTACTGAAATCTCCACATCTACTAATTGCCCTCCTGTGGTCAAGCTAGTATTCAACCGGCTTTATTCTGCTTTAAACAATTGCTGTTGATTAGTGCACTTAGATCCCCTGGAGTGAAATTTCACACCACTGTGAAATCAGCACAGGAAAAGACAGCAGTCAAACTACTTTAGAGGGGAGGTGTAAAATGACCCTTAAACATTTAGAGCACAGTCCTAAGTAGGCTTACTCAGAAGTAAGGGCCACAGATTTCAGTGCGATTCCCCCCCCCCCCAAAGTATTGTCTACTCAGACTGGCAGCAGCTCTCTAGGGTCTCAGGTGGAGGTTTTTCACATTACCTACTACGTGATCCTTTTAGCTGGAGGTGATAGGGATTGAACCTGGGGCCTTCTGAGTGTCAAATAGACACTCTGCCACTGAGCCAAGGACCCTTCCTAGTTATTTCAGCCAAGGGACAACAGCAGAACGTCAGCAGTGTGGTGGTGGTGCAACCAACTTGCCCCGCTGGTGGACCTCCTGATGGCACCTGGGTTTTGGCCGCTGTGTGACACGGAGTGTTGGACTAGATGGGCCATTGGCCTGATCCAGCATGTCTCCTCTTATGTTCTTACGTTTTCTTAACTCTTGCATTTGATACCATTTTTAAACCAGTTGGGTGCCCACTGGGGGCAAGACATAGCCTGCCTGCCTGCCTGACTTCCTTCCTTCTTGCAGCCTTCCTTCCAGAGTTGGTACCAATTGGGGGCAAGACATAGCCTGCCTGCCTGCCTGCCTGCCTGCCTGCCTGCCTGCCTGCCTTCCTTCCTTCCTTCCCTTCCTTCCTTCCTTCCTTCCTTCCTTCCTTCCTTCCTCTATTGATGCCTCCCCATGTAACTACCCTCCCCTGGATTTATTCTTTCCTCCTCAGATTTCCGAACAGAGGTTTGGGATTAATATCCCGCACAAGTTCCGAATCCACAATTACAAAGTGCCGACCTTCTGCGACCACTGCGGCTCCTTGCTTTGGGGCATCATGCGGCAGGGCCTACAGTGCAAAAGTAAGCTGAACATGCTCTGTTTTGTGCCTTTCTCGGGGGGGGGGAGCGGATGTAAACCTTTCCATCGCGTCCGCGTCCACTGCAGCCAAGGCAGTGACGTTCCACACTGGAAGCCGTGGTGCTCTTCTGGCGTGATGCTGTGCAGACTTGCGCTAGTCTGAGAGCCAAACTAGAAGTTAATGGCAGGCAAGCAGGGAAATGTCACTGCAGCTTTGGCTTGGGGAAATGTCATGAGAAAGGCTGCTCCTGCATTTCACTCCCAAGCAAAACTGGGCCCCAGCATACTTGGGAACCTTAGTTCGGGTCATGGGAGGATGAGGCTTCATCGGAGGAAGAGGAGGGCAACCCGTCCCCCAGCTGGCAACCTGGTGATGACACTTCCTGTGCATGCTGGAAGTGATGTCACTGCATCGCTGGTGATGAGTCGTAGGTAGGTTTGCCAGCTCTTGGCAGCTTTGTAAGCCCCCTGGTCCGAGCGGGGGTTCCCTTGCTTTTGTGGGCTCCTCCCTGCCCACAAATCTCCCAAAATGCAGTGCGGTGACATCACCCGGAAGTGACATCATTCCACTGCCAGCGCCACACAGTGACGCTCTAGTCTTTGGACAAAACTCTATGGTAAATTTGGGCTCATGATGTTGGCGGCATGTCGACTTCACTTCCGGGTGACATCATCACACCATGCACGCTTCATACACATTGCAGAAGATCCCGGCAAGGCCTGAAGATCTCCCCACTGGGCCTGGTGGAACATGCTCCACAGCCTGGTGGAACATGCTCCCATTTGAGATCAGGGACCCGCGGAACCGAGCACAGTTCCGCAGGGCCCGTAAAACTGAGCTGCTCCGCCAGGCCTTCAATTGAGGTGGCAGGCATTCAATCCATTCTGCCCCCACCCCCACCCCGTCCTGTTTGTGGTGCTGTCCATGGGGCTGCATTTAAAAGAAATTCTCCTGCTGCTGTTCCAAGCAGCAGCAGGTTCAGGGATTTCAGAGCAAGGTCCCGGTAATGGTCCAGCCTGGGTGGGTAAATGGAAGGTCTAGAACCTGCGCGCTGGGGCGGGGGGAGATCTGGGCCGTGTTGGTTGCAGCAATTTTATTTTGTCCTTAGCGCAGAAATAACAAAGTTTCATAAAGTTTGTTTATGGCTGCCTAGCCCGAATTTATTTGAGTTCATCGTTATTCTCTTGATCTCTATTCTCCACTGCCGGTTGTCCTGCCCTAACATCCAAAATGTTTGGTCATCTGTTCAAGACCAAATTTCTACCGTCACAGGCCTCTCCCTTCCATCACACCCTGAGTCAATGTTTATAAACTTATGGGATGATCCCCCAAATCCCCCAAGTTAAGAAAGATTTGGTGTTTTTTTATGTGCTGCTGCGAGGTCGGCAATCGCCTCATCCCGGGAATCTCCCTCACCCCTGGTTCTTAAGAGTTGGTGCAGGAACATATGGGATTATCTCACAATGGAAAGGATGCTGATACAAACCTCAAATAAAGACCCTGACTCTGTCTCTCTTATTATAATTTTTGGCAGGGCTCATTTTGTAGCAGGAGCTCCTTTGTATATTAGGCCACCCCCCTCCCCCCAATGTAGCCAATCCTCCAAGAGCTTACAGAGCTCTTCTTACAGGGGCTCCTGCAAGCTCTTGGAGGATTGGCTACATCAGGGGTGTGTGGCCTAATATGCAAAGGAGCTCCTGTTACGAAATGGGCCTTGATTTTTGGTACCCTGTTTTAAATTTTATTCCTCAGAACAAAGACCTTTTTGATCAGAACTGGGTTATAGATGTTTTACTATGTTCATTTATTGATACTTGATTATTTACTAGGATCTCATACGTTTACGACAGTTTACTGTCACTGTTATCTGATGTTACATTTTCAATAAAAACCTTTGAAAAGGGTTTGCAGAAATGTCGTCTTGAGGGTTGCTCAGCTTGACTCTCTGGTTTTGTTGTTTTCAGTATGTAAAATGAACGTACATATACGATGCGAAGCCAACGTAGCACCCAACTGCGGGGTGAACGCAGCAGAGCTCGCCAAGACGCTGGCGTGTATGGGTTTGCAGCCAGGGAATATTTCTCCCAATGGGGTGAGTCTGTGATTTCCTTTTTTTCCCTTTCTCCCCCCATTTTTTGCATAATTAAATCTCTTCCTCCGTGCTGTCGGGGGTTGCATCAGATACAGAGAAACATTCAGACCAGATCCAACATGCACAGCCACTTGTTTTATTACAGAGAAATCCTACTGCTCCATCATCTGAACATACAGCTTCAAATAGCATCCCTTAAGATGCTGTTTGCAAATACCATCCCTGATCCCTGCTGGTTCAGACCAGTGGTCCATCTAGTCCAGCATCCTGTCCCACACAGTGGCCGACCAGGTCCTCTGGAGGGCCAACAACAGGGCAGAGAGGCCGAGGCCTTCATTAGAACATCAGAAGAGCCCTGCTGGATCAGACCAGTGGTTCATCTAGTCCAGCATCCTGTGTTACACAGTGGCCAGCCAGTTCCTCTGGAGGGCCAACAACAGGGCAGAGAGGCCCAGACTTGCATGAGAACGTCAGAAAAGCCCTGCTGGGTCAGACCAGTGGTCCATCTAATCCAGCATCCTGTCTCACACAGCAGCCAAGCAGTTCCTCTGGAGGGCCGACAACAGGGCACAGAGGCCGAGGCCTTCCCCTGATAAGAACATCAGAAGAGGCCCTGCTGGATCAGACCAGTGGTCCATCTAATCCAGCATCCTGTCTCACACAGTGGCCAATCAGTTCCTCTGGAGGACCAACAACAGGGCACAGAGGCTGAGGCTTTGATAAGAACATCAGAAGAGCCCTGCTGGATCAGACCAGTGGTCCATCTAGTCCAGCATCCTGTCTCACACAGTGGCCAGCCAGTCCCTCTGGAGGGCCAACAACAGGGCAGAGAGGCTGAGGCCCTCCCCTGATGTGGCCTTTTGGCACTGGGATCAGTGCCTCTGAATGTGGAGGCCCCTTTCAGTCACTATGAGTAGTAGCTCCTGATAGACCCTCTCATCCATGAACCTGTCTAACTACCTTTTAAAGCTATCTGTGCTTGTGGCTTTCACTACATCCTCTGGCATGGATTCAAAGTCCCCTGCCGGCTTTCAGTTCGTTACTGAGCAAGTTTAGTTCTTTCTTTTATTTATTTACTTCGTTTATATCCTGTTTTTCGCTCCATTGTGAAAGCCCGAAGCCATCTGCATCATTCCCTCCTCCATTTTATGCTCACGACAACCCTGTGAGGTAGGTCAGGCTGAGAGAGAGTCACTGCCCTGAGGTCGCCCGACAAGCTTCCGCGGCACGAGTGGGGATTTGAAACTGGATTTCCCAGATCCTAGGAAGATCCTTTAAACACTACACCACACTAGCTCTCTCTCTTTGTTTGTGGCCGTTATGGGTGCAGATACCTGGGAACAGCCACATTCAGAAAGACTGCCCAATCAGAGGGATTAAAGAATAGCTCACCTGTGATGCTTTCTTGAAGGAAGCAAAGGGAACTTATAGCTGAAATGTACACTGAAGCTTGCTCAGCTATTTGGAACTTTGTATGAATACTCTGTGTAGGATGCCAGTATGAAAAATTGATATTGATGGATTAGGCTTTGTTCTCTTGGATAGGGCTGCCAAGTCCCCCGGTAGAGCGGGGGAAACACCGATTTTTAAAGCTTTCCCCCGCTTTTCCAAAATTGGCCACCGGGGGGACAAAATGGCTGCCAGCAGGGGAACCTCGGAGCCTGCCCTGGCCAGCCTCTTGAACTTCTTAAAAGGGAAATTTCCCCTTTAAGAGCTGAGCCAGCAAGAGAGCCCCGCCCAGAGATTAAGGCGGGACTAAGCTCTTTCTACTGCGTGCAAGGTTGCTGCTGAGTAAACTGCTCCGGTAAACTGCTGGGGTCTGCGAGCTCTTTTCCTTCTCTGTCTCTCCCCCTCCCCCTCTTTCTTTTTTCTGTCTGTCTGTCCACTGTGGTTTTGTCAAAGGAATAAACTGTCACTTCCAAAGAGGTAAACATCACAAGGAGAGGTTGCCTGTAGAAGGTCTGGGAGTGGGATTGTTTAAAATGTCTTGTCGTGGCTGTTTGGGTCCCCCCAATCCTCATTTCCCTTCTGCAAATAAAAGTTGGGATTCCTCATTTTTATGCCAATTTTCTGTTTCTTTCAACCGTGTCTCCCCCCCCCCCCCCAGTAAAAATCTGCATTTTTAAAAGCATTTGTACATCAAGTAACCGGTATTTTAAGTTAGGGATGGATCCAACTAGCTTTTCTGCTGGCTAAAAGGGGAGGACAAAGGTCCTCTTTAGCCACCAAAAAGCCTATGCTGGGGCGGGGCGGGGGGGGAGAAGTTATGGGACTTACATGGACAACAGCTGGGTGAAACAAGGGCCAGAAATAAAGCCTGGGAATTGGGCAAGAGTAAGTGAAAAAGCTGTCTGTCTGTCTCTCTCTCTCTCTCTGTCCCCATCCAGCAGAGGTCTGTCAGTGGCTATTATTAGCCACAAGGTCTAAATGGAACCCTTTGTCTGGGGCAGTGATGCTCTGAATTCTTGGTGCTTGGGGGGCAACAGTGGGAGGGCTTCTGGAGTTCTGGCCCCGCTGCTGGACCTCCTGAGGGCACCTGGTATTTTTGGCCACTGTGTGACACAGAGTGTTGTACTGGATGGGCTGTTGGCCTGATCCACTGTGGCTTCTCTCCTGTTCTTATGATATGAAAATCATATTTAGCACTTGTGTAGCACTTAGGGCTTCATATTCTGCCGAGATGAGGAAGGATTCAGTAGGGCCGTTGCTCAGTGATAGAGCATCTGCTTGACATGCAGGAGGTATCAGCTTCTTCAGCTAAAAAAGGATCAGGTAATAGGTGACATTAAAGATCTCAGCTTGAGACCCTGGAGAGCCACTACCAGTCTGAGTAGTCAATACTGACCTTGATGGACCAATGGCCTGATTCAGTATTAGGAAACTTCATGAGTTCATGTGGAAGCATGTGGAAGCAACATCACAGGATGTGACATCACAAAATGATGTCACTTCCTTTCTCCTGGCTCCACCCCCAAAGTCTCCTGGCTCCACCCCCAAAGTCCCCAGATATTTCCCAAGTTGGACTTGGCAGCCCTACTCTTGGATGTTGTTCTGCTAAGTCATGCAAGAAGTCACGTGATGGTCCTCGCCTGATGAAGATTGCCAGAAACGAGTATACTTACCGGATGCTTTGTTGATTTACTCTTGGACCTTTGTTTATCGTCTATTGTATTAAATTGATATTTTTGCATTGCTTTTTCATATGGTTTATTGGTTCAGTGAACATCTCAGCTATAAGTTCCCTTAGCTTTTGACCTATCATATAGACAGGGGTCATTTCGTAGAAAAAGAGGTGCAGGAGCTCAGGAAGGATGTCCTAGCTCAGGAAGGACGGCCCCAGAGCAAACTAATTTATGCAGCAGCCAAATCACTCGCTCACAACTTTAATGCCAGTAGCTCACAAAGTAGAATTTTTGCTCACAAGACTCCACAGCTTAGAGGGAGCATTGCCTGTGAGGTAGGTGGGGCTGAGAGAGCTCTTTCGAGGACTGCTCTTGAGAGAACAGCTCTGAAAGAACTTGTGACTATTAATATTAGGCAGGGGTCATTTCGTAGAAAAAGAGGTGCAGGAGCTCATTAGCATAACTCATTTGCATATGCCACACCCCCTAACATACCGGAAGTGTGTCAGAAGGCAGCACCCACCCCTCAGGCTCCACTCCACAGGTGAGTGAAACTGACCTGCTCTTCCTCCATTCCCTTCCCCATCCAATACTTTGTGCAGTAAAAATGAGCGTAAAGAACACACCCTCATTCTCTTCCTGCTCCCTTGAAACCACCAGGTTTCAAGTAGACTTGAGATACCCAGGACATGTGCACCACCCATCCCTTTCCCTTCCTCTCAACAAGACACCTGTGAGGTAGGTGGGGCTGAGAGAGGTCTTTTGAGAACTGCTCATGAGAGAACAGCTCTGAGAGAACTTGTGACTGGCCCAAGGTCACACCAGCAGCTGCATGTGGAGGAGCGGGGAATCAAACCCGGTTCTCCCAGATTAGAGTCCAACTCCTGACCACTACACCAAACTGATGGGGTGGAAGCTGTTGAAGGGTTGGTGAAATTTCTCCAGTACTTATGTGCCATGTGCCCAGATAAAAAATGGTATACTTAGAAAATGTATATGCCACCTTGAGCAAGTCTCTGGGAAAGCAGCACACAGTCATAAAAGGCACAATGATAAAATTATCAATATTAAAACAAAACATTAAAAACAATAAAGACCCTAGCAGGGCTTTCCCCGGGGCGCTGCGCCTCTGCACTGCTCGGGGAAGCCAAGGAGGGGGCGGGGCTTGGTCATGTGCCCGCCCCCTGGGCTCCTCACTCCCGGAGCTGCGCTCCTGTGCGCTCCCGCTCCAACGGACCCCTGCATATAGCTGTTGTTCTGTCTATTGCCTTCTTGAAGGAAGCAACCTGAAAACTTCCTGTCCTTTCCTTCGCCCTCTGCAGAAACTTGTCTCCAGGTCGACGCTGAAGCACCAGAAGAAAGAGAGCGTGAAGGACAAGAACGGTGTAGCTGAAGTTTCGGCCAGTCGGCTGAAGATTGAGGACTTGATCTTCATCCGAGTGCTGGGGAAGGGCAGTTTTGGAAAGGTGAGATTCCTGGGAGATGTTGACGGTCCTTGCGGAGGAGCACTTTGGTTCCTGACCTGCTGCAGCCCTGGTCTCGGGCAGCTTCCGTTCATTAGGCAGCCCAAAAGTTGAGCAGAAACAGTATCAAAATGAACTAAACAAAACAGATCAATTTATTAATAATAATAATAAAATCTTTATTGCATTAGCAAAAAAAGCCATAGCAACAGTACAAGCTAAGAACTATAGTTCAGACTAAAAGCAGGTGACCAGCCCTAAGTTCAGACAGATAATAACAGCAGCATAACAATCTTCAAATTTCCGAATAAATACATACATGGTCAACACTGATCAGTAATGACCTAATTTAGCTCCGGGTGATTTATTTTCCTAATCACCGTGGCTAAAAAGGAGGCCACTAGAGCCGTGGTTTGATTGTCAGAGGAGTTATCAGACAATAACACTGAAACTACCCAAGGAAGAAAAGGAAGATTTTCTTTTCTCATGACAGGAGTGATATATCTCTCTCTTTCTTTATTCCACTTGGGGCAGAAAAGGATTATATGATCCACAGTTTCTATCCTCCCTAATCCGCAATCGCACACTGGTTCCGAAAACAGAAGTCCCGAAAAACGCCCTGAAAGCACCTTAGAGGGAACAGAATTAAGTCTTGCCAAAGTGAAGGCTCTGCGTTGTTTTGAGGTTTTTAGGGTGTAGCAATAGGACGGAATAGCCTCAGGGGGGGCAAGACCCAACGCTAAACTGGAACAGGTACGTCGGGCTCTTTGAAGAGTGCTGCTGTAGTCAAGGTCCTTTAATTTGGATTTAATTACTCTAAGCGACTCATTTGGTAATGGAGATGTTATGTCCATCCCCAGAGTTATTAATTTCCGTTTAATTTATTATAAGGTAAAGGTAAAGGTTTCCCTTGCTCGAAAGCCAGTCGAATCTGATTCTAGGGGGCAGTGCTCATCCCCGTTTCCAAGCCAAAGAGCCAGCGCTGTCCAAAGACTTCTCCACGGTCACGCGGCTGGCGTGACTAGACGCCAAGGCACACGGAACGCAGTTACCTTCCCACCGAAGCGGTACCTATTTATCTACTTGCAGTTTCTTGCTTTCGAACTGCTGGGCTGGCAGGAGCTGGGACCAGAGATGGGCGCTCACTCCGTCACACGGCACTCAGGTGCCCAACTGCCGACCTTCCGGTCTGCAGCTCAGCGTCTTAATCTCTGAGCCACAGCAGCACTCAATGTATTATACAGTGCACTTAAAATACAGATTTAAAAGTGTCGCCCTTGGATTTATTTGTCTGTGCGATTTCTGTCCCACCTTTCCCACCAAAACAGGCTCATGGCGGTTCACGACATAAAACCATACATATAGCGCATCATCATCACCATATAACACACGATCTCTAAAAGTCTAACGTGACAGTGATTTAAAATTAATAAGTAACATTAAGATGGCGAAATAATAATCCTTGGGTCTCTTCAGAGCCAGTTTGGTGTAGTGGTTAAATGTGCGGACTCTAATCTGGGAGAACCGGGTTTGATTCCCCACTCCTCCACTTGCACCTGGCTGGATGACCTTGGACAAGCCATCGCTCTGTACCAGCTGTTCCCTCAAGGACAGTTTGGGAAAGAACTCTCTCAGCCCCACCTACCTCCCAGGGTGTCTGTTGTGGGGAGGGGAAGGGAAAGGAGTTAGTAAGCCACTCTGAGACTCCAAGTGAGTGAAGGGCGGAGTGTAAATCCAATCTCTTCTTCTTCTTCTTCAAATGAAGTCTGCTCGATGATGGCTAAGCCAGCAACTCATATAAGACAATTTAGGCAATTTGAGCAGATTTTGAGCAGGGGTGGAATTCCATTGGACGTCTGCTGCCTCAACTAAAAGCCCAGTGGAATAGCTCTGTCTTGCTGGTCTAGCAGATGGAAAGCCACCAGGCTAGTCTTCAGTGGACAATGTATAATACATAAGAACGTCTCACGGTCGATGATGTACAAACGAGACCAAAATCATAGTGAACAAGACCAAAGGTGCTACAGCCCTATGGGCATTTTTCAGTGGTCACAAATAATAATCAGAAGAGTTGGTTTTATACCCCACCCTTCACTCCCCGAAGGAGTCTCGGAACGGCTTATGATCACTGTCCTTTCGTCTCCCCACAACAGACACCCTGTGAGGTGGGCGGGGCTGAGAGAGCTCTGACTGACACAGTTCTCCAAATGAGAGTCCTTCTCCAAATTAGAGCCAGTTTGGTGTAGTGGTTAGGAGCGCGGACTCTAATCTGGGAGAACCAGGTTTGATTCCCCACTCCTGCACAGGCAGCTGCTGGTGTGACCTTGGGTCAGTCACAAGTTCTCTCAGAGCTGTTCTCTCATGAGCAGTCCTCGAAAGAGCTCTCTCAGCCCCACCTACCTCACAGGGTATCTGTTGTGGGGAGGGGAAAGGAAAGGAGATCATAAGCCGCTCTGAGACTCCTTTGGGTAGTGAAAGGCAGGGTATAAATCCAATCTCCTCCTCCTCCTCCTCCTCCTTTTTGCAAAGCAAAGGCTCTTCCACTGAGTGAGGGCCCTTTCCGATTATATGTGAACACATTAAACTACAGCAGTAGAAAAGACTCCTGGAGATAGAGGGGCAAGAGCTGAGATGGCTTGCGCACAGACATTGTTCCCCTTTGAGTTTGGGACTTTCCTTTAGTCACATCTCTACAGGTTACCTGACTACCTTGTTTCAGCCCCACCTCCGTAGGGCTTTTATGCTAGCGCGGTTTGACATCTTGCCCTCAGCTGTACGTTCGGGAAGATTCAAAAAAATCCCCTACAGAGAGAGATTTTGCCCATGTGGGATGGGGGAAGTCGAATCTATCGGTCATGTGCTTTTACACTGCAGTTTTCATAACGATATTCATCTCGCTTATATTGAAGCGGTGATCGCCCCCCTCCGGGATCAGTTAGAGGAGTTCATTATTGATACTTTATTGTCATCCCAGAGAGCTGAGATTCGTGAGATAGTAGCAAGTTTTTTATGTAAGGTCTCTAGGAGGAGAGTCTTGTATTAGGTTGGACTGGAAATCTTGCCTTACCTGGCTATTTTGGGGTATATCGCCGGGTGCATTGTGTCGTTTTTATGCCAATAAAGGTATTGTTATTACTGTTATTACTGTTACTGAGTCACTGTTCATTTCTCCAGATACCAGAAAGCCCCTCCCCTGCCGCAAATATTGTTAGTCTTTAAGGTGCTCCTGGACTCTTGCTCTTTTCTCCTGCTGCACACAGACTAACACGGCTGCCCATCTTGATCTATCCACATTAAGCTGCCTTATACTGAATCAGACCCTCGTTCCACTGAAGTCAATATCATCTACTCGAACTAGTAGCACCTCTCCAGGGTCTCAGGCAGAGGTCTTTCTCATGACCTACGCCTTATTCCTTTTAACTAGTGATGCCGGGGATTGAACCTGGGACCTTCTGCATGCCCAGCCGATGCTCTGCCACTGATCCTTCTCTTCCTGCCTCTTTGTCCTCTTCCACTTCCTGGTGTATTCCAGGTGATGTTGGCTAAAACCAAAGAGACCGGCTATCTCTATGCCATCAAAGTGCTGAAGAAAGACGTGATCCTCCAAGACGACGATGTGGAATGCACCCTGACTGAGAAACGGATCCTGACCCTGGCCAGGAACCATCCTTTCCTCACCCAGCTCTTCTGTTGCTTTCAGACCCCTGTAAGTATTACTTGCAGTTGTCAGAGGTACAACCACCCTCCTTAAATTGTACACTGAGAGCCAGTTTGGTGTAGTGGTTAAGAGTGGTGGACTCTAATCTGGAGAACCAGGTTTGATTCCCCACTCCTCCCCATGCGGCTGGTGGTGGTCCGTCACAAGTTCTCTCAGAGCTGTTCTCTCAAGAGCAGTCCTCGAGAGAGCTCTCTCAGCCCCACCTACCTCACAGGGTGTCTGTTGTGGGGAGGGGAAGGGAAGGAGATTGTAAGCCACTCTGAGACTCCAAGTGAGGTATAAACCCAATCTCTTCTTCTAATCACATTTGTTATAAATTCAGGTCTTTGGATATGGAGGCTATCCAGATCTTTCCTAGTCTGACTTTCCAACTGCCAAGTTTATGGGGAAAGTAGACCAGTCACTCCAACTGACGTGGTTGAAGAGAACATAAGAGAAACCAATGTTGGATCAGGCCAGTGGCCCATCCAGTCCAACACTCTGTCACAAAGTGGCCAAAACCCAGGTGCCATCAGGAGGTCTGCCAGTGGGGCCAGAACTCCAGAAGCCCTCCCACTGTACTCCTAGGGTACAAGAGTTTATTCCTAAGCAAGCAGAGCAAGCAACTTTATAAAATGGTGTGCTAAAAGACATGCTAAAAGGACAATTTCTCCTTCAATAGCAAGCCCAGGACTTCCCTGGTATCCGGAGGAGGAGGAGAAAGAAGAAGAAGAGGAGGAAGAAGAGATTGGATTTACACCCCGCCATTTACTACCCGAAGGAGTCTCAGAGCGGTTTAGAAACTCCTTTCCCTTCCCCTCCCCACAACACCCTCCCCACCCTGTGAGGGACGTGGGGCTGAGAGAGCTCTCCCGAGGACTGCCCTTGAGAGAACAGCTCTGAAAGAGCTTATGACTGACCCAAGGTCACACCAGCAGCTGCATGTGGAGGAGTGGGGAATCAAACCTGGTTCTCCCAGATTAAATTCCGTGCTCCTAACCACTACAGCAAACTAAATAGGGCTGACTCAATTTAGTTTCCAAAATCCAACAAGATGAGGCTAGTCTGGACTATCCAGGTCTACCCATCCAAAACATAAAAACAACCATTAAAACATACACCAGGAAGGAGGGATCACTGAAGAAACACCGGACAAAACAAAAAATGCTTCACCCGCTGGCAGAAGAGGGCAACAGGAGGGGATGGGCGAGTCTCCTGGGCACAGAGTTCAAGAGTTCTGGTGCCACCCCTGAGAAGGCATCTCCCAGTTGCCACCTGCCTAATTTTAGAAGGTGCAAGCATCTTAAGTGAGAGCTGGGAAGGCGACTGTAGTGGTCAGCTTTGACACCGTTAAAAAAAATAACCCCTGTATGTCACTAGGAGATTAGGAGTCAGGGCTGTGGAGCTAGTTTGGTGTAGTGGTTAAGTGCACGGACTCTAATCTGGGAGAACTGGGTTTGATTCCCCATTCCTCCACTTGCACCTGCTGGATGACCATGGGTCAGTCACAAGTTCTTTCAGAGCTCTTCTTGAAAAAGAGCAGTTTCTGTCAGTGCTCTCTCAGCCCCACCTACCTCACAGGTTGTCTGTTGTGGGGAGGGGAAGGGAAAGGGGTTTGTAAGCCGCTCTGAGACTCCCTTGGGTAGTGAAGGGCAGGGTATAAATCCAATCTCCTCTTCTCCTCCTCCATTACAGTGTTCCCTCTAAGCTGAGTTAGTGTGAGCTAGCTCACAGTTTTTTAGCCTCACACATTTTTGTCTCCGCTCAGGAAGGATGGCTCCAGAGCAAACTAAATCATGCAGCAGCCAAATGGCTCGCTCCCAACTTTAATGCCAGTGGCTCACAAGGTAAAATTTCTGCTCACGAGTCTCCCCAGCTTAGAGGAAGCATTGCTTCCATACCATCTTTTCGAAAGCTGATCTTTCCGAGATGGTGAGGAGAGCACCCACCCACTCTTCCAGGTGCTTTTAATGGCCGCTCTGCCTTTAAATGCTACTCAAAGCTCATTCTCCCCCCCCCCCCCACGATCACTTAGCCCTGGGTATGAGGCCATTAAAACACTTCAGTCTCTGATCTGTTCACTCAATCAAGCTAGAGAGAGTCCAAGGGCCCCAGAGAGAGACATTAAAAATGGTAATACTCGGGAACCAGGTAGGGGAGCATTTCAGCCTTCCAGGAGGTCAAAGATGCCATAATTCATCAAGACCACTTCCAAGGGGAGATTGCAGCTTGAAGCTGTAGTGCTGGAATTTATTTGCATTTTTGATGGCCGACGCTTCAGTGAGGAGCGACGGATATACTCCATGTTTTCCTTCATATCCCCTTGTCCCTGAGATATTCAGTTTGGTGTAGTGGTTAAGTGCACGGACTCTAATCTGGGAGAACCGGGTTTGATTCCCCACTCCTCCACGTGCACCTGCTGGATGACCTTGGGCAAGCCATAGCTCTGTACCAGCTGTTCTCTCAAGGACAATTGTCTTAGAGCTCTCTCAGCCCCACCTAGGGTTGCCAAGTCTGGGTTAGGAAATACCTGGGGACTTTGGGGGTGGAGCCAGGAGAGGGCGGGGTTTGGGGAGGGGAGGGGCCTCAGCATAGTACAATGCCATAGCGTCTACCCTTCAAAGCAGCCATTTTCTCCAGTGGAGCTGATCTCTGTCAGCTGGAGATCAGTTGCAAAAGCAGGAGATCCCCAGGCCCCACCTGGGGGCTGGCAACCCTAGCCCCCCCCCTACCTCACAGGGTGTCTGTTGTGGGGAAGGGAAAGGAGTTTGTAAGCTGCTCTGAGACTACAAGTGAAGGGCAGGGTATAAGTCAAATCTCTTCTTCTTTCTCCTCTTCTTCTCTCTCTCTCTCTCATTGCCGATTCTGGACTGGTAAATTCATGACAATTTGGGGCTGGAGCCTGGGGGAGGGTGTTATTGAGGTTAACTGGTACGGTTAATTCAGTCACCACTAATTAGCAGAGTGCTTACATAAAGCTACAAACACAGGTGCATGACATCACCAGGTGACTTAGCTTACAAAGCGACACAGAGCCACGTGGTAAATTTAGGAGAGAAACGCTTCTCTCTTGATTTGAGAAGTACACTTTGGATAGGAGAGAGCAGGGACAGGATAGTGTACTAACTTACCAGCTAAAGGATGGAGGCGGATGGCGAGAGGCCCATCTGCCTCGTGGTGCCTAGAGAGGACCGCGCGCCCCTCTCTTGGTGTGTGCAGGTGGAGAGCAAGCCTTCATTCAGAGAGAGAGAGAGAAGCAGGAAAGGGGAATTGGTCCCTGAGAACACAGTCTGCATATCAAAGAGGACAGTGGCAGACGAGTAGAGACAGGAAGGAAGGTCAGTGTGCCTCTCTAGCCTCTTTTGCCACTCAGTCTGGAGGTCTGACAGCACATCTGGAACTTCCAACAGTGGTTAGGGAAGGCCCTCATCAGGCTTGAATGCCACACAGTCCAGCTTCCAAAGCAGCCATTTTCTCCAGGGGACCTGTAGAAAAGGTCAAGAGTCTGGCAGCACCTTGAAGACTAACAACATTTGAGGCAAGGTAGGAGCTTTCATGAGTCACAGCTCACTTCTTCAGATACTATCCTGTGTTGATGAGTGGCCGCTCACACACACAGCTTAGGGGGGACAGTGCGTGCCTGGTCCCTTTAACTAGAGATGCCGGGGATTGAACCTGAGATCTTTGACATACGAAGCATCCATTGAGCTGCACCCCTCAGTAACTCCTAAAGCTGCTTTATACTGGACCAGTGTACTCAGACTGGCAGCAGCTCTCCAAGGTGTCGGACAGAGGTTTTTCCAGGCCCTACCGTCTGATCCTTTTTAACTAGAAATATCAGGGATTGAACCTGCAGCCTTCTGCATGCCAAGCAGAGGCTCTTCCCCTGAGCTGCAGCCCCTCCCCACGGCTGCCATCAACCCCCTTTTCTTTTTTGCTTTATTCTTTAAAACATATTTTTGTTATTAAATGAATATAAGACAATTGATACAAGCAGAAAACCCCAAACAATACGAACTATTTAACGTTAATAATATTCTTGATATTCTATTCAGTATACTTGCCTGAAACTTAACTATTTAAAACTCTTTGACATGTTTTCTCATAATACAGTCGGGTTAGCAACCATCTTTTTTGCTTTTTGAACCCAAACCTCCGCATAAAGAGTTCAGAAGAGGCCAAACACTTGTCTTATTTTGTTTGAATCATAGAGTTGGAAGGGACCTCCAGGGACATCTAGTCCAACCCCCTGCACAATGCAGGAACTTCACAACTACCTCCCCTTCCCGCACACTCTATGCCCAGAAGATGGCAAAAACCTCCAGGATCCCTGGTCATACTGGCCTGGAGAAGAATTCCTTCCTGACCCCAAAGTGGTGATCAGCATTTCCTGGGCGTGTAAGACAGGGCCACGAGAACTAAGCCCTGAGGCAACCCTTCCTGCCCTCCCTCTCGTGAGCTGCCTGAGTTCACAGAATCAGCACTGCTGTCAGATGGCCATCTAGCCACTGCTTTAAAAACCTCCCATGAAGGAAAGCCCCCCACCTCCCGAGGAAGCCTGTTCCACTGAGGAACCGCTCTGTCTGTCAGGCAGTTCTTCCTAATGTTTAGCCGAAAACTCTTCTGATTTAATTCCAACCCGCTGGTTCTGGTCCGACCCTCTGGGGCGACAGAAAACAACTCCGCCCCATCCTCTACAGGACAGCCCTTCAACTCCTTGAGGATGGTTGCCATATCTCCTCTCAGTCGTCTCCTCTCCAGGCTAAACATACCCACCTCCTTCAACCTTTCCTCATTAGGGTTGCCAAGTCCAGGTTGGGAAATACCTGGGGACTTTGGGGGTGGAGCCAGGAGAGGGCGGAGTTTGGGGAGGGGAGGGGCCTCAGCATAGTACGATGCCATAGAGGCCACCCTTCAAAGCAGCCATTTTCTCCAGGGGAACTGATCTCTGTCAGCTGGAGATCAATTGTAAAAGCAGGGGATCCCCGGGCTCCACCTGGAGGTTGGCATCCGTGTTCCTCATAGACCCCTCACCAACTTTGTTTGGCCTTAACTGTGTAATTTCTCTTTTAGGATTTTGCTGGCCTGGGGGGGGGGGGGAGGCGACCCATGTGGCCTGCTGCTACAGTTTGCGGCCTCTAGATGGCAGGCAAAGCAAGCCGAAGGTACTCCGGAGGACCCAGCTGTCTGCCTGCTTGCGGCGCTCGAGTCACGTGGTCCTTTCAAATCCCGGGAAAGGTTATCTGAGGCAACGCAGCAGCTGCGACCTTACCGGACCTCAACTACGATTAGTATTCTTCTAAATGGCCCGAAAGCCTCTTTGGATCTCTGCTTTTATTCTGACAAGACTCCCCCCCCCCCTTTTTTTAAATCATGTATCGGTTTCACAGGGGCTCGCTTAGCTGTACTGAGAGGTTCACAAAGCTACTTGGATAAATTATTAGGGGCTGTGGTCTATGCAGTTGTGCAGAGCTTGCTGAAACTAGGCTCCTACCAGGGAATTTCGCACCGTACCTTTGTGTCATGTTAACCTTTGCGCTTTGCTGCAATTCTGGCTTTTAGATTTCGGTTCGGTTCCACACCTCAAATCCTATTTCCTTGTTTATTTTTTTTTAATTATTCATTTTTTAAGTACAAGAATAATAGACTCAAGTCTTTTGATTGATACATTGATACATTTTCAGACTTGAGATTTCATTGCTCATTGAATGCCCCTTCCTGTCAATTTTTTTGTATTTGTGTGCAGTGTTCCCTCTAAAGCTGAGTTAGTGTGAGCTAGCTCAGTTTTTTAGCCTCCAGCTCACACTTTGTCATAGCTCAGGGAGGATGGCTCCAGAGCAATCCAGTTTCTGTAGTAACCAAATCGCTCGCTCACAAGTTTAGTGCCAGGAGCTCAAAAGTAGAATTTTTGCTCAATAGACTCCACCGCTTAGAGGGAGCATTGTTTGTGTGTATGTGTGTGTGTGCACCTGGAAGTCATGGTGGCCTCTGGTGACTGACCCCTAGTGGGGGCCTGGAGGATATTCAGAGAGGTGGCTGAATAAAGCCTGCCCCCACCTCCTGCCTCTGGTATTTCAAGAAGGTCTCCCATCCAAGTACTTGCCAGGGTCAACCCAGCTTAGCTTCCAAGATCTGATGATCAGGGTCAGGGCCCAAATTGACTCACTCTGTGTAATCCACCTTGAGTCCAGGTGAGAAAGGCAGAAGAAGGCCAGAGGTGTCATTCGGTGTCATAGAATCATAAGAGTTGGAAGAGACCTCCAGGGTCATCTAGTCCAACCCCCTGCACAATGCAGGAAATTCACAACTACCTCCCCCCCCCCCACTCCCCCAGTGACCTCCTCTTGGGAGGTTTTCAGACAGAGGCTAGATGGCCATCTGACAGCAATGCTGATTCTGTAAACTTGGGCAGGTCATGAGAGGGAGGGCAGGAAGGGTTGCCTCAGTGCTTAGTTCTCGGGGCGGCAATATTTGTGAATTCCCTGCATTGTGCAGGGGGTTGGACTAGATGACCCTGGAGGTCCCTTCCAACTCTGTGATTCTACGGTTCTCTGTAATCACAGGCTGCCAGACATCAAATGCTGGGGGGGGGGGGCATGAGAACCAGACGCAGAGGTTCATCAAATAGATTCCCAGCTCCCCAACATTTGCCTAACCTTCCAATACACGATTCAGGAGGCTAGCCCTGTTGGTCTGAAGTAGCAGAACAAAGTTGGAGTCCAATGGCATGTGGGTGTGAGCTTTTGTGTGCATGCACACGTCATCCGATCCTTCTAGAGCCTACTCATCTTCAGACTTTGGCAGATTTTTGTGGGGATCCATTAAAAAACAGCTGCTGTGCCTGCAGCAGAATGAAGAACCAACGTGGCGTAGCGGTTAGAGCGCTTGACGAGACTCAGGTACCGATTCCCACTCAGCCATGAAGCTTGTGGGGTTACCTTGGAGGCTGACACCCCTAATTTGACCCATGGTAGCTCTTTAAAGGTGAGACATGGTCCTTTGGGCCTGGTCTTAGTTCCTACAAGTCCTTGAAGCACTTTGGGGGGGGGGCAATTTGCTCTTGAGTAGATCCCTGTGCAGGACTTTGGTGGCTCTTCCCCTGCTTCCACAACGTCCTTGGCAGTGTCCATGAAGGGGGATGCAGAGGAACAGTCTTGGCTCGTCAGCTCGTGTGGCATGCGCATCTGAACTGTGATCCACATAAATTGTTCTCATTTCCTTGAAAGCACTTTGTTCACTTACAGTAACTCTTCTCTGTCTGGCTTGGCTCTAACCCAGAACAGTTGCACAAGTGAGATTTTTCTTGGTACATCCACCAACTTCGGACGTCACAGTTTCCTCTCGGCTCTGCCTCTTCCTGGCCATTTCTTAGAACCACCAGCCATGGCAAGGAATCATTGCCAAGAGCATGCATACATTCTGGTTTAAACCAAAGAATCCCAGAATGTTAGAGTTGGAAGGGACCTTGCAGGTCATCTAGTCCAACCCCCTGCACTCTGCAGGAGCATAGCCGAAAGATAGCCCTACAACATACCCAAAAGATGGTCGTCCAGCCTCCGCTTGAAAACGTCCAGTGAAGGAGCATCCACCGCCTCCCAAGGCAGTCTGCTCCACTGCTCAACCACTCTTACGGTTAGGAGGTTCCTCCTGATATTTAGCTGGTATCGACTCCCTTGTAATTTCCACCCATTAGAACAAATCTGCTCCCTCTTCTACATGACAGCCCTTCAAATATCTGAAGACTGCAATCATGTCCCCTCTAAGCCTTCTCTTTCCCAGGCTGATCATACCCAACTCTTTCAGCCTTTCCTCATAAGACTTGGATTCCAGCCCTCTCGCCATTCTGGTCGCCCTCTTCTGGACACGCTCGAGCTTGTCCACATCCTTCCTAAAATGTGGTGCCCAAAACTGGACACAGTACTCCAGGTGAGGCCTGGCCATAGCAGAATAGAGTGGAACTACCACCTCCCGTGATCTGGACACAATGCTTCTGTTAAACCCATCTCACCTCTGCCCTTATGGGTAATCCAGGAAAGCTGGACTCTTGTGACTTCCATGAATTATGCAGACCCGAAAATATTGTTTGATTTGCTGCCTATATAATTTATGTGAAGAAGAAGAAGAGGAGGAGGAGGAGATTGGATTTATACCCTGCCCTTCACTACCCAAGGGAGTCACAGAGCGACTTAAAATCTCCCTTCCCCTCCCCACAACAGACGCGCTGTGAGGTAGGTGGGGCTGAGAGAGCTCTGACAGAAACTGCTCCTTTTCAAGAACAGCTGTGTCAGAACTACAGCTTCCCCAAGGTCATCCAGCCAGGTGCAAGTGGAGGAGTGGGGAATCAAACCCGGTTCTCCCAGATTAGAGTCCGCGCACTTAACCATGACACCAAACTGGCTCTCAAAGGATACTTTGTTTAAATTGTATACACTGAAGGTCTTTCCAGACAGGGTGGCCGAGCCTTGGTTGGGAGATTCCTGGAGATTTGGGGGGTGGAGCTTAGGGAGGGTGGAGTTTGGGGAGGGGAGGGGCTTTTGTGGGATATAATGCCACAGTGTCCACCCTCCAAAGCAGCCATTTTCTCCAGGGGGAAACTGATCTCCGGAGTATTTCTTAGGGTTGCCAGCTCCAGGTTGGGAAATCCTTGGAGGTTTGGGGGTAGATCCTAGCGAAGATATGATTTGTGGAGGGGAGGAACCTCAGCAAGGTATAACGCCATAGAATTGCACCCTCCGAACCAGCCCATTTTCTCCAGGGGGACTCTGTCCTCCGGAGGTCAGTTGTAATACCAGATCTCCAGGCCCCACCTGGAGGTTAGGAACCCTACTTCCGAAGCTGCCCCACTGCTCCGAAATGACCTTTCCTTATTTGCTAAGCTCTGCTGCCTATTACGCTGACTTTTCCAGGTTGCCGTAGAAAGGGCCAAAGCAAAGCCAGGTTGCTGACCAGAGGCATGGAAGACAAGACTTCAGCTTGCATCCACAATGTAGACTTCCTCAGGGTGACCGCAGATATCTGTGATGTATTTTTAGGTTTCTGGGCCAGAGGGCACATCTGCTGTCGTTTCGGCTCTTCCCCGTCAGAGCCAGCAGAAGACAACTTCTCTCTTTTCGAATTTATAATTTTTGTGGATTTTAACAGTTTCATTACACTACAATAGCATTGATAGCAGATAAACAGTCATAAAGTAACTGACCATAACCGTAACACACCTAAACATACAAGTAAACAATCAAGTTTGCTATAAGCTTGAACCTTGCCTGCCATTCTAATGTATTTGATAAAGTGTGCGTGCGCACTAAAGCTTGAATAAAACTTTGTTGGTCTTAAAGGTGCCACTGGACTCTAAATTTGCTATCTTGTTTTATGTTAGGAGAAGCCGAATGCAACTTACTGTTCTATGTGTATTCAATAGGTAAAAAATAAGTAAGTATTAAAACCTAGTATAGTGCATCACACAATAAGGTATGGGTTGTAAGGCAGAAGAAGAAAAGAGAAGAGAAGAGATTGGATTTATACCCCGCCCTTCACTACCTGAAGGAGTCTCAGAGCGGCTTACATACTCCTTTCCCTCCCCCTCCCCACAACAGACACCCTGTGAGGTAGGTGGGGCTGAGAGAGCTCTTTCCCAAGCTGTCCTTGAGGGAACAGCTGGTACAGAGCTATGGCTTGCCCAAGGTCATCCAGCAGGTGCAAGGGGAGGAGTGGGGAATCAAACCTGGTTCTCCCAGATTAGAATCTGCGCACTTAACCACTACACCAAACTGGTGTATGACCCGTTCGTGCCATATAATCTAATTATCAAATTCCAATTGTAATCATCTGTCTGATAAATGTTCCATAACAAAGCAATCCCAAATTTTATCTAGCCTCTGTTTAAAAAGCCTCCAAGGAAGGAGAGCCCACCACCTCCCGAGGAAGCCTGTTTCCCTAAGGAACCGCTCTGCCAAGAAGTTCTTCCTAATATTTAGCCCAAAACCCTTTTGATTTAATTTCAACCCTTTGGTTCTGGTCTGACTTTCGGCATCTTTGATTTTGGAGGGGGGGGGGGGCACTTGGGTTTGTTTTGTTACAAGTTGATCAGTGTGTGTGTGTGTGGGAGAAGGAACTCCTTTGAACAGGCCTCTGTTGACGCTGGCGTCTGCTCTGCCTTCCGTTAGGACCGTCTCTTCTTCGTCATGGAGTTTGTGAACGGGGGGGACCTGATGTTCCACATTCAGAAATCCCGTCGGTTCGATGAAGCCCGGGCCCGGTTCTACGCCGCAGAAATCATTTCCGCTCTCATGTTCCTCCACGAGAAAGGCATTATCTACAGGTGAGCGAGAGCACATCAGTTATTTCTATCCTTTGGTTCTTATGGCCTTAGCTGCACAAAGTTGCAATTGGCAATCATAGATCTGAGAGGCTTGATTGTGCATAGGAGATGCTTCTGTGACATTAACAGGTGCGTACGAGGGAAAACATTTCAGGTGCAACTTCTTCCGAAAGCACAGGAGAATGTTGGGGAAAGATGCATTCTCCCAAATTCTCCCTTTTACACAGGTCTTCCCCTCTCTAGGAGCTTGAGCCCTAACCACCCAGCTCTGTATCTGAACCAATGCTCCCTCTAAGCTGTAGAGTCTTTGTGAGCTACAGGCATTAAAGCTGTGAGTGAGCGATTTGGCTGCTGCATAAATCGGTTTGCTCTGGAGCCATCCTTCCTGAGCTGAGACAAAAATGTGTGAGCCAGAGGCTAAAAAACCGTGAGCTAGCTCACACTCACTCAGCTTAGAGGGAACACTGAAGCAGTGATACTCTGCGTTCTTGGGAACACATTTGGATGTGTTGGGAACACATTGGATGCACATTTGGATATATCCTGTCAAAATAGATATCTAAAAAACATCTTCATATTTTCCAGATAGATTTGGGGGTCCACATGGTTTCTGAGATTTTCCGGGATACTGGGTTATGGGTCCGGAAAAATCCTGGAAATGTTCAGGATTAGCCGTGAATATCATTTGAAGTCTCCCAAGCTGTCCCCCTGTGTCTTCCTGGACTTGGTATCGGCATGCTGTGTTGGTTTTGTTTTGATTCTGTCCTTTGAACTCGGTTTTGTTGGTCTTGCACCACTGTATTCTTTGCGCTAGTTGGTTTGTGTCAGGTCCCCACGGGAAATAACGGAGCGAAATGATATCAGAACCCTGAAAAAAAAACCTTGATCCAAATACCAAACAGGTATTTGGAACCCGGAAAACCAGGAATGCTGATGTTTTTCATCTCCCTGATATTCAGATACAAAAGCTACCAATTTTTTTTTCATGACAATTCGGGCATCCCTAGTCTACGTGAAGAGTTTTCCAGCTGTAAATCCCCCTTGTCTGTTTTCATGTCTTTTTCGAGCATACCTTCTCGCACAGAGACTAGACGGTGCCTAGAGTGAAGTGGTACCAAATAACGTTTCTGTGGAATTACTCTGTGGATGAGTTCTGCCTGCCTTCTTGGCACAGTTGGGAATGAGAAGCAGTTTCCCTCCCCTCCGGCTTCTTGGCTAGAGCTCCTGTTGTTTTTCCTCCCTTGCTTTCCCAATACAGGGTGCTGATAGCTTGCAAAGCGTGTGACTTCACTCCATTGTAGAACTCATCTGCCATCAGGGGCGTAGACTTTTGGAAATCCTAAGGGGGGGGGGGCTCAGCGCGCGTGCTTCGCGTGCGCGCTTGCTGGAGCAATGTTCTCCCCCCCCCCCCCGGGAAACTGCCTGAGGTCGAGCCAGTCCCTTTCCAAACTCCAGGAAGATGGATACGAAAATCGAACCCATTTACCACCAGCCCGGGCGGGAGAGGCAGAAAGAACGATCCACAGGCGCAGGACAGCCTCCCTGCCCGTCCGCCCTTCTGGTCGGTTGTGGCCCCCCCCCCCGCCCTGTCTAAGGCTGGATCCCGGCACCTTGCCCAGATGCCGCCTCGGCGCTCGGCCTTTCCCCCGGCCCCTCCCGGCCGCTCCCGGCCCCTTGGTGCCCGCCCGCCTGCCTGCCAGCACCCCACCAGCCAGCCCGGGAAGCGCAGCCGCTCTTGCCAGCCGCAGCCACGCCGGGGCCCGCTCTTGAAGCCAGCACGCTCGGGAAGAGGTCGGGGCGGAGGGAGGGCAAGCAGCGGGCCCTCCCCTCCGGCAGGCGAGCCGCTACCTTTGTGCAGGGAAAGAGCCTTGGCACGAACACCGCTCCGGGGAAGGCTTTCCGCTCCCCCCCCCCGGCTTCCCTTGTTTCGCCCAGCATGACTGGAAACTGCCCTGCCTTCCCATGCCCTTCCGAGGCCCGCCAGCCACTGCTGCCGGTGCCTCTCTCCCCCCTGCCACCCGTTCCTTCTCCAGCAGCAGCTGCCGGGCCTCGGAAGGACCTGGGGAGGCGCGGCAGCAGCCGCTCCGTTTTCCCGGGGGTGGCTGAGCCCCCCCCCGGGAAATTTCGGAGGTGGCTCGAGCCCTCAAGCCCCCCCGTACTCTACGCCTATGTCTGCAGTGATGGATTTGTTAGCATCTCTTGTGAAAATACATGCTTCTCTTTTTCTGGCAGACTCTGTGTACGGACTTCATTGGTTGGTCTGGTGGGGGAGGGGCTTTTGCAGAGCGGGGCTTCTGATTGGCTGTGCAGATTAAAAGGCATTCCTGTTAAACAGAGCTTCTGCCTGAAATGTGAAAAAGGTGCTATGAGGCTGCAGTCACACGCACCGAATAAACCACTTTCAGTGCACTTTCCGACTGGATTTTGCCAGTTCACACAGTAAAAATCCAGTTGGAAAGTGCACTGAAAGTGGATTGAAAGTGGATTATTTAGTGTGTGTGACCGCAGCCTTAGAGTTATATATAAAATCTCTCTCCATGCCATTTTGTGGTTGGCTCCACCTCCTGGGGCAGCCATTTTGTGATTGTGCCTGCTGCCCTTTGTCAGACATCCTAAGATGTCTGCAGGCAAAAGAGGAAGAAGAAGAAGAAGAGTTGGATTTATACCCTACCTTTCACTCAGAGTCTCAGAGCAGCTTACAATCTCCTTCCCTTCCTCTCCCCACAACAGACACCCTGTGAGGTAGGCGGGGCTGAGAGAGCTCTTTCGAGGACTGCTCTTGAGAGAACAGCTCTGAGATAACTGTGACTGACCCAAGGTCACCCAGCTGGCTGCATGCGGAGGAGTGGGGAATCAAACCCGGTTCTCCAGATTAGAGTCCACCACTCTTAACCACTACACCAAACTGGCTCTGAGCTAGAACCGTACCATAAGAATGTAAGAATACAAGAAGAGCCATGCTGGATCCGGCCAAAGGCCCATCAAGTCCAGCATTCCGTTCACACAGCAACCAATCAGCTGCCTCTAGGAAGCACATGACCAGACCAATGCAACTGCATCATCCCACCCACGCTCCCCAGACATAAAGAGGATTACTGCCTCTGGTACTGGAGGAAATATCACCAGTGCTGGGAGCCAGAAACAGAATGGGGACCAATCCAGTGGAAAGTCGGCGGAGAAATGTTGCTTTTTATTATCACTGGTCCGTAGGCCGTACTTGTTGACAGACCCGTAGTGTCGATGACAGCTATCTAAGTTTCCAAAAGCCAGAAGAGTGCAGACAGTGAGCTCAGCCCGTCTTATCACAGTTGGGTAGCGATTGATTGTGCAATGGGGGTGCAGGAAGATCTCCAAGGGGGTAGTACCGGGTTATCTGAGTTTATAAATACAGTGTGATATTTATCACATGCAGCTAGGCCAATGGAAGATGTGGCACTGTGTTATCAAGGAAGGAGAGAACTGTTGCCAGCCCACACAAATGCAGATAGCAAATTGTCAAACCGATGATGTTCATTTCTTGAGACTGTTTAGAAAGATCTGCACCAACGTAGTGGTTGAGACTTCTCTGAAAACCAAATGAAGGTGCGTGTGTGGGGGATATTCTAGAAGTTTCCATGGTTCTCATCACGGTACATTCAAAGATGGCTGATGCATGCAAAATTCTGGTGACCTAACACCCTATCTTTATAAGAACGTAAGAAAAGCGAATGTCGGATCAGGTCAGTGGCCAATTCAGTCCAACACTATGTCACACAGTGGCCAAAAATACCAGGTGCCATGCGGCCAGCACTCCAGAAGTCCTCCCACTATTGCCCCCCCAGCACCAAGAATACAGAGCATCACTTTCCCCAGACTGAGAGTTCCTTCCTATCCATACCTTGTGGCTAATAGCCACTGATGGACCTCTGCTCTGTATATTTATCCAATTCCCTCTTGAAGCCATCCATGCTTGTAGCTGCCACCACCTCCTGTGGTGGTGAATTCCATGCGTTAATCACTCTTTGGGTGAAGAAGAACTTCCTTTTATCCATTCTGACCCGACTGCCCAACTGTCTTGACAGTTTTGAGACAGTTTCTCCTCCTACAGTAATGACAGTTAACCAGTCGTATTTAGAAGAATGGGCTCATCAGTTCTCTGTCTTTTGTGGAAGGTTCGCAAGGAGGAAACATCTAGAACCAGCTGGTTACCATGATTTTATCAGATAATTGAGCTGGTCTGGAGCCAGACATTTCATTATTTCAGACAATTAGTTACAACTAACCCTGGTTAAATCACGCGTCACATGGGTTTTTTGCATGGGGTGACTCCTTTGACTCTGATGTAACTATAACTTGTATCAAAAGTTCAGCGAGAAAGACAGTCCGGGGCTTAAACACCTGCAATTCCCACCTTAGAGGCTGCCACTGTTATCATTTTGCTGTTCCAAGTTGTGGTGAATCTTCCCATCAGAGGGGGAAGGCCCCCCCCCAGTCTCGTTCGCACTTCAGAACACATAAGTGGTTGTGATCCAGGAAGCAGTCGAGATCATCGGGTTTCCATTCCCCAGTTGGGGGCAGGGAATCCCCTGGTTTGGAGCCTCTCCCTCATTTCAGGGCTGTCATAAAATGGGGCGGGGAGGATGGCCATTATACCCGATGGAGACCAGTCCCCATAGGGTATAATGGAGAATCAGTCTGAGGGTATCTGGGGCTTGGGGGGGCTGTGTTTTGAGATAGAGGCACCAGGGTAGCTGGTGGTGCCTCTCCTGAAAAAAGCCCCCCAAGTTTCAAAAAGATTGGACCAGGGGGTCCAATTCTATGAGCCCCAAAAGAAGCTGCCCCCATCCTCCATTATTTCCAGTGAAGGGAAAACACAGGAGGTTACGTTAAAATCTGATAAGGATGGTGTAGCTTTCAGGCAAAATGGGAAGGTTTTTGTAACTGGTTAACGAATGTATTTTGAAGATTGTTATCTGAGGAGAAATCTACAGTACCTGTTTCGTCTAGAACATTTTGTAAGGTCAAGTTCGGAAGAAGATCCCGAAACCAATATTTATTCCTGAAAATTTCGTCAGCACTTCAGCATTTCTTCAATATCCTTAGGAGACCTGCAGTTTTAGTAGTTCTAATTATACTTGAGATATATTTTGATTTATTTGGTCATATTTAAAACATTTAGAATATATGTCTGTGCATTACACAGTCTTTGTGTTATCATATATTGTGCACTTAAAAGCAGACCAAAGGTTGCCTGAACAAAAGGTTATTTGTCTTTTGAGTGTTCCTATTCTGTGTGTCAAGAAGGAACGTGGTCCTTTCCTTGAATGGTTATCCCTTCCTCTCTTAGGTTTACAAGATCACTGCCTTCTTGAGTTTATTATATGACCTGGCAAGATCCATCCTGGATCCTACTAATTATACAAAAAGCTTGGGGCTTCTATGTTTTTAATACCAACAGGTTCATAAAACTTGACATTTGAGCTGGCAGCCACTGACATTTAGAGGGTGGCTTACGTAACCCTGCTTTTACACGCTGTAGGTTTCCACTCAGTCCAAAGCCATTTGAAAGCGAGATATGAGAATGGAGAACAAGAAAAGCAGTTGAAATCCTTTTTTTCCTGAACTGCCCATTTCCTGCAGTAAAGGGGCGGTTGTATTTTGCCAATTATGCACAGGTGTTTTGTCTCACTTTCACTGAGCATGTCTGTTGGGATCTCTTTGTCGTTCTGCATTGATTTTTCTCCCTTCAGCATTCAGTTCGCTTTCTGGTCACTGTTTCTCTAGGTTTTCTAAAAGTGCTGGTTTTTCCCTTGCTTCACTTCTAAGCTGAAGGACTTCTCCTGTCCTTCAAAGGCGGCTCCACGACCCACATTACAGTAGCATGTAGTTTCATTTAAGTTCTATTCCTTGGCTCCATCATCAACCCAAAAGAGAGACTGGCAACTGAGAAATCTGAAGGAGATTGAGACGGGGAAGGGCAGCCGTGAAGGAGCTCGGAAAGGTCCCTAAGTGGAAGGATGTGCTGCTGGCGATCAAGATAATTCATGCCCTAGAATTCCCGAGAACTACGTATGGGTGTGAAAGTTGGGCAATGAAAAAAGCTGACTGGAAGAAAGTGGATTCCTTTGAAATGTGGTGGTGATGAAAGAGAGTTTTACAGACAGCCAAAAAGACAAGTCACTGGGTTCGAGATCAAATCAAGCCTGAACTGTCTCTAGAAGCTAGAACAACTAAACCGAGGCTTATGGTTACATTATGAGAAAACCAGAGTCACTGGAAAAGACAATGCCAGGAAAAGTGGAAGGCAACAGGAAGAGAAATTGAGCTGTTCCGCCAGGCCTTTGGGTGAGGCCACAGATGTCTTTACCATCTTGGCCTCCCCTGCCCATAGTCAGCTACAGATGCCTACTATCCTGCTAATACCAGACAGAAAGTGTATTAGACTGCTCCGGAGTAATGTGTGTTTCCTTGCTGCCATCTCGTTTTATTTAACTGGTTTTTAAATTATATATTTATTGTATTTTATTTACGTTGTAAGCCACCATGAGCCCACCATGGGATAGGGCAGGATATAAATATAATAAATAAATAAATAAAAATAAATAAATAAAGGAAGACCCAATAGGAGACGGACGGACTCCATCAAGGAAGCCACAAGGCCCTCCGTTTTCAAGACCTGAGCAAGGCTGTCAACGAGAGGACATTTTGGAAGTCATTAATTCATAGGGTCGCCATAACTTGGAAGTGACCTTACGGCACATAACACGCAGACACACAACATTTGGTTTGGTCCTTAGTCTGATCCTCTGTGTGTTTACTAACAGAGCCTATTAAGTTCTGTGGGCTCTATATCCTACTAAGGGGACGAAGGTTCGTAATATCTCACTGGCTCACTTCAGGCATCGTGGGAAACCCCCAAACTGGGCCATAGAAAAAAGTGAAGAACTAAAACCAGGCGTGGGAGTGGGCCAAGTACTCCCTGGGCCAAATTTAGCCATGGTTGTTTTCCAGGGCAAAAGGCGAAGAGCCAGTTTGCCCGGCAGAGAAGCAGAAATGTTATTTTTTGAACCAAACAGCACTGGATGCAAAGAAAGAGGACGTCCTTGATTTTCTAGGAAGACAGCTCTTCCTCTTTTTCCCCAACCTGCCCGAAGGTGAGAAACTCAGAATTTGCACATCCGCTGGTCATTTCCTCAGGCAGCATCTAACTTAATCGGCAGTGACTTGTAAGAAGGGTGAACAGAGCAGGCAAACTGTACTTTTGGTAATGGCTGAAGGGAGCTGAGCTCATGATCCAGAGAGACACTTGCAGGGCAGGGCAGCCTGGAGAAGGGAGGCTGGAGAACAGTCTGGGATGGGATGCAAAGGTAGTGAAAAGCGAAACAGGGCTGCAGCCACATGCACCAGTTGTAGCGGAGGAGAAGCGAGGCTGTTTCCTCCGGAGGAATTTGACATGCAGTTATGAGATCACACATCCCTTTGTGCTGCAGGCCCAGCCCGTCACTGTGTGATCAGACGCCACCAAAGGTGGGTTGGGGTTCTTTTGTCATTTGTTCCCCATGCGTATAAATGAGGAATCGCACCTCTGCGCTGAGGGCTCCCCATAGAGTATGTGGTTATGCGCATACTGCGAAGGAGGGAGAGAAATGGCACTGAGTTGGGATGGAATGATCAGACCATCCCGACAGCATGAGAGTGTGCTTGTGTGATCAGACAGGGGAAAGTCCGTCCATGGCCCATCGGAACCAATTACAGCTGGACTTTCCCCAGTGTCTTTTAACTCCATTTCTGTGGCGGAGCAGCACAAGTTGCTGATGACTGCAGGATGTTTCCCAGATGTTGCTGTCTGATCATGTCCTTTAGATCCGTCAGGCATTCATGGCTACATTGGATCTAAAGGCATGTATGATCGCAGCCCAGATCTCAGGCAAGACACTTCCAGGGAGCCTCACACAATCCACTAAGTGGGATTCATAGAATAAAGATAAGCAAACAAAGGAAAATACTCTTTTATGCTAAGCCAGGCATCCAGCTCAGCATTGTCAACTCCGCATGTGCAGAATATACAGGATATGCATGGGGCAAACTACATGAATCTGTATCTAAATCTGAAGCCTGGAGAAATGATGAGTGAGGGGTGACATGATTGAGGTTTACGAGATTATGCATGGGACAGAGCAGGTAGAGAAAGAGGCACTTTTCTCCTTTTCTCACAATATAAGAACTTGTGGGCACTCCATGAAATTGCTGATCAGTCGAGCTAGAACAGATAAAAGGAAGTCCTTCTTCACCCAAAGCGTGATTAACACGTGGAATTCACTGCCACAGGAAGTGGTGGCAGCTACAAGCATGGACGGCTTCAAGAGGGACCTGGATCAACATACGGAGCAGAGGTCCATCAGTGGCTATTAGCCACAAGGTATAGATAGGAATTCTCGGTCTGGGGCAAGGGATGCTCTGTATTCTTGGTGCTTGGGGGGGGGCAAAAGTGGGAGGGCTTCTAGTGTCCTGGCCCCACTGCTGGACCTCCTGAGGGCACCTGGTGTTTTTGGCCACTGTGTGACAGAGTGTTGGACTGGATGGGCCATTGGCCTGATCCAACATTGGCTTCTCTTATGTTCTTATGTAAGCCGATCCGTGGTGTAGGGAAAAACAAAGCTGCCAAAATCCAGGTGGGTATAATAAAACATTCAAGAACCATAGAATTATAGCTATGGAAAGTTCAATACTTCAATATTTTCTTATTATAGTGCATATGTCTCTATGACAGTATGTATCTTAATCACAATAAGCAATTCATTATTACTATCAACAGTCCCTTCTAATGATGAATGAAAGTGCCTCTTAAGTGTTCTTTCCAAGATTAAAGTGCTCGTCGAAATCTTTCCTTCTGTGAAAACGGCGCTTGTTAAATTTTTGTCCGTCTTAGCATGATATTGGGATATATGGATTTTGTTCCATTGCCTCTTTGAGAAAGCTGAGAAGAAACGGAATTCAAGGTGGCGCCTGGAGTTATCCCGGAATTACAGCTGATCTTTGGTGGACTGTGGCAGATCCGCCAGCTAAGGCGGCCTCGGTTTCCAACCAGAGGCTTCAAAGCTTGCCGCGGTGTCTGCAAAAATATCTCCCGGAGCATCACCAAGAAGAAATTTAAGACTACACCAAAAAAAAAACAAAAAAAACCCCTTCAGCTCTTGATGTGACTTCTGTAGCGTATCCAGAGCTCCTGTAAACGCGTAAACCTCTCTCGCAGCACGTATTAGCAGGAAAGCTGAAGGCAGTGCATGTTTCCAGATCATATCGGTCACAGGTCTGAGCACGCCTCAGCCAACAGCTGAGCTGAAAGAGGGCACAGAACACCCTGCTTTGAGCCAGTGAGGAGGAGGAATGGGGTATATTTCGGCAATGCACCCTGTTTGGACCTCATGACCTACTTCTGCTGCTAAATTAGCAAATTAAAGATGAGGAATCCCATCGGGCGCTTCGCGTAATCCGAATCCCTTCTCTTCTATCATCCAGAAAAGTCGACTTCACTCTGATTATCTTCTGTCGTTCTGATGCAACCTCTTCCTCGGTCTTGGCAAGTCTGCTTCAGCAATTTGGCCTAACCCGAGCTTCAAATGGCCCTGTTGATTCTTTGATTTAATATCCACCACCCGCCCTTGTTCGGACAGGTTCTGCGTAACGTTTTAATAACACTGGCTCGACACACCCGACTTGGACGTGGCTGGCAATGCACATAGGTTTTGGAGAGCGTGCCTGGCCTGGAACATCGGCTAGGTCACGAGAGCTTCAGAAGGGCCTAACCGGATGCGAAACCTGCTCCTTGACAGGGAACACAGAAGTGCTACGCCCCTCTGGTTAGGGCCACTAGCATAGATGGGGGAAAGTGTTGCTTTAGTGGTCCATGAGAGGGGTTGGCGCGATGTGTTGCTTCAGTGGGTGGCTGGGAAGGGATTGCAGTTCTACCATTGATCGATTGATTAATTGATTGATTTTATTAAATTTATACCCCACCCTACCCCGCAAAAAATGGGCTCAGGGCAGCTCACAATATAAAACCAACAGCCAGTAAAAACAGTAAAACAGTAAATAGCAATAGCAGATCAAACCGAACCCATGCCTTATAAAGTAATTGCCCTAAGAAATCCCAGTGTCCAGCTAGGACCCAGGACAGTAGGGCACTGGGAAAAGGTCATCAACAGCACGGGGGACAGGACAGGAAAGAAGGAAGAGGGGAAACGTTGAAAATGCCACGGCAAGATGAAAGGGGGTGGGAAGGAAAGATATGGACAAGCTGGAACGTGTCCAGAGGAGGGCAATGAAGATGGTGAGGGGGTCTGGCGACTAAGTCCTATGAGGAAAGGTTGAAGGAGCTGGGTATGTTTAGCCTGGAGAGGAGACGACTGAGAGGGGATAACCCGTCTTCAAGCACTTGAAGGGCTGTCATCTAGAGGATGGGGCAGAGTTGTTTCCTGTTTCCCCCAGAAGGTCGGACCAGAACCAGCGGGTTGAAATTAAATCTCAAGAGTTTCTGGCTAAACATGAGGAAGAACTGCCTGACAGTTGGAGCGGTTCCTCAGTGGAAGAGGCCTCCTCGGGAGGTGGCGGGCTCTCCTTCTTTGGAGGTTTTCAAGCAGAGGCCAGATGGCCATCTGACAGCAATGCGGATTCTGTGAACTTCGGCAGATCAGGAGAAGGGAGGGCAGGGAGGGTTGCCTCAGTGCTTAGTTCCTGTGGCCCTTTCTTACACGCCCGGGGAAATGCTGATCACCACTTTGGGGTCAGGAAGCCATTTCTCTCCAGGCCGGTTTGGCTGGAGATCCTGGAGGTTTTTTGTCATCTTCTGGGCATGGAGCAGGGGTCACTGGGGGTGTGAGGGGGGAAGTATTTGTGAATTCCCTGCATTGTGCAGGGGTTGGACTAGATGACTCTGGAGGTCCCTTCCAACTCTATGATTCTAAGGAAGGAAGGAAGGAGAAATGCCAGGACCAGACTGAAATAACAAGCTTAGTTTATACCCTTAATCACCCTTTTTGGGGGTTTAATTCTGGGGGAATTTGGTCCTTGCATCTGTCAAACTTCTTTATTAAGCTGTATGCTATGTTGCTGCTCACCCTCTACGTGTAAGTATGGACTCGCAACACCCATTTCACTGTATCTGAGGGAGTGTGCGTGCACACAAAAAGCTTATACCTTGAATAAAACTTTGGTGGTCTCAAAGGTGCCACTAAACTCCAACCTTTATTTATTTATTTATTTATTTATTTTTGAGATTTAGACCCCGCCCTCCCCACCTTACGGCAGGCTCAGGGTGGCTACCAACAAATTGTTACACATTCAAACCATAAAAAACATAAAAACTTACAATGCACAACAAATCACACAGCAAGGTGGCGTACTTCGTCAGCTAAATCTGAACAGCGTCACAGATGGTAACCAGTTCTAGTCAGTGCAGACTGGTCTAGGTTGGCAGGTTCCAATAGTGGGGCCGGGCTATAAGATTGAGGCGGCCCCTACCTGAAAGCCTGGCGGAAGAGCTCCGTCTTGCAGGCCCTGCAGAACTGTAAGAGGTCCCGCAGGACCCTGATGTTCTCTGGGAGCTCATTCCACCAGTGTGGGGCCGCCACCGAAAAAGCTCTGGCCCTCATAACCACCAACCGGGCCTCCCTAGGCCCTGGGACAACCAGGCGATTTTGGGACCCCGACCGTAGCACTCGCTGGGGTACATGAGGGGAGAGACGGTCCCTCAGGTAGATAGGTCCTTGGCCATATAGGGCTTTATAGGTAAGTACCAGCACCTTGAACCTTATCCGGTATGCTATAGGCAGCCAGTGCAGTGCTTGTAAGGTGGGCTGAATGCGCTCCTGCCTTTTTCTGCTGATTCACACCAACACGGCTACCCACCTAAATTGATCTGGTCGCGGTAAGAGCCAGAGTGGTGCAGTGGTTAGAGGGTCCGGGAGACCCAGGTTCAAATCCCCACTCGCACCATGGAAGCTCACTGGGTGACCTTGAGCCAGCCACATGCTTTCAGCCTAACTTACCTCACAGGGTTGTTGTGGGGGTAAAATGAAGGAGAGGAGAACAAAGTAAGGTGCTTTGGGTCCCCCACAGAGGCAGAAAGTGGGATAAGGAAGGGAGGGAAGAAAAGAAAGTAAATAAAGGGGAGGGAGGGAAGGAAAAGAAAGGGAAGGAAGGAAGGAAGGAAAAGAAAGTAAAGAAAGGGATGGGATGGGAGAGAGCAAGGAAGGAAGGAAGGAAAAGAAAGTAAAGAAAGGGATGGGAAGGAAAAGAAGGTAAAGAAAGGGAAGGAAGGAAGGAAAAGGAAAGAAAGGGAAGGGTGAGAGGGAGGGAGGGAGGGAGGAAGGAAGGAAAAAGTAAAAGGGAAGGAAGGAAGGAAAAGAAAGTAAAGAAAGGGAAGAAAGGAGGGGAAAAAGTAAAAAAAGGGAAGGGAAGAGAGAGGGAGGGAGGAAAAGGAAGGAAGGAAGGAAAGAAGGAAGGAGAAAAAAGTAAAGGGAGGGAGGGAGGAAGTGTATTAAAGGTTTTAATTTTTTCAGAGAGCTTGTCTGTGGAAGCATTCCTCCCACACAGACATGCTGAACCTCAAGGCTCACTCTGAACTGTGCATACCAAGAAACGCTCTGGAAAGTATGACGGGCGGGGAAGAAATCAGAGAAGCAAAGAGAGCATCGTGGAAGCGTCCCCTGACCTTCTAAGCACTGCATGACAGGGAGCCCATCCGTGAGTCGCAGACGGACCTTGTGATTTATCAATGTTCCATGCTTACTGTAAAAATGATTGAGTGCGACACATGTGGGTGAACAAGTATTCCAGGAAAAAGGCTTCTTAGATACGGCTCACTTTATATTTTTGCCAAGAAGGAACTAAGCAGCGGGGCTGTGTCTCATGAATGAATGGCAGGACCAGGAAAGAACCTGAGATCTGCTGAGGGCCACAGATCTCAGCTTCAGTTAAAGGAGCACAGAGAACAAGGCCTGTCGAGGTCTCAGAGAGCCACTGCTGGATTTAGAGAGCCAGTTTGATGTAGTGGTTAGGAGCCCGGACTCTAATCTGGGAGGACCGGGTTCGATTCCCTACTCCACTGTATGCAGCTGCTGGTGTGACCTTGGGTCAGTCACAAGTTCTCTCAGAGCTGTTCTCTCAAAGGCAGTTCTCGAAAGAGCTCTCTCAGCCCCACCTACCTCACAGGGTGTCTGTTGTGGAGAGGAGAAGGGAAAGGAGATTGTAAGCTGCTCTGTGACTCCCTTGGGTAGTGAAGGGTGGGGTATAAATCTAATCTCTTCTTTTCTTCTTCTTCTCTTCTATCTACTATATCTGAATTCCACCCTTCTTCCAAGGAGCTCAGGCCAGTGGGCATCTTTCTTGTGTCCCCTATTTTACCCCCACAACAACCTTGGAGGGAGGTTATGCTGAGAATGTGTGACTGGCCCAGGGTCGCCCAGCAAGCTTCCACCGCAGAACAGAGATTCAAACCTGGGTCTCCCAGCTCCTACTTTAACACTCCAAGCCCTATGCCAGGGTTCCCCACCAAGACACCCACCAGTGACTTCCCTTTTGCCAGGTGGGTGGGGCCAGTGCAAGGCAGGATTTTCATTGGCTTCTCTCATTGGACAGGGTTTTCCACTGGAGGATAAGGAGGAATTGTAAGCAACTGGGCTTTCCTTAATGGACTGTTTCAGACGTTCATATGAGGAAGAAGAGAGAGAAGAGATTGCGTTGACACCCCACCCTTCACTCAGAGTGGCTTACAAACTCCTTTCCCTTCCCCTCCCCACAACACACACCCTGTGAGGTAGGCGGGGCTGAGAGAGCTCTTTCCAGAACAGCTCTTTCAAGGATAGCTCTGACAGAACTGTGGCTTGCCCAAGGTCATCCAGCAGCTGCAAGTGGAGGAGTGGGGAATCAAACCTGGTTCCCCCAGATTAGAGTCCATACACTTAACTGCTACACCAAACTGGCTCTCGAGGGTGACGTTTGCGGGCCTGCCAGTTTTAGAACTTGATCTAGCTTTGCTTTGAGCTTCACAGTTCAGGTATTTTCCATCTTCTCCGGGGTTATTGACAGCAACGTTATCCTGCAGCGGAGCCTGCAATGTTTACAACAGTTTGCACTTTGCAATGCTTCCATTCCAACCTTCCCATTGAATTTGTCAATCCGTAACAGAGCACTGTGATTATTCCCATAGCTCTATTGTCCAGGCCGGTCCTGGGACTTGGGCTGGTTTGAAGCTAGATTCATCCAGTGACGATACTCCTTAGAAGCGTATGTCCGGGTTCTGCAGGACCTGGGAGAGCTCCCAATGAACCCTCCCGAGAAAGGCCGACTCTCCCTTGCGTCAGAAAAAAAGCGGGGAACCATGTTAGCCCACACAAAATTGTGGAGGAGTGGGGAATCAAACCCAGTTCTCCCAGACTAGAGTCCGTGCCCCTAACCACTCCACCAAACTGGCTCCGTATGCCTAACCACTCCACCAAACTGGAGGTACATGACGTGGCAACCTTAGTAAAGCTAAGCCAGTTGGGGTTCAGTCCATACTCGGATATGAGCTCTCCTGGGAATCCTCCGTTCTGTGCTGTGGGTTCTGTGATGTGGTATAATTGCAGCAATAATGATAAATAATAATTAGCTGGGAGCTGCCCTGACCTGGCTAGCCCAGGCTAGCCTGGCCTTGTCAGATCTGGGAAACTAAGCAGCCTCCGTCCTAGTTGGTCCTTGGATGGGAGACCACCAAGGGAGGCCAGGGTTGCCGCACAGACGTAGACAATGGCAAACCACCCCTATTTATCTCTTGCCTTGGAAACCATACAGGGACAGCCATAAATTAGCTGCAACTTGACAGCACTTTCCACCATCAACTGGGAACTTACAGGAGAAGAAGAAGAACAACAACAACAACTTTCCACGATCAGTCGGGAACTTACGGAAGAACGATGGTTTCAGAGGGTAGCCGTGTCGGTCTTCAGTAGAAAAGTTAGATTCAAGCCCAGGGGCATCCTAGAGACCAATGCTCCCTCTAAGCTGTGGAGTCTTGTGAGCAAAAATCCTACTTTGTGAGCCGCCGGCATTAAAGCTGTGAGCGAGCGATTTGGGCGACTGCATAAATAAGTTTGCTCTGGAGCCATCCTTCATCTGTGAGCTGGAGGCTAAAAAACGGTGAGCTAGCTCACACTCACTCTTGCTAGAGACCAGCAAGAGTTTCCAGGTATCAGAAGAAGAAGAAGAAGAGATTGGATTTATATCCCATCCTTCACTCAGAGTCTCAGAGCGGCTTATAAACTCCTTTTCCCTTCCCCTCCCCACAACAGACACCCTGTGAGGTAGGTGGGGCTGAGAGAGCTCTTTCCCAAGCTGTCCTTGAGGGAACAGCTGGTTCAGAACTATGGCTTGCCCAAGGTCATCCAGCCAGGTGCAAGTGGAGGAGTGGGGAATCAAACCCGGTTCTCCCAGATTAGAATCCGCGCACTTAACCACTACACCAAACTGGCTCTAAGGTATCAGTTTTTGAAGGCTTGTACCCTGATACTCTTGCTGGCCTCTAAGGTGCTGTTTTTTAGGTGAGCATTTGTGTGTGTGTGTGTGTGGGTGGGTGGGTGCTTGTGAGCCTGGAAGTCATGGTGACTTCTGGCAACCACTAGTGCAGTGGTTCTCAAACTGTGGGTCGGGACCCCTTTTAGGGTCGAACGACCCTTTCACAGGGGTCGCCGGCTGGCGTCCAAGGCTGCCCCGCCGGCAGGAAAGGGCCCCACGCAAGCTGATTGCCATTGGAACCTAACTTTTAGGAACTGATTCCAATCCAGTGTAGGAATAATGGCTGGACATAAGATATTGGTTCAGGCAAGATTTTGTATAGATGGGACAGAAGATAATGTTTTTATTGGTTTTGTCAAAGCCGTTTAGACAACACAACAAATAATTTTATGGCTGGGGGTCACCACAACATGAGGAACTGTATTAAAGGGTCACGGCATTAAGAAGGTTGAGAACCACTGCACTAGTGGGTCTTGAACGTTTCAGAGAGACGGCTTGATACGCCTGCCTTGGTGTCTCAGCCCTGTTGCTCCTTGGAGGTCTCCCTTCCAAGTACTTGCCAGGGTTGGCCCTGCTTAGCTTCTGTGATCTGATGAAATCGGGTTTGCCTGTGCTATCCAGGTCAGGGCTAAGCTGCCATGGAACTCGAATCTATAGGAGAATGAGAAGCTCTAGGCAATGGTGAGTTGTGAATTCAGGTTCCTCCCCCTAAAGAGCCCAATCTTAGGGGCCAGCTTTGAAACCTGATCTAGCTTTGCCTTGAGCAGCACAAGTTCAGGCATTTTCCATCTTCTCCGGGGTTATCAACAGCAAAGTTATCCAACAGCAGAGCCCACGAGGCTTACAACAGTTTGCCCTTTGCAACACTTCCATTCCAAAGCTTCCCATTACATCCATCAATCCGTAACATGCACATTAACAGAGAACTGTGATTATTCCCATAGCTCTTTTGTTCTGACCAGGCCTGGGACTCAGGCTGAAGCTAGATTCATCCAGCGATGGATACTCCATAGATCTTCTCTGTGGGAAGCTGATTGCTCTTCCAAGGGTTGACCTTTGGAAACACAGGCTTCCTGTGGCAAAGTTCAGCTAGTCTGGATCTGCTACTGTCTGAGATACCTGAAGACTGGGACCAATGCTCCCTCAAAGAAGAAGAAGAAGAAGAAGAAGAAGAGATTGGATTTATACCCCGCCCTTCACTCACTTGGAGTCTCAGAGCGGCTTACAAACTCCTTTCCCTTCCCCTCCCTACAACAGACACCCTGTGAGGTAGGTGGGGCTGAGAGAACTCTTTCCCAAGCTGTCCTTGAGGGAACAGCTGGTACAGAGCTATGGCTTGCCCAAGGTCATCCAGCCAGGTGCAAGTGGAGGAGTGGGGAATCAAACCCGGTTCTCCCAGATTAGAGTCCACGCACTTAACCACTACACCAAACTGGCTCTCTAAGCTGTGGTCTTCTGAGCAAAAATTCTACTGTGAGCTACTGGCATTAAAGCTGTGACCGAGTGATTGGGCTACTGCATTAATTAGTTGGCTCTGGAGCCATGCTTCCTGAGCGAAGACAAAAACCTGTGAGCCAAAGGCTAAAAAAAACTGTGAGCTTGCTCACACTAACTCAGCTTAGAGGGAACACTGACCGGGACAGAGACATTCCAAGATGCCTCAGAAGCGCTACTAAGATAGTAGGCATCTCCTCAATCTTCTACATAAAAAGACAGGCACATTTTTGGTTCAGGTGGGAACCACAAAAGCTGGAGAAGCACTGCAGAGAGGGAAGTTTGTTGCTGTGTGCGATCCGGACCTTTGTGTTCCACCAGTACGGCTCTCTCTCCGGAGGATTCCTCGGCCGGCATTTTTGATGAGTCACTTTTCCTACAACTCCCAAAGGGCGGAGGGTGGCATCTCGCAACACTTTCTTTATTAAATTTCTGTCCACATCACGGAGAAATAGTCGGTTGTCCACGGGAGGCAAGAAACGACACGCACTGGAAAAAAGGAAGGGGGAGAAAAGAAAAGGAAGGCGCTTTTGTTGATTGTCCTCCCAGGAGTTGGCGAGTTATGCTTCAATACCCACCTCCCTTTGCCTGAACTTGAAGAAAAGGATCACAGGGATTCTCGGATTCTCTCCTCCAAACAACTGAAACCACAATTTGGCATCCTTAGCTGTTACACCGAAGCGTCACATCTGGAAAATTCTGGATTTGGCAAAGAGTGTGGTCCCCCCCCCCCAAAAAAAAATGAGTGTGAAAGCTTTGGAAAGTTCTGTGCGGGACTGGATGGGACTGGATCAACATTTGCACTTATAAGTTGAAAAGCAGGGAGACCCCGTATAGTATTTGTCCTCCCCACTGTCTGGGTATACATGGGCATTAGCATCACCTTTCCATAGGAAAGAGTCTCCAAGATTCCCTTGCACAATGATGGGCTTGCAGGTCCCAGGTTCTATCCCTGGCGTATCCAGTTAATTGGCACTGGTCGTTGGAGATGGGAAAGACCTCTTCCTGAGACCCTGGAGAGTCACTTCCAATATGAGTAGACAATACTGATTTTGAGGGACTGGTGTCTAATTCAGTATAAGGCAGTTTCATGGGAATAACTGATTGGCCGTCGTGTGAGACACGATGCTGGACTAGATGGACCACTGGTCCAGTGCAACAGGGCTCTTCTGGAGTATTGTGTGCAGTTCTGGAGGCCTCACTTCAGAAAGGATGTGGACAGAATGGAGTGGGTGCAGAGGAAAGCGACGGGGATGATCAGGGGCCTGGAGACCAAGAAGCCCTAGGAGGAAAGGCTGAGGGACTTGGAAAGGTTCAGTCTGGAGAAGAGGAGGCTGAGGGGGGACAGGATGGCTGTCTTGAAGTATTGGAAGGGCTGTCACTTGCGGGAGGTCAGAGAGCTGTTCCTGTGGGCAGCAGAGGAGAGAATGTGCAATAATGCGTTTAAATTAAAGGTGGGAAGGTTCCGGCTGGATCTTAGGAAGAATTTTGGCAGTAAGATTTGTGCAGCAGTGGAAAGCTGCCTAGGGAGGTGGTGAGCTGGACAGACACTTGTCAGGGATGCTCCAGGCTGATCCTGCACTGAGCAGGGGGTGGGACTAAATGGCCTCCACGGACCCTTCCAACTCTGTGATTCTGTGATTCCGTTATTCTTTTTCGGGGGAAGGAGCCATAGCTCAGTGGTCAAGCTTCTGCTCGGCATGCAGAAGGTCCCAAGTTCAATCCCTGGCTTCTCCAGTTGAAAGGACCAGGCAGTAGGTGATGTGAAAGACCTCCGCCTGAGACCCCCTGGGGAGCCACTGCCGGTCTGAGTAGACAGTACTGACTCTGAGAGACCAAGGGGCTGACTCAGTACAAGGCTGATTCATATGTACATAAGCTTTACCATTGGTAATGCCCAGGAAGCACTTAGAATCATAGAATTGGAGGGGACCTCCAGGGTGATCTAGTCCAGCCCCCTGCACAATGCAGGGAATTCACAAATACCTCCCCCACACACACCCACTGTGACCCCTGCTCCATGCCTAGAAGATGACAAAAAAAAAAAAAACCCTCCAGGATCCCTGGCCAAACTGGCCTGGAGAAGAATTGCTTCCTGACCCCAAAGTGGCGGTCAACATTTCCCTGGGCGTGTAAGACAGGGCCACGAGAACTGAGCACTGATGCAACCCTTCCTGCCCTCCCTCTCATGATCTGCCTGAGTTCACAGAATCAGCACTGCTGTCAGATGGCCATCTAGCCACTGCTTGAAAACCTCCAAAGAAGGAGAGCCCACCACCTCCCGAGGAAACCTCTTCCACTGAGGAACCGCTCCAGCTGTCAGGAACTGTCTTCTTAATGCTTAGCCGAAAAGTCTTCTGATTTAATTTCAACCCACGGGGGGGAGGGGAGAAGACGCTAAAATTTATTTATTCTCTTCGATTTATATCCCGCCCTTCCCGCAAGCAGGCTCAGGGCGGGTCACAGCCCTAAATTACAATAATAAACCAGTATCAAACAGTATATGAAATAAGTATCAAACGATCCCTGCCAGTTGTCCTGGGAGCCGACTGAGAAAGCTGGCATTGTACAGTTAACGGAGAGACTGAAGTACAGTCTGGGAACCAAAGACTACAAAATGCTAGGCGTGAAATGCCTTTGGAAGGTTTCATGGGGTCTTAGAAAAAGATGGTGCCACTGAGTCATAGCTGACTCATGGCCACCCTTTCCACTGGGCATTCCAGGCGTGAGATGAGCAGAGGCTTGGGTTGCCATCGCCCTCCTCCACGTAGGTTTAAACCGGAAAAAATAAAATCGGTCTCAAAGGTATCACAAGTTTGGGGCCTGCTGATCAAGTCCTTTAGCTGTCTGGAACAGACACCCTGTGAGCTATGCCAGGGGTTCCAGGATGGAGACTCCGTTTACTCTTTGGCGTGCACAAAATAGCAACACTGTTAAGAGAAAGGTGGTGGAATGATATTGGAACGGGCGGGAGAAATTCCAGGACCTTCATCCAGTAGGAAGAATGAATCTGCTCTACACTATTGGCTGTTTGGGGGGGGGGGGTTGGTTTTTTTTTGGTAATTATTATTTGATCACCATGTCTGAACACCAGGGACTTCCAGAAAGGATTTGAAGAAGAAGAAGAGATTGGATTTATACCCCGCCCTCCACTCACTTGGAGTCTCAGAGCGGCTTACAAACTCCTTTCCCTTCCCCTCCCCACAACAGACACCCTGTGAGGTAGGTGGGGCTGAGAGAGCTCTTTCCCAAGCTGTCCTTGAGAGAACAGCTGGTACAGAGCTATGGCTTGCCCAAGGTCATCCAGCCAGGTGCAAGTGGAGGAGTGGGGAATCAAACCCGGTTCTCCGAGATTAGAGTCCATGCACTTAACCAAACTGGCTCCCGTCCGTGCACTACACCAAACTGGCTCCCAAATTTGCACTCCCCAGTAAGTTTTTTCCCCACAAATTCAGTGCAATAATGTTTTCCTGCTACTTGAGAAAAATGGCCCTACACCCAGAAGGGGAAAACATGAGTATTCAAAATGGTGTGAGATTTCAATGCCCTTGCCACTTTGAAAGGCCACTGGTTTGGGTGGGAGGAGGAGGAGGAGAGAGATTGGATTTATACCCCACCCTTCACTACCTATAGGAGTCTCAGAGTGGCTTACAATCCCTTTCCCTTCCCCTCCCCACAACAGACACCCTATGAGATAGGTGGGGCTGAGAGAGCATTTTCTTGAGAACTGACCTTGAGAGAACAGCTCTGAAAGAACTTATGACTACAGGGATCACTGGTCTGATCCAACAGGACTCTCCTTATGTTCTAATCAAGGCCTCAGCCTCTCTGCCCTGTTGTTGGCCCTCCAGAGGAACTGGTTGAGGCCACTATGTGAGATGGGATGCTGGACTAGAGGGACCACTGGTCTGATCCATTGGGCCTCTCCTTGTGTTCTTATGTTCCCTCCTCAGCATCTTCTCATTTCTGTCTTTCTTCATATTTCTTCATCTTCTGCCCTAGAAGTAATTTTGCATTTCTGGATGCTGTATTCGTGCCATCCGCTGTTTGGAATAATTCAGCCTTCACATGCAAATCAGTTCGCAACTATTCTTTGAATCGGGTTAACATGTTCTGTGACACTCAGCGGGATAGATTTGGAGCATTCCAGGATCCAGCTTCCAGCTCAGCAGCACGGAACAGACATCCCTCTCTCTGCTCCAGATGACTCAGGTGCTCCAGCCTTCTCGTGACAGCTCAGCAATCTTTTCCTGCGGTGTGGAGTCTGCAGTGTACAGAGCGCCCAATGGAAGTTAGCAATTAAATTGCTCTGCAAACAAGCCGCTTCTTAGGATGGAAAGTGAGCACAGAAACTAGCAGGGCAACATCAATCTCAGGGGTTTGCAGAAGAGGATTGACTACCACATTTTCTCTCTCTCTCTCCCCCCTTTTGCCCTTCTTCCTAGCACTGGAGCCAGGGGTCCGTTGGAGCGGGAGCGCACAGAAGCGCAGCTCCGGGAGTGAGGAGCCCAGGGGGCAGGCACATGACCAAGCCCCGCCCCCTCCTCGGCTTCCCCGAGCAGTGCAGAGGCGCAGCGCCCCAGGGAAAGCCCTGCTAGGGTCTTTATTGTTTTTAATGTTTTGTTTTAATATTGATAATTTTATCATTGTTCCTTTTATGACTGTGTGCTGCTTTTCCAGAGACTTGCTCAAGGTGGCATCTAAATTTTCTAAATATACCATTTTTTATCTGGGCACATGGCACATAAGTACTGGAGAAATTTCACCAACCCTTCAGCAGCTTCCACCCCATCAGTTTGGTGTAGTGGTCAGGAGTTGGACTCTAATCTGGGAGAACCGGGTTTGATTCCCCACTCCTCCTCCACATGCAGCTGCTGGTCTGACCTTGGGCCAGTCACAAGTTCTCTCAGAGCTGTTCTCTCATGAGCAGTTCTCAAAAGACCTCTCTCAGCCCCACCTACCTCACAGACTGTCTTGTTGTGGGGAGGGGAAGGGGAAGGGATGGGTGGTGCACATGTCCTGGGTATCTCAAGTCTACTTGAAACCTGGTGGTTTCAAGGGAGCAGGGAGAGAATGAGGGTGTGTTCTTTACGCTTATTTTTATTGCACAGAGTATTGGATGGGGAAGGGGATGGAGGAAGAGCAGGTCAGTTTCACTCACCTGTGGAGTGGAGCCTGAGGGGTGGGTGTTGCCTTCTGACACACTTCCGGCATGTTAGGGGGTGTGGCATATGCAAATGAGTTATGCTAATGAGTTATGCTAATGAGCTCCTGCACCTCTTTTTCTACGAAATGACCCCTGACTGGAGCCATTGTGAAACAGCTGTTCCCTGCAGATTGTGATGGTCGATTACACCCCACAACCTTCCATAAAGATAGATCAAGGTGGGCAGCCGTGTTGGTCTGAAGCAACAGAACAAGGTTAGAGTCCAGTGTCACCTTTAAGAGCGACACACTTTTATTCAAGATGTGCGCTTTCGTGTGCATGCACACTTCACCAGACGATGAAATGGAATGACATATCAAAGTTGCATGTAAAGGCAAACTCTGGTTTCTGGTTATCATCTCACAAACGAGGACACCTCAATCTCCAGTTCTAACATACTTATTACCTATGTTGTCCCCACCCCCACCCCCGTTAAACCAAAACAGATCATAACCAGAAACCAGAGCTTGCTGTTCTTTCGATCTGTTTTTTTTTAATCACTATTTTGCATGCTAATTTAACAAGCCACCCCTATATATACAACTATGATCTGTCATTCCATTTCATCCTCTGACAAAGTGCGCATGCACACGAAAGCTCACGTCTTGAATAAAACTGCGTTGGTCTTAAAGGTGCCACTGGACTCTAACCCACAACCCCAGTACCCCTTGGTAGTGTGTTCACTGTAAGGATCACCCCCCACAGGCCACCTCCCCAAATAGTCTGTTTCCATTAGTTAGTCTGTGGGTAGGGTTGCCAGCCTCCAGGTGGCACCTGGAGATCTCCAGCTGTTACAGTTGATCTCCAGATGACCAAGGTCAGTTCCACTGGAAAAAATGGGAGCTGTGGAGAGCGAGTTGTACTTCATTTTACCATGCTGAGGCCCCTCCTCCCACCAAATCCCACCCTCCGACGGTTGCCAGCCCCCCAGGTCTGGACAGGGGTTCCCCTGCTTCTGGGGGCCTTGAGCGGGGTGGGGGGCCACAGTGCTGATCTCCCCCATCCCTGTGTGCCGCAGCCCCCACCTCTCTTGCAAAAGACCTTTAAAGGGTCTTTTTGCGAGCTGAGCTTGTGGCCCATGACCGCCCCCCTCCCTCCCTCCTGCTTTCCTTGGATTCGTAGAAAGATCTGTCTTGCTTGTCCACTGCTCCAGTTTTTGGATTCAAGTATCCATAGATGGGGTCATGCTGAGAATTAGCTATATTGAAAGACCTGTCCGTCATAAGTCTGCCTAATCATGTTTCAATACCACTGGAGCTAGTTGCCAGTCGATGAACGGTGCCAATGAAAACGTTCATCTGGGGGTATCATTTCCTTCTTCATTAGCCAGTACCGTCTGGGCAAGAAACAAGCTTTTTACTCAGCTGGGTTGCAGTGAGAGCCAAGAATAACCTGAACCCACATTACTGCAGATTTCTGGAAGCCAGGCCCTGCCTTCCGGCTTGGAGATGGTTTCTGGTGTGGCTGTTGCGTTCGCCGGCCAGAAAAGCTGGAACCCTCAAACCGTAACTCTCTCTTTGATGCACCGTGTCAAAGTTTCCATGCCCTGACTGGTTCCTTGTTTATTTTAGTTGGGAGAAGCCTGAAAAATGTGCAGATCTCCTTTTTTTGTTAATTTACAGTATCTTCTCTGTGTCCTTTTCTCTGCCACCAGGGCTTTTTTTCTGGGGAACATGCCGGAACAGAGTTCTGGAACCTCTTTGACAAAATTCTTTTATAAATGTTTAAAAGTTCATGAGTTTTCAGTATGCAGATTGAAAACTTCATTTTCCTCTTGAGAGTTCTGGCATCTCTTCTTCAAAAGACAACAACAAAAACCCTGAAGCCCTGCCTGCCTCCCCCCGCCCCTTTCTCTCACATACACAAACACTCTTGACTACTAATAATAGGCCCATCTTCCTTCTCATGAACAGCCCCATCTGTCTCACAGTCTAGTTTGAGGACATCTTAAAAAACCCAAAACCCTCTGAGCAGTTGGAATGTTCACAAACATTCCATAACACCTCACAGTTGAGCCAATGTCTAGGGCTCAGCTCAGCCAACTAGCTTACAGCTATTTAGACAAGGTGCATTCAAGGCTTTGGGACTGAGTCATTTCTGATCAAATATATTTGTGGCTCGATGAAGTGGCGTGTTTCTATAAGCTGTTTGGGGATTTTTTAAAAACAAATATCTTGATGTTGAGGTCCATCTGTATTATTTTACTTTGGTGTAAATTCTCTTGAAGAAAGAATACACCAAGAGGGTATACAAGGCTGCCGTTTAAATACAAGGCCCAAGGGAGAGGTCTGGGGGTCAGAAATCAGGACATTCCAATGAAACGGAAAATATGGAAGGATGTTAGATGCGGTGAGCAAGTTGGTTCAAGCAGATGTTGTGGAACTAGGGTTGCCAGGTCTGGGTGGGGAAATACCTGAAGATTTGGGGGGTGGATCCAGAAGAGGGCGGGGTTTGGGGAGGGGAGGGTCCTCTGCATGGTACAGTGCCACAGAGTCCACCCTTCAAAGCAGCCCTTTTCTCCAGGGGGGGCTGGACTCTGTCAGCTGGAGATCAGTTGTAAAAGCGGGAGATCCCCAGGCCCCACCGGGAGGCTCAGCAACTCTATGTAGAGCAAAATGAATGAAGAGCAGTAATGAGGGGTTCACAACTTTTATTTATTTAATTAATTAAAATATTCCTATCTCCTTGCGTGAGGAAGCCAGAAATTTAAAACAAATGCAATAGAGAAAACGAAGGCAGCAAAGAGCATAAGAGAAGAAACCGGATTAAACTGAGGAACAGAAAAGACAAGACGAGCAGTAGATCTGAGAATTGAAGGAAAAAACTGGAAGTGGGAAATAGGGCAAACATGAAAGAAGTGCCTTGGGCAATAACTGAGGCAGATCAAAGTAGCTCGTCTGTGTTTGAATAAACAGGAATGGGACATGTTTGGGAAACAGCCAATCGAAACTGCAGGATTTCACAACACTGTGAATAAAAATAAAAGGGCATCAATGGTTACTTTCTGTGAGACGGGATGCTGGGCTAGATGGACCACTGGTCTGATCCAGCAGGGCTCTTCTGATGTTCTCATGAGGGCCTCGGCCTCTTTGCCCTGTTGCTGGCCCTCCAGAGGAACTGGTTGGCTTCTGTGTGAGACAGGATGCTGGACTAGATGGACCACTTGTCTGAACCAGCAGGGCTCTTCTGATGTTCTCATGAGGGCCTCGGCCTCTTTGCCCTGTTGCTGGCCCTCCAGAGGAACTGGCTGGCGACTGTGCAAGACAGGATGCTGGACTAGATGGACCACTTGTCTGAACCAGCAGGGCTCTTCTGATGTTCTTATGAAGGCCTCGGCCTCTGTGCCATTCTGTTGGCCCTCCAGAGGAACTGGTTGGGGCCACTGTGTGAGACAGGATGCTGGACTAGATGGACCACTGGTCTGAACCAGCAGGGCTCTTCTGATGTTCTCATGAGGGCCTCGGCCTCTTTGCCCTGTTGTTGGCCCTCCAGAGGAACTGGCTGGCGACTGTGCAAGACAGGATGCTGGACTAGATGGACCACTTGTCTGAACCAGCAGGGCTCTTCTGATGTTCTTATGAAGGCCTCGGCCTCTGTGCCATTCTGTTGGCCCTCCAGAGGAACTGGTTGGGGCCACTGTGTGAGACAGGATGCTGGACTAGATGGACCACTGGTCTGAACCAGCAGGGCTCTTCTGATGTTCTTAAGCTTATGTGACCAGCTCCCATCTCGTGAAATGACTATACAAATTAGTAGTATGCCTATGCAAGGAAGATTTGAGGCAAGTGCTGGAGGCCCTTCAGGACTGGTACTTCTGGATCTAGGCTGTTGGTTTCCAACTGCCGTAATGGCACATAGTGTAATGGCACATAGTTCGTAGCAACCAGAACTCTGTTAGTGAACAAGGAGTGTTCATCCAAGAAGGGGTGGGAGATAATGACTGGGTTCCAAGGAGTAGATCTTGAACTAGGCGTTTGGTGCTTGCAAGTTAAAAAGCAGGAATGCCCTTCTAGGTCCTTCAGTGCATATTAACCAAGCTTTTACCACAGAGTCCAGTGATTCCTAGAACTACCCTTGATCACTTCTGGGTAGTACCTGGAAGTGACATAGCAACATCGGCGATGTTGCTGATATCGTGCCCCCCATTGCTCCTGCCCTGAGGCCTCCCACCAGTTTCCAGGTTCAACCTGGCTAGGGCTGCCAGTTCCAGATTAGGAAATTCTTGGAGGTTTTAAAGGTAGAGCCTGAGGAGGGCGGGGTTTGGGGAAAGGATGGACTTCAGTGGGGTATAATGCCATTTAGTCCCCCTTCCAAAGTGGCCATTTGCCCCAGGCGAACTGATCTCTGATCAGTTGTAATCTTAGGAGATCTCCAGCCACCACCAGGAGACCAGCAACCCTACTGGCTATCTCAGCCTTTTGTCTGACCTTGAAGGTTCTTACATTTCAAACTACCTCAAAAGACAGGCTTTCTGCTAAATTCTCCTCCACCTGGCAATAAGACTGTTTAGCAGGTTGGCTGAGCATGCCAGGAAACCAAAAGAAATCTGACCAGTAATCTCCACAACATTTAGAGATGGTTGGTGGTAGGCCGGTGGATGGAACTGAGGTAGGGAAGGTTAGGTTTTTGTTGTCATGGTGAAAGGCAAGAAATACACAGAAGGTTCAGGCTGACTTCCGAATAGAGTTTTGCCCTTTTCAAATGGGAGCTAGTAACGTCAAGCAGGCCGACATAAGCCAGGTTCGTCACACGTGAGTCAAAATAGCTTCGAGGCCGGAGAACAGAAAGACGGTGGCGATTAGAATCATAGAATCCTAGAATGTTAGAATTGGAAGGGACCTTGCAGGTCATCTAGTCCAACCCCCTGCACTCTGCAGGAACATAGCCAAAAGATAGCCCTAAAACATACCCAAAAGATGGTCATCCAGCCTCCGCTTGAAAACATCCAGCGAAGGAGCATCCACCACCTCCCAAGGCAGTCTGTTCCACTGCTCAACTACTCTTACACAGTTAGGAAGTTTCTCCTGATATTTAGCCTGTATGGACTCCCTTGTAATTTCCATCCATTAGATCTAGTCTTGCAGTCCAGAGCAATCTCCGTCTTCTACATGACAGCTCTTCAGATAGGTGAAGACTGCAATCATGTCCCCTCTAAGCCTTCTCTTTCCCAAGCTAAACATATCCAACTCTTTCAGCCTTTCCTCATAAGACTTGAATTCCAAGAAAGCCAAGGCTGAGCAGGGGGGAAAACACAACCAACAATGAAGATTCCGTTCCTACTGTGTTTCCATCTGCCCAACAGCCCAGCCTTGCCTTTGGGGGACCTCAGTCTGGAATTGCTACTTGGCAGTTTTTCCTTGGAAGACAGAAAGGGTGATTCACTTTCCACCAGGGGCTAATTCTACTTCTTTAAAATGTAGCTGCCTTGCCTTGGAGATCTATCTCAGGAGTGGCAGTGTGGTTACTTTTCCTGGGAATTCTACAGGAAGGAGAGGAGATACTCCCTTCTCTCCCCCCCCCCCACAACATACACACCTGGAACTGCAGCAAGTCCACCTGTGTGGCCCCATCATCCTGCTTTAAAAAGCTCCAGCCTTGGAGGAGAATTTGGGAGGCAACCAAAACGGCCACGTGTCAGTCCACGGCTTAGTGGTTGTGTTCATATTCTGCCCTTTCTCTTTTCCCATCTGCCTTTCAATACATCTATCATCAGCTCTCAATTTCTGTTCCTTTTGAATGCACTTGTTTATCCCAGGGTAGTTAATGAACGGAGTACGCGACCTGAGGTAACGAGTCATTATAGTAGGCAGGGTAGGGATCCCAGTCTCCAAATGGGACCTGGGGATCCCCTAGAATTACAGCTCATCTCCAGACTACAGAGATCGACTCCCCTGGAGAAAAACATTGCTTTGAAAGGTAGACTCCATGGCATGGTGCCCCACTAAGGTCCCTGTCCTCCCCAGGCTCCATCCCCAAATCTCCAGGAGTTTCCCAACCTGGATCTGGCAACACTTCTCCCGCATTCCCCACCAATGGCCAGGGGGGGACCTGGCACCCTAAGGTCTAGTCTTGGACTAGAATCTGAGAGACCCGGATCCAAATCTTCACTTTTCCATTAACCTAGTTTCAGAAGACAGCTGTGTTGGTCTGCAGTAGATCATCTAGATTCAAGTCCAGCAGCAACTTCAAGACCAACGTGATTTTCATGGTATGAGCTTTTGAGAGTCTGACAAAGCGAGCTTTGATTCTTGAAAGCTTATACCCTGAAAATGTCGGTGGTTTCTAAGGTCCTACTGGACTTGAATCTAGCTGTCTCATGTTGGTCTGGTCACTGTTCCACATTGGGGAGGGGTCACAGCTCATGGAGAAGGGCAATGGAACAGCAGTAGAGCCCTCGCTGCTTTCCGCTGGGGCCCTCGAGATCTCTTGGAGTTACAACAAAGAGAGATCAGTTCCCCTGGAGAAGATGGCAGCTTTAGAGGGTGGATTCTTTGGCATTATATCCCGCTGCAACCTTGCCCTCCCTAGATTTCCCCACAAATATCCAAGAAATTCCTTAGCTGGAGTTGGCAAGTCTAGTTCAAATTTTAGATTCTAATTCAGTTCCAGAAGAGTTCACAGATGGGGGTGGGGACACTCTGCGAGGTTTTAAGTAGGCACGAGCAAGAACCGCATTTTTGCTGTTTGGTTCATGGCTCCAAGCCCACTGCTCAGCTGTTTTTGTGTGTGTGTGTGTGTGTGAAGAACCCCAAACTGCATCAAAATTTGTGAAAGTTTGTGGTAGCTCTTCAGTTAAGAACATAAGAACATAAGAGAAGCCAATGTTGGATCAGGCCAATGGCTTATCCAGTCCAACACTCTGTCACACAGTGGCCAAAAATACCAGGTGCCCTCAGGAGGTCCAGCAGTGGGGCCAGGTCACTAGAAGCCCTCCCACTCTTGCCCCCCCCCCCCAAGCTAACATTGCTTCATGAACTGGCCAAAATTTGTGATGAACTTTAGTTCATGAGCCAGTTCATGCCCATTTCTAGTTTTAAACTAGAGCTCAGGCTTGTTTTGACTCCCTGCCCATGATTACGCAGTGCAAACGTGCTGGGACTTATAACATCAAAGAAGCAAACGCTGCCGTGACCACATTACTAACGTCGTTCCAGTTATACTCAGTAAATTTCAAACCTGAATAATTCATGCACAAAATGGGCTTTTTAAAAGTCACGTAATTGTATTACTGTCCCAATCCAACGGTATGCCGACGCATACTGGAAAAGTCCCCAAAGAAAATAACTTCTCACAATTTCAATGAGCAATATTCTTCAGACAATTTAGGTATCGTTTTCAAAAATGCATCTTCCAGCAACCATTCAGTAGAAAAATCAATGGTCCCGGGGACGGAGCGTCAACTTGGAACACCTGTTTCACTCCTAGTTTTCTCAAGGTCGGGACTCTAATATACAATTTTATTGTTGTTCAGTTGCCCAGTCAAGTCCAACTCTTCGTGACCCCATGGTCCACATCACGCCAGACCCTCCTTTTTTTGTGTGTAGATTTTTTATTACATTTTAATCCCTACACCTACACTAAAATCTACAAACTAACCTACCCTAAGGTATACAGAAAATGCGTTCGTAATGCTGTTTACTAATATCATTAGTTACTGAAAAGCTAAATCATTTCTTGGCATACATTACTAATTCATTCTTGCTGCTTGCAAATAGAAATTTAACATTGGATCCCTGGACTACATACATCAGAGTAAACAATCTATACTAGATTTTAAAGTTACAAGGCTTGGTGTGTTATTACAGCAAAGGGAAAAAAAACACTTAAAAAACTATTTCTCCTTTGGTTCTCTTCCTTTCTTCTTGTCTTTCTTCTTCCTAGGGGCGGCCGCCCCCTTCTTAGAGTCCGAATCTTCTCCATCTTCAGTCTCTGAGCTTTCAAATCCATACATACTCTCCTGCTCCGCCAGTGAGTCATCTGGTTCAGTCTCTGCTTTCTTCTTTTTGTGCTTTTCCAAAAATGTTCTTGCTTGATCAATGGAGTCAATTTTGAATTTCTTATCTTTATAGCTAAACAGGATTCCCTCTGGAATGTCCCATTTATATGGAATAGTCTCGGACTGCAACCATAAAGCCAAATTCCTATACGCTTTCCTTCTCTTTCTTATTTCAAATGGAATGTCTTTTAGAACCCTTATTTCTTCTTCCTGTCTCTTCAGAACTGTTCCACGCCAGACCCTCCTGTTTCCACTGTCCACTGGAGTTTGCTCAACTTCATGTTTGTTGCATCGATGACACTGCCTAACCATCTCACCCTTTGCTGTCTCCTTGTTCTTTTACCTTCAATCATTCCCAGCATCAGGGTCTTCTCCAGTGAGTGCCCCCTTCTCATTGGGTGGCCAAAGTATTTGAGTTTCAGCTTTAAGATCTGTCCTTCCAGGGAACAGTCAGGGTTGATTTCCTTTAGGATCGACTGCTTTGATCTCCTTGCAGTCCGAGGGACTCTTAAGAGCTTTCTCCAGCATCATAATTCGAAAGCATCTGTTCTTCAGTGCTCAGCCTTCCTTATGGTCCAGCTCTTGCAGCCATACCTTACTCCTGGGAATACCATTGCCTTATTTGTTGGCAGGGTGATGTCTCTACTTTTTATTATGCTCTACTTTTTATTATGCTGGCAGGACTTCTGTTGGCAGGGTGATGTCTCTACTTTTTATTATGCTGTCTAGGTTTGCCATCGCTTTCCTCCCAAGGAGGAGGCGTCTTTTAATTTCCTGGCTGCAAATGCAAATACAAAATTCCAAGAAGTCCTCTCATCAGTCGGCGTTGGCCCTGGAATTGTTGACTTTCCATGCCTTTCAGCCTCTGTTTTTCCACCTACAAATCAAGACATACTATTATCATTGCTGCAGGGACCTGAAGCTGGATAACGTGCTACTGGACCACGAAGGCCACTGCAAGCTTGCTGACTTCGGGATGTGCAAAGAAGGTATCCGGGATGGAGTCACCACGGCAACCTTCTGTGGAACGCCGGACTATATCGCCCCGGAGGTAGGGGAACAGCTCTGCCAGCTCCAGGGCTGCCCTGTCATTTAAACGGCATCATTGTCCAGCAATGCTGTGTAATTTAGACTAGAACTGTGCATAATATTTTTATTTGGTTTGTGTTTTATATTTGCATTTTTCATTGCCCCCCACCGTGGCCCATGTAAGCTGCCTTGAACATCTATCAGTACAAAAAACGTGGGGTAGCTAGGGCTGCCAAGTCAGCCTGGGGGGTGGGGGATCCCCCACTAAAGGGGTTCCCGATCCGCCGGCCAGCATTCGGCCAGCGGGGGAAACCCCACCCCCGAAGTCGTCCAGCCCGGACGACGTAATGATGTCACCGGAAGTGACGTTAGCACGTTGGGGGCGTTGCCAGGGCGACGCTCTGGCAATCGCCCCAAAACTCTATGATACCATAGAGTTTTGGGGCGATTGCCAGAGCGTCGCCCTGGCAACGCCCCCAACGTGCTGACGTCACTTCTGGTGATGTCGCCGGGCGTGCGCACAAAGTGCGCGCGCCAGAGAAACTCCCGGACGGAGGAGGACTCCCCCCGCCGGTGAGTTCTTTAGACTTGGCAACCCTAGGGGTGGCGGTGGCGGGGGGGTGAGCATTTTAATTAATCAATAGTCATTACTTATTCAGACTTATTTGCATTATTGCTTAGAAAAAGTACACGCTACCAAGCCAAATGTGATAAAAAAATAATTAAAACCACATAAACATAATTAAAGGGAATTGTGTAAAAAAAAAATCAGCTAGAACATTAAAATAGCATAAAATACTTAGCGCTCCCAAAACAATTACTGAGATGTTGCTAGAGTTGCCAACCTCCAGGTGGGACCTGGAGTTTCTTCAGAATTATAACAGATCTCCAGAGTGCAGAGATCAGTCCCCCTGGAGAAAATGGCTGCTTTGGAGCCATTTTGGACTCCTCCCTGCTGAGGACCCTCTAGGAATCTCCAAATCTCTATTGTTTTTACATGCATCTAAATGAGGTGATAGACCAAGGAGGTAGCAGTATTCTTGACCGTACTTAGGCCTGCCAACTTCCAGGTGGTGGCTGGAGATCCCCTGGAATTACAACTGATCTCCGGGCTACAGAGATCCAGTTCCCCTGGAGGAAAGATCTGCTTCAGAGGACAGACACTAGTGTCACATCCCTGCTGAGCTCCCTTTCTCTCCCCAAACGCTGCCCCTCCCTGGGCATCTCCCTCAAATTTCCAGGACTCTCCAAAGCTAATGTTGGCAACCCAAGACATGGCAGTCCTCAAGCGATGGACTCACAGGGATCAAGGATCGCTGACCAGCAACTTCATCCCGATCCCTTCTTCTCTTTGCAGATTTTGCAAGAGATGCTGTATGGCCCCGACGTCGACTGGTGGGCCATGGGAGTGCTGCTCTACGAGATGCTCTGTGGCCACGCCCCCTTTGAAGCTGAAAACGAAGACGACCTCTTCGAAGCCATCCTCAACGATGAGATCGTTTACCCATCTTGGCTCCAGGAAGACGCTGTGGCGATCCTGAAAGCAGTATGTATACCACTTGGGTCTCTGCATATCTGGTTGGCATGACCTCCCTCAGGGTTGGTAAAGCTGAAAGGGATCTCAAGACATTGTCTAACCCATGTGATATTTATCTATTTATTTATCTATTGTCCATCCATCTATCTATCTATCAAGCCATCTATCTATCCATCTAGCCATCTATCCATCCATCCATCCATCCATCCATCCATCCACCCACCCACCCACCCACCCACCCATCCATCCATCCATCCATCCATCCATCCATCTAATCCATCCATCTAATCCATCCATCCAATTTCATTCCTGCCCTTCCTGCAAGCAGGCTCAGGGCGGGTTACAACATTAATATAAAGCAATGGTATCAATTGGTATAATATCAAACCATGGTAAAGCATCACGATTTAGACCAGGGGTGGCCAAACTTGCTTAATGTAAGAACCACATAGAATAAACGTCAGATGTTTGAGAGCCGCAAGACATGAATGAATATTACACACATGTTTTTATTAAAAAATATGTCAGTTCACTTTTATTAACATTAAATTGATAACTTTAGATGGAGAGGGAGGGGAGAAAGAAAAGTGGGAAGGAAGGAAGGAAGGAAGGAAGGAAGGAAGGAAGGAAGGAAGGAAGGAAGGAAGGAGAAGAGATTTATACCCCGCCCTCCACTCCCCAAGGGAGTCTCAGAGCGGCTTACAAACTCCTTTCCCTTCCCCTCCCCACAACAGACACCCTGTGAGGTAGGTGGGGCTGAGAGAGCTCTTTCCCAAGCTGTCCTTGAGAGAACAGCTGGTACAGAGCTATGGAAGGAAGGAAGTGGCCCCAACCATCTCTCTGCTGATATAGGCAACAGAATGGCGGCAGCTGCACAAATAGCCGTGATCCTTATTGTGAGCATCAGGCAGAAAATTATACTTAATGCCAATCATGAGAGCCCTTCCCCACAGCCTGTTGCTGTTGATTTGGTTCCAGTGTGCACAGATGGTCACGGGAGGACATTCCTCCGAGTTGCCACAGCTTTGGCAACGTTCTCACAGAGGCAGTGGCACTCACTTGCGCAAATCTACAGGCAAAGAGGAGGGGGGGTGTCGTCAGATATCTGGTGACCAGAGTGTTGGCTCTTGAAAGCTTATAGCCCAAAAATATGGTTGGGCTCTGTACTGAAATTAGGAATCAAAGTGTTAGATTCAAGTCCATTCGCACCCCAGAGACCAACAAGAGTTTCAGGGTGTGAGCTTTCGAGAGTCAACGCTCCCTTCATCAGACATGAGCGTGAATGGAGATCTTGGAGTCATAGAATGATTTATTTATTTATTTTTCACATTTATATCCCGCCCTCCCCGCAAGCGGGATAGAATCAGAGAGCTGGAAGGGGCCACCTGAAGCAGATTCAAAAGCCAGCTAGGGAGCGTTTAAAAGCATGCGGCGCTGTAGGAAGTAACTGAGAAGGTCATTTCTGGGCATTATGAAAGCAACAGGAAAAACGGTATCTTCCATTCCCCGTTTCCTCCTCCTCTGAAAACGCCTCTTGGGCTGCCGTCAGCAGTTTCCTCTTCAGAGCCATGTTACTTTCTCAGGATTCTGTTTTGGATGCGAGGTCCGGGAAGGTCGGGTGCTCTTCCTGTATCTCTTGCCATCTCCCTTGCAACAGGAAAACAGCCGCGAGTCAGCTCTGGGGGAATCGGTTTACAAGGCAGAGCGAGAATTCCTTGGCCTCTCAAAGGCGATCCTTCCAAGAATTCTCACCAAGTGTTTGTTTTCAATTAATTTTTGTTGTTATTGGGTTTCCACAGACAGAGTATATTTCCATATGACGGAAATGTCAATCTGCTTTGAATAAAGGCAACTATAATGGCATTGTCGATACAATTTAAAGGGGGGGGGACACTGTGGATAGTGTTGACCAGGTCTGGGGAGCTCTTCCTTGGTAATACCAACTGTATCGATCCAATCTTAGCTATACTTATTGCTCAGGTAGTGTCAGGGGTCATTTCGAGGGGAACGCACAGAAATGGCGTTCCGGGAGTAACAAGCCCAGGAATAGGGAACCCCTTTGTCAGGGGGTGTGGCAGATGCAAATAAGTTATGCTGATGAGTTATGCTAATGAGCTCCCGCACCTCTTTTTCTACGAAATGACCCCCCGGGGTAGCATAAGGAAGAAGTGTGCATGCACATGAAAGCTTATACCCAGAAATAAAACTTGGTTGGTCTTTAACGTGCCGCCGGACCCAAACTTTGTTCCGCTGCTTCAGACCAACATGGATACCCACCTGATTCTACGCTCAATTACTTATGGATCTGGACTCTAATTAGCCCTTCCTGGCAACTAACACCCCACCACCACCTATATGTAAAGTTTGAGGAAGTCTATTTTAATGTATTTGAAGAAGTGTGCATTTACACATGCCGAGTAACTCTGTTCTTGCTTATACCCAGAATTCAAATTTGTTGGTCTTAAAGGTGCCACTGGCCCCAAACTCACTTCTCTCATCTGTTTGACAGCTCTTTTATTTGTATGCCAATTGGCTGCTATTCTTACCAACTGCTATAATCCAGTCTTAGCTATATTTATTGCTCGGTTACTTATGCATCTTGATTCTAGTTAGCCCTTCCTGGCAACTAACCCGCCCCCGCCCTCCTCTCTCTACCTATATGTAAGACTTGCGAAGGTCTGTTTTAATGTCTCTGAAGAAGTGTGCATCTACATATGCAAAGTCACTCAGTTCTCACTTATGCCCAGAATTAAACTTTGTTGGTCTGAAAGGGGCCCTTGGATTCAAATCACATCTGTTCGTTAACTCTTTTATTTGTGCGCTGATTTGCTGCCATTCCCAGGTCTTATCAATGGCTTTAATCCAGTCTTAGCTATACTTATTGCTCAGCTACTTACACAGCTACTTGACTCTAACTAGACTTTCCTGGCAACTAACCCCCCCCCCCCACCTGAATGTAAGGCTTGAGGAAATCTGTTTCAGTGCAGGGGTCCGTTGGAGCGGGAGTGAACAGGAGCACAGCTCCGGGAGTGAGGAGCCCAGGGGGCGGGCACATGACCAAGCCCCGCCCCCTCCTCGGCTTCCCCGAGCAGTGCAGAGGTGCAGCGCCCCGGGGAAAGCCCTGCTAGGGTCTTTATTGTTTTTAATTTTTTGTTTTAATATTGATAATTTTATCATTGTTCCTTTTATGACTGTGTGCTGCTTTTCCAGAGACTTGCTCAAGGTGGCATATAAATTTTCTAAGTATACCATTTTTTATCTGGGCACATGGCACATAAGTACTGGAGAAATTTCACCAACCCTTCAGCAGCTTCCACCCCATCAGTTTGGTGTAGTGGTCAGGAGTTGGACTCTAATCTGGGAGAACCGGGTGTGACCTTGGGCCAGTTGCAAGTTCTCTCAGAGCTGTTCTCTCATGAGCAGTTCTCAAAAGACCTCTCTCAGCCCCACCTACCTCACAGGGTGTCTTGTTGTGGGGAGGGGAAGGGGAAGGGATGGGTGGTGCACATGTCCTGGGTATCTCAAGTCTACTTGAAACCTGGTGGTTTCAAGGGAGCAGGAAGAGAATGAGGGTGTGTTCTTTACGCTTATTTTTATTGCACAAAGTATTGGATGGGGAAGGGAATGGAGGAAGAGCAGGTCAGTTTCACTCACCTGTGGAGTGGAGCCTGAGGAGTGGGTGTTGCCTTCTGACTCACTTTCGGCATATTAGGGGGGGTGGCATATGCAAATGAGTTATGCAAATAAGTTATGCTAATGAGCTCCTGCACCTCTTTTTCTACGAAATGACCGCTGTTTCAGTGTATCTGAAGAAGTGTGCGTGCACACAAAAGCTTAAACCCAGAATTAAACTTTGTTGGTCTTAGAGGTGCCACTGGACTCAGACTTTGTTCTAGTGGGTTTGGGATTAGGGTTTCCTCTTCACCTCCTCCAATAATCTGCATTACCTTTAAGGCATGTGCATGCACAGGGGAGGAACTGTGGTAATATTTTTTTGGTATTGGGGAGGTTGTGTGTGTAAGTGTTTATGTACATGCCTGCCTGGAAGTCACGACTGACTTCTGGTGACCCCTAGTGGGGCTTGGATGTTCAGAGAAGTGGCTTGCTACTGCCTGCCTCTGCATCCTGGCCCTGGTATTCCTTGGAGCGGAGGCGTCCTATCCAAGTACTTGCCAGGGTCGGCCCTCCTTGGCTTCCAAGATGAGATCGAGCTTGCCTGGGCTATCCAGGTCAGGGCTACAGGGGATCAGTGGAAGAGCGTCTGCTTGGCACACAGAAGGTCCCAGGTTCAACCCCCAGCCTCTTCAAAGGACATGGCAGTAAGTGATATGAAAGACCTCTGCCTGAGATCCCAGAGAGCCGCTGCCGGTCTGAGGAGGAAATACCGACTTGTGTCTTATTCAGTGTAAGGCCAGCTTCATGTGTTGATTTCACCCAGGTTCAGATCAGCCTAACCTCCTTCACATGGTTGATGGGAGGATAAAACAGAAGAAAGGATAACATTGTACACTACCCTGAGTTCCTTGGAGGAACATTGATGTGACAGATAGATCTAAACCAGGGGTGGGCAAACTTGCTCAGCGTAAGAGCCACCTAGAACAGGGGTGGCCAAACTTGCTTAACGTAAAAGCCGCATAAAATAAACATCAGATGTTTGAGAACCACAAGACATGAACAAATATTACCTGCTTTTATTGGAAAATAAGCAGATTTGCTTTTTATTAACATTAAATGAGACTGCCAAAAATAATAAGAAAAGGGGTAAAAGCAGATATTGATAATGATATGAATTTGTCCAATGATATTTGTTTGCTAATGATATTTAGCTTCCCCAGCTGCCCTGCCGGGAGCCACATAATATATGTGAAAGAGCCGCATGTAGCTCCCGAGCCACAGTTTGCCCACCCCTGATCCAAACCCAGCTTGACTTCCGCAAGTGTAGTTGCGTATTCCTGAGCGCTCTTCTAACTTCCCTTGAGGCTTATTCATGTGGGGAGGGAAGGGATCGAAAGATCTGCCCTCTGTGAGTTTTACTTATCACACTCTGCATCGCTGTATTCTAACAGGACATAAACCTCAAATCACCTGACATTTTCATTTGGTTTAGAATATTTAGCCCGTGCATTGCCTAATGAGTCCAGGCTGGCTTATGAACAGTGGTCCTAAGGCCCTGGGACAGATACCAAAAAACATAGCACAATGGTATGAACTAACACCACAAGCACCAAGCAGAACAACAAACAGCACATTATCCACCAAGCAATCATCAGTGAAAGGCCACTTAGAACATGCAACAATCGAGGGAAACACTCTTGTGTCACACAGTGGCCAAAACCCAGATGCCATCAGGAAGTCCACCAGTGGGGCCAGAACTCCAGAAGCCCTCCCACTGTTGCCCCCCCAAGCACCCAGAATACAGAGCATCACTGCCCCAGACACAAGAACATAAGGGAAGCCACGTTGGATCAGGCCAATGGCCCATCCAGTCCAGCACTCTGTGTCACACAGTGGCCGAAAACACCAGGTTCCATCAGGAGGTCCCCCAGCGGGGTCAGAACTCCAGAAGCCCTCCCAGTGAAGCCCCCCAAGCACCAAGAATACAGAGCATCACTGCCCCAGCCAGAGGGTTCCATCTATACCTTGTGGCTAATAGCCACTAGGGTTACCAGAGGTCCTCGTAGTGGACATGTCCTCTTTTTTGCTGTCCGTCCTCTTCTGGGCTCTTTTTAAAGAAATGATGAAAATGTCCTCTTTTGGGGTTGGAAGGTTAAGAACATTCCTAGTTAACAACTCTCACAGCTTAAATAGGAGGGATATTTAAAAAGAGATTTGTCATAGCGATCACTTGTTTGAAGTAGTCAGTCGGGAAATATGTCCTCCTTTTTGCATTTCAAAATATGGTAACCCTAGAAGTCATTGATGGACTTCTGTTCCCCTGATCAGTTTCCCTGGAGAAAATGCTTACTTTGGAGGGTGGACTGTATGGCGTTGCACTCTGCTGAGGTCCCGCCTCTTCCTGAACGCCGCCCTCTTCAGGCTCCGCCCCCCAAATTTCCAGTTGTTCCCCAACCTGGAGCTGGCAACCCAAGCCACTTTGGATCCTGATCAGGGACAAAAGCCGAATCTAAACAATTTCTATAAGTCAACAAAAATGAATATGCCATTGCCCTTCTCCTGTATGGTGCATGCAGAATCCCACTGTAGAGACTTTTTAAAATAGCAGAGATGGGGGCATTTGAATTTAAGAGTACATCCCTACTGAAAATAGGGTTGCCAGGTCCTACCTGGTATCTGGCGGGGGTCTTCTGGATCCTTCTCACGCTCTTCTGTGGCACAATGACATCACCCGGAAGCAGCGTCATCGTGTCACCGACTTTGGGTGGTGATGCTCTAGTTTTTGGGCAAAACTCTATGGTTTTTTGCCTTCAAAATCATAGTTTTCCCAAAAACTAGAGTGTCAGCCAGCCCCCAAAGTTGGCGAAACGATGATGTCACTTCCCGGTGATGTCATCACATCGGGGACATCACCCAACAATGTCCCTGTTTGGGGGTGGGGCTTCCCCTGTCGGCCAGCAGGGGATCGAAGCCCTGAAAAGCAGGGGGACCCTTGCTGAAACCGGGGGCTGGGAACCCTACTTGAAAAAGAAAAGGAATTCTGTGGCTAGCATGAATTCTGCACATTAAACATACTTTAATAGTTCTGCATGCTTTAGCCCGCCTCGGCTGGTCCTGGAGTGAGCTGATGTAAGAAAGCCTTTGTCCCTTTGCAATCTCCTGAAGCATCTGTTTTGGAATTGCCTGCCCACCTCCGGCCTTATCTTTTCCTGTCGTAAGGAAGTTGAAACCACAAAGTAAACTCCACCTGGATTCCGGTTTCTGTTCCCAGCCTGTGAGTCATCCCAGAAGGGAGAGATGAGAAACGCCTTCATACAGTGACCACCGTGGGCTAGCAACTGGCACTTCTGGACTCAGGCATGTGACCAGCAGTCACAAAGACCTACAAGCGATATTGCGTTAGAGATAAGGCTCAAATATTTGCGATCTGAGCAACGTGCATCACCCAACGATACACAGTGTCTGGGGATTTACAGTACTGCCACCCGGAAGAAAAGGAGCATTTTGTAAACAGTGTGGTTTCTCGGGGGCTTCTCGGGGGTGGGGTTTCCCCCGCCGGCTAGTTGGGCAATGGTGGATTGGGGCCCCCGAAACCAGAGGACCCCCTGGCCCCATCAGGGGAATGGCAACCCTATATTCTCTCAGCCTCGCCTACCTCACAGGGTTGATGTGAGGATAAAGCAGAGGAGAGGAGCAGGATATAAGCTGCTTTGGGATCGCAAGAGGGGAGAAAGGCGGGGAATAAATGAGTAAAACAAATAAATAAAGAACAAACGGAAACCCAAGAGCCCGAGAGCCATTTCTATCTCCCTTTTATTACTCTGACTTGTTCGCTTACATAATAATTACTGCACATTCCGCCCCCTGCTGAAGGGCTCTTTCATAGAAGCCTCAATTAAAGTAATTACTCTGCTTTCCCTAATTACGGCCCCCTTTGTTTATGATCAAATGGATCTTGGGGAGAAGCCTTCCCCCCCCCTTTTAGGGTTCATTCCGCTCTCGTTCTTTCAGGCCATTCATCTTAATGGATTATTGGGACTCTCTGGGTTACCCTCCATCCCTCTTTTCGCGGCAAGGGAAGTTAGATTCTGTTCATCTCATTCATAACCGTGTTAACTTGTACGGGTAAGAGTTTTCTGCGTAGCGCTAACCACAGAAAGGAAGCCTGTTTGCTTGCTTGCTTTTTTTTAAAAAAAACCTTTGTGAGATCATTGCAAAATACTGTACAACTTCTAAACCAAATATGTTGTTCTCAAAGCACGTAAAGAGTGAGAGCCAGGCTCTAACAAGCCCTGTAGTAGCCCGAAACGTCATGGTGGAGGTGAGGCGAATTTCGCCGAAATAATTCAGTGCATTATGGAAACAGGCGCACAGATATTGGACGGAGGCTGATAGGAACCTGCAGAGTACACAACGGACAGCACCACCCTCTTCCCATCTTCACGACTCTTGCCGTTTTCTTCTTCTGCTTTCCCAGTTTATGACGAAGAACCCCAAAAAGCGCCTGGGCAGCAGCGCGTTGGGTGGGGAGAGAGCGATCCTGCTGCACCCGTACTTTAAGGAACTGGACTGGGACCTGCTGAACCTGCGCCAGATCGAGCCACCTTTCCGGCCTCGGATCGTAAGTGAATCGGGATTGTGGGACTTTTGCTCTCTGTGGGTGGCCGTGACGGATAGGCTTCATCCAGCCCACCTGTTTATCCGGGAGTTTGTGTGTGTTTGAAAATACGCTTGTAAGTTTGCCTGTGTGATGCCCACCCCCAAAACACTGAGTGACCCTGTCATGACCCCTGCGGGTCGCCACCTTCTGCTGCCACCACCCTAGACTTAGGGTCCCTTGAGAAGGCCCAGGGTCCACTCCCAAGACCAGCCAAATGCCCTTTTTAAACCAATAAAACAAAGGCATGATGACCAGGCAGAGAACAATTAAACAAAAGAGTTTATTAATACAATACTGGGGCAGGGAAAACGAGACAAGGTGCATTAAAATCAATAACAGTGTTTAAAGGCAAAATAACTGAATCTAACGCGACTAATTGTTTCACTTAACTGTTTATAACAATCTATTAGAATTCACAATCAAACATATTTCTTGTATTGTATTCATTGATTACTCTTTTCTAAGACCTGTTGGTTAGATGACAGTTATATTTCTAGGTTTTACAAAGTGTTACCAATACAGTGAGGGTTATCACTCATTGTACAACCAAAATCAATTTTTGATTATTGTATTTTTTGCATTCAACGTTATTGCTCCTACAGTTGATATATCATGCTTTTATATTGTTGAGTATATATACAATGAAATAAAGCCATGCTCTATGCAGCTAGAGGTTGCTTCTTACTGGAAGGATGCTGCCGTACCTACCATAAGCAGTTGGTTTACCAAAACATGGGACTTACATGTGACGATGAATCTCTGTGAGGAAAGGCCGCAGTAGAGAAAAGAACGCCATTTTTTCAGTTCACCCAAGCTTAAGTCTCCTCAGACAATCCCCGAACTCCCATTGGTTGCCACCATTGCTAAGCCTGATGGGTTTTGTAGGCTGTCTTTATACTCCCGCACAGGTCTCTCTTGAGCCTAGGCTGCACTAGGCCTGTCTCCCAGCCCGGCACATTGGGCACGACAGACCCATTGTTAGGATGCTCTCTTTAAGCTGTGGAGTCCTCTGAACAAAAATTCTACTTTGCGAGCTTACTGGCATTTAAGTTGTGAGCTACTGCCTAAATTAATTTGCTCTGGAGCCATCCTTCCTGAGCTAGGGCAAAAAATGTCTGAGCCGGAGGCTAGAAAACTATGAGCTGGCTCACACTAACTCAGCTTAGAGGGAACGCTGGCGGTTGCAGCAGAGCTTAATGGCCTGAGTAGGATGACCACTGATCTTCAGACTACTTAAGGCCGTCCCCCAGCTCTAGTCAAAGAAGTGAACCTCAGCGTGACCTCCCATATCTGGAAACCCATCTTGGAAACCTCCTGTTGAGCGCTGGTGTACAAATATTAAACTACCCGAGTGGAAGCCAGGTCCGACATCTCTAGATACACAACGAATAAAAATGTGTTCAGATTTGCAAAATAAAATAAAAATTACCCATATCTCCTGATTTCTCTCCGTATTTTTCAAAGGCCATCCCAAAAGGCAGCCTTTTCACTAGGGCTGCCAGATCCACTGGTGGAAGTGGGGATCCCCCACTGCCAGGCCTATCTCCCTGCCGCTAATCAGCTGGCCAGTGGGGAGGGAAATTACCCCAAAAGAGAGGGAGATCCATCCAATGTGCAGAGACATGTCTATGGCACTGCCCACGTGACCTGGAAGTGATGTCATCACATCCGGGGTGTCAGAGAGACACTCTGGTATTTGGGCAAAAACTCTGTGGTAGAGGCCAAGTTTACCATAGAGTTTTTGCCCAAATACCAGAACATCACCTCGATGTCTTGGATGTGATGACATCACTTTCCAGGTCACGTGGGCAGTGACGCAGACGCGTAGCTGTCCATCAGATGGGCCTCCCTGCTGCTTCCAGTAATTCCCCTCCATCCCCTGCCAGTTGACAGGAGGGACCTGGTAACCCTAGTTTTCATGGATAGGTTTTTTTCCTTTGTAACTGACAAAGGGAACTTAATCTCTCAAAAACTCCCACCTTGAAAATCCCATTGGTCTCTAAGGTGGCACTCAACTCAAATCTAGCTTTGTAACAAAAGCGATCCGGCTTTCCTTTCTACCAAGGAATAACAGAAACGCTTAGCGCTTCAGATAATATTGCCATTCCTTGCATGGTTTTTCTAAAGGTCACTTGTCACCTGCTACCCGGCATTGCTTCAGGAGTTCCTGTCAATATTTCTGATTTTTTTTTGTTAAACAACTAAGCATCACAGCAATTGTAGGTTGTTGGTTGCCAGCTCTGGGTTGGGAAATACTTGGAGATTTGGGGATGGAGCTTGAGGAGGATGGGGTTTGGGGATGGGAGGGACCTCAGCTGGTTACAACGCCATAGACTCCATACTCCAAAGCAGCTGTTTTTCTCCTAGGGACCTGATCTCTGTCGCCTGGGAATCAGTTGTAACATCAGGAGTTCTCCAGGCCCCACCTGGAGGTTGGCAACCCTGTATAGGGTGTCGGTCGCTCCCAAGGCAGTGCAGCTTTTACTGGCCTGCAATCAGAGAGCTGCAGGTTCTTCAGAGGCAACACAAAGCAGAAGCTGTAGCGAGTGCTCAGTTAAAGGAAAAACCAGAATTCTGAACCTTGGCCCCCAAACCCTAAGGCCAGTCCGCCTTGGCTAAGATATTGTTCAGAGCTCTTTGGGTGCTATTTGTTGTAGAGTTGGCAGTGGGGGGACTGCCTTGTGTGATAATAGCATTTTTATTGAAAAACCAGTCTTTTCTTTAATTTGTATCATGAGAGTTTCCATTCATTTTTACAATAGGAACGTTTTTGGTTAAAAACAGGGTTGCCAACCTCCAGGTCGCAATTGGAGATCACCTGCTATTACAACAGATTTCCAGGCAACAGAGATCAGTCCACCTGGAAAAAATGGCCACTTTGGAAGTTGAACTCTGTGGCATTGTGCCCAAACCCTGCCCTTCTCAGGCTCCACCCCCAAAACCTCCAGGTATTTCGCAACCCAGAGGTGGCTACCCTAGTTTAAAAACATGTTCGTTGTGGGCAATTCTGCATTGGCTTTTCCCACCACTGTTTTATGAAACCCACGTTGGAGCAGAAATTCCCCTCTGCATTGCATGCCGCTTTCACTTTCTTTGACCATCAGATTTTATGGCACCTTCAAAGATCAACTAATACTCCCTTTTAAAAGGCTAGTTAAAAATATAGGAGAGAAAAAAGAAATGCCAGATTCGTGGAGTCAGGCGATAATTACTCTGATTCCGAAAGGTAAAAAAAGAGAAAGATGAAATTGGTAAATGCAGATTATAAGATCTTTACTTGTATATTGGCAGAGAGGTTCAAAAGGGTTCTAGGACAGTATATTTATGAAGATCAAGCAGGTTCCCTTCCTAGAAGACAAATGAAAGAGAACATTAGGACAGTGATAGATGCACTAGAGTATTATGAATTACACCCCGAGAAAGAAGCACTTCTAATGTTTTTAGATGCTGAAAAGGCATTTGACAATTTGTCTTGGGAATTTTTGCTGCAGAAGCTAGAATCAAGGAACTGTGGAACTCTTTTTTTGTCAAATGTGGAAGCGATTTACAGATCCCAATCAGCCAAAGTAGTTATAAATGGAGACTTGACAGAAAACATTAAAATACAGAAAGGAACTAGGCAGGGATGCCTGCTCTCACCGCTGCTGTTCATTTTTACATTGGAGACCTTGCTTGACCAAATTAGGAGATTTTATGGCACCTTCTACACTGCATGCTGTTTTCACTTTCTTTGATCATTGGGATTTATGGTACCTTCTGCATAAATTTATGGCCCTTCAGGGGCGACTTCGCAGTCAGTATGGCGTTGTCCCAGGATATCTGAATGTGGTTTTGAGCTGCACCTTTGGTAAAACAACGGAGGGAAAAGCCAATGCAGAATCGTCCAGGGTCTGGTTTTTAGCCAATCCTTCGAAGCCGATATGAACAGTTGGGAAACAGACCAAGTGCTGGAGACACCTAACATGTATTTTCTGTTTGTGCCTGGCAGAGATCAAAAGAAGACGTCAGCAATTTTGACCCTGAATTTTTAAAGGAAGAACCTGTCCTAACCCCCATCGAAGAAGGAATGCTTTCAATGATCAACCAAGAAGAATTTAGAAACTTTTCTTATACGGACCCAGAATTGCAGCCATAGCCCTGCCTGGGAGGTCAGTACCTATTGGCCCCTGTACGTGGAGGGGAAGAACCGCACTTGAGAATTGCATGGAAATCTGTTGGGCTAGACCATCCAGCAGACGTTTCTGTCTCAAGAACAAGAGGAGCACAATTACCTTAATGTGGAAGCAGAGGGGGCTGGAATTTTCGAAGCACAAATATTTATAGCCAGGCAGTGAATCTCCTTCTGTGAGAGTGGGAAGAGGAGTTCACCAGAGTTCATTGGTTCAGGGCAGCAAGATTTTGCAGCGACGTCCGGGGAATCGCTGGAAGCAGGAAACCAAACTCTGAGCTCAGTAGATTTTTCTACAGAGCTGGTCTCCGCCCTGTCGTCTCTCTCGGAGGCAGCTCATGGAAGCAGTGCAGCGAAAGTGTAGTACGCACCGATCAGGTCGGACTATATCAGGGAAACATTACACACAGCCTTTACCTTTCTTCGTAAATGTACTGTCCCTTTCCATAAGGGCACGTGGGACTCTTTGAACATTTGGGGCTTCCGTGATTATTTCGTTAAGCAAATACAACAGAAGTGGCGGGGGGGGAGTCAAAATTTAAAAATCTCTTCTGCTCCAGTGCCCTGATCCAGGCAAGTTGCATGCAGCCCAGATGGAACAGCACCGTCCTCTTTAGCACTAGGTGCATCCAGCACGGGAAAGGGGAATCAAACGAGCCCTGCACCACGCATCCCCTTCAAGGTGTGTGCGTCGATCTCAGGTTCACGGATTGTGGTGAAAGTCTTTGGGGACACGGCGAAACCTCCTCCTACCTCCCTGTGTTAGAATTTCTGAGACAAGAGAAAGTCTCTTTCTGGTGTTCTATGACAGGCCAGGATAACATCTGGCTGGTTTTTGTATGTCTTCTGCATCTCTGACGCTTCTTCCTTTGCATTCCTGTTTCCAACAGAAAGCATACACACAAACACACACGCCTCTGCCTTTTACCTCAATTGGATTTGACTTTGGATCGCTTTTCCAAAACCGGTGTTTTATTGTGAACTTTGACAGCTCGTTTTAAGAATAAATAAATGAACTCAAAATGGTAAACTTGGCTTGAGGGTCTTAGGGTGTGGGGAAGAGAATGGTGGAGAGATCTGAGGACTTTAGATCTGTCTCGTTTACAATGGCTGGATTGTGCGTGAAAGCAGTAAACGCCCGTGGAAAACAAAGCTCCCCACTCCTCCACATGCAGCTGCTGGGTCACTCACAAGTTCTCTCAGAGCTGTTCTCTCAAGGGTAGTCCTCGAAAGAGCTCTCTCAGCCCCACCTACCTCACAGGGTGTCTGTTGTAGGGAGGGGAAGGGAAAAGGACATTGTAAGCTGCTCCGAGACTCTGCGTGAAGGGCGGAGTATATATCCAATCTCCTCCTCCTCCTCTTCCTGCATCTCCTTCTTCTACTGAATCAGAGCATTAGTCCATCGAGGTTAGTACTGTCTACTCCGGCAGGCAGCGGCTCTCCAAGGTCTCAGTTGGGGGTAAGAACATAAAAGAAGCCATGTTAGATCAGGCCAATGGCCCATCCAGTCCAACGCTCTGTGTCATACACTGGCCAAAAAAAAGGGACCTTGAAAAACCCAGGTCTTTTATCTCACCTTCTATCTGATTCTTTTGTCTGGAGATGCCGGAGAATGAACCTGCAACCTTCTGCATGTGAAGTAGACGTTCTGCCAACGAGCCATGGCCCTTTCCTAGCTGCCTTATACTGAGCCATTGGTCTGTAGCGCGAACCAAAGGCGTGGCAACGGTTGCTTTGCCATTTTTTAGGGCTTCATCAGGCCGCTTTTCTTAGTGATGGAGCCAACCCAGCTCTGGCAAGATTCAAAGTGACACGAAGTCTACAGGTATATTCCAAACAGCTAGGAATCAGGCGCCTCCAGCAAAGCAACCTAGGCGTGCCGTCGCTGCTCCTTTAGTGCCATCGCTGCTGCTCCTCCCATAGGGGTTTCAAGGCCCTGAGTTACCACTTAGGAAATGGCCGTCTTCATTCACCCAACGATGCTGGAGAATGTGGATAAGAAGGTGTCACGGGCAGTGGCTAGCAAGGTTCTCTAATGGCTGCCACCACTCTGGTATGGGTCTCCTCGGGAGACCCTCCATACACTCCTTTTCCAGCAGGTTTCCCCCTTATAAGAGACAGAATGAGGCGTGAGAAACAAGGCAGAGTAACTAACTAGTTTCATTAAAGAGATTTAACAGTGGCTGTGATTCAATAACATGTAGGGGAAATGAGCACAGTAAAGGTAGGTAAACCAGCAAAATAAGAAAACCGTAATGCATCTGACTATACCGCCCCTAGCCTTCTCTACGTCCTTGGCCTCAAGCTGACTCACCCCCTTTTGGATGAGGGATCCCTCCATCTGCAGCAGCCTCACATCAGCTCTGCTTCCTAGGAGTGAACCCCCTCCCACTTTGGGCAAGGCCTTTTATCACTTCTTCCCAGGCACCACCCTCCACTATTCTACTGGGGTAAGTTTTCCCTCCAAATCCCCTATTAGCCAATCACAGGATCCACAGGGGACCTGGGAAATCTAGGCCCTGATAGCTACTTTAGTTCAGGCTTCCCTGGAGCTACTAGGCCTCCCTAGAGCCTGTAGGCCGCACTACTAGGGCTGCAAAGTCAGCCCGGGGGGCGGGGGATCCCCCGCTACAGGGGTTCCCAATCCGCCGGCCAGCATTCAGCCGGCAGGGGAACCCCACCCCCGAAGTCGTCCAGCCAGGATGACTTCCCCAACGTAATGACGTCACCCGGAAGTGACATCATCACGTTGGGGGCGTTGCCAGGGCATCTATGGTATCATAGAGTTTTGGGGCATTGCCAGAGCATCGCCCTGGCAACGCCCCCAATGTGGTGACGTCACTTCCAGGTGACGTCACCGGGCGCGCGCGCTTTGTGCGCGTGCCGGGGAAGCTCCCGGGCAAAGGAGGACTCCCCCCCGCCGGTGAGTAGAATCGACTTGGCAACCCTACGCACTACTATAGGCCTAGGATCATGACAGGAGGGTAGCATGAAAGATTTTTTATTCAGAGCGGGCCTCTCTCCCCCAACCCCCCCCCCCTCGCCCCCCGTCCATCATTAAGCAACTACTCTACTGCCTTGTGCCTTTCCATGATGGCCACCAGTGTTCCCTCCAAGCTAGCTCACAGTTTTTTAGCCTCCAGCTCGCACAGTTTTGTCTTAGCTCAGGAAGGATGGCCCCAGGGCCATCTAGTTTATGCGGTATTTATTTATTTATTTCCCACATTTATATCCCGCCCATCCTGTAAACGGGCTCGGGGGAGGGGGTTACAACATTTGGATTAATACAATAACATTTAAAACATGTTAAAACATGCAAAAACTGTGATCGTAACTTGCCGCAGGGAGAATCCGCCCCACTGATGTAACTAGATATGGCTGGTTATCAGTGGGTGGGAGAAAGCAGCCTCGAGGGGGGGGGGCATATGTGGACGCCCGCTGCCTCAGCCAAAGGCCTGGCGGAACAGCTCCGTTGCAGGCCCTGTGGAACTGAAGAAGATCCCACAGCGCCCTGATTGCAATAGGGAGCATGTTCCACCAGGCAGGGGCCAAGAAAGAGAAAGCCCTGGCCGAGGCTAGATGGACGTCCTTTGGGCCAGGGACCACCAGGAGATGTTGACTATCAGAGTGTAACACTCTCCGAGGCATATATGGGAAAAGGCAGTAGCCAAATTGCTCATTTGCAACTTTAATGCCAGTAGCTCACAAAGTAGACTTTTTGCACACAGCTTAGAGGGAGGGAGCATTGACGGCTACATGCAACAGCCGTGACCTGCGTGCTAAGTATGATCAGCTGTTTAGAACAAAAGCCCCCTTGGAGTTGACAGCTTTCCTATAAACATCCAAAATGGGAATGCTGCAATGGAAGCCAGCCCTTGCCCATCTTTATAGGCCTGCTCGAGTCGTAAAGCTGGGGTTCCTTTCTGAGTTTCCGGCAAGTCCGGGACCTGGGGGGCGGAGAGAACAAGTTGCTCTTACTGGATCTTGCCATTAAATATTGCGAAAGAACTCGCCAGAGGGACCCCCGGCTGTCGACACTCCCCGTGGTTTGAGACGAATGACAACAGGACAGTAAAAACTGAGCAAGCTGACGATGAGTCAAGATTTTAAGCGCCGTTTCCAGGCAGTCAGTTTATCTAACTCTGTCTGGACTAGATCGATTTATCTTTCATAATTTTTTTTTAAAAAAAGTCATGTCCTCTTTCCAGGCTGCGATATCGAGGCCATCCCATTGCATGTACCCTTTTGCCCTTTCCCAAAGCAATTCCCCCCCCCCCAAAAAAAACACATGACTATCCATGCTAGATTAGACCATCTAGTCCAGTACCCTGCTTCACATACTGGCCGGTCAGATGCCTTTGGAAATACATCAGGCAGGGGTGTCAAATATAAGGCCCAGGGCTGGAACTGGTCTCTCCGGGTCTGTTATCTGGCCTGCGAGCGAGGCTGAGGAGAGTGGCGGCAGTCGCTGCAAGAGCAGTGAAAAGACCAGTGTCAGGTCAGCTAGCTGGAGGGTCCCCCCTTCCTCTCTCTCTCTCTCTCTCTCAGTTGGGCCAGGCTGCACAAGTGCAGGTCGCTGCCTCCTCTCCTCCTCCTGTCACAGGTGACAAGGGGGGGTGCCCTCTGTCCGTCAGTGCTGGTTTGCACTGGGCGTCTCCCTTCACACCAGCAGCTGAAGCTGCCTCCTTCGCCGCCACCACCTGCTGCCACCATCTTCTCCTCTGCCCACCCCTCTCACTCGTTCTCTGCTGCAGTGCCAGAGAAGCAAGCAGCCCTTTAGGAGGAGGGAATGAAGAAGGGAGGGAGAAAGTCATTGTGGGTGAAGGTGATAATGGTAGGAGCTGCTGATGAGGGTTGCCAGCTCCAGGCTGGGAAATTCCTGGAGATTTGGGGGTGGAGCCTTGGGAGAGCGAGGTTTGGACAGGGAAGTGATTTCAGCAGGGTATAATGATCTAGAGTCCACCCTCCAAAGCAGCCATTTTTTTCCCGGGGAACTGTTCTCTGTCATCTGGAGAGCAGTTGTAATTCTGGGTAATCGCCAGCCCTTTCCTGGAAGCTGGCAATCCTAGTTCCCCTGGAGGAGATGGCTGCTGCAGATGCTGAGGTCTCTGGCATTATACTCTCCTGAGTCCATGGCGTTGTAGCCTCCTCTCCTCAAACCCCACCCTCCCTAGGCCCCATCCCCAAATATCTAGGAATTTCCTAAGCTGGAGTTGGCAACCCTACTGCTGATGGAAACGGGCCTTAGGGGGAGTGGGGGCATAAGAATGCCAGAGTGTATCTGGGGGAGTGGGGTACAAGGGACTGGCAGGAGGGGCACGGAGGGGAAGGCTTGAAGTGCATGCTGTGGGGTGGGAACTGCAGTTGGGTGGAGCCTAGGAAGGGCAGCGTTTGGGGAGGGGATAGACCTCAGGGGGACATAAATGCCATCGAGTCCACCCTCCGAAGCAGCCATTTTCTCCAGGGCAACTGGTTTCTGTAGTCCGGGGATCAAGTTGTAATTCCAGGAGATCCTCCCTTGGAGGCTGGCAATCCTGTCAAAGAGCCAACTGCCCTCCACCCTTTCTGGGCCCGACACCCCACTGGGTCAAAGGTGAGGATTTAGAGGCCACTCAGGACCAGCAAGAGGCAGGTACCCAGAAGGCTGGGCTTGACCAATCCCCCCCCCCCAATTTATACTTCTCCTCACAAATGTTATGAAGTTTTTCACTACCTGTGATACGGTTTATAACTTGTACACAATTGAATTGTTCTACTTCTCTGGTTTACAATGTTCCACAGATTGTCTACTGCTTCATGTGTTTCTTTGTTCGTTCGTTCCCGTTGTTGTTGTAATTGTATTGCAATTTAAAATAATAAAAATTATATATTAAAAAAAGCAATGCCAGAACGGTCCTCGGAAAAGGCTCGGTAGGAAACCACCTTGAATCTGCACAGAATATATGTTTATTTCTTTTATCAGTCTTATATCCCTCCCTCGCCACATTGTAGGTTCAGGCCGGGCACCAAAATATATGCCTGCATTTAATGCAGATTTGCAATTAAAACACATTATGATAATTCATTAGAATCAATAAAATCATCAACGTTGAATCAATAAAATCGCCAAAATTTAAAATGGCAACGCGCCACAACAGATGATAGCATGGTCCCAATCTAGCTCCTGGGATCTGCAGTCACTGGAGGAGAGGCCAATTAAAGCAGATGCCCACGGTTCTGTTGTAGCCATGGGAAACAACGGCGAGGCATCTCCAAGACTGACTCAGAAACACAAGGCAAGCAGGATACGGTGAGGATAATGGGATTGAGAATTAATCCTCCTCTCTTTCGAGTCAAACAGATCGGAGGCGCGAGGGCTATGGAGACCTCTTGAGCTTGCACGGGAGAGAGGTTTAAGCCACACCCATCCTGACCTCAGTGATTCTCATGCCAGGGGGTGTCATGCGCCGATCACCTGATAAGGACGGTCCAAACGAAGCCATTCGCTTGGTAGCTTTGCATCGTGCACATTAATCCGTTGAGTCTCTGGGGTTGGATGGGGCAGATGAGTTTAAACCTCCGAACGCATGCCATTCACTGCGGCATTAAGGGTCTCATGGCCCTCGGAAAGATTGGGGAGGTGACACAAGGCCAAGAACGGCTCGATTTGAGTCCACAGGCACCTTAGAGATCAACCTTGGAGAGCTTATAGCCTATACCCCGAAAATCTTATCAGTGTCTAAACTGCTAGAGGACGCCTATCTAGCTGTTCTACCGCAGACTGACCTGGCTACTCTCTGAAACTCTCTACAAGACAAAGAGACTGTCCTGCCTCTTGTATTTGACCTGCGATGGCTCATTCGCACATGCGTGGCAACCATGGATCTGTCCAATGCCAAGTACTGAGCTTTGCACATAGAAAACAAAGTCCAACCGAAATTTCGCGCACATCCAGATAACCGACATTTCACATGCATCCTGGTAACCGAAATTTCGCACACGTCCTGATAACCAAGGTTCTTTTTTTGGTAGAAAAAGCCCAGCGGGAGCTCATTTGCATAATAGGCCACATCCAACAGCAGAAACCCATTAGCATATTGGGCCACACCCCTGACAACACAGCTCATTAGCATATTAGGTGGGGGGCTGGGAAAGCACAGGGCAGGCATGGAAGTTTGCCTCTCCCCCCCCCAAGATTCTCCGCCCCACTTCAGCATCGCCTTTCTAGTCTACCCCCCACCCCCAACCAGACGGCTGGGGAAAGGTGCTGCTGAAGTGCCTGGGATCTGAAAGATCCCTCGGGGAGGGAAAGAAAGGCATTTTCAACCTGCCTGGCTTCCCTGCCTGCCCTTTTCCAGCTGGGACATGCGGCTAGAGAAGGGAAGGCAGAGAGAGGCTTTTCCTTGTCAATGTCACTCTCAGCTGGCCTGGAGTGGCCCGGAGTGAAATTGACAAGGAAATCTGGAGGGGCTCCCCAGAGGGAAAGAGGGCATTTTAACATGCCCCCTTTCCCTCTTGTGTGTAGCGTGGGGAGGGCAGCCTGCTCTGTAGCCACGCATGCCAAGAGGTTTTGGTTGTAGGCGTGGCCAACTCAGGAGCCAGCCGGAACTCCGTTCCTGTGCGTTCCTGCCCCAAAATAGCCCTGCTGATAACTGAAATTACACATGCATCCTGATAACCAAAATTTCGCACGCATCCGATAACCGGTTCCTCTGGAGGACCAACAGCAGGGCGTAGAGGTCAAGAACTTCCCCTGATGCTGCCTCCTGGCCTGAGTATCCAGAGGTTGACTGCCTCTGTACATGTAGGACCAACCCTATCACATTATATGCTTCTGCAGTCCCTCTGCAAACCCCGCCCTCTCCAGACTCCACCCCCAAATCCCCAGGAATTTCCGAGCCCAGAATTGGCACCCCTAACCAATGGTCTGAGTCAGCAGAAGGCAGTTTCCTGCGTGCATGTAAAAAGGGGAGCATGTCGTAAGCCTCTCTGGGTCACCCCAAGGGGGGAGAGTGGGCTACAAATGTAGTAAATCAATAGCTCTGGACAGCACCCAAAATTCTGTTTCTTTGACTGCGCCCTCCGTGCGACACGGCAAACAGCTTTCGAAACAATGGAGCTCACAATCCAGGCAGAGACACTTCCCAGCCATGGCGCAATCCACAAACCACAGGCAGCCTTGGGGGTATTCCCACAGACATCACTGGGACTCCACAGAGAAGGGTCTGGAAGCGGTGGCTGGTGGAGTTAGGCTGCAGTGCCGGGATTCAGCTGGTATTTCCCCCCACGCACACTGAAGCTGACCTCTTCCTCCCCCTGGACAAGGCCCTGCCTCATACAGACAGCCTTCTGGGGCAGCAATGCAGCAATGACTGCGTTGAATAGGGAGGCTGAGATCTAGCCTCTGTTGCAGAACTGGAGGAAATCTAGGATTGCCAGGTCCTCCCTGGCCACTGGGGGGGGGAGGGGTGTAAGGTTGTGTTAAGGATACCAGCCTCCAGGTGGGACCTGGGGATCCCCTGGAATTACAGCTCATCTCCAGACTACAGAGATCAGTTCCCTTGGAGAAAATGGATTTATTTATTTATTTGTTTGTTTTTGTTTTTATGCCCCACCCTCCCCGCAAGCGGGCTCAGGGCGGCTAACAAGGGCTTAGAAGCCATACACATCATAACAGTTTAAAGCAATTTAAAAACTCTAACAGCAATAAAACTCCATTACTCAACAGCATAGACTGCATCAGTAAAACTACAATACCCACTAAAATGCTTCCAGTCTCGTTAAGATGACATCCTATCTAGTAAGGGACCTTCCAACCATAGCCATCGGCCTGGACTGCATTCGGGCCAGTTTTCATTGTAGATGTTCTTACAATGCTGGTGGCGGCTCCTAGCCAAAGGCCTGGCGGAAGAGCTCCGTCTTGCAGGCCCTGCGGAACTGCATCAGATCCCGCAGGGCCCTGATCTCTTCCGGGAGCTCGTTCCTCCAGGTTGGAGCCGCCACCGAAAACGCTCTGGCCCTAGTCCCAGTGAGCCTGGCCTCCCTGGGGCCCGGGACACGAAGTCGATGACACGACCCCGACCGAAGTGCTCACTGGGGTATATGCTTTGGAGGGTGGACTTAATGGCATTGTACCCCACTGAGGTCCCTGTCCTCCCCAGGCTCCACCCCCAATATCTCCTGGAGTTCCCCAACCTGGAGCTGATAACCCTACTCTCCCATCTCTAGCCAGTGGCCAGAGAGGGACCTGGCTACTCTAGCTGCCAGATCCTGGTTGGGGAAAACTCCTGGAGATTTGGGGTTTGAGCCTGGGGAAGACAGGAACCTCAGTGGGGGACAATGTCACATAGGCTGTGATCACGCTGGCGGCTTGGCATGATATTGTGTCACCTGTAATTGTACTGATGTAAATGGTGGCGGGGCATATCATCCAGACAGCGCACCCTGCGGCAGGTTGCCCACACAGACATCCCATGGTCAAGCATCCACATTACTGCAGCGCCTCAGCCATGGAGCGCGCTGCCTGGATTTTTCAAAATGCATGTGTGCACATTTGCATGCATGCGCGCACAAAGTAGGCATGTGCATGCACATGTGTATATAGATAATTTTTTTAAAAAGCCTTCCTAGTGGCGGGAACGGATCTGCTGGTTCAGACTGGCAAATCCATCCCCCACGCGCTCCCCCGCATTCAGATATCTGGCCATGCACAATGAATGCAGGGAAACCAAAAACACCACTTGTGTCGCGGTGCCTTTTTAACCCGGCTCCAAGTCATCCTATGATGGGATGAGTATGCCAGGGGAATGCCTGACAGATGTGGCTGTGTGATTGCACTCATTTGATCCAGGGGGGAGAGGTGGCTGTGTCGAGCCAAACTGCTTGTGTGATCACAGCCACAGAGTCCACCGTCCAAAGCATCCATTTTCTCCAGGGGAATTGATCTCTGTTGCCTGGAATTGAGCTGTAATTCCAGGGGATCCCCAGGTCCCACCTGGGGGATGGCATCTCTACCACAACCCCTCCCCTCCTGCAGTGGCCAGGGAGGACCTGGCAATCCTAGATTTCCTCCAGTTCTGCACCACGGGCTAAATCCCAACCTCCGTATTCACAAACAGACAGGTAAGACCTGGCCAACTCCAAGCTAGAGGGACAAATTGCTGCCAACTCTGCCTTGCTTCCAAGCCAAGCGCCTCGGTGCAGACCCAAGATCCAGACATGCACAAATCTTAGAGTTAAACAAATCTTAGAGCCACTTGGGCTTAGTGGTTAGGAGCGCGGACTCTAATCTGGGCGAACCGGATTTGATCCCCCACTCCTCCACATGCAGCTGCTGGCGTGACCTTGGGTCAATCACCTGAGGGACCGCCTTTCCCCGCATATACCCCAGCGAGCACTTCGGTCGGAGTCACGTCACCTACTCCGTGTCCCAGGTCCTAGGGAGGCCAAGCTTGTTGGGACCAGGGCCAGGGCCTTTTCGGTGGCGGCTCCAACCTGGTGGAATGAGCTCCCAGAGGAGATCAGGGCCCTGCGGGACTTGATGCAGTTCCGCAGGGCCTGCAAGACGGAGCTCTTCCGCCAGGCTTTTAATTAGGAGCCGCCACCAACAACAACAACAACGATAACATCTATAAAGGGTGAACTGACCCTGGACACAGTCTGGACCTAGTGGGAGGGGGGACTCTTATCCTGATAAGACGTCATCAGATCAATAAGATTGGAAGCTTTTTAGTGGAAGTAGGAAATATTTTATTGTTATTATGATAGCATAGAAATTGAAATTTTATTGTTATTTATTATTGTTGGAATTTTAAATTGTTATGATGTTTTAACCGGCGTTACGCCCCTGTAAGCCGCCCTGAGCCCGCTTGCGGGGAGGGCGGGGTATAAAAATAAAAATAAATTAAATAAATAAATAAATAAATAAATAAATCACAAGTTCTCTCCAAGCTGTTCTCTCAAGGGCAGTCCTCGGAAGAGCTCTCTCGGCCCCACCTACCCCACGGGGTGTCTGTTGTGGGGAGGGGAAGGGGAGGAGATTGTAAGCCGCTCTGAGACATGGGTAGCGGGCAGGGTATCAATCCGATCTCTTCTTCTTCTAAAATCCCGAAAAGCAGCTGGCAGCCAAAGCAAAAAGGATCGCAAGAGCCTCCGTCTTTGGCAAGCGAGAGAGCAAGCACACCTTCGACGGAGGGAACCGGCCACACCCGTCTTGTCATCGCACTCTTTTCTCGCTCCAGGCTGCGTCCTCAGGTGACCTCTCAGCTGAGCATCATCCGGTGACTTCGGACTGCCCCTTCCCTCTGCTGCCTGACAGATTATACAGGCTTAGAGTTTGATGTGGGAATCGCTGCCAGGGGAGCGGGTGGCCGCTGCGAGGCCACGACTCAGACCTGCCTGTCCCTGCTGGTCTCGGAACAGGTGGCGCCTGAATAGGACTGCCAGCTCCACAAAGGGAGATTTTGTGGGTGGAGCAAGGGGAGGGACCTCACCTCAGTGGCGTATAATGCCACAGAGTCCGCCCTCCAAAGCTGCTATTTCCCCCAGGGGTACAACATCGAAAAAGCAAAAGCTGTTGCGACCAAATGACTAATGTCAGGGGTCATTTCGTAGAAAAAGAGGTGCAGGAGCTCATTAGCAGAGCTCATTAGCATATGCCACGCCCCTGACCTCACCGGCCGAATGTCACTTTCAGCCCCGTTATACCCTATGGGCCATTGAAGTCAATGGCAAAAACTCATAGGGTATAGGAGGGGCTAGAGGAGTGGGGGTTTGAGGGAGAGACTCCAAACTGGCAGGGTAGCTGCTGGGGCCTCTTCCCGAAATACCCACCCAGTTTCAAGAAGGTTGGACAACGGGGTCCAATTCTATGGGCCCCCAAACAGATTGCCCCATCCCTTTCCATTGTTCTCTATGGTGGGAAAAAAACGTCTCTTCCTTTAAAAGCTGGGCAGTCTGTCTCCATCTGCAACATTTTCCGTTCATCAATGAGAACATCTTCTTTTGTATTAAAAAATAGGGAGTTCTCTGGCATGCCTTTATTGCATTTGAAGAACAGCACATCCCACAATCCACAATTTTAATTTCTTGAGCACTTGAAGGCCCAAAAAAAGGAGAGAAAAGAGACTTATTCTTAAAAAAGAGAGAGACTTTAAGAGACTAACCCAGAAATAAGAAACTAAAAGCTAAAAAAGGGACCCGCTCCTAGGCCCGTACACATGATTATATTTGGGGACATTGTTTTTGTTTTGGGTTGTGGACCACCAACTTTTTATAGATGTTTAATTATAATAAACACTTATTTCATATATCCTATACTCAGACATTTCAAATGTATTTAATCTTTGATGGTCTTCCCTTGGTGTTTTTCTGCTGTTTTCTAACATGGACTGTAAGACTGGGCAGCCTGCTTACTCACTGAAAAATCCTGCCTATGTTATGACATGCAAGTGATTCATGTCTTCACTCTCTTTCTCCCCCTCAAGTCATTAACCTCCTTTCTGGTGACTTGCAAAAACCAAAAGAATCTCAGTCTTGTGCAATTTCTGTCGGTCCCCATCTGTCCAAACTGCAGGCGACGAGAGACATTTGGAGGTGAACTGGAGTGGCTCAGGAGTGAATCTGAATCTATGCTTTGGAACACCCACAGCTAGGGCGTCAGAGGTCACAAAATTATCTTGGACTTCTGCATGGAGGCCCAGGGCCGTCACCCAACGGAGAAAGGGGTGAGATACCAAATCTGCTCTCCTAAAGCAACTTGAAGAAGAAGAGTTGGGTTTTGGACCTCGCTTTTCAGTACCCGAAGGCGTCTCAGAGCGGCTTGCAATCTCCTTTCCCTTCCTCTCCCCACAACAGACACCCTGGGAGGTAGGTGGGGCTGAGAGAGCTCTGAAAGAACTGCTCTTGAGAGAACAGCTCTCAGAGAACTGTGACTGACCCAAGGTCACCCAGTTGGCTGCATGTGGAGGAGTGGGGAATCGATTCCGGTTCTCCAGATTAGAGTCCGGCACTCTTAACTACTACACCACACTGGCTCTCTTGTGCCTACTTTGAATTTTTTTGAATTGAACACTATTTTCCTGGAATGGTACAGTTAATTTCTGGTTGCATATCTGCAGGACAGTTAATGTCATTCCTGGGCGATTTTTATGAAGATTGTGGATAGGGTTGCCAGACCCCCCCCCCCCGATGGAGGTAGGGGTCCCTTGTCACAGGGCCCTGCCCCCCAGCCAATGATCAGCTGGCTGGTGGTGGGACTTACCAGTAGAAAGAGGAAGGGCCAGGCCACGTTGCTGGCGTCACACAGGAAGTGACATCATCACGCCAGCGACTTCTGGGAGACGCTATGGTAGCTTGGCAAAAAAACCTCAATGACAAAAGCCAGGTTTACCATTGAGTTTGTGCCAAATGCCAGAGTGTCGACCGGAAGTTGCTGGGATGCTGTCACTTTCTGAGGGACACTGGGCCTTTCTCTTTCTCCTGGGAAGTCCCATCCCTCACTGGTTGCCAGGTCCTAGCTGTGGAGCAACTGGCCTTTGGGTAACCTGCAGACAGTAAGAACAGGAAGGGAGGGATTGAGAAATGTCTGTGGTTTCCAGCCACAGAGCTCTTTCCCGTTATCTGAAGAAGTGTGTTTGAACATGAAAGCTCATTCCTTGAATTAAACTTTGTTGGTCTTAAACAGTGGTCCATTGGAGTGGGAGCGCACAGGAGCGCAGCTCCGGGAGTGAGGAGCCCAGAGGGCGGGCACATGACCAAGCCCCGCCCCCTCCTCGGCTTCCCTGAGCAGTGCAGAGGCGCAGCGCCCCGGGGAAAGCCCTGCTAGGGTCTTTATTGATTTTAATGTTTTGTTGTAATATTGATAATTTTATCATTGTTCCTTTTATGACTGTGTGCTGCTTTTCCAGAGACTTGCTCAAGGTGGCATATTCATTTTCTAAGTATACAATTTTTTATCTGGGCACATGGCACATAACTACTGGAGAAATTTCACCAACCGTTCAGCAGCTTCCACCTTATCAGTTTGGTGTAGTGGTCAGGAGTTGGACTCTAATCTGGGAGAACTGGGTTTGATTCCCCACTCCTCCACATGCAGCTGCTGGTGTGACCTTGGGCCAGTCACAAGTTCTCTCAGAGCTGTTCTCTCATGAGCAGTTCTCAAAAGACCTCTCTCAGTCCCACCTACCTCACAGAGTGTCTTGTTGTGGGGAGGGGGAGGGGAAGGGATGGGTGGTGCACATGTCCTGGGTATCTCAAGTCTACTTGAAACCTGGTGGTTTCAAGGGAGCAGGAAGAGAATGAGGGTGTGTTCTTGACGCTTATTTTTATTGCACAAAGTATTGGATGGGGAAGGAAATGGAGGAAGAGCAGGTCAGTTTCACTCCCCTGTGGAGTGGAGCCTGAGGGGTGGGTGTTGCCTTCTGACACACTTCCGGTATGTTAGGGGGTGTGGCATATGCAAATGAATTATGCAAATGAGTTATGCTAATGAGCTCCTGCACCTCTTTTTCTACGAAATGACCCCTGGTCTTAAAGGTGCCCCAGGACTCAAACTTTGTTCTACCCTTAATACAAAACAGCCATGGCACATTCTTGTGGTTTCACGAAGCCAAGGACCACTGCTGTGACTACAGCACTTACCTGTTAGGAAGGAGTCTGACTTTCCTTCTCCCAGGAAAACATGCATTGGAAAACCTTTCCAGCTAGGGTTGCCAGGTCCCACCTGGACACTGGCGGAGGATGGGGGGGTAGGGTTGCCAGCTCCAGGTTGGGAAATACCTGGAGATTTGGGGGTGGAGCCTGGGGAGGGCAGGGACCTCAGTGGGGTACAATACCTTGGAGTCCACCCTCCAAAGCATCCATTTCCTCCAGGGGAATTGATCTCTGTAGACTGGAGATGAGCAGTAATTCTGGGGGGTTCCCAGGTCCCACCTGGAGGCTGGCATCCCTACTTAAACATTCTAGTGCAGGGGTGTCAAACGTGCAGCCAAATAAATGTGCAGCCAAAGCTGTTACCAAATAATTACTTTTGTATATTACCTGCAGTCTTTATTGTATGGTCCATTGACTTTTTGATTGTTGCGTCATCTGTATGGTTTTGGTATTGTCTGAGAAAATAACAGTGCCTCAGCACAGGCCGGTTCTGCTAGGAAGGCCGCAAATGCTTCGCAGACGTTTGTAAAAACATCTAGTATTCCTTTTGCAAGCGCGCTGCCACGCACAAAGCAGTATCTGCCACTCTGTTATGTAACAACCGCCCCAAAGCCATTCTCAGCAGCCACTGTACTTTCATGGAAAGCGTTAAAAACCCCTCACCCCCCCCCCCCAGCCCCATGAGGCTTACAGATCAATGGCCGCTTGTCCTCAGTTCCCCCCAGAGGACTGGGATGACAATTCCCTTGTGTAGAAGTAGGAGAGGAGAGAGGAGCGGCCGCTGCAGGCCCCAGAAAAATCAAAGTCTGTTCAGGACCGATGGGCCCGAGTTTTACGAGGACCGGAGTGGATGGCGCAGAGGCCTGGATAGCTGTGGTCACCTCAGATAACCTTCTGGAGCAGGCGGGGCTCAAAGGAAGAGCTGTTTGTTGACAAAGCGAGTCGGAATTAAATGGCAGCGCTGGAAAGACCGAATCGACTGAAAATAGCCCGGCTTGTGAATGATTTCGTCCTGCCGCTTTGGGTCAGCGCGGAAGATTATGTGGGGCCAGAGATTATGTGAGGCCACTGCTATCGATCGGCCATAATCCAGATTAATACAGTGTGCCACAAAACACAAGATGAGAGTGAGAAACGCAGGGCCAAGAACTCTGGTCCCTATTCAATATTGCCTGTGTGTGTGTACTGATTAACACAAAAACAATTAAAAAGAGAAATTTAATTGTCTAAACAACCCTGTGGTTTCGTTTTCCCACCCCCCTGTATCAGAATACTGTAGGTTCGAAAAGGCTGGGGACTAGGGTTGACAACCTCCAGGTGGTGGCTGGAGATCTCCTGGGTTTACAACTGATCTCCAGGCGACAGAGGTCAGTTCACCTGCAGAAAATGGTCGCTTTGGAAGGTGGAGTCTATGGCTTTATGCCCCATTGAAGTCCCTCCCCTCCCCAAACCCCGCCCTCTTCAGGCTCCACCCCGAAAACCTCTAAGTATTTCCCAACCTGCAGCTGGGTTCCCCAGGTTTAGAAACTGGTACCTCGTTTTTCTCCCCACTGAGGACCCAAAACATCTTACAGTTTCTTTCTCCCCTCTTTTCTATATTCACAACAGCCCTGCGAGGTAGGTTAGGCTGAGAAAGAGTGATTGGGCCACAGTCACCCAGTGAACTTTCATATAGGGTTATCAATCTCCAGATGTGGCCTTGAGATCTCCAGTTAATCTCAATACTACAGAGATCAATTCCTCTGGAGAAAATGGCATAAAAACTTAAGAGAACATAAGAGAAGCCAATGTTGGATCAGGCCAGTGGCCCATCCAGTCTAACACTCTGTGTCACACAGTGGCCAAAAACACCAGGTGCCCTCAGGAGGTCCAGCAGCGGGGTCAGCCCTCCCACTGTTGCCTCCCCAGCACCCAGAAGACAGGGCATCACTTGCCCCAGACCGAGAGCTCCTATCTGTACCTTGCGGCTAAGAGTCACTGATGGACCTCTGCTCCAAATGTTTATCCAATCCCCTCTTGAAGCCGTCCATGCTTGTAGCCGCCGCCACCTCCTGTGGCAGTGAACTCCATGTGTTAATCACTGACAGAGTGTTGGACTGGATGGGCCACTGGCCTGATCCAACATTGGCTTCTCTTATGTTCTCTTACGTTCTTATGTACAGTCCTTGTGTGCATACAGTACTGCAGTGTGCCTTAATTTGCTTATAATAAGAAGAATATTTGGATTTTATGTACAGTGTCGGAGCACAGTTCTTTTTTTATTTACTGACCTCAATTCTTTGGGGCAGGAAACTGGAGGTGGGAGCTGGTAACGCCCTGCCTCGGGCAGGTAAACAGGAGGCCTACCTTTTCCCTTTTCAAGGCTAAATTCAGTGTGGGGAGAGGGGTTTCTGATGGGAGAAGGATTTTAAGGCATCTTCCTACTATGAAGGCTAGAATTGCTAGCTCTGGGCTGGTAAATTCCTGGAGATTTTAGGGGTGGAACTTGGAGAGGGCGGGGCTTGGGGAGGGGAGGGACCTCAGTGAAGTACAGTGCCATAGACTCCACCCACCAAAGCAGCCATTTTCTCCAGGGGGAACTGATCATGGTCATAAATTATAAAAGCAAGAGATCTCCAGGTGCTCCAGATTTGCTTAAATTGGCTCCTCCAGCAAGAATGCCATACTGTATACTTCCTTTTATCCACTTGGGTCGTGATCGATAAATGTTACCCATACATGTGAGCTGAAAAGCAGGAGAGATCCACCCTGGTGGAACCAAAGCTTCTCTGGGAAAACCTATCTGCACTCAGTGATCCTCAGTATGTTCCACAGAGAGCGGGGATCTTCTTTTCTTTCTCAGCCCAGATGCCTCCTGTCACCCCTGCATTATTATATTGTTTGCAATTCCCGGTGATTAAACAGGAAAAAAAACAACCCTCATGGCTCCAAGTAAGCTGGCGTCTGTTCAGAAGTCTTGTTTATATATAAAAACAGAAGAATGACTTATAATTTGCTGTGGAAATGTTCAGGGAAGCCGGGAAAGTAGAAAATGAGTTCTGACTGGCAGCAAAACGAGAAATCTTGGCAAGGAAGGTGCTTTGGTTTACATGAGTATGCTTATGGCTGACTCATTCTGGTGATACAAGAGCCAGATGCTTGGCGAGCATATCTCCATTACAAATGTGTCGGGGTGTGCTTGCTACAGGTCGGGTGTTAACTGGATGACTAATTCCATCTTTTCGCTTCCCGGAATCATAATGAACTGCCTCAGGAACAGTAGCACCTTGGAAGAGAGTTTTAGGGCTAGAGTGGATGGCCGAAAAGACAAAGGAGTGAGTTCCAGATCGAATCAAGTCTGACTTCTCCCAAAAAAGCTAAGATGACCAAACTGAGGCTGTTGTACTTTGGTCACATCTATGGGAAGACAAAAGTCGCTGGAGAAGACAATAAAGCTAGGAAAAAGCTAACGGCAGCAGGAAAAGAGGAAGGCCCAACCTGAGATGGATGGACTCCATTAAGGAAGCCACAGCCCTCAGTTTGCAAGACCAGAGGCCCCAGCCACACGAGCAAGACAATTCGGGGGGGGGGGGGGGGAAGTGAGGCTATTTGCGCTGGAGTAATTTGACCCGCAGTTGCGCGATCACACAGTTTCGTGAAGCTGCAGGTGCAACTCGCCACTGTGTGATCAGATGCAACCACGGGCGAGCTGGGGGTTTTTTGTCATTCGTTTCCGATTCGCTTAAACGGGGGATCGATGAATCGCATCTCCACCCTGAGGGCTTCCAATGGCAGTATGCGATAATGCGCATACTGAGAAGGGAGGAAAACAACGGCATGGCATCGGGATAGCCTGATCGGACTATCCCCGATGCCACAAGTACGCGATGGAGCGATCACATGGGGAAAGTCCATCTGTGGCCCGTAGCAACCCATTTGATACCAGAGTTTTGCCAGTGTTTTTTTAGTCCACTTCTCCGGCGGAGCAAAACGGCTTGTCGACGGGTGCGGGACGCTTGACAGATGTGCTCTTGTGATCGCGCCCTTAAAATCCGCCTGGGAGTTGTGCCTCTCGCGTGGCTAATTCTGCGTGTGATCCGGGCCCTGAGCAAGGCTGTTGACGATAGGACATTTTGGAGGGCATTAATTCATAGGGCCACCATAAATCGGAAGCAACTTGACAGCACTCAACACACACACACACACATACACTGCGCTTCAGAAACCAATGAGTTTTGGGGGGTATAAGTTTGAGTCAAAGCTCTCTTTGCCAGATAATTAGAAAGCTGTGACTCTTCGAAGCTCATACTCTGCAAATCTTGTTGGACTCGAAGGTGCTACTGGATTTGAATCCAGCTGCTCTACTGCAGATCAGCACAGCTACCCTCTGAAAATGTCTACCGACCCACATACATAAAGGTAACTGGTATTTACAGTACAGTATTTTTATGCTAATGACCTTGAGAGGCCATTGTGGGTGTGGTCCAGTGGCAGAGGCTAGATGGCCATCTGACAGCAATGTGGATTCTGTGAACTTAGACAGATCATGAGAGGGAGGGCAAGAAGGGTTGCCTCAGCGCTTAGTTCTCGTGGCCCTTTTTTTACACACCATGGGAAATGCTGGGCACCACTTGGGGGTCAAGAAGCAATCTGGGAGGTTTTGGGTCGTGTTCTGGGCATGGAACATCGGTCGCTGTGGGTGTGGAGGGGAGGCGTTTGTGAATTTCCTGCATTGTGCAGGGGGTTGGACTAGATGACCCTGGACGCTCCCTTCCAACTTTATGATTCTGTGATGGCCAACAATAGGGCAGAGAGGCCGAGGCCTTCCCCTGATGTTGCCTCTGGGATTCAGAGGCTGACTGCCTCTGAACATGGAATTGGTCACCACGGTTAGTAGCCACTGATGGACCTAGCCTTCATGAAGCTGTCTAATCACCTTTTAAAAACTGTGTATACCCAGGGGTCCGTTGGAGCAGGAGCGCACAGGAGCGCAGCTCCAGGAGTGAGGAGCCCAGGGGGCGGGCACACTCCTCAGCTTCCCCCAGGAGTGCAGAGGCGCAGCGCCCCGGGGAAAGCCCTGCTAGGGTCTTTATTGTTTTTAATGTTTTGTTTTAATATTGATAATTTTATCATTGTTCCTTTTATGACCGTGTGCTGCTTTCCCAGAGACTTGCTCAAGGTGGCGTATAAATTTTCTAAGTATACCATTTTTCATCTGGGCACATGGCACATAAGTACTGGAGAAATTTCACCAACCCTTCAGCAGCTTCCACCCCATCAGTTTGGTGTAGTGGTCAGGAGTTGGACTCTAATCTGGGAGAACCGGGATTGATTCCCCACTCCTCCACATGCAGCTGCTGGTCTGACCTTGGGCCAGTCACAAGTTCTCTCAGAGCTGTTCTCTCATGAGCAGTTCTCAAAAGACCTCTCTCAGCCCCATCTACCTCACAGGGTGTCTTGTTGTGGGGAGGGGAAGGGGAAGGGGAAGGGATGGGTGGTGCACATGTCCTGGGTATCTCAAGTCTACTTGAGACCTGGTGGTTTCAAGGGAGCAGGAAGAGAATGAGGGTGTGTTCTTGACACTTATTTTTATTGCACAAAGTATTGGATGGGGAAGGGAATGGAGGAAGAGCAGGTCAGTTTCACTCCCCTGTGGAGTGGAGCCTGAGGGGTGGGTGTTGCCTTCTGACACACTTCCGGTATGTTAGGGGGTGTGGCACATGCAAATGAGTTATGCTAATGAGTTATGCTAATGAGCTCCTCCACCTCTCTTTCTACGAAATGACCCCAGTGAATGCCTTTTGCTATCACTATATCCTCTGGCAGCGTATCCCACGTTTTAATCACTCGCTGTGTAAAGAATCATTTCCTTCTACCCGTTCTCCGGCATCTACTGCCCATCAGCTTCATCGGAGGTCCTTAATTCTTAATTGCCCTCAAGACAATGGGCCCGATTCCAAGTCACTTTCATCTCAACGGACACAGATGGGCAGCAACCTAGTCTGACTCCCAACTCTCAGAGTCAACCATTGTCTTCAGGAAATGCTTGCAAAGGAAGCAAACAGGAAGGGCCACTTGATCAAAGAGCAGAGATACAAAGGGTGTCAAAACCCAACACAACTAATCTCTGTTTCACAAGGGGCAGCTGTTAGATTGGAGTCCAGTCGCACCTTAGAGACCAAAAAGATCTGACGCTGGCTATAAGCTTTTGAGAGTCAAAACGCCTTTCCTCAGACACGAGTAGCAGGCAGCTGTGTTAGTCCACCACAACCAAAATAATAACCTTCAAAGTGGCCCTTACCTAAAACTAAAATTTGCATGGCTCTTAAAAACTAACTGTGGTTGACTGTTGTGGGAAACAAGAAGAAGAAGAAGAAGACAACGATGATGATGAGGAGGAGATTGGATTTATACCCCGGCCCTTCACTTGGAGTCTCAGAGCGGCTTACAAACTCCTTTCCCTTCCCCTCCCCACAACAGACACCCTGGGAGGTAGGTGGGGCTGAGAGAGCTCTTTTGAGGACTGCTCTTGAGAGAACAGCTCTGAAAGAACTATGGCTTGCCCAAGGTTATCCAGCAGCAACACATGGGTGTTCACTTTCTCAAAGAACTCAAAAAGGTTGGTGAGGCAGGACTTCCCTTTGCAGAAGCCATGCTTATTTTCCCTCAGCAGGCTTTTCCCCACTATGTGCCTAACAATGCTGTCTTTGATTATTGACAGACATTAGGCTGACTGCCCTGTAATTTCCTGGTTCCCCTCTGGATTCCTTTTTAAAAATTGGTGTAACATTTGCTACTTCCCAGTCTTCTGGTACAGTGGCTGGATTAAGGTTGCCAGCCTCCAGGTGGGGCCTGGAGATCTCCCAAGTGATCTCCAGCTGACAGAGATCCCCTGGAGAAAATGGCTGCTTTGAAGGGTGGACTCTCTGGCATTGTACCATGCGGAGGCCCCTCCCCTCCCCAAACCCCACCCTCTCCCGGATCCACCCCCAAAGTCTCCAGGTATTTTCCAACCCAGAGCTGGCAACCCTAGGCTGAATTTAGTGATTGGTTACATGTACGGGTTAGAACTATCTCACAGCTTAAGAACTCTCGGGTGTATGCCATCAGGACCTGGAGACTTACTGGTTTTTAATTTCCCCAATAGGTCTAGAATTTCATCTCTCATCACCTCAGTTTGGCTCAGTTCTTCAGACTCCCTTAAGCACAGTGAGAAGAGCCCTGCTGGATCAGACCAATGGTCCATCCAGTCCAACGTCCTGTCTCACACAGTGGCCTGCCAGTTCCTAGAGGCCGAGGCCTTCCCCTGACATTGTCTCCAGGCACTGGGATTCTGAGGCTTAGTGTGTTTGAATGTGGAGGTTCAGCATGGCTAGTAGCCACTGATAGACATATCCTCCATGAATCTATCTAATCCCCTTTTAAAGCTGTTTATTCCTGGGGCCATCACGACATCCTCCCCTAAAATAGGGGCTTTTTTGACTAGTCAAAAGGTACGTTTGGGTCTGCTGATCATGCTCATTGTTCCTAGTGGTGGGTGGCTAGCATCCAGAGACGCAAAGCAAAAACTGTGAATATTTTCAGTGCAATTCCACTTGCCCAATTCTTATGCAACATCTATACAGGTCCAGAACCTGGCTGCAAAAAGATTTTGCATGAGTGGAAATGCAAGCAGCAGCACCAGAAGTTGGAGTCGGCCCAGGTGGCTACTGCAGCTACTGTGCCCCCTTCGTCCCAATAAAAGGCTTCTCGAATGGCACCGTGCCAGCTGCTGGGGAAACTGGAACGTTGCCAAATCGGCCTTTCAGAGATCAGACCGCTTAGACCAACTAACACAGAGAATACAGAGTCAAATCAATTACAGCTTTCAGGGAGAAGAAAGCATTTCTAAAACAAGCGGGGGTTCTCTCCCAGGCCAAATGCTACTCAGCCATAGTCATACGCATAAAATCACATTTAGCTATTTTTTTAGAATTAAAAAAAGGACTGTTTATTCATTCAGTTTCCCTAATAGACAAAACTCTCAGAGTGGATTTCCCGCGTAATTTAAATTAAGTCCTGCTTCTTCTTTTTTTAAAAGTATTTTATTAGAACATAACACACAACTTTAAACCTCACACATAACTTAACACACGTTACTGATAACAGGCCCAGGCCCCAGTTCGATTTACCTAGATGTGAAAAGCATGGTAATATAATAGAAAACTTCCCAGTACATAGAGAAAATGCTTAGATAACTAATTAACTTCACAATGCTTAAAGAAATTACGTGCCAAAACTTCAGTAATTGCACTTAAACAGGAAAAAAAAAACCTGAGCAGCAGGGCTTTTTTGTTAGAAAAAGCCCAGCAGGAACTCCTTAGCATAATAGGCCACACCCAACAGGAGAAACTTATTAGCATATTAGGCCACACCCCTGACAACACAGCTCATTAGCATATTAGGCGGGGGACTGGGAAAGCACAGGGCAGGCATGGAAGCTTGCCTCTCCCCCCCCCCCTGAGCTTCTTCACCCCACTTCAGCATTGCCTTTCTAGTCTACCCCACCCTCCGAACCAGACAGCCCCCTTAAACTTTTAAATGTCCCTGAACGAAAAAGTCCCGATGCCATGAGAGCGCGCTGGAGCGATCAGACAGGGGAAGGTCCACCTGTGGCCCGTCACAACCCATTTACTACTGGATTTCCTGGTGGAGCAAAATGGGTTGCCAGATGTGGGGTGCTTCCCAGATGTTGTTGTCTGATCACTCCCTTTAAAATCTGCCCGGCATTCGGGCCTATATCAGGTGTAATTGTGCGTATGATTGCAGCCTCATAGCGGCTAACAGTCTCCTTCCCTTCCTCTCCCCACAACAGACACCCTATGAGGTAGGTGGGGCTGAGAGACCTCTTAGAGAACTGCTCCTGGGAGAACAACTCTGAGAGAACTTGAGACTGACCCAAGATCACCCAGCAGCTGCAGGTACAGGAGTGGGGAATCAAACCTGGTTCTCCAGATTAGAGTGCACACTCCTAACCACTACACCAAACGGGCTGTCAAAGCAGCTTACAATCTCTTCCCCTTCCTCTCCCCACAACAGGACCTTGTGAGGTAGGTGGGGATGAGAGAGTTCTGAGAGAACCGTGACTGGCCCAAGGTCACCCAGCTGGCTTTATGTGAAGGAGTGGGGAATCATACGCTGCAGCTGAAATGGGAGACAGAGAGGCGAGGAGGAAGCCTTCTCTTTGTATTTTGATTCAAAATGACAGAGCAAACAATAAAACTGTCACTTGCTTACAAGTGAACTGCTTTCACGCACACAGCAATGTGATGTGCTTGCTTGCAGTTCTGGAGTCCACTGCTCTGACCGTGAATGAGCCGATCGAGGATTGTGGCCCATTGAGGTTATAGCAAGAACTGGCATATAAAAATCGCTCAGAGCCCCATCTGCTTAGTTACATAATTCCAGGATCTCAAGTAATTTTAGAAGCAGGATTTACAGCACAAACAGAGCCATTTCTGGTCAGATGCTTAAAGGGGGAGGGGAGGAGGGGAAAATAAGGCAAAATTACCGAAAATCTCTCACCTCTGTGTGCCCAAGAACCCCCCCCCCCCAAGAAATAAGAAGACAAAGATATCAGTATATTTTGGTCTCCTTTTCAAAGAATCCTTGCACAAGTATGCCAGGATTCTTGAACAAACAGCACTATTTTGTAGTTTCCAGTTTCTTTCCGTGAGAGGAACAGCTTTCCATTTCCAGAGCACATTTTCCATTTTGTCACATGTTGATCAACCCCTTTTTAAAACAAGAGACAGTATTAATATTGCTCATTTTTTGGTTACATGGTAAACCCGCTAGGTGTTTTTTCTACCCCTCTTCTCTTTCCGTTCAGCTTTACGTAACCGCATCTAGGAAATTCAGGCCGTGGCTATCCTAAAATAACCTCTTTGAGTGGAGCTCATTAGAATGACTATAAATAAATCTCAGCCTACACTCCCCCCCCCCCACCACCTTAATGCTATCATGTGATTGTCCTGTAGTAAATTGAATTGCGTGTTGCTAAGGCAGCTGTAGTTTACGGCTATGCTGTCTCTGAAACCCCCAGGAGATCTGCTGGCAGTTTTTTAAAAAATACTTCTCCTGATGGAGTAATTCTGTTGTTTATTTTATGAAGAAATTATGTAAGAACAGCCTTGAACGCTAAGGATCAGTTGCAAATATCAAATTTCTAGGATCTGGAAGCCTGCCCTTCACAATAGTTATTCTCATGAGTCTCTTGAGGAGGAGAAGAAGAAGAGGAGGAGGAGGAGGAGATTGGATTTATACCCTGCCCTTCACTTGGAGTCCCAGAGCGGCTTACAAACTCCTTTCCCTTCCCCTCCCCACAACAGACAACCTGTGAGGTGGGTGGGGCTGAGAGAGTTCTCTTGAGGACTGCTCTTAAGAGAACAGCTCTGACAGAACTATGGCTTACCCAAGGTCATCCAGCAGCTGCAAGTGGAGGAGTGGGGAATCAAACCTAGTTCTCCCAGATTAGAGTCCACACACTTAACCACTACACCAAACTGGTTACACTGCACCACTACATCAAAAAAGGAGGAGGAGGAGATTGGATTTATACCCCACCCTTCACTTGGAGTCTCAGAGTGGCTTTCCCTTTCCCTCCCCACCACAGACACCCTGTGAGGTAGGTGGGGCTGAGAGAGCTCTTTCAAGAACTGCTCTTTCGAGAACAGCTCGGAGAGAACTTGTGACTGACCCAAGGTCACATCAGCAGCTGCAAGTGGAAGAGTGGGAATCAAACCCAGTTCTCCCAGATTAGAGTCCATGCACTTAACCACCACACCAAACTTGGACACAAAAGCCTGTGGTTTGTAGCTCTGGTGCTCGGGTTTGCCAGCTCTGGCTTAGGAAATACCTGGAGATTTAAGGGGTGGAGCCTAAGGAGGGTGGGGATAAGGAAGGGGCTTTGGTGGACTAGAATGCCACACAGTCCACCTTCCAAAGTGGCCATTTTCTCCAGGTGAACTGATCTCTTGTCACCTGGAAATCAGTTGTAATCCCAGGAGATCTCCAGCCACCACCTGGAGGCTGGCTACCCTAGTTCCCAGTGTTTCAGAGATGGAGAACAGTGACACGCTTGGAGCGAGTTCTGCTGTTCTCCCTACCAAGGAACACAGCCCAAATCCTCATCATCAGATGCTGTTGCAAACTCCGCTCCACCTGCTGTGTGTAGTGTCCATTTGCTCTGTAATAGCCTGTCTGAAAGGGGCACTGTAATGATGATGAAGATGAAGAAGAGGAGGAGGAGGAGGAGGAGGAGGGGGGATTGGATTTATACCCCGCCCTTCACTACCCGAAGGAGTCTCAGAGCGGCTTACAATCTCCTTTCCCTTCCTCTCCCCTGTGAGGTAGGTGGGGCTGAGAGAGCTCTTTCGAGAACTGCTCTTGAGAGAAAAGCTCTGAGAGAACTTGTAAGTGACCCAATGTCACACCAGCAGCTGCATTTGGAGGAGTGGGGAATCAAACCCAGTACTCCCATATTATAGTTAGTGGTTCTCCTAACCACTACACAAAACTGCCTCCCAAGTACTTGGATGCGAGACCACCAAGGAAGAACATAATCGTGACATAGAGACAGGCAATGGGAAACCACCTCTGTTTATCTCTTGTCTTGTAAAACCGGTGATGTAGTTGCTGTGAGTTTGCTCCCAGAAGCAATTTTAAGCGGTGTGGCTTTCCTCCCTCCTCCCTGACCAACTACACCTGCCTAAATTCTGACGTGAAGGCACAGAAGCCTAATCTGTTTGGACTCCTACATGGAAAAGAGTTATTTGGAGTGCCCTTTTCAAGAACAGTGACTTCCTGTGAAGAAATGCTTTTTTTCTTTGGAGGCTTGAAATGAGCAAAACCTTCACCTGGAGTTTTAAAAGTTTTTTTTTTCCTCTCTGGGCAGAGAACAGGCAGGAATGGAGGAAGTAAATTCAATTGCTCGCCAGACTTACCTCAGCCCACCTTCATACAAATGCCAGTAGATCTAGATAATGGAATGGTCAAGCCCCCCCCCCTCCAAGCGGGGAACTGAGGTTTGGAGGAATTAAATAATAGAGAGGCATCAGGAAGGAAATTTCTGGAAACTTCAGGAAAAGCATCTCTGACCTGGCCTGACTGGGTCATTGGGAGGGAAAAGGGAGAAGTCAAAAGTCATGGGATGAAGAAGGAGGATCTCTTTGGTGCTGAGTCCATCAGAGCAGGCAAAACTCTTAACTGAGGTCTGGAGGAGGTGGCTATTAGCCATGTGGTGGCCTGGTCAAGGTAATGGCAACTTTGTAGAGATCTGTAACTCCCTAAAGCTAAGGAGCCTGTCCTATATTTTAACATCTGATAGGGCATGTATAGAGAGAGGGGGACAGAGGCATTGTGTTTTCCCCCATTTCTTTTGAATCCCTTGCTCAGTCTGGGGCTGTGCTAAAAGCATGCTCATGAACATTTTCTTTTTAATAAATACTTTATAACTTTTGATGCTGGTGGTGGTTCTCTGTACCAATAGACCTCCACCATCTTAGACACCCTATTTTAAAAGGAGTGCCAGGGGGAAGACAGGCAGTTGACAAGTGGCTATTCTTCCAGGGACACAGAAGGCAGTAAACTGTCCCCATGGCAACCAAGCGCTGGACAGCGGGAGACACAGAGGCAAGGCCTCGGATCTTGGAGGGGAAGATGGAAGTCATAGAATCATAGAATCACAGAGTTGGAAGGGGCCATACAGGCCATCTAGTCCAAACCCCTGCTTAATGCAGGATTAGCCTAGAGCATCCCTAATAAGTCCTGACCCTCAGAATGGGCAATTCGTTACAAAGGTCCGGCCTCTGGCCTGCAGGTGGTGGTGGCAGGTTATGAGAGAGAGAGAGAGAAGCTTTTTCAGGGTGTTGGGGAAGCTTTAGAGGGCAGAGTGGACTAGGGCCTGCAGGCCAGAGCAAACTTCCCTTTACTCAGTCATTAGGGGACAATGCTTTTTTCCCCCTTTGTGGGGAGGTGTACACATGGAGGTGGCCATTCAGAGAAGAACAATAGTCCTTTAATCCTGATTGACACATCTGTGCCAAACATGCCTGAACGATGGCTTGGATCCAAGGGAGCGTTCTCCTGGCCAGAATGACTTCCGCCTGCAGAGTTGGGCTTTCTCCCCTCTCCTGTCTTGTTGCAGCTCAGAATGGCCCCTTAATACTGTTCCTGGAAGACAGGGGCTCCATAAATATTTTTTTTGGGGGGGGGGGGAGTTGGGTGCATTTTGAACTGCAGCAGGAAGTGAGGAAGCGTTTCGTCTACAGGCAGGAATCAGTGGATCCAAACCAAGGGTAATGATACTTAGCATTTTGTTCAAAAGGACTTTGCATGCCACCCTGTAAGGAAGGCCAGCATTATTATGTGCTATACTGTCTTTGTTCCATCATGGAGCAGAAGGGCAATGTACATGGAAGATCCAGGGAGGTCTCCCATCTGGGTACTGACCATACCCAACCCTGCTTAGCTTCAGCTGAGATACTGGATTGTGTGCCCTCATAAGAATGTAAGAGCCCTGCTGGATCAGACCAGGGGTCCATCCAGTCCAGCATCCTGCCCCACACAGCGGCCAATCAGTTCCTTTGGAGGGCCAACAACAGGGCATAAAGGCTGAGGCCTTCATCAGAACATCAGAAGAGCCCTGCTGGATCAGACCAGGGGTCCATCCAGTCCAGCATCCTGTCTCACACAGAGGCCAACCAGTTCCTCTGGAGGGCCAACAACAGGGCAGAGAGACCGAGGCCTTCATTAGAACATCAGAGTTATCCCATTTAAGGAAATAACACCTTTCCACCCTTAGAGGGATGTAGTGCCCCCTAATGTCCAGGTGTGCTGAGTCACTCACACCAACAGTTGGCACCCCTAATTAACATCTGTCTGGGTTGGGAGACTGTAGTGGAAAGAATGGAAAGGCTGAAATTGTTTCCCCTTCCCCTTGTACCAGCCCAATTCCTGCGTGGTCCTGGCAATCTAATTTCTGGGGAGTGGAATGGACTGCAGGAGCAGAGAGGAACACAGCGAAGATCTGTTTTCTTTGCACCAGCAGTAGCTAGAGCCCAGCCCTCTGCCTCGCACTCTCTTACATCATCTTGAAACCTGTTCATTAGAACAAAGTTTATGCCGGGCTTCCCATAAAACTTGGGGAAATGCAACCAGCGCACGCCTCAAAGTTAGGTAATCATCAACCAAACCCTGGCTAGACATCATTTTTCCAAAGCGGCTTTTATGAACGTTCATACCCTTCAACGGTACACACGGCCCCCGAACTATGTTTGCTTATTTTATCTGTGCTTATAACATTATATCAGAGCAGGTTCCTTTTGCCAGCAGCCAGTATCAACGATGACGGAGCTCAAATTTCTGCCCGTAGCTTTGCTTTCACATTCTATAACACCACGGTTTGCTGAGACACACTGACCTTCATTTATTACATGTCACACAACCCACAAGTGTTGCAACTGTATGGCTTTCATCAGACACAAACAATGGCTGGCTGTAATTCCTGTTAGAGACACAGTGCGATGTAGACATCTTGGTCTGTAATGTGCGTGATCTTTTTTTAAAAAAACTGCACTACCATTTCTATTCAGACCAGGGTTGCCAGGTCTGGGCTGGAAAATACCTGGGGACTTTGGGGGTGGAGCCAGGAGAGGGCGGGGTTTGGGGAGGGGAGGGGCCTCCGCATGGTACGCCTGCAATGGGGAATTGTCTCCATGCGGAACTAGCCTACAGGAGTTTGGGTGTACAGGCAAAATAAAAAAAGTAAAGATTTTCCTTGCTCAAAAGCCAGTTGAATCCGACTCTAGGGGGCGGTGCTTATCTCCATTTCCAAGCCGAAGAGCCAGTGCTTGTCAGTATACTGTAATGTAAATAGTGCAAGATGACAGCTACTGTAAATGTAGATGTGTATGATCTAACTGACAGGTGCTGGATCACATGATTGGAGTCATGTGGGCAAAAGTTGCATCAGCCACAGCGAGTCAGCACTGTGTCTTGATTGGCTCAACTATGTATATATTGACTGCTTGTAGTCAGTCTTTACCTTCTCTCTTGTATTGATACCCAAGCGGAGCGCTCTGTCAGTCTGTACAGTATTTATGAACTATTATCTTGTAAAATAAATTCACTGTATATATTTGCACCAGACAATTTGTTGTTGCAACTTCATTCTACGCTAGCTGCGCAGCGCTCACTTTATCGCACTGTCAGCGCTGTCCAAAGACATTTCCGTGGTCATGTGGCCAGCATGACTAGACACTGAGGTGCACGGAACGCTGTTCCCTTTCCACTGAAGCGGTACCTATTTATCTACTTGCAATTTCTTTCCTTTGAACTATTAGGCTGGCAAGAGCTGGGGCCAGAGACGGGAGCTCATTCCATCACGTGGCACTCGGTCTCGGACTGCCGAATTATCGATCCTCCGGTTTGCAGTTCAGAGTCTTAACCACTGATACACAGTGCTAATTCCTAAGTCAGGGGTGTTGAACATACGGCCCGCAGGTCGGAACTGGCCCACCCGGGGCTCTTATCTGGTCCGCGAGCAACTGATTACCTTTAGTGCCAAATGACAGAGGCTGTGCATTATGTCCCGGTATACTGTCCCAGTGCTAGTAATGCATAACAGGCAGTGGAAGTGGGAGGGTGGGCACGAGGGAGATACTGAAAGGAACTACTGTAAGAATGTTAATGTTTTTAGCATGTTTGTGTAAAAAATAATATCGTTAATTAGGTTTCCCTGTGCCCTTTTTAAAGTCTGTATCTCCAGTACCTGGCGTTCCATTTTATGGCACCCATGGCCCAGCCTGACAAAGTGACGTCTATGTCAGATCTGGACCCTGTAACAAATGGGTTCGACGCCTCCGCTCTATGCACTGCGGACTGCTGAATCTTGTACACAACTTTATATCTTTCTCTCACGTGCACGACGGGACCAGCGCCACTGCCCCTTTTGAAGGAAGGGGCCCTGAGCAAACTTTGCATTGGGAATTTTTCAAAACCTTCCCGGTAAAAAAAAAGCCAATATTTTCCTCCTTGCTTTTCCCCACCAGATTTCCTGCACTTTGACTTTTGGCCCTTTCTCCATAATGAGTCATTTCTCGTGCAAGTACTATTGCTTAGTCAGGAAGCCCTGCTCTTGAAATATGGAGTAAGAGTGTGAACTTTATACAGCGACACAGACGGGGGCAAAGTAAGTGAGTCACTGCCTGCCGGCGGTGGTGTGTTACCCCCACCCCACCCCCGAGAACGGGTAGGTCTTATCCCGAAAGGTGTATGACGTCTGAAGCTAAATTATATGTCAATCTGTATACATTTTCAGAGGAAACCAACAAGAGGAAGTGAAGATTAAGGAGAATAAACCCAGGAAGGTGGGAAGCCATAGTTCACAACTACACTGGGTCTGGATTGCTGCTGAGAGATCCCTCGAGTTGCAGTTCCAGAGGGAACAGCCCTTTTGGTTTGTCGCAGCAAAAAAAAGCAGGAATCTCGCTGCATCTTATAGGAAGTCGTATTTTAGTGCTAGCACAAGGTTTTGTGGAATAGAGCCGTTGTTTACAACAGGGATCACCAACATGGTACCCAGGGGCACCGCTGCGCTTGCCAACACCTCACTTGGTGCCCGCCAAGTGTTTTTAGAATGTGGGTGGAGCCACTTCTGATTGGCCATTGGAGATCCAATTGGCTGTGCAGATTAAAATAACGTTTCAGCGATAGCTGCCGCTACAGTGTTGATTTTATTCTCATTCCACTTTCCCAGTGTATTTTTTTTTAAATTACCCCTCTTGTCCATTGCATCTGGACTTCCTCTAGCAGAGGCGTAATATCCAAATCGCAAGATGTCGTAGTCCTGCTGTACACTGCATTGGTCAGGCTGCACCTGGGGTATTGTGTGCAGTTCTGGAGGCCTCACTGAAAAAGGGATGTGGACAGAATGGAGCGGGTGCAAAGGAGAGCGATGAGGATGATCGGAGGCCTGGAGACCAAGAAGCCCTGAGAGGAAAGATTGAGGGACTTGGGAATGTGCAGTCTGGAGAAGAGAAGAGATTGGATTTATATCCAGCCCTTCACTCACTTGGAGTCTCAGAGCGGCTTACAAACTCCTTTCCCTTCCCCTCCCCTCCCCACAACAGACACCCTGTGAGATAGGTGGGGCTGAGAGAGCTCTGACAAACTGCTCTTTTTCAAGAACAGCTGGTACAGAGCTACGGCTTGCCCAAGATCATCCAGCAGGTGCAAGTGGACGAGTGGGGAATCAAACCCGGTTCTCCCAGATTAGAGTCCGTGCACTTAACCACTACACCAAACTGGCTCTCCAGAGGAGGTTGAGGGGGAACAGGGTGACTCTCTCGAAGTAGCTGAAGGGCTGTCACTTTGAGGAGGGCAGGGAGCTGTTCCTGTTGGCAGCAGAGGAGAGGACTCACAAGAATGAGTCTGAATTAAGGGCAGGAAGGTACCGGCTGGATTTTAGGACAAACTTTTTGATAGTCAGAGTTGTGCCACAGCGGAATGGGCTGCCCAGGGAGGTGGTGAGCTCCCCCTCCCTGGCAGTCTTCAAGCAGCAGCTGGACAAACACTTGTCAGGGATGCTCCAGGCTGATCCTGCATTGAGCAGGGGGTTGGACTAGATGGCCTGTCTGGCCCCTTCCCTCTCTGTGATTCTATGATTCTATGTGTGTGTAGATCTGCCATCCTTGGCAGCCATTTTGTGGTTGTGCTTTCCACCATGTGTCAGAACTCCAAAGGTGTCCACGTTCTCAAAAAGGTTGGGGATCTGCCGGAAATGTGCCAGAAGAAGATGATGATATTGGATTTATACTCCACCGTTCACTCAGAGTCTCAGAGCAGCTTACAGTCTCCATTCCCTTCCCCTCCCCACAACAGACATCCTGTGAGGCAGGTGGGGCTGAGAGAGCTCTTTCTAGAACTACTCCTGAGAGAACTGCTCCTGAGAGAACTTGTGACTGATCCAAGGTCACCCAGCAGCTGCATGTGGAGGTGTGGGGAATCAAAGCCGATTCTCCCAAATTAGACTCCATACTCTTAACCACTGAGAGCCAGTTTGGTGTAGTGGCTACGAGCACAGACTCTAATCTGGGAGAACTGGGTTTGATTCCCCTGTCCTCCACATGCAGCTGCTGGTGTGCCCCTGGGTCAGTCAAAATTTATTTCACAGCTGTTCTCTCAAGGACAGCTCTGGAAAGAGCTCTCTCAGCCCTACCTACCTCACAGGGTCTCTGTTGTGGGGAGGGGAAGGGGAAGATTTTTTTTTTTTGAGATTTAGAGCACTTGCCGAGGAACTCTCTAGTGCAGTAGCAAAGAAATAAAAGACATAAATAGATTTCTGACTTCTCGGGAACCTTGAGGTTTCTCTTATAAAGCTTATCCGAGTTCCTTCAATGATAACGGATCAGCAATGGTGAACAAACTTCCTTAAAGACTTCTCTTGAACACAGCAACTGGTATGATCTTCCCTTGCAATATGCTGATGCAAAGGGCCAGGAGGCAACATCGGGGGAAGGCCTCGGCCTCTATGTCCTGTTATTACCAACTACCAGATGCTTTTGACTGGAGATGCCCAGGACTGAACCTCAGACCTTCTGCATGCCTCCCCAAATTCACATAGGGCAAGAAGACTGAGATAGTGGGCAACCTTGAAATGTTTCTTTTTCAATTTAGAGTCCTTCCGTTAATGCTCCATTTATTAAAATCTTTGCATAGTGCTTTGTGTAAATACTCTGTACCCAGTTCATAAATCTCAAGCCACAGTTCATGTATTGTAGCGTTCTTAATAAAAAAGACCAGGTCATATTATCAAATGCTTTTTTTGGCATCTAAAAACATAAATGCTGCTTTCTTACCCTTTTTCAAAAATTCTTGAAACATGCTTTTATTGTTAAAAAAACCCTGACCCTGGCAACCAATGCTCCCTCTAAGCTGTGGAGTCTTGTGAGCAAAAATTCTTTTTTATGAGCTACTGGCATTCAAGTTGTAAGTGAGCAATTTGACTACTGCATAAATTAGTTTGCTCTGGAGCCATTTTTCCAGAGCGAAGACAAAAATGTGTGAGCCAGAGGCTAAAAAACTGTGAGCTAGCTCACACTAACTCAGCTTAGAGGGAACACTGCTGGCAACCTTTGACTAGAAAAGTGAACCTAAGCACATTTTCAAGCCACGACAGGAAGGCAATGTGAGGTCTGTACATGCTCAGAAACATGCTTTTATTTATTTTTTTAATTGACAGAAGAGATCCAGCGTGATATAGTGGTTAAAGGGACACTACGATTGGGGCAAACCCGGGTTCGAATCCCCATTCTGCCATGGAAGCTTGCTGGGTGACCTTGGGCCAGTCACATGCTCTCAGCCTTGCCTACCTCACAGGGTAGTTGTGAGGACAAAATGAAGGCGAGGAGAATGATGTAAGCCCCTTTGGGGAGAATGGCAGGAAAATAAAAGAATTCAATAAATAAATATATATTTTCTCAGGCCATGGCAGGAAGGCAAACATGCACTTCTGCACATGCCCAGAAATGCTCTTTTTTTCCTGACCCTGGCAGTTTCACTATCTGTTTGGGAGAGTCAACTGAAGTAGACTGTTTGCAGGCCATGGCGAGAAGGCAAGGTGCGCTGTGCACATGCTCAGAAATGCTCTTGTTATTGACCTTGGAAGCTTCACTTTCTACTGGGGAAAGTCAACCCAAGCAGATTGTTTGCAGGCCACGGCGGAAAGATAACGTGCTCTCTGCTCATGCTCAGAAACGCTCTTTTGTATTGGCATCTTCACTTCCTACTAGGGAAGCAGACTGTCGGCAGGCCATGCCAGAATGATAACATGCTCAATGCACATGCTCAGAAATTCTCTTTTTACTGACCCCGGCAGCTTGCAGCTTCTACCGGGGAACGTCAACCCAAGCAGCTTGTTTGCAGGCCACGGCGGAAAGATAACGTGCTCTCTGCTCATGCTCAGAAACGCTCTTTTGTATTGGCATCTTCACTTCCTACTAGGGAAGCAGATTGTCGGCAGGCCATGCCAGAATGATAACATGCTCAATGCACATGCTCAGAAATTCTCTTTTTTACTGACCCCGGCAGCTTGCAGCTTGTCCCAAGTAGATCGTCTGCAGGGCACGGCGGGAAGGCAAAGGCGCACTCTGCCCACGCTCAGAAACGCTCTTTAAAAACAACAACAACAACAACTCCCCCTGGCCGCTTCACCGTCTCCCAGGGAAAGAATGGCGTTCCCTTTCCCCCCCTCAAGCCCAGCTCAGCCGCCTCTTCTTGTCTTTCCCTCATCGGGGGGGGGACCCCGAAACGGCTGAGATCCGGCCTTCCTCCACACCCGAAGCGGGCCTCCTCTTCCTCCTTGTCCCCCCGGCCGGCCTCGAGCGCCGCGGGGCCTCCGCCGAGGAGAGGGGCCGGGCCGCCAGGCGGCTCCTGAGTGGCGCAGGCCGCGCTCGTGACTGGGAGGCCGGGCCGGCTCCGCCTCGCCGTGACTGAGAGGCGCCGCCTCGGCCTGCCCGCCCCCTCCGCTCGCCAGCCCCGCGTCACCTCACTCCGCCGCCGCCAGCACGACTGGCCTCGCTCGCTGGGCCGACCTTCCGAGGCGACTCCGCAGGCCCCGCCGCTCTGTGTGAGCCTCCCCGCCAGCCAGGCTGGCCTCCGCCGCCGCCGCCATGGAGTCCGACACGACGGGCGGCGCCAGCGACAAGAAAAGGTGAGGCGACGGTCCTCCTTTTTCTCTTTCTCCTCCTGCCTCCGGGCGCCTTCCCCCGGCGCGGCCTGGGCCTTTCCCGCCTGGGGTGAAGGAAGAAAGGGCAGGCGGGATCCTGTCTCCATTTTGCGCCTTTTATTTGCGCCGGTGTAGTGTGGGGTTGGGCACCCGTTTGGCCCCAAAAAGGGGGTTCTGGATTTGCAAGGAAGAGAGCGCTTCCTTGCAATGGAGCTATGGAGGCGGGTTTTTGTTTTGGCTTTCTCTGCACCTTCAGCCCCACATCCATCTTTTTCTCCCCCCCCCAAAAAAAGAAAGAAAATTGGGGGGGGGGGGATCTTCCTTTATAGGACGTTTCTTCCCAGGCACCCAGGCTGCGAGGATTAAGTAGGGCTCGATGCCCACCGTCCTGCTGGTGCAATCCTGTGCCAGCTTGCCCCGGCGCTGGGCCCTCTGAAACCGGGGCTCTTAGCCTGGACTTAACTCTGCAATGGGTTGCCCTGTGAGCCCTCTTCCTGTGCTCAAGGCTGCCCCCCTCCCCAGCCCCAGCTGAACAAGTGTAGAGTCCATTTGGTACCTTTAAGACCAACAAAGGTTTCTTCAAGGTGTGAGCTTTCTGTGTGCAGTGGTGTTCCAAGAAAGATGCTTTTCTCCATTTTGGGGAGGGAAAGGGTCTGTCTGTGCTTGGGAAGGAAAACCCCTTCCCCTGTATCTGGCATCCATGCTTTTGGGTCTGTCTGTGCTTGAGAAGGAAAACCCCTTCCCCTGTATCTGGCATCCATTGCTTCCTTTGCAATCGCTTATTATGCTTTTGGGGGGTCTTTTTAGCAGCAACTCCCCCCCCCCCCGTTTTCTTTATAAATCTCTTTTAGCCTTCCTTCTTTGTGAATCTTTTCATTCAAACATCCCCCCCCCCCCCCGGCCTTTATCTCTTTAACATTCCCTCCCCTCTGATTTCTATCCCCTACTCCATCCTTCTTTCTCTTAAGAGGGTATTTTGGCTGTTTTCCTTTCTCCTCCTCCCCCCAACTGTCCACGTCGCCATTTTGGTGGAAGGGTGAGTGGTGAGAGCTGAAGGGGAGTGGGTGGGAATCGGGGAGTATATCGTGGGGGTTTGCGAGAGGGGAGGGTGTTGGGAGTTGTGATTCCTTGTGCAACTTTCTCAACGAGCTGATTGAATCATGCCAGTGCTCGCTTGCACACCCGGCAAGGTTGAATTTAAAACTTGGTTGGAACCAGGAGAAGAGAAGCTTATGTAGGTTGTGTGATGTAAAATGAAAGAGTTGTCTCTGGTTTCTTAGGCACACACGGTGTGGGGTTATGTTAATGTGTCTGAGCTTTTGTGGGTAGATTCTCAATGAGGCTCAGTGTGGCTTGATTGTGCTCTGTCTTTCTTTTTTGTAATCAGAACAAAATGGTATTTGACTGTACATGTTTCCCAGGTTTTTTCCTAGGTTTTTTTTTTTGCAAGCAAACTGAAAGTGATTAGATTGAAGAAGAGATGGAATAATTTTTAGCTAGAGAGAGAAAATCCCCTTTGCCTCTTGGTGAGTGAAAGTGGAAAGAGAGAGCTGAAAAATTTAGAGGGCGGTTTTTAAGGCTGCCTTTGTCTTTTTCGTGGCAGTACCGAAATTGTCTTTGAACAAAAGAGGTGAGAATTGAAGTTCCTTTTGTCTGTGGAAAGTTTTTATCGTGATGAGCTTTAGATGGGGGAAGTGTGATTACAGTGTAATTAAAATGTTCAGACACAATATTACAAAGGGGCTGTCTGTTTTTCCGCACGTTTCCGTTTTCTTTTAATATCAAGCGCTTGACCTGCGATTTCTTAATTTGTGTGATTTGGTCCATATTGTGTGTGGAACTCTTTGTTGAAAGGTGGGCGGGGAAAAAATGCAGGCCTTTTAAATAATTATAAATTTATCACGTCACCTGCCCTGGCTCTTGAAGTAGAATCCACCGGAAAGTTTGAATAATGGACATTCTTCCTTGTTCCATCGTGCAAATAGCTTTTTGTTTTCTCCTAAAATGATACAGGAACAGAATGGATTATTTTTGAAAAAAAGGTGTCCTCAGATGCCTTGTTTCGATCAAATGTGATTTTATTCCCATAGTTACTTTCAGAGACGTGGCTCTTTTCCCTTCCTTCTGAAACTTCTTATACCGTAGTTGTGGTGGCGGTGGTGGTGGGAAGGGCCTGTCAAGTCGCAGCTGACAGATGGCGACCCCATCGGGTTTTCAAGGCAAGAGACGTTCAGAGCCGGTTTGCTATTGCCTGCCTCTGTGTAGTGACCCTGGGCTTCCTTGGTGGTCTCCCATCCAAATACTAACCAGGGCTGACCCTGCTTAGCATCCGAGATCAGTCGAGATTGGGCTAGCCTTGGCTATCCAAGACAGGGCAGTTGCGATCAGAGGCAGAAGTGAATGCAAATAGGCTGCTTTATTCTGGGAAAGACTGACCTGCATTTTGCAGCGGAATGAATCATAAAAGACAGAGGACACTCAGAGAAGGACAGTGTCGCTGCTTATTTATTTGATGTATTTATTTGGTTCAATTTCTATCCTGCCCTTCCCGCAAGTGGGCTTGGGGCGGGTTACAACATTAACAGAAAACAATAAAATCAAGATTAAAAGGATAAACCAAAGCTTTAAACGGTGTCGGTCAAACTACATCACTACTATTACAAATGGTGCCCTGGTGTTAGACGGTTAAAGGCAGAAAGGGCTAGAAGAGATCCCAGAAGGGATTCCAGATTGTAAGGACCCTACCTTGGATAAACCGAGGCGGTTATCATTCTCTGTCCTCGAGAACTGAAGACCATAGTGCAGATGGTAACAGAGAGGTAACAGGATGGTAACAGGAGGGGGCCAGATGATATTTGACGTTTCTGTTTTGTAAGAGCGGAAGAAGTTATTTGGAACGCCAGACTTTCACTTAAATTACTAGTTCAGAACTACTGTTGGATCTTTATTTATTTTTATTTATTGGCTCAATTTATACCCCGCCCTCCCTGCAAGCAGGCTCCGGGTGGCTTACAGAGTCGGTACATGGGTACCATTAAGACACATGAAAAGCATTTAAATAATTCAATACGATGAAATCATAACATCAATAAAATCAAGGTGCTAGTAATATTTCCATAAGATGGCTTGATATTGCTTACACAAGTTCTTACAGACATTTTACCATCTCAGTGGCTTCCTGAGTCATGATGGAGTAGACCCACTGTTGGAATTGTGGGCCGGGCTTGTTGATGGTATGGTACTAGTGAGGGCGGCTCCTTAGTTGAAAGCCTGGTGGAAGAGCTCTGTCTTGCAGGCCCTGCGGAACTGTAAAACGTCCTGCAGGGCCCTGATCTCTTCTGGGAGCTCATTCCACCAGTAGGTGGAGCCGCCACTGAGAATGCCCTGGCATCCTTGGGACCCAGTAGGGTCAGTCGGTTCTGCGACCCCAACCGCAGTGATCTTCCCAAGCTGGCTTCTGTTGCATTTCCCCTCAAGCAGTGGCCGTGAAAATATGGGTGACGGTGGGACCAGCATTAATTTCTTGATGCGTTGGTGCACTTCGGCTTTGTGCAGTTTTGGAGGTTGCAGACCATTAAATGACCACATGGAGGCTCCATTAAACGACCATGCTGAGGCTGTCGTACTTTTGGTCACATCATGAGAAGGCAAGACGTACCGGAGAAGACAGTAATGTTAGGAAAAGCTGAAGTCTTGCAGGAAAAGAGGAAGAGCCAACGTGAGGTGGATTTCCTCAATCAAGGAAGCCAGGGCCCTCATTTTGCAAGACCTGAGCAAGACTTGTTCACAGTAGGACGTTTTGGAGGACATTAATTCATAAGGTCGCCATAAATTGGAAGCGACTTGTCTGCACTTAACGTGCATAGAACTCCACTGGTCGTTTTGGGTGACGATCTTATGTGGATGCTGATGCTGGTTGAGTAGATTAAACGAGCTTAAGGTATAAAATGCCTTACCTTTAAAGAGGGTTACCAGTTGTAGGCCAAATAAGTGTTGAGCTGTCATATATTAACGGAGTGGGATATTCTGGCTTCATAATGAACAGGGGATACTTCGTACCTTATGCTTTTAGAATGTATTTGTGAAAGGTCTTATGTCCTTCTGTTTTGTACGCAATTTGCATCTCCCTTTTTTTAAGGGCTTACCCTAAAGATATACGTGCGTACTTGTCAGGTGTGCATGCTAGGGAGCCAGGATATGGTTTTACACCATGGTTGTGTGCACTGTGATGCGCACATGATTTCTACTAAACCAGGGGTGGGCAAACTTGCTCAGTGTAAGAGCCACCTAGAACAGGGGTGGCCAAACTTGCTTAACATAAGAGCCACATAGAATAAACATTAGATGTTTGAGAGCCACAAGACATGAACAAATATTACCTGCTTTTATTGGAAAATAAGCAAATTTGCTTTTTATTAACATTAAACGAGACTGCCAAAAAGAATAACAAAAGGGGTAAAAGCAGATATTGATAATGATATTAATTTGTCCAATGATATTTGTTTGCTAATGATATTTAGCTTCCCCAGCCGCCCTGCCGGGAGCCACATAATATATGTGAAAGAGCCGCATGCGGCTCCCGAGCCACAGTTTGCCCACCCCTGTACTAAACGTACTGTGGAACAGCTTTTAGAAAACGTCCTAAACTTAGGTTCAGCTACTTGTCTGTGATTTGTCGGCCTACCTAAAACAAACAAACCTGCCTTATTTGCTCAGACTGAGTGTACATCCAGCCCAGCGCTTTGTCAGTAGCCAGCCAGCTGGGTACCCCGGAGTGAAAGTTCATCTGATACAGATATGATGGATGTAAGCATCCTTTGATGCTCCAGGAACATCTGGAGAATCTTCCCTGGTTTGGGAAGAACAGTACTCGTATCATGTTATCTCTCAGACGTATATTGAAGCTTCTTTATATGGAATCAGGCCATTGATTCGTCCACCGTGGTGTTGTCCTTTCTGAGGGGCAGCTGCTCTCCAGGATCTCTGGCAGAGAAAGGTCTTTGACAACACCTGCTGTCCGAGATTGAAACTGGGAATTCCTTTACACAGAGCAGGTGTTCTTCCACCGATCTGTGGCCCTTCCTGAATCTTTGAAACCACTTTGTGCATCAAAACCTTGCCGTGATTCTTTTAAGCACCATCAGCGATGCAGTTTTACTTCTGCAAACAAATTCCCCTAGAATAATGATGACAGATAATCACAGACCTTCCAGTATCTTAAGGTTTATGGGCATGGCATTTAGGGGGGAAATGGTCCTTGGAAATCCACTTTTTCATGATCAAACATGTTTATATCACTGCAGTCCAGTTCAGCGTGGATCCTGCTAGGTTGCATAAATGCTATATTCAGATCAGATTAGAAATATTCAGATTGGAATGAGAGACTGCTGAACTGCAACTGATAATGAAGTTCAAGGCAATGCCTTCTCCTGGGCTGAATTGAGACCTAGGTTTCCTGTCTCATTACCAATGCTAATTTCTCCATGCCTACTACCCCTCTGCATATCACACCTAATCCAGCCATGGCTGATGTTGTCATTCGGCATCTGAAATCACTCCACTCCTCAAGATATGACAGATGGGCTTCCATTCTAGCTGCATCTGAAGAAGCGAGCAGTGAATGACGAAAGCTCCTCCCCTGCCACAAATTTTGTTGGTCTTTAAGGTGCTCCTGGACTCTTGCTCTTTTCTGATGCTACAGTCAGCTTAACACGGCTTCCCATCTCGATCAGTTTCTGACATACCCCACCTTTTAGTGCCGTGTAATGCCCTGTTGAATTGAACAGCCCTCCTGTCCCGTTTCTTTCCAAGTGTGTACTCTGGATAGGTTGCCGCACAGTTAAGGAATCCTGAAGTTTTGACAGCTTTGTGTGAAAAAGCTGCAGAGGGGGCGAAGGGTAACACCTTTCCCCCTCTGACTTCATAGTAATTTCCCTTCTCTTCTCCAGAATAGAATTGATGGTGTGCAAGTAATACTTTTCTTGAGGGCCTCCCCCTTTTTAGAAGAAGAGAGAAGAAGAGGAGATTGGATTTATACCCCGCCCTTCACTCACTTAAGAGTCTCAGAGCGGCTTACAAACTCCTTTCCCTTCCCCTCTCCACAACAGACACCCTGTGAGGTAGGTGGGGCTGAGAGAGCTCTTTCCCAAGCTGTCCTTGAGAGAACAGCTGGTACAGAGCTATGGCTTGCCCAAGGTCATCCAGCCAGGTGCAAGTGGAGGAGTGGGGAATCAAACCCGGTTCTCCCAGATTAGAGTCCGCGCACTTAACCACTACACCAGACTGGCTCTCCAGTGCACGTATCAGGGTTTTTGACCCAGAAGGTTCTGGACTTCATGAATACTTTGGGCCAAAGGGGTCAAACTCATTTGTTACGAGGGCCGGATCTGACATAAAAGTCACTTTGTTGGGCCGGGCCATGGGTGCTGTAAGGCATAAAGCCGGGTACTGGAGATATAAACTGTATAAAAGACAGCAGCTGGGGTAAGCTCCAAGTTCTGGTACCCTCATTGCAAGGCCCCATGGGCTGGGAGGGGGTTGCAGAAGGAAACCCACCTAGGCGGACTGTAGAGCCAGCAGTGCAGCACTGGGCAAACGCTCCCAGGCCCCAACAGAGGATCGTCGGTGCGCGCACCCCCCCCCCCAATGTGCAATTTGGTGTAGTGGTTAAGTGCGCGAGCGCTAATCTGGGAGAACCGGGTTTGGTTCCCCATTCCTCCACTTGCAGCTGCTGGATGACCTTGGGCAAGCCATCGTTCTGTCAGAGGTGTTCTTGAAAAAGAGCACTTTCTGTCAGAGCTCTCTCAGCCCCACCTACCTCACAGGGTGTCTGTTGTGGGGAAGGGAAGGGAAAGGAGTTTGTAAGCCGCTCTGAGACTCCTTCGGGTAGTGAAGGGTGGGGGATAAATCCAATCTCTTCTCTTCTCTCTCACATGCTGATCCCTGAGGCCATCTGGGAGAGCATCGCTGGAGCCCCAGGCTGAGTGGAGATGTATGAATGCACCTGCAGTGGCTCCCAGTTTACCAGTCAGACGGTCCCTGAAATGAAGGGTTTCTCCTTGACTCTCCTAGCAGCCTCCATTCCCTCCCTCGCACCAGTTGCTCATGGGCCGCATAAAAAGTCCTGCTCTGGCCAGTTCTGGCCCCCGGGCCTTAGGTCTGACACCCTTGCTTTAGGCATTTTCTCGCTCAAGGACTGGGGAAACAAAGCTATTCACCAAACAGTGGTTGTATTTTAGCCAAGTTACAGCTTCAGTGGCTGCAAGGGTTTGACTGCCTTTGCCACCCCGAGCCAGCTGATGATGCTTCTTTGCCAAGAACGGGCTAGCTAAGCGTCTGAAAAGACTGAGACCTCCTGGAAACGTGATGGTAGCTGAAGCACCTCGCAGAGGCCCCAGCTGAAAAGAACGAGTGTGCCTCAAATTCAAGATCTCTTTATCAGTTGTCAGTGAGGAAGAAGTCCAGAGTCCAAGCCTAAACAAGTTTACTTGACGCTCCCGCTGTTCAAGGACACTTAACTCCGAGCAAGCATGGATTGTACTGCAGCCTTGGACTGCCAGGCTGGTATCTGGAAAACATGTTCATATATTTAGGAGGATGACCTATAATATGCTTTTTAGGATTGTCATCTTGGGCAGTACGTTGTGTAGGCGTTTTCCAGCCTAAACAAGATCTAAAGTTTAAGAGTATTTTTCTTTCATCACATCCCACCTTTGCATTCTGTTGATTCTGTGAACTTAGGTAGATCATGAGAGGAAGGGTAGGAAGGGTTGCCTCAGCGCTTAGTTCTCATGGCCCTTTCTTACACACCCGAGGAAATGCTGATTGCCACTTTGGGGTCAGGAAGCAATGTTTTTCCAGGCCAGTTTGGCTGGAGATCCTGGAGGTTTTTTGTCCTCTTTTGGGCATGGACCAGGGGTCACTGCAGGTGTGTGTGTGGGGGAGGTATTTGTGAATTTCCTGCATTGTCTGTCTGTCTTTCTTTCTTCCTTCCTTCCTTCCTTCCTTCCTTCCTTCCTTCCTTCCTTCCTTCCTTCCTTCCTTTCTTTCTTTCTTTCTTTCTTTCTTTCTTTCTTTCTTTCTTTCTTTCTTTCTTTCTTTCTTTCTTTCTTTCTTTCTTTCTTTCTTTCTTTCTCCCGCCTTGCCGGACAAGCTGGCTCAAGGCAGCTAACAAAGTTAAAATATCATAAAACAATATGCAGGGGGTTGGGCTATGACCCTGGAGGTCCCTTCCACTTCTATGATTCTGTGACTCCCATTATAGCCAGCAGTAACCAAACCTCCCTCCCCCCATGCAATAAACTCATTTGAACTCATTGTGGTGTTGGAAGAGGGTTTTACGGATAACGTGGTGTGCCAAAAAAAAAAAAAAATCCGTGGTTTCTAGAGCAAATCAAGCCTGAACTCTCCCTAGAAGCTAAAATGACTAAACTGAGGCTGTCACACTTTAAGAGAAGAGAAGACTTACTGGGAAAGACAATAATGCTAGGAAAAGGTGAAGTTAGCAGGAAAAGAGGAAGACCTGAGATGAGATGGATTGACTCCATCAAGGAAGCTACAGATGGGATTCTCACAAATTAGGACACGCCAGTCCCCAGTTCTAACATATTTATTACCCTTGTCCCCCCCCCCCCCCCCCCCCCGAAACAGATGATAACCAGAAACCAGCTTGTCATTCTTCCGGTCTGTTAAAACATATTTTCACCGGATTGCATGCTAATTTAACAAGCCACCCCTATATATACAACTACGATCTGTAATTCCATTTCAGTTTCTGATGAAGGGTGCGTGCACACGAAAGCTCACATCTTGAATAAAACTTTGTTGGTCTTAATGGTGCCACTGGTCTCTTAACTTGGCTCCATTGCTTCAGACCAACCCGGCTGCCCACCTTGCCGTATCGCCAGGGAGCAGTTTGGTTTGCAGTAGGCCCAAAAGCCCTGTGGAAAAGCAATGTCTTGTCCAGCCATCTAGAAACAAGCAGAGGGGGGAACCAGCCATGCTTCTTGAAGGAGAGCGGTGTAGCCACTGGCCTGCCCATTCCTGACAGAGGGAACAGGGAACTGAATGGAAGCTTCAGTGAGCAGACAGGTTTGTACAAGGTAGTTCTTCCGCTCTTCAAGTCCCAAACAGTTTAGGGCTTCAGAGGTCAGAACCAGAACTCTGAATGGGGTTTGAAACAAAGTGGAGGCTGGGAAAGATGTCTCAAGGTTAGAGTTGTAGGTTGGAAAGTAGAAAATTGTTAGTCCGGTGTCACAAGCTTCCTCACTTGTGATTGTAACAATTTCTTCCTTGTGAGTATGGGAACTGCTGACTTCCGCGTATTTGGGTTTGGGGTACAGATGTCGATGTCTTGTGGCCGTCTTGGTTTTATGAGCTCTTTTGACGCAAGTGGAAGTTCACTTAAGTTTATATTAGTCATAACTGGAGAGTGACGTTACTGTCAGTCATTTAAAGCAAGCATATGCTTTTTTGAGGCTTAATGCTGGAGCTCTGAACTGAGGCCCTTTCTTTCTCTCTGCACTCCTTTCCCTGGAGTCAGTGCCCGCTCCCCTTCACCCTTGATCGGCAGATGAATTGATCTGATCTTCCCCATCAATGAGAAACTGGAACACACTTCAGGTTGCCTTTTCAGGTTCTGATCTAAGGGAAGACCTTGGTTGCCCCCACAGTAGGACTATGGGTAAGGAGGGCACCTTCATAAAGATGGTCTCTGATTGGTTTGTTCTGGAGCACTGGTTCATTCCGCCCAGATTTGAAGGTGACCCCGAACCAGGGTGAGCGTTAAAGTTACAAATTTCACGTTCTGGTTCCTCCAAATGGTCAAAAGATATTTTTAGCCTGCTATTCTTGTCTTACAAATAAGCTTTAACGGTAACCTTGTTAAATGTCTCCCTCTCGTTTTAGAGCGGACACTGGATATGAAATTTTAGTTGAATCCTATCTTTTGAGTTTCGGAGTAACTTGGCCTCCTCACAGAAAGCTTTTATGTTATCGCAGGTCTCTGTTTTACGGATGGTATTTCAAACCCATTAGAACTGAAGGCTTTCATTAACAGTGTGATTTATGTTGATTATAAATCAACAAGGGCTCCAGTGTTCTTAATCCCTGATAAAGAATTTAGGCTTCCGAATGCAAAGTGTATTCTTCAGAATCTTGCAGAACCATTTGCCCCTGTCTTTCCATCTAATTTCCATTATGTGTGTGTATAAGTATAGTTGAATATGAGATGAAATCTGTAACATGCTTTCTTTTAACCAGGGCTATTTTGGGGCAGGAACGCACAGGAAGGGAGTTCCGGCTGGCTTCTGAGTTGGCCATGCCTACAGCTTCCCCCTCTCTGGGTTCCCCAGGTGCCTCACAAGCCACGGGGAAGCCAAGCCGATCCAGAGAGGGAAGGCAGTTTAAACTGCCTCCCCTCCTCAGGGCGCCAGGGGAAGCCGATCCAGAAACTGCCTTTCTTCCCTTGAGTTCCCCATGCATCCCGCAAGCCGCGGGGCACCTGGAAAAGAGGATCCTGGGAGGGAGCTGTGCTGTCAGGGGTGTGTCCTAATATGATAATGAGTTTCTGCTGTTGGGTGTGGCCTGTTACGCTAACGAGTTCCTGCTGGGCTTTTTCTACGAAAAAAGCCCTGCTTTTAACTAATTTAAGCTTTTGTTTTCATATTAATGGTTAAAATTAGACAGTATTCTTTTTGGACTTGCTTTTGTAAGTTTAACTCAGCTGTACCAGTTGGAGAAGCAGACTTGGTATGATTGGAATCTAGTAAGCTACTAGAAGCATGGATTTGCTTGTTGGGATTTTTTACTTTATAGCGGTGAGGCCCCCCCCCCCCCCCCCCCCGGGCAAACATCGTGTAGCAAACTTTTGGAACGTCACACACTCTTTTCGTTGTGATGTGGGGGCAGGGCTGCTTCTTGAGAAACAGGTACTTCATTGGATGTATTGGGCTAGTTCAGTGGTTGGCTTGGAAACTGGACCACATATTTAGATGAAAACTGGGCTCGGTTTTGCGTGCTAAAAAGGGGGCAGGTGGAAATCATGATGATGTCAAAGTGAGTGTGGTTTGACAAAAACTTTTAAAGATGACTCAGCTTTGAGTAAACTGGCAGAAGAGTAAATTCTGAATATAACATAGTTCTTCAAGGCTAGTTTTATCCATGCAAATAAAGGCACCCAAGTCTAGACCATGTACAAAAGAACATAAGAAGAGCCCTGCTGGATCGTACTAGTGGTCCATCTATTCCAGCATCCTGTCTCACACAGTGGCCAGCCAGTTCCTCTGGAGAGCCAACAACAGGGCCGAGAGGCCAAGCCTTTATTAGAACACAAGAAGAGCCCTGCTGGATCAGACCAAGGGTCCATTCAGCCCAGCATCCTGTCTCACACAGTGGCCAGCCAGTTCCTCTGGAGGGCCAACAACAGGGCACAGAGGCCGAGGTCTTCTCCAGATGTTGCCTCCTGGCTCTGGGATTTAGAGTTACCATGGCTAGTAGCCATTGATAGACTTATTCTCCACGAATCTATCTAATCGCCTTTTAAAGCTACTTATTTCTGTTGCCATCACTATATCCTCTGGCAGCGAATCCCACATCTTAATCATTCTCTGTGTAAAGTTGTATTTCCTTTTGTCTGTCCTGAACTTACTGCCCACCGGCCATTTCTTACTGGCTTGCCTAACCCATGGGTAAGTGATGTCGGTTATAGCACATTGGCAGGCTAAAAGAAAAAAAAAACGAACTGTCTTTTTTCCAGAACTTTTGTCACTTGGAGGCTAGTTGACGTTTGTGCGTATGTCTCACAAATGCCATCAGGTCGCTTCTGACTTATCACTATCCTGTGAATGGATGACCTCCAAAACGTCCTATCATTAACAGCCTTGCTCAGGTCTTACAGACTGAGGTCCAGGGCTCGTTTCGTAGCAGGAGCTCCTTTGCATATTAGGCCACACACCCCTAATGTAGCCAATCCTCCAAGAGCTTACAGAGCTCTTCTTACAGGGGCCACGGTAAGCTCTTGGAGGATTGGCTACATCAGGGGTGTGCGGCCTAATATGCAAAGGAGCTCCTGCTACAAAATGAGCCCTGCTGAGGTCCATGGCTTCCTTTGAGACCCTCCATCTCATGTTGGGGCTTCCTCTTTTCCTGCTGCCTTCAACTTTTCCTAGCGTTATTCTCTTTTCCAGGGACTCTTTGTCTTTTCATGATGTGACCAAAGATTGTGACTCACTACTTTCCATGTTGATATATATATATACATATATATATATATATATATATGTAACTCTGAAGATGCAGGTTCTACTTGCCAAACCGTTGTTTAATTTTTTTAAAAAAGAGTCCATGCTGGAGGCTACACAGCAGCTCCCGCCCAGATGGTTATAAAAGAGCGAGACGAGTCTGCACAGCTTGGATAGGGCAGTGCAGCAGAAGACGAGATTTACCAGTTGGATCTCCTGGCTTGGGAAATCTGCCGCTGTGTTTTGCTGGTTATCAGTGAGGATGTATCGTCACCAGCGCGTCTTTGGCTCTCATTTAGCAGCTGCTAAACTACCTTTGGAGTCTGTACAGGCCTGGAGGAGATAACCGAGTTATATTTTTGCGTACCCAAGGGTCTTTTGAGAGGGGGAGATTACTGTTGTTTGCTGAGTGCAAATTTGATTTTGATAGCCTCCCTGAACGTGTAAATGGACAGTGGGGATAGAAATCAAAGAAAATTGAATCGGTCGAAAAAGGGCCGTGATGCTAGCAGACACACGCTGTCTCTCTTTCGTTCTAAGCTGGGCCTGCAAACAGACATAGGGCGATTCTGCATTGGCTTTTCCCTCCGTTGTTTTACCAAACCCACCGTAGACCAGAAATTCCCCTCTGCACTGCATGCCGCTTTCACTTTCTTGATCATTGGATTTTATGGTACCCTCTACACTGCATGCCACTTTCACTTTCTGTGATCATCGAGTTTTAGGGTACTTTCTGCATAGATTTATGGCCATTCAGGGGTGACTTCGCAGTCAATACGTCTTGCTCCGGGATATTTGAATGTGGTTTTGAGCTGCACCTTTTCCTCAGTGTTGAGAAAATGTGGAGCGAATGCTAGGGGCAGAATCGCCCATAGTTTTCTCATTAACAGACAGATCAGACGGGAAACCTCCTTTCTTTTCCTCCAGGCGGGCCGAAGCATTGCAACAACAACATGAAAGCTTTCTCTTTCCCCTCATTTTGAGCTGTGGCTGCATCAGCTGCTCCCTTGGGGTACCGAATATGAGTGTTGGGTCTGCTACCAAAATGCACACTGGGATCTCTTCGACTCTGTCCTCGTGACAGGGTGATCCGGAAGTGGCGAGGAGTAGTTTCAGTAGTTCTCTTTCCTGGGAAGACTCACCGAGCCAGATGTTTACTATGCCGATGAGAAATTTTCTTTGTCCTTTGACATCGCCCACGTATACGGACTTGGACTAGTAGCACAGAAATTAGGGGTTGTGGACCATCTGTGTTAGAAGTCATGGAAAGGCCTCACCTGGATTCCAAACCTGATTTTGCTTATTCTCTTGTGCTTTGGTGTAGCGGTTAAGTGCGCGGACTCTAATCTGGGAGAACCGGGTTTGATTCCCCACTCCTCCACTTGCACCTGGCTGGATGACCTTGGGTAAGCCATAGCTCTATACCAGCTGTTCCCTCAAGGACAGCTCGGGAAAGAGCTCTCTCAGCCCCACCTACCGCACAGGTTGTAGGGAGGGGAAGGGAAAGGAGTTTGTAAGCCGCTCTGAGACTCTTAAGTGAGTGAAGGGCGGGATATATATCCAATCTCTTCTTCTCTTCTTCTTCTTCTTTGGTGTTAGTTTCATTGCAGTGTTCCCTCTAAGCTGAGTTAGTGTGAGCTAGCTCACAGTTTTTTAGCCTCTGGCTCACAGATTTTTGTCTTAGCTCAGGAAGGATGGGGCTCCAGAGCAAACTAATTTATGCAGTGGTCAAATCACTAGCTCACAACTTTAATGCCAGTGGCTCACAAACTAGAATTTCTGCTCACAAGACTCCACAGCTTAGAGGGAACATTGTTTCATTGAAAAAGAAAGCCCTGGATTTGTTTAGAGTAAAAGGTGGAGGAGGTTAGGGGAAGGGGGAGGCCCTCAAGATCGAAAAGTCATGAGGGAGACTGAAAAGGCTTACCAGAAAGTTCTCAGTTCTGAAATTAATCTTCATAAGTAACCCATTCAGGACACTTACTGAAATGAACAGGACTTTGATGGGTTGCGGTCTTTGGCTGAATCTCAGTTTCATCTGTTGTTATTTGGCTTGGTGTAGGTAATGGGTGGCCAGCTTGTGGTACAGGGTGCCGCAAATGACCCTGGAGAACACCCCGGTAACCAGCTGCCACCACTCGGGCCTCCTGACTGGTGGTGGCCGGTTACCAGGGTATTTTCCAGAGAACCCTCATACTAAGGGAGCATCCCAGCAAGGAAAGGCATCTTCCCTCCTCACTTCCATCACATGTAGTCAGTGGCGTGTCAGTCCGACACTCCTGCCCGCTTCTTCTGCACTGTGCTGCTTCTCGTTCTTCAGCAGAAGAAACTCGTCGAGGTGAAGACACCTTACGGCTGCCATGCTTCTTAGAAGAACCCCATTTTCATACTTTGGACTTCCTGTCACCAAAAAGTGTTGGCAGCTGATGGTTTAGGTAGATCTGGGACTCTGTGAGGTGAGAAAAGCTTTGTGCTTGAATAAAAGCTGTCATCACAACTGGGCCAATCCAAATTTAATACCGCTCAATTGCAATTCAGTCGCCCTAATGGACTTGGATAGCCCGGGATAGCCCTGTCTTGGTTGATCTCAGAAGCTAAGCAGGGTCAGCCCTGGTTAGTATTTGGATGGGAGACCACCAAGGAATACACCAAGGGTTGCTATGATGAAGCAGGCAGTGGCAAACCAGCTTTGAACGTCTGAAAACCTCATGGGGTTTCCATAAATCAGCTGTGACTTGACTGCAGAACAAACATGCCTCGGTAGCTCAGGTTAGACGTATCTTGGAAGCTAAGCTGGGTCAGCCTTGAGTAGTACTTAGAGATGTAAAATTTCTGGAAATTTTGAAGGTCGAAAAAAACCCTGTTTTTTTCCATTCCCCCCCCCCCCCCCGGGAAAAAATGGAATTTTTTGGAAAAAATGAAAAAAATCCCATAATGGCTGTTGCTAGCCGCCCTGAGCCCACCGTACGGTGAGGAGGGCGGGATATAAATCCCATAAATAAATAAATAAAAAAGGTACATTACCTCTTCTTTTTTCTTTTCCAGACTGAAAGTCATTCTGTTACTTCAGGAACATAAAATATGACTATGGACAATTTTACCTGGCACGAAATTATCACAACTAGCATGTTAAAAACGTAGTGCATCCAAACAATTATTACAAACAGAATTTACTTTTTAAATAATATTTATTTGTAATTGTAACAGATGGAGCAACACTCTCCTGAACTGTTTAGTAGTTTATGTGGAACAGGCAAAAAAACCCTCCACAAAACAATTTTTAAAAATCCAGAAGTAAAAATTTTTCATATTTCCTCTCCACAGTATTAAATAAAAATTTAAAAAACCATTCTCATAAAGAGAATTGAAGCGGGGGGAAGTGTATAGAAGGGAGTGTGGGACTAAGTTTCAATGAATAAGCGTGAAATTGTATCAGTATCATTTTCTGAGTTGTAATTATCAGTTTCAGTCTCTGCTTCTTCAGCTACTCTGTTGTGTCTGTCATTGTCACAGTTATTATGGACCTCTAAAAACTGAGGGTTTGCCCGGATTGAAACAGAAATTAGATTAATCTGATACCATGCATATTTTTTAGAAATGATTTTGAAAATATTTGAGCACCTTGTCTGAAAATATTTTGTTCATCATGTTAAAATAAAATGTTCCATAATCAATTTCTTTTCTTTTCTTTTTTTCAATTTTTCCAGTTTTTTGGAAAACAACCAAAAAGGCTTCAGGAAAAAAACGGGAAAGCCCGTCCCCCCGTCCCCCCCCCCCCCAAATTTTTCCGGGGTTTTTTCCCCAGGCCTTCACATCTCTAGTAGTACTTAGATGGGAGACCACCAGGGAAGTCCAGGCCAGAGTCATGCAATGGGAAAACCACCTCTGAACTTCTCTCGCCTTGCAAAAATTTCATGAGGTTGCCATAAGTCAGTTGCTGTTTGGTGGCCCAAAAAACAAACCAATCTGTAATGTGTCCAATCGTCGAGGCATCCTTGAACCACTTACAGGTTCACGTGTGTGTTCGTTTGAACGTACAAACATTTGTACATCGGAGGGGAAGTCTGGAAAGCCGAGAGTAATCTGCTAATTTTATTTTAAATCAGTTGATTTTTATTTTAAACGGGTGAACGGCCCTTACCTTTAAGTCGTATCCGTCTTCAGTTGCCTTGAGAAATGTGAACTATAAACGCTGTAAAATACAGTAACACAAGGGTGCGTCTGAAGGCAAAACTCCCGCAGGGACAACCATTACTTTGTCGCGGCGGCTGGTCCATCTGGCTGTGGCAGAGGCTGGCATGCTTTACTGTTCCTGCTCCCAAAGAGAGAAGAGGGCAGGCTTTTCTATCTAATTCAGACTTGCAGCCACCCCACGTGCCTTTGGCACCTCCAGACTTCACTACTGTAGTATTCCCCGCACGAAGTGTGTCAAGGCCGCTTTGTAGCTGACTGAGAACATCAGAAGAGCCCTGCTGGATCAGACCAGTGTTCCATCTAGTCCAATATTCTATTCCACGCAGAGGCCAAACTCTTCCCCAGGAGGGCCAAACAAACAAGGCGTAGAGGCAGTGCTGAAGCGCCGGCTCCCAGCGCTTGGTATCCTTCAGGTTGACCGGCTCCGCATATGGCTTCAGCCCCCATGGCTACAAGCCATTGATGGAACTCTCCTCCGTGAATTTCTCTAACCCCTTTTTAAAGCAGTCTGTGCCTCGTGGCCATCGCTGCCTTACCTGGATGTGAATTCTACAGTTTTAATTACTCATTAGGTAAAGAAGTGTTCCTTTTGTCTGTTTGGGTGTGATAGGACGCCCTGACCAGGATAGCCGAGGCTAGCTCAGTCTTCTCAGATCTCGAAAGCTAAACCAGGTCAGCCCTGTTCGGTATTTGGATGGGGGACCACGAAGGAATACCCAGGTTGCCACGCAGAGTCAGGCAGTGGCAAACCGCCTCGGAATGTCTCTTGAAAGCCCCATGAGGGGTTGCCATAAGTCAGCTGCAACTTCACTTAAAAACAACAACCGACAGGCCCTCCCGCCCGCCCCCTCGTCCTCCAGAGCCAGTTTGGTGTAGTGGTTAAGTGGGCGGACTCTAATCTGGGAGAACCGGGTGTGATTCCCCACTCCTCCAGATACACCTGCTGGGTGACCTTCGGCGAGCCATAGTTCTGGCACAGCTGTCCTTGAAAAAGAGCAGTTTCTGTCAGAGCTCTCTCAGCCCAACCTACTGTACAGGGTGTCTGTTGCGGGGAAGAGAAAGGAGTTTGTAAGCTGCTCTGAGACTCCCAAGTGAAGGGCGGGATATAAATCCAATCTCCGCCTTCTCCTCCTCCCTCTCTCTCTGTATACACACACACTTGATATTACCTACACACTAAATATGTATAATGAACAGAACTTTAAGGCACATTTATAATCTGGAGGACATCCCGTAAGGATTGCAGAAAGGTGGAGAGGGGAGAGTTCAGCGAGGAATAGAAAGATGGTAGCTGTGGCTTCTCTGCCGGAAAAATGGTAGCCACAACAGCTTTACAGGACCCCGGTTTTCTTCTCAGCCATCCTTTGGTTTCAGAGTCTTCTCTCCTAGTACTACTTGTACATTTCCAGCCTGTTTTTTGCAGCAATAAAAGACAGAGTTGCCTTGGATAAAAAGCCAAGGCTCCAAAGAAGCAGCGTATGTATATGAGGAAATATGACTGTAATTGCCCTTATCTTCTCTGGGAGTTGCTCCAGAATTCCTGTAAGCTTTGTCCGAGAGAGCAGGCCAGAGCAGCACATGATACGGCGTTGTCCTCTGAACTGGCACATTTAGTACTCGATCAGGAGTGTTATTAAGCCCACATTTCCCAGAAGGTCAGAACGAAATACCAGCGGGTAGGCTGAAGTCACGTAAAGCCAGCTAAGTTGATGAAGAAAACAAAGATATGGCAAGTGAGCGGATACCTTTTGGATCAGCTTGTGCTGGTGAAAGAGTACGCAAGGCCTTTCCGCTGAGACAACCCATTGCTGGGATGTAGCTGGCAGTCGTTCCAAACTGCATGGAATTTCCCTGAGCTCAGAAACTGGCTGCTCTTCCAACGACAGAAAGTGGTCCAGTGAAAGATCATCTTACCTGTTTCTCATTCTCGTTCTCTGGGACTTCAAAGGGTTTGCTCTACAGCTTGGCGTGGTACGGCTAAGCTGCCATCACGCCATGAAAGCTACCTAACTACCTCATTCTCCGAGGCCAGCCCAGCAATACCTGTCTCTAGGAGCCCATTACAGGGAAAAGTAAACAAGATGCAAGTTAGTAGTGAGGCTGAGAAATGGACTAGAGTTGGTCCAAGAAACAGGTTTTTTGAAACCAGGTAATGCCCACGATAAGGGCTGTTGTGGTTCAGAGGTTAAGATGCTGGGATGCAGACTAGAAGATTGGTAGCTCAGCAGTTTGAGACCTGAGTGCCGGGTGACGAAGTGAGCTTCGGTCTCTGGCCCCAGCTCCTGCCAACCCAGCAGTTCAAAAGCAAGAAATTGCAAGTAGATAAATAGGTACCACTTCGGTGGGAAGGTAACAGCGTTCCGTGAGCCTTGGCGTTTAGTTATGCTGGCCACATGACCACGGCAAAAGTCTTTGGGCAGCGCTGGCTCTTCAGCTTGGAAACAGAGATGAGCACCGCCCTCCAGAGTCGTATTCGGCTACCTTCCGAGCAAGGGAAACCTTTACCTTAATGCCCAGGATAGATGGCAGATTTCACATCTTAATTTTGTTGCTACTGAAGCATATTTTGGTCACTGCATCTACATCTAGGTAGCAACTCAACCCCAATACTTTGTTTTAAACAATATCTGTTGTAAGCTGCTTTGAGCTTGTTGGGAAGATGACCTTTAAATCTAACCTTGTCTTTACAGGACATGCATTTTGGAGAGTCACATGTCTATTCTGGAGCATTAGGATTATAGTGTAAGGCTAGATTGGATCTGCACTGTAGTGGCCACAGAGAAAAGTGAGGTAGAAAGAATCTTGGCTTCTGTTGAGGCTCCTCCGAACTGACGGGGCTTAGATGTAATGTTTGCAGTCTTAATTCTGTCCTTCTAAGCTGCTGTTTTAAATGGGGTCTCTGACATCACCGCAGAGGTTTCCTTACAATGCATTTATCTGATGAATACTCAATATAATTTTGTATGCCTCTCTGGTTACTAGGCTGCTTAATCCCTGTGACTGACTTCACGGGGACTCATTTGGTGGAAGTGGTTTTGGACTTGCAATCGGATTTTTTTTTTGGTGGGGAAGAGAGTGTGATAATGCATGCACATCTGTACACCAACACTTCATTGGGACTGTAGAATCATAGAATCATAGAGTTGGAAGGGACCTCCAGGGTCATCTAGTCCAACCCCCTGCACAATGCAGGAAATTCACAAATACCTTCCCCTCCACACCCACAGTGACTGCTGTTCCATGCCCAGAAGATGACAAAAAACCTCTGGGATCCCTGGCCAAACAGGCCCCGAGAACAATTGCATCCTGACCCCAAAAGTGGCCATCGGCATTTCCCTGGGCCTTTAAGAAAGGGTCATAAGAACTAAGCACTGAGGCAACCCTTCCTGCCCTCCCTCTTGTGATCTGCTTTAAGTTCACACTAAGTTTAATTTGCAGTGATGTTTTCACTTCAGGGCAAAACCCCTGAATTTTGTGTTTTCGTAACCTGCCCAGACTCTCTGGAAAAGACGATAATGCTATGAAAAATTGAAGGCAGTAGGAAAAGAGGAAGAGCCAACGTGAGATTCATTGACTCAATCGAGGAAGTCACGGCCCTCAGCTCGCAAGACCTGAGCAAGACTGTTAATGATAGGACGTTTTGGAGGACACTTTAATTCCTAGGGTCACCAGGAGTCGGAACGCAGGGGTCATTTTGTAGCAGGAGCTCCTTTGCATATTAAGCCACACACCCCTGATGTAGCCAATCCTCTAAGAGCTTACAGTAGCCCCTGTAAGAAGAGCTCTGTAAGCTCTTGGAGGATTGGCTACATTAGGGGTGTGTGGCCTACTATGCAAATGAGCTCCTGATAACGAAATGAGCCCTGGTCGGAAGCAAATTGACATCACATACCACATATGCAGCCTGTCCAGTTGGCAGCTTTATGAGAAACCATGGAATTGCCCTCTCGGGAGACTTGTTTTACCACTTCGTTGGCCACGTTTGACCAATTGGGGAGAATAATTATCTTTTGACCTTTGGAGAGTAGCTGGGAGGTGTATTTTAAAGCTTGGTCGCTACCAGTTATTACTGACGAAGGATGGATTTTTCTGCTGCTGTTTATTGGGTTTTTTTAAAACGTTGGTTTTGGTGCTTCTATCTAATGTTGTTTTGCATTGTTGTACTGGTTTGGTGTGTTTTGTATGCTGGTCTTACTCATTGCTTTCACTGGCATTTTACGTTCTGTTATTAGTTTTGTTGTGACACGCTGGAGATTGTGTATTGGAAGAGCAGGGTAAAATTCTTTAAACGGAAATGGTTTTTAAAAGGTCCAGTTGCTTATGCACACATTTTTGTATATATATATATATTTTAAAATACTCTTCTTGCAGCTTCTCATAGTGCATTGCATTCTTGGGTGGGAACTGTGCATGGACAAGCCAGAATGGTAGTACTGTGTCAGAAAATTTAATGGTAGGGAAAGTCTTGGGACAGAAGAAAACGTGTGAGTTTGAGAATGTCAGGAAATCCAGTATTGATGGAAGCTGCTGCTGAGGCCCTGTATAGCTGCTGCCGGAAGTGGTGATTAGAGATCAGGAAGGAACTCTGTAGACCAGGCTTGTGGGCACCTGCCTTCATTTTTCTGCATTCGAGCTTTCATTTACTGGAAAAGTAGCTGTTGGGTAACCTTTCCTAGCCTTCGTGAACAAATACAGTTTACAGAATTGTAGAATCACAGCGTTGGAAGGGGCCATACAGGCCATCTAGTCCAACCCCTTGCTCAGTGCAGGATCAGCCTAGAGCAGGGGTGGCCAAACTGTGGCTCGGGAGCCACATGCGGCTCTTTCACACATATTGTGTGGCTCCCGGCAGGGTGGCTGGGGAAGTGAAGGCATGCTTTTTCTCCCTCCCTCCCTCCCTCCCTTCCTCCCTCCCTCCCTTCCTTTCTCTTTCTCTTTCTTTCCACCTCTTTCATTCTTTCTTTCCACCACGCTCTCTCTTTCTGTCTCTCTCTTAGACAAATAAATATCATTAGTAAACGAATAAATATCATTGGACAAATAAATATCATCATCAGTATCTGTTTTTACCCCTCTTTGTTTTTATTTTTGGCAGTCTTATTTAATGTTAATAAAAAGCAAATTTGCATTTATTTATTTTTTAAAAACGTGTGTGTAATATTTGTTCATGTCTTGTGGCTCTCAAACATCTGATGTTTATCCTTTGTGGCTCTTTTGATGAGCAAGTTTGACCTAGAGCATCCCTGACAAGTGTTTGTCCAGCCGCTGCTTCAAGACTGCCAGTGAGGGGGAGCTCACCACCTCCCTAGGCCACTGATTCCACTGCTGCACAACTCCTACTGCAAAAAAGTTTTCCTTAATATCCATCCATCCAGTATCTTCCCACCTTAATATCCATCCATCCATCCATCCATCCATCCATCCATCCATCCATCCATCCATCCATCCATCCAGTATCTTCCCACCCTTAATTTAAACCCATTATTGCGAGTCCTCTCCTCTGCTGCCAACAGGAACAGCTCCCTGCCCTCCTCTAAGTGACAGCCCTTTTAATATATTTTTACAGTGAAAATAGTAGAAAAGAGCAAGAGTCCAGTAGCACCTTAAAGACTTACAGAAATTTGTGGCAGGGCAGGAGCTTTCGTGAGTCACGGCTCCGTTCTTCAGATGCAGCTCTAGAACGTTAAGTCCGTCTGAATTCACTCCACTCTCCAAGGCAGAAGGACAGGTGGACTCACATTCTGGCTGTATCTGAAAAAGCGAGCAGTGACTTTCTAGGATCCCATTTCTCTCTTTCCCAACTAGCACCTTGTATGAAGCAGACCAGCATAGCATCCGTACACTCCTTGTACGTTGCATTCACACAGTGGGGGTTTTTGTGTTCAGAGAGAGGGCATTGTGTTTGCCCTGTCTTCGTTCTTACTGCAGCCCCCTGTGTCAGCAAAAAAAGGCTCAGGGTTGAGGGACCCTTAGGGATGACATGGCATGTGGTGCAAGAAGCTGCAGTGGGAGGAGAGAGTAGCAGAAGTGTGTGTGTGTGTGTGGGTACCAGTGCTTTCATCCTTGCAGCACTGCTGTTTAGTATACTGCTCCCCAGAGAGATAATGCCACCTATCCAGTCCATTTTGGAAAGGAAACTTGAACTGGAATCATGCTGGCTCACAGCCCAGTCTCTGAAGGAGGAGAGGAGGTTGGATTTATACCCCACCCTTCACTTGGAGTCCCAGAGCGGTTTACAGTCTCCTTTCCCCTCCCCTCCCCACAACAGACACCTTGTGAGGTTGGCGGGGCTGAGAGAGCTCTTTCCAGAACTGCCCTTGAAAGAACAGCTCTGAGAGAACTTGTGACTGACCCAAGGTCACACCAGCAGCTGCAAGTGGTGGAGAGGGGACTCAAACCCGGTTCTCCCAGATTAGAGTCCGTGCACTTAACCACTACACCAGACTGGCTCTTGGGATTTAACCCGAGACGGCATCTTCCATGTGTCACATTTACGGATACTCGTGAGTGTGCTCGGACCTAGTTTTGAGACCCTTTCATTGGTGATGACCGCAGCCCACCCAAGTTCGGAGAACACGGCATGCCACAGCCTCCTTTCTAGCCTAAACTGCACCGGTCCTTTGGAGAAGGCATTCCTCCAGTTCACCACTACACTCAGCCTTCTTGCCTTTGTGAGCCCTCTTAGTATTTCTTACTTAGGCTTAGCAGACGCCCAAGGGATGAAGAGCTCTCTCCTGGGCCCTTTTACAGCAGGTTCACACACTGCCCTTTGCAATGCAACTTAGCGGGGAGACGAGCCCCCAAATGCCCTTGCTTTGCCCAGCTCTGACGAGACCGCAGCCAGCCACTTTACCACCCTGCTCGGCTCAGCGAACTGTTTGGACCATTGGGAACCAGCCAGTCATCTTCCTTGAGTATTACGACTGCTTTTCTGTTGTTGTTCGGTCGCACAGTCGAGTCCGATTCTTCGCGACCCCGTGGACCACATCATGGCGGGCCCTCCTGTCCTCCGCCGTCCTCCAGAGTTTGCTTAATTTCATGTTCATTGCATCGATAACACTGTCTAGCCATCTCGTCCTTTGCCGTCCCCTTCTTCTTTGACCTTCCATCTTTCCCAGCATCAGGGTCTTCTCCAGTGAGTGCTCCCTTCTCGTTTGGTGGCCAAAGTATTTGAGCTCCAGCTTCCGTATCTGGCCTTCCAGGGAACAGTCAGGCTTGATTTCCTTTAGGACTGACTGATTTGATCTCCTTGCAGTCCAAGGGACTCTCAAGAGTCTTCTCCAGCACCATAATCCAAAAGAATCTATTCTTCAGCGCTCGGCCTTCCTTATAGTCCAACTCTCTCAGCCATACATCACTCCTGGGAATACCATGGCTTTGACCATACAGACTTTTGTTGGCAGGGCGATGTCCCTACTTTTTATCATGCTGTCTCGGTTTGCCATCGCTTTCCTCCCAAGGAGCAGGCGTCTTTTAATTTCATGGCTGCAGTCACCGTCTGCAGTGATCTTGGATCCCAGGAATGTGAAGTGTTGTCACTGCCTCCACAACTTCCCCTTCAGTTTGCCAAGGAGTGATGGGGCCGGATGCCACGATCTTAGTTTTTCTGATGTTGAGTTTCAACTGCTACTAGCCTGGAAATGGAGCATGAAGGGGGTTGGGGCAAGAACAAAGGTTGAGTCCAGTGGTACCTTTAAGACCAGCAAAGTTTTATTCACAGTATAAGCTTTTGTGTGCGAGCAAACTTGGACTCTAGTCAATGTGGTTTTAAGACCTGAGATATCGTGAAATAATTATATAGTGTCGGCGCAGGCATTTGACTTTCAGTTCCTCCCTTATGAGTTCCGTTCTAATGTTGTGATATCATGGTACTCGCCCCCCCCCTTTAATCTGCTTTTTGGCCATCAACAAAATTGCCCTGTGTTTATTTTTCTTTGATGTGGGATGACTCAAAGTGGCTTCAGGGCTCTACAGATGTGAAATTCCCAGAAATATTAAGGCCAGAAGGGAGAGGGAATGGGGAAAATTGCAATACATGCAATGTTTTCTTTCGTATCAAACCCAAATTTACTTTATGCTGTTTTAACAGCATGCACTTATACTCAGTACAATTTTATATGCTACCTCAGTGGTTTATTTATGGAAATTAGAAGTATAAAGGCCTTCGTTCTCTGCAAGGAAAAGGATGACTATGCCTAATACAGAGAGACACAAAAAGAAACCCCTGCGCCTTTGCTGCCTTAGCACACACATCTTAATTTTTGCCATCTGAGAGGAAAAAATGAAATGACATTTGTAGTGAACAGAAGAAGAAGAAGAGATTGGATTTATACCCTGCTCTTCACTACCCAAAGGAGTCTCAGAGCGGCTTACAAACTCCTTTCCCTTCCCCTCCCCACCACAGACACCATGTGAGATAGGTGGGGCTGAGAGAGCTCTGAGACAGCTGTCCTTGAGAGAACAGCTGGTACAGAGCTATGGCTTGCCCAAGGTCATTCAGCAGGTGCAAGTGGAGGAGTGAGGAATCAAACTCAGTTCTCCCAGATTAGAGTCCACGTACTTAACCACTACACCAAAGAAAGTTACTTGGACAGAATCAGTTTATAGAAGTTGCAGTTGGACTAACGGCGTATTTGGATATTGATTTAAACTGTATCACATTGAAAATGTTGAACCTTTCAACAATACCTTACCATACACATCATAGCGTATTGATTACGGACACAGTTAGTCATATTGAAACAATGAACGTATCTTTGAAAACATACATATTCACAGGATACAAAGGAACACGCTTTAATTTTTTTAAAATTCTTTCAGCCAAATCTTCATACTACACATTTTGAATAATTAACACTGTGTCGAAATAGAAATACTGCACAGGATAGAGGTGTCAAACTTCAGATCCGGGGGCCAGAACCAGCCCATCCAGAGCTCCTATGTGGCCCGTGAGCAACTAATGCAAGGGAGGAAACAGGAGACTTTCCGGGGGGGGGGGGGCAGAGCCATTCCGATTGCGGCTTCATCAAGGTGGAACCTGTTCTGCAGCAGTCAAGCAGGGTGGGAGCGTCTGCCCGGTGCTGCGCGGCTGGCTCTCCAGTCCGCCCATGTGGGTTTTCCTTTGCACCCCACTCACAATCCATCGGGTCTTGGAGTGAAGAAACACCAACTTGAAAAAATGAAAAAGTCCTGGAGGGGGTGAGTTGAGGTAGGAAGAATCCCCCGCCCTCCATTTTCCAAGTTTTTCCTGGGCTTTCAACTCCCTTGCTGTGCAAATTTATTAAATCCTGAGTTATATAAGGGCCGAAGCTCATTCTAATCCACAGGTGGAAGACTTCTGTAATATGCCTGGAAAGTATGTGAGCTTCCGGACTACATTTACTCTGCAAATAATCTGCAGACTTAGTTTGGCAGTTCGAGACCCTGGTGCTGCGTGACAGACTGAACTCCTGTTTCTGGCCCCAGCTCCCGCCAACCTAGCCGTTCGGAAGCAAGAAATTGCAAGTAGAAGCAAAAGAGGAGGCGGAGATTGGATTTATACCCCGCCCTTCACTACCCAAAGGAGTCTCAGAGCGGCTTACAAACTCCTTTCCCTTCCCCTCCCTACAATAGATGCCCTGTGGGGCAGGTGGGGCTGAGAGAGCTCTGACAGAGACTGCTCTTTTTCAAGAACAGCTCTGACAGAACTATGGCTTGCCCAAGGTCATCCAGCAGCTGCAAGTGGAGGAGTGGGGAATCAAACCCGGTTCTCCCAGATTAGAGTCCGTGCACTTAGCCACTACACCACGCTGGTATCGCTTCGGTGGGAAGGCAACAGCGTTCCACGCGCCTTGGTGTTTGGTCATGCCGGCCACATGACCACGGACAAAGTCTTTGGACAGGGCTGGCTCTTCGGCTTAGAAGTGGAGATGAGCACTGCCCCCTAGAGTTGGATTCGACTGGCTTTCAAGCAAGGGAAACCTTTATCTTTAATCCTTAGGTAAAAACGCCTGCAGCTGCCTGCCTAATCTGTGCACCTTGGGTAGGGTTTTAGAGCCTTTGGTGAGAGACAAAAGGGCCCCCCTCCCCATCCTATTCGAAAGGCGGTCTGCATGCTGAATTTTTCGGTTCTCCAGATGTCTTCAGGCAGATGTGTCTTGTTCTTTGACCTCCCTCCTTACCTTGCCACCTTTGATCTTTTCGGGGTCTGTAGTCCCATAATTCTGATTTCCTCTTCCAAAGCAGATTGCCCATGGAAGTAGAAGAGCCGTGCTTTTGTGTGAAAAGATACAGATGTACGCACTGTTCGGGATTGCACTTAACTCAAGGGACTTTGAAAAGAAACCATAGACTCTGTAAAGACGCATAATTGGTATGCAGTTCACCTAAAGACCTTGTCTGGCAGCTCTAATCCACAACGCTTCCCCCTCCCCCAGACCTGGTCTGCCCTGCAGCACCTGTGGGAGAACAGAAGAATCTTGCTAGGGCTATTTACCTGAAGGGATGAGGAGAGATCGCTGCTGATTGGTTAATATTGGTGTCAGCTCAGAAGTCCCCAGGATTGCCTTTGGCCAGTATGGGCCTGAGGGATTTCCCTCTCTGCATTTCCCGGGGCCCTAGACAACCCGAGTCTTTTTCTTAATCATTTCCTGAGATTTCATTCAGTGTCACCCCCCCCCCCCCATCTCTCTGCATTACTCTGTAGTCTTTGTACAGGTCTCTATAGCCTCCCCCCCCCCCAAAGCAAAGCGGCTATCAGGTACCCTGGGGAGGGGGAAGGTCAGCCCCTTCTGTCTTGTCCTTCTTGTCAGAGACCAGATGGTACTTAAGTAACCCCCTGAACTGCAGACCAGAGGGTCGGTAGTTTGGCAGGTCGAGACCCACGGAGTGAGCTCCCGTCTCTGGCCCCAGCTCCTGCCAACCTAGCAGTTCGAAAGCAAGAAATTGCAAGTAGATGAAGGAGACGAGATTGGATTTATACCCTGCCCTTCACTTGGAGTCTCAGAGCAGCTTACAGCCTCCTTTCCCTTCCCCTCCCCACAGCAGACACCCTGTGAGGTAGGCGGAGCTGAGAGAGCTCTTTCGAGGACTGCCCTTTCAAGGACAGCTCTTGCCAGAACTATGGTTTTGCCCAAGGTCACACCAGCAGGTGCAAGTGGAGGGGTGGGGAATCAAACCCAGTTCTCCCAGATTAGAGTCCGCGCACTTTACCACGGCACCAAACTGGCGTAGGTACCGCTTCACCAAATAGGTACCGCTTCGGTGGGAAGGTAACATCGTTCCATGCCCCTCGGCGTCTAGTCACGCCGGCCACATGACCACGAAGAAGTCTTCAGACAGTGATGGCCCTTCGGCTTGGAAACAGAGATGAGCACTGCAACCCTATGGTCGGATTCGACTGGCTTTCGAGCAAAGGAAACCGAACCCCCTGAAGATACCATCTGCTGATTAAATGACCAGATACTATTGCAGAACTTCAGAAAGGGAAGATCAAAAACCACGTTACAGGGGGAAAACTACATTTTTCCCCCATCTGCTCTTGTTCTTGGATTGGGGAAGGGGGGGGGGGGAAGTCCTCTAAAGACACAAAGCAAGAACAAAGCACCAACCCTATATTTTGTTTTGTTTGTAACTTAACACACTGTGGTTGCTTTCTGGATCACGTGGCTTGCCGCTGTGAGGCTCTGTGGAGCTGTGTGTGGCGGGATATAAAGCTCAATTAAAAAAAAAAAAAAGATGGTGAGAATTTCAGTGTATTTGCTTTGGCGTGTATTTCTGTCTGTGGCTGCAGCCAGAAAGAGGCAGCACTCTTAGGTAAACTGAATGTTATTGTATTGACTTGGTTTGTAGCCAGCCTTTCTCACTAAGACTCAAGGGGGGTTATGATTTTTTGTACAGTTCAATCAGACAGCAGGGGCCTCCAATAAACGATGCAGGAGGGCTAGGGATACAGAACAGGAAACCAGTGGAAACAAAACTGGGGGGTGGGGATATCCTGTCTGAGGCATGCCAGTGCAAAACCATAATGCAGAAAGGGAGAAGACAAGGCAGTAAAACGAAGGTGTTCCATACAATAAACATCTCAACAGGCTACGGTCCTCTCTCTTACGAAGCAGCCGCCTCAGTGGTTTCATTATACTACAGTTCTAATTAAAGGTAAAGGTAAAGGTTTCCCTTGCTCGAAATCTAGTTGAGTCCGACTCTAAAGGGGGTGCTCGTCTCCTTTTCCAAGCCGAAGAGCCAGCGCTGCCCAAAGACTTCTTCCATGGTCATGTGGCCGGCATGACTAAACACCGAGGCGCACGGAACGCTGTTACCTTCCCACCGAAGCAGTACCTATCTATCGACTTGGAATTTCTTGCTTTCGAACTGCTAGGCTGGCAGGAGGTCTAATTCTAATCAGCCCACACGTAAAAGGAGCACTCCTAACGAGCATCCTTTATATAATTATGAATAAAAAAGGCTCGGTATAAGCGCCCTGACCTGGATAGCCCAGGCAAGCCTGATCTCGTCAAATCTTGGAAGCTAAGCATGGCCAGCTCTGGCTAGTGCTTGGAAGGGAGACCTCCAAGGAATACCAGGTCCAGGACGCAGAGGCAGGCAATAACAAGCCCCCTCTCTGAAACATCCGAGCCCCACTAAGGGGTTGCCGGAAGTCAACCGTGACTTCCAGGTGTGTGTGTGTGTGTGTGTGTGTGTGTGTGTGCGCACACGCGCGCACAGACACACAACTCTGTATAGAATTGCTGAGGTTAATACCTGTTGAAAATGTTTATATCACTGGTCTTCATCTCGTGAGCGGGGACCCACAAGTAAGTCATGCTACAGCCAATGGTTTGGTTGCAGAAGTTTTGGGGGTTTTTTTGCCATTGAGTCACAGCTGACTTGGCAGCCCTGTAGGTTTTCAAGGCAAGAGACGTTCAGAGATGGTTTGCCACTGCCTGCCCGACCTGATCCTGGTATTCGTTGGTGGTCTCCCCTCTGAACACTAGCCGGGGTCAACTCAACTTATCACTGTCAATTTTGGGGGAGAAGGGGGAGTCAGCTAGATGCAAGAGAGCTTATATTGCTTTTCATAGCTGCAATGCTATTTTGGTAGGTCCGGAGCAGAGGTCTTGAGCTCCGTGGCGAGCTGGACCTGTAAAAATTCTCTTATGTCCTCCGTCCCCTCTTGTCGGTTCTCCAGGGGAAGTGGTTGGCCGCTGCGTGAGACAGGACGTTAGACTAGATGCGCCGCTGGCCTGATCCAGCAAGGTCTCTCCTTAAGTTGGCTGTGACTCAACGGACCTTTCCCTAAACCACCACCCTAAAGACACGATCCTGAGTCAAATCATTGGTCTGTCAAGGTGCGCACTGTCTGCTCTGAATAGAGGCAGCTCTCCAGGGTATCAGGAAGCCGTGTTTCACCGTCACCTGCTAACCTGATTCTTTTAACTGTAGATGTAGGGGGTGTAACCTGGGACATTCCGCACACCCAGCAGATGCTCTGCCACAGAGCCCCAGCCAACCTGTGTACGTTAATCACCGCCTCCAAGCAGCTCAGGAATGTTGTACATGGATAGGGTTATCTCATTTTCCTTTGCAGCATGCTTGTGTAGTAGATCAGGCTGAGGGAGATGCCGGCTGGGGGAGGGGGAAGCGATTTGCTGGTAAGCTTTACGGTCCAAGCAGGGATTCCTGCCTGGGTCTCTCCGGTCCAAGCCCGAACCCAAACATGACGCCACACTGGCTCTCTTACCTTTCGTCACAAAATCTGGGGCACCTGAATGCAGGGTGTTGTATAGATTTCTCTGGTGCCCAGGCGGAACACCGGCACTGCCTTAATACCACGCTGTCCACATTATAATTTTGCCCTAAGCTAATAATAACCCTTCCACTTAGTGGTGTGAATACGTGGAAAGCTCAGCGTCATAAAAAGTAGAGCTGCAGTGAAGGATTTGGTTGGCTACTTCAGACCGCCTTGTGAACTTCAGTCTTTTCTGTCCTGGGCCATCCCATCCCCCTTTCTCTGGATCTCATCCTTTTCAGTCTGTTTTTTCTCCAGCATGCCGTACCCTTCTTGTCTGATCTTTTCCAGCCCTTTCTCCCACACCTCCTTATTTTTCTCCAGCAGCAAGGTCACAAAAGGGCATTCTGACCCTTTGCATCACCCAGATATCTGTTCCTTAAAAATGCAGGCATAGTTCATTAGGCCGAAATTAGTGAGTCTGCCAGAGGTCAATCTGGAACTCTTTTGAGGCTTTGTCCCCTGCTTCCATGGGTTTTCCTGCTTATCTCCCTCTCTAGGATCTGAAACAGCTCATTCAGTGGCAGCAGGATTTCTTTGCCAGCCCCTTCCTGCGTGACATCAGCCAATCAGTGCCAGGATCAGCTTGTAGGGTGTAACACAGCCCCTTGGTACCTACTGGCAAGACTCAGGGGACCGCCAAACACCATTTTTTGTGCCGACTTTGCGCCGTAAACATGGAGACCAAGGTGCAGGGATGTAGAATTTTTATTCCAGTTTTTTAATTAGAAGTGCTTCCCATAATGAACTATGAAGAGGTACATGTGTCCCCCTGCAAAATACTACCCTATAGCCTTCCCATCTTCATCCCCATTTATATAGGTTGGCGTGAATGTGAGAAAACATAAGAGAAACCATGTTGGATCAGGCCAGTGGCCCCTCCAGTCCAACACTCTGTGTCACACAGAGGCCAAAACCCAGGGGCCATTAGGAGGTCCACTAGCAGGGCCAGAACTCCAGAAGCCCTCCCACTGTTGCCCTCCAAACACCAAGAACACAGAGTATCACTGCCCCAGACATAAGACCATAAGAGAAGCCATGTTGGATCAGGCCAGTGGCCCATCCAATTCACTCAAAAGGCGGGATAGAAATGCGAAAAATAAATAAATAAACCCTCTGAGTCACACAGTGGCTTGCCCAAGGTCATCCAGCAACTGCATGTGTGAAGGAGTGGGGAATCAAACCTGGTTCTCCCAGGTTAGAGTCTGCGCACTTAACCACTAACTCTAATATTGCCTGTTTGGATGTATTTTTCTTTGGGATATGCTCCCCTTGGAGCTGAATATAGCAAAAAGGGTGGGGGGGGGGCTTTAGATATTTTCCTTGCCTCTAGGAACCAGCCCCCCAAATTAGGAGTTTGCTCATTTTTCAGTTTTTATGGTTTTGTATTCTTATGACTGTATTTTTTCTCATACTAGGTGCCACAATGGAATTTCTAGGCACCATGGCAAGCCGGCGCTTGACAATTGTCAATCCTTGGTAAAAGGAATTCTTCAGAAGTGTGAAAAGGTAGTGGGGCGGATCCTGCCCCTATCTTACCAGTTTGGTGTGAGAGCCAGTTTGGTGTGGTGGTTAAGTGCGCAGACTCTAATCTGGGAGAATCGGATTTGATTCCCCACTCCTCCACTTGCACCTGCTGGATGACCTTGGGCAAGCCATAGCTCTGTACCAGCTTTTCTCTCAAGGACAGCTTGGGAAAGAGCTCTCTCAGCCCCACCTACCTCACAGGGTGTCTGTTGTGGGGAGGGGGAGGGAAAGGAGTTTGTAAGCTGCTCTGTGACTCTTAAGTGAGTGAAGGGCGGGATATAAATCCAATCTCTTCTCTTCTTCTTCTTCTTCCCATCAGACTGAGCAAAGTTTATGCATTTATTAAAATATCTATCATCCTGCCTTTCCTTTTGGCTCAAGTTTGACGCTTTCAGAACAGCTGTCGCTTGGCCGGCTTATTTCTTTCTCTTCTCAAAATGGAGGTTCTGTAAAACTTTGAGACAAATCGGAGACCGTGTCTTCTCCTTTTCTCCCCGGCACCTAAGGTGTTTTAACTGGGTTGCTCACAGTTAACCACATAGCTGGTAAGCGGGTGCAGGAACAGAAGTGAAATTTCCGAGGAAAGAAGAACTGGCTTTCCCCTGTCCTTCGCTCTTATTTTGAAGAGCGAGAAACAAAACTACAAGCTAGGATCATATGTCACAAAAATTCACTAGATGTTTAATTCCCTCCCTTGCAAAAAAACCCAAAAAACAAAACCCCCAAAAGAGATCTCTGAATCAGATCTCTCTTCAGCAATGCATGAGGACATCCACTTTGAAAAAGTATAACTGCTCAGTTTCTCCATGGGTAAGTCACAGTTTAAAGAAATGACCATACAAGGACAATTTGGGCAACTATGAAACATAAACTGTATTGGGCAAGAACAGTTAACTGGAGAAAAGCAGCTCAGCTTGGCAGATGATGTGCTCTGAATGTTGTCTGCTCTGTACTCTCCTACACTGCTTCTTCTTGCATCCTTTGCACCTGGATGCTGCTGGTGGTCTTCTCTCTCTTAACCATTCCTGCCAAGTTATCATTGCTGCTTGCCTGGGAAGGAGAAGGTAGAGAAGGCATGGAATAGAGAAGGCAGAGAAAGAGGTACTTTTCTCCCTTACTCACAGGAACTTGTGGGCACCAGTGTTCCCTCTAGCCTGAGTTAGTGTGAGCTAGCTCACAGTTTTTTAGCCTCCGGCTCACACATTTTTGTCTCCGCTCAGGAAGGATGGCTCCAGACAAACTAATTTATGCAGTAGCCAGATTGCTCGCTCACAACTTTTCATGCCAGTAGCTCACAAAGTAGAATTTTTGCTCACAAGACTCCGCAGCTTAGAGGGAACATTGGGTGGGCACTCATTAAAATTAAGGGGCAGTAGGCTTAGAACAGATTAAAAGGAAGTCCTTCTTCACCCAAAGAGGAACTAACACGGGGAATTCACTGCTGTGGGAAGTGGTGGTGGCTACAGGCACAGACAGCTTCAAGAGGGGATTGGATAAACAAATGGAAGAAGAAGAGATTGAATTGATAAACCCTGCCCTTCAGTACCCAAGGGAGTCTCAGAGTGGCTTACAAACTCCTTTCCCTTCCCCTCCCCTCCCCTCCCCACAACAGACACCCTGTGAGGTAGGTGGGGCTGAGAGAACTCTGACAGAAACTGCTCTTTTTCAAGAACAGCTGTGCCAGAACTATGGCTTGCCCAAGGTCATCCAGCAGCTGCATGTGGAGGAGTGGGGAATCAAACCCAGTTCTCCCAGACTAGAGTCCGGGCACTTAACCACTACACCAAGCAGAGGTCCATGAGTGGCTATTAACCACAAGGTCTAAATGGAACACTGTGTATGGGGCAGTGATGCTCTGTACTCTTGGTGCTTGGGGGGGGAGCCACAGTGGGAGGCCTTCTGAAGCTCTGGCCCTGCTGGTGGACCTCCTGATGGCACCTGGGTTTTGGCCATTATGTGACACAGGGTGATGGATGGGCCCTTGGCCTGGTCTAGCATGCTTTCTCTTGTGTCTGGGCAGAGGTGCTCGGTATTCTTGGTGCTGGGGGGGGCACAGTGGGAGGGCTTCTGGAGCTCTGGCCCTGCTGGTGGACCTCCTGATGGCACCTGGTATTTCTGGCCATTATGTGACACAGAGTGTTGGACTGGATGGGCCGTTGGCCTGATCCAACATTGGCGTCTCTTATATTCTTGTGGTGGAGCTGTGTGCACAACCTCCAGGGATGTGTGACACCTCTGCTGTATTCAGTCTGATCGGGCCTTACTTGGAATGCTGCTGTTCAGACTATTGGCAGATGTCAAGGTAGGTGTTAAGTGGAGGATGTCTTCTGGGCTGGACCTTCTATGGGGCTTCCCAGAGAGATGCATATGGCCTGCTTCTTCCAGGCTTTTCGAGAGGCAGCTCCAACTCTTCAGGAGGTTAGCCGCATCAGTCCACTGCAGCTAGAACAGCAAAAAGTCTTACGATGACTTAAAGATTAGCAAATTTTGAGAGCAATCATACAAAGGTCTACTCAGAAAGTCTACTCAGTGGAGCTTACTCCCAGAAAAGAGTTCTTTGACTTATGTTGTTAGTGTGGCACAAGCTTCCCTGAAGTGTGGATCTAGCTCACAAAAGCTTACGCCATAATCAGTTTGCTAGTCTTTAAGGTACCTCAAGACTAAATTTTATTTTGAGGGCCAGTATGGTATGGTGGTTGGAGTGCCGGACTAGGATGGGGGAGACCCAGGTTCAAATCCCCACTGTGCCGTGGAAGCTTGCTGGGTGAATTGGGGCCAGTCGTGTATTCTCTGCTGAACCCACATCACAGGGTGGTTGTGGTGATAAAATGGAGGGAAAAGAGAATGATGTAAGCGACTTTGGGCCGCCATTGGGGATAAAGTGGGGTATAAAAAGTTTTTTAAAATTTTCGTAGCATGTTTGTTAGCATGTGGAGGAACAACTACAGCAACTACTACTACCACAACAACAACAACAATATTAATAACAACAACAACAATACTAATAATAATAATAATAATAATAATAATAATAATTATTATTATTATTATTAAGTCCAGTGGCACCTTTAAGACCAACAACATTTTATTCTGGGTATCAGCTTTTATGTGCACACGAAAGCTTCTACCCAGAATAAAACTTTGTAGGTCTTAAAGGTACCACTGGACTCAAACTTGGTTCTGCTGCTTCAGACCAACATGGCTGCCCACCTTAATACTTTCAGACTGACTATTAAAACTAACTGTAAATTGTAGAAAATGCAGGCCAACTATTGGGGGGGGGGGGGAGAGAATGATATGGTTGCGATATATATATATATATATATCTTTAATGAGTCAATTGTTTTGATTGTGTTGGGCAACGCAAACACTCCCTGAGAACAGATGAGGAAACATTTAATTATTGTTTATTGCATTGCTGTACAGTTCAGATTGTGCTATGAATAAATGTAGGAATTTCAGTATCTGAAATGTTTATGTTATCTGCGCTATATACAGCAAGACTAAAATACTTCATGTAAATTTGTCCATGGCAGTAGATTAGTTCTTTCTAAATAGAAGGATGATCCATATGATGGAGATCTGGAACAATAAAAATGGTTAAATTAGCTTTATTAACATGTGCCTTTCAAGTAAGGGGATTGTTATTGTTTATCTTCATTCATAGTCCACCTTTCTCATTGGGACTCAAGGCAGATTACAAATATAATGGACTGTTCAGTCAATTAGCGAATGAATTACAAAGTATGGTAAAAAAAAATTTAATAGCAAAGATTACTGGTAAAACAATGGAATGGGTCGGGACGGATTACAGGTATGAGAAAGACTACTCAGTGAATCAGTGAGCAGAGTACAAAATACAATCAAATAATCTATCTAATTCCGAAGTGGTCCCCTCCATGCAGATATCTAAATCCGTATGGGTGGGAGAGACTTGGGGGTCAGGGAAATTTTCCTACACACATGGAGGAGTCTCCACATGTGCAGAAAAATGCTAAAAGTTAAAAAAAAAATTTGGGGGGATATTTAAATCCCCTCAGAAGTAAAAGCGTTTTCTGCGCATGCACAGAGAATGCTTTGGCTGGGGGGGGGGCTCGGTGGGCAGCAGGCCTTGCCGCTGCTGCTGTTTTCGGGGAGGGCAGGGGGAGGGAAGGGAAGAGGCTCGGCGTGCAGTGGGTTTCACCGCCACCCTTTTCAGGGAGGGTGGGGGGGAGGTGAAGAGGCTTGGCGCGTTGCGGGGGAGGAAGGGGAGAGAGGCTCACCTGCGGGTGATTCCTCCTGGACGTGGAGCTCCTTCTCCCCCCCACGAGTATTGTGGGTCCTCCTGCTTGTCTATATACTAATAACCAAGTCCCCTCTATGTGTGTATACTTTTTTCTGCCAACAGAGGGCTCACTCTCCCCCAACAGGTTTTTCTACAGACTCAGGGGACCCCATGGGTCTGCAGAAAAATCCAAAATGTTTAAAAAAAAAAACAACCCCTCAGGGGAGGGTAGAATCTCTCCCAGTACCTTTTGAAATGGCCACCACAGGGCTCTACTCCAGGATCTGCCCGCATCAACAGTGAGAGATTAGAATTTGGGGGGGGGGGGCTTCTAACTGGTTCTGCAAGTAAAAGGCAGGGGAAGAGAGAAGGGCCCTTTCCAGGCCTATTTTGGCCTTTCAGGGAGGGATCCTTAGGGCCAGGCCTGACAAGGGTTCCCAGTGCCAGGCTGGGAAATTCCTAGAGATTTTGTGGTGGAGTCTAATGAGGACTGGGTTTGGGAAAGGGAGAGGCCTCAGCTGGTTATGATGCCACAGAGTCCTCCCTCCCAAAGCATTTTCTCCAGGGAGACAGCTCTGCTGTTATTCCCAGAGCGCTGCCACTGCTGCTGTGGGGGGAGAGGAAGGAGTTGGGTGGCTGGGGGCACTGCCACCTCTGCTGCTGCTGTGCAGGGTGGGGGAAGAAGCAGGCAGGAGGCTCGGAGAGTGATGGGGCAGAAAGAAAGAGTTGTGAGATGGGGAGGCAGAAAAATGGAATGAGGGGGTAGAAAGAGAGAGGAAGTAACATGCGTGGAGGAGAAATAGAAAGGGGGCAGAAGGGAGAAAGAGTGGGAGAGAGGTAGGGGGAGAGGGAAGGAAGCAAAGATGTGAGCAATGGAACAACGATCCTGCAAGTTTCTTGCGGGTCTCCACTTGTTCAATCTAAAAGCAAAGTTTCTAAATGAAACAAGGTAGTTCATTGGGGCTGGGATTGAAGGATTATTGTCTAAGGCATCAAAACAATCAACGTAGGGGAGAGTTTATCCCTTATCAACGTCATCCCCTGATCGTTTATACATTTTTACAATGGTTTGATATATGTATACATTTTTACAAAGGTTAACAATTCCTTTTGGAAACATTCTTGATTTAAAGCATTGTGTACTGTAAACAGAGGTTAGTTTATACAACCATTTCCCCCTCCGTGGTTCCAAAACCCTCACATCGTGCCACCATTACCCAACGCCTGCCCAGAGCATACGAACAGTAAGAAGGCAGTTTTGCTGGGAGCAAAGTAGCTGCCATGCCACTCTGCCGAAAGATGCAAGCAAAATCAATACATTTCCCCCTCCCTCCCCAAAACACACCTACGCTTACATCCACTGTGAACAAGCAGTCCCTTTCAGCTGTTCTGTGTGATGCATATCAAGTGCTGTCCTTTCTGATAACTGGACGGCAACAGATTTCCCTGTGCTCCAGTGACTAGGCAGACAGCAAACGCTCTTTTTTCCCTTCCAGCAATGCTACTTGTGTGCAGAGCACATAATAATGCTTGTGTTGTGAACACACATCCCTAAAGAAAAGGGCTGGCTTAAATGTAAGCTCAGTTTGTGATTGTTTGGTCACACTCTACACCAGGGGTGGCCAAACTCGCTCAGTGTAAGAGCCACGTAGAATAAACGTCAGATGTTTGAGATCCGCAAGATATGAACAAATATTATGCACGTGTTTTAATTTTAAAATATGCTAATTTGCTGTTTGTCAACATTAAATGAGACTGCCAAAAATAAAAACAAAAGGGGTAAAAACAGATATTGATAATGATATTTATTTGTCCAGTGATATTTATCTGTTTGCTAATGATATTTGTCTTAAGGGAGAGAGGTGGAAAGAAAGAATGAAAGAGGTGGAAAGAGAGAGAGAGAGAGAAACAAGGAAAGAAATTGATGGGAGGGAGGGAGAAAAAGTATGCCTCCTCTTCGCTTCCCCAGCTGTCCTGCCAGGAGCCACACAATATGTGAGAAAGAGCTGCGTGTGGCTCCTTAGCCACAGTTTGGCCACCCCTGCCCTACACCAGGGGTGGGCAAACTTGCTCAGCGTAAGAGCCACCTAGAACAGGGGTGGCCAAACTTGCTTAACGTAAGAGCCGCATAGAATAAACATCAGATGTTTGAGAGCCATAAGACATGAACAAATATTACCTGCTTTTATTGGAAAATAAGCAAATTTGCTTTTTATTAACATTAAATGAGACTGCCAAAAATAATAACCAAAGGGGTAAAAGCAGATACTGATAATGGTATTAATTTGTCCAATGATATTTGTTTGCTAATGATATTTAGCTTCCCCAGCTGCCCTGCCAGGAGCCACATAATATATATGAAAGAGCCGCATGCGGCTCCCGAGCCACAGTTTGCCCACCCCTGCCTACACCAGCCTTGATAGCCCAGGGTAGCCCCATCTCGACAGATCTTGGAAACTGAGGAGGGCCAGCCCTGGATCTAGTATCTGGATAAGAGACCTCTGAGGAATATGAGGACTGTGATGTGAAGGCAGGCAATGGCAAACCAGTTCTGAATGTCTCTTGCCTTGAAAGCCCTAGGGCAGGGGTGTTGAACTCATTTGTTATGAGGGCCAGAACTGACATAAATGAGACCTTGTTGGGCCGGGCCATGTGTGTCATAAAATGTAATGCCAGGTAGCAGAGATACAAACTTTATAAAGGACACAAAAGGATTTTTTAAAACTTAAAATAAAAACGTGCTTAAAACAGTAGCACTCTTGCAATAGTCTGTTTATGTAACACTATCCGATATCTCTTGCTCTGAATTATCTCATCAAAATGCCTGTTTTGTTGCAATCTTGAGTATGCTGTTCAGGTGTGTATCTATAAGCTGCAAACCTACTTTTGATTTATTGACATTCACCACAGAAATCTTCTGCTTAGAGTTCTGAGTCTAGGACCCAGGGGGAAACATGAAATGGCTGAGCAACTGAGAGAGTCTGGCGAAGCAAGCTATGATGCAGCAGCAGCAACAGAACTGGAAGTAGGAGATGGCCGGTTCCAGTACGGGCCTGATAGAAGCCCTCCGGGGGTCTGATCTGGCCCCCGGGCCGCATGTTTGACACCCCTGCCCTAGGGGGTCTCCATAAGTCAGCTGTGACTTGATGGCGCTTTCCAGCACCACTAGTCACAGCTTGTTAGGACTCACTCTGATGCTACAGGCAAGGTGCCTTTTCAGACCTTGTGCTAGCTATTGCTTGCATACCAGCAGCGATCACCGCTACTAAATGCTGTAAGGAAATATCTTCGTGACAGTGTCTTTGATTATCACCGCTGTTCACGGTCAGATTATAAGAACAGTAACATCTCTGCTGCAATCTCCCTGACGTTTTTGACACATCTTAATTTTCAAAAACGGCTTTTTGGATAACATGGCGCCCTAAATGTTATCCAAAAAGCCATCTCTGAAAATTAAGATATGTCGATAACTCAGCGAGACCGCAGCAGAAGCATTACTATTCTTGTAATTTTGCTCTGTTCCTCGAAGATGAATGAAACTTCAACTGAATATCACTCCAGTTGGCGGGGAAATGAGGTGTTTGCTGATTTACTCCCAACACAGCAAGAGCGATTAAGCTGAACGGATGATTTTTGGCAGCGAGAGTTCTGAGTCTGGTTGATCGAAATGTTCCTCGACGTTGTCTCAGCTGCTGCGGTGTTCTGGACTGTCAGCCATCACACTCGGAAAGAGGAACTGTCAGAATGTCAAGTCAAGCGGGAGGTGTGGCTGTGAGCATTCGGTGGAAAGAGGTTCTTCCGAGAAGGGAGTAGTCAGTAGCAATGCTCCCTCTATGCTGTGGAGTCTCATGAACAAAAATTCTACTTTGTGATCTATCGATTTGGCTGCTGCATAAATTGTTATTTTAAAAAAAAATACTTTATTTATAAGTTTTTTGACTTACATAACAATGCTGTCACTTTTGCATGTATGAGAAGCATTCTAATAAAAGATGTAAACGACAACTAGACCAACTGCGTCCATAAAAGGAAACGAATACCCATTTTACATTTACATGATCTATCCCAGGGGTGGGCAAACTTGCTCAGCGTAAGAGCCGCATAGAATAAACATCAGATATCTGAGAGCCACAGGACATGAACAAATATTACCTGCTTTTTTTTGGAAAATAAGCAAATTTGCTTTTTATTAACATTAAATGAGACTGCCAAAAATAATAACAAAAGGGGTAAAAGCAGATATTGATAATGATATTAATTTGTTCAATGATATTTGTTTGCTAATGATATTTAGCTTCCCCAGCCGCCCTGCCGGGAACCACATAATATATGTGAAAGAGCCGTATGCGGCTCCCGAGCCACAGTTTGCCCACCCCGATCTATCCGATGCATGTTTATACTTTTAAATTTAGCCAGGTGTACAGCTTAGTCCATGCTACCTTAAACGTATCATCTTCTTTACCTTTTAACATTCTTGTTAATTTATCCATCTCTACTACCTCAAGTAATGCATAAATTAGTTATGGAGCCATCCTTCCTGAGCTAAGACAAAAATGTGCAATCTGGCTAGCTAGCTCACACTAACTTAGCTTGGAGGGGAGACTGATCAGTACCTGGGCTGTCTCCATCTGTCTGTATATCAGATCAATATTCTACTCTGTCTGTCCCTCTCAAATGCAAACAGTTCTGTCCTGCAGAGGCCCACAGTTTAAGCAACTGGTTTGGGGAGTGAGGGGTAGGACAGTCTCTTTTTAAATGTTAAACTTTGTGTGTGGTCATCACGTATGTATTGTGTGAGAGAGAAAACCACCCTCTCGCATATGAACCTGCTCTTCCACTCTGGTCAACTCCAGAGGCTTTGCATTGGGTGAGTGCCCTTGGCATCTGAGGCTAGACGGGTGGCAACTCAGGAGAGGGCCTTCTCAGCTGTGGCACCAAAACCTTGGCACTTCCTCCCCAGGCGGGTTTGTTGGCCTTCCTCTGTCGTCGTCTTCTGCCAGCAAGTGAAGACTTTTTCATTTGGGGTACCCCCAGTAAACTCTCTGTGTGTGTTTGTTTGTACGTCTACATGCATTTCAATGCTGTTTTAATGTTTTAAGTGTTCTGTTGCGTAGATGTTCACTGCCTTGGAGACTGTATTCGGGAGCCAGTTTGGTGTAGTGGTTAAGTGCGCGGACTCTAATCTGGGAGAGCTGGGTTTGATTCCCCCCGCCCCCTGCTTGCAGCTGCTGGATGACCTTGGGCAAGCCATAGTTCTGTCAGAGCTGTCCTTGAAAGAGCAGTTCTCTCAGAGCTCTCTCAGCCCCACCTACCTCACAGGGTCTCTGTTGTGGGGAGGGGAAGGGAAAGGAGATTGTAAGCCGTTGTGAGACTACAAGTGAAGGGCGGGGTGTAAACCCAATCATTATCATCTTCTTCCTCTTCCTCCCCCCCCTCCTTCTCATACATTGCACATCAACCAATTTACACCAGTCTCTGTTCCTGATTCCCAGTTTACTCCTCTAGTCCTTCTAGTTAGTGCTAAAGTGCTAGCCCTGATGAGTCTTCAATGCTGTGCCTGTCTGTCTGTCTTACAGGATTAGTTCAGAGCGCAGAAAGGAGAAGTCCAGAGACGCGGCCAGATGCCGGAGGAGCAAGGAATCGCAGGTCTTCTACGAACTCGCTCACCAGTTGCCTCTCCCCCACCACGTGAGTGCGCATCTCGACAAAGCCTCCATTATGAGGCTAACCATCAGCTACCTGCGCATGAGGAAGCTGCTCGACACAGGTGAGAGTTTGCAGACAATTTGTTCAAGGGGGCACGGGTGAAAAAGAAGCGTGAAATGGCCCGTGAGCGGCCTTTTAAGCATTCAGGTCATGGTTATATAAAACCATCACTTCCCAGGAGCTTTTATTCCCCCCACCCCCCGGGCTCCGGGAGATCATTTTGTAGAAATATGAGAGGGGGGGGGGGAATCCAAAACTATCAGTGCAATCCTAAAAAGAGTTACTCCCGTCTAAACCCATTCATTTCAACGGGCTTAGACTAGAGTAAACTCTCTTTAGGATTTTGTTTATTATTTAATCACTTCAGTTTGGTGTAGTGGTTAAATGCGCGGACTCTAATCTGGGAGAACCGGGTTTGATTCCCCACTCCTCCACTTGCACCTAGCTGGATGACCTTGGGCAAGCCATAGCTCTGTACCAGCTGTTCCCTCAAGGACAGCTTGGGAAAGAGTTCTCTCAGCCCCACCTACCTCACAGGGTGTCTGTTGTGGGGAGGGGAAGGGAAAGGAGTTTGTAAGCCGCTCTGGGATTCCAAGTGAGTGAAGGGCGGGGTATAAATCCAATCTCTTCTCTTCTTCTTCTTCTTCTTCATTACATGTATGAATTGCCTAATCCCCACAAATGTGAGGCTATAGGCCAGGGGTGGGCAAATGGCGGCCCGCGGGCCACATGCGGCCTGCCACAGAGTTTTTTGCGGCCCGCCAAGACATGAAGATTAACAAGAGTAAATATAGATGCTCTTTGACAGACATTAACTTGCAGGCTGTGATGAGAATCTCAACAAGCAATCTCACTCCTGATTTCAAAAAAATTGTAGAAAAGTGTGACAGGGTACATTTGTCTCATTAAACTGATTCTAAAATTAAATGTGCTTGCAGCGATAGATGATATGAAATTAGCACAATAAATAAATGGAATAAAACAACCACTATTTTATTTAATTTATATTTATTGATTTTTATGATGCAATTTATACCTTTTCTGAAATGCAAAGTTAACTAATGAATGCAATCATTTTAAAAGGTGCGGCCCTCCGCTAACCTCCGCTCCCACAAAGTGGCCCCCGAGCCAAAACAATTGCCCACCCCTGCTCTAGGCGATGAATAAATTGAAACTGTTAAAAAGCATATCCAACATATTATACACAATTATAAGAAGTGGCGAATTTGTGTTTTTTTTAGTCCCCTCCCGTTCCCGGTCTGTGAGTGTTTCATTGGCACGGGGAGGGAATACTTCACAAGGGATAGGAAAGTCAGGTTGGATAGGGTGCCAGCCATGATGTAAACTGTCGCTGTCCTCAGCCAAACGCCTGGTGGAACATCTCTGCCTTACAGGCTCTGTGGAATTGCATATGCTCACGCAGGGCCCTGATGTTATTAGCAGAGCGTTCCACCAGGTCAGGGCCAGGCCTGGGAAGGCCCTAAACCTGGTTGAGGACAGCCGGATCTCTAGGGCCAGGAATCACCATTAAGTTATTCTATGAAGAGCGTAATGCTCTCCTAGGGGTATAATGGAGGATTGCACTGTCTGTCTCTCATTGGTGGGGCTCAGAGTTCTAGCCCCACCCCCAATCGGTCTCTGTATTGCTGTCTCTGCGGGGGAAGGTAGATGTTAATGAACATGTCCCCACCCCCCAACTATTGGCGCAAGGGAGTTTTGGCTTACTCTCTCTTCCAAAAGAGAAAACCATTTCTTGTTTGGAAGAGAGAGAAAGCTAACATTTTCCGTCAATAGATTCAGGTGGGTAGCCGTGTTGGACTGAAGCAACAGAACAAAATTTGAGTCCCGTGGCACCGTTAAGACCAACAAAGTTTAATTCTGGGCATAAGCTTTTGTGTGCACGCACACTTCATCAGATACACTGAAATGGAAATTACCAGTCCATACCTATAGACAGAGGGTGAGCAGCAAATTAGCATACAGCTTAATAAAGATTCAGGTGGGTAGCTGTGTTGGTCTGAAGCAACAGAACAAATTTTGAGTCCAGTGGCACCTTGAAGACCACGAAGTTTAATTCTGGGTATAAGCTTTTGTGTGCATGCACACTTCTTCATGTATCTGAAGAAGTGGGCACGCACATGATAACTTACACCCAGAATTAAACTTTATTGGTTTTAAAGGTGCCACTGGACTCAAAATTTGTTCTGTTTCCTGCTAATGTTTATCAGGACTTTAGTCCTTTCAGAGTTCTACATAAATATTCTGGGTCTGGCTGATGGTTGGTTTTTTAAAAAAAAACTCTGTATGCCATCTTAATCCACTTTCTGCCACACACTTCTTTAGTGTTTCGGTTATGATTTCCTAGGAGACAGAAAGGCTTCGTCTCTTTCAATGCTCGCCCGTACAAGTCAGCAGCTGGGCTATTTTCCCTGCCTACGCATGTTTTGTAAACCACTAAACAGTCAGACTTTAAAAAAACAAAACCAAACCCTACAGACTCATTTGTCACTGCACTACTTCGGAGTGAAGGACAGCTTGGTCGGTACAGGATGCTACCTGTTCTGTCCTGTGGAGGCAGAAAAAGCCGTGCTGTTGCTGAATTGCCCATTGTTCCTTTAAAGATTTGCGTGCCTTTCTGAGGTTCTCGTTCCCCAGCCCAAGCGCGTGTGGCATTTACCATCGTGGCTCGAGAAGAGCTGGTCGTGGGCAGTGTTCCCCCTCAGCTGAGTTAGTGTGAGCTAGATCGCAGGTTTTTTTAGCCTCCGGCTCACACATTTTCGTCTCGGCTCAGGAAGGGATGGCTGCAGAGCAAACTGATTTCTGCAGCAGCCAAATGGCTCGCTCTCAACTTTAATGCCAGGAGCTCACAAAGTAGAATTTTTGCTTACAGGACTCCACAGCTTAGAGGGAGCTTCGATCATGGGTATGTGTCCGTGTGGGCTTCTGAGCAGGCACTAGTGGCTAATGGGATGGGACTTGGTCTTGAGAGACATCTTCGAAGGTTTTTTCTCCTATTATCTTTTATTTATTTATTATTTCACATTTATATCCCGCCCTCCCCGCAAGCGGGCTCTTGTACTTCCTTTCGAGCTCACTGCATAATAAACCTTTCTTTTTCTTTCCTTGATAAGGATTATTGGGTTACCAAGTTTTTTCCCGTAGCAGCCAAGCCCCATACTCCAAAGGGCTGAAAGTATAACGAGCATTTTCCATTGGACTAATAAACATTCCCCGACCTGGATGGCCCAGGCTAACCTGATCTTGCCAGATCTCGGAAGCTAAGCAGGGTCAGCCCTAGCCAGTATTTGGATGAGAGACCACGGAGGAATCCCAGGGTCACGATGCAGAGGCAGGTAATTAGATTCATGGAGGATAGGTTTATCAGTGGCTACTAGCTGTGGTGACTGAGGGGAACCTCCACATTCCAAAGCACTAGTCCTCTGAATCCCAGAGCCAGAAGGCAACTTCAGGGGAAGGCCTCAGCTTCTATGCCCTGTTGTTGGCACTCCAGAGGAACTGCTTGGCCACTGTGTGAGACAGGATGCTGGACTGGATGGACCCCTGGTCTGGTCCAGCAGGGTTCTTCTTATGAAGGCCTTGGCCTCTATGCCCTATTGTTGGTCCTCCAGAGGAACTGGCTTGTCGCTGTGAGAGACAGGAGGCTGGACTAGATGAGCCACTGTTTTGATTCAGCAGGGCTCTTCTTATGTTCTAATGAAGGTCTCGGCCTCTCTGCCCTCTTGTTGGCCCTCCAGAGGAACTGGCTGGCCACAGTGTGAGACAGGATGCTGGACTAGATGGACCACTGGTCTGATCTAGCAGGGCTCTTCTGATGTTCTTGTGTTATGTTCTTAACCACCTCTGAACATCTTTTGCCTTGAAACCCCTATGGAGTCACCACAAGTCAGCTGCAAGTAGATGGTGGGGAAAAAAATCACCACAGCTGTCTTGTAATCAACACATAAGGTTGTTGTGAGGATAAAATGGAGGAACTGAAAGTAATATAGAAAAGATTGGATTTATACTCCTCCCTTTACTACCCAAAGTTGTCTCAGCGCTTCTTACACTCTCCTTTCGCTTCTCCTGCTCACAACAGACACCCTGTGAGACAGATGGGGCTGAGAGAGCTCTTTCGGGGACTGCTCTTGAGGGAACTGTTCTGACAGAGCCATGACTGACCCAGGGTCACACCAGCAGCTGCATGTGGAGGAGTGGGGAATCAAACCTGTTTTTCCCAGGTTAGAGTCCGTGCTCCTAACCACTACTCCAAACTGGCTGTATCATTGAGGAGAAACATGGGATATAAATGAAGGAGATACATAATTCACCGTCACAATATTAGCATAATCGTTTCCACCATTTAGAGCTGTGGTTATTGCTGTGTGTGGAGCAGAGGATGTACAGCACGCACCAAGGATTGTTAGCACTCACACAGCAGATGTGCACATTAGCTGAGAATTTGGCGCACAGTCTGGTTAATATGCGTCGGCTTCTCTTATGTTCTTACGACCTCACTGTTCCCAGAGAGATGTGGGGTTCTGAGGCTGGAATTGTTGCGTTCGTGGTGCTCTTGTGGGTCTGGAAGGACTTAAACAGTATTATAGTTGTCTTTGCTTGTAGCTCTTTCGACGTCGTATCGTAACCAGCCTCGATGAACCCTCAGGTTCATGTGGCAATGTAAAAAACCCACATAGGTTGTGCAAACTGGCCACCTTGACCAGCAGTGACTTTCCGTTGTTACGCTTGTCGTGACGCACCTCTGGCGATGGGTAGAATAACATCGAGCACTCAATGTAATCAGCGGCGACGGCCCGACTTTGTCTAACGCACGCCGGCTCTTGCAGATGACCTGGAGGCAGAAGCTGAAATGGAGACACAGCTGAATTGCTTCTACTTAAAAGCGCTCGACGGATTCGTCATGGTGCTCTCGGAGGACGGCGACATGGTCTATATGTCTGAAAACGTGAACAAGTGCATGGGACTCACGCAGGTAGGGAAGTTCGCCGCTCCCCTCCGCTTTTGTCCCCCGCCGTGATCGCAAGTCCCTCGACTCAAAGCCCCGTGGACTTAAAAACTGCTGAACTGGGACAGCGTCCAGCATTTTGTCTCCCATCAGTGCTCCAGACTAAGCTTCTTTCTCTTGTCTCTTACAGTTTGAGCTGACCGGACACAGTGTGTTCGATTTCACTCATCCGTGTGACCATGAAGAGCTGAGAGAAATGCTCACCCACCGGAACGGTGAGACAGAAGTGGGCTTTGCGGTTTTCTTTTTGAAGTTTCTCAGGCCAGAGGGCTCCTCTTTAGTCCTCCTGTTGCCGACTACCGCTAGAAGTTTAAATAAGTTCTTGATTTAACGGGATTAAAGGATGGCCTCAGGGCTCATTTCGTAGCAGGAGCTCCTTTGCATATTAGGCCACACACCCTTAATGCAGCCAATCCTCCAAGAGCTTACAGAGCTCTTCTTACAGGGGCTACTGTAAGCTCTTGGAGGATTGGCTACATCGGGGGGGGCGTGGCCTAATATACAAAGGAGCTCCTGCTACGAAATGAGCCCTGGATGGCCTGATCAGGATCCCTAAATTTAATTTACATTTGTTCCACAGTGTAAGCTACCTTGAGTTCCACAGCATAGAAAGGCGGTGAACAAATGTTTTAAATAAATAAATCCACAACAACCAAGTCAGCTTTTAGTGTCAGTATTCAGGAGTGGTGGATGGCCCAGGCTAGCCCAATCTCAGAAGCTAAGCAGGGTCTGGCCCTGTTTAGTATTTGGATGGGAGACCACCAATGAACTCCAGGGTTTCTATAAAGAGGCAGACCATGGTAAACCACCTCTGATAGTCTCTTGTCTTGAAAACCCCATGGGGTTGCCATAAGTCAGGTGCAAGTTGATGGGAGTTTACTCGTGCTAGCAGTGGAAGTCTGGTTCAGACCCTACCTAGCAATGAAGAACGTAAGGAGACATGAGAAGCCATGTTAGATCTGGCCAGTGGCCCATCCAGTCCAACCCCCAGGTGCCCTCAGGAGGTCCACCAGCAGAATTCCAGAAGCCCTCCCACTGTTGCCCCCCCCCAAGCACCAAGAAGACAGAGCATCACTTGCCCCAGACACCCCTGAATCGTCGCTTCTCCAAGCTAAAGAGCCCCAACCTCTTTAACCTTTCTTCATAGGGAAGGTGTCCCATCCCATCCCCTTAATCATTTTAGTTGCCCCTTTCTGCACTTTTTCCAATGCTAGAATATCTTCTTTGAGGTGTGGTGACTAGAACTGTCCACACTATTCCAAATGAGGCCGCACCATGGTTTTATACAGGGGCATTATGGTACTGGCAGATTTGTTTTCAGTCCCCTTTCTAATAACCTGCAGCATAGCATTTGCCCTTTTTATTGCAGTCGCACACTGAGCTTGACCTCTTCAGTGAGTGAAGCTTGGTTCAGACTCTGGCTAGCCGTGGGGGCCCGATTCAGACTCTGGCTAGCCGTGGGGGCCTGATTCAGACTCTGGCTAGCCGTGGGGGCCTGGTTCAGACTGGCTAGCCATGGGGGTCCGGTTCAGACTCTGGCTAGCCGTGGGGGTCCAGTTCAGACTCTGGCTAGCCGTGGGGACCCGGTTCAGACTCTGGCTAGCCGTGGGGGCTCGGTTCAGACTCTGGCTAGCCGTGGGGGTCCAGTTCAGACTCTGGCTAGCCGTGGGGGTCCAGTTCAGACTCTGGCTAGCCGTGGGGACCCGGTTCAGACTCTGGCTAGCCGCGGGGGCCTGGTTCAGACTCTGGCTAGCCGTGGGGGCCTGGTTCAGTCTGGCTAGCCATGGGGGCCCAGTTCAGACTCTCACTCACCTCAAGAGCCTTTTCATGTGGTGGTGCAGGGGGCTCAGGACCCCCTTAGTGTAAAGAAGGGGCACAATGTGTGAAAGGTGTAGTCCACATCAGGTGCACTGGTACGCCCTGCCCCAAGTTAACAACACAGCTTCATCAGTCTCAAAAGGTGGATCTGATTTCTAGATGTACTGACATGCATCAGAAGTACATTAAACGTATCTGGAATGTAAATCAGATCAGCTGTGGAAATTTTGGAGGAGAGCATAATAGCGATCAGTGCCAGAACGGAGATACACGGTACGGAACAGCAGTCAAATCTCTATGCTTCCTCTGGCTTGGTAGGACAGGATGCGTTGGTGGGGTGTGTGTGGAGGGGCATTCTATGTCAGTTTCCTGCAATCCACTTGGCCTTCCTCTCTAGGTGCGAAAAATAGCTCTAGCCCTGTGTTGACAGCTCTGCTTTTTTCTTCTTGGTCATTATCTTTCCTTTCCACAGGCCAATTCGGGTGGGAAAATAACATGAAAATATTTCCCAGAATGGCCTGTGCGTTTGGCTGTCTTCTCAGCCCGCTGTTGTGCGACGTGTTAAATAAAATGGCCGTTAACTCCTGTTTGTCTCAGGCCCTGTGAAAAAGGGGAAGGAGCAGCCCACAGAGCGTAGCTTTTTCCTCCGCATGAAGTGCACGTTGACCAGCAGAGGACGGACAGTCAACATCAAGTCTGCCACCTGGAAGGTGAATCTCACACGTATTATTGTGGTTCACGACCAGATTGGAAGGTAGATCAGGTTTCTTGCTCTGACAGCAATAGCTTTATATGTAGAACGCTTTGGGATCCAAATGCATGTGAAGGGCCGTGGCTCAGTGGCAGAGCATCTGCTTGGCGTGCAGAAGGCCCCAGGTTCAATCCTCAGCATCTCCAGCTAAAAGGATCAGGTAGGAGGTGATGTGAAAGACCTCTGCCTGAGATCTTGGGTAGCTGCTGCCAGTCCGATTCAGTCTAAAGCTGTGTTGTGTTGTGTTGTGTACATGACTGCCTGTATTCAGTGGCATGTATTCAACTATGTTTAATGGGTTTAAGTTAAGAAGAAGAAGAAGAAGAGATTGGATTTATATCCCGCCCTTCACTCACTTAAGAGTCTCAGAGCGGCTTACAAACTCCTTTCCCCTCCCCTCCCCACAACAGACACCCTGTGAGGTAGGTGGGGCTGAGAGAGCTCTTTCCCAAGCTGTCCTTGAGGGAACAGCTGGTACAGAGCTATGGCTTGCCCAAGGTCATCCAGCCAGGTGCAAGTGGAGGAGTGGGGAATCAAACCCGGTTCTCCCAGATTAGAGTCCGTGCACTTAACCACTACGCCAGACTGGCTCTCGTTAAGGGTGGGAAGGTACTGGTTGGATATTAGGGAAAACTTCTTTACAGTCGGAGTTGATCAGCAGTGTAATCGGCTGCCTTGGGAGGTGGTGGGCTCCCCCTCCCTGGCAGTCTTGAAGCAGCAGCTGGAGAAACACTTGTCAGGGATGCTCTAGGCTGATCCTGCATCGAGCAGGGGGTGGGACTAGATGGCCTGTCTGGCCCCTTCCAGCTCTCTGATTTTCTGATTCTGTGTTTCTTCTCCAGCAGAAGAGTGTTTGTTTGTGGAAGAGGGCGCAGCAGTTTCTGCCAGTTCCTCTCTGCAGACCCCCATGGGTCTCGCATGGAGTTACGAGCAGGAGCGCAGGCCCGGCACATGCCCCAGCCAGGCCCAGAGCCCTCTTCCTTCCCAGAATTCATGAGCTGCTACTTACAGTGCCACTTACAGTACCCGTGCCGCAGGCCGGCCATCCCCAGTTTACATATATGTGCGTTCTTTCATTCTTACATGCAGCAGAACTTCGTCTCCATCTATAACAGACGCTCCTCTTTTCCCCTCCTCTTCCCTCCACCCAGGTGCTTCATTGCACAGGGCACATCCGCATCTACGACAGTGGCAGCAGCCAGACCGTCTGCGGGTACCAAGAGCCTCCCATGGCGTGCCTGGTGCTGATCTGCGAACCGATCCCTCACCCGTCAAACATCGAAGTCCCCCTGGACAGCAAGACATTCCTCAGCCGCCACAGCCTCGACATGAAGTTTTCGTACTGCGATGAAAGGTAAGAAACCACGCCGTTCCTTGCCTTTTGCAAGGGGTTCCTTGGGAATGCCAGCCGTTGGGCCTGCGTACTGCGCCTGGCCTTTTGTCGCTCACAGGAGGAGGAGGCGGCCATCCTTTTTTGGGTGTGTGTGTTTAGCTTGTGTGCGTATGTGTTTTTAGCGTGTGTGCGTGTGTGTGCATCTGGAAGTCATGGCGACCTCTGGTGGCTGACCCCCACTGGGGTCCTGGAGGATATTCAGAGAGGTGGCTGAAGAAAGCCTGCCCCCTCTGGTGTTTCATGGAGGTCTCCCATCCAAGTACTTGCCAGAGTCGACCCTGCTTAGCTTCTGAGATCTGACAAGATTGGGCCTGCCTGGGCTATCCAGGTCAGGGCGAGGAGGCCATCCTGGAGCGATGGGTGCTGTCTCCCATTTGGAGAGGGGACAAGCACTGTTCCCTCTAAGCTGAGTTAGTGTGAGCTAGCTCACAGTTTTTTAGAAGAAGAAGAGATTGGATTTATATCCTACCCTTCACTCACTTGGAGTCCCAGAGCGGCTTACAAACTCCTTTCCCTTCCCCTCCTCACAACAGACACCCTGTGAGGTAGGCGGGGCTGAGAGAGCTTTCTCCAGAACTGTCCTTGAGAGAACAGTTGTGCCAGAACTACAGCTTGCCCAAGGTCATCCAGCTGGTGCAAGTGGAGGAGTGAGGAATCAAACCCGGTTCTCCCAGATTAGAGTCCGCACACTTAACCACTACACCAAACCAGCTCTCTTTTAGCCTCCAGCTCACAGATTTTTGTCTTCACTCAGGAAGGATGGCTCCAGAGCAAACTAAATTATGCAGCAGCCAAATCGCCCGCTCTCAGCTTTAATGCCAGCAGCTCACAAAGTAGAACTTTTGCTCACAGGACTCCACAGCTTAGAGGGAGCACTGGAAACAAGATAATGTGCAGCAGGAGCCCCCAACTTTTTTGAGCCTGTGGGCACCTTTTGAACTCTGACACAGGGTGGTGGGCCCAACCGTAAAACGGCTTCCATGAAAGGGAAACACACACACACACAAACACACAAAGGCCAGATGCAGGGTACAGGAGGGGCAATACAAAGCAATACACTGAGAACAAGTGATGGAGAGATCAAAACCAGCCTCGTGGTGGCAGCTGCCTCCGCTGCAACATTACTTCAATCTGCGCAGCCCATCAAATCTACTTTGGCTGTTTTATTTATTTGTTTGTTTGTTTGATTTATATTCCACCCTCCCCTGCAAGCAGGCTCAGGACTGGTCACTACATTTAATTAAACACAGTAACATGAAAACATTAAAATTAAACAGAGCGAACCGTTTATGCAAAGCAGAGCAAACCAAAACAGACCGAGCCAGTTAAGCAAAGCAAACATTAAACCGAATCATGCCGAATTTCAGTCCAATCAGAGTAAGATGGCAACTCTTGGAGGCAGTCCGTGGTGCCTCCTGCTGGATGCTGAATTAGACGGTAGTTAAGAGCAGCCTGTTTTCGGATGATGCTCTGTTGACCTCTTTGAGCAGGGCCAATCACAGCGGGCGCTGTAAGCACTGCAAGCTGATCAGAATGGCTCAGCAGGAGCCCCATCTAGCCACACCTGTTTTCTGTAAACGGTGGACACATGGAAGAAGAAGAGATGGATTTCTACCCCACCCTTCACTACCCGAAGGAGTCTCAGAGCATCTTATAATCTCCTTTCCCTTCCCCTCCCCGCAACAGACACCCTGTGCAATGCTCCCTCTAAGCTGTGGAGTCCTGTGAGCAAAAAAATCTACCTTGTGAGCTACTGGCATTAAAGTTGTGAGCGAGCGATTTGGCTCCTGCATAACTGAGTTGGCTCTGGAGCCATCCTCCCAGAGCTAAGACAAAAATGTGTGAGCCGGAGGCTAAAAAACTGTGAGCTAGCTCACACTCACTCAGCTTAGAGGGAACACTGCCTGTGAGAGTGGTGGGGCTGAGAGAGCTCTTTCGAGGACTTCCCTTGGTTTGAAGCAGTAGAACAAATGTTGAGTCCAGCGGCACCTTTAAGACCAACCAAAGGTTATTCAAAGTTGAATACAGTTGTTATTATTATATGAACTATTAACTTTCATTTCAATGTATCTGAAGAAGTGTGCATGCACACGACTGCCATTCCCTTGAATAAACTTTTGTTGTTCTTACATTTATTTATTTATTTGTTTGTTTGTTTGTTTCAATTTATATCCCGCCTAGCCAGTGGACCGGCTCTAGGCGGCTTACAGCATAAAATCAGACAATACAAAGTTACAAAGTTAAAACATAATATAAAATAAGTTCACTTTAAAATTACAACAGCTTTCATCCCAATAGCAGCGTCATACCAGCACCAGTACCTGCCTCTAGCTTACACCAACCAGGAGGCTGCCACCATGATGTTCTAGAGATGGCCCTCATGCCATCTCCTAAGGGCCATCTCTAGAAGAGAGAGCTTCTCTGGCGGAAGAGCTCCGCTTTGCAGGCCCTGCGGAACTGCAAAAGGTCCTGCAGGGCCCTGATATTTTCTGGGAGCTCGTTCCACCAGTAGGGGGCCGCCACCGAGAAGGCCCTGTTTCTGGTGGCTGCTAGCCTCACCTCCTTCAGGCCTGGAAGGTGCCACTGGACTCAAAATTTGTTCTGTGTAGAAGAAGACTGGATTTATACCCTGCCCTTCACTACCTAAAGGAGTCTTACAGCGGCTTACAGCCTCCTTTCCCTTCCCCTCCCCACAGCGGACGCCCTGTGAGGTAGGTGGGGCTGAGAGAGCTCTTCCGAGGACTGCCGTTGAGAGAACAGCTCTGAGAGAACTTGTGGCTGACCCAGGTCACACCAGCAGCTGCATGTGGAAGAGTGGGGAATCAAACCCTGTTCTCCCAGATTAGAGTCCGTGCTCCTAACCACTACATCAAACTGGAAAGGTGTTGGCAGGCATTATGGCGTCTACGGGCACAATGCTGAGGAACTTTGATATGTAGCTTCCACCACTGGAAGGCACCTTCTTCCTCTTCTTTTGGCAGTTATCTTCCTGCCTCAGTACGGGAGTTCTGGCATCTTTGCACCCTAGGTGCAGCCCATGCTGAAGCTATTTCAGTTTCCCTTCCTGGACCGCTTCTCTACTAGCCTAAAAATCAAGCTGCCAGTTTGGCTTTGTGTAGGTTTTTGAGTGTCATGAAGCTGCAGTTTGGTGGTGCAAAATGCTCTCTGCATTAATAAAGTGATAGAAAATTCTTTTTTTTTTTTGGAGTCCTGTTTACTCACGTCGTGCGCTTGTGGCCATAACCGAGCGAACATTATCACGTGGCATCTGATGGCGTGTTTTGTAAATAGATTGCAAGGCCAGCCAAGACCATGTTCCCTTTTGGCTGGAGAAGTGGCATCTGTGGTTTGTGTTCTGTGCAACACTGCCATCAAGTGGTCAAAAGAATTAAGGCTTCTCGCTCAGCTTAGATCGAAACCGGCTTACAATGAATTCCAAATTCAGGTGGGGCAGCCGTGTTGGTCGGAAGCAATAGAACTGAGTTGAAGTCCAGTGGCACCTTTAAGACCAACAAAATTTTAAAGCCATTTTGTATTTCCTTGGCTCTGACTGAAAACTCTTCTAACCCCACCTTTCCAAGCATAGGCATCAGCTTCCTCTTAAAAATATAAAATTGTATGACTGCTGGTGTTCTGAAAAAACTCTGATTTAAAACCAGCCCCACTGGGTGCAACACTTTTTAATCATATTTGTTTGCTTGCTTGCTTTTGCGCATCCCATAATGGGAAAGAAATTTCACCCTTATTCGGAGAGAAAATAGGCCAACCACTTGGTAACTTTCATCATGCGGTTGATCCAACGCATCACCAAATCGTGGCTTCTGCATCCTTCCTGAGAGCATCATAAGTTGCAGGATAGCGGGGATCAAACATGAATGGTCCAGCGTGTAGGAGCAGTTTGGTGTAGTGGTGAAGTGCGCGGACTCTAGTCTGGGAGAACCGGGTTTGATTCCCCACTCCTCCACTTGCACCTGCTGGATGACCTTGGGCAAGCCATAGTTCTGGCACAGCTGTTCTCTTAAGAGCAGTCCTCAAAAGACCTCTCTCAGCCCCACCTACCTCCCAGGGTGTCTGTTGTGGGGAGGGGAAAGGAAATTGGAAGCTGCTCTGAGACTCCTTTGGGTAGTGGAGGGCGGGGTATAAATCCCTCCTCCTCCTCCTCCCTCTCCCTGTCATAATAAAATGGACAAAGGGAGAACCCGTCTGTATGGCCCTGACCTTGAAGGTAGGGTATGAGAAAAATACACTAAAATAAGTCAATAGGCAGCAGAACATGCTATGCATTAATCACCACTTTCTGCTTTCGAATTAAGAATTACAGAGCTGATGGGGTACAATCCCGAAGAGCTCCTGGGCCGCTCCGTCTACGAATACTACCACGCCCTGGACTCTGACCATTTGACCAAAACGCATCATGACAGTGAGTTTTTTTTTTTAAAAGCGGGTCTTGGCACATGCCACTGTGGGGGGGTTTCACCAGTGTGCTCCGCGCTGCTTGTAGCTATGTTACTACCTGGCCAGCGCTAGCACTCTGGGCATTACTGCACATGTTTTCATTGTGGAATGTTTCCCGGGCTCGTCTAGCTGCATCAGTAATGCTAGTCTATTTCTGCTTCTAGTGTTCGCCAAAGGGCAAGTGACCACCGGGCAGTACAGAATGCTTGCTAAGCAAGGGGGCTACGTCTGGGTTGAGACGCAGGCGACGGTTATATACAACACTAAGAATTCCCAGCCGCAGTGTATCGTGTGCGTGAACTACGTCTTGAGGTGAGCTTTGCCGCCGTTCAGGAGGTTCTGCGTTTACTCTGGTTCCAAAGACCATCTGAAAAAGTCTTACAACACTGGTATGTAGAAATAGTTACCTTGGAATAGTTTGGTCGGACTTGCTGGTATTTCCTTTTCTGATGAAGCAGGCTGTTGTGTTTGGCAGCAAAATCTGCTCCTTGTTTAAGGATCTAAGAAGAGACCTGCTGGATCAGACCAGGGGTCCATCCAGTCCAGCATCCTGTCTCACACACTGGCCAACCAGTTCCTCTGGAGGGCCAACCACAGGGCAGAGAGGCCAAGGCCTTCATAAGAACATAAGAGCCCTACTGGATCAAGCCAGTGGTCCATCCAGTCCAGCATCCTGTCTCACACACTGGCCAGCAGCAGGGCATTGAGGCCTTCATAAGAACGTAAGAAGAGCCCTGCGGGATCAGACCAGTGGTCCATCTAGTCCAGCATCCTGTCTCACACAGGGGCCAACCAGTTCCTCTGGAGGGCCAACAACAGGGCAGAGAGGCCGAGGCCTTCATAAGAACAAAAGAAGAGCCCTGCTGGGTCAGATCAGTGGTCCATCTAGTCCAGCATCCTGTCTCACACAGTGGCCAACCAGTTCCTCTGGAGGGCCAATAACAGGACAGAGAGGCCGAGGCCTTCATTAGAACATAAGAAGAGCCCTGCTGGGTCAGACCAGTGGTCCATCTTACGGTGCCGAGAGGGAAGGCTGGATGTGAGGATACTGGGCACATGCATAGGTTTCCCATTCTCCCTGGAATCCTCGGAGTGTGGGACTGCACGCATGTAGCATTCATTACTAATCACATTTTAGAATTCTGGAAGAATAATCCCATGGAAATAAACAGAGAAACTTAATTAACAAACTGACTGTTCTGTGTTTCAGGCCACATTTTCTCCCATCTTTGGGAGAATCTGTTCCAAAAAACCCACAGTCCTATTGGACTCAACATTGTAGTTCAGAAATATCCTCCAATTTTATCTGTCTGTCTGTCTGTCTATCTATCTATCTAAAAATCTATAAAATATTGAGCTGCAGAAAATTGGTAAAATAGATCCTCAAATAGAATTCTTGAGACCAGTCTGGGACTAGAAGAATAGAATTCTTGAGGCTACATTTGGTCTGTCTGTTTCTCTCTCTCTCTCTCTCTCTCACGCAGTGAGCCAGTTTGGTGTAGTGGTTAAGTGCGCAGACTCTAATCTGGGAGAACCGGTTTTGATTCCCCACTCCTCCACTTGCACCTGCTGGATGACCTTGGGCAAGCCATAGCTCTGTACCAGCTGTTCTCTCAAGGACAGTTGTCTCTGAGCTCTCTCAGCCCCACCTACCTTCCAGAGTGTCTGTTGTAGGGAGGGGAAGGGAAAGGCGTTTGTAAGCCGCTCTGAGACTCCCAAGTGAAGGGCGGGGTATAAATCCAATCTCTTCTCTTCTTCTTCTTTTTCTCTCTCTCTCTTTTAATGTGAGAGCATGGTGGCATGATACGCATGAACATATGAAGCTGCCTTGTACTGGCTCAGACCCCTGTCCTTCAAAGTCCGTGTTGTCGACTGAGACTGGCAGCACCTCTCCAGGGTCTCAGGCAGAGGTCTTCCACATCACCTACTGCCCGATCTTTTAACTGGAGGTGCCGGGGATTGAACCTGGGACTTTCGGCGTGCCAAGCAGAGGCTCTACCGCTGAGCCACAGCATTTTGCTTATTAGCCCCTATTTTTCCTGCATGCCCTTCAGATATATCCTCTCCTTCCTTAGGCTGCCGTGTGCGGCCCAGTCTTCTGCGAGCTCACCCACTGAGTCCAAGTAGGTGCATACAGGATTGCAGCCTGCGTTCGAAAACCGTCGGAGTGGATTTTGTCTAGAGAACCCCGGCGCTTCTCACTGTGAAGGTCGATAATGGTCAACTGACTTCCTCAACAGTTGGCCCATCGTTGCCAGTCTTCCTGAGCCACCTCACACAGTCCTGGAGAGCACTGGATGTGTTCTACTGTAACAAGCTCTACTCCAAAGGGTAGCCATGTTGATCTACATTAGGAGAGCTAGACTGGGGCCCAGTAGCACCTTCGAGACCAGCAAAACCTTGGGGGTATAAGCTTTTGAGGGTCAAAGCTCCCTTCGTCAGATACAAAGAAGCATTGATTCTCAAGAGCTTATACCGTATTTTTTGCTCCATAAGACACACTTTTCCTCCCCAAAAAAGTGGTGGTGGGGAAGTGTGTGCGTCTTATGGAGCGAATATGGAGCTTTTCTTACCTGTAACAGGGCTCTTTCTTCAGCAGGAACGCAGGGGAATGCCATTTAGGCTGGCATCCCAGCCTTCCCCGCCCCTCCCTGCTGGGCCTGAGCTGTTAAGACTTAAAAGGGAAACGGCAGGAAAACCCCCACCAGGCTAAGTACTCTTTCCCTTTAAGTGCTTTCCCCCTTTAAGACAGCCAGCAGCAGAAAGCCCCGCCCACAGATTGAGCTCCCTGGCTACTTTGCACAGAAAGGCCTGGCTTTGCATGGCATGCCGACGTCTCTCTTCTTTCCTTTCTCTATCTTTCTTCCTTCCTTCCTTCCTTTTCTTTTTTCTGTCTGTCTGTCTGTCTGTCTTTCTGTCTCTCTCTCTGTCCCCACCTTTCTTTCTTCCTTTCTCTTTCTCTCTCTCCTCCTCCGTCCTTCCTTTATCTCTCTCTCTCTCTTTCTTTCTGTTTCATTTTTTCCTGTTTTCCTCCTCTAAAAACAAGGTGCGTCTTATGATCAGGTGCGTCTTATGGAGCGAAAAATACGGTACCTCAAAAATCTTGTTGGTCTCTAAGGTACTACTGGACTTGAACCTAGGTTCTAGTCCAGTAGCACCTTCAATACCAACAAGATTTCCATGGTAATAGCTTTCCATAGTCAAAGCTCCCTTTTTCAGATACGACAAAGACCTTTGACTCTTGCAAGCTTTCATTGCGGAAATCCTATTTTGCCTTTAAGGTCCGACTGGACTCAAACCTTGCTCCTCTACCGCAGACCAACCCGACCACCCACCAGAAACTGTAGCTTGGCCCTGTTCACACAAAGAAGCGGCGCGAAGCTCAACAGACTTGAGTTTTCAGTCCGAACCTTCCCGGCAGATGCTTTGGTGTGATCTGCAGGAAGTTCCCAGATAGCAGAAATTTTTTGAGAGCAGTGTATCCTAACAAAATAGGCAATTCTGGCTTTTCAGCCACTCTCTAATGGTTTCCTTTCGGTCTTCCCACAGTGGCGTCGTAGAGAAGGACTTGATATTTTCGCTCCAGCAAACTGAGTGTATGTTGAAGCCAGTGGATTCTCCGGAGATGAAGGAGACCAAACTCCTGGGCAAGGAGACCCTGGAAGACAGCAAGAGCCTCTTTGAGAAACTGAAAAAGGAACCGGACGCGTTAACCCTGCTTGCTCCCGCTGCGGGGGACACCATTATCGCGCTAGACTTCGGCACTGACGGTGGGTGTGCGTTGAGTTCCAGGGACCTGCCTGTAAAGTACGTGAAAGTCAAGCGTTCTTTGGCCATTGCAGATTGATTGCACCTGTCGTGGTTTCTTTTTGTTTGCTCCTTTTAAAACAAGGGCCTTGCGACCCAGTGCGCCACACCTCAAAAAAGATATTTTAGCATTGGGAAAAGTGCAGAAAAGGGCAACTAGGATGACAAAGGGAAAGACTGAAGCACTTGGGGCTCTTTAGCTTGGAGAGACGACGGCTGAGGGGTGACATGATCAAGGTTTATAAGATGATGCATGGGATAGAGCAGGTAGATAAAGAGGTCCTTTTCTCCCTTTCTCACAATTCGAGAACGCATGGGCACTCCATGAAATGGCTGAGCAGTCGGGTTAGAACAGATAAAAGGAAGTCCTTCTTCACCCAAAGAGTGATTAACACATGGAATTCACTGCCACAGGAGGTGGCGGCGGTTACAAGCATGGATGGCTTCAAGAGGGAATTAGATAAACACAAGGGGGGGGGCCCGCGATATTCACGGGGGGGGGGGAGAAGCTGACAGCTACTCCTCCTTCCTCCTCCCCCCCCTTCCCCCTGCGTTCCAGCTTGCCCGAGGCGAGGCCCCTCCGGCGCAGAGCCGCGGGCCTCGCCATCTCTTCTCCACCTCCCACCCCGGCTTGGCCCAGCGAGGCCCGCGGCTTTCTTCCAGAGGAGCCTCACCATTCCTTCCCTCCCCCCTCGCCCTCGCGTTCCCCTCCCGCCTGTTCTCCTTTGCCGCGGCTTGAGTGGCTTAATGCCACTCAGGCCCAGCGTCTCCCTCCTCCCCCCCGGCACCATCCCTTCCCCCCCCCGGCTGCGCTCATCCGCCGCCAGCACCGCCAGCACTCTCGCAAGTCCGTTCCCTGCGCGTGCACAGGGAACGCTTTTTTACTTTTCGGGGGATTTCAGTATCCCCCGAAAACTTTTTTTTAACTTTTTTGATTTTTCTGCAAACGGGGGATCACACCCCATCTGCAGAAACCCCTCCCCACCTCCCAAGTGCCCCCCCCCCCCGGCGCGGATTTAAGTATGGAGCAGAGGTCCATCAGTGGCTATTAGCCACAAAGTATAGATAGGAATTCTCGGTCTGGGGCAAGTGATGCTCTGTATTCTTAGTGCTGGGGGGGTGGCAACAGCGGGAGGGCTTCTAGTGTCCTGGCCCCACTGCTGGACCTCCTGAGGGCACCTGGTATTTTTGGCCACTGTGTGACAGAGTGTTGGACTGGATGGGCCACTGGCCTGATCCAGCATTGGCTTCTCTTACGTTCTCACGTTCTTAATTAGGCCGATGGTTCTCTTTTAATTTCTGTAGACTCTGATGAGCAACCGCCCGATGACGTTCCTTTGTATAACGATGTCATGCTCCCCTCATCCAGTGAGAAACTGCAGAGCATACATTTGGCCATGTCTCCCCCGCCCGCTCCAGACGCCGCCAAGCAGCTGCGGAGCAATGCAGACCCGGCGCTCAATCGGGAGGTGGTGTCCAAGCTGGAGCCGACCGTGGAGCCCCTGGATCTGGCCTTTTCGGCCCGCCGGAAGCAAGAGCAGCCGGCCACCCCTTCCGACGGCAGCACCAGCCAGAGCTCGCCCGAGGTTAGTCGCTGGAGAATCGGCGCCGGATCCCGCACTCTCCGCTGGAACCGGTTGCTTGTCCTGTAAATAAAAAGATTTTATTTTTTTCCCCACTGTTGAGTCTTTACTAGCTTTGTACCCTGCCCTTGTTCCTTGGAAAGTCATAGAGGTGGGGAAGAGGGAAGGGTTGCATTTGGCCCCCCCCTCCCCACAACAGCCTTGTGGAGTTGGAGAACTTCCACATTCGGTGGCAGTCAGCCTCTGAACCCCAGAGCCATGAGGCAACCTCAGAGGATTGCCTTGGCTTCTCTGCCTTGTTGTTGGCCCTCCAGAGGAACTGGCTGGCCACCGTGTGAGACGGGATGCTGGACTAGATGGACCACTGGTCTGATCCAGCAGGGCTCTTCTGATGCCCTAATGAAGGCCTCAGCCTCTCTGCCCTGTTGTTGGCCCTCCAAGGGAACTGGCTGGTCACTGTGAGACAGGATGCTGGACTAGATGGACCCCTGGTCTGATCCAGCAGGGCTCTTCTGATATTCTAATGAAGGCCTCGGCCTCTGTGCCCTGTTGTTGGCCTTCATGAGTTGGTTGGCTACTGTGTAAGACAGGATGCTGGACTAGATAGACCTTCACTGGTCTGATCCAGCAGGGCTCTTCGTATGGTCTTATGAAGGCCTCGGCCTCTCTGCCCTGTTGTTGGATGTCCAGAAGAACTGGTTGGCCATTGTGCGAGACAGGATGCTGGACTAGAGGGACCACTCTATAGACAGACTAAGAGGGCTTTCCTTATGTTCTTATCAGAGGAAGGCCTCGGCCTCTCTGCCCTGTCGTTGGCCTTCCAGAGGAACTGGTTGGCCACTGTGTGGGACAGGATGCTGGACTAGATGGACTATTGGTCTGATCCAGCAGGGCTCTTCTTATGTTTGACTGTGACTAGAGTCCCTGGCCCAAGGCTGCACCACACGTTGAGCAGGGGCTCAGAAAAGTCTCTCTGCTCTTGGGGCAACGGTGCGGCAGCGCCGCACTGCCTCCCAGTCAAAAGCCAGCCGGGCGTTTCTCTTTCCAGTCATTTAACCTCTTCCTAAAAGGTGGTGGTGCAGAGTGCCGTCAAGTCACAGCTGACCTAACGGTGACCCCGTGCAGTTTCCAAGGCAAGAGACAAACACAAGCGGTTTGCCATTGCCTGCCTCTGCGTAGGAACCCTGGACTTCCTTGGGGGGTCTCTCGTCCCAAGTTTTCTCCAGGATCCACCCTGCTTAGCTTCCAAGATCTGACAAGTTCAGGCTAGCCTGGACCATCCAGGGCAGGGTAGAGTAGTTTTTATTTGTGGTCATCGTAGCAGCCAAAAACTGATACTCCCCCCCCGGACACCCCCCCCCCCCCCGGACACATCCACGTTAGATGCTATTGTGGCAGAAAGTAACATGACATTTTGATGTTGTACAGAGTTTTGCCAACTGCCTTGCTGTACTGATACAGGAAGCCAAACTGAAGGGACCGCTAGATACTTTCAGGGTCCTGAAAGCAAGATTCGAGTCCAGCGGCACCAGTTTGGGGCAATGCTCCCTCTAAGCTGTGGAGTCCTGTGAGCAAAAGTTCTGCTTGGTGAGCTGCCGGCAGTAAAGTTGTGAGCGAGCTGTTTGGCTCCTGCATAAATTGGTTTTATCTGGAGCCATCCTTCCAGAGCTAAGGCAAAAATTTGTGAGCCAGAGGCTAAAAAGACCTGTGAGCTAGCTCACACTAACTCAGCTTAGAGGGTACACTGGTTTGGTGTAATGGTTAGAAGTGCGGACGCTGTGAGAACTGGATTTGATTGCCCACTCCTCCACACGCAGCCAGCTGGGTGACCTTGGGTCAGTCACGGCTCTCTCAGAGCTGTTCTCTCACGAGCAGTCCTCGAAAGAGCTCTCTCAGCTCCACCTACCTCATAGGGTGTCTGCTGTGGGAAGGGTAGGATCCTTCCTCCCCCCACTAGCAGAAGGATCCAGAGGCTGGTTGAACACTTCACAATTTGCTAGAAAGAGCAGTAGGATACAAGTTGGTACGTCTTCCAGATTTGGAATTAAATTAAATGTGTGAGCTGAGTAGTAGTAGAAGAAAAGAGATTGGATTTATACCCCGCCCTTCACTACCCAAAGGAGTCTCAGAGCAGCTTACAATCTCCTTTCCCTTCCCCTCCCCACAACAGACACCCTGTGAGACAGATGGGGCTGAGAGAGCTCTCTTGAGGAGAGAACAGCTCTGAAAGGACTTGTGACTGACCCAGGGTCACACCAGCAGCTGCATGTGGAGGAGTGGGGAAACAAACCGGGTTCTCCCAGATTAGAGCGCTCTTAACCACTACACCAAACGCGCTCTCCACTACTCCTCAGTAGTATTACTCACCGGCCTCGTCCTGACTGTAGGAAGCTCCAAAATCTGTGAGGTGGGAGAAAGGGAATTCACGTTGGTTATTTGGGGGGGGGCTGGGAATGTCAAGACGGCACTGAAAAGAGGTGGCGGGATTGTGTTCACAGCCCAGCAGCCCCAGCGACTACTGCTTCGACGCGGACAACGAAATGGCCAGCGAGTTCAAGCTGGAGCTGGTGGAGAGGCTCTTCGCCATCGATCCCGACATGAAGAACCCCTTCTCCATGCAGGTGGGCCCGGGAGCGAATTCGGTAGATTTCTAGGCCCGTCTCAGTGTGCTGTCGCAGGTGGTTGGTACAGATTAGTTCAGGGACCCCGGAGGTTTCTTCCCTTCCTCTGGGCATAGAGCAGGGGCCTCTGGGAGACCAGGGGCGGAGGAGGTACGGGTGAAGTTCCTGCACAACAGTTGATTGGCAGCTCTGGGAGCCAACCATGGAGCTCCCATTCTGCTCTATAGGAGCAGATTGTGTGTGTGTGTGTGTGTACAGCACTCTGTCTGGGGCAAGTGATGCTCTGTATTCTTGGTGCTTTGGGGGGGGGGCAACAGTGGGAGGGCTTCTAGTGGACCTCCTGACGGCACCTGGTATTTTTTGGCCGCTGCGTGACACAGAGTGTTGGACTGGATGGGCCACTGGCCCGATCCAACATCGGTTTCTTTTATGTTCTTATGTTCTTAAATGAAGTTCAGTGTTGGTAAGTTTAAGTTGCTACACAGTGTGACAAAGAAATCCCAACTTCCAAGTCTAGGCTAACGGGGTCTGAACTTGCTGGGGTGGAGACGGGAGCAGATCTTGGGGTCCTAGTGGACAGCTCAAGGAAAGTGTCAATCCAGTATGCTGCAGTAGTGGAAAAAGGCAAACTCTGTGTTAGGGATTACTAGGAAAGGGACTGAGAATAAAATGGTTGGTATTGTAATGCCCCTGTATAGATCTATGGCGCAGCCTCATTTGGAATGCTGTGGACCGCTCTGGTCACTGTTATCTCAAAAAGGACATTGCAGAGCTGGGGAAAGTGCAGAGGAGGACGACCAAGATGATTAGGAGATTAGAGCCCCTTCCTTATGAGGAAAGGCTGAGGAGTCTGGGACTTTGGTTTAGGACGGACAAAAGGAAATACTACTTTACACAGCGAGGGATTAAAATGCGGAATTCGCTTCCAGAGGATGTAGTGATGGCCATAGGAGTAAACAGTTTTAAAAGGGGATTGGGGCGGGGGCGGAGCGACACCACAAGATGGCAGACGCCTGACTTACCGCTCCACATCGGATCCCTCCCTCAAGCTACTACTCAGCTCGATATGCCCATTTCCTCATCTACCAGATAATGGGAAAATCTGGTGGGGCTAAAAGCAAATCGTCAGGAAAAACTCCAGTTCGGTGGTGACTTACTTTCATGGAGAAACACCTTCGAAAATCCGGGCTCCAGGACGCCTAAAATGGCGGACGGGAAGGACACTGCAAACCTTGAAGACGCGCCACTTTGTAAAAAAGACCTAAGGGACTTACGGGACGATCTGCATTTCTTCTTCAAGGTTTTGATGTTGGAATTGCTCCAAACTATGCAGGCAAAACTGGAAGAACTTTCCGAAGGCTTAGGTAATGCCTTTAAAGCGGCAGAGTCGGCTCTTGAAATGACGGAGGCCCTGTAAACTGAAATGAAAGAGGTACGTGCATCAGAGAGATCACTGCAATCTAAAATATCACAGCTAGAAATTAAATGGCGTCAGTTTAATTTAAAATTTAGAGGGCTGGATGAAGGCGTGGAAGGATCTACTGATTTAGCCTCGTTTATGTCTTCATGGCTTGCTAAAACTCTCAACCTGGAAGATGACGTCGCCCTGGCGATAGCTAAAGCACAGAAACTGGGTCCATTAAATTCGGCTCGGCTAAACCGCCCTAGGGGTGTATTGGTACAGTTCATGTACTCAAGAACAAGGAATCGCTTCCTACTAGAGGCAAGACAATTACAATCCCTATATTTTAATGGCCGTAAGGTCATCACCCTTCTGGACCTCCCTCCTAAGATTCTGGGAAAAAGACGGCTCCCGAGAATTTTTTCAAACTCTTCTCTGCAAAAATAAGATTCCGCTGGAGCCCCGCTTCAAACATTTCTGTATATAAAGACAGCGGCCTGTATCAGGCTTCAGATCTGCACTCCGGCATGGCTCTCCTGTTGTCGCTCCGCTTGAAGCCATCCCCAGAAGAACAGGCAGAGATTCAAGCGCATCCAGAGTTTGAAAAGATCCATGATTCAGAAGATTGAGGATCCTTTATTTTGTAGTTTGAATTAAGCTTTAGGATACCGGGTTACAAATATAGTGTTTATAATAATCATGTTAAGTCTTAGTTTAGTCTTGGGCAATAGTTAATATTTAAGTTCTTAGTAGTTATGTGATAACTAGGTAAAATTACTCCACAGGTTATATGGTTAGCTTATTTATAGTGTGTTTAGCCAGATGTGAATAAAGCTTTGGTGCAGGTTGAGAGTGCATATGGTCACCCTAAACCAGGGGTGGGCAAACTGTGGCTTGGGAGCCGCATGCGGCTCTTTCACATGTATTATGTGGCTCCCGGCAGGGCGGCTGGGGAAGCTAAATATCATTAGCAAACAAATATCATTGGACAAATTAATATCATTATCAATATCTGCTTTTACCCCTTTTGTTATTATTTTTGGCAGTCTCATTTAATGTTAATAAAAAGCAAATTTGCTTATTTTCCAATAAAAGCAGGTAATATTTGTTCACGTCTTGTGGCTCTCAAACATCTGATGTTTATTCTACGCGGCTCTTACGTTAAGCAAGTCTGGCCACCCCTCTTCTAGGTGGCTCTTACGTGGAGCAAGTTTGCCCACCCCTGCCCTAAACCCTTACATGAAGTTCTTTGGGCGTTCTCAAAAGATAGACCTAAAGATAGCTATAAGGATCCTTTTTAAAATGTACATTGGTCTTACGGGATAAGAACAAAAAAATTCTAGCCCCCAAAATAGCACCAATGATGGCGTTTTGGGGACATTTTTGAGACAATCCTGGTTTTTACCGGGAGCTGAACTAAATACTTTTACCAACTGGAGAAAGGCAAGACATATGCCAAAATGGCCATATTTGGCCAATAACCCATATGGAACATAATTATAATTTTAAGATCCCTTGGTTTCAATACCAACAGATCTCCCATATGGTAGCGGTTAATGATCTGGCAGAGCAGACTAACCGTCCTCTCACCTTATTTGAGTCCCTAATAAAGAGAGGACTTCAAGACCATGAAGGGTTAATTTCGCTGTTATACAAATCATTATCTCAAGATCAGTGGAACAAGATCTCATCACAACAACAGGCATGGCATGAAGATTGCAACGTGTCCCTTACGAATGATTGATGGAATAAAATCTGGTCCTCAAATTTGTATGTATCTAAGTCTCTGAACATCAGACTTCAGAATTATAAATTAAAAGGGGGCCGCGATACTTGCGGGGGGGGGAAGGAGCTGAGGCTCCCCCCGGGCCTGTTCCCCAATTCCCATCTGACCCCCGCTCCTTCCCCTACCCCCACGGACTGCGGCGGGCCTCGGTGCTGCTCGCTGGGGGCCGCTGCTTCTCCCCCCCAAGCGGGCCTTGGAGCTGCTCGCTGAGGGCCGCCGCTTCTCCCCTCCCCCCCGGCCCGCGGCGGGCCTCAGTGGTGCTCGCCAGGGGCCGCTGCTTCTCCCCTACCCCCCCCCCCCAACGGCCCATGGCAGGCCTCGGTGGCGCTCACCAGGGGCCGCCGCTTCTCCCCTTCCCCCCCACATGGCCCGTGGTGGGCCTCAGCAGCGCTCACCAGGCCTGCCGCTCACCCCTTCCCTCCCCGGGCTTTGGCGGCTCTCCCCGAGCTGCCGTAGTTCTGAGAGTGTCCCCTGCGCACGCGCAGGGTATGCTCTCTTACTTTTCGGGGGATTTAAATATCCCCCGAATTTTTTTTAGAACTTTTAAGATTTTTCTGCTAACGGGGGGGGGGGGGGTTCCTCCCGTCTGTAGAAAAGCATCCCTGCCCCCCCAGGTGCCCCGCCGCACAGATTTAGGTATCCGCACCGGGGGGGGGGGGTGCCTTCACTATTAGATATATAGATTTTCAAGATGGTACATGACCCCTGTGAAACTTTTTCATTCAAAAGCTACGGCAGAACCTATATGCTGGAAAGGCCGCGGGCAAAGGGGTTCATTTATACATTGTTGGTGGGCATGCTCGAAGGTACAAGCGTTTTGGTCTCTGATTGTTCATAAAATTGAGGATATTTTTGGGGTACAGGTTCCTAAGTCTCCAGAATCGATACTGCTTAATTGTTGGGGCACTATGAACCTTATAACTCTAAGGAAGTTTTGGCTCTGATGTTACTGGCTGCCCAAACAGTTTTGGCGCAAGTTTGGAAAACTGACAAAATACCAACTGTTAAACAATGGTTTTTAAAACTATGGGATATAGTAGTTATGCATACGCTTGCTATGCAACTGTTAATAGCAGAATACCCAGATAAAAAGTCTAATTTCATGGAAAAGTGGTTCGTTTTCTTTGAGTATATTACAAATAAGGAAAATGAGGTTAACGCCTTACCTGCTAAGTATGCCAAGTTTGTTTTTTATTAATTTGAAAAGGGTTAGTATATTGTTGGTGTTTTTTCTGTTTGTATAAATGTAGATAGTAGCATATTTCATAATCAGAATCTTATTCATAACAACTTTAATAAGTTGTGGTTTATTATCTGTATCCTTGATATGTAATTGTTGAAAATTTATAAAAATAAAGTTATAAGGGGGGGGGGGGGTTAGATAGATCCATGGTGGAAAAGTCTGTCAATAGCTACTAGCCATGGTCACTGAGGGGAACCTCCACATTCAGAGGCACTAATCCTCTGAATCCCAGAGCCAGGAGGCAGTATCAGGGGAAGGCCTCGGCCTCTCTGCCCTGTTGTTGGCCCTCCAGAGGAACTGGCTGGCCGCTGTGTGAGACGGGATGCTGGACTAGAGGGACCACTGGTCTGATCCAGCAGGGCTCTTCTTAGGTTCTTATCAGGGGAAGGCCTCAGCCTCTCTGCCCTGTTGTTGGCCCTCCAGCAGAACTGGCTGTCCGCTGTGTGAGACGGGATGCTGGACGAGATGGACCACTAGCCTGATCCAGCAGGGCTCTTCTGATGTCCTTATTAAGGGAAGGCCTCGGCCTCTCTGCCCTGTTGTTGGCCGTCCAGAGAAACTGCTTGGCCACTGTGTGAGACAGGATGCTGGACTAGAGAGCCAGTTTGGTGTAGTGGTTAAGTGCACGGATTCTAATCTGGGAGAACCGGGTTTGATTCCCCACTCCTCCACTTGCACCTGGCTGGATGACCTTGGGCAAGCCATAGCTCTGTACCAGCTATTCCTTCAAGGACAGTTTGGGAAAGAGCTCTCTCAGCCCCACCTACCTCACAGGGTGTCTGTTGTGGGGAGGGGAAGGGAAAAGGAGTTTGTAAGCCGCTCTGAGACCCCCTTGGGGAGTGGAGGGCAGGGTATAAATCCAATCTCTTCTTCTTCTTCTTAGATGGACCACTGGTCTGATCCAGCAGGGCTCTTATGTTCTTATGTTTATGAACTACCACTTGTACTTACTGTTACTGTGAAGACAAGTATTCAGGGGCATAAGTCTTTCAGTATCAAGCTATAACAGTCTGCTTGTTCTGCTGAAGACTGGTTGGGGTGAGGGCAGAAAGGGCCACAGCTGTACTCTGGGGGTGCAGATAACCACACTGTCCACATGCACATTGAAACTTTTATTTTTCTATTTTGAATGCCCTACTGCTCCTTTAAACTAACCCCATGTTGTTGTTGATGTTTTAAAAACCCAAGTTTGAGGATTTGGTTTGGGGTGACTAAATTTAACCCCTCGGCTTCATAGAGTGTTATGTAAAACATGATGGAAATGATGGTAGGTTTGCATTTACGGGGCAAATATAAGTTGCATAAGAAGAGCCCTGCTGGATCAGAGGAGTGGCATAAGAGCTCTGGACAGGCCAGTTGCAGCCCCTGGGCCTTATGTTTGACACCCCTGACATAAGCCCTATTGGATCAGACCAATAGTCCATCTAGTCCAGCATCTTGTTTCTCACAGTGGCCAACCAGTTCCTCTGAAGGTCCAGCAACAGGGCAGAGAGGCTGAGGCCTTATCTTGATATTGCCTCCTGACACTGGGATTCAGAGGTTGACCGCCTCTGAATGTGGAGGTTCCCTTTAGTCACCACGGCTAGTAGCCACTGATAGACCTCTCCTCCATGGCTGAGAGGTAGAGCCTCTGCTTGGTGCGAAGGAAGTCCCAGGTTCAATCCCCAGCCTCTCCAGTTGAAAAGACTAGCCAGTAAGTAAAGTGAAAGACCCTCACCTGAGATGGAGACTTGCTGCCAGTCTAAATAGACATTTACTGACCTTGGTGGACTGATGGTCCGTTTCAGTATAAGGCGGCTTCCGAAGCGTCCAGTAACCATCACTGCAGCTGTGACTTCTGTGCTGCTAACTCTTTTCTCGTTTTGCTTTTCAGGAAACGGATCTAGATTTGGAGATGTTAGCGCCCTACATCCCCATGGACGACGACTTCCAGTTACGTTCCTTCGACCAGCTTTCTCCGCTGGAGAGCAGTTCGGCGAGCACGCCTCCCAACGTGGCCAACGCCACTGTATTTCAGCCTGCTCCGAGGCCATCTGCTGCCACAGACGAGACAAAGCCCGTGTCCACCAAACTTACGGACGACTCAAAGATGCTCCTAGAGCCCATCCAAGTCGCTATAGAAAAGACCAGCCCCCCAGCCTCGCCGTACGTGGAGAGTCCAAGCCGGACAGCGTCGCCGGTCCGAACAGGGAAAGGCATGGTGGAGCAGAAAGGGAAATCGAGTCCAGGGACGCCCAACTTATTAACAGTCACGTTGGGTAAAAGGTAGCTGTAAAAACTTGTTTAATTTTGAAAACCACGTCGAAACTATGAATGGAAGGGAGGAATTGATCTTTTGTGTGTGTGTTTAAACGTCTCATTAAGAACTAACTTTGTCCTGCAAGGAGTGATGACTTTTCCACCGGCATCCTTGTAGATCTGCTAACGTGTGTTAATTTTCTTGCACGTTTTATACATGCAGTGTTGTATGATCCCTTGAGATGGCAGTTGTACCCAGTTTACAGATGGGGAACTGAAACTAACGAGTTGAGCGTCACTTTCCCAAATGTCCCACCACAGTTCAGGGTAAAGCTGAGTCTTGGAGCCCTGGAATTCTGGATCCAAATTTCATGATCTTAACATGTAGTTAATTGCCACCCCTGCTTTTCCTTTTATTATAGTTTGTCTAAAAGCCCAAAGTTAAACATTTCCTTTTTTAAAAAACAGTTTATTTATAATTTTTCTATTTAACAAACATACATACAAAAATTGAATAAGTTTGAGTCTTTTAGAAACATTCTATCCATTCATAAAACACTGACCAAATTTTCCAAAATAAAGTTTTATCTTTCCCTTGAACTGTATGACTTAGTTTGTCCATTTCCGCTAATTCTAGTAGTTTGTACACTATGTCCTTTATTGGGGGCATTTTGTTGCTTTTCCAAAATTTTGCCCAGCAAATTCTAGCAGCAGTTAAAATATATATAATAATTGATACTTTATGATGATTTAATCCCTCTGGAATTAAACTTAGTAGGAAAGACTCTGGGGATAAAGATAAATCTATTCCTACTATTTCAAAAATTAAAGTTTGAATAGAACACCAAAAAGTTTGAGCTTTTTTACACCACCACCGCATGTGATAATATGTTCCCACATTTTTATCACATTTCCAACAAAGATTTGACACATTTTTATAACATTTGCCACTTTCACCGGGGTCCAGTGCCACCTATAGAATATCTTGAATACATTTTCCTTGAATGGTATGGCTCGCATAACCGTCAGAGTTTTCCAAATTTCCTTTTTGTCAGTTTCATTAAGCAGTGCACAGATTGTAATTCAGCTTTCATATATCTATATGTTGTATAGATACATACATACACATATTAAAGTTTGTATGGTTTGAAATTCCATTGTGCATAGGGTTGCTAGCACTTCCTTGGGCTGGATACAAGCTCTGCAGAGGTGTATATTCGACACCCCTGCTCCAGAAGAACTGATCGGCCACTGTGGGAGACAGGATGCTGGACTGGAAAGACCACTGGTCTGATCCAGCAAAGCCCTTCTTCTATTCTTATGAACTGGATCTGCCTGAAATTAAGGTGCATCTTCTGCCCTGTTCTCCCTGATCCTAATTGCATATTGGCTCGTACCAGGGGCGTCAGGTTTTCAAAATCCGGGGGGGGGGGGGCGGGAGCTGTTCCGTGCGTGCCCGCCGGGGCCATGTTCCCGCCGCCGCCCCCCCCCCGGCCTGACCTCTCCTGCTTCCATCCCTCCCTCTGTCTGTCCAGGGGCCAGCTGGGCATTTGCTTAGCTGGCCCCTGGACGGACGGAGGGATGGACGGAGTGGTCAGGCCGGGGGGGGGGAGAGAGAGACGGCGGCGGCGACCCTAGGAAGGGCCTGGGGAGGCGCAGTGGAGGGCGTACTGTTTTCCCGAGGGGGGGCTCAGTCCCCCCAGGAAATTTCGGGGGTGGCTCAAGCCCTCGAGCCCCCCCCCCCCCCCGTAGTTGACGCCTATGGCTCGTACTAGATAAGAAAACCACTCCTTTCTTTTGATATTGCTTCGGGCAGATCAAGGCTTCATCCTGACACAAGGTTCTGGTGAGCCGAGGCTCACTCCCCTGTTCTCCGTCGGGAACCCAAGTTTTTTTGGGTCTATAAACAAGCAAAGGAGCATTGCAATATGAAAACCATGATTCATGGGCGGCTGCTTTCAATACGACAGTTGTCTTCTCGAGGGGAGCTAGAACTTAACAGTTTGGATCTCTTTCCCCCAGTAAATCAACGGCAATGAATGAAGACCTCAATCCAAAGATCATAGCTCTGCATAACATCCAACGGAAGCGGAAGATGGAGCAGGACAGCTTGCTTTTCCAAGCAGTAGGAATTGTAAGTTCTCAAATATCCTTTTGTTACCGCTGCCGTTAAAGCAATAAAGGTGTCACATCTCTCTTTTTGCCTTAGTTTTTTCTGATAGGGTCACGTTTAGCATGAGCGTAAATAAATTTGGAACACAGCGTAGCGTGAAATTTTCTGGAGCCAAGCGCCCGTGAAGTGAAAAGGAGTCGTGCACCAGTAATGAGCCACATCATTGCCTTGCCTGAAAAGAGGCATGTCTGTGTTCCAGGCATCTGAGTTCACACATGCATGCGTAGCTCCTGTTTTAAAAGATAAGACGCCCGTAGGCTGGGGTGTAACATGATCGTAGGTGGCCTGCCTAGTTGAGTAAGGTCTTAGATTAGTGAGAGTAAGCTACAGGTGGGACACACATGTATTAGAATGATTTAAAAATGATTTAAAAATGATTAAGGGGATGGAACACTTTCCCTTTGAAGAAAGGTTAAAGAGCACAGGGCTCTTGAGCTTGGAGAAATGACAACGGAGGGAGCGGCATGACAGAGGTTCACAAAATTCTGCATGGGATAGAGAAGGTAGAGGAAGAAGTGATTTTCTCCTTTTCTCACAAGACAAGAACTTGTGGGCACTCCATGAAACTGATGAGCAGTAAGCTTAGAAAAGGATGTACTTCTTCACCCAAAGAAGAATGAACACGTGGTGCCACAGGAATTGGTGGCAGCTAGCTTCAAGAGGGGATTGGATAAACATATGGAGCAGAGGTCCATCAGGGGCTCTTAGCCACAAGGTATAGATGAAACACTGTGTCTGGGGCAGTGATGCTCTGCATTCTTGGTGCTTGGGGGCCACAGTGGGAGGGCTTCTGGAGTTCTGGCCCTGCTGGTGGACCTCCTGATGGCACCTGAGGTTTTGGCCACTGTGTGACACAGAGTGTTGGACTGAATGGGCCACTGGTCTGATCCAACATGGCTTCTCTTACGTTCTTAGAATGTCACGGCTCTTCTGGAAACCAAGAGGGTTTCGGTGGCCAGCATGTTGGTGAGGGGCTAGCCCAAGGGTCTCATAGATCACCAAACTCTCTATGAAGGTGGCATCAGCACAGAGGATCTCTTAGGGGTAGAATCCTTGTTTGTTTTTTCATTAGATTTTTTTTTTAGTCGCCGCTCACCCAGAGAGTCTCACAGCAACTTACAACACTTACACAACATCATAATAAATCAGTTAAAAAACCAACAAAAACTAGACAATACGTATAAAATATGAAGATACATGATTCAGTATACTACCATACCACTGTCAAGCCAGCCTAGAGCATCTGGTTAACCTCCAAAGGCCAAACAGCAATCTGAAGTAAGCAGAGCAATCCAAAGTCAGAGAGCACATTCCACAGGATAGGGGCCAGCACTGAGAAAGCCCTTCCCCTTGTTAACAGCTCGCCAAACCATCCTGTGGCCGGGGTCCTACAAGAGGGCCAGAGAGGATGATCAGAGGGGATGCCGGAGGCTGTAACTGGAAACAAACAGGATGCAGTGCCACTGGGAGGGGGGCGGGGAAGTATCCACTTAAGAGCAATGCTCCCTCGAAGCTCTGGAGTCTTGTGAGCAGAAATCCTACTTTGTGAGCTACTGACATTAAAGTTGTGAACCAGCGATTTGGCCACAGCATAGTTTGCTCTGGAGCCATCCTTCCCGAGCGAAGACAAAAACCTGTGAGCTGGAGGCTAAAAAACTGTGAGCTAGCGCACACTAATTCATCTTAGAGGGAGCACCGCTTAAGAGCCATCTTGACAAAGTTGAGGGAATGAGGTTCATTTTCATGCCTCTTCCTGTAATTTGGTTTTCGCATTTACCGGGATTGCTTGCTGGAAGAGTTGGCCAATGCACTGTGCTCAGTGAAGACTGGAGGCGGGGCAGGGGAAGAAGGGATGTAATAGCCCCCAGCTGCCAGAATCTGTGCAGTTTTTGACCTTGCACCAGAGTCTGAAAGCAGACTGAGAGAGAGCTGGGTTTTTTGGTCTCCTTTTTTCCAGGGCGCTTGTCGCTTTATTTATTAGGAAAAAGTTGATGCTGTCTCTCCAGAGAACCTGCCTAATACGGCGTACAGGTTTCCCCCCAAAATCTAATAAGAACCGTAAAAGTTGTTAATTAAGAAGAGGAGGAGGAGGAGGGGGAGATTGGATTTATACCCCGCCCTTCACTACCTGAAGGAGTTTCAGAGCGCCTTACAATCTCCTTTCCCTTCCTCTCCCCACGGCAGGCACTCTGTGAGGTAGGTGGAGCTGAGAGAGCTCTTTCGAGGACTGCTCCTGAGAGAACAGCTCTGAGAGAACTTGTGACTGGCCCAAGGTCAGACCAGCAGCTGCACGTGGAGGAGTGGAGAATCGAACCCGGTTCTCCCATGTTAGAGTCCGTGCTCTTCACCACTACTCCAAACGACACCAAATCCAGCATTAAAACCCCTACCATTTCGTAAAATCTCAAGACAGCTTAAAACAATGGGCTTTAAAAAAAACGGTCTAAAATGGTGTTAAAAGATCAAGCCCCTTGCTCCAAAGCCTGCTTGAACAGAAACATTTTGGCCTGGTGCCTAGAAGAAAGCATCGTACACGACAGGCGAGCCTCAAGGGGAAGGGCCTTCCATAAGTGCCAAACAATGCGGAAAACACTGGGAAAAGCAAAGCAACGAAGATGAAAAGCTGTGTAACAAAAGACACGACGGAGTCATTTCCAGAAAATTAAGAACAATATAATGCAGGATATACCATGACCTATGCTGATAATATTAATTCAATATAATCACAACATGAGCACACAGTGAAGGTGCACAATGTATCCACAGCAGGCTGCTCACAATACCCAGTTGTTTACTAAGATGAAGCTAGCTCTCCTTTCAAAATAAAAAGGGGTGGCCCGTTAAAATAAGGAATTGGTGGAAACACTGTCCCTATGTATGTCTTCAGACCTTTTTGCTATTCAGAAGCACTTTTGCAACTAGAAGCACTTGCATCAGGAAACATTTCTTCAGACTGTTTTGCCATCAGAAGCATTTTTGCAATTAGCAGCATTCGTATTAGTCACTTCTGAGGAAGGACTCCGAAACGAAGTGTACGTCCGGATCCTTCGTTGCCTGCTGTGACTACATAGTGTAGCTCTGTTGTGCAAATATATTGTGATTATATTATTTATTGAATTAATATTATCAGCATAGTTTGTGGTATATTCTGCGTTATATTGTTATTACCAGTTTGGTGTAGTGGTTAAGTGTGCGGACTCTAATCTGGGAGAACCGGGTTTGATTCCCCACTCCTCCACTTGCACCTGGCTGGATGACCTTGGGCAAGCCATAGCTCTGTACCAGCTGTTCTCTCAAGGACAGCCTGGGAAAGAGCTCTCTCAGCCCCACCTACCTCACAGGGTGTCAGTTGTGGGGAGGGGAAGGGAAAAGGAATTTGTAAGCCGCTCTGAGACTCCCTTGGGGAGTGGAGGGCAGGGTATAAATCCAATCTCTTCTTCTTCTTCTTCTTCTTCTTAATTTTCTGGAAATTACGCTGTAGTCTCTTTCGTTCCATAAGTGCGCCATGACAGCTTTGCTCATCTTCAGGGGCTTCTGCTGGTGCCAGCCTGCCAGTGGGCAAAATGAACCACTGCCCATAGACATGCCTTCTCTGTTGTGGCCCCCTCCTTGTGGAACGGCCTCCCCGAAGAGGTCAAGGAAGGCTCCCCCTCTCCCGGCCTTCCACAAACTATGCAAAACTGAACTGTTCAGGAACGCTTTACTGCACAGGTAACAGGGCTGATCGAAATGGTCCACAGACTTACTTGGATAAAGGATTGGGACCGCAGTCTATATTGCTGCATATAGCATATTGTAAGTCAGATCCTATTTATGTAATTTCTTTACGGCTTAACGTGTCACTTCAGTACCTAAGCTATATACCAGTTCTTTCTGGTGGCTCCAGACTTCTAATCTCTTAATGCATTGGTTGCTGAATGTCCCATTTTGTTGATTGTACTGAATCACTATGTGTAATCTGCCTTGCGTCCCTGTGAGAAAAGTGGGCTGTACATAATAAATAATGTTATTTTTAAAAAGAGGCACATTGCCACTACTGAACAGGCCCTGTACCTGCTTGCCACCCACCTCATCTCTGAGGGGCGCCATGACACACTAGCACAGCATCTGTTTGGAATGCAGAAGGTCCGAGGTTCAATCCCCAGCATCTCCAGTTAAAAGGATCAGGTAGGAGGTGATGTGAAAGACCTCCGCCTGAGACTGGAGAGCCACCGCTGGTCTGAGTAGATAATATTGACTTAAAAGACTGCCAGGTAGAGGGAGCTCACCACCTCCCTAGGCAGCTGATTCCACTGCTGAACAACTCTTACTGTAAAAAAATGTTTCCTTATATCCAGCCGGTACCTTTCTGGCCTCAATTTAAACCCATTCTTGCAAATTCCTCTCTGCTGTAGCAGAACAGTAGCAGTTGGTTAACTTTCACTTAATAGCAATGGCGATCTGTAACAAACTTTCCTATCTGTGTCTTTTTGTGTGTGTGTGTGTGTTTTAAAAGGGTGCTTTGCTGGCGCAGTCGAGTAGTCCTGGAGCAAACCTGTCACTGGCCTGGAAACGTGTAAAAGGGTGCAAGTGTAACGGGGAGAATGAGGTGGCGGAGAAGACAGTCATTTTGCTGCCGTCAGGTTAGTATCTTTGTATCCTGATGTAATCAGTGGCGACAGCCAAGCGGCGTCTGTAAAACAAGGCTGGTGAGGGTTTCTTCCTTGGGCTTTCCCCACGAAATCGTCCTCCACGGTTGCCCAGTGCTGAAAATTGAAGGGGGAAGTCTTTGCATTTGAAGCTTCCGCGAATCTTGCGCTCAGAGTCCGTCTGCAGGGAATGTGGCAAGCGGAACATTCGTATGCTTCAGAGAAGAAACCAGGGGCGTGCATATCCCCCATAGAAATGGGAGAATTTTTGAAACATGAGGAAGGGGGACAGGGTGATAGAGTGAACCATTGTGGCATGTGGAACAGCTACAGTGGGACCTTGGCTTTTTTTGTTTGACGGGTGTGTTTGGCCTTGAAAATAGAATGGACCTCACCATGGGTATTTGCAAGTGGAGCGGCAGGGTATGAGGATAGGAGACTTTTTGCTAAATAAAAGAGGACTTACATTTGAGTAGACTCGCTTAGGGTTGCTCCAGGAAGCCAAACGCCATTCCCTGTGGGGTTAGCTACTGAACAACAGGGCTACAGTTGATTCATGTAAGGGGAGGGGCTGCGTCTCAGTGGAGTGTTGCCGGTTTGGTGTAGTGGTTAAGTGCACGGACTCTAATCTGGGAGAACCGGGTTTGATTCCCCACTCCTCCACTTGCACCTGGCTGGATGACCTTGGGCGAGCCATAGCTCTGTACCAGCTGTTCCCTCAAGGACAGCTTGGGAAAGAGCTCTCTCAGCCCCACCTACCTCACAGGGTGTCTGTTGTGGGGAGGGGAAGGGAAAAGGAGTTTGTAAGCCGCTCTGAGACTCCCTTGGGGAGTGGAGGGCGGGGTATAAATCCAATCTCTTTTTCTTCTTCTTCTTCTTGGCTTAAGCGGGGGGGTGGGGAGTGAAATGGAAGAGTTTAATGGCTTCTTGCCATGTTAAGGGAGCTTTGCCAAATAAATTCGGCAACACCGATTATTTCCCAAATCATACCGACTTTGGGATTTGGGAATATTGGTATATACTGATATTTTTCAGGTTTGGTATACCCGAACTTGAGGAATACCAATTTTTTTTTGTGTGTGTGCGCACACCCCTAATTATGACCCCAGTTACATCTGTAGTAGAAACGTATGCAGCATGTGTTTCTTGAATTTGCCTGTATGTATTTGGGAAGGGGCTGTGACTCAGTAGTAGAGCAGATACTTGGCGTGCAGAAGGTCCCAGCATCTCCAGGTAAAAAGATTTAGTAGTGGGTGACGTGAAAGACCTCGGCCTGAGACCTTGGAGAGTCACTGCCAGTCTGAATAAACAATACTGACTTTAATGGACCAGAGGTCTGATTCAGTATAACGCAGCTTCATATGTTCATGGGAGAGAGATTTGGTTCTTTTCTCCCCCTTTCCTTGTTATTACAAAAGTGACATGTTCCTCCCCCCCCCCCCTCCCCTTCCAGATATAGCCAGCAAACTCCTAGGGCAGTCTATGGATGAGAAGGGGCTCCCACAGCTGACCAGCTACGACTGTGAAGTGAACGCTCCCATCCAAGGCAACCGAAACCTGCTGCAGGGTGAAGATCTGCTGAAAGCCCTGGATCAAGTCAACTGAGCTTCCCTCTTTCCCCTACCCCCCCCCCCCCCCCCGCACTGTCGTCGTTCCGTTTTATTGGACACTGGTGACTCACCACCTGGAAAAAAAGCAGTCTATTTATATTTTCTATATCAGATCTTAGAAGCCTGGCTACAAAATACTGCACTAATTCAGTTAGTTGGGTTTGGATCCCCTTTCTACTTTTGGAATCTTTCTCTCTCCTTTTTTTTAGCTAAAAATGCATCCGTTACGAAAAAAACAGCAGTGAACTCCGCAAACTGCGTTTTCGTAACTGAACCTTTGGTAGCCGAAACGTTGGAAATTTGGGACATTTTTTAAGAGCACGCTGGCAATTTTGCAGCTTTTTAAGTAGGCGCCTTTTTAATTATTATTTATTTTTTTAATTTTTGACCTGGAGTTTGTTACTGAAAAGATGTTCCATTGGTGAAACAGGCTCAGCCTTTTTTTAACGTTGGGAGGTCCGTAAGCGAGTTGAGAAACAGTTTGCAGTTTGTAGCTCTATGACGTCCAGATAAATTTTTACTTCTTTTAACTTTTTTTAAAGGAGTCAAAAAAATTTACTAAACGTTGCTTTGCTGCAGTGCATTTGTAGCCACAGTCGCACAATATATTTTCTTAAGAAAATAAAAAATAAAATAAAAGAACCAGCAAGTTCCTCATGCAATATATTCTGCGTTTATAAAGCTAGTTTTTAAAGGAGGACAATCTTTTGATTTTTTTTCTTTTCTTCCATTCTGCTCCTTCTCGTTTCGTTTACTGCCTGTGAAATCACGTTGAAATTTTTTGGAGTAATGCTGTCGTTTTAGTCATATTATAATACAGAAGAGTTCCTTAAATGCTGTGTTTAATGTCCGAATGTGGTCGGGAGGAAAAGAAAAGTTTAATGTCAAGAAACTAGCAGTGTTTGGGGATTTTTAGTTCATAGATTTTTTTTTTAAATAAAAAAGATGTCTCAATGCGTTTATATGTGGCGTGGAGAAAGAGATTATAATACTAGAATTCGGACTCACTAATGGAATCGGTTGTCAGGAAGTTCAGGGGAGGCAAAAGAAAGGACTTTCTTTACACAAGGCATTAATAGATTGCTACTGGCAATGGTTAGGCATGCCCACGGCGGCCTGTTGCAGTTGGCCACAATAGCTAATAAATGCCTCCATTTTCAGAGGCAATATACGTCTTCATAACCTCTTTGCTGGGGGACAAAATAACAGGGGAAGGATTCACCTTTGTGTCCTTCTCACAGGCTTTGTTGATGCACCAGGTTGGCCACTGTGAGAAACCAGATGCTGGATCCGATGGGCCTTGGATCTACTCCAGCAGGGCTCCTCGATTTGCATAGGTACTCCCTCCCCCCCTTTAACTAAAAGAAAAGTGTTTTTGAAGTAGCCCACTTCACCAGTGCAAAGAGAGAAACAAAAATCCCCCCCCTCCCCGCCGCCTATAGCTGTGAAAGTTTATGCTGATTATCGTGTACCTGAGAACCGAATCTTAAATGTTTCCAGTTACCTTGTCTGGGTAGAGGTGATATTTCAAGCGAATTGTAAAAACATCCTTTTTTCCCCCTAGTCCAACATTTTGAGTTGCTCGGTGATATACAATGTTTTTTGGGTTTTATGCACCTTGTTGCTATTAATATCTGTATATTTTATTTTATTTTTTTTGTTAACCATAGATTTCAGTAATGCTGAATATATTTTAGGAACCTTTTTTTTTAAAAAAAAGATAGGGAATATGTCACAGAACATCTTATTTTCCTTCTTTGTGCTGGACAATATTCCCCCCCATACACACATTCTCTCGTCCTTTTTTGTGGTTGGATCTAACACTAACTGTATTGTTTTATTACATCAATAAACTATATGTGGACCAGGCCTGCAACACAGTGTTGTTGTATCTGCGGGTGACTGTGCTTTCAGGTGCCTTTGGATTGTCACCTGGAGCCCCACAGGTGGCTGAAAAGGTGTGCTAGGCAGTGTTAGGGGGTTGGTTAACACTACGCCTTTGCTGTGAATGGCCTTGTTTTAATACCTTGGAGGAACTAAGAAGAAGAGATTGGATTCACTACCCGAAGGAGGTTTACAATCTCTTCCCCTCCCCCTCCCCACAACAGACACCCTGTGAGGTAGATGGGGCTGAGAGAGCTCTCTCAAGAACTGCCCTTGAGAGAATAGCTCTGAGAAAACGTGTGACCAACCCAAGGTCACACCAGCAGCTGCATGTGGAGGAGTGGGGAATCAAATCCGGTTCTCCTAGATTAGAGTCTGTGCTCTTAACCACTACACCAAACTGACTCTCAGGACAAAGTACTGAATTCAAGACTAAGAAGAAGAGATTGGATTTATACCCCGCCCTTCACTCGGAGTCTCAGAGCGGTTTACAAACTCCTTTCCCTTCCCCTCCCCACAACAGACACCCTGTGAGGTAGGTGGGGCTGAGAGAGCTCTTTCCGGAAATGCTCTTTCAGGGACAGCTCCGACAGAACTATCGTGTGCCCAAGGTCATCCAGCATCTGCAAGTGGAGGCGTGGGGAATCAAACCCGGTTCTCCCAGATTAGAGTCCGTGCACTTCACCACTACACCAAACTGACTAAATGGGTTGGATCTATTTTGTTTTTGAGCAGGCAGGAAAACTGTCTGGGAGAGAGGCTGTAGCTCAGTAAAAAGGCTTTGCTTGGCATGCAGAAGGCATCAGATTCAATCCCCGGCATCTTCTGTTGGAAGGGTCAGGTAATAGGTGATGTGAACGACCTCCACTTGAGACCCTGGAAAGCCAGTGCTAGCCTGAGTAGACACTCCCGACCCTGATGGACCGATGGCCTGATTCCATGTATAAGGCGGTTTCATATGTAACTCCAGACAACAAGCTAAGAGCACACAGTCTCTAGAGGATACACTGATACCAGGGCGCTGTGAAGTCACCGCCTCTCTTTCAGTTGCCCAAGACGAGCAATCATGAAATCAGTACGGTGGGATGTTACAGCCAGGTTCCAAAGAAATAGCTGCACAGTTTAGCACAAGAGGAAGAAGAGTAAGTTTTTATACCCCCCTTTTCTCTGACCTAAGGAGTCTCAAAGTGGCTTACAGTCACACTCCCGATCCCTCCCCACAACAAGCACCTTGGGAGGTGGGTGGGGCTGAGAGCGTTCGGAGAGAACTGTGACTGGCCCAAGGTCACCCAGCAGGGTTCATGTGGGGGAGTGGGGAATCGAATTCCATTCTCCAGATTAGAGTCTGGTGCTCTTAACCGCTATACCACGGTGGCTCCCTAATGGCTTGCTAATGTGGGATATGCTGTGGGGTAAGGAAAGAGGCTGTCTTGTTGCTCTGCATTACTGGTGGCTGGGCACATCATAAAGCATCCCATGACCATAAACCAAGCTCCCCAGAAGTCCGCTCGCTCTCTACATTAGTTATGCACCAGTCTGATTATGTGAATTGTTTCCCGAACACATAGATATTTTAACATATTGTCGTCTATGCTAGCTGGGACCTGGATGGCCCAGGCTAGCCTGATCTGCTCAGATCTCGGAAGCTAAGGAGGGTCAGCCCGTCTGTATTTGGATGGGAGACCACCAAGGAAGTCCAGGGTCACTATGCAGAGGCTTGAAAACCCTACAGGGTTGCCATAAGTTGACTGCAACTTGACGGCACTTTACGCATACACAGAAGAAGAAGAGATTGAATTTATACCCTGCCCTTCACTACCCAAAGGAGTGGCTTACGATCTCCTTTCCCTTCCCCTCCCCACAACAGGCGCCCTGTGAGCAGTGTTCCCTCTTAAGCTGTGGAGTCTTGTAAGCAAAAACTCTACTTCGTGAGCTACTGGAATTAAAATTGTGATCGAGCGATTTGGCCGCTGCGTAAATTAGTTTGCTCCGGAGCCATCCTTCCTTAGCTAAGGCAAAAATTTGGGAGCTGGAGGCTAAAAAGCTGTGAGCTAGCTCACACTAACTCAGCTTAGAGGGAACACTGCCTGTGAGGTAGGTGGGGCTGAGAGAGCTCTCTCGAGAACTGCTCCTCAGAGAACTCGTGACTGACCCAAGGTCACCCAGCTGGCTGCATGTGGAGGAGTGGGGAATCAAACTTGGTTTGCCCAGATTAGAGTCCGCACTTCTGACCACTACACCAAACTGGCTCTTGATGCTACTTGGGTACTGATTCTTATTCAGCTGCCCGTATGGCTTCTGCAACTTCAAAAACACTAAAATAGTGTAGTGTCGGCAATTGAACTGTTAGCATTCAGATGCAGGTCCAGTCTTTTTAAAAATAGCATTCCTCATCTTACCTGACAGTTTAGTCCAGTTTTAGTCTTGCATGCATAGAAACCTCCTTATATACTCATCTCAGTGTGGCTGCGTAGAAAGTGGCCTTTGAAAAGGCAATATATTTTTGCCTCTTTCACACACCACTTAACTAGACTTCCACAACTGCTGCCTGAAGTTGAATGTTTGCAAAGAATTGAAAGTACTGCCGGGGGGGGGGGGGGACACAATGTGCTAAAGGTGAAGGTTTCCCTTGCTCGAAAACCAGTCGAATCTAACTCTAGGCGCCGGTGCTTATCTCTGTTTCCAAGCTGAAGAACCAGCACTGTCCAAAGACGTTTCCATGGTCTTTGGGGCTAGAGATGGGAGCTCACTCCATCCTGTGGCACTAGGGTCTTGAACTGCCGAACTATGGACCTTCCGGTCTTCAGCTCAGCGTCTTAACCTCTGAGCCACCACAGCCCCTATGTACGAGTTTATGCCAAATGGACTTACACTTTGTCCAATTTGCCTCTTGAGGAGAAAAAACCTGGTACGAAGGTGGGTGGAATGTAGATTTTTTTCTTAAAGGAAATGAGCAGATTTTAAACGACCTACACAGCAAAGACTTCTGTACTGTAATGGCATTAGGTCTGAAAGGTTCAGGGAAAGTACACTCATCTGAATTTTTCCCAGCTTTCAGCAAACACGAACATGAACAGTTTTGAAGAGAAGACCTATAAACGGTTCAATATGAACATCACATTTTCCTGTTGAGTTTTTAGGAAAAGGAGATTCGGTTGTTTATAACTCAACGGAAACATTCCAGCATTTTATAGTATATTCTTCCATGATGTCATTCTTTAGAGAAGCCGCTAACTGCCCAGATGATGCCATCTGTGTTTTCTTGCTTTACCCATTTCTGAAATCAATTTCTCCTCTTGCCCTTTTTTTGCTTCTCCAGATGCACAGGCATTTCCTCCATGGTCCCTTAAGTCAGCTAATAATAAAAACGCACCAAAACCCAGGCGATACAAGAATAAAAGAGAACTACCATCTCTTATTTTAACTTGGATCTTTGTATTCAAGGAAGCAATTGATTTGCCTCATTTTAAAAACCAGGTTTTGATTGGGAGGTCAAGTGTAATTCTTTGGGTATCAATCTGCTTGTGGTGCCATACAGGACTTGACTGGAGTGCGTGAGACAGAACCATAAGCCAACTGTCTGAAAAATTACCCTTCCATCAAATCATTTGCCTAAACAGAGTGACCAAATGGGGACAGTCTTTCCAGCAGTTGAAAAGAGAGAATTGCGGCTTTCCTTGCTGCTACGTGGGAATGGGTTTGTCAAAACCTGGTGTGTCCCGTCCCCCCCCCACCGCCCCATAAGCCACCTTAAGCCTGCATTTGGAGAGAGAGGCAGTGTGTAAATAGTCTAAAGAAAAGTTACATACTTTTAAACCAGCTAGAATCAAGTCCAGTAGCACCTTAGAGACCAACCAAAAAAAAATTCGAGTATAATAAGCTTTTGAGAGTCAAAGCAACCTTCATCAGATCTTGGTATCCGATGAAGGGAGCTTTAACTCAAAAACCCTGAAAACCTTTTTGTCTCTTAAGGTGCGACTGGACTCAAATCTAGCTGTTCTATTGCAGACCAACAGGGCTCTCCTCTGAAACGATGCTAGAACCTATATATTTTATTTATTTATTTAAAACAGAGACCACAAGGCAGAGAACATAAACATTTTTTTTAAAAAAATCAAACAATTAAAATACAGCTAAAACAATAAAATTCAGCTAAAAACACAGCACTAGAAAGAGGACCAATAACCATTATCTACCTGCCTACGTTCTGTAAGGTAGTATAGTATCCCTCCCTACTGGCATCTGAATTCTACAAATCCTTCCAGCCCTCCAGTAACCCACTCACCTGGGAGGAAAGAAGCCAGTTTGCTTCGCCTTCAGCCCGGCAGGAACATAACGGCAAGTGCTGGCCAAAACAGGTTCCTCACCAGTTACTCTTTCGACTCCCCCTAAAACGCTGTGGTCCAAAGAGGCTGCCCCGTGGCCGCGCTCCGCTTGGAACTGAGGATGCTTGTCAAAGATGCAGGAGGAAGATGCAAATGAGTCGAACTCTGCCGGCCAATCCGAAGCGTCCGGCCACGCCCACCATACGTGCGGCTCGGCACCCGAGACCGAGCCGAAGGCGCTCTCCCCCCGCCCGCCCTCGCCTCCGCATCAATGTAGACGCTCGCCTGGCTTGGCGAACCTACGTGTGTTTTCGCATGTTGGAGTCGGCCTGGCTGGGATTGCACGGGACGACACTCCATGGTGACCTTCCCTCCCTGAGGAACAGAACGAAGTTTGAGTCCGGCGGCGCCTTTGAGAGCAGCAAAGTTGAATTCTGGATGTATAGTTTCCTGTGGATGCACACTTCTTCAGATACAGTAAAACAAATTTCCTTAAACCATAATATATATATGGGGGGGGGGGTTTAGTTCCTAGGAAGGGCTAGTTAGAGTCAAGATGCATGAATAACTGGGCATTAGCGAAGATTGGACTAAGGCACTTGGTAGACCTGTGAATGGCAGCAGATTAGCACACAAATAACAAGAGTTAACACAGGGATGTGATAACTAAGCTTTAGTCTAGTGGCGCTTTTAAGACTACCCCAGCTGAGATCTTCTTCCCTCCCCCAACCCCATCCTCACCAGGATCTGACCGCAAATCCCCAGGTATTTCCCAACCCAGAACTGGTAGCTCTAAAAAGAAGAAGAGAAGAGATTGGATTTATACCCCGCCTTTCACTTGGAGTCTCAGAGCGGGTTTACAAACTCCTTCCGCCCTTCACTACCCAAGGGAGTCTCAGAGCGGCTTACAAACTCCTTTCCCTTCCCCTCCCCACAACAGACACCCTGTGAGGTAAGTGGGGCTGAGAGAGCTCTAACAGAAACAGCTCTTTTTCAAGAACAGCTGTGCCAGAACTACGGCTTGCCCAAGGTCATCCAGCAGGTGCAAGTGGAGGAGTGGGGAATCAAAAACCGGTTCTCCCAGGTTGGAGTCCGCGCACTTAGCCACTACGCCAATCTGGCTCTAAGGGAGAGGCAGAGCGATACAACATAAGACCTTTAAAAAGGGAAATTAGAAACTAAATATGTGGCCTGGCGCAGAGGTCCATCAGTGGCCCTTAGCCACAAGGTATAGATAGGAACTCTCAGTCTGGGGCAACTGATGCTCTGTATTCTTAGTGCTTGACGTGGGCGGGGGGTGGGGGGGCAACAGTGGGAGAGCTTCTAGTGTCCTGCCCCCCACTGGTGGACCTCCTCAGGGCACCTGGTGTTTCTGGCCACTGTGTGACACAGAGTGTTGGACTGGATGGGCCACTGGCCTGATCCAACACTGGCTTCTCTTATGTTCTTATGATCAAGATGGGGAGCCGTGTTAGTCAGTTTGTAGCAGTAGAAAACAGCAAGAGTCCAGAAGCACCTTAAAGACTCACAAAATTCGTGGCTGTAATTTATATGCATAGTGTCACCGCAAGGGGTCCCTCGCAACTCCTCGCAAACGGGTACTGGGTTTCCTTTAATAGCTGGTACCGGGAAATAAGGGATGTTCCTGGGAAAAGATCTGTAGACCACAGGAGTGCAATACCTTTTCATTTCTGATGACTAACCAAAATATACGCTGCGAAGTCTGAGGAGGAAGGCAGGATAGAAATCTTGTAAAATAAAGAAAGCCGGTGCAAGCTTTCAGGTGGCCCGGAACTCTTCATTCATCTTGTGGGTTTTAAGTGCAGTCAAGCACTTCCGATTTATGGCATCGCTATGAATTAATGACCTCCCCAGAATTCTACTGTTAACAGACTTGTCTGGGTTGGACCTTAAGTACAACAAATTGGGGGAGCTTGACTTCAGATGTATCGGAAGAAGTGTGCTGGCACAGGAAAGCTTATAGCCAGAATTAAACTTAGTTGGTCTTAAAGATGCCCACTGGACTCAGACTATGCTCTTAAAAGATTTATTGTGCGACAAGCTTCCCTGGTGGACTTAGTCAGTTTCCTGAAGTATGTCATGAATTGGGAACGAATGGGCACAGAAAGAGAACTGTGAACAGTGGAAACGAAAGGCAATGAAATGCAAGAGCTATGGGGGAATCCACGAGCCCGCTTCCTTGCTTTTCTGGTCTGCTGCTTACATTCCTCCCCCCCCCCCCCCCCCCCGGTGTGTGTGTTAAGGGAGAATGGTTTTATATGCATTTGTCAGCCAAGAATACACTCCTTGCACCCGGTGAAGTGGGCTCACAATAAAGCTGCTAGCCCTTAAGGTGTCTCAAGAGACTCATCTTTGTTTTGAGTTCGTACAGATAAGCAAAATATTAAGCACCAAAATCATCAGAGAGAGGAAAAAATGATTGATTTACATGATTTATAGTCCGCATCAAGACTCAAGGCGGATTACAGAGGGTAAATCAATACAAGCAATAGGATGGAAAATGCTGCTGCTGCTGATAATAGTTGTTATTGTTATTATTATTATTTTCCAAACCTCTAAAATGAATAGAGGAAAAAACAGAAATATCGACACGCGAAAAAACTACTGGACCGGCTCATACAGACAAGGTTTTTTAAAAAGGAAATTTATTGCCCTTTTAAACGACTTCCCAAACGCGAACCAAAGGCGCCTTCAGCGAGGAAGAAAACTCAGTCGGGGCGGTGCGAAGAGCCAAACTATGACTTCGATTGGTTGAAACCGCCTGCTCTCGCTCCGCCTCTGTCTGGGTTGGAGTCTTTCCTTAAAAGGGCGTGCTAGCAAGGGGGGGGGGACTTCCTTAAGCAGGCTTTGGTCCCCGATGGCGCCCTTTGCTGTGGCATTTCACGGGTTAATGGAGCTCCCGGGTTTACCGTTCGCCAGAGTGTTGGGGGGCGGGGGGAAAATCCCCTCTTGCGCGCACGCGCAGTTGAGGCGCGAGTCTCCGGCGGGGAGCCGGGCGGCCGGGTGGGAAGATGGCGGGCGGCTGGCCGGGCCTGAAGACCGACTGCGAGGCGCTCCTCACCGCCTTCCAGGAAACCGACAGCGTCCGCTTCGAGGTCTTCGCCTCGCTGTGGCAGCAGCGCCGCTTCCACACCGTCTTCTAGTGAGCGCCGTTTCCGGGGGGGGAAGGGGCTGCCCCCCTAAGAGTTGCCAACCTCCAGGCAGGGCCGGGAGACCTCCCGGAATGACAGTGGATTTCCAGGCTGCAGAGAAAATGGCCGCTTTGGAGGGCGGGCTCGGAGGCATTGTGCCCCACTGAGGCCCCTCCCCTGCCCAAACCCTGCCCCCCCCCCAAGCTCCACCTCCGTCTCTCTAGGTTTTCCCCTAATCCAGAGTTGCCAACCCTGTCTCAGCCCTCTTGGCTTTGCATGCTGGGGCGGGGGGGGGGGGGGTTGGGGGTTGGCAAGGCTCCCTCTAAGCTGTGGGGTCTTGTGAGCAAAACTTCTACTGTCTGAGCTGCTGGCCTTAAAGTGGTGAGCGAGCTGCAATGAATTAGTTTGCTCTGGAGCCCCATCCTTCCTGAGCTAAGGTGAAAACCTGTGAGCTGGAGGCTTTAAATTCACAAATACCTCCCCCTCCATGCCCCCAGTGACCCCCTGCTCCATGCCCAAAAGAGAGAGACAAAACCCCTCCAGGATCCCTGGCCAAACCGGCCTGGAGGAAAATGGGTTCCTGGCTCCCAAAGTGGCGATCAGCATTTCCCTGGGCACATAAGAAAGGGCCACGAGAACTAAGCCCTGAGGCAACCCTTCCTGCCCTCCCTCTCATGATCTGCCTAAGTTCACAGAACCAGCATGGCTGTCAGATGGCCATCTAGCCTCTGTTTGAAAACCTCCAAAGAAGGAGGGCCCACCACCTCCTGAGAAGGCCTGTCCCACTGAGGAATTGCTCTGACGGTCAGGAAGTTCTTCCTAATGTTTAGCCGAAACCTCTTCTGATTTAATTTCTGGTCCGACCTTCCGGGGCAACAGAAAACAACTCTGCGCCGTCCTCTATATGGCAGCCCTTCAACTACTTGAAGACGGTTATCATATCACCTTCCAGTTGTCATGATAGATGGTCCGTAACAGTCCCTTTGTGGTCTCAAATGCTTCAGTATCTCTGCTGTTGGTGGATGGTTTTGTGCCAGGCCCTTTCCGGCGCTGATTTTTCTATCATTGATTTTTCTGTCTTCCATTCATCTTTCGTGTTCTGTTGTATATGATCTATGAGCTCAACCTAGATGTGTCCTTCATTTTGTCCAGTGGCAGAATAAGAACTCCGGAGCAGATTAAGTTCACCAAAGATGCCCTGGCTCTCGTCTGGCCATACTTCTTGCCTCCTTACGCGTTTCAAATCCGAGTCGGTGCTCTTTATCTCCTCTACGGGTTGTACAACACACAGCTTTGTAAGCCGACACAGAAGGTGAGTTGGGGGTCACGTTTGCTGCTCCATCCCTTTTCTCTTCTATTCCCTGTCCCCCAAAAACTTGTATGATTTTCTTCTGTCATATCTTAGTGACAGCAGTCTTTGGGATTTAAAATAAAGCTAGTATAGAGCAGTCTTGAAGAAGGTGGATGGTAAGCTGAGTGAGTCCTGAGAGCCAGTTTGGTGTAGTGGTTAAGTGTGCGGACTCTAATCTATGGCGGGAGAAACAGCGGCGCTTCCCTGGCTCCCATCTCGGCCCTGCCCTCCTTCCCTCCGACAGCTGAGGCAACATGCCAGCCCCAGCCTGCCTGCACAGGGGAAAACTGCCCGCCACCTGCTTCAGCTCCCTGGACGGCATGGTGGGCTCCACCCGGGCACACGCAAAGGGAGGGAGGATGGAGAGGGAGGGTGAGCGGGCGAGGTCCCGGGTGCCAAGGCCAGCAAATCCAGAAAAGACGCAGAAAATCAGGCGGCGGGCAGGTCGTGGGCAAGGTGCAGCACATGACGTAGCACGGTGAGGTTTTCCTGAATGTATACCAGAATGAATATTTTTTAAAAGAGGGTTGCTAGCAGCAGGACTTGTGGGGGCGAGGCTGTTGTGGGAGGGGGCATAGCCCCATCCTGCCCCACTGTAGCCACCTGCTTGATCATCCTAAGGTGGCTAGCGCTTAATGGCAATTTATACGCACACACTTAGAACCGTAGAATCCTAGAGTTGGAAGGGACCTCCAGGGTCATCTGGTCCAACCCCCTACACAACGCAGGAAATTCACAAATACCCCTCCACACTCACAGTGACCCCTGTTTCACGCCCAGAAGATGACAAAAAACCTCCAGGATCCCCAGCCAAACAGGCCTGGAGAAAATTGCTTCCTGATCCCAAAGCGGTAATCAGCATTTCCCTGGGCGTGTAAGAAAGGGCCACGAGAACTAAGCACTGAGGCAACCCTCCCTGCCCTCCCTTCTCGTGATCTGCCGAAGTTCACAGGATCAGCATTGCTGTCAGAATCTAGCCTCTGTTTGAAAACCTCCAAAGGAAGAGAGCCCACCACCTCCCGAGGAAGCCTGTTCCCCTTCCTAAGGTTTAGCTTCAGTGCCCTTGTGCAACGACTGATCCTAGTCTTTTAGATGTAGATGCGAGTACACACATTTTTGTGGCTGTGGAAATTTCCCATTTTCAAGTGACGCTTCAGTGGCTGCTTTATTATTATTATTTTTTTTAAAAAAACACACCAGCAGGAGTAATATGTAGGTCTGCCTAGAGATGACACTTTTTGTGTGTGTGAAAAATCAAAATACTGTGCATGCAATGTTTAACTTCCTAATAAAACCTAGACTTATTTTCCTGCTTTAACAACATAAAATGCGTTATTTATAACTTGGCATGGACAGTTGTACTAATGGGGGTAGTCATGGAATTTAAACGTATAAATGCCGTAACAGGTTTTGTAGTAAGCCCCTCCCATCTTTACCCAGATTTCCCAATTTTTCCATTGGAAAAAAGACCTGGGGAGCAGAAAAACTCCAGTTCCTCCCTCCCTCCCTCTCAGGGCTTACAATTTCCATGAAGCGGCCTTAGTTTTTAGGTATTAATCAACACTATTAGAATTTACGTCTTTCATCTGGTTAGCAGTATGAGCTTTTCTCAGCTTTGCTGTATCTAGGTTGTATTTCTGACCTGATATCTGGAGATATACCAGTGTGATCCCTGTTCCAGATCCGAGTCGCGCTCAACGATTGGTCTGAGGTCATGAACTTCCAGCAGGAGCTGATAAACTCCCAGCATTACGACGCGGCTTATGTTTTCAGGAAGCTCCGCACGGACAGAGCGTTCTACTTCACGGCAATGCCAAAGTTGGTGAGTTTACAACAACAGTACAGCACACAGCAAAAAGTAGCCAAGAATAACAAAAAAGCAACTGTGAGCTGAATTTCCCGCCAAATATTCCCAAAGGAGACTTCAACAAAGTGAAATCAAATGCATCTATTGTCTGGAACAAATCTATCCATATAATCCATCATAGGAAAATGCAGAAGCCAAAGAATATAAATATCCAAGAGTCCCACACTTTTCCTAGGTAGTTTTTCCAGTGTTTCAGACTTTTGGTCCTTCCTCAGGAACAATGGACAACTACTGACAGTCTCATTCCATCTTCTTTTAAGATAACTGCTTTTCTATTACTACAACATTGGGCAAGGACTTCTTCGCTCTAATCGGCACCCCTAAAGGTCCTGTGACATTGAAGCAGCCTAATCATAGAATCATAGAGTTGGAGGGGACTTCCAGGGTCATCTAGTCCAACCCCCTGCACAATGCAGGAAATTCACAAATACCTCCTCCCCCGCCCACACACACCCTTGTCCAGCAGATGACAAAACACCTCCAGGATCTCCAGCCAAACTGGCCTGGAGAAAAATGGCTTCCTGACCCCATAATGGTGATCAGCCTTTCCCTGGGCATGTAAGAAAGGGCCACAAGAACTGAGCACTGAAACAACCTTTCCTACCTTCCCTCTCATGCTCTGCCTAAGTTCACATAGAATTAGGTCAAGTCCACTCCTGACTTAATGCCGGTGTGTCTTACAGAAACGTGTGCTTTCTTGCTTTGTGAATATAACTACTGCGATCTTCGTAGCAACCGTTCTGGAGGGTCAAGAATGCCGCCTGTGTCAGGACCTGCTCACGTTTCACTTCGTCGGGGTCCCAGTTGATCTGTTTTGCCTCCCGTTTCCTTTTTTAAAAATCCTGACATGTGACCTTCTCTCCATAGCTTAATTTTAGGGCTAAAAGGGCATCACCCGATACAGCTGAGATTAAGAAGGAATTCAAGGACCTGAGCGACCGAGTTTCCATGCTTGCAACCGACGACGTCTTAGAGGTACGCCAGTTTGTTCTTCACGGTGGCCATCGTAAGATGGTGTCTGCCCCTTTTGTCTGTCTGGAGATTTAAGAACATAAAGAGAACATAAGAGAAGCCAATGTTGGATCAGGCCAGTGGCCCCTCCAGTTCAACGCTCTGAGTCACACAGTGGCCAAAAACACCAGGTGCCCTCAGGAGGTCCAGCAGTGGGGCCAGGACACTAGAAGCCCTCCCACTGTTGCCCCCCCCCCAAGCACCACGAATACAGAGCATCACTTGCCCCAGACTGAGAGATCCTAGCTATACTTTGTGGCTAATAGCCACTGATGGACTTCTGCTTCTGCACTTGCAAGCACTCGTGTGCATAGAAATATACATTTACATACTGAGGCAATACCTTCATATGCTAGGACAGCAAAAAAAAAAGTCCCTTCTACAATGTATCTGGAATTGGTACACCTCCGGATTGTATAGGCTGTAGCTCCTAGTTTTCCCACATAGTTGTTTTTAGAATGGGAGGATCTTTTCAGTAGAATTGTACTCTGTGAGTATGCTGCATTGGTCTGCCCAAGACACAGAATTCTTTTATATATATATATGTGTGTGTGTGTGTGTGTGTGTGTGTGTGTGCGTGCGCGCGCGCGCGTATGCGTGTGTGTGTATGCGTGTGTGTGTCTCTCTCTATATATACGTATGTATGTATGCATGCGTATGTATGTGTGTGTGTGTGTATATATATATATATATATAATGTAATTGAAGGGGTACAGGGGAAAAATGAGGGAAGGGGTGTAAAATAATCATCAGAAGCTTTTACATTTGTAGAGAAGACAATTCTAATGTATAAGACATAGACCAAGAATAGAATAATCAAAGTATTTTGGTGTAGTGGTTAGGAGTGTGGATTCAGTTTAGTGTAGTGGTTAGGAGCATGGACTCTAATCTCTCAGCCCCACCTACCTCACAGGGTGTCCTTGTTGTGGGGAGGGGGAAGGGAAAGGAGGTTGTAAGCCACTCTGAGACTCCTTCGGGTAGTGAAGGGCGGGGTATAAATCCAATCTCATCTTGGTTACATACATTTCTTATAATATCCATATACTTTTGTAGGCATACCGATTTTTAGCAATTTAGTATAAATTTTTGCATGCCATCTATGGCACCTGAATAACTATAATTTCTTCCTACCTCTGCGATTATTTCAGGAAGTGCATACTTGTCATGATTAACCTTTACCCGTAATATGAATAATATATTTTCAACTTCTGCTGAAATTTTTCAATTGGTCTTTTGTTTACTTGATTCATTAATTTTGCCGTTACAGTATATTCAGCTAATTTATCCCACCAAGCTTCTCTCGCTGGGCAATCTTGTTTTCCAAATAGGCACAACTGTGTTCTTGCCACAGTTAGCATATATCTAAATAAGCCTTGTGATTTTTTTCAATGTTATCTGGCATCATTGCCAATAATATTTTCTTTAATTCAATGGAAATTTGGTTTTAAGAATTTTCTGGATCTCTGCATGTATTTCAATTCAGCGTTTCCTTGGGGTTTTTTTTTTACAAGTCCACCACATATGACGGAAAGTGCCTTCTAATTCTTTGCATTTCCAACAAATTCCCTTATAATTCTTGTCCACTTTTTTTGATGTCCATTGGAGTAAGATTGTATATTATATTATGTTGTGAGCCGCCTAGAGCCAGTTTTGGTAAGGCGGGATATAAATCGAAACTAATAAATAAAAATAAATAAATAAATAAGATACCAATGGAAGAACATCTTACATCTCATCAGTCTTAATCATCGTTCCAGAGGGCAGCCACGTGGTCTGCAGTAGAATCGCTATAGTCAACCCCAGTAGCACCCTAGAGCTCCCTTCGTCAGATGTCTTACAAAGGGAGTTTTGACACTCAAAAGCTCCTACGCCAAAAATCTTGTTGGGCTCTAAGGTGCTACTGAACTTGAATCTAGCGTTAACTACAAAATGGCTGCGTCAGGAAGTGGAGCCAACCGCAGAGTGTCAAAGAGTAAGTCTGTGCATTTAGGGCAAAAGTTCTGTTTAACAGGATGCCTTTTTAAATGCACATGTTGTTTAAAAATATTTCCTTGCATGCACACACAGCTGGATAAGAAACCCTCACCCCTGCAGTATCTGTCTCCATTGTGCAGGCATCTAACCCGGCTTTACATGGACTGGGCAAAACCTCCACCTGGCTCCTCCCACTTTCTGAAAACACTTTGATGGGACCCAGGAAAGTTGCCAATGAGCACGGTGGTGCCCAGAGGCATCACGCTGGGGGTTTAGTTGTTGCTGGTGTGACTTTGGGTCAGTCACAAGTTCTCCAAAGAGCTCTCTCAGCTCCACCTACCTCACGGGGTGTCTGCTGTGGGGAGGGGAAGGGAAAGGAGTTTGTAAGCCGCTCTGAGACGCCGAGTGAAGGGCGGGGTATAAATCCAATCCCTTCTTCTCCTCTTCTTCTTCTTTTAAGGAACTTGAGAATGTCCATAAGCACTACCAAAAAATGAAGTGTCTGATCTCCATGGACAAGTCCCAGCCGGACAAGGCTCTCGATCTGATAAAAGACGACTTTGTCGTCAGTTTCAAGAATATGATCCTGGAGCATCAGCAGTGGCAGAAAGACAAGCTGGTAGGTGACTTGAGTGCGGTTTATTGTGTGTCATCTGGACTGTGGGCTGCGTGGCTTGGAAGCCATTTCACACTTTGAAGTCTGTATCGATCACACATTCTGCGTGTGTGGGCCTTTTTGCTGGTGGCACCAAAACTCTAGGAACGCTCTCCTCAGGGAGACTCGTCTGCCCCTTCCGTTACCATCTTCCGTCAGCAGGTGAAGACATTTGCATTTCATCTGGCACTCCCTTAGTGATTACTCATCCCTGCCCTAAGTTTTAATTGTTTGGGGGGTTTTGTGCATATTTTAGCTTTGGTTTTAATTGTTTCGATGCTGTGTTTTTGTTGGTTTTAGAGATCTGATTTTTATTAGGTGTGTTTTAATTTGTTAACCGCTTTGGTGGCTCTTACGAGGTCAGAAAGGTGACCCTGTGTCAAGAAACTGGTTCCTTTAAGAGAGTTTTTCCACATGTTAGCTTTCTTGACTGTAGAAGTCCTCACTCCCACCTGCTAGCCTGTTCTCAGAACTGTTGCTTAGCTTGGCAGAAGTAATAAACTTGCAGCAGCTGCGAACTGTCATCTAAAGTGGTTGATAGCTCGCAATTTAGAGATCTGTCCTGGTCACAGCTTTCTTTTGGCTACATGGCTTTTCTTTCTGCACTGAGAACTTCAGCTCCACCAGAAAAAAAAATTGCCCCACATGCTACAAATTCCCGGCTACGGGCCTGAAAGGGACCTTACAGTGCATCTCAAAGATGCTCAGCCTTTGGCAGGTTTCTAGGGGAGAAGTTCCACAATAAAAAGGGCCAGCAGGGCAAAAGCTGGAAGAGCCTGATAAGAACATCAGAAGAGCCCTGCTGGATCAGACCAGTCGTCCATCTGGTCCAGCATCCTGTCTCACACAGAGGCCAACCAGTTCCCCTGGAGGGCCAACAACAGGGCACTGAGGCCGAGGCCTTCATAAGAACATCAGAAGAGCCCTCCTGGATCAGACCAGTGGTCCATCTAGTCCAGCATCCTGTCTCACACAGTGGCCAGCCAGTTCCTCCGGAGGGCCAACAACAGGGCAGAGAGGCCGAGGCCTTCATTAGAACTCAAGAAGAGCCCTGCTGGATCAGACCAGTGGTCCATCCAGTCCAGCATCCTGTCTCACACAGTGGCCAGCCAGTTCCTCCGGAGGGCCAACAACAGGGCAGAGAGGCCGAGGCCTTCGTTAGAACTCAAGAAGAGCCCTGCTGGATCAGACCAGTGGTCCATCCAGTCCAGCATCCTGTCTCACACAGTGGCCAGCCAGTTCCTCCGGAGGGCCAACAACAGGGCAGAGAGGCCGAGGCCTTCATTAGAACTCAAGAAGAGCCCTGCTGGATCAGACCAGTGGTCCATCTAGTCCAGCATCCTGTCTCACACAGTGGCCAGCCAGTTCCTCCGGAGGGCCAACAACAGGGCAGAGAGGCCAAGGCCTTCCTCTAACGTTGCCTCCTGGCTCTGGGATTCAGACGATTACTGCCCTTGAATGTGGAGGTTCGCCTCAGTCACCATGGTTAGCAGCCACTGATAGACTTATCCTCCATGAATCGTCTTTTAAAGCTGTTTATTCCTGTGGCCGTCATTACATAATCTGGCAGAGAATTCTACAGTTTTAATCACTCTGAGTGAAGCAGTGGGTGCATACTTCCAGTACCTGCTCCTGTTCAGGGTTTATCCGTGCATGGTACTAGTATCTGCAATTCCTCTCGGTTGTGTGAGCAGCTCGTATCTCTAATCTCTGTGTTTAAGTCTTTATGTTGAAACGTCTGGTCTTCCAGGAGCCATCCTTAATGAGCAGGAGCAAAGAAGGGACCAGTGACAAAGAAGGAACTTCTCGAGAGACAGAGGTAAGGAAGTTCCTATGGTGATTCCTAGTACTAAGAGTGCAATCCTAAACAGAATCATTCCAGTCTAACCCCGTTGCCTAAGAACATAAGAGAAGCCCATGTTGGAGAAGCCCAAGCACCAAGAAACAAGAGCATCACTTACCCCAGTCTTCCTACCTATATGTTGTGCCTAATAGCCACTGATGGACCTCTGCTCCATATGTTTATCCAGTCCCCTCCAGAAGCTGTATATGCTTGTAGCCGCCACCACCTCCTGTGGCAGTGAATTCCATGTGTTAATCACTCTTCGGGTGAAGAAGTACTTCCTTTTATCCATTCTCTAACCCGACTGCTGAGCAATTTTATTGCATGCTTACGATTTCTTGTATTGTGAGAAAGGGAGAAAAGGACTTCTTTCTCCACCTGCTCTATCCCATGCATCATCTTATAAACCTCGATCATGTCACCCCTCAGCCGTCGTTCTCCAAGCTAAAGTGCCCCAAGCGCTTCGGCCTTTCTTCATAGGGAAAGTGCCCTTCGATACAAGGCTGATTTTTAAAAATTATTATTATGAGGCAGTTGAAATGAAAAATAAGTCTGTGGATGAAAGGAAAGGAAGGGAAGGGGGGGAAAGAAAAGGAAGGACTTCCTTTTATCCATCCTCTAACCCAACTGCTGAGCAATTTCATTGCATGCTTACGCTTTCTTGTATTGTGAGAAAGGGAGAAAAGTCCTTCTTTACCTGCTCTGTCCCATGCATAATCTTGTAAACCTCGATCATGTCACCCCTCAGCCACCGTTTCTCCAAGCTAAATTGCCCCAAGCACCTTAACCTTTCTTCACAGGGAAAGTGTTCCGTCCAACCCTTTTATCATCCTAGTTGCCCTCCTCTGCACTTTTTCCAATGCTTTAATATCCTTTCTGAGGTGTGGCAACCAGAACTGTACGTTGAAAGGAACTCTCCTTAAGACTGGAGTAACTCTCCTTGGGACTGCACTGGAAGGGACATAAGAGCTTGCTATCCAGTCATCAGCTGATCCGGCTAAGCATCCCATCAATGGAAGACTAAATCATTGTAAATTCAGCGGAGTCCAATGGCGTGTTCAGATTTCAAAGGAAGTCTGTGTGGTGCAGTACACCCTAGTCACTGCTACATCATTTACTTTTACCTAACCTACTGTTATTCCTGATTTAATTGTGCAGGACAGCTGACAGTATTTGAGGACAAACTGGTACCTCTTCCCAATGGTTAGGCTCCTGTGGCATGCCGGAAGGGAGTCATATACACAACACAAGCAGCTGCCTTGTATCGCATCAGAGCATTGGTCTGTCAGGGTTAGCATTGCCTACTCAGACTGGCAGCAGCTCTCCAAGATCTAGGGCAGAGGTCTCTCACATCACCTACTGCCTGGTTCTTTTAGCTGGAGATGCTGGGGATTGAACCTGCAACCTTCTGCATGCCAAGCAGATGCTCTACCACTGAGCCACGGCCCCTCCCCACGCCAGTGTCTGTCCCAGAGGCATTCTTTCGTGTGGGTATGAAATGGCACTGCCTCCAGAACAAGATGCAGCAGTTCAGCCCTGACCCGGATTCTTCCTACGTCAAGCATGACTGTTGATTGCATATGTTTTAATGGGTTTTGAATTTTATTGTATTTATTGAAACGATGTGACCCACCCTGAGCCCATTTACAGGATGGGCAGGATATAAATGCGGAAAATAAGATAAATAAATAAATGATGCCAAAAAAAGAGAGAAAAAGATGCAGCAGTTCAGAGTGCAGAAACAATCAGTGATCCGCCTTGGTAGAATGTCAGCCCTGAACTTTGCTTCAGCATATAATATAGATGATTATTTCCCACGTTGCAGAGGACCAAAAAGATAACCTGTGAAACTGGGTGTGAGCTTTTCTAACTTTGTTGTTGTTGCTTGTTTATTTGTTTATTTGTTTATTTATTTCCCCAGGCATCTGAACGAGCTAGAACCTTAGCCAGCATCAAAGCCAAGTCTTACTCTTCAGTTGCTCAGGTGTGTATCCAGGGGTCCATGGGGGCTGGGCGGTCGTGCGCCAGTGTGGTTGTGTGCATGTGAAATGTGTGCGGTAGTCAGGAAACGAAATCTTCAGTCCCAGAATATTCACTGGATCACCGCTCGAATTGTCGTCTCTGATTTGATAAAATGTCACCTTGAAGGAGCTAGATTACAGAAGCACGGCCACTAGAGCCCGGAGAACGTGTTCTGGTTTTCCTACTGGTATTCTCCCTTCAGTTAAAATGCCGATAAGCTAAGGAGGGTTCTCGACTGCTTTTCTGCACAGGTCGTAGGGCTGCAGTGTACAGAATGGTTTTACAGACTTGCTTGGATTAAGGACTGCCGTCTGTACTTCTGTGTTTAGCTTATTGTAAGTAGGATCCTGTTTTTGCGACTTCTCTACTGCTCAATGTATCACGTGCATACTAATGCTACGCTTCGGTTCTTTCTGATGGTTCCAGACTTCTAAAATCCTAATATGTCAACTACTGAATGTCCCATTTTTTATGTGATTGTACTGACTCCCTGTGTGCAGGGCTCATTTCGTAGCAGGAGCTCCTTTGCGTATTAGGCCACACACCCCTGATGTAGCCAATCCTCCAAGAGCTTACAAAGTTCTTCTTACAGGGGCAGTACACTGTAAGCTCTTGGAGGATTGGCTACATCAGGGGTGTGTGGCCTAATATGCAGAGGAGCTCCTGCTACGAAATGAGCCCCGCCTGTGTGTAATCCACCTTGAGTCCCAGTGAGAAAGGAGGACCACAAATAACATCAAGATAGGTAGCTATGTCAGTCTGTCTGTAGCAGGAGAAAAGAGCAAGAGCCGAGTAGCAACTTAAAGACTAACAAAATGTGTGGCAGGGGAGGAGCTTTCGTGAGTCACGGCTCACTTCTTCAGTGACTCACGAAAGCTCCTTCCCGACCACAAATTGTGTTAGTCTTCAAGGTGCCACTGGACTCTTACTCTTTTCTCCTGCTACAGACAGACTAACACAGCCACCCATCTTGGAAGTGAGCCATGACTCACGAAAGCTATCCTGCCACAGATTTTGTTAGTCTTTAAGGTGCTCCTGGACTCTTGCTCTTTTCTACCACTTACAGACAGACCAACACCAGTATCTGAAGAAGCCGTGAGCCGTGACTCTCGAAAGCTCCTCCCCTGCCACAGATTTTGTTAGTCTTTAAGGTGCTCCTGGACTCTTGCGCTTTTCTACTGCTATAAATAACGTAAATAAGTAAATATAAGTAGACTGTATTCTTCCAGCTGCTACCCAGCTGCCGCCGCCTCCACATCTAATTTTTGAAGGCATGAATTAAAAAAAAAAAGGGATAAGTCTGAGATGTCGGAAGTAAGGTTTACTTTAGGGGAGTACAGCATGTGGTCACTCGAAGGCGGAAGGATTACCTAGTTCAAGGGTGGGCAAATTGTGGCCTGTGGGCCACATGCGGCCCGCCACAGAGTTTTTTGTGGCCCACCAAGACAGTCGGCCATGTGGTTTCAGTCAGGCCTCCGTTGGGCCCGGAGTGCAGAGAAGCGGCGCTCCGGGAGTGAAGTGTCCAGGGGGTGGGCACATTACCAAGCCCCACCTCCTGCTCCCAGCAGCCCTGTTGGGCGATGAGGAGGCAGAAGAAGGAAGGTGTGGCCCTCCGCTAACCTCCGCTCCCACAAAGTGGCCCCCGAGCCAAAACAATTGCCCACCTCTGCCCTAGTTGAATGGCTGGTTTCTTCAGAATATTGTTCCTTTGTGAACACATTTCTCAGAACTGGCTCCCCCCCCCCCCCCCCATTACTTACTTTTTACCTGTCTGGATTTTAAACTTCCAGGTCTCCAAATCGAGGCGGCATCGCCAAGTTAGGCTGGAGTCTGCTGCGTCGGGGTCAGATCACAGAGTAACTAAACCGCCTAGAGCGGGAAAAAACAGCACAAAATTGCAGCCAGTGACGAAGAGAGATTCTCTGCGAAACACAGGTAGCTAGGGAACTAATTTTTGCCTCTAGAACTGTATTTGCTTTGTAATGGTGAACTTCTTATAGCAGGGGTGGAGGCCTGGGTGGGGGGGGAGTTGTTTTTTTCGGGGGGGGGTATTGTTGTTGTTTGAAGAGTGTTTTCCCCCTCTAATTTTTCTGTTTCAAAAAAAACCTGGACAATTCAGGGGAACACTGGGGGAAAAAACCTCCCACGGAACACTTTCTCTGCTTGTAGTGGGCGAACTGCTTTTTAAAGCAAAATTGTCCTCACTCAAAAGGCATAGGATGGATATAGGAGGACAGGTACATTACTTATTACCTTGCTGTTCTCTTGACTCAAAGGTCTTGAGCAGATCGAGAACCAACCCTCTTACAGGCAATCACCGCAGCTAAATATTTAGCGACTGGTACGATAGTTTTCCAGTTCTCACCCCCAAGGAAAAACTGGATGATTTTTTTTGAGATGGTAAATTCACATAATCTATTAAGAGGGAGGACAGATACGTGTTTCTCTCAAATCAGACCAGATTTCATACTCCAGTGAAATATGTTTTAAGGACTCAAGCTGACCAGATGGACATTTACAAACTTCCCAAATATACTAGGCCTGCAAGTCAGCCTTCCAGGATGGCTGAGGCAAACAGATATACATTAGATCAGGGGTGGGCAATTGTTTTGGCTCGGGGGCCACTTTGTGGGAGCGGAGGTTAGTGGAGGGCCACACCTTTTAAAATGATTGCATTCATTAGTTAACTTTGCATTTCAGAAAAGGTATAAATTGTATCATAAAAATCAATAAATATAAATTAAATAAAATAGTAGTAGTTTTATTCAATTTATTTATTGTGTTGATTTCAATCATCTATAGCTGCAAGCACATTTAATTTTAGAATCAGTTTAATGAGACAAATGTCACACAAATATCACACTTTTCTGCAATTCTACAGAGACAGACTCAGACTATCTTGGCGGGCCGCAAAAAACTCTGTGGCGGGCCACATGTGCAATTTGCCCACCCCTGCATTAGATAATTCCTACCTATACTGTAGATAACCTGTTTGTAGGGATGTGCTTGTTGTTGAAATGTGAACAATTCTGGGAGCAATTAATATTAGGCAGGAATTCATTGTTTTAGTATTATAAAATTTAACTTGACATCAATAAGCTGGTAGTTCTGTCTCGTTAGATCTTGGAATCGTTAGATTTCTCACAATACAAAAACTCGTGGGCACTCCATGAAATTGCTGAGCAGTCAGGTTAGAACAGATAAAAGGAAGTCCTTCTTCACCCAAAGTGTGATTAACACGTGGAATTCACTGCCCCAGGAGGTGGTGGTGGCTACAAGCATGGACGGCATCAAGAGGGAATTGGATAAACACATGGAGCACAGGTCCATCAGTGGCTACTAGCCACAAGGTATAGATAGGAGCTCTCAGTCTGGGGCAAGTGATGCTCTGCAGGGGTCCATTGGAGCAGGAGCGTACAGGAGCGCAGCTCCGGGAGTGAGGAGCCCAGGAGGCGGGCACATGACCAAGCCCCACCCCCTCTTTGGCTTCCCCGAGCAGTGCAGAGGCGCAGCGCCCCGGGGAAAGCCCTGCTAGGGTCTTTATTGTTTTTAATGTTTTGTTTTAATATTGATAATTTTATCATTGTTCCTTTTATGACTGTGCGCTGCTTTTCCAGAGACTTGCTCAAGGTGGCATATAAATTTTCCAAGTATAACATTTTTTATCTGGGCACATGGCACATAAGTACTGGAGACATTTCACCAACCCTTCAGCAGCTTTCACCCCATCAGTTTGGTGTAGTGGTCAGGAGTTGGACTCTAATCTGGGAGAACCGGGTTTGATTCCCCACTCCTCCACATGCAACTGCTGGTGTGACCTTGGGCCAGTCACAAGTTCTCTCAGAACTGTTCTCTCATGAGCAGTTCTCAAAAGACCTCTCTCAGCCCCACCTACCTCAGAGGGTGTCTTGTTGTGGGGAGGGGAAGGGAAAGGGATGGGCGGTGCACATGTCCTGGGTATCTCAAGTCTACTTGAAACCTGGTGGTTTCAAGGGAGCAGGAAGAGAATGAGGGTGTGTCCTTTATGCTTATTTTTATTGCACAAAGTATTGGATGGGGAAGGGAATGGCGGAAGAGCAGGTCAGTTTCACTCACCTGTGGAGTGGAGCCTGAGGGGTGGGTGTTGCCTTCTGACACACTTCCGGTATGTTAGGGGGGGTGGCATATGCAAATGAGTTATGCTAATGAGCTCCTGCACCTCATTTTCTATGAAATGACCCCTGATGCCCTGTATTCTTCGTGCTTGGGGAGGGCAACAGTGGGAGGGCTTCTAGTGTCCTGTCCCCACTGCTGGACCTCCTGAGGGCACCTGGTGTTTTTGGCCACTGTGTGACACATAGCGTTGGACCAGATGGGCCACTGGCCTGACCCAACATTGGCTTCTCTTATGTTCTTACCTCCCGGTTAAAAAAGGATCAGGGAAAGACCTCAGCCTGACATCTCAGAGGAGGTGAGGAAGGAGTGCAACCCCCTGGGCTAGACACTGCTGGGGAAGGCTGAGCCATAAGAAGGTGGATGGTGCCCTCTCTTTCTCTTTAGCCTTTAAGCTGACAAGGAGGGATGCTCTCAACAGCTTGCAGCGTTTACAGTCAAGAGTCGTGCCACAGTGGAATCAGCCGCCTTGGGAAGTGATCAGCTCACCTTCACTGGCCGTCTTTCAGCAGCGGCTGGACAAACCCTTGTCAGGGATGCTCTAGGCCAGGGGTGGGCAAACTTGCTCAGCGTAAGAGCCACCTAGAACAGGGGTGGCCAAAATTGCTTAACGTAAGAGCCGCGTAGAATAAACATCAGATGTTTGAGAGCCACAAGACATGAACAAATATTACCTGCTTTTATTGGAAAATGAGCAAATTTGCTTTTTATTAACATTAAATGAGACTGCCAAAAATAATAACAAAAGGGATAAAAGCAGATATTGATAATGATATGAATTTGTCCAATGATATTTGTTTGCTAATGATATCTAGCTTCCCCAGCCGCCCTGCCGGGAGCCACATGATATATGTGAAAGAGCCGCATGCGGCTCCCGAGCCACAGTTTGCCCACCCCTGCTCTAGGCTGATCCTGCATTGAGCAGGGGGGTTGGACTCGATGGCCAGCTCTGTGATTCTGTATATCCTAGCAGAGCACGCAGGCGGCTGGTAGTTGGGCCATGTCATGCAAAACTGGTGGGCGTGCAGACATCACCTGACCCCCAGTATGAACCTGAAGTGAAGAAGCTGATTTCTTTTCATTTTGATATCCTCCTTGCAGAAACGTCGCAAGCCGTAAAGAATGAAGGGGCTGTCAGGAGACTGAGTATGCCTGTGATTGAGCACGGCCGCCCTCCTGGATCTATGCCTGTGATCAGAGAGGATGAGGATGAAGATGAGGATGAGGAAACCGATGATTCTGGGGATGAAGGTATGCCAGAGGGCAAGGTTCCCTGATGTGGTGCCCACCGTTCCTTCCGTTTGCACCGGCTGAGCTTTTTAGAAAGTGGGTGGGGCCAGTTGTAAGGCAGGGCTTGCTATTGGCTGCCCGCATTCAAATAGAGGGGTTTTCCACTGGAGGAGTGGTAAGCACCCGGGCTTCCCTTAGCCTGTGTGGTTTCATTCCCCCTTCAGAATGTCCCCCTTCCCAGGAGATGTGAGAAGAGACGTATTCTGTCTGGCTCCGCCTCCCGAAGCAGCCATTTTTTATTGTCTCCTCCCCCTGTGGCAGCCATTTTTGGGGCGGTGTTCACCACCATCCCCTTTCGGAATTCCAGGTTTGCTTACAGGGTCAGAAAGGTTGGGAACACCTGCCATAGGGTACCTTTGTAGATGTGTTGGAGGAGAGAGGGAATGAATTCCTTGCTCACTGAAGAAAATCACTCTTCTACTACTTTAACAACCTTCAGTTATACTTATAATGCAAATCTCCTATATTAGACAGCATTCATCCTTGTGTGAAGTCCATTTCGTAAATATAAGCAAAGCCAGCAAATAATAGTATGAATACAATCTTGATGCAAATATTAGTACCAGTTCCTTTAACTGTACACTGATTTCTACATGTTGTTTTCTGTATTCTCAAGATCAAAAAACCCATTTGTTTGTTTAAGAATTAACATATAGTAGAAAATTGAACAATCAAGACTCAGAGATGTTTTTAGAAGAATGGAAAGACCTGAAAGAATATTTAGAGCAATATTGGGAGATGAAAAATAATATCTTTACACTGTCTAATTACTGATTTTAGATGTTTAAAATAAGATTAAGAAAAGAAGAAATAGTTCTTTTTAAAGAAAATATATTGAACATTTGGTGTGATAAGAATGGAAGCCAGATTACATATAACCGATACTTAGATAATATTCTTAAATGTTTAAATTTTTTTATAACCAAATATGTTACCTGTAAGAGATAATACTTCTAAATCATTATAATTGTTGTTTTATATATATATAATGGTGTAGGTGAGGTGGGAAGTCATAAAAAGTTTGAATTGTAATTGGAGTACATAGTTATATAGAAAATAGGATAGAGATGATAATACTCTGAAGGTAACTGTGTAAAGTTTTAAATAAGAAAAATAATAACATGGATTTTCAAAAAAAAGAAAGAACTAACATATAATTAGAAAGCAACTGTACCTTTAAAATCTTGTGTCTGTATATCTACTTAAGAATCAGAAAGATAGCATGTCACTAAGAGCTTTGGGAAGACTTTAGAGAGATGGCGCTTTGATCCACATTATTGTCATTCCTGCAGTGGTGAATGTTTGTTCTTTTCCTCTCGAGGGAATGAAGGTCATTTATTTCTATATTGAGGTAAGACACGTTTTTTAAAGCAGCTCCGTCAAGAGATTGGTGACAAACACCGACAGAGAGATAGAGTTGAAAAAGATATACGAAACCGCTGTTTAACCCTAGGGCAGGGGTGGGCAAACTGGCTCGAGAGCCACGTGCGGCTCTTTCACATATATTATGTGGCTCCCGGCAGGGCGGCTGGGGAAGCTAAATATCATTAGCAAACAAATATCATTGGACAAATTAATATCATTATCAATATCTGCGTTTACCCCTTTTGTTATTATTTTTGGCAGTCTCATTTAATGTTAATAAAAAGCAAATCTGCTTATTTTCCAGTAAAAGCAGGCAATATTTGTTCATGTCTTGTGGCTCTCAAACATCTGATGTTTATTGTATGCGGCTCTTACGTTAAGCAAGTTTGGCCACCCCTGTTCTAGGAAAGCGGGTTCTCTTTATCTCTTGCATTCCTTGGAGCCACATGTTTTCCAATGAAGGAGTGATAAATATTGTTCAGGAACTTGAAAAACGGAGACTTCTCAGTCTGCTTTGTTCACTCCACAGCTCCGTTAGGACGCCTTCAAGAGTAAACATTCCAGGAGCGTAGCCAAAACAGTGTCAAGAATATTTGCGTCAAGATTTTGTATTGTATCCATACTAGTATTTACTGGCTTTGCTTATATTTATGAAATGTACTCGGCACAGGGATGAATGTGGTCTAATGTAGGAAATTTGCATTATAAGTATAACTAACTGTGTTAAAGTTATAGAAGAGTGATTTTCTTTGGCGAGCTCATTTTTTTTCCTATTGCGTCCACACCAAAGCCCGTCTTGTTTTTGATGTATTACAAACAGGAGCAAATTTGCCCCCGGACAGTGGCGCAGCTAGGAGTTTGTCGGGGGGGGGGGGGGAGGCACCAAGGGGCCGTGATGTCACTTACGACATCACACAAATAAAAACCGCTGCTTAAGCTGTGAGCAGTGATCCCACCTGCAGCCAGTAGTAAACAAGGAAGAGGTGGGCTTGCGGCTTGAGCGGCATGTAAATGGGGGAGCTGTGTCCTCAGAAGACGGGGCTCTTGGCTCCCCCATCTAAACGTCTCTCAAGCCGAGAGCGGCAAGCCCACCCGTGGCCGAGTCTACTGGCTGTGTAACGTACATATCCTTCCGACTCAGTGTGGTATATAGCATGTGTACCAGTACACCAGTTGCAGTGTCCTTTTTCAAGAGTTGAATTAGGGTCCTGCTCATGCCATGGGAGTCCGCTGGGTGGCCTTGGGCCAGTCACCCACTCTCAGCCTCACCTACCCTACAGGGTGGTTGTAAGGATAAAATGGAAGAGAGATGGAACGATGTAAGCAGCTTTGGATCCCCACTGGGAAGAAGAAGAGTTGGTTTTATATCCCACCCTTCACTACCCGAAGGAGTCTCAGAGCGGCTTACAAACTCCTTTCCCTTCCCCTCCCCACAACAGACACCCCGTGAGGTAGGTGGGGCTGAGAGAGCTCTGAGAGAACTGTCCTTGAGAGAACAGCTGGTCCAGAGCTATGGCTTGCCCAAGGTCATCCAGCCAGGTGCAAGTGGAGGAGTGGGGAATCAAACCCGGTTCTCCCAGATTAGAGTCCGCGCACTTAACCACTACACCAAACTGGCTCACAGTTTTGCGAGAGCTCTGAGGGAGCTGTGGCTGACCCAAGGTCACTCAGCTGGCTTCATGTGGAGGAGTGGAGAATCGAACCTGGGTCTCTCCATATTAGAGTCCCGCTGCTCTAAACCACTACACCAAACTGGCTTTCCAGAAAGACGGGGTTCTGTAAAGTGAGCAGAAGTCAGCGTCGCTTCCCCCCCCCCCCCCCACTGTGTTCTCTTCTTTTTTCAGATTTCCTCCCCACCAAGAGGAAAAGGATTCTTTAAAGGGTCATCCAAACGGAAGAATGGTTTTTGATTGAACTGCACGGTGACCGTGGAAGGGGGGCAGAGACGGCCGGTGACGTCTTCAACACAGCAAACGCCAATTCCCATGTTAACAAGGCACAAAGCGAAAACGATCTCTATGGAAAGAGAGTTTAAGTACTACACACTCTGTGTGTCTTGCAATGCAAGAGGGTTTGCACTTCAGGAGGGATGTTGCGCCTCTGTCCCTTGATACTTGCCGATGAGTTGTTTTTATGTATGTATGTAAAGCTGTACAGATACCTCATGTCTGAAGCAGGTTTTTGATACAAAACTTTTTCCAAAACCATTTCACTCTGTGTGCTTTACATAGCATTGTATGTTTGTCATCACATCGTAATTATTGATCTTAGCAATACCAATGATTGTGTAAAATGTACTGAATTAAATTATTATTACTGTTACTTTGCAACTTCGTATGCACCCATATTGTCCTGGTGTCCATAGCTGTGGTTGTGATCGGGGGTTTCCAGAGCTGGGCTGGTTTGTGTGTGCGGACCATTCCGCATCTGGGACTTACTCCGCATTTTCTCAGCACTCGACCTGGTTCCCCCTTGCCTCAGAATATGTTTTCATTGCATTGCCTCGGATCCTGGTTTCTGCATTGTCCCGTGTCAGCTTGCCATCTATTTTGTTTTCAACACTCGCTCCTGCATTGGTATGCAGATTTTCCTGTGTCAGTACTTGCCTCAGCAGTTATTAGCCACGGTGCTTTTCACGGTGGATCACACCCAACTGAGCCAAGCAATTCATGGCGAGGTGATAAATACAGAAGGGGGGAAATGAGGGGGGAACTGATGAAAGTCAGTGAAGCCGTGTCAAGTTGTCTACTTATTGTTCCCTTCGAAATCGGAAGCAGAGGAAGGAAAAGTGCCGCTGAAAACCACATTCAGATACCCCAGGGCAACGCCTACTGCAGAGTCACCCCTGAATGGCCATAAATCTATGCAGGGGGTACCATAAAACTTGATGAACAAAGACAGTGAAAGAGGCATGCAGTATAGAGGGAGATTAACCTCCTAATGTGGCTGTGGAAAAACAGTGTGGAAACCGATGGGTGCAGAATCAGTCTGTAGTGTTAAGTCCTATATGGCCAGGGTCCGACATACCTGAGGGTAACACCACCTTTCCCCATACATACCCCAGAGAGCACTATGATCAGGGCCACAACATCGACTGACCCTCCTGGGCCCGCTCCCGGAAGATATCAGGGCTCTGCGGGATCTTTTACAGTTCCGCAGGGCCTGCGAGACGGAGCTCTTCCGCCAGGTGTTCAATTAGGAGCCACCCACACTATGACCACCAACATCTAGGGTTAGGCTGTCCCAGCTTTGAGATCAAGTTATACCAGCGCTGACGTCTGAAGATCATCAAGTCGGAAATGGTTTGCTGCTATATCGTATAATACGCTATCCTATCTCATGATGGAACTATTACTAGCACTTTAGGATTTAACTGAATGTCTTGAAATGTTTTACATGTTATATATGTTTTTTATATGCTTTTGCGGTATTCGTACCGACTAATGTATGCCGCCCTGAGCCTGTTTGGGGGGGGGGGGGGGGATATAAATGGATTAAATAAATAAATAAGTGCTGTCAAGTCACTTCTGACATATGGCGACCCTATGTATGAATGACCTCCAAAGCATTCTGTCCTTAACAGCCTTGCTCAAGTCTTACAGACTGAGGGCCGTGGCTTCCTTGGCTGAGTCCATCCATCTCATCTCAGCTCTTCCTCTTTTCCTGTTGCCTTCCGCTTTTCCTAGCATTATTGTCTTTTCCAGTGACCCTTGTCTTCTCATCATGTGACCGAAGTACAATAGCTTCAGTTTAGTCATTTTAGCTTCTAGGGAGAGTTCAGGCTTGGCTTGATCTAGGACCCACTGATGGGGGGGGGGGGGAGTTTGGACAGTCCACGGTTTCTGGAAAACTCTCAGCCCACACCACATTTCAAACGAATCCACTTTCTTCCTGTCAGTTTTATTCATTGTCCAGCTTTTACACCCATGCTTGGCCCTGTCTTTCCCCCGAAACCTCTGACCAACATGGTAATGTTTGAAAGAGGCCCCCACAGGACACTCTGGAGGCCTTCCCATCTCTGTTCTCGCACAGAAGTGCTCACTTCCAAAAGATGGGTGGAAGGAGCCATTAACCCTTCACTCACCGGGCCTTTTAGCCCGCTGCTCAGCTCTGTGCAGACCCTTCCTTCAGTGGGAAACTCAGTGAGCTGGAGGAAGATCCTGTGCTCAGTTGGATGGGGATAGACCAGTGGTTCCCAAACTCTTTGGGATAGTGACCCATGTCCAAATTTACTTGGTATGGTGACCCATCCAGAACTGGCTTAAGGTTTCTGGCATCCTAGGCAAATTTAACCTTCCAGGACATTCAGCTGCTGGCCTAAAAGCAGCAGTCCTCTTACAAAGGAAAAGGGAGATTAGAAAGAGAGACTGCTGAATTGCAGCTGAGACGAAGCACAAGACAGTGCATCCACCTGGACTGAATCAAGACCTAGGTTTCCTGTCTCATTACCAGTGCTGATTTCTCCATGCCTAACCACCTCTCTGCAGATCACACCTAATCTAGAACACCAGCGATTGTCATTTGCCCGCTAATGTCACTGGGCATCTGAAATCACTTCCCAATATATATGACAGATGGACTCACATTCTAACTGTATCTGGAAAAAACAAGCAGTGACTCACGAAAGCTCCTACCCTACCACGGATTTTGTTAGTCTTTAAGGTGCCACTGGACTCTTACTCTTCTGAAGAAGTGAGCCCTGACTCACAAAAGCTCCTGCCCTGCCCCAAATGTTGTTAGTCTTTAAGGTGCTCCTGGACTCTTGCTATTTTCTACTGCTGCAGACGGACTCACACGGCTGCCCATCTTCAAACTATGACCTTGGTGACTCTCTAGATCAGCGTTCCATTTTCTACAGTGGCCAAACAGATGTTTCTGAGAAACCAACGAACGTTGCACATCGCCCCCACTGTGATACCCAAGCACACACAGCTTTTGCACATGGAGGTGATGTTCCAGCCTTTGCCTCCATCTAATTCTCCCCCCCCCATTCTAAGGAACTCTCTCTAGTGACCATCAAGACACTAATGTATGACATGGAAGATGCTGTTTCCAGAGTCAGAGCTTGGTTTCCGAGAGACAAAAGAGAGCCCTGGAAAGGGCAGGGCCAGCCCTGCAGCTCACTTTCAGAGGTTTTGCAACCCACTTTTGGGTTCTGACCCACAGGTTGGGAAACCCTGGGGCAGATGAAACCTTCTTTGCCGTGTGTGCTGTGCAGCTCTTATCGGCCGGCCTCGACAGCAGAGGTTATCGCATGAATTTAATAAGCACACTGACGACTTTGAAAAACTGGACAGCCAGCTTGGTGTAGTGGCTAAGAGTGGTGGACTCTGGTCTGGGGGAACCGGGTTTGATTCCCCACTCCTCCACATGCAGCTGCTGGTGTGACCTTGGGCCAGTCACAAGTTATCTCAGAGCTGTTCTCTCAGGAGCACTTCTCGAGAGAGCTCTCTGGGCCTGCCTACCTCACAGGGTGTCCGTTGTGGGGAGGGGAAGGGAAAGGAGATTGTAAGCTGCTCTGAGACTCCTTTGGGCGGAGCCCACCCTTCAGAGCAGCCATTTTCTCCAGGGGGGCTGCTCTCGGTCAGCTGGAAAGCCGTTGTAAAAACGGGAGATCTCCAGGCCCCGACGGCAGGCTGGCAACCCTAACGCCCAGGTATTTCCCAACCCACACCTGGCAGCCCTAGGCGGGAGCCCGGGGAGGAACCTCAATGGGCAGGTTCAGTCCCGGGAACCCCCCTGTCCAACGCCCCTCCTAGCGCCAAGAAGCTTCCTCGCGTCTTCCCATTAGGCGCCCGCGAGAAAGGCCTCCGCGGACCCCTGGCTGGGGCGCGCCCGGACCAGACGCTCGCCGCCGAGAGCAGCGGGGCCACCTGCTGCGCGCCCCCGGGGCCTCCTCTCCCGTCTCGGGCGCGCGCTCGGGTGCCGCGGCCCGGCGAGAGCGCGCGTGCGTGCGTAAAGCCTCTCCAGGTCTTCCGCGCGGCGGCCGCCTGCCTTGGAGAGAGCCGGACGCAGGAATGGGCTGAGGCTGAGGCTGAGGCGGGCGGGAGCGAGCCGGGAGCAGCAGGCCGAGGAGGAGGCGCGGGCGCCGCGTTGCAGAGCCAGGATGGCGACGGATAGTAAGTGCGGGGCGGGGTGGCGTGTGGCTGGCGCCCCCGGGGCGCGCTTGGGTCTGTCCGTTGGGGGCGCACGAAGCTGCCTTTCGCCGGGCTCTCAAGGTCAGGTTCGGCCCCCCCTTTTCGCAGACCTTCCAGACTACTGCTGCTGTTATTTTTTTTATTGATTATACGAACTGGGGATGCGGAGGATCGAACCCGCGACCTTGTGCGTGCCAAGCAGATGTTTTCCCAGGGAGCCACCGCAGCTTCCCCCTCCCCTTGGGCTTAGTGCTCTCTCTGTTGACTTCCCTGGGCATCAGCATCACCAGCCGGGGTCCCTCCTCCCCTCCAGTACCCCCCCATCCTTGTCGACCTCCTCCTTCCACCCCCCTCCCGTGTCCCCACCTGCTCCCCCAGGCCCACCTCCTCTGCGTTTTTGCTGGGCTGGATGCTGCGGTGGGAGACTCCCGGGGATGGGGCCGGAGCAACCAGCCTCTCAGCAAGGCCCTGCTGGGGCTCTGGAGCCTAAAATAGGGCGAGAGGTTCTGGGGACCACAGGGGGCGGTTTGTCCCGGGTGGGGAAGGAGGGCTCTGTCTGATCCGAGGCTGTGGCCACCTGATTTCAGGCTCGGGTGTTGCATTTCAGAACGCTTGCAAATTGTATCAGGGCCAAAGTGATTTGTGGATGTTGGTGGTAATGTGGAAGAAATGATACCATCCTGATTTGAGCACCCTGGAGACCAACAAGGCATTCGGAGTAGGAGCTTTCGAGAGTCAAAACTCCCTTCTCCAGTAACATCCCAGCCCCACACGCACGTGAAAGGAAGGGGCCCTGGTGTTGGGTTGGATCATGTCTTTTTTGCCTGCTAAAGGGGTTTAATCTGGTGCTGGGTCAGAGCACGTCTTTTTTGCTTATAAAAGGGGTTCAATCTGGCCCTGAATCAGAGCACAACTTTTTTGCATACAAGAAGGGTTCAATCTGGCCCTGAATCAGAGCACGCCCTTTTTGCATACAAAAAGGGGTTCAATCTGGCCCTGGATCACAGCATGTCTTTTTTGCTTATAAAAGGGGCTCAGTCTGGCGCTGGGTCAGAGCAAGTCTGTTTTGCATACAAAAGGGGTTCAATCCGGTCCTGGGTCAGAGTATGTTTTTTGCATACAAGAGGGGTTCAATCTGGCCCTGAATCACAGCGTGTCTTTTTTGCATACTAAAGGGGTTCAGTCTGGTGCTGGGTCAGAGCATGTCTTTTTTATGTACAGAGGAGTCTTGGGTTCAGTCTGGGGGACGGTTCATTAAAATGAGCTCCAGGAGGAGGCCCATGTGAGGTCTTTTTAAGACCTTCATGAGCTGCGGTCAATCAAGAACAGAGGATGCTGAGCTAGGTGGACCAGGGGTCTGAATTGAGGACAGAGGTCCCTGTCCACTCACAAACACGGTTTCTATGATTCTATATAGTAGTCAGGGATTATCTAGGCTGATCCTGCATTGAGCAGGGGGTTGGACTAAGTGGCCTCTATGGCCCCTTCTGACTCTGTGATTCTCTTATTCTAAATCTTCCCCTCCCCATCATCTTCTGAACACACTGAGAAGTACATGGATAGGGGAATCCCTTTTTTTAAAAAAAATCACCCTGGTTTTGTAGATGGTTGGTGCTGGGAGATCCCAGGGATTCTGGATTTCGTGAAATTACCCCCTTCCTCCCAAATCTGCTTTTAGAATATCCAAGGTCCCTAGAAACGAGTGATGTGTACACTTCTATCTATTCTCAGTGTAGCTCTGCCTCTCAATTTAGCTGTGCCTCTCACAGGTTCCAGCAGCTCTTCCCCGTGCTTTTTCCCTGTTTGGGCAGTTCTGCATCCAGCCTTCGCTCCACAAAAGTACAGCTCAAAACCACATTCAGATCCCCCGGGCCAATGCCATACTGACTGCAAAGTCACCCCTGAACGGCCATAAAACAGCTATAAATCTATGCAGAAGTTACCATAAAATCCAATGATCAAAGGAAGCAAAAGTGGCATGCAGTGCAGAGGGTACCATAAAACCTGATGATCACAGGAAGTGAAAGCAGCATGCAATGCAGAGGGGAACTTCTGTTCCAGCGTGGGTTTGGTAAAACAGTGGAGGGAAAAGCCAATGCAGAATCAGCCTTTAATAACCAATGTGTAAGCATAAAGATACAGAACACGAAACACAAAGAAGAGCCTCAACAATATAAAATCCCCCCCCCCCCAAAGAAGATTTCCTATAATCAGGGGTCACTTCAAGCAGGAGCTCAGGGGAGCGCAGCTCTGGGAGTTGGTGCCAGCTCCCCCCCATGGGGGAACGCCTGCCTTCTTGTGTCATGGCTGCAGCAAAATGACCCCGTCCCCTGGAAAGGTCCTTGATCCTCCGACCAGCCTTCTGAAGGCTTCAGCCACCACTGAAGCTCTCCTCCCAGAATAGTGGCATTTCTGAGGCTTAGATTGGTAGCTGTCCCCTCTCTGCCAGCTCTTTCTCTCACTCTCTTCTTTCTTTCTTGCCTTCTGACATACTTCCGGTGATGTCAGGGGGTGTGGCATATGCAAATAAGTTATGCGAATGAGTTATGCGAATGAGCTCTGCACCTCTTTTTCTATGAAATGGCCCCTGCCTATAATAAATATCCAAGTTCTTTATTGGCTGTCCCTGGCCATTTTTTAAAAAATCTGCCTTCCTAGATCCTATTAGCCATCTTAAAGAGTCAGTGCGGTGTAGCAGTTAAAGTGCTGAACTAGGATCTAGAGACCCAGGTTCAAATCCCTTCTCTGCCCTGGAAGCTTGCTGGGTGACCTTGGGTCAGTCACCGACTCTCAGCCTCACCTCCCTCACAGGGTTGTTGTGAGGATAAAATGGAGGAGAGGGGAACGCTGTAAGCCGCTTTGGGTCCCCATTAGGGGGAAAAGGTGGGATGTAAATAAAATACGACTGTCATGAATCTGGAGTCCACTTTTTGCCAGCAGAGCAAATTTAGCAAATGTTCCCCCCTCCTTGAGTCCATTTCCTCTTCTCCCCTCTGCTGTTCATTTGGGACTTGCCCCTGTGCCTTCCCAAGCGTCGTCTGCAAGCGTAGTAATGTCTTCCATAACTCTAAATTGCATTTATACGACTGCATGCCGTTCAGAAGCCAGGCGGTACCTTTTATTACTAGCACAAAAATCCGTGAAATTCAGGTCATCTTAAAACCCCCCAATGCAGAGGTAGAAAAGATGAAGAAGAAAAATATGCTCTTGGGTGGTGGCAGTGCGTGGCACATAAGTGTGGTGGACAAAACCAATGTTGTCGCGTTTCCTTTAGACTGTGTGGCTGTCTGGTGCTCTCCTCGGTACCTTCTCCTTGCTTTCGTGGACTGTTTGAGAGAGCCAGCTTGGTGTAGTGGTTAGGAGCGTGGACTCTATAATCTGGGAGAACGGGGTTTGATTCTTCACTCCTCCACTTGCACCTGCTGGATGACCTTGGGTCAGTCACAAGTTCTCTCAAGGGCAGTTCTTGAGAGAGCTCTCTCAGCCCCTCCTCCCTCACAGGGTGTCTGTTGTGGAGAGGGGAAGGGAAAGGGATTATAAGCCATTCTGAGACTCTTTTGGGTAGTGAAGGGCTGGGTATAAGTTGAATCTCCTTCCTTCCTTCCTTCCTTCCTTCCTTCCTTCCTTCCTTCCTTCCTTCCTTCCTCTTCTGTCCTCTGAACCCCAGAGCCAGGAGGCAACATCAGGGGAAAGCTTCAGCCTCTGTGCCTTGTTGCTGGCCCTCCAGTGGAACCTGTTGGCCACTATGTTTGATGGGATGCTGGACTGGATGGACCACTGGTCTAATCCAGCAGGGCTCTTCTTATGTTCCTATCAGGGGAAGGTCTCGGCCTCTGTGCCGTGTTGTTGGCCCTCCAGGGGAACTGGTTGGCCACTGTGTGAGGCAGGATGCTGGACTAGATGGACTGCTGGTCTGATCCAGCAGGGCTCTTCTTGTGTTCTAATGAAGGCCTCGGCCTCTCTGCCCTGTTGTTGGCACCCCAGAGGAACTGGTTGGCCCCTGTGTGAGACAGGATGCTGGACTAGATGGACCACTGGTCTGATCCAGCAGGCTCCTATTATGTTCTTAAGAAGGCCTCGGCCTCTCTGCCCTGTTGTTGGCCCTCCAGAGGAACTGGTTGGCCACTGTGTGAGACGGAATGCTGGACTAGATGGACCACTGGTCTGATCCAGCAGGGCCTCTTCTTGTGTTCTAATGAAGGCCTCGGCCTCTATGCCCTGTTGTTGACTCTCCAGAGGAATCAGTTGGCCACTGCGTAAGGACAGGATGCTGGACTAGATGGACCACTGGTCTGATCCAGCAGGGCTCTTCTTATGTTCTAATGAAGGCCTCGGCCTCCATGCCCTGTTGTTACAGGCCTTCCAGAGGAACTGGGTGGCCACAGTGTGGGACAGGAGGCTGGATTAGTTAGACCACTGGTCTGATCCAGCAGGGCTCTTCTGATGTTCTTATGTTATTGGCCCTCCAGAGGAACTGGCCAGCTGCTGTATGAAACAGGATGCTGGACCACTGGTTGGATCCAGCAGGGCTCTTCTGATGTTCTTACCAAATTCCCAACCCAAAGTTATAAGCACAACACACCGAACTGGCTGGCCACAGTGTCAGGATGCTGGACTTGATGGACCACTGGTCTGATCCAGCAGGCATCTTCTGGTGTTCTCATTCCTGCAGAAATTGCTCGTGGTTTGGAAGAACAATTCCTAAACGATGAGTGTGGATTTATGACGGGTTGTTAGACCTTGGAGGATGGGATCCACTTCCTACCTCCAGCTGCAGTAAGAGAGAGTTCAGCAGCTTTTCTGCCCACTGTAGTATGATAACCTGAGAAGTTGTACCTCCCGAAATTCTTTGATCTAAGGAGACTCTTCAGCATCTGAAACCTCTGAAACCACCTCTGGCTTTTGTTCTGGACGGCGGTTCCCTGTCCGGTTGTCGTGTGCGTCTGATCCACTAACAGAGGTTAAGGAATGCCAAGCAGCCAACATTGATTTCTTTGTTTGATTGATTGATCTTCTGCTCTGTCGCTTGAGCTTAGAGAGGCTTATGGTGATTTCATCCCATTGTGTTTCTGCCCCCAAAGGGCTCATGATCTAACTACAGGATTAAGAATCAAAGATTCCCGACTTTATTGAGCCTGCGGGCGCTCCTGGAGTTTTGAGAGAGGGTAGCGGGAACCACGCTAACCTGGATGGCTGAATCTTGTCAGATCTCGGACGCTAAGCAGGGTTGGCCTTGGCTAGTATTTGGAAGGGCGGTCTCCAAGGAATACCAGAGCTGTGACGCAGAGGCAGGCAGTGACAAGCCACCTCTGAAATGTCCCTTACCTTAAAAACAAGTCTAGCTCGCCATCTAGTGGTGCCTAATGCTGAAAGAGCTAGAACTTCTGGCTGCTAGATAATCTTAGGATCTCCTGGCCAGTGTTCCCTCTCAGCTGAGTCAGTGTGAGCTAGCTGACATTTTTTTTTTTGCCTCTGGTTCACACATTTTTTGACTTAGCTCAGGAAGGGTGGCTCCAGAGCCTACTAATTTATGCAGCAGCCGAACCGCTCACTCACGACTTTAATGCCAGGAGCTCACAAAGGAGAATTTTGGCTCACCAGACTCCACAGCTTAGAGGCAGCATTGCACCTGGCTATTCGGCATACAATATGATACACTAATCATGCTGATGGTGCAGTATGATACCTCTAGCTGCTGCCCTGACTTCTCAGGGCCTACTCGTGTGTCACGTCTGCCCCAGAAGTAAATGAACCCTCAGCCCCAGGTCCTCCTCTGCCACCGGGGGGGGGGGGAGCTGTGGCTCAGTGGAAGAGCATCTGCTTGGCCTGCAGAAGGTCCCAGGTTCAATCCCCACATCTCCAGTGGAAAACATCAGGCAGTCAGTGACTGAGACCCTGGAGAGCTGCTGCCAGTCAGAGTAGACAATACTGGCCTCGATGGACCAAGGGTCAGACTTAGCTTCATGTGTTCATATTTATTAGGGATGGACTGTGGCTTAGTTCAGAAGGTCCCAGGTTCTCCAGTCAGAAGGGTCAGGTGGGAGGTGATGTGAAGAACCTCTGCTTGAGACCCTGGAGAGACGCTGCCAGGCAGAGGAGACATCGTGGACTTTGATAGACTAGTGATCTGGCTAGGTATAATAAAGCTTCAGGTGTGTTCATGAGTTCTGGTGGTGAAGATGGAGTCCTAGAGGGTGGATAATGATGATGATTGTAGGGTCTTGTATGTAGTATAGCCAGGAGATCTTGAGATTGTCTGGCAGCCGGAAGTTCTAGCTCATTTAGCATCATGCACCATTAGGTGATGAGCTAGACTTGGTTTTAAGGCGAGAGACGTTTCAGAGGTGGTTTGCCATTGCCTGCCTCTGTCTCACGCCCTGGTATTCCTTGGAGGTTGCCCTTCCAATACTAGCCCTCCCACTGTTGCCCCCCCCCCCCAAGCACCAAGAATACAGAATATCACTTGCCCCAGACTGAGAGTTCCTATCTATACCTTGTGGCTAATAGCCACCGATGGACCTCAGCTCCATATGTTTATCCAATTCCCTCTTGAAGCCGTCCATGTTTGTAGCTGCTACCACCTCCTGGGGCAGTGAATTCCACGTGTTAATCACTGTTTGGGTGAAGAAGGACTTCCTTTTATCTGTTCTAACCTGACTGCTCAGCAATTTCATGGAGTGAAATTTCATGGAGTGTATTGTGAGAAAGAGAGATTTCTAGATGTGGCTATTTAATGTTTATATTTATTTACTTTATTTTATATTTCACATTTCTCCCACATTATATTGTTCTATTCTCCTCTGTTGAGGAGAATCTACCCCCGTGAGGTAGGTTAGGCTCAGAAGTTGTGACTAGGCCCCAGGTCACCCAGCAAGCTACTGTAGCAGGGTGGGGATTCAAATCTGGGTGTGTCCATCCTTAAGAACATAAGAAGAGCCCTGCTGGATCAGACCAATAGTCCATCTAGTCCAGCCTCCTGTCTCACACAGTGGCTAACCAGTTACTCCGGAGGGCCAACAACAGGGTATAGAGACTGAATCTTTCATTAGAATATAAGGAGAGCCCTGCTGGATCAGACCAGTGGTCCATCTTGTCCAGCATCCTGTCACACAGTGGCCAACTAGTTCTTCTGGAGGGCCAACAATGGGGCATAGAGGTTGAGGCTTTCCACTGATGTTACCTCCTGGCACTGAGATTCAAAGGCTGACTGCCTCTGAATGTGGAGGTTCCCCTCAGTCACCATGGCTAGTAGCCGTTGATAGACTTATCCTCCACGAATCTAACTAATCCCCCTTTAGAGCTATTTATTCCTGCGGCCATCGCAACATCCTCTGGCAGCGAATTTCACATTTTAATCCCTCTCTGTGTAAAGTGGTATTTCCTTTTGTCCGTCTTCAACCTACTGCCCATCAGCTTCATTGGATGCCCTTGAGTTCTAGTGTTTGGGGAGAGGGAAACAAGTTTCTCTTTGTCGACTCTCTCCACCCCGTGCATAATTTCATAAACCTCTACCATGTCCCCCCTTAGTCATCTCTTTTCTCAACGGAAAAGTCCCAGACTCTTCAGCCTTTCCTCTGAGGGAAGGGGCTCCAACCCCTCATCATCTTGGTTGCCCTCCTCTGTGCATCCCGAGTTCAAATCTGCGGCTGGTTCAGAGCTGACCGCAGTGGCTATCCTGTGGCGTTATGTTTTTGTTTTTTTTAATTGTTACAGAAATTAAAATATCAACGATCAGCACTCTTTTGTTTTCTATTTAGGCTCACAGAGAGGTTGCTTAGTTACCAGAACTGTTCTGGCCTTTGTGCCTGGGTTGAATTAATATGTAATACACCGGAGACCTCTCTGGCTGTTCATTTGGGTCACTCTTCTGCAGGGCTGGAGTCTCACGCGGACGAGAATCCGAGGTTTACAAGCGATGCCATTGTGCGTGGCTTTCAGCCTTGTGCTTGCCCCTGGGCTGGGGAGGGGAGCAAAACGCGCCCACGGGAACTGTTTGTTGGACCTTGTCATGATCCTGGGCCTATAGTGGTGTGGCCTACAGGCTCTAGGGAGGCCTAGTGGCTCCAGGGAAGCCGGTACTAGAGTAGCTGTCAGGGCCTACATTTCCCGGGTCTCCTTTGGACCCTGTGATTGGCTAACAGGGGATTTGGAGGAGAATAGCAGAGGGTGTTACCAGGGGAGAAGGGATAAAAGGCCTTGCCCAAAGTGGGAGGAGGTTCACTCCCAGGAAGCAGAGCTGGTGTGAAGCTGCTGCACAATGGAGGGATCCCTCATCCAAAAGGGGTGCGTCAGTAGATTTACCTGGCTTAGGGTAGCCAGGTCTGAGTAGGAAAATACCTGGACGGGCCAGTTGCGGCTCCCGGGCCGTATGCTTGACACCCCTGAGTTATGTGGTTTTTCAGTGAGAGAATCACAGATACAGTATACATACAGATGACGATTTTGAGATTAATTCGTGTGTATTTCATACGTTATATATTATAATTATAACTTTCACAGTGCTGTTGCTTTAGCGTTCAGCCTCCGAGTCGTGGCTGGAGAGCTCCTGGAGTTCCAACGGATCTCCAGGCGGCGACAGAGATCGGGTTCCCTGGAGAAAAAGTAAGTTTTGGAGGGTGGACTCCAGGGCATCATACCCTGCTGAGGCTCCTCCCCCCAAACTCCGCCCTCCCCAGGCTCCACCCCCTCCCAGTTCTCCAGGAATTTCCCAGCCCTGAGGCAGGAACCGTATGTCCTACCATGTCACTTCTGCAGAGCGAGGATTGGCTGGTTGCATCCAGTTCTTGCAATGGAATGAAATATCGCTGGTCTTTCCAGTGCCAAGAGACGCCTTCTGCTTTTGCCGCAAAAGCAAGCCCTCTGGAATGGGCTTCCTGGCTGAGTTGTCTCCGATAAATATTTTGCGTAATTAATTAATGGATGAAGTCGTCTTAAAACACTTGCGCTCTGCCTTTCCTCTCCACTTCCACATCATCTCGCCACATGTCCCTGGCTTCATTACTGAGCCATAACAACCCTGCTGGATCAAACACCCCATCTACTTCATTTGTGGCTTTACCCACCGTGGCTGTCCAGATGTTTCTAGGAAGTGCAAAGCAGGATGAGTAGGACTATTGGAAGGACTGATTTCTTACACTTTTCCTTGTCCTTTCTTTGCTTCCTTTCAAGGGCCTTAACAGCTGGTTCGGTGTGTTGTGCTTATAACTTTGGGTTGGGAATTTGGTAAGAACATCAGAAGAGCCCTGCTGGATCCAACCAGTGGTCCAGCATCCTGTTTCATACAGCAGCTGGCCAGTTCCTCTGGAGGGCCAATAACATAAGAACATCAGAAGAGCCCTGCTGGATCAGACCAGTGGTCTAACTAATCCAGCCTCCTGTCCCACACTGTGGCCACCCAGTTCCTCTGGAAGGCCTGTAACAACAGGGCATGGAGGCCGAGGCCTTCATTAGAACATAAGAAGAGCCCTGCTGGATCAGACCAGTGGTCCATCTAGTCCAGCATCCTGTCCTTACGCAGTGGCCAACTGGTTCCTCTGGAGAGTCAACAACAGGGCATAGAGGCCGAGGCCTTCATTAGAACACAAGAAGAGGCCCTGCTGGATCAGACCAGTGGTCCATCTAGTCCAGCATTCCGTCTCACACAGTGGCCAACCAGTTCCTCTGGAGGGCCAACAACAGGGCAGAGAGGCCGAGGCCTTCTTAAGAACATAATAGGAGCCTGCTGGATCAGACCAGTGGTCCATCTAGTCCAGCATCCTGTCCTTACGCAGTGGCCAACTGGTTCCTCTGGAGAGTCAACAACAGGGCATAGAGGCCGAGGCCTTCATTAGAACACAAGAAGAGGCCCTGCTGGATCAGACCAGTGGTCCATCTAGTCCAGCATCCTGTCCCATGCAGTGGCCAACTGGTTCCTCTGGAGGGCCATCAACGGGGCATAGAGGCTGAGGCCTTCATTAAAACATGAGAAAGGCCCTGCTGGATCAGACCAATAGTCCATCTAGTCCAGCATCCTGTCTCACAGTGATCAGCCATTTCCTCTGGAGGCCCAACAGCAGGGAAAAGAGGCCGAGGCCTTCACTAGAACACAAGAAGAGGCCCTGCTGGATCAGACCAGTGGTCCATCTAGTCCAGCCTCCTGTCCCACACAGTGGCCACCCAGTTCATCTGGAGGGCCAACAACGGCATAGAGGCCAAGGCCTTCATTAGAACATAAGAAGAGCCCTGCTAGATCAGACCAGTGTTCCATCCAGTCCAGCATCCTGTCTCACACAGTGGCCAGCCAGTTCCTCTGGAGGGCCAACAACAGGGCAGAGAGGCTGAGGCCTTCATAAGAACATCAGAAGAGCCCTGCTGGATCAGACCAGTGATTCATCTAGTTCAGCCTCCTGTCTCACACAGTGGCCAACCAGTTCCTCTGAATGTTCAACAACTGGGCGTAGAGGCTGAGGCCTTCCCCTCTTGTTGCCTCCTGGAGGTTTGTGGGCAGCCACTTGGTATAGCCTGGGGAAGGTGGCATTTCGGGAGGGGAGGGACCTATAATGCCGTAGAATCTACCCTCCAGAGCTGCCGTTTCCAGCAAGGGGAACCGACCTCTGCAGTTTGGAGATCAGTTCTAATTCAGAGAGCTTCCCAGGCCCCATGAGGTTGGCAACTCTATACCGCTGGTTATTTTTAATTAAAATAGGTTTCAATAGGCTGTTGTAAACCGCGTCAGATAATTTATTGGGAGGGTGGGATGGAAGTGTTTTTAAAAGCCACACGCAAAAACGGTAGCTGCTCGGATGCCCTTGGTGCATTTTTGCCTTAAGAAATGTGGCCTCGATTCCACACAGCCGCGGATACATTGCAAATCAATCACTGGGACCTGGAGGAAAACTAGATGGGTAAAAAAATTCCCCACTCTGGTCAGGAGGCAGAAATGCCAAGCGCTGCGGACTGGGTAGGTGTCTTGCATCTCCTCCCCCCCCTTTCTTTTTTAGAAAATATACAATTTTTTGGCAGTGGCACATTCTGTTTCTCTCTGCTCTTCATTTTGATGTCTGCGCGCCAGCCTTCCTTGAACCCTCTCCTGAGGGATGTTGGATCCATTTAGAATCCGAGCGACTCTGCCCTTTGGACACTCGGGAGTTTTCCTCAGATCTGTGGCCCAATTAGACCTGGCCCTGAATTATTCAGCTCAGAATCACCATTTCTTCTCCTCTCTCAGAAACGAAGCTAGTTGACGGACCTGGAGCAGAAAAGGCAGCCGGTCTGCTAAACGAATCCCTCTTTTTTTCTTACAAGTTTTCTTAGGTTTCCATTGATTTTTCAACAGGATGTGCTTCAACCTAAGTGCGTGGCGTGCAGCAGCCCAAGAGTCTGATTCAGCAGGACGTAGGAGCCGCCGTGTGGGGTCAGAGCAAAGCTAGGGTTGGGGTCTGGGGGTCTGGACCTTCCCCAGAATGACAACCGATCCCCAGACTGCAGAGACGCGTTTGGCAGGAGAAAACGACCGCTTTGGAGGGTGGGCTCTACGGCTGCGACTTGATGGCTCTTTCCACCATCCCCGAATTTACGTTGCTTGCCCTTCTCCTAAATGGCAGCTAAGACACTGTGATATCGTGTTGTGAGAATTCGGTCTCCCCCTCGCATTAATCCTTTTTGGTCCTGGCTCCAACCTGGTGGAACTCTATGCCTGACACCGCCAGGACCCTGTGGGAGCTTGTGCAGTTCTGCAGGGCCTGTGAGGCAGAGATGTTCCATCAGGCTTTTGGGTGAGGGCAGCAACGGTTTTTATCTCAGCTGCACCCCTCCTCAGCTTTCTGTGCTCCTCTCGACCTCCCCACCCCCCCACCTGCAAAGCAGCCAACAGTCTGTAATACGGGAATAGCAAATTATGGATATTATTATCTGTCTTTTAAAAGGTAATGTAACACGATTTATTGTTTTACCTGGTTATTGTTTTAATGCCATCGCATGTCGCCCAGAGTCCTACAAAAGTAGGGGTGGGGCGATTCATAAATTTAATAGTCGTCGTTGTCATCATCGTCATGCCCCATTTCTGGATTTTTCCTGCAACCCGTTGGGAAAGTCCCCAGTTCTTAAACCCCTGTGTGAAAAGTACCATCGAGTTGCACCTGACTTATGGCGATCCCAGCAAGGGGTTTCCGAGGCAAGTGAGAAGTAGAGGTGGTTTGCCCTGGCCTTTCTCTGCAGAGCCTTCCTTGGGGGTCTCCCATCCAAGAACCGACCGTTAGCTTCCAGATCTGGTGAGATCGGCCTACAGACTACATCATTCTACATCCCCCATCCCCTACCTCTACCTGGCCCCGTTCTCTTTATTTTTTGATCTTCATGGGAGCAAGATTCAGAATTACATGTAAGGATTTTGTCTGTCCTGAATCTGTTCCCTATCTACTTCATTTGCTGCCCCTGTGTGCTATTATTCTGAGAGAGAGAGAGAGGAAAATTCCATATTTGCTTTCTGTGTGGTAGGGGAAAGTGCTGTCAAGTCACAGCTGACTGATAGTGACTCCCATGGGGTTTTCAAGGCAAGAGATGATTTGCCATTGCCTGCCTCCATGTCATGACCCTGGTGTGCCTTGGTGGTCTCCCATCCAAATACTGATAATTTTTTTCTCAGTCTCCCAAAACACTAGTACTCGAGGGGATCCAATGAAGCTGTTGGGCAGTAGATTCAGGATGGACAGTTTGGTGTAGTGGTTAAGTGCGTGGACTCTAATCTGGGAGAACCGGGTTTGATTCCCCACTCCTCCACTTGCAGCTGCTGGATGATCTTGGGCAAGCCTTAGCTCTCTTAGAGCTGTTCTCTCAAGGACAGTTCTGGAAAGAGCTCTCTCAGCCCCACCTACCTCCCAGGGTGTCTGTTCTGGGGAGGGAAGGGAAAGGAGTTTATAAGCCGCTCTGAGACTCTGAGTGAAGGGTGGGGTATAAATCCAATCTCCTCCTCCTCCTCCTTATCACAGAGAGTGATTAAAATGTGGAATTCGCTGCCAGAGGATGTTGAGATGGCCACAGGAATAAATAGCTTGAAAAGGGATCGGACAGATTCATGGAAGATAAGTCTATCAGTGGCTACTAGCCATGGCAACTGAGGGGAACTTCTACATTCAGAGGCACTAATCCTCTGAACCCCAGAGCCAGGAGGCAACATCAGGGGAAGGCCTCGGCCTCCATATGCCCTGTTGTTGGCGGTCCAGAGAAGCTGCTTGTCCCCTGTGTGAGACCTGATGCTGGACCAGATGGACTATCGGTCTGATCCAGCAGGGTTCTTCTTTTGTTCTTGTTCTTAGCTTCTGGGATCTGACAAGATCAGGGTAGCCTGGGCTAGTGAGGTCAGGAATTTGCTTTCTGTAACCAATGCATGTTTATACACAGTTCTATCGCCTCCTCGCCCTCATTTGTTTTTTTTGTTCTAAACTGAATAGCTTCCCATGCTCCAGCCTTTGCTTGCCAGGAACGTGCTGCACCCCTTTGGTTGATCTTTTCCAGCCTGATATTTCACACCTCCTTTTTTAGCTGCTGCTGGTGGGGAAATGAGAACGGTACGCGCCATTCTCTGTGCTGCTGCCACCCCATTCTAAGCAAATCTGTTGAGAACTAGTTTGTTTCATTTGTTTCTTAGATATTTCTGCCTTCCCTGGGCCAGGCTAGTCCAGTGTGTGTGTGTATGTGTGTGTGTGTGTGTGTGTGTATGGCAATCTTCATCAGGTGAAGACCGTCATATAACTTCATGAATGACTAGTGCAGGGGTGGGCAAACTGTGGCTCGCAGTCTCGTTTAATGTTAATACAAAGCAAATTTGCTTATTTTCCAAGAAAAGCAGGTAATACTTGCTCATGTCTTGTGGCTCTCAAACATCTGATGTTTATTCTATGCGGCTCTTATGTTAAGCAGGTTTGGCCACCCCTGTTCTAGGTGGCTCTTATGCTGAGCAAGTTTGCCCACCCCTGGACTGGCTATGTATAACTTTGTCTGAATACTCTGTATATGATCCCAGTATGAAAAACTGATATTGTTGGACTGGTCTGAAGGTAAAGGATTGTTTTCTTGGACACTGTTCCACTAGTCATTTGTGAAGTTATAGGATGGTCCTTGCCTGGTGAAGATTGCCAGAAATGAATTTACTTATCGCAGGGGTGGGCAAATTGTACCCCGCGGGCCACATGCGGCCCGCCACAGAGTTTTTTGCGGCCCGCCAAGACAGTTGGCCACGTATATTTGTGAGCAAAGTTTTTCTTGCATGAAGATCAACAAGAGTAAATATAGATGCTCTTTGACAGACATTATACTTGCAGGCTGTGATGAGAATCTCGACATACAATCTCACTCCTGATTTCAAAAAAATTGTAGAAAAGTGTGATAGGGTACATTTGTCTCATTAAACTGATTCTAAAATTAAATGTGCTTGCAGCTACAGATTATATGAAATTAGCACAATAAATAAATAAATAAATAAAACTACCACTATTTTATTTAATTTATATTTATTGATCTTTATGATACAATTGATACCTTTTCTGAAATGCAAAGTTAACTAATGAATGCAATCATTTTAAAAGGTGCGGCCCTCCGCTAATCTCTGCTCCCACAAAGTGGCCCCCGAGCCAAAACAACTGCCCGCCCCTGACTTATCGGATGCTTCATTGATTCTTGGACCTCTATTTATTGTATTAAATTGATGTTTTTGCATTGCTTTTTCATATAATTTATTGATTTGGTGTATATTTCAGCTATAAGTTTCTCTTGCTTTTGACTTATCACCTAGCTGTTGTCCTGCCTATTGCGTGATTGTGTGAGTGTGTACCTGGAAGTCATGGTTGGCTTTTCAGGACCCCTAGTGGGGCTTGAACGTTCCAGAGAGATGGCTTACTCCTGCCTGCCTCTGCCTCCCAGCCCTGGTATTTCTTGGAGGTCTCCCTTCCAAGTACTTGCCAGGATCAGCCCTCCTTAGCTTCCGAGATCTGACGAGACTGGGCTTGCCTGGGCTATCCAGGGCAGGGCAGGCTTATAGGTTCTCAGAAATGAAGCAGGGCTGGCCCTGGATAGCCCTTGGCTGGAGGACCACCAAGGAAGTCCAGGGCTGCTGTGCAGAGGCAGGCAAATCTCTTTGTCCCTTGCCTTGAAAACCCAGTAGGGTCACCGTAAGGGAGCTGGCGACTCGGTGGCATTTTCCACATCCCACTGAAGGGCTGCTTCCCCTTGCCAGTGGGAACCCCAAAACAACTTACCCCACCATTCCCCCCTCCTCCATTTTATCCTTAGAACAGCCCTGTGTGGCAGGCCAGGCTGAGAGCTGTGGGACTGGCCCATAGTCACCCCGCAAGGTTCCATTGCCAAGTGGGGGTTCGAACAGATCCTAATCCAACACTCCAACTGTGACAACATGGGGGTTCCCAGAATGTATTCTAGGGAGCAACCCGACCATCTAATCTGTACAGTTTTGTGTCCCTCCAGTTCATTGCAATGGCACTTATGCCTCAGCAGCCGGTCACAAAATGTTATGCCCCATGTTATGCAAAGGTCCATCAGTGGCTATTAGCCCCAAGGCATAGATGGAAGACTCTGTCTGGGACAGTGAGGCTCTGTATTCTTGGTGCTTGGGGGGGGGCACAGTGGGAGGGCTTCTGGAGTTCTGGCCCCGCTGGTGAACCTCCTGATGGCACCTGGGTTTTGGCCATTGTGTGTTGGACTGGATGGGCCACTGGCCTGATCCAACTTGGCTTCTCTTATGTTCTTATGTCTGGGGCAGTGAGGCTTTGTCTTCTTGATGCTTGGGGGGGCAACAGTGGGAGGGCTTCTGGAGTTCTGGTCCCACTGATGGACCTCCTGATGGTATCTGGGTTTTGGCCACTGTGTGTTGGACTGGATGGGCCATTGGCCTGATCCAACATGGCTTCTCTTATGTTCTTATGTCTGGGGCAGTGAGGCTCTGTCTTCTTGGTGCTTGGGGGGGCCACAGTGGGAGGGCTTCTGGAGTTCTGGCCCCGCTAGTGGACCTCCTGATGGCACCTGGGTTTTGGCCACTGTGTGACTCAGAGTGTTGGACTGGATGGGCCATTGGCCTGATCCAACATGGCTTCTCTTATGTTCTTAAGGCACTCCTGAAAAGCTCTGCTTTATAAAGCCTACAGAAGAACTCGTGGGCACTCAGTGAAATTAATGAACGGTAGGCTTAGAACAGCTAAAAATAAGTACTTTTTCACCCAAAGTATAATTAACATGTGGCATTCACTGCTCCAGAAAGTGGTGGTAGCTACAAGCATAGACAGCTTTAAGAGGGGATTGGATAGACATATGGAACAGAGGTCTATCAGTGGCTCTTAGTTACAAGGTATAGATAGGAACTCTTGGTCTGGGCCAGTGATGCTCTGTATTCTTGGAGCTTGGGGGGGGCAACAGTGGGAGGGCTTCCAGACTGGCCCCGCTGGTGGACCTCCTGGTGGCCCCTGGGTTTTGGCCACTGTGTGACACAGAGTGTTGGATTGGAGAGGCCATTGGCCTGATCCAACATGGCTTCTATTATGGTCTTATGTTAATTTGTGTGCATATGTATGTGTCTGGAGAGGCCATTTGGGTCTTCCATCATGGGCAGCAGAATATTTTGTTTCATTTACAAAACTTGTATGCCACCATTCTGCCTAATCAGGGCTACCAAGGCAGCCAACAGTTAGAACAAAACATGATAAAAATGGTTCATACAGACAGTTAAACCCCAAACACAAATGCACATTAAAAGCACATAAGACCGAATTCAGCGCACTGCCTCCATTCGGTGGGTCTCCGTGCTCTTCCACACCCTTGGTGATGATGGAAGGCCGGAACCCTGGGCTGGCTCGCCTCTTCATTTGCATTCTGCCCCAGGCAACCGATTTGCATCTTTCCCCTTTGCATGAAACACCACTTGTCCTTTGCCAGAACCTGCTGAGCTGCAAATACCTAAATCACAGTTTTGTATTTGGTCTTGTAAACAGTCGATTCATATTTCCATTAAAAAAAAAAGGTTTTATTTATACTCACGCTTATGTGAACGGAAGAACATCAGAAGATCCCTCCTGGATCAGACGAGAGGTCCATCTAGTCCAGCATTGTGTCTCACACAGTGGCCAACCAGTTCCTCTGGAGGGCCAACAACAGGGCAGAGAGGCCGAGGCCTTCCCTGGTCAGAACATAAAAAGAGCCCTGCTGGATCAGACCAATGGTCCGTCTAGTCCAGCATCTTGTCTCACTCAGTGGGCAATCAGTTCCTCTGGACGGCCAACAACAGGGCACAGAAGCTGAGGCCTTCCCTGATCAGAACCTAAGAAGAGCCCTGCTGGATCAGACCAGTGGTCCATCTAGCCCAGCATCCCGTCTCACACAGTGGCCAACCAATTCCTCTGGACGGCCAGCAACAGGGCTCAGAGGCCGAGGCCTTCATAAGAACATAAGGAGAGCCCTGCTGCATCAGACCAACAGTTTATCTAGTCCAGCATCGTGTCTCATACAGTGGCCAAGCAGTTCCTCTGGAGGACCAACAACAGGGCATAGAGGCCGAGGTCTTCATAAGAACATCAGAAGAGCCCTGCTGGATCAGACCAGTGGTCCATCTAGTCCAGCATTCCGTCTCACACAGAGACCAACCAGTTCCTCTGGATGGCCAGCAACAGGGCTCAGAGGCCGAGGCCTTCATAAGAACATAAGGAGAGCCCTGCTGGATCAGACCAACAGTTTATCTAGTCCAGCATCCTGTCTCATACAGTGCCCAACCAGTTCCTCTGGATGGCCAACAACAGGGCACAGAGGCCGAGGCCTACATAAGAACATCAGGAGAGCCCTGCTGGATCAGGCCAGTGGTCCATCTAGTCCAGCATCGTGTCTCACACAGTGGCCAACCAGTTCCTCTGGAGGGCCAACAACAGGGCATAGAGGCCGAGGCCTTCCCCTGATGCTGCCTCCTGGCTTTGGGATTCAGAGGCTCTGAATGTGGAGGTTCCCCTCAGTCACTATGGCTAGTAGCCATTGATAGACTTACAACCCCCGAATCTATCCAATCCCCTTTTCAAGCTACAGTGACACAACAAAAAAAAGCAAGAGCCCGGTAGCACCTTAATGACTAACAAAATTTGTGGCAGGGTAGGAGTTTTCATGGCTCACTTTGAGCAGTGACTCACAAAAGCTCCTACCCTGCCACAAATGTTGTTAGTCATTAAGTTGCTACCGGGCTCTTGCTTTTTTTTGTTGTGTCACTGTAGCTGGTCCTAATAAAAGGTGTTAGGTAAACTGTTTGTTCTTGGATTAGGCTCCTTTGTGCTCCATCCAGCGGGTGACAATAGATTGGGGTGTGGGTTTTATTCTCCCCTCTGATGTCGGTGCTTTGGGATATCTTAGCTTGTCTCTGTTCCTGGCACATTTGCGGCAGTCTCCAAAGGGGGGCAGTGTTGATCCATGAAGGCCGAAGGAACCCTGCTTTGAAAAACATAAGCGACTTTGCTGAGGGCAGAGATGCGATCGGACTTGGGTTAGTTGCCGGAAACTGTCGGTCTTGGAGAGACTATGTTTCTTTCAGACTGAACAGAAATGGGGTAAAAGTTGCTCTTGTCATTCTGAGATTTACCGGGGAGAGAATTTCGCATCCCTGTCACGCGTATTTTACTTCAAAGCCTGAGTTAGCTGAATCAGTGCAAGAGATATAGTCACTTTAAGGACTAAGAAATAAATTTTCCCCAGGATTTAACCATTTTTCATGCAATTTAACTTTGAATGTGTTTTTAGAAGAGAGAAGAAGAGAAGAGATTGGATTTCTATCCCGCCCTTCGCTCACTTGGAGTCTCAGAGCGGCTTACAAACTCCTTTCCCTCCCCCTCCCCACAACAGACACCCTGTGAGGTAGGTGGGGCTGAGAGAGCTCTGAGACAACTGCCCTTGAGAGAACAGCTGGTACAGAACTATGGCTTGCCCAAGGTCATCCAGCCAGGTGCAAGTGGAGGAGTGGGAAATCAAACCCGGTTCTCCCAGATTAGTCTGCACACTTAACCACTACACCAAACTGGGTCTCCTGTACCAAACTGGCTCTTTACTTATTTTTTGTCTATTATATTTGTTTCCAGTCTTTTCTGTATGGGGCTATGAAGCCCTCAGCGTTGGCATGGAACCCCCTGCCCTCAGCTCTTGCTGTCTGCTGCTGCTCCAAAACATTATTAAAACTCCAGCAATGTAAAGTGCGGCACTATGACCCTTCCGGTAAAAACCTGGAAGTGACACAGAGTGGCTCTAGGAATCGCTGGAAATTCTGTGCTAAAACCATAGCGTTTCAGCAGTTCCTAGAGCTACGTTACGTCACTTTCTGTTTTCTACAGGAAGTGACATCGCGCCACAGCCAGTGTTTTGGCCAGGGTTCCCTCTAAGCTGAGTTAGTGTGAGCTAGCTCACGGTTTTTTAGCCTCCGGCTCACACATTTTTTGTCTTACCTCAGGGAGGATGGCTCCAGAGCAAACTAATTTATACAGGAGCCAAATCGCTCGCTCACAACTTTAATGCCAGTAGCTCACAAAGTAGAATTTCTGCTCACGAGGCTCCACAGCATAGAGGGAGTGTCGGCTGTGGCCTCTTCATAGCCCTGCTCACAACCTTCCTGCCACTTGCCAGGCAGGAAGAGAACTCAGAATAGCACCCGTCAATGTACTTTCCCTGTTCGGTCCTTGTAACAGCCTTGTGAGGTTGGTTCAACTGACAAAGACTAATTGGGCTAGGGTCATCCAGGGAACTTGCTGACTAAGTAGGGGCTTGAACCTTGCTGTTGGGGTCTGGTCCCTCTTGAGATGCCTTGACAGAGGTTTCTGAAATGGTTTATGGGGTCGAGAGAGTTGACAAAAATAATTTTTTCCTCCGTCTTGCAAAAGACCAGAACTTGAGGGCATCCAATGAAGCTGATGGGCAGTAGGTTTGGGAAGGATAAAAGGAAACACCACTTTACACAGAGAGCGATTATAATGTGGGATTCACTGCCAGATGATGTGGTGATGATGGCCACAGGAATAAACAGCTTTAAAAGGGGACTAGCTAGATTCATGGAGGACTGGGAAGGAGGGAGGGAACATGTGTTTTAACTGAGCCTTGAGGTTGTCAGTTTTCAGTCTAGTACAGAGGTCTCCAACCTTTTCAAACCTGTGGGCCCCTTTGGAATTCTGACATAGTTCGCTGGGCACAGCCACAAAATGGCCGCCACAGGAGGCCGACCCAGCCACAAAATGGCCATCGCCGCTTACCTTTAGTCACGCTGTGGAAAGCAGTGTTTTTAAAAAGCTGCACAGCCTGTCTAATCTCTACCTACTCCAACCCACTTTCTAAAAACACTTGGTAGGCACCAGGAAATGTGTTGGCTGCACCACGGCGCCCACGGTCACCATGTTGGAGACCCCAGTCTGCTGCCACTGCTCTCCTACCCACCCTCTGGTTTTGTAAGCGGCATGCTAAACAACAGTGTAACAGGAGCCGTTGTATCATCTCTCACGGTTGTAGTGGTTACGGGCGTGGACTCTAATCTGGGAGAACCGGGTGTGATTCCCCACTCCTCCACACGCAGCTGCTGGTGTGACCTTGGGTCAGTCACAAGTTCTCTCAAGAGCTGTCCTCGAAAGAGCTCTCTCAGCCCCACCTACCTCACAGGGTGTCTGTTGTGGGGAGGGGAAGGGAAAGGAGATTGTAAGCCGCTCTGAGACTCCTTCAGGTAGTGAAGGGCAGGATAGAAATCCAATTTCTTCTCCTCCTCCTCCTCTAGCTGTGGGGCCCCACTGCCCTAGCACAACTGCATTCTGTGGGGCGCTCAGTCACGTGGGGGTCCTTCCCAGCCGGGGAGTGGAAGGATCCAGCTCGATGCCTGCTGGTTTGAAATGCCTTATTGCAGGTCGCTCTGCCTGCTTTTGAAATGCCTGCGTTCAGCAACATGATGAAAATAGCTCCCCTTAACCAGGGACAGATGGGCGTAGGGGGGTTCAAAAATCTGTTGTTTTCCTTGCGCACAGAAGAAACAGATCGGAATCAGAAACGGCCTGTTGAGAGGGTATTTGAATACTCGCACGTGAAACCTCTCGAGTGCTCAAAGCCCTTTATGTCCGTAGAACCTTGATTATTAAGTGCAGGAAAATCACTAATAGGTGAACATAAGAACTTAAGAGATGCCATTTTTGATCAATCACGCCAACGGCCCATTCAGTTCAACACTTTCTGTCTCACAGTAGCCAAAACCCAGGTGCCATCAGGAGGTCCCCCTGCAGGGCCAGAACTCCATAAACCCTCCCTCGGTTGCCCCCCACCAAGAATACAGGGCATCACTGCCGCAGACATCTAGACCTTGTGCCTAATAGCCACTCGTGGACCTCTGCTCTTAAGAACACAAGAGAAGCCACATTAGGTCAGGCCAGTGGCCCATCCAGTCCAGCGCTCGGTGTCCCACAGCAGTCACAACACAGGTGCCATCAGGAGCTCCACTTGCAGGGCCAGAACTCCATATACCTTCCCTCTGTTGCCCCCCCCCCCAGCCCCAAGAATACAGAGCATCACTGCCCCCGATAATAAGAACAAAAGAGAAGCCAATGTTGGATCAGGCCAGTGGCCCATCCAGTCCAACGCTCTGTGTCACACAGGGGCCAGAAACACCAGGTGCCCTCAGGAGGTCCAGCAGTGGGGCCAGGACACTAGAAGCCCTCCCACTGTTGCCCCCTTCCCCAAGCACCAAGAATACACAGCATCACTTGCCCCAGACCGTGAGTTCCTATCTGAACCTTGTGGCTAATAGCCATTGATGGACCTCTGCTCCATATCTTTCGGACCCTTGGTCCATCAGGGTCAGTATTGTCTCCTCAGACTGGCAGCGGCTCTGCAGGGGTCTTTCCCATCACCTACTACCTGGTCCTCTTCATTAAAGATGCGGGGGATTGAACGTGGGACCTCCTGCATGCAGGCAGGGGCTCTTCCACTGAGCCAGGTTCCACCCCATTCATGGCCTTTGTCCACGGGTATCGGTTGGGCTACCTGCCTCGGTAGAATGACCGTGGGGTGGCTTCTTTCTAGGGCAAGGGAAGAAGGCAGGGAGGTTTCCTCTCCTCCCTGGGCTCCCTGGAATTCTCTCGAGCGAGGGGGTCCATGGGGGCAGTCAGGGAGGGCGCTTGCTCTATTTAGCATTTGTGGCAACCGACTCATTCCTGGCTTGTTTTTGACACCTTGTTTTGATTCGATAGGAGAATGAGGTTTATGGTAAAGGGCCATAAAAAGGTGTTTTACGGTTGCCCCAAACTGGCCTCTAGAGGGCAGCAGAGCACTCTTCCTGAATGGACACCTGTATAAAATGTGGAATTCGCTGCCGGGGATGTTGTGATGGCCGCAGAAATAAACAGCTTTCAGAGGGGGATGACACACATTCCTGGAGGATAAGTATACCAGGGGCCACTGGCTGTGGTGGCTGAGGGGAACCTCCACATTCAGAGGCACTAACCCTCTGGATCCCAGCGCCAGGAGGCAACGTCAGGGGAAGGCCTCGGCCTCTATGCCGTTTTTGGCCCTCCAGAGAAACTGGCTGGCCACTGTGTGAGACAGGAGGCTGGACTAGATGGACTCCTGGTCTGATCCAACAGGGCTTTTCTTTTTTTATGTTCTTGTGGATAGATTCATGGAGGATAAGTCTATCAATGGCTACTAGCGATGGTGACTGAGGGGCCGCTTTATGTGAAGAGGCAGTCAATCTCTGAATCCCAGAGCCAGGGGCAACACCAAGGGAATGCCTCAACCTCTCTGCCCTGTTGTTGGCCCTCCAGAGGACCTGGCTGGCACCTGTGCGAGACAGAATGGAGTGGGTGCAGAGGAGAGTGACAAGGATGATTTGGGGGCCTGGAGACCAAGCCCTGTGCCGAAAGGCTGAGGGACCTGGGAATGTTCAGTCTGGAGGTTGAGGGGGGACAGGATGGCTCTCTTGAAGCATCTGAAGGGCTGTCACTTAGAGGAGGGCAGGGAGCTGTTCCTGTGGGCAGCAGAGGAGAGGACTCCCAATGATGGGTTTAAATTAAGGGCAGGAAGGTACCAGCTGGTTTTAGAAGAAGAAGAAGAGATTGGATTTATACCCCGCCCTCCACTACCCAAGGGAGTCTCAGAGCGGCTTACAAACTCCTTTCCCTCCCCTCCCCTCCCCACAACAGACACCTGTGAGGTAGGTGGGGCTGAGAGAGCTCTGAGACAACTGTCCTCGAGAGAACAGCTGGTACAGAGCTATGGCTTGCCCCAGGTCATCCAGCAGGTGCAAGTGGAGGAGTGGGGAAATCAAACCCGGTTCTCCCAGATTAGAGTCCGCGCACTTAACCACTACACCAGACTGGCTCTCCGTCTTGGTTGGCTTTGCCAGGGCCGCGGGAAAGGCCAGGATGGGTCCCGAGTAGAGCTGCCTGTACTCAGCTTTCATTTTTTGTTTCTAATTGCAGAATTCTGTTTTGCGAATATTTGGTAGCCCTTTAATTTCGTATGCATGCATGTAAGGTCTTTTATTTTGTGTGATTCACAAGTTAGGAGGAGGGCCAAGGAGCTGTCCAGGGTACTGGAGCCCCAGGCTCTCTTGTATAACTCAGGGTGCATAGAATCATATTTTTAAAACCTAGAGTATTGTGTTCCGATTTGGGCACCACAATTCAAGAAGGATATAGACAAGCTGGAATGTGTCCAGAGGAGGGCCACGAAGATAGTGAGGGATCCAGAGACCAAGTCCTAGGAGGAAAGGTGGAAGGAGCTGGGTATGTTTAGCCTGGAGAGGAGATGACTGATAGGTGATATGGCAACCATCTTCAGGTACTTGAAGGGCTGTCATATAGAGGAGGGGGCAGAGTGGTTTTTCTGTTGCCCCAGAAGGTCGGACCAGAACCAAGGGGTTGAAATTAAATCAGAAGAGCTTTCGGCTAAACATTAGGAAGAACTTCCTGACAGAGCGGTTCCTCAGTGGAACTGGTTTCCTTGGGAGGGGGGTGGGCTCTCCTTCTTGGGAGGTTTTCAAACAGAGGCTAGATGGCCATTTGACTGCTGATTCTGTGAACTTAGGCAGATCATGAGAGGGAGGGCAGGAAGGGTTGCCTCAGTCCTTAGTTCTCGTGGCCCTTTCTTACACGCCCAGGGAAATGCTGATCACCACTTTGGGGTCAGGAAGCCATTTTTCTCCAGGCCAGTTTGGCCGGGGATCCTGAAGGGTTTTTCTCTCTCCTCTGGGCACGGAGCAGGGGTCACTAGGGGCATGGAGGGGGAGTTATTTGTAAATTTCCTGCATTGTGCAGGGGGTTGGTCTAGATGACCCTGGAGGCCCCTTCCAACTCTGTGATTCTATGATTAGGGAGGGAAGGTGGCATGGTATAGGCCAATCTAATCAGATCTCAGAAGCCAAGCAGGGTCGGTACTTGGATGGGAGACCACCGAGGAGGACTCTCTAGAGCCGGGGTGGGCAATTGTTTTGGCTCGGGGGCCACTTTGTGGGAGCGGAGGTTAGCGCAGGGCCGCACCTTTTAAAATGATTGCATTCATTACTTAACTTTGCATTTCAGAAAAGGTACAAATTGCATCATAAAAATCAATAAATATGAATTAAATAAAATAGTGGTAGTTTTATTCCATTTATTTATTGTGCTAATTTCATATCATCTATAGCTGCAAGCACATTTAATTTTAGAATCAGTTTAATGAGACAAATGTACCCTATCACACTTTTCTACAATTTTTCTGAAATCAGGAGTGAGATTGCTTGTTGAGATTCTCATCACAGCCTGCAAGTTAATGTCTGTCAAAGAGCATCTATATTTACTCTTGCTAACCTTCATGTCTTGGCGGGCCGCAAAACACTCTGTGGCGGGCCGCATGTGGCCCGCGGGCCGCCATTTGCCCACCCCTGCTCTAGAGGAAGGCAACAGCCAACACCTCTGCATTCTCATTTGCCTCGAAATCCCCTTGCTGGGGTCACCACAAATCGGTTGCAATATGATGAAATAGATACAAACAGGATCCTATGTGTTTCTTTCGCTCTTTCGTGGCAATGCTTCCCACTTCCTCCTGTGTCCCTTGATGTGTGTACTCGCTTCGCCTTTGACTGGAGCAGATCTGGGCCTGAGAGACCCAGGTTCAAATCCCCATGCTGCTATGAAATTTGCTGGATGGCTGCGGGACAACTGTTCCCTCTTGGTCTCATCTGCCTCACAGGGTGGGTTGTGAGGATACAGATGGGCGAGAGAGCCACACAGATATAAAGAGAGCAGAGATGTAAATGCAGTAGAGAAACAGACCTGTGAGATACACACAGTTCTGCCTCTGAGATTCTTGGGGTGGCTTTGCACGTTTTCTAGTTGGTTCCACTAAAGAGAAGACGCGATCTTCGTGTGGACTTCTTGGAAGGCTTCTTTACGGCCAGAGTTGTATGCAGGGTAGTGGACTAGCTGGACCCTTGATCAGCTCTAGCAGGTTTCTTTTTTAATCTCCTTGGCATGTTACTGTGGTGAGGGAGCCACAGCTACTATATGCATTGCAGCAGACTAAGTCAAGTTTGGTGTAGTGGTTAAGCGCGGGAACTCTAATCTGGGAGAACCGTGTTTGATTCCCCACTCCTCCACATGCACCTGCTGGTGTGACATTGGGTCTGTCACAAGTTCTTTCAGAGCTGTTCTCACAAGGGCAGTTCTCAAAAGAGCTCTGGCGAGGGGAAGGGAAGGCGATTGTAAGCAACTCAGAGATTCCGAGTTAAGGGCGGTGTATCAATCCAGTCTCCTGCCTAAATTAGTTTCCTCCGGAGCCATCCTTCCTGGGCTAAGAAGACAAAAAAGTGTGAGCTGGAGGCTAAAGAACGGTGAGCTAGCTCACACTAACTCAGCTTAGAGGGAACACTGCTTGCCGACATTCCCCACCACCACAAACAGATGGGAAGATGGGAAAGGCTTTCCACTCTAGCAGTGGCGCCATCCCACCACTAGAGGGGGATGCGTCATTTGTGGTTATTTCCCCCCCCCCCCCCCCAAGCCTGTCCGAAGCCGGAACTGATCGGTATTGAAATAAGACCTGCTACGCCGATTGTCTGGAAGGAAATTTGAGGCCAAGCCGGCAGGAAGGAGGGCACTTACTCATGCCCCCCTTGGGGCGTTAGATCACTTCCCTCGGCAGGCCGGGGAGGCTAAATTGGAGCGGCTTGTCTGGTCAAGGTTGTCCGACTCTTCCCGTAAATTGCAAGAACATCGGATCAGAAGCGGCAATAAAGCCCGCCTCGTCGGCAGTCGCGGGCCAGCTCCTAGCTGAGAGCGATTGCTCCTCTGCGGCTGGGAGAGAGCTTTCGTGCTGCCCCGGCGTAAGCGTCTTTGCATCGATCGGAGCAGCCTGACAACCTCCCTTCTATTGCTTAAAAAGAAAATCGATGGCGGATGGCGCAGGAGGGCCCTCGACGCAACGTTAAATTGACTTGAGAAGCTGTTCCCCATTGAGAGAAGGCAGGGAGGGGAGGGGCTGTTTCCTGGAGGCACTGTTGCACTGTCGGGGTCTGCGAGAAGCTGTAAATATTATTTTGTGCTTCTCTGAATGGTGGGGAGTTGTGAGGACAGGTTGTAGGGTACGTTCCCCTGGGAGAGAGCATGGGAGATTGTCAGCTTTGTTTGCCCGGAGGCAAGCGGCCACGGTGACTCAGAGGTTAAGACGCTGAACTTCAGACCGGAAGGTCAGTAGCTCGGCTGTTTGAGACCTGAGTGCTGCGTGACGGAGTGAGCTCCCGTCTCTGGCCCCAGCTCCTGCCGGCCTAGCAGTTTGAAAGCAAGAAATTGCAAGTAGATAAATAGGTACCACTTCGATGGGAAGGGAACACAGTGTTCCGTGCGCCTCGGCATCTAATCATGCTGGCCACATGACCACAGAAAAGTCGTTGGACAGCGCTGGCTCTTTGGCTTGGAAATGGAGATGAGCACTGCATCCCTAGAGTCGGATTTGACTGGCTTTTGAGCAAGGGAAACCTTTACCTTTACTATCCACAGTATTCCCTTTACTATATACAGTAGGCAATAGACCACGGTCCCTAACAGTTTGCCCAAGGAACCTGGTGAATCATTTTGTACAGTGCTACCCTCTCGCCCACATAGAAGAGCTCTCTTGAACGATTCAGTTTTCCATCTTCTCGGGCAGGCCATTCCACAAGGAGAAGGCACGTGTCGCTGACCAGGTTTCAATACCCATGAATTCAGTTTTGCACGGAACCACACGCCAGTCACTGGGTGTTCTCATACTCGTGCCCAGCGATCCATCATCCACGTCCAGTTTCTCTAGCCTTTCAGCTTGGAGGTTGTCCAATGTAGCCAGTTGAAGGGTCAGACCAGTTGCTGGATCTCATAAGAACATAAGAGAAGCCAATGTTGGATCAGGCCAGTGGCCCCTCCAGTCCAACACTCTGTGTCACACAGTGGCCAAAAACACCAGGTGCCATCAGGAGGTCCAGCAGTGGGGCCGGGACACTAGAAGCCCTCCCACTGTTGCCCCCCCCCCCCAAGCACCAAGAAGACACAGCATCACTCACCCCAGACTGAGAGTTCCTATCTATCCCTTGTGGCTAATAGCCACTGATGGACCTCTGCTCCATATGTTTATCCAATTCCCTCTTGAAGCCATCCATGCTTGTAGCCGCCACCACCTCCCGTGGCAGTGAATTCCACGTGTTAATCACTCTTTGGGTGAAGAAGGACTTCCTTTTATCCGTTCTAACCCGACTGCTCAGCAATTTCATGGAGTGCCCATGAGTTCTGGTATTGTGAGAAAGGGAGAAAAGTACCTCTTTCTCTACCTGCTCTATCCCATGCATCATCTTATAAACCTCGATCATGTCACCCCTCAGCCGTCGTTTCTCCAAGCTAATGAGCCCCAAGCGCTTTAACCTTTCTTCATAGGGAAAGGGTTCCAACCCTTTTATCGTTCTAGTGGCCCTTTTCTGCACTTTTCCTGCACTCGGAAGAACATTAGCCCTGCTATATCAGACGGTCCATCTAGTCCAGCTGGATGATCTTGGGCCAGTCTCAGTTCTCTCAGAGCTCTCTCAGCCCCACCAACCTCACAGGGTGTCTGTTGTGGGGAGAGGAAGGGAAAGGAGATTGTAAGCCCCTCTGAGACTCCTTCAGGTAGTGAAGGGCAGGATATAAATCCAATTTCTTCTCCTCCTCCTCCTCCTCTTCTTCTTCTCCTCGTTCCCTCGTATTCCCTCTCAGATCTGAAGGAAAATTACAAGATCCAGTCAAAAATTAAAAGATCCAGTGGAAGCAAATGAGACTTGGCCCTACTAAACAGTGTGTGTGTGTGTGTGTGTGTGTGAGAGAGAGAGGAGGAAATCAATAGATTTTTTTCCCGCCCGAGAACTGCTGTACTCTGTTTGTCAACGATTAACCAAATCGTAAAAAGCGTTCCTTGTTTCCCTGCCCCTGTTAAATGTCAAGCGTCTATTTTTGAACACCTGTACGGTGATCTTCACATAAGCTACTGTGCGGTGTAATTTATTTTATTTTATTTTTTTAAAAATCAAACATCCTTTTCTCTGGAGAATCACAGAAGCAACGGTTGCCCAGGCAACATGGGGTTTTTTGTGCTTCCAGTTCAACGGCACCGTTAGGCGGGTTCGCCGAACACGGCGGCCGTCCCGGGGTCCGGAGGAGCGGCCGGCCCTGCTTGGGGAGGCCTGTCGCGAATCCGTTGCCGGGGCGTCGGTGGGAGATTAAACGAACCTCTTGGGGATGGATTTCTGATTCGTTCTTCGAGGACGGTGAGGGGAAGGCCCTGGCCGCCCTCCAGGAGAGCAGACGGATCCGACGTTAAACTGCTGAATCTATCTTCCCTCCCTTTCGCTGCGCTCGGAGGCGAGACAAGGACTCTCAGGGAACACAGGCATTTCAGAGCACTGACTGACCTCACGCCCAAAGTTACCTTCCTGAGCGTTTAGAGGCCCTTTGCGGCTAGTTCACAGGTGGTCCTGAGGTTGCCAGCCTCCAGGTGGGGCCTGTAGATCTCCTATGGCAGCCGATCTCCAGATGACAGAGGTCATCAGTCCCCCTAGAGAAAATGGCTGCTTTGGATGGCGGACTCTGTGGCATTCTGCCCTGCTGAGGTCCCTCCCTTCCTCTCACATTTCTAGGTATTTCCCCCACCCATAGTTGGTGGTAACCCCAGCTGGCGTGCATCTGTTGCGTTTTATTTATTTAATTTATACCCTGCCTTTCTACCACATGGGGGACTCAAAGCGGCTTACAACATTCTCCTCTTCTGCATGTCATCCTCACAACAACCCTGTCAGGTAGGATACACTAAGAGAGGGTGACTGGCCCAGGGTCAACCCCGTGAGAGCCAGCGTGGTGTAGTGGTTAAGAGGGGTGGACTCCAGTCTGGGCAACCGGGTTTGATTTCCCACTCCTCTCCATGAAGCCAGCCGGGTGACCTTGGGTCAGGCAAAGTTCTCTCGGAGCTGTTCTCTCAAGGGCAGTTCTCTCAGAGCTCTCTCTGTCTCACCCACTTCACGAGGTGCCTCTTGTGGAGAGAGAAAAGGGAGGCAATTGTAAGCCACTTTGAGACTCCTTAGGGTAGAGAAAAGCAGGGTATAAAGACCTGTTGTTGTTTTTCTTCTTCCTCCTCCTCCTCCTCCTCCTCCTCCTCCTTCCATGGCATGAGTGGGGATTCGAGCTCCTGTCTCCCAGATACTTGTCCGACACTCTTAACCATTACAGCACACTGAGGTAACGTTCCAGGCCTGACCTGATCAATGCTCCCTCTAAGTTGTGGAGTCTTGTGAGCAAAAAATCTACTTTGTGAACTCCTGGCATTGGAGTTGTGAGCAAGATTTGGCTACGGCATAAATTTGTTTGCTCTGGAGCCCTCCTTCCTGACCAAAGACCAAAATCTGCGAGCCAGCGGCTACAAAACTGTGAGCTAGCTCACACTAACTCAGCTTAGAGGGAACACTGGACCTGATCAGTCTCTGCAAAGCAGCCTGCAACTTGAACCGGGCAACGAGCAGACTTAGGCTGGCTGCTGGTCTACCGTTTGAATAGGCGTGTGCAGCCTGAGTAGCCATGATTAGCCTGAGCTTGTGAGAACCAGGTTTGGTTCGTTGGTCGTGGTTAGGATTTGGACGGGAGACTGCCAAGGAAGCCCAAGGCTGCTATGCAGGGGCAGGCAGTGGCAAACCACCTCTACTCATCTCTTGCCTTGAAATCCCTAAGAGGGGTTACTGTAAGTTGGCTGTTGTTATATATTAGATTCGGATCAGTTTGCATTCCAGTCGTAGATGGCAAATTGGGGCTGGCTTTGTGCAGTATCACTGCACATTCATTCATTCATTCATCTGCCCATCCATCCATCCATCCATCCATCCATCCATCCTTTCCAGTCCTGTTTTCTCACTGAGACTTAAGGCAGATTACATAAGAACATAAGAGAAGCCAATGTTGGATCAGGCCAGTGGCCCATCCAGTCCAACACTCTGTGTCACACAGTGGCCAAAAATACCAGGTGCCATCAGAAGGTCCACCAGTGGGGCCAGGACACTAGAAGCCCTCCCACTTTTGCCCCCCCCCCCCAAGAACCAAGAAGACACAGCATCACTCAACCCAGACTGAGAGTTCCTATCTATACCTTGTGGCTAATAGCCACTAATGGACCTCTGCTCCATATTTTTATCTAATTCCCTCTTGAAGCCGTCCATACTCGTAGCTGCCACCACCGCCTGTGGCAGTGAATTCCACGTGTTAATCACTCTTTGGGTGAAGAAGTACTTCCTTTTATCCCTTCTAACCCGACTGCTCGGCAATTTCATGTAGCGCCCACGAGTTCTTCTATTGTGAGAAAGGGTGAAAAGTACCTCTTTCTCTATGTGCTCTATCCCATGCATCATCTTATAAACCTTGATCATGTCACCCCTCAGCCGTCGTTTCTCCAAGCTCAAGAGCCCCAAGCGCTTCAACCTTTCTTCATAGGGAAAGTGTTCCATCCCTATTATCATTCTAGTTGCCCTTTTCTGTGCTTTTTCCATTGCTGTCATATCTTTTTTGAGGTGTGGCGACCAGAACTGTACACAGTACTCCAAATGAGGTCGCACCATCGATTTATACAGGGGCGTTATGATACTGGCTGATTTGTTTTCAGTTCCCTTCCTTAAAATCTCCAGCATAGCGTTGGCTTTTTTCATTGCAGTCACACACTGTCTCGACATTTTCATTGAGTTATCTACTGCGACTCCCAAGATCTCTCTCTTGGTCAGTCTCTGCCAGTTTGGACCCCATCAATGTGTATTTATAGTTAGGATTTTTGGCTCTTATGTGCATCACTCCACTTGGCCACACTGAACCCCATTTGCCACGTTGACGCCCACTCGCCCATCCTCGACAGATCCCTTTGGAGTGCCTCACAGTCCTCCTTGGTTCTCACCACCCTGAACAACTTCGTGTCATCTGCAAATTTAGCCACTTCACTGCTTACTCCCAACTCCAAATCATTAATAAACAAGTTAAAAAGCATCGGGCTGAGTACTGATCCCTGCAGTACCCCACTGCTTACCTCCCTCCACTGAGAAAATTGCCCATTTATACTCTCCGTTTCCTTTTAATTAGCCAGTTTTTGATCCACAAAAGGACTTGTCCTTTTATCCCGTGACTATTGAGCTTACTTAGGAGCCTTTGATGGGGAACTTTATCAAAAGCTTTCTGGACGTCAAGGTAAACAACATCTATTACACAGAGCGAGTCGGTAGAATCAACATGCTGGGACATTCAATAAATAGATGAAATTGGATTTGGGATGTAAATGCAACCAGAAGTCTAAAAAAACAGAACCGAAACTATTCAGTTCGGTGTAGTGGTTAGGAGCATGGATTTTAATCTGGGAGCCAGTTTGGTGTAGTGGTTAGGCCAGTTCGGTGTAGTGAGAGCCAGTTAGGTGTAGTGGTTAGGAGCACCGATGCTAATCTGGGAGAACTGGATTTGATTCCCCACTCCTCCACTTGCAGCCAGCTGGTTGGCCTTGGGTCTGTCACGAGTTCTTTCAGAGCTGTTCTCTCATGAGCACTTCTCGAGAGAGAGCTCTCTCAGCCCCACCTACCTCACAGGTGTCTGTTGTGGGGAGGGGAAGGGAAAGGAGTCTGTAAGCCGCTCTGAGACTCCTTTGGGTAGTGAAGGGTGGGGTATAAATCCAATCTGCTCCTCCTCCTCCTCCTCTTCTTCTTCCCTGACTTCCTCCCCAGTGGTGACCCAAAGCAGCTTACATCGTTCTCCTCTTCTCCATTTTATCTTCACAATAGCCCTGAGAGGTAGGTTAGACTCCTGCCACTGAACTGGGCAGCACCGAGAGACCGGGGCCAAAGGGTAGGAAGTTTCTCGCTGTAGTGGGAGACTTGGACTTCCCCCCCGGAGTGCTTTTGTGGCTGGGCAAGCTGGAGGAGAGAGAGGTGCACTTGAAATAGAACGCCAGACTTCCCTCAAAATAGATGTGCGTGCTTTGCGAAAAAAGGGAAGAAACCGGAGGTCGTTAAAAATGGAATGGCCCATCTTTCGCTTTCTCTCTTTCTGTCCCCCTCTTGGTTTCCTGCACAGTGTGTGTGTGTGTGTGTGGGGGGGGCTCTAATCATTTAATCAGTCACGTTGAGAGTTTTAGAGCCTTGGCATTTCGGTTCTGCCCACCAAGAGCAAGGCGGAGTGGCAATCGCTCAGAAAGAAACCCAAGAGCGTTTTGTCTCCGAACGGTAGGAATGCCACTCAAGGCAGAGCAAGCTCGAAGCTTGGAGGGTCTGGATGCGGTGAAGTGTCCACAAGGACCGATGAGTTATGCATTTGCATCCCACTCGATCCACTCGAGAGCCTCTTGCGTCGGAGGACAGCTCCTCGTGCTGGGGGGAGGCGCCGCCATGAGCCGAGCCGAGAGGCAGGATAGGACCCTTTTGTGTTAGGCCGAGGGCCCTGAATCCTTTCCCTTTTCTTCACAGCCCTGTAGAGCTCTAGGCTGTTGGAGAGATGCGTCATTGTAGCGCGGAGGTGCACAAGCGTGTAGGCGCTGTCAGAATTTTGAGCGAGGGTCGTGGGATTTTGGAACTCTTATGGCATCTTGAGGAAGGGAACCGCCATAAAAGACTAGCAAGGGGGATGAGGACCGTAAGAACATAAGCAGATCCCTGATGGATCAGACCAGTGGCCCATCCCGTCCAGCATCCTGTCTCACACAGTGGCCAACCCGCTCCTCTGGAGGGCCAGCAACAGGGCAGAGAGGCCGAGGCCGTCATAAGACTATAAGAGGAGCCCTGCTGGATCAGATCAGTGGTCCATCTAGGCCAGCATCCTGTCTCACACAGTGGCCAACCAGTTCCTCTGGAGGGCCAACAACAGGGCACAGAGGCCGAGGCCTTCCCCTGATGTTGACTCCTCGCCCTGGTATTCAGATGTTTACTGCCTCTGAACATGGAGCTTCCCTTTAGTTACCATGGCTAGTAGCAAGAGATAACCTGCCCTCCATAAATCTGTCTAATCCCCTTTTAAAGCCATCTGTGCCTGTGGCCATCATCATTAAATCCCCTAGCGGCAAATTCCACCAGTGACTTCTACCAGTCTTAAAATGGCTTCCACAAGAGCAGGAATACATCTTTGCTTTAGGGGAGAGAAGCCATTTGGCTCCAAAGAATGAGGAGGGTTTGCTCTCTTTGTGTCCGCAAGGAGAGATTTCAAAGCCCATAAACAGAAGAAAATCTGTGGCCAAGCCCTAAGAGCCAAGATTAGCGGGATCATCTCAGAGGTTGGAAACTAAGCAGGGTTGACCGCAGCCAGTACTTGCATGGGGGCCCACAAAGGAAATCCAGGGTGGTTATGCAGAGGAAAGCGATGGCAAACCAGCTCCCCTCATCTTTTGCCACGAAAACCCCATGAGATGAAACTTCATGGGGTCTCCATGAATCAGTTGTCCCTAGACGGCACGCTGTGCCTTGTGGTCAGACTGAGAGCGCGTGGCTGTGAGGCACCTGTCCAGGTTGAGTTCAGTGCATCGATGCGTCAGTCAGCTGGCACGAAATACCCCGATGCTCCTAGATTTGTTTGGTGTGGTGGTTAAGAGCAGCGGGCTCTAATCTGGAGAACCGGGTTTGGTTCCGCCCTTCTCCACATGAAGCCAGCTGGGTGACCTTGGGTCAGTCACAGCTCTCTCAGAGCTCTCTCAGCCCCATCTACCTCACAGGGTGTCTGTTGCGGTAGGGAAGGCGATTGTAAGCTTCTTTGATTCCCCTTTGGGTAGTGAGGAGCGGGGTATAAAATCTCCTCCTCCTCCTTCTAAACTCGTTTGGTGTAGTGGTTAAGAGCGGCAGACTCTAATGTTCTCCTCCTCCTCAGTTTTGTTCCATTCTAAACCCTTTGGATATTATCACGAAGAATAAATTGGATGCCAAGAAATATGTCACTGGGCATAGGGCAGGGGTGGGCAAATTGCGGCCCGGGGGCCATATGGGGCCCGCCACAGAGTTTTTTGCGGCCCGCCAAGATGATTTCAGGACTTCAAGAAAATTGAGCCTAAATTCAAGTTGCTCTCTTATCCCATCACTGCTGATATTGATACAGCACCTGAGGAGCTGCAGCTTGAACTTATTGACACGCAGTCAGATCACACTGTGAAAGAAATGTTTAATGCTGTGACATTAGTTGACTTTTACAAATCTTTGTCTGCTGAAAAAATTTCCATGTATGAAGAAATTGGCTGGGAAAATGTTCTCTATATTTGGGTCTACATATATTTGTGAGCAAAGTTTTTTTTGCATGAAGATCAACAAGAGTAAATATAGATGCTCTTTGACAGACATTAACTTGCAGGCTGTGATGAGAATCTCAACAAGCAATCTCACTCCTGATTTCAAAAAAATTGTAGAAAAGTGTGATAGGGTACATTTGTCTCATTAAACTGATTCAAAAATTAAATGTGCTTGCAGCTATAGACGATATGAAATTAGCACAATAAATAAATTGGATAAAACTACCACTATTTTATTTAATTTATATTTATTGATTTTTATGATACAATTTATACCTTTTCTGAAATGCAAAGTTAAGTAATGAATGCAATCATTTTAAAAGGTGCGGCCCTCCGCTCCCACAAAGTGGCCCCCGAGCCAAAACAATTGCCCACCCCTGACATAGGGGGATTGCCGTTCTAGTGGTCCAAGAATATTTACGGCAGGTGTCTTGAGACCACATGGGGCCGGAAACGGCACCTTTGCAACGGGAAATCTTGCGTATATGATTTGCCACTCTTCCCCTTGAGCAGAATTTCTCAGCAAAAAAAAAAAAAAAAAGGAAAAGAAAAAAGAAAAAAAATTATTCTTCCGGTTTAGAAGGAGCTAAATGACTTGAGTCACAGCGGGGGGGATCCAGATGTCCTTTTGAAGCATGGAGGAGAGAAGTGATTGTCGGCAACCGATGGGGGGAAAACAAGTCGGGCCGGTTCTGCTCGCATTCCTTTGGGGACAGTCACATATTTACAGACTCCACGAAGTTTCCTCCTTCCTCTGGGACAATACGGAGGAGAGGGAAATGGCCACTCCCCATTCTAAACCCTGGGGTTATAGAAGTTTCCCCGTCGCTTTGGTCCCGAAGGACTACAGCCCCGAAGCAAGGAGGAGTTAAGGGGTTTTGTCGCAGAGCTGAGAAAACAGGGATCTCTTTGAGAGTTGTGGGATCCACAAAATCTGCTGTCTGCAAATGACAAAGACTCTTGGAGATTCTTTATTTTTGGGTGGGGCGTGCAAAGTTCTGGTTGCCTGTTTGTGTTTTAACTGCTCGGAATGAAAGAACCTGGGTAAGTCCTTTACTTCAAACGTTCCTTCTTTAAACAATACTCTTTGTATTTTTGTTGTGATCCAAAGACGTCGGTGTATTAGAGGCATACGAAGGATGTCACCTGACTGGTGGCTGCTGATGAGCCGCAGATGTACACAAAAATGGGATGCTCTTCCCCCCCCGCTGCTGCCGCCACCCATGAACTGCCACCACTGTGCTCCTCCCCCTAGGGGATCTTGTCCAAAATCTAGTATCTGTGCTTTGGAACGATTGTGCTTCAAGACCAAAGTGAAAGAAACTTTTATAGCCACAGAGTTTAGAACTGGAAGCGGCAACCCTCAGCTAAACATTAGGAAGAACTCCCTGATAAGGGTGTGCATTCAGCTAATACAAAGCCGAAAAAAATATCAGAAAAATATCTCCTCTGTATTTTCCAGGTATTCTTTCAGTCGGATATAGATTTAGTTATTTTTCGGCTATTCAAAATCGCAGAGCCCTGAAAATCTCAAAAATATTTGGGATTTTTCGGGACCACCAGATAGTCAAAGTTAAAGGGCATTTAAAAGGATTGCAGTCCCTTTAAATGCCTTTCTGATGAACTTGCTGCTTGGGGTTTAAACACTGCGAGCCCTTTAAGAGCCTTCAGAGTTCACTCGTGGAGTTGCGGCTTGGAAAAGGCATTTAAAGGGACCCCAAGCCCTTTAAACAGTTCCCCCCTGTAGAGTTAGACCCTCTGGTCCAATCTTTTTGAAACCTGGAGGGGGGGAGTAGGAGAGGAATCAGCTGGTATGCTACAAATTTGGTGCCTCTGCCTCAAAACAGCAGCACCCCCACCCCCACCCCGAGCACCAGATACCTCTGGATTGATTTTTGGCATTTCTGAAAAATCCCAAATCCAAATATTGGAAAATACAGATATTTGGGGGGTTCACTATACCCAAACCTAAAAAATACCATTTTTTTTGCACACCCCTAGTCCCCGACAGAGCAGTTCCTCAGTGGAGCAGGCTTCCTTCTTTGGAGGTTTTCAGGCAGAAGCTAGTTGACCATCTGACAGCAAAGCTGATTCTGTGTACTGAGGCAGATCAGGAGAGGGAGGCCTGATCCAACATGGCTTCTCTTATGTTCTCTTATCAGTTCCTCTGGAGAAAATGGCTGCTTTGGAGGGTGGAGTCTATGGCATTGTATACTGCTGAGGTCCTTCCCCAAATCCCACCCTTCTCAAGCTCCATCCCCCCAAATCTCCAGGTATTTCTCCACCCAGAGCTGGCAACCCTATAATCAGGCTGCTGGGAAAAGTCCCGGTGAATTTGTGGAATGACAACTGCCTCCCTTGGGGCCCCTTGTTGGTCAAGCCCAGCAACCAGCAGGAGGGTTGGTAGGCGGGGACATGGGAGGACGTGTGACGGCAGCACAGCTGATATCACTACATCACTTCTGGGTACAATAGAGTTTCTGATGATTCCTAGAGCTACCCGTTGTCACTTCTGGGTTGTATTCGGAAGGGATGTACCAGCGTAGAGGCCAGTGGTGGTTTGTGAAAACGTTTTCTCCCACCACTGCTCTCAGCAGCAGTGGGAAGCAGAGATGATTGGTAGGAGTCCGTTTCTGGAATTTCTTGAGGAGGAGTCAGTGGTCCCGAAACCATGGCTCTGCTCCAGTGCTTGGCATGCCGTTTCAACCCTTGGCCAAATCACCAGGTAAAGGATTCTCTGTAGGAGGAGTTGGGAAGGACATTTCCCTGCCTGGAACTCTAGAAAGCCACTGCTGTTCCGAATAAACAAGACTTTGTCAGATGGACCAGTGGGCCTGGCTCTGTATGTACATTCATGTGTCTCTTGCCTCACCCCCTGTGTCCACAATGAGCAGTCAAGATTAGTACGGGTGTAAACCTTCTAGCAGTTAATGGCTTTGCATTGCCAGAGCTCACGTTATTAAGGTATGGTGGTTTGCAATTGCTTGTGATACACATTATATATGTATTACATACATTACCTATTATATAGGTGTCCTATATGCCATATAAGGGGCCGCGGTGGCTCAGTGGTTAAGATGCCGAACTGCAGACCGAAAGGTCGGTAGCTCGGCGGTTCGAGACCCGAGTGCCGCATGACAGAGTGAGCTCCCGTCTCTGGCCCCAGCTCCTGCCAACCTAGCAGTTCGAAAGCCAGAAACTGCAAGTAGATAAACAGGTACCGCTTCGCTGGGAAGGTAACAGCGTTCCGTGTGCCTTGGCGTGTAGACATGCCGGCCACGTGATCACGGAAAAAGTCTTCGGACAGCGCTGGCTCTTCGGCTTAGAAATGGTGATGAGCACCACCCCCTAGATTTGGATTTGACTGGCTTTCGGGCAAGGGGAACCTTTACCTTTAGACATAATATACATATGTATATGCAAATACATATTACAAGTGTGGACCGGCAAGAAATTTGCGGTAATGAGCTTTCCCCCGACCTTTGTTTACTCCCCTCACCCCCTTCTTCTATGCCTCTCCCTCTTTCTCCCATCTTGCCACCCTTTCTCTTACCCTCTCCCCCATGCCTGTCTCCCTCTCTCTCTGCCCAATGCTCCATCACTCTCTTCCTCACTCTTTCTGCCCCCTGCCTGTCTCTCTCTCTGTCCCCATCACTCCTTCTTTCTGTCTCTTTCTGCCCCTCTACCCCATCTCTCTCTCTCTCTCTCTCTTTCTGCCTCCCCACTCCAGCACGCACTCTTCCTCTCTGTCTGCCCCCCATCCCTGCTGAGGGACCCTTCCCCCCCCCCCCCGGCTGTTCTCAGTAACTCACCGAGTTTCCCTCCCCTGCCACTCTTGGAAGCTTGCCTGGAGTTGCGGGCTGGCCAAACTTCCCTCCCCTTCTTCACCCACTCACCCAGAGCAGCTCTGGGCAGGCCAGCCAACCTCCCCCACCCCAGGTTCTCGGCAGCGCACCCTGAACTGCTCCAGGCGGGCCCACCATGGCTCCCCACCGTCACTTTCACCCATTGCTTTTGCTGCCCCCCCCCCCAGTTTTCAGTGGCTCACCTGGCGCAGCTGAAGGTGGGCCGAGCCCAGTGGTGGCTCTCAGGCTCTGTTGCACCTGCAGCCTCCACCTCCAGGACTGCATGCTTCTGTGTGCACAGACGATGCTTTTTATTGGTTGTTGTTGTTGTTGTTGTTCAGTCGCACAGTTGAGTCCCAGCTCTTCGCAACCCCATGGACCACGGCCCTCCTGTCCTCCGTCGTCCTCCGGAGTTTGCTCGACTTCATGTTTGCTGCATCGATAACACTGTCTAACCATCTCATCCTTTGCCGTCCCCTTCTCCTCTGACCTTCAGTCTTTCCCAGCATCAGGGTCTTCTCCAGTGAGTGCTCCCGTCTCATTTGGTGGCCAAAGTATTTGAGCTTCAGCTTCCGTATCTGGCCTTCCATGGAACAGTCAGGGTTGATTTCTATTAGGACTGACTGATTCGATCTCCTTGCAGTCCAAGGGACTCTCAAGAGTCTTCTCCAGCACCATAATTCGAAAGCATGTATTCTTCGGCTCTCAGCCTTTCTTACGGTCCAGCTCTCGCAGCCATACATTGCAACTGGGAATACCATCGCTTTGACCATACGGACTTTATTGGGGGGGGGGGGGGAATCCCTTCATGTATTTTTTTAAATTTTTCAGATTTTCCTGCAAACCTTGGGGGGGGGCACCCAAGTTTGCAGAAATACCTGTTGGAGGTAAGTGCCCCCCCTGTGGATTTAGGTATCCGCAGATAGGGGACACACTTGGGGATTTGGTATATAGGTACACGTGCTACACTCGGTATTAGATCAAATCAAGCCTGAGCTCTCCCTAGAAGCTAAAATGACTAAACCGAAGCTCTCGTACTTTGGTCATACAAGAGTCAGCAGAAGAGACAATAATGCTTGGAAAAGCCGAAGGCAGCAAGTTTGCAAGACCTGAGCTAAGGACAAGATGTTTTGGCGGTCATTAATAAGAACATAAGAATATAAGAGAAGCCAATGTTGGATCAGGTCAGTGGCCCATCCAGTCCAACACTCTGTGTCACACAGGGGCCAAAAACACCAGGTGCCCTCAGGAGGTCCAGCAGTGGGGCCAGGACACTAGAAGCCCTCCCACTGTTGCCCCCCCCCCCAGCACCAAGAATACAGTGCATCACTGGCCCCAGGCCGAGAGTTCCTATCTGTACCTTGTGGCTAAGAGCCACGGATGGACCACAGTGTCACCATGGGTCAGAAGTGACTTGACAGCAGTTCTCTCTCTCTCTCTCTCTCTCTCTCTCTCTCTCTCTCTCTCTCTCTCACACACACACACACACACACACACACACACACACACACACACACACACACGGTATCTCTGAGAGATATTTAATATTGAAGCGTAGAATCTTAGTATTTGCAAATGTTGCTCTTTTTCCATATGGGAAGAACTGCCTACAAATATTCTACTGTACTCTGATTAGCATTTCATAGGGACCCTAGAGGCCGGGGTTCACGTGTGGGGGAGTTGGGGTGCCGTTCGCTTTCTTCCGTGCGGAACTGTGCCTTTTCGGCAGCTGTCATCGTAGCAAACTTTCGCTTGTTAAGAAGAGCAATGTAGCGTTTCCCTAGTTATAACACAGACCTTCCAAATCCTCTGCTTTGTGAAAGAGATGAATATATATATTTTTAAGACTTTCTCTCCCTTCCTACCATTTTGAAATCTGATCTGAATTTGCCGTTGTTCCAGGAATTTTCACTTTCATACAGGGCCGCTTCGTACGCTCCTGACATTTTTCCTTACATGGTGGCAACTGTTGCTGCGTTGGGAAAACTTCATGTGCGCTGCTTGCCCCACTGATTCTGCTTTGAGCGTTGGGGTCTAGAAAGTCGATACTCTCATTAGTGTTTTGTCACGTGTGCACGAGGAAACCCTTTGCCTCTTGTTGGAGTGAAGGCACATCTAGGCCCCGTCCACACGGGCGAGATAATCTGGAGGGGAACTGAGACTTTTTTGCCCCGGAGCAATTTGACCTGCAGTTGTGCAATCACACAGCTCTGTGGACCTGCCAGGGCAAACCGCCACTGTGTGATCAGACGCAACCGCAGGTGAGTGTTGTTTTTTTGTGGTGGGTTTCCGAGGCGCTTAAACGGGGGATCGATGAATCGCTGCAAGGGGGAATCAATGATTTGCTTGGACGGGGGCATGGATGGATTGCTCCTCTCCCCCTACGGGTGTTCAGTGATGCGCACACGGAGAAGGAAGACAAAAAAAAAACCCGCATGGTGTTGGAATAGCGTGTGATCATGCTATCTGCGACACCACACTTCCGCGCCGGCGCGATCACACGGGGAAACTCCGGCTGCAGGCCGCAACAAACCGTTTGCTGCCAGTCTTTCACCAGTAGCTTTTTACCCCGCTTCTCTGCCGGATCAAATCGGTTTGCCCCGGCTTGCCGACGGTTGTGGGACACTTCCCAGATGTGGTGGTGTGATTGCGCCAGTTTGATCTGTTGATGAAGTGTTCCTTTAGCGTGGCAAATAGGTGCGTGTGGAAGAGACCCTAGTTTGGAGTGGGAGAAGAGAAGATCTTGAGAAGATCTTGTGGCTCAGTGCTGGAGCATCAGCTTGGCAGGCAGAAGGTCCCCCAGTTCAGTCTCTAGCGTCTCCAGTTTAAAAAGTCTGGTAAGAGGTGATGTGAAACACTCACCCTGAGGCCTTGGAGAGCTGCTGCTAGCATGGCCGGTTCGGAGGACTGCCTTTCTGCCGTGGAGCACGTCATCACCCTCGCTGGCAGATAGCGTTGCCAGGTACCCCATGACCACCGGTGGGGAATGGGGGGTAGGGTTGCTAGCTCCGGGTTGGGAAACTCCTGGAGATTTTGGGATGGATCCTGGGGAGGACAGGGACCTCAGTGGGGTACAATGCCACAGAGTCCACCCTCCAAAGCATCCATTTTCTCTAAGGCAGGGGTGGGCAAACTGTGGCTCGGGAGCCAGATGCGGCTCTTTCTCATATATTACGTGGCTCCCGGCAGGGCAGCTGGGGAAGCTAAATATCATTAGCAAACAAATATCATTGGACAAATTAATATCATTATCAATATCTGCTTTTACCCCTTTTGTTATTATTTTTGGCAGTCTCATTTAATGTCAATAAAAAGCAAATCTGCTTATTTTCTAATAAAAGCAGGTAATATTTGTTCATGTCTTGTGGCTCTCAAACATCTGATGTTTATTCTATGCGGCTCTTACTTTAAGCAAGTTTGGCCACCCCTGTTCTAGGTGGCTCTTACGCTGAGCAAGTTTGCCCACCCTTGCTCTAAGGGAACTGATCTCTGCCGTCTGGAGATGAGCTTTAATTCCAGGGGATCCCCAGGTCCCACCTGGTTGGCATCCCTAACAGAAAGTTAAGATAGTGGCTGGAGTACAGATTTCTACTGCGACGCTCACTGGGGGGCCTTGAGCCAGTGTCTCTCCCCCCCTCTTGTTTTTCAACCCAAACTACCTAATAATGTTGCGAGGTAGGGTTGCCAAGTCCCCCATGGCCAACCAGTGGGGAATGAGGGTAGGGTTGCCAGATCCAAGTTGGGAAACTCCTGATGATTTGGGGGTGGAGCCTGAAGAGGGCAGGGATCTCAGTGGGGTACAATGCCACAGAGCCCACCCTCCAAAGCATCCCTTTTCTTTGGGGGGAACTGGTCTCTGTAGTCTGGAGATGAGCTGTAATTCTGGGGGATCCCCAGCTCTATCAATTAACATCCTCCAAAACATCCTATCATTACAAAAGAACACAAGAGAAGCCAGTGTTGGATCAGACCAGTGGCCCATCCAGTCCAACACTGTGCCACACAGTGGCCAAAAACACCAGGTGCCCTCAGGAGGTCCAGCAGTGGGGGCAGGCCTTGCTTAGGTCTTGCAAAATGAGGGCCATGGTTTCCTTTATTGAGTCAATACACCTCATGTTGGGTCGTCCACTTTTCCTGCTGTCTTCAGCTTTTCCTAGTGTTACTGTTTTATCCAGTGACTCTTTGTCATCTGAAGGTGACCAAGTAAGATGACTTCAGTTTCGTCCTTTTAGCTTCTAGGGAGAGGCCAGGCTTGATTTGATCTAGAACCCACTGATTTGTCTTTTTGGCCGCCTACGGTATCTGTAACACTCTCTACCAACACCACATTACCTCGAAAACCCTAGGATGGCATTCTACCCTGTTGAAGTCTCTCCCCTCCCCACCCTCCTCAGGATCCACCCCCAGAATCTCGAGGTATTTCCCAACCTGGAGCTGGCAACCCTATATATTGGGCAGTGAAGGAAGAGAACGGGAGGGTGATGCACGATGTTGGGTCAGCTCTGTTGCTGAGGAAGGACCTACAGGCTACAGTTCAGGCGTGGGACATGAGAACATAAGAAGAGTCCTTCTGGATCAGACCAGTGGTCCATCTAGTCTAGCATCCTGTCTCACACAGTGGCCAACCAGTTCCTCTGGAGGGCCAACCACAGGGCAGAGAGGCCAAGGCCTTCATAAGAACATAAGAAGAGCCCTGCTGGATCAGACCAATAGTCCATCCAGTCCAGCATCCTGTCTCAGACAGTGGCCAACCAGTTCCTCTGGAGGGCCAACAACAGGGCATAGAGGCTGGGGCCTTCATAAGAACATCAGAGGAGCCCTGCTGGATCAGACCAGTGGTCCATCTAGTCCAGCATCCTGTCTCACACAGTGGCCAACCAGTTCCTCTGGAGGGCCAACCACAGGGCAGAGAGGCCAAGGCCTTCATAAGAACATAAGAAGAGCCCTGCTGGATCAGACCAATAGTCCATCCAGTCCAGCATCCTGTCTCACACAGTGGCCAACCAGTTCCTCTGGAGGGCCAACAACAGGGCATAGAGGCCGAGGCCTTCATAAGAACACAAGAAGAGCCCTGCTGGATCAGACCAATAGTCCATCCAGTCCAGCCTCCTGTCTCACACAGTGGCCAACCAGTTCCTCTGGAGGGCCAACAACAGGGCACAGAGGCTGGGGCCTTCCCTTGAGGTTGCTTCCTAGCTATGGGATTCAGAGGATTAATGCCTCTGAATGTGGAGGTTCCCCTCAGCTGCCATGGCTAGTAGCCATTGACCGACTTATCCTCCACGAATTTGTCTATAAGAACATAAGAGGACTGATACTGTGTAGAAACCTCATCGTTTTCCTCGGCCTGCCTCTCCTGAAATAGCTGTCGCTGTAACAATTCCTAACAACACACAGGCCAGGAAGAGGGCCGGTAGCCGAAATGTGAGGTACATATCGGCCTACTTCTTCTGTTTACGTAACCCGTTACCTGAGAAGTGTGCCCTAAGGGGAGACAGGTAGCTAACTGTAGGTCAAGGAGAAGCCATGTCTTTTCCCCCCGGTCTCTGTGCCCGTCTTGTCGGGGCACGTGGTCTGCAGATGGGAAAGTCTGTGACTATTAAAAGGGCACAGTTTGATTAAGCCGAAAACACTTTGTTTGGCAGCTCGTTGTAGCTTCCTGAAGTAATGGAGGTCAGGCAGGTAGCCAAGGAAACGCAGTCAACCTTGAGGGAGGAGAGGTTTATTGCCGCCTCGCCTGCAGCCAGATTAATGGAGGAGGGCTTGGAACAGGTCTTGGAAAGGGGGATGCTGGCCAGCTTTTGAGGGCTGTGAGTCACTCTTACTGGGGTTGCCAGCATCCAGGTGGGGCCTGGAGACCTCCTGGAATCACAACTGATCTCCAGACTTCCGAGAACAGTTCCCCTGAAGGAAACGGCTGCCTTGGAGGATGGATTCTGTGGCATTATAGCCATAGCAGGGTTTGGGGAGGGGAAGAAGAGGAGATTGGATTTCTACCCCGCCCTTCCCTACTCGAAGGAGTCTCAGAGCGCCTTACAATCTCCTTTCCCTTCCCCTCCCCACAACAGACACCCTGTGAAGTAGGTGGGACTGAGAGACCTCTTTCGAGGACTGCTCCTGAGAGAGCAACTGTGAGACAACGTGTGTCTTACCCGAGGTGATGCAGCAGCTGCATGTGGAGGAGTGGGGAGTCCCGAAAAGTCTGGGGATCCCGGTATAAAAGATAAGAATAGTGTCCCTTTGTGGCAGAAGTCAAAGGTGATGAGAGGCTAACAAGGCTTAACACCCGTAGTGTGAAAGAAACCAGTGGAAGTGTGGAAAGGCTATTACATGTGCTTTGGCTGGGGATGTATGCCAAAGCAGAAGTGTCAAGCTCATTTATTAGGAAGGCTGGATCTTGCATAAATATCACTTTCGTGGGCCGGGCCACTCATGCTATAAAATGTAACGTGAGGTACCAGAGATATAAACTTTATAAAGGTGATTTCAGATGTTGAATGGCAATAGCAGGTGAATGACAATAGCAGGCTTGATTGGATTAGGTGTGTTATGCAGAGGGGTAGTAGGTGTGGAGATATCAGCATTGGTAAGGAGACAGGAAACCTAGGTCTCAATTCTATCCAGGAGGATTCAGTCCAGGAGGATGCAAAGAACAAAGGGACATAAGTCTGACATGAGAACCCAGAACATTCAGCTTCTGACCTTAGCAGAGCTCTTCTTATAAAGGAATTTCAAGGGGAGATTAGAGCGAGAGACTGCTGAATTGCAGTTGTTAATGAAGTTCAAGGCAATGCATCCACCTGGACTGAATTGACAGCTAGTTTTCCTGCCTCGTTACCAATGTTTGCTATTATCCTTTGGCATCTGAAATCACTCCACTCGCCAAGATATAAGGACCAATCTAAGTGTTCTGATTCCTAATCAGGGCCTTTTTGAAAGAAAATAAATCCAGATAGGAACAGAGAAATTCAATTAAAAAAAAAACTTTTCAGAATAAGCCAAAAAAATTTCCTCAGTGTACATTGTGCTTGTCAGAAGAATCCACCCTCCCTCCCTCCCTCCACACAAAAGCTTATACCTGGAATAAAACGTTGGTCTTAAAGCTGCCATGGGACTCCAATCTAGTTTCTCTTTCTCTCTCTTTCTCCCCTTCCTCCCCAGAAGAGAAGGAGCAGCCCCAGAGAAGGAAGCAAAAGCTTTCTCTGAAAGAATAAGAGAGAGAGGTTTGTTTTTGTATCTCTCCAGCACGAAGCAGGCACAAAGCTCTCTCTGTTTGTGTGGGTGGGTGGCCGAGAGAGAGAGGAAGAGGGGAGGGAGGCAGGAAGCAGGAGGCAAAGAGCCACTGAGAGAGCTGGGGAAAAAGCAAGCTAAGGTGCGGCTGCTGCAGGAGAAGGAAGTTGCTTGGGGGCCAGTTCTGTGCCCTGCGTGGGCCGGATGCGGCCCGTGGGGCGCACATTTGACATCCCTGAGCTAAAGGGTTAAGCACAGGTTGGCTTCGAAGCAGGCATGTGAAATAAGAAATATGGGGCTCTGTGAATGAGCCCAGATGGTAGTTTCAGTTTATTTGGTATAAAACCAGCACAAGTCAGTTACTGTCAATTACCCCAGTAATGTCAGTAGTAGAAGAAGAAGAGATTGGATTTATATCCCGCCCTTCACTCACTTGGAGTCTCAGAGCGGCTTACAGTCTCCATTCCCTTCCCCTCCCCACAACAGACACCCTGTGAGATCGGTGGGGCTGAGAGAGCTCTTTCGAGAACTGCTCATGAGAGAACAGCTCTGTGAGAACTTATGACTGACCCAAGGTCACACCAGCAGCTGCAAGTGGAGGAGTGAGGAATCAAACCCGGTTCTCCCGGATCAGAGTCCGCGCTCCTAACCACTACACCAAACCAAAAAGACCAGGAAAGCAGGCGATGTGAAAGACATCTCCGTGAGACCCTGGAGAGCTGTTGCTAGTCTGAGTAGACCAGGGGTCCCCAACCTTTAAGCCCCTGTGGGCACCTTGGGAATCCTGAGAGGGGGTTGTGAGTGCCACTCCAAAATGGCTTCCACAGGAGGTGGAGCCAAACAATACCTCCCACCTCCTGGGAAGAAGGAAATCCTGAGTGGGGAGTGGAGCCATACACTGACTAAGGAAAGCCCTGGCGCTCACTGGTCCTGATCTGCCAGTGGCTGCCAGTTATTGCAGTTGTGGGAAACCCTTTCATTTGAACGAGGACAGCCAATAGTAAGCCCTGCCTTACAGTGGCCCTGCCCACTTTTTGATAAGTTCAGGGGGCATCGAGGGAAGTGCTGGGGGGGGGGCACCACGTTGCCCCTTAACCACACTGGGGACCCCCGGAGTAGACAGTACTGACTTTGGTGGCCCAATTCGGTAGGAGGCGGCTTGACATGTGTTCAGATTGTCTTGAGCATGAGTTGCCCCTGGCCGCCTTCCAAGGCCAAACCCCTCGCTCGTCCCCATTCTTCCGCGCCTAGAGATTGATTCGAAAGGTCACCTTCTGAACGGCAGGGAGACCGGCGCATCCGTCCCATCCCCGGCAGCCGGCAGAGCCTGGCGATAATTCAGCCTCTAGCTTGTTTGAAATAGATAATCAGCAGAGAGCGCCACGCCGTCCTGCGAAACCGCGACACATTTTATTTCTGGAGTGTTTGCACATTGCGTACGCCTCGCTCATGAATAAAAGCGCCACCTGTTTGCAGCTGATAACTGTGGCTGGCAGCAAGCGTATCGGCCCCCTTTCCTTCAACAGCAGGCTGCTTTTTGTCGGGGGGGGGGGGGGGGCGCTCTCCGACAGCTACGGCATGACCCGCATTTTGTTAAGACAGCTGTGCGTGCTGTTCAGTTTGCTTTAATAAGCCTCCGTCGAGTTTGTACAGAACCCAGCCTCTTCCTCCTCATGTGAGATAAGCCTGGAAAGTTGCTAGGGAAGCATAGCAAAACGTCGTAATTGGGGGTAGGGGGGCTGCCGGAGGGCTGGTGTTCCAGGGACCCGTGCCATTCCCTGCACCTGGCAGATGAATAGACAAAGGGACGCAAATGTCATGATCTGTTCGGGTCCCTTGCATTTCTTGATTAAATAATTTGGGGCGTGTGTGTGTGGGGTTTCCAGAGCCCGTCTTAAACATACAGAGAGAGTTCTCTACAGACCCACCCAATAGGGTTGCCAACTCCTGTTTGGGAAATCTCAGGAGCTTTGGGGGTGGAGCCTGGGGGGGGGCAAGGTTTGGGGGTCCATCCTCCAAAACAGCCATTTCCTCCAAGGGAACGGATCTCTGTCGTCTGGGGATCATTTGTAATTCCAGAAGATCTCCAGGCCCCACCTTTATTTATTTATTTTTTTGTTTGTTAAAATTTTACAATTTTCCAGTGAAGCCAGCTCAGGGCGGCTCACAAAAGTATAAAATACAGCAAACAACACTATACACAATATAAAATTTAGTAATACGAAATTAAAAACCATAAATGCAATATATAAAGTGCTGGCATCAGTTCCTCAGTACAGTCAGCTCCTTCGTTCATGTCAGATGGACGCGGTACTTGGGTCGGGTTATAGTTAGACTAGAGTGGGTGAAAGTAAGGGGGGGGGACCCTCACTCTTCGTGCTCACTCTTCGTGCTCACTCGTCATAACCGTCGGATGTCCCCCAGCGAGCACTATGGTCTGGATCCCAAAATCGACTGGTCCCGCCTGGACTGAAAGAGGCGCGGCTGGCAACAACACGGGCCAGGGCTTTTTCAGTGGCGGCCCCGCACTGGTGGAACGAGCTCCCAGAGAACATCAGGGCCCTGCGGGATTTGATGCAGTTCCGCAGGGCCTGTAAAACGGAGCTCTTCCACCAGGCTTTTAAGTAGGGGCCGCCAAAGGTAAACATCTCAGCCCTGGCCCGGCTCCATCTGCCAGTCCCGTCTGTCGGCAATTACATCTGCCAGCCTGTATGTGGTCACACAGGAAATATATATGATCCACCTGCTTGGACCCACCTGTGGGTAGAATTGAATTGCCGCCAATGTAGAATGTGTAGAATGTATGGAAAGTATCTTAATGTTTAATGTGGAACGTTTATTTTAAACTGATTGTAATTTTAACTTCTGTTGTGAGCCACTCTGGCCCGCCTTTTGGTGGAGAGAGCGGGATATAAATTTAATAAATAAATAAAATAAAATAACCGTCGGATGTTAGTAGTGGCAGTGACAGTAGTAGTGGGGGCGATGGCGGCGGCTCCAAAGTCCCGGCGGAAGAGCTCCGTCTCGCAGGCCCTGCGAAACCGTAACAGGTCCTGCAGGGCCCTGATCATCTCCGGGAGCTCATTCCACCAGAGTGGAGCCGCCACTGAGAAAGCCCTAGCCCTTGTTGTTACCAGCCTGGCCTCCTTGATGTTCGGGAGGACCAGCCGATTCTGGGTCCCCGATCGCAGTGCTCTCTGGGAAACATATGGGGAATGGTGGTCCCTCAGGCATGCAGGTACCACCCAAGCAAGGGGGGGCCTGTGGCTCAGTGGTAGATAGGATTTCCAGGTCCCCCCTGGCCACTGTCAGGGACTGGTGGGGGGGCGGCTAGGTTGTCAGATCCAGGTTGGGGAATTCCTGGAGATTTGGGGGTGGAGCCTGTGGAGGACAGAGGCCACCGTGGGGTACAATGCCATAGAGTCCACCCTCCAAAAACCTCCACAGAGGGTGTTTCTTTTAATGTGTTCAAAGGTGGAATCCCCCAGAAACATTCTGAAGCGATGCAGATATTCCTATCACATTCTCCTGCATGTGTGAACCAGGCCTAGCCATTTTCTCCACCTAGGAGCCATTTTCTCCAGGGGAACTGGTAGAGCTGCCAGGTCCGTCCTGGCTACCACCAGGGGAATGGGAGGAGGGTTGGGTTGCCAGATCCAGGTTGGGAAACTCCCGGAGATTTGGGGATGGAGCCTGGGGAGGACAGGGACCCCAGTGGTGAACAGTGCCCTAGAGTCCACCCTCCAGTGCATCCATTTTCTTCCAGAGAACTGTTCTCTGTAGCCTGGAGATGAGCTGTAATTCTGGGGGAATCCCCATGTGTCCCACCTGGCGGCTGTCATCCCTAGAGAAAAAGAAGAAAAAATTGGATTTAGACCCCACCCTTCACTACCAGAAGGAGTCTCAGGGTGGCTTACAATCTCCTTTCCCTTCCCCTCCCCACAACAGACACCCTGTGAGTTGGGGGGGGGGCTGAGAGAGCTCTTTTGAGGACTGCCCTTGAGAGAACAGCTCTGAGAGAACTTGTGACTGACCCAAGGTCACAACGGCAGCTGCATGTGGAGGAGTGGGGCATCAAACCCAGTTCTCCCAGATTAGAATCCGCACTCCTGACCACTACACCAAACTGGCTCTCAATCTGCTTTGCATGCAGAAGGTCCCAGGTTCAATCCTGGGCATTACCAGAGCTGACAGGAAGGACCTCTGCTTGAGACTCTGAAGAGCTGCTGCCAGCCGGACCTGACCCTGTTAGACCAAATGTCAGGAGGTTTGGAGGACAGTGGCTGGAGAGGGTGGAGTTTGGGGAGGATGTGACATTGCTTCCAGGTGATGCTCTAGGAATCTCTGCTGGTTTCTATGGTAAAGACCATCGAGACGGGAGATTCCTAGAGTGTCACTGTGGAGTCCCATTTTTTTTCTCCTGTTCCTTAATTTTTCAAGGGCAGAAGATTGGAGCAGGGAATTCCCTGCTGCATCTGGGCAGTTGTGGGAATCCTACAGCTATTTCTGGATCTTCAAAGAGGTGACCTTCCAAGTTTGGGGGGGAGGCATTATCCACAATGCCAGATGTGCGGTTTTGGCAAGGAATGTTGCTTCACACACTAGTTCAGCTCTTGCCGTCCTGAATCTGCCATGTGTAGTTTTCCCCGCAGAGTTTCTGCCCACACAACAGACCTTAGTTTGGGGGGCCGGTGTGTGTGTTTCTGTGCATGCGCGGGCTGTGTAATTAGCCGTCGATTAAGAAGGGTGCCATAGGAACCAGGCAGGCAAATAATACATTGCTCCAAATGGATAATGAGGTGCAATTAGTGCAAACGGGATAAATTAGCAGGCAGTTTTATAGAATGACTGATCGGGGCGGGGGGGGCTTGTAATTGGAAAAGTACCAGTGATGGCCACCTTATCCTCCCACCTTGGAGCCAGGAATAAATTGGAACGAAGGGATTAATTGCTTAGAATAGGGCTGCCTCCCAAAATGAACTGTGGAGAGCCCGTTGGCTGGGGGTGGGGTGGGTGGGAAGGAACCCCCCCCCCCCTTACTTCAGCAAGTCCCTCCCCTCCTCTTTGCCTGGGGAAAGTCTTTTCTATGCTCCCTCGGGGGGAATTCAGGTGACTGCCTTAAGATGTTCCTATAAACAGAGCGGCATCGGCTGTTCTTTCTCCCTTTGCCTTCTATCCGTCACGACTCTGTTAGGCAGATCAGAGTTACTCTGAGATCTCTTTTTTCTGCATTCTAGATCGCTGCTTCTCTCCCCTCAAATCATAGAGTTGGAAGGGACCTTCAGGCTCATCTAGTCCAACCCCCTGCTCTATGCAAGAAGTTCACAAATATCTCTCCCCCACACACCCCTTCAGTGACCCCTCGTCCATGCCCAGAAGATGGCAACCCCCCCCCCCCCCCAGATTTCCAGCCAAACTGGCCCGGAGAAAAATTGCTTCCTGGCCCCAAAGTGGCGACACAGACGTGGAGGTCGCTGGCAAAGAGATCTTTTTAAAGTCTTTCTGGCCCGGCTCTTTTCCTACTAGAAAAAACTCTACCCCTCTTTTCGCTCACGTTCAGGTTTTATTTTCGCGAATTCGGGCACCCCGAGAGGGGCTTATTTATTCTTTTTGGTTGTTTATTATTTATATCCTGCTTAACTCCCTGTTTGGGACCGGAAGTGGCTTCCCACACCAGTCTCCCCTCCTCTGCTTCACCCTCCCGACAACACCCTTGTAAGGTAGGTTAGGCAGAGAGATTGTGACAGGCCAAGGAGATTGTAGCTGCTCTGAGACTCCACATGAAGGGCAGGGTATAAATCCAATCTCCTCCTCCTCCTAAGAACATAAGAGAAGCCAATGTTGGATCAGGCCCTACATGGCTTGGGACCAGGATGTCTTCTCCCATATGTTCCTGCCCAGGAATTAAGAGCATAGGGCCCTTCTACCTGTCCCACCAAATAATGATACTTGTTTAGTAGGTACTTGAGAGAGGGCCTTTTCCGTGGCGGCCCCACAGTTATGGAACAGTCTCCCACAGGGAGGTGCACCCGGCCCCCTCATTGTCAATCTCCAGGAGGCCGCTGAAGATAATTTTATTGAGGGTTGCATTTTGATTAATGGAGCTTTTATTATTGGCAGTCCTAATCGACTTTTATGGGTTTTATAATTGCTGTTTTTATTGCATTTCTTATAATGTTTTGTTTGGGTTGTAAGCCACCTTGAGTATATTTGAAATGCAATAAATATTTTTGAAATGCACGTTTGAGAACACACTGTTATATGGATGTCCTGCGAGCAGCCGCCGGGGATAGATTTTCTTTCCCAAAGTGGACCAATTTAACACATTGCTTTCTTCTGTGTGTTTTGTCGCCAGTTACCCCTGAAGCGATCGGGTTCCTCTCCGCCGTCGGGGTCTTCATCATCCTACTCACCATCCTGTTCCTCTTCATCAACAAGAAGCTCTGCTTTGCAAATATAGGGGGGTTCCCCTGCTTGGAACAACGGGGGAAGCAGAAGAGCTATAGAGAAAGGTCTGGGGTTCATGAGGGACTCGGTAAGCACTTCGGTATTCCAGCTTTCCCGTAAAATGCTGAAACTTACTCCGGCTTTGATTTAAATCAGGGGTCCCCAACCTTTTTAAGCCCTTGGAATTCTGACACAGCGTGGTGGAATATATAATATATTCCACAATATATCACAATATGGCTGTCACAATATGGCTGCTGCAGGAGGCGGAGCCAGCCACAAAATGGCTGCGGCAGGAGGCGGAGCCAGCCATAAAATGGCTGCAGCAGCTTACCTTCAATCACGCAGTGAAAATCCATGTGCTGCGGTGGTAGCCACTGCCAAAGCAATTTAAAAAATCTGCACAGCCAATCAAATTTACAGTGACCAATCAGAAGTCTCAGTGGGCAAAAGCTGCGCCTGGCCGCGCCCACTCTCTAAAAACACTTGACTGGTGCCAGGAAAGGTATCAGTGGGTGCCATTGCGCCCACAAGCATGATGTTAGGGACTTCTGATTCAAAGAGTAAGATGGGTGTACTGTTTCTGGTACCAATCGTATGCAGAGATTTTAATCGTTCTCCAAGAGTCCATCTTATTTGGCTGAACGGTGATTGTATTTGTATAGCGCAAATAATATAGGTACTGTCTAAAGTCTCTATTCTGGTGCTTTTTTTGAGGGGGGGGGGTGCCTCTGGGAAACTTCCGGATCTTCCGGCTCAGTGCTTCCTGCTTGGTGAAGGGTGCTCTCCTTCTGGCTTTTTGGCTTTGCATTGGCTACCAGGGGTCAATATGGACGTGTGTAAAAAGAGGGACTCCTGAGTTCTCGTCCCTTCTGATGAGCGTACCCAGGCTCACCTAGGGGCACACCACCATTTCATACAAGTTTGTTTTGAGCCAGGGACTCCTTTAAATTGTACTGGGTTGGGGGGGGGGGCTGATTCTGGTTGAAACCCCACAGCGCAGGAGGCAGAGTGGATCCTGATTTTCACCTCCGTGCTGTTTTTCTTCCTTGGAGGTTCACCTATTTGAAGGCGGACAGCTAGATTCGAGTCCAGTAGCACCTTAGAAACCAACACATTTTTCAGAGTAGAAGCTTTCAAGAGTCAAAGCTCGCTTCATTCAAGGAGAAAAAGCTGTGTGGGGGGGGGCACAGTATCCTCTGCCCCCCACATCGTGGTGGTTCCAACCAGAATCGGGCAACCACAGCACAGTTTAAAGGAGCTCCCATCTAGAACTCACTTTTAAAAATGGTGCTACCTCCCCAGCGTGAACCCCGGGACACGTGTCATGTCTAGTTGGGGCCTTAGGCTGAGTCTGGCGAAAATAACATCTAGTTCTTATCTAAATCTGGCTGCTCACAGTGCTGATTGGCTGCTGCCTTGTGACATTGTGAATCCCACTCCATCCAATCAGTTTGGCTATGTCGAAACCAGTTTTCTTTGTTGGAAAAACAATTAGTAAATGGACTCTTGATAGCTTAAATATCCCAACTGTGTTTTGCAAAATAGCTTTAAAAAGGAGGACAGCCCATTGGAAGATGGTGTGTGGGGCGGGGGCGAGGCAACATAGTGACAAGCATTCCGTTTGCTGATAACGACGTCCGTCAAAATCACTGAGTGGGATGCTGGGCTCACTCTGAGTGTTTCAAAAAAAAATTGCAACGAATGTTCTTTTTAAGTTACGTCCGAATCACCTTGTCTGTGTGTGCCAAGGACCAATGAATGGGCGGGTAGTACTGCAGGTAAAAGGAAGGCAGTACTTTGGTTCAAGTAAGCACCAAGGACCAATGAATGGGTGGGTAGTACTGCAGGTAAAAGGAAAGCAGTACTTTGGGTCAAAAATCAAGAAATGAGGATTTGCAAAGGTCTGGAGAATCTTAGCAGAAGACCGAAACTTTGCGCAAGACCGAAACTTCTGAAACTGAATGTTCTGGATGTTAATTTCTCTCTCGATTCTAAGCACAATACGGTATTTTTGGATGCAGTCCGCTCAGGTGTTCTGCAGAAACTGTAGGTGGTGGATTAAAAGCAAGCTGAGGGCATAGATTCCATAGCCTTTGGATCTGAGTGAATGTTGCCACGGGTGGATGGCGTTTCCAGTCACAAAATGCGACTTTCTCACCTCCACCCAGTTGCCGTTCAGAATGCGTCCGAGATGCATTTAAGGTTGCAGGGGAAGGGGAGGGGTGAGGGGGATGCTGTCTGTGAGCAGAGGTCCATCAGTGGCTATTAGGCACAAGGGATAGATAGAAACTCTCAGTCTGGGGCAAATGATGCTCTGTATTCTTGGTGCTTGAGGGGGAGGGCAACAGTGGGAGGGCTTGTAGTGTCCTGGCCCCACTGCTGGACCTCCTGAGGGCCCCTGGTGTTTTTGGCCCCTGTGTGACACAGAGTGTTGGACTGGAGGGGCCACTGGCCTGATCCAACATTGGCTTCTGAGTCCAGTGGCACCTTAAAGACCAATGAAGTTTAATTCTGAGTATAAGCGTTTGTGTGCATGCACACTTCATCAGATACATTGAAGTGGAAATTACCAGTCTATACATATATACAGAGGGTGAGCAGCAAATTAGCATACAGCTTAATAAAGATTCAGATGGGTAGCTGTGTTGGCCTGAAGCAACAGAACAAATTTTGAGACCACTGGCACCTTGAAGACCAACAAAGTTTAATATAAGGTATAAGCTTCCGTGTGCACGCACACTTCTTAATTTACATTGAAACAAGACTTCCTCAGGCCTTACAAATAGGTAGAGAGAGGGGGGGTTAGTTGTCAGGAAGGGCTAGTTAGAGTCAAGATGCTAAGTTTTCACATCTGTTTGTTAACTCTTTTATTTGTATGCTAATTTGCTGCTGTTCACAGGTCTTACCAATTGCTTTAATCCAGTCTTAGCTATACTTATTGCTCAGTTACTCATGCATCTTGACTCTAATGAGCCCTTCCTGGCAACTAACCCCGCCCCCACCTTTATGTAAGGCTTGAGGAAGAATGTATCTGAAGAAGTGTGCATCCACACAAAAACTTGTACCCAGAATTAAACTTTGTCGGTCTCAAAGGTGCCACTGGACTCAGACTTTGTTCCTCCACTTAACTGTTACAGTTGTGATGCAGCAAGCACACTCCAAGCTGGGCGATAAAAGGCTACTGCTTCCCGCTAAGATTTTCTGTCACAGTGGTGGGAGCAAGCGCTGAAAGTATCATTGAAGAGTCACCAAAAGTACCATCTCTCTCTATGGCACTGAGTGACTCCCCAGCATGGGGGTGCAGTATGATGGAAAAGGTAATGTCTGGTGTACAAAGAAGAAGAGAAGACCCTGAAGGGGGCAACAAGAAGACTATTAAGTGTCATTCCTTGTCTTTCTCCGGATTGCTATTCTTAGGGCAGTTCCCTTCTTCTTCTCGAAAGTTTTCCACTCAGTCTCCTCTCGGGCTTCCTCGGGAGGTGGTGGGCTCTCCTTCTACGAAGGTTTTCAAACAGAGGCTAGATGGCCGTCCTGACAGCCATGCTGATCCTGTGAACTTCAGCAGATCACGAGAAGGGAGGGCAGGGAGGGTTGCACCACGGCTTAGTTCTCGTGGCCCTTCCTCACACGCCCAGGGAAATGCTGATCGCCACTTTGGAGTCAGAAAGCAATTTTTCTCCAGGCCAGTTTGGCTGGGAATCCTGGAGGGTTTTTTTGCCATCTTCTGGGCATGGAACAGGGGTCACTGGGGGTGCTGAGGGCGAGGTGTTTGTGAGTGTCCTGCATTGTGCAGGGGGTTGGACTAGATGACCCTGGAGGTCCCTTCCAACTCTATGATTCTATAATTCTCTCTCAGATAAAAATATAGTTAGGAACCTACCTTTGTCTCTCCTCTTTCCTATCAAGTATATTAGTTCCTAAATAAACCTTCATCTACTCTTTAATCAGGTTGGGCACCATTGCTGTGTAAATTACTCTGCCAACAGTGTGAACCTAGAACTACCTGCTTCTTTTTACAGGCCCTTCTCTGCTTGTCTTTAACACCAGCAGCAGTCCAGCAGGGGAAGTGTGTTTTTTTCCAGGCACCATGGGAAAAGCCTAGCTTAGGGTTTTTTTTTTTTGCAAATCGGGCACGAGAGCCGTAGCTGTTCAGAACACCGGCAGCTGTAAACAGAGCGGTTTGGTGTGCGTACTTGAGTTGGGTTGAGTGGCCAGATGGTTGGTACGCTCTGCAGAGACCTAGTTGGGATTGAGTTGCAGTTGTTATCTCTCGAGGTATCCGTTTTCGAGGGCCTGTTCTTGCGGTTCCAGGTACCAGAGCCGGTTAGGGACAAAAACCAATAACAAGAGATAGCGATCGCCCTGTTTGCAAGCTTTCGGAGGTGTGTGGGTGGCTGCTATTGGAAACCGAAGAGCGGTCTCAAATGATCTTGGACAGATCATGCAAGGCGGGTCTCGCGTTCATAATTGGTATTCAGAGAGCACCAAAAGCAGGCTTGGTTCGGGTAACTTTGGTCTGTGTATAGAAATTGTATGAATCTAGGGGTTTCTGCATTGTATTCTGTGCACGCAGGTGCCAGCTGTATGTCAAGAACAGAAGTGAGTGGGACCTGCTGTCGGGGCTGGTGAGGGGGGAGACGGGAGGACAAACTTATAAGAAGCTGAGCAGCCCATAGGTTTGTTTTCATAAGAAGTTTGGGTCAAATCTGGGGGGTCCCGGGCAGTGTTCCATCTAAGTTGAGTTAGTGTGAGCTGGCTCACAGTGTTTTTAGCCTCCAGCTCACACACTATGGTGCTGGAGAAGACTCTTGAGAGTCCCTTGGACCGCAAGGAGATCGAATCAGTCAATCCTAAAAGAAATCAAGCCTGACTGTTCCCTGGAAGGCCAGATACCGAAGCTGAAGCTCAAATACTTTGGCCACCAGATGAGAAGGGAGCACTCACTGGAGAAGACCCTGAGGCTGGGAAAGACTGAAGGCCAAAGAAGACGGGGACAGCAAAGGATGAGATGGCTAGACAGTGTCATCGATGCAATGAACATGAAATTAAGCAAACTCTGGAGGACGGCAGAGGACAGGAGGGCCTGGCGTGATGTGGTCCACAGGGGTCGCGAAGAGTCGGACTCGACTGTGCGACTGAACAACAACAACACACACTTTTGTCTCAGCTCAGGAAGGAGGGCTCCAGAGCAAACTGATTCACACAGCAGCCAAATCGCTGGCTCACAACTTCAATGCCAGTGGCTCACAAAGCAGAATTTTTGCTCACAAGACTCCATCCACCGCTTAGAGGGAGCACTGGTTCCAGAGGGAATTCTCGTGAGCACTCATGGAAGCTGCCTGATATTGAATCGGACTATCAGCCCGTCAAGGTCAGATGGGCGGCGGCTCTCCAAGGTCTCAGGCTGAAGTTTTTCACATCACTTAACAACCTGGGTCCTCTGAACTGCAGGAGCTGGGGATTGAACTTGGGACCTTGGCATACCAAGCGGAGGCTGTTCCACTGAGCCCACAGCCCCTGTCCTAACGGTTGGCTTGAACCCAATGAGATCTGTCGATGGAGCCCTGGCCTGGATAGCCCAGGCAAGCCCAATCTCGTCAGATCTCGGACACTTAAGTGGGGCTGACCCTGGCATGTAGTTGGAAGAGAGATCTCCAAGGAATACCAGGGCTTGGGATACAGAGGCAGGCAATCAAGCCAGTTTGGTGTAGTGGTTAAGTGCGCGGACTCTAATCTGGAAGAACCGGGTTTGATTCCCCCACTCCTCCACTTTTAGCTGCTGGATGACCTTGGGCAAGCCATAGTTCTGACAAGAGCTGTTCTCTCAAGGGCAGTTCTGGGAAGAGCTCTCTCGGCCCCACCTACCTCACAGGGTGTCTGTGGTGAGGAGGGGAAGGGAAAGGAGTTTGTAAGCCGCTCTGAGACTCCGAGTGAAGGGCAGGGTATAAATCCAATCTCCTCCTCCTCCTCTTCTTCTGTCAATGGAGTGGACCAGGACTTTCTTCCCCCCCTTCCCCCACAGCCCACTGAAGCTCTGGAGTTCAGCAGACTCAAGGAGCATACAAGTTGAGGGTGTACAGTGTGTGCAGGAGGTTGGAACAGATTGCCTCTCCTCAAGGTGGAAGAGCCAGCAGGATACAAGTCATTGGATTGGATCTAGACTAAGCTGGCAATTTCTGCCAATTTTCCTCTTCCTGCTGTAGACCCCCCTCATGTGGTTCCTCAGGGTCCCTGGGACAGACAGGTCCAGGTCTCCCTCTCTCAGAGTGCAGCCACTGAGAGCCAATGGGATATGGGGGGAAGGTTGACAGTGGCCAGTGAGGACAGCGAGAGCTGTGTGAGGGGGAGATGGGTTTGAATCCGTGACTCACAGAGCACGAGTCAGAAGCTGACTGTAAGAAAGAGAATTCATAAAAAATGAAGAGAGCTAAGGATGAAAAGTTCCAGGGTTGAGAAAAGTTGTAGCTATGTGTCTGTAGCACTCCAACGTGGTTCAAAATTTTGAGTAGAAGGTAGCCCCTTTTTGTTCAGCCCTGCTGACTGGGAGTGAATTGTCTCAGGGGAAGAAATTACACACACGAACCAATCAGATATATATACATAAATGGTGGCAGCATGAAAGGGAAGCACTATTTAGTTCCCTAACCCAATACCTCAGGGAAATATCAGGGAGGGGGCAGTTGAAAAGGGAACTGGACTACCCTGTCTGGTGGTGTTCCTGGGAAAGAGAGTGGAGACTTGGTGTGTTTGTGCAGCATGGCTTTCATAAAAACAGAGACAATGACAGGGGGTGAACCAGCAAAAATAAATATAAGCAAGACAGGTGGGTGAACCTGCGGTTGCCTAACCCACTTGCACATCTGAGTTTGAGAGAGGTTGCAATGGATGGTAGGGTTGGGGGGGGGGGTCACAGTCCTGTGGCAATCATCCTTAAAATCACCCGCCTCTTCTCCAGGGCTCTGAACCAATCCTTGTGATTTGGGCCTCATGCAAATCCAAGTGATTGTCAGCCAGTCAGAGCCCATGGAATGCCACTGGATGGGAGGGGGTGAGCCAGCCTCAGTTTACGAAGGGTGAGGAAACCAATTTTTTAAAAAATCTTTTGGATAGCGATTTCATGGCTCTGGAAAGGGGTGTCAGCTTAGCCAGGCTTTTATTTGGCTTTCTAGTTAGGGTGTGGGAGTCAGCTTAAAGAAGAAAACTGATTTTAGTGGGACAAATAAGCATCCTGTTAAGGCCCCATCATTCCTAGCTGGCGTGCGTAGATTCTGTGGACAGGTGCTCTGTGAGAGAAATGAGCAGCCTTGAATCTAATTTGGTAACCTGTCCAGAAAAATTGGAAAACCGAATTTTCCCTCAGGAGTTAGTCACTTTATTTGAGAGTCAGACCGATTTCCCATGAGGCGCTGCTCCGGCATCGTTCTTTCCTTTGCCCCAATTGCGTGCTTGAATTTCCCACTATTTGCCCCATGCTGCATTTTGACCTGCGGCTTCGCCTGAATTTTCCCGTGGCTTCAGTAATCCTCAGAAAACAGGACCACTGAAGCCACGGGGGAATTCGGGTGAAGCCGCAGGTCAAAATGCGGTGCAGGGCAAATAGTGGGAAATTCAAGCATGCAATCGGGGCAAGGGGAAGAACGAAGCTGGAGCAGTGCCTCGTGGGAAATCAGTCTCAGCTTTACTTAGTATATCTAACAAAGTTGATACCCAGAATTAAACTTTGTTGGTCTTACAAGTGCCATTGGATCCAAACTTTGTTCTATTGCTTCAGACCAGCACGGCTACCCACCTGAACCTATCGTAATATATCTAAGTTTGAGTCCAGCGGCATCCTCAAGATGACAAAGTTTCATTCACGGTACGAGCATTTGTGGGCATGCACACACTTCCTCAGATATCTTAATATATCTAAGTTATCCGTGCATAGTATTTAACGTATTAAATACTTTATTTTCCATTCAATAAATCTTGGTTATTCATCTCCATCTGTGTCTTGTCTGTCAGGTCAAAGATCTAAGAAGCCGGGGTCTCTATTGACCTCACATATAAGTATAACCAGGGGTCCTTTGGGGCTGGAGCGAGGCGGAGCGCTGCTCCACCAGCCCAGGAATGGGCAGTAGGGCAGCCATGGGCTGAATCAGATTCTCTGATTTGATTCGGCCCGCCGCTGAATTGCTGCCGAAATTCAGCAGCGACTTTAAAAGCGGCTGTAGGGGAGGGGATTTGAGGGAGAGGCTCCAAACTTGCAGGGTAGCTTCTGGGATCTCTCCCTGAAATACCCACCAAGTTTCAAGAAGATTAAACCATGGGGTCCAATTCTATGGGGCCTCAAACAGGTTGCCCCATCCCCTCCATTGTTCTCTATGGTGGGGAAAAACGTTACTTTTTCCCCACCATAGAGAACAATGGAGGGGATGGGGGCAACCTGTTTGGGGGCCCATAGAATTGGAGTCCCTGGTCCAATCTTCTTGAAACTTGGTGGGTATTTGGGGGAGAGGTCCCAGCAGCTACTCTGCAAGTTTGGAGCCTCTCCCTCAAACCCCCTCTCCTCCAGCCCCTCATATACCCTATGAGTTTTTGCCATTGACTTCAATGGCCCATAGGGTATAATAGGGCTGAAACTGACATTTGGCTGGTTATGCTAATGAGTTATGCTAAATGGGTATGCTAATGAGCTCCTGCACCTCTTTTTCTACGAAACGACCCCTGAGTATAACCTTAGTCTAGCAGGTTTCCAAATAAGAGACTTTTAGGGAGCACACAGCTTACGTGATAACAATCCTTACCTGCTACCAATCTTTCTTTAAAGCTCGTGTCCCCCTTTATATTTGATTGTGGGTGGTTCAGGTATAAAGAATCTACAGGAGAGGCTAGAGCGAGGGACTGGATATTCTTCAGCTCAGAAGGCCATTGCTTCAGAACCCCCCTCCCATAACTGCCATAGTCCCCTATCATCTGGGAGCAGCGTTTTGTGGAGGTCAGTGGACTACAGTAGGAGGGGGGAGGCAGGAAAGTTCCACTCTGCTCCTGGACACTAAGGGTCATTTTACACCTCCCCTCTAAAGTAGTTTGACTGCTGTCTTTTCCTGTGCTGATTTCACAGTGGTGTGAAATTTCACTCCAGGGGGTCTAAGTGCACTAATCAACAGCAGTTGTTTAAAGCAGAATCAAGCCGGTTGAATACTAGCTTGACCACAGGAGGGCAATTAGTAGATGTGGACATTTCAGTAGCAGCACGGTTTCACACCGCACAGAGGTGTGGGCAGGTTTTTTTGGAACTAGAATGATTCCAACGGGAAAGTCAGATGTAAAAACAGCCTAAAGGCCCTTTCTGCGATCTCCTTTTAATCCATGTTCACCGCTGTGTCCTCCAAGCAATTCTGCGCTGAAACTGAATTCAGCCTTCTTTTTAATCCAGGTTCCCCCCCCCCCCCTTCTGCTCTAAAATCAAGTTCAACCTTCTTTTTATTCTAGCCTCACCCCCCTTTCTGCATTACATTAACCTCCCTTCAGTGGTCAGCCCAGTTTCAGCCCGCTGTCGCCCCGGGTTATTTGTTGTGGACTTAAATTGCCTTGACTCAAATACTGAGAAAATCCGGAGTGGCAGGCAAATGCGGAAGGGACTTTAGTCAGGATCCAACCCACTGTCTGACTGGCCTGGTGGTTCTTATGAGTCCCAAAGGTGGGTGGGTGGGACGCAGGGGAACCACAGAGGAGCCCATTCCTGCGTCTTTTCCGCACATCGATACCCACTTGCGGAGACGTGTAAATAAGGCGTCCTTTGTTCTGTTCTTTGGCGTGCTCTCAGCGTTACGTAAATGCCAATATTCTTCTTTTGGGGAGGAAAAAAAAGAAAGAAAAGCACCTTTTATAAGAACGTTGTAAAACTCTTATCTTTTCAAACCCCCCACCCCCACCCCAGATGACAAGTAGTGCAGCGTTCAGGCTTCTAAATGACAACTTCTCTCCTTCAACCATGCGCGGGGGCGTTGATGCTTTCTGGAACTGCCACAGACAATCATGCAAACATATATTTACTGAACCTTTTAAAAAAATGTGAATTATTAATAAACAGGGTAGGTTTTAAAACCGAGTAAAGTGGGAGGTGGGGGGGGGGGGAGGGAGGATTTGCTTCCACTCGGCAGCAATTTGCATTTCAAAGTGATTCTTGTATGACTGACATATCCGTCCTTAGAAATGTGGGGTTTTTATAATGGAAAGGCTAAAGAGCGGCTCAAACCGCTGCTTGCACTGTACGCGCCAAGATGCTAGTGGCGTATGCTTTTGTTGTGGTCCTAGAAATATAATTGTAGGGGACTGGAATGTATTAATTATACTGGGAAAGTCAGGGAAGAAATTGTTTTCTTTTTCACTATAATGGACAGGCAGAGTTGGAAACTGTTCTGAACTTGTAATTTCCTGCCTGGCTGTCTTAGGGAGGCACGGGGGGAGAATAGGACCCGTGGCTCTAATTGTGGTACGAAGCACTACAAATAATGCACGAGCGTCAAGGGAAAGTAGGCTGAAAACTTCCATGTCTGTAGGGTATATTAGTCTTGCAGGCACTTTGCTTTTTAAAAATCAGAAATAATATCCGTGAAGAACACAAGAACATAAGAGAAGCCATGTTGGATCAGGCCAGTGGCCCATCTAGTCCAACACTCTGTGTCACACAGTGGCCAAAACCCAGGTGCCAACACTCTGAGGGCTGGTTATCTATCTCTTTCTGTCTATTTTTATCTGGTCCATCCTCAAAGCAGTATACATGGTTCTCTTCTCCTCCACTTGGTCCTCACAGCAGCCTTGTAAGGTATGTAGGGTTGCAAACTTCCAGGTGGCACCTGGAGATCTTCCACTATTACAGTTGATCTCTAGATGGCCAAGATCAGTTTCCCTGGAGAAAATGGCTGCTTTGTAGTGTGGACTCTGTGGCATTATACACTGCTGAGGTCCCTTCCCTTCCCTCCCCAAACCCCGCTCATCCCAGGCTCCACCCCCACAAATCTCCAGGTGTTTTCCAACCCAGAGCTGCCAACCCTAAATGTGGGTTAGCCTGCAACTGGAGTCAGAACCAGCCACAGAATGGGTTGATGCTTTTATTGAGCTATCGATCCACTACTATCCCAAGATCTTTCCCCCTCTAATTCGCAGCAAGTTCAGACCCCGTTAGCCTGTGGGTTTTTTTTGTCCCAACAAGAGGGCACTGTCTGAAGAGAACACAGAAGAGGACATGAGGTGGCACATAAGTTCATTACATGAGAGACTGTCCTTCAGGCCCAGAAAAAGGTGTGCAGCCTCAGTGAAGACTGAGGTCCTCGATCCGTTGAAGAGCCAACATAGCTGTAGGCTGAGGAAACGCATCCTCCGTCACGATTCTGAAGGACACATCTGGCTGCTTGAAACTCTGATTAGATTTGCGCTCGGCGGAATTGTTTGAGCAATCACGAAAGGGGCAAAAGAACCAAAGAATCGTCATGCGAAATAAAGAATTAATTATAGAATCCTCAAGGGGGTTGTAGTACAATGGGTTTTTAATAAGTGAGGCAGCATAGATGTCATCGTAGGCATTTCAGGTTGGTTTTGATATCTCCTGTTCTGGCCTTAGTTCCGGGGGGGTGTCATGATCTTGGGCCACGGTGTCCTGGACTCACTGTTCAGCAAATGGGTAGAATTGTAGAATGAAAGAGTTAGAAGGGGCCATATAGATTCTAGTCCAGCCCCCTGCTCATTGCAGGATCAGCCTAGAGCATCCCTGACAAGTGTTTGTCCAGATGCTGCTTGAAGACTGCCAGGGAGGGGGAGCTCACCATCTCCCTAGACAGCCTGTTCCACTGCTGAACTACTCTCTGTGTAAATAATTTTTGCCTAATATATTTCTGGAGTATCATGCCATAGAGTCAGGGGTGTAGCCAGAAAATTTTGGGCAGTGGGGCATTGGGGAATCTGGGGGTGGGGGGTGGGGGAGAGAGGGGGGCAAGGGAAAGACAGAGAGAGATCCCACCAGCAGGCAAGCAAAGAAGAGATAGGTCTTTCCTTACCTGCTGGCCGCAGTCAGCCGCTACAGGAGAAGGAGAGCTGGCCAGTGTGATTAAGATTTGGTGAGTATGTGCTGTCTGCTACAATAGCGGGCACACAGTGCCTGCCACTACTGTTGAACAGAGCGCATATTCTTCAAGTATTAATTGCACTGGCCAGCCTGCCCTCCTCCTTCTTCTAGTGGCCGAGGTGGATGAGTGCAGCCAGCAGGTAAGGTACAGACAGGGACAGCAGGAGTTGTGGGGCTTGGGCCACAAATGGGGGGCACTGCCCCTAAATGCCCCACTGTGGCTACGGGCCTTCCAAAGTGGCCATTTCCTCCTGGTGAACTGATCTCTGTCGCCTAAAGTTGTAATCCCAGGAGATCCCCAGCCACTACCTGGAGGTTGGCGGAGCTACCTATCTAAGTTTTTGACTCGCTGCACGCCGGCCAATCCATTGCTGTTCCAGGTCTTTATTTCCATTCGCTCCTCTTTACATGGCTTTGTGTACCTTGGACTATGTCTTGCCTACCCCTGAGTCTGGATTCTCGATGGCTCCTCTCGTCACAACATGAAGCAGCCTGCATTGGCGGACTGGCGAACCCTTTCCCCCTGCAAAGTCTAGTCCCTGACCTGTTCTTGAATACCTGGGTTCTGTAAGAACTTACGTCCTCTCCTACGCCAATCCCTGGAGGAGCGCATGAGTCTTGTCCTGTTGCCTAATGCATGACATCATCTCATCCTTGGCCAAGCGGGAAATATATCCATCTTCCTACAAGGACGTTTGTAAGTCGCATTAATAACAAATTGCCGTCATACACTAGGCTGGTAGGCTTGTGCCAGAGAGGGAGATGGCTGGTGCTGGGATGCATTTATTGGAAATATTTTTAGCCCAAAGGCACCTGACATCAAATTCTAAAATGAAAGCGTCGATTTAAAAAAAACAACAACACGCCAAATGGTAAAAGGGAACAAATTCTGAAACCAGCAAAAAAATTCCATAAGCTGTCCAGATCGCAAAAACCTCAGCAGAGTGAACACGAGGGTGATCTTTAGGGTTGCCAGATCTGGATTGGAAAATACTTTGAGATTCGAAGGGGGGGGGGGTGGAGCCGGGGGAGGGAGCGGTTTGGGGAGTCCAACTCTTTGTGACCCCATCGACCACATCACGCTAGGTCCTCCTGTCTTCCACCGTCCTCCAGAGTGTGCTCAACTCTTATGTCCGTTGCATCGATGACACTGTCCAACCATCTCCTCCTTTGCCGTCCCCTTCTTCTTTGACCTTCCATCTTTCCCAGCCTCAGGGTCTTCTCCAGGGAGTGCTCCCTTCTCATTTGGGGGCCAGAGGATTTGAGCTTCAGCTTCAGGATCTGGCCTTCCAGGGAGCAGTCAGGGTTGATTTCTTTTAGGATTGACTGATTTGATCTTGCAGTCCAAGGGACTCTCGAGAGTCACCATTCGTGTCCACTTTAGTCCACTGATTCCCAAGATGTCGGTGTTCAGTCTTGCCATCTCATTTTTGACCACATCCAGCTTACCTTGATTCATAGATCTTACATTCCAGGTTCCTATGCAGTATCGTTCTTTGCAGCATTGGACTTTCCTTTCACCGTCAGACACATCCACAGCTGAGCATCCTTTGGCCCAGCCGCTTCACTCTTTCTGGGGTTACTTGTACCTGCCCTATGCTCTTCCCCAGTAGCATATTGTAGGGGCTCATCTTCCAGCATCATATCTTGTAGCCTTTTGTTACTGTCCATGGGGTTTTCTTGGCAAAGATGCTGGAGCAGGTTGCCATCTCCTTCTCCACTGGATACCAAACTATAATGGCCTCCCCTGCTCCACCCATGTGCTCCATCTGCCAGCGCTATTTGCAGGCATTACTTTTTATGTTATTATTGGTGGGAGTTTTGCCAGGCATCAAACTATTAAACCACCTGAACACACATACAGTGGGAATTTACGAGTAATTTAAGCACATTGGAGTCATCTTTCACTTTATATTATGCTGCATTGAACTGACTTTTATTGTATGACGCTTTAATTTTTTAAAATGGTTGTATTTACATAAATGCTGTAAGCCGCCCTGAGCCCTGCTTGCTGGAGAGGGTGGGGTTGAAACCAAAATAAATAAGAAGAAGAAGGCATGCCCAGAGGGTTGCCAGCTCTTAGATGGGACCCCGCTGAGAGCCAGTTTGGTGTAGTGGTTAGGTGCGCGGACTCTAATCTGGGAGAACCGGGTTTGATTCCCCACTCCTCCACTTGCATTTGCTGGATGACCTTGGGCAAGCTGTAATTCTGGCACAGCTGTTCTTGAAAAGAACAGTTTCTGTCAGAGCTCTCTCAGCCCCACCTACCTCACAGGGTGCCTGTTGCGGGGAGGGGAAGGGAAAGGAGTTTGTAAGCTGCTCTGAGACTCCTTTGGGTAGTGAAGAGCGAAGTATAAATCCAATCTCCTCCTCCTCCTCCTCCTGCTCCTCCTCCTGCTCCTCCTCTTCGTCTTCTTTGTCTTCGTCTTCGTGTTTGTCTTCGTCTTCTTCTTCCCCCAGAGCAATTAGGGTTACCTGCCCCATCCTTTTCTACCTGTGGTACAATCATTCAGTAACAGTGAATGCTCGTTCTGTATGTCAACCTTGGATTCTAGAAGAACTTCTGGTGGGTAACAGAACACCGGATCTCAGATTTAAACAATACAGTTTACCTCCTTTGTGTACGTGCGTGTTGTTCTCTGCTGGAGTGCAGCGATTCCATAATTGTCGCTATTTTAATCATCCGGTAAAGCACAAAAGACTCGGGCGAACAAAAGGGAGGAGGCCGGCTGGAAAAACAAGCGGAACCTTGTTTTATTCCCTGTCTCTGTGAATCGGTGATTTTGGGCGGAACGGTGTCGGATTCCGAGATGGGCGTATTTGAAATGGTGGAGAGTTTTGCACTGAGAGGAATCAAAACAAGGCACTACTAAGGAATGCCAGTGGAGACCGTGTGGCTGTTCTCGAAGGTCTTTTTTGTGTGTGTTGGGGGTGGCTGTATTTCCACATATTTTAAAACAGCGTGTGTCCACGGGGTCATTCACACATTACATATAGGCATTTAGACATATATGCTTTGTGGAAATTTCAAAGGCAAAGGAAGAAGCCTGAAGAAACGACGACTGAGGGGTGACAGGATAGAGGTTTACAAAATTATGCATGGAATAGAGCAGGCAGAGAAAGAGGTACTTTTCTCCCTTTCTCACAATCCAAGAACTCGTTGGCACTCCATGAAATTGCTGAGCAGTCGGGTTAGAACGGATAAAAGGAACTCCTTCTTCACTCAAAGACTGATTAACACGTGGAATTCACTGCCACAGGAGGTGGTGGCGGCTACAAGCATGGATGGCTTCAAGAGGGAATTAGATAAACACGTGGAGCAGAGGTCCATCAGTGGCTATTAGCCACAAGGGATAGATAGGAACTCTCAGTCTGGGGCAAGTGATGCTCTGTATTTGTGGTGCTTTACGGGGGGGGGGGCAACAGTGGGAGGGCTTCCAGTGTCTTGGCCCCACTGCTGGACCTCCAGATGGCGCCTGGTATTTTTGGCCACTGTGTGACACAGAGTGTTGGACTGGATGGGCCACTGGCCTGATCCAACACTGTCTTCTCTTGTGTTTTTACGTTCTTCACAAAACCCATGTTTTTTCCCCTGGGTTTTTTTAAAGGGGGGGCTACAGAATTTGAGGAAGAAGTGAAATATACATTCAACTCAGGCCCAAACTTATTTTACTGCCTCTTAGTGACATAAAATGCATTCAGGTGGGTAGCCGTGTTGCTTTGGAGAAACAAAACAAAGTTTGAGTCCAGTGGTTCCTTTAAGCATTTACCCAGAATAAGTCTTTGTTGGTCTTAAAGGTGCTACTGGACTCAAAACTAACTGCAGCCTTTTAATAACTTGGCATATAAAACTGTATTATGTAACTTATTTGACCTCGCTTGGATGGCCCGGGCTAGCCCAAACTTGTTAGATCTTGGAAGCTGAGAAGTATTGGAGTCGGAGTCCATGGAACAGTGAAACAGCTAGATCTTCATTGCTGGTCCGGATGAAGCATACAACCCAGGGCTCCGAGCCCTCCTTTTATGCTGGTCAGGGATAATCTCCTGACCTCGCCCAACTGGCCTGATAGGCTATTATCAGTCTATTTACATCTCATAGGTTCCCTGGGAGAAACCTAGGTACATGATTGGTGGTCGGTTTGAATCCACCTGGCCTTTGTTCTACCTGGCTGAAGCTCAGGTAGTTTCTTGGCCATGTGCTCTGGCCACATGGCGGTCGCCATTACGGGAGCACATGGCGACCGCATGGTCAGTACATAACAGAAGCTAAGCTGGGTTGGCCCTGGTTAGTACTTGGATGGGAGACCACCCAGAAAATCCGAGGTCACTATGCAGAGAGGCAGGCAATGGCAAACCGCCTCTGAACACCTCTTGGCTTGAAAACCCCTGGGGTTGCTGTAAGTTGGCTGTCATTTGATGGTACCTTCCAACATCATTTGACATATTTATGGCATTTAGAAGTGTAAACACCTTAGTTTTCTATAAGCAAAATGCAGAAATGTGCACAGTACTTATGAGAGAGAGAGAGCTGTAAATCTGTGCACCTTGTGCTACTTTAGCACATGTACTTTAGTTTTTTTCCTCATCAGAGGAAAAAAAAAACCCATGGAAAACAGAAAACACAGATTTTGTATTAAAGAAGTGGGTTGCATCCTACCAGCTTGCCCAGTTCCCTTCCTTGTTTGGTACCCAAGGCTTATGTTGCTTTTGTTTGTGAGAGTCACGTGATCCCTCAGAGTAGTCTTTTTGGTGATCAAAAGGTGTCTCCTTCCTGTTTGGTTGATAGGATTCAGTCAAGTTTGGGGCTCGAAGAGGAATTGTCTCTCATTAGAGTCACAGCGGGGTAGCTTAGTATTTGGACACTGAGTTAAACTTTACAACGTGAACTACTGTAGAAAAAGAAGAGTTGGTTTTATAACTTGCCCTTCACTACCCAAAGGAGACAATCGCCTTCCCTTCCTCTCCCCGCAACAGACACCCTGTGAGGTGGGTGGAGCTGAGAGAGCTCTGAGAGAACTGTGCCTGGCCCAAGGTCACCCAGCTGGCTGCATGTGGAGGAGTGGGGAATCAAACTCAGTTCTTCAGATTAGAATCCACCGCTCTTCACCACGACACCAAACCGGCTTTCTGAACTTTTGATATCACATGCATTATAATGGAGCTGCCCTGAAGATAGAGGGCCGTCATGACTGTCTGTTGTAGAAGATCTAGATTGGAGCTCTGTAGCACCTTAGAGACCAAGAAGATTTTTGGGGAATCAGTTTTCAAGAGTCAGAGCTCCCATTGTCAGATACTACTGTGAGCAGTTGAAAAGGGGTGACCTCACGTGCTGGGTTCGGGTTTTACTATAGCAATTGTTCTCTAGCTTTTCCAGCATTAGGGGCAGTCTTCGTTCTTGGCTCTTGCTTTGGCGATTCCGTGGTTCTGCCGCAGGCATGGGTGGAAGCATTCTCTCCTTTCTGTTCTGGCGCATGCATCCTTTCTCCCGCTTTCTCAGCTAGGTCGTTTTGGTAGTGAGCAGGGGGTTCAAAGAATGGGCGGTCTGTGATAATGTATTGTATTGCTTGCTCTGTAGCTTGCAGAACTGTGAGTCTGTCATGCTGACAAAGATGAACCGACGGTGTTCATGAACATCGGACAATTTGCTCGTGGTTTGTGGTTTGAAGCATGGCTTCTCAGGACATTCAGAGTTTCTTCCAGCCCCTTTCCTCCTGGATGTCTCGGATGGTTGAGGCTGTCCAACAAGCCGGTGACGCCTTATCATCTTCCTTGATCAGTCTGGGAAACAGAGTGGAGCCGCGTGCCAACGACGAGACGAATGAGGACTTAGAAGACAGCGACGGACCTTACGAACGTTACTCTGAAGCTTCGGAGGACGAAAGCATCTCTAGCCAGGAGAGTGAAGGGTCAGACCACTTTTCAGCATCCGGTTGTTGTGACCCTACTTCACGGAACCCTTCCTGTGTTTCCAGTCTCCACTGGCAAGCGGGAGAAAAGAGCGGCCTCGTCTCCAAAGAATGCCTTGATGAAGATTCTCAGACCTGCCGTGGAAACCACCAAAGTTACAAGGGCCACCAGCCTACGGAAGCTCTTCCCACCATCCCGGAGGAAGAGGAGCACCTTCATACCAAGCAGGGTAAGGACCTTCCACTTAACTGGGGTGATCAGAGATCTTGTTTGGTAGAAAAGAACAGTGGACATACCAATATGGCAGGTAAGTTGATGTCCCCGGCGGCATCATTCGTACTTTACTATGGTTTTTAGGTTGGGCTTTCGTCCACCGCTTCTTATCGCCACCTTTCCCTATGGAATCTCTGAACCGGTAAATCTATGTAATGTGTTTAATGGCTCCCAGGCAAATCCGTATTTTTTTCATAGAATCGTAGAGTTGGAAGGGACCTCCAGGGCCATCTAGTCCAGCCCCCTGCAAAATGCAGGACATTCATAAATACCTCCCCCCCACACCCCTAGTGACCCCTGTTCCATGCCCGGAAGATGACAAAAAAAAACCCTCTGCTGAAATGATAGCAGCCATGGAGTCCATTGAATTTGGCACTACCACCCGAGTCCACTGTCTCACCCTCATTCTAAGAACATTGCTTACAAAGGCCTTGAGAAACATTTATTTATTCATCCAATTGTGCTTGTTATGTGCCAGGCTCCCGACGTGGTGCCCGTGGGCATCATGATGACCACCAACACCCTTCCTGGTGCCTGCCAAGTGCTTTTAAAAAGTGGGTGGGGCTAGGTGGGGCTTCTGCTCAGCAGGGCTCCTAATTGGCTCTGCAGATTGAAAAGCAAACAGAGCTTCAGTGTTTCAGGCAGAAAGAGGTACTATTAGAGCCATGCCTAGCCTAGCTATCTGACGTTTTGTGGTTGGTTCTGCCTCCCGTGGCAGCCATTTTGTGATTGGCTCCACCTCCTGTGGCAGCCATTTTGTGATTGTGCCCATTGCCCTGTGTCAGAATCCCAAAGGTGCTTGCAAGCTCCAATGGGTTGGGGACTCATGTTATGTAAATAGCTTGTGTCCTCAGTGCTCGATGTGTTTGTGTTTTGTACCTGGGGAATACGTACATTGAACAGTCCCATCTTACTTCTGGCTACAGAATCGGATTCGGCAGTCTGTCAACGGGAAGTATTGATGGTCACCAATTTCCCCCATGTTTCCTGCCACTCCCAGCAGTCCTTTCCAGCCTCGAAGAGCTCGTTCTTGAGGTTTTGGGTGCTCGTGATCTAATAAACATATGGGGTTAGGATTCTGTACTAAGGAGGGTGAAGGGAACATCGGTTCAGTCCCAATGACAGAAGGAAAGGGAGAAGGCGATTTTGCCCTCTTTCCACTGTAGCTTCCTGTCCACTGAGGCTATTAAACAACATGGATCCTGTGGGGAACCCCACCCCCCCAGAAATAAACTTTCCTGGGGTCAGAAAGGATTGCCGATGTGGGAAATAGGGCTGCCAGCCCCCAGGTGGGGCCTGGGGATCTCCCGCTTTTACAACTGATCTCCAGCTGGCAGAGATCAGCTCCCCTGGAGAAAATGGCTGCTTTGGAGGGTGGGCTCTATGGCATTGTACCCTGCTGAGGCCCCTCCCCTCCCCAAACCCCGCCGTCTCCTGGCTCCACCCCCAAAGTCTCCAGGTATTTTCCAACCCAGACTTGGCAACCCTAGTGGGAAAGATCCCCGGTCCTTGCATCAATTGATCATGGAGTACAACCCATTGTTCACTGTTGGCCAGGTAGGACAAAAATAGGCCGCTATAGATTAGTGTTTCCTAGGATTCCACTTCATCCACCCACGTCTTATATCTGATTAGCTTAATTTGTACCTTGGCCTCTGGTATATCAGGTATGTGTTTTATGTCGTTACAAACAATTAAGTTTAGCTGATCCCAGAACTGTGGAGGGGAGGGAAGAATTGAGAGCTTGATTTATTCTGTAAAGAAATGCAGTTCTTATTCCAGCAGTGATGCGAATATGCTCTACAGGCATTTTCCCCAGTGTACTAAAGTCAAGGACTTTCAAATTATGGGATCAAAGTAGGAACAACAGCTTCTCTCTTCAAGTCTCCTGGCTTCCTTTGCAACCGCCCCCTTCCTTCAGTCCATAAGAACATCAGAAGAGCCCTGCTGGATCAGACCGGTGGTCCATCTGGTCCAGCATCCTGTCTCACACAGTGGCCAACCAGTTCCTCTGGAGGGCTAACAACAGGGCCCAGAGGCCGAGGCCTTCATAAGAACATCAGAAGAGCCCTGCTGGATCAGACCAGTGGTCCATCTGGTCCATCATCCTGTCTCACACAGTGGCCAGCTAGTTCCTCTGGAGGGCCAAAAACAGGGCACAGAGGCCAAGGCCTTCATTAGAACCTAAGAAGAGCCCTGCTGGATCAGACTGGTGGTCCATCTGGTCCAGCATCCTGTCTCACACAGTGGCCAACCAGTTCCTCTGGAGGGCCAACAACAGGGCATAGAGACTGAGGCCTTCCCCTGATGTTGCCTCCTGGTTCTGGGATTCAGAAGATTAGTGCCTTTGAACGTGGAGGTTCCCCTCAGTCACCTTGGCTAGTAGCCACTGATAGACTTACCCTCCATGAATCTATCTTATCCCCTTTTAAAGCTGTTAAATATCTGGATATATGTACGCTTAATAAAAATATTAATAATAAAAAAAGCTATTAATTCCTGTGGCCATCACGACATCCTTTGGCAGCAAATTCCACATTTTTAATCACTCTCAGTATAAAGTAGTATTTCCTTTTCTCTGTCCTGAACCTACTGCCCGGTAGCTTCGTTGGATGCCCTCGAGTTCTAGTATTTTGGGAGAGGGAGAAAAATTTCTCTTTGTCAACTCTCTCCACCTCATGTTATAAAACTCTATCATGTCCCCCCTTAATCATTTCTTCTCTAAACTGGAAGGTCTTGGATTATTCAGCCTTTCCTCATAGGGAAGGAGCTGCAACCCACTAATTGTCTTGGTTGCCTTCCTATATACTACGAAGATGTCCAGATTCAGGAAAGGGGTTTTCCCACACCTCCTCATTCATGACCCGCATGCCGGATTGTTCTGTTTGCCGCAAGAAGACCAGTAGTTGTTGTGGGCCAGCTTTGTAACTGCACGTCATCAAGACACCCCATTTGGCTACGGTGGTAACAATGTGTGCGAGAAGGGGAACTTTCTACTTCCCTGTGTTCTGTCGTTATTCCACCTTACTAGAATGCTGGAGGCTGTTACGAGCCGTATTGCAGTCTGCTTATTTCAACAACGAGCATGACAACAGAACTGTTTTCTCTATCGCACTGTCTTGGGTTATGTACGTACGTGCCACATTTCAGTGTTCTATCTCATGTGGAAGCACAGCAAAGCGGTGAGTCAGGGGTGGTGTTTCATGGCAACGGAATCTTCACGCCATTCTGTCGTTCCGTGTACCGTGCTCTTCTGAAACCCCATGACCGCTCCATCTGCAAATTACAAAATGGCCCTGGGAAGTACCGCCACTCAGCGTTTTCACGCCGGGCTTGCCTTCCAATCGAAGAGCGGAGCCAGATCTGCCTTCTTCCAATGAGACGGAGTGGACAAGGCAAACTTTGCATTGGAAACTCATCGGATGGTGACGGGGGGAAAAACACACACCTTTGAGTCTCACAGAGCTCTTCAGCTTGCGTGTCCTCGAGGCTTGTAGCTTGAGTGCAAATTGTACAGAATTGAGTGGCCCAGGCTAGTCCAATCTCGTCAGAACTCAGAAACGAAGCAAGGCCAGCACTGATTGATAGTTGGATGGGAGGCCACTAAGGAAGTCCCAGGAGGCCACGCAGAGCCAGGTAACAGCAAACTATTTCTGTTTGTCTCTTTTGTCTCTCATCTCTGTAAGTCACCTGTGACTTGGTGGCACTTTCTACCACCAGCATATAGTATGAGCATTGTAACCTTTTCATATAATTATGTTCCTAAAATTAGAAGATTCTTCTGAATTCCTTCCTGGTAGGAGTTCTCTCCACCGTGTGGCGTTCCCATCTGAGCTGTCCACGTTGCGGAGCAGAAGTGTCCGTAGGTACGTATCTTTTCCTTTCTACGTCACAAGATTTTTCTCGAGGATGCCGGACGTGCGTTAGATATGCTTTTGGATTCATATTATCATCACGGAAGCACGGCTCGTATCTCAAATCCAGCTAAAACTCATACCCAAAGGAACGTTGCGTGCGCTTTTGTGTGTTGGCGTTTCACGGAAATATTCAGTGAGTCATCTGTCGGGTGCAGGATGGAACTCTCAGCGCTACACAGAACTATAGAACTGGTATGGAACAGAACGAGAGATATTGATCCCCCCCCCTTCCTCAGAAGCATGAAGAGCGCCTTTCAGTTATTCTTGCTGCTTTACCGAACCCTTCGCAGCACACGAGATTGCCTTCGATCAACGTCCTTCGGCCTCTCTGCTCACTTCTGCATTGTTCCAGTCAGCTTTGCAAAAGGAGACTTCTCCAGTCAAGCTGGAGCCTTCCAACTTCTTAAAAACCCTTCTCAGGCCCTACCTAGCCAGGCTATAAAACTTTGGGGCACATGGGACCAATGCTCCCTCTAAGCTGTGGAGTCTTGTGAGCAAACATTCTACTTTCTGAGCTACTGGCATTAAAGTTGTGAGCGAGCGATTTGAGTTTTGCATAAATCAGTTTGCTCGGGAGCCATTTCTTCCTGAGCTGAGACAGAAATGTGTGAGCCGGAGGCTAAAAAACTGTGAGCCAGCTCACACTAACTCAGCTTAGAGGGAACACTGCCTGGGACCCACTTCTGTGTTCTCGGCTAGCTTGAGCAAGTGCTTAAAGGTGAATTCCAATGGGGCTGTCATATTTATTTGTTTCTCCATTAAAAACCTTCTGGCGATCTCCGGCTCCAAAGATATCCGCCTCGCCTCAACCGGAGCTAGAACCTTTTCAGCTCTGGCACCGGCCTGGTGGAATACTCTCCCAAGTGAGATCCGGGCCCTGCAAGACTTAAAGCAGTTCCGCAGGGCCCGTAAAATGTGGCTGTTCCACCAGGCCTACGGTTGAGGCAGCGGTAACCATCTGGACTGGCCTCCCCCTGTGTTCTCTCTCCCTGCCCACTCGCTTTGTTTCTCTGTATTACTTTAACATCTAGAAGAAGAGAAGAGAAGAAGAAGAAGAAGATATTGGATTTATACCCCGCCCTTCACTCACTTGTAGTCTCAGAGCGGCTTACAAACTCCTTTCCCTTCCCCTCCCCACCACAGACACCCTGTGAGGTAGGTGGGGCTGAGAGAGCTCTGAGACAACTGTCCTTGAGAGAACACCTGGTACAGAGCTATGGCTTGCCCAGGGTCATCCAGCAGCTGCAAGTGGAGGCGTGGGGAATCAAACCCGGTTCTCCCAGATTAGAATCCACACACTTAACCACGACACCAAGCTGGCTCATCTACTGTTGCGCCTGATGCAAGACCCACTTGGGTTGTATTCACTTGTTCTAATGGTTCGGCTGCCATCTGATACCGTTTTAACCGTCGATCTATATTTATTGTTTGTAGTATTTTTAATGTTGTTGTTGTTACCTGCCCTAAGCCTGCTTTCAGGGGAGGGTGGGCTATAAATCAGTGAAACTAAACTAAACTCGAACCCTCTTCACAGAGCTCGTGTTGCTTGTGTCCACTGGGAAAGGAGAGTCTGAGTATCAAATCGGTTTGTTCGTAGCGCCTATCGGCCCTTGCGCACAGGAGCTGTCTTTGCGCTGCTGGACTGCTCAGGCTACCTGGGGGCTGCTCCACCATCACTCAGGCCCGTAGCCAAGATTTTTTAAATCCAGGGGGCCTTTAAATAAGTCAGGGGGCATCCCACACACACCCCTGCACACCCCCAAGGGAGCACCTGGGCTGGATGGGAAGCCAGGGGGGCCTTGGCAGTAAGTCAGGGGGCCAGGCCCCGATATGCCCCACTGTAGAAGAGAAGAAGAAGAAGAAGAAGAGATTGGATTTATACCCCGCCCTCCACTCCCCAAGGGAGTCTCAGAGCGGCTTACAAACTCCCTTCCCCTCCCCTCCCCACAACAGACACCCTGGGAGGTAGGTGGGGCTGAGAGAGCTCTTTCCCGAGCTGTCCTTGAGAGACGGCTGGTACAGAGCTATGGCTTGCCCAAGGTCACCCAGCCAGGTGCAAGTGGAGGAGTGGGGAATCAAACCCGGTTCTCCCAGATATAGAGTCCGCGCACTTAACCACTACGCCAAACTGGCTCTGCCGTCACTCCGCCTCGGTTTTTCTCCTTTTAATTCTCTTCCCCTTGACATAAAGCACATGAAAAGCTCAGGAGCCGAGGGCTGGCAGCACAGTGGCTTGTTTCATATCTCAATGGAAGCGATCGAGGCCGGGGGGGGGGGGGGGGAGAAGCTCGAATCCCATTTCCCCCAACCTTGTCATTTTGAGGTTTGAAATATAATGAAACGAGTAGATGGGCAAGCTGGCCGATGGGCTCAAAGAAGGTTGAGGAGAAAGCATTTGTTTGAGAACCCTGAACCGCCGTCTCGGAGTGCCCCCCCCCCCGGCCGCCCCAGCTCGCTAAGCACACGCCCCCCCCCCTTCTTCCGGGAGCGCCCGTTTCTCAACTTTGTTTATTCTTAACGCGCCCATCTTCCAGCCCTCTCCCCGCCGAACACAATGGAAGCTTTTAACGGTAAATTGGCACAAAATGGGAGCCGCACTTGAATGCTTTTTGTTGCCATAGAAGTGGATCCGGAGGCTCACAGGACCCTCTTGCTAATAGGAAAGTGCTGGAAGAAAATAGATACTCTTCATTTAGCCCCGACTGATGACGGAGGTGCAAAGAGGCCTTGCGGTGTAGTTCCGACATAGACTTTGCTCTGTGTCTGTGTGTTTTCCTCTCTGACAAAATGACAACAGGAAGACTACTGTCTTGAGACGGAGATTCATAGCGGGGGGGGGGGGGCTTCGGTGGTTGAAAAGAGAGAAATGTCAGTCGCGGGAGGAGGTTTCAGAAACACACTCCGTCTCGCTTACTTGAGAGTAAAATGCGATGTTGGAGGAGAGTTTTACCGATACCGCGGGCCACCGGAATGACAAACAAGCGCGTTCTAGATGAAATCAAGCCTGAACCTTCTCTGGAAGCTAAAATGGCTTAACTGAGGCTAGATCAAGATGGGTAGCCGCGTTACTCTGTCTGTAGCAGTAGAAAAGAGCAAGAGTCCAGGAGCACCTGAAAGACTTAACAACATTTTGGGCAAGGTAGGAGCTTTTGTGAGTCACGGCTCACTGCTTCAGATAAGAACGTAAGAGAAGCCATCTTGGATCAGGCCAATGGCTTCTCCAATCCAACACTCTGTGTCACAGAGTGGCCAAAACCCAGGGGCCATCAGGAGGTCCATCAGCAGGGCCAGAACTCCAGAAGCCCCCCCCCCACTGTTGCCCTCCAAGCACCATGAATACAGAGCATCACTGCTTCAGACAGAGGGTTCCATCCAGTGCTCCCTCTAAGCTATGGAGTCCTGTGAGCAAAAATCTACTTTGTGAGCTACTGGCATTAAAGTTGTGAGTGAGCGATTTGGCTGCTGCACAAATTAGTTTCCTCCGGAGCCATCCTTCCTGAGCTAAGACAAAAATGAGTAAGCCAGAGGCTAAAAAACGGTGAGCTGGTTTGCACTAACTTAGCTTAGAGGGAACACTGGTTCCATCTATACCTTGTGGCTAATAGCCGCTGGGGGACCTCTGCTCCACGTGTTTATCCAGTCTCCTTTTGAAGCCCGTCCATGCTTGTAGCCGCCACCTCTTCCTGCGGCAGTGAATTCCACATGTGAATCACTCTTTGGGTGAGGAAGTACTTCCTTCTATCTGTTCTAAGCTCATTATTTTCATTGAGTGACCGTGAAAGATGTAGAGCAGAGGGATCAAACTCATTTGTTACAAGGGCCAGATTTGAAAGAATGTGACATTGTCGGGCCGGGTCACGTGTGCCATAAAACATAATACCAGGTACCGGCGATATAAACTTTATAAAGGACAAGCTCCAAGTTGGTCTGTCCTCACTGCAAGGCCCTCTGGCCTGGGAGGGGGTACAGAGGGAAACCCAGCAGTGCAGCACTGGAGGGAGGCAAAACCCTTTCTCAGCCCGCTCCCAATGCCAGTGCTTTGAGCCTGGGCCCCAAGGTAAAAACACGAAGTGGCTGGGTGTTTCGAGCTCCCCCATGCCCCTGAACCACCATGGAAGGGGACTGGGAAGACCAATATGGCGGCAGCACTGGCTGCCAACAGGCCCAGCAGAGGATCATCTAACACCCTCCACCCCCGGTGCAAACGCTGATACCTGTGGCCATCCAGGATAGCATCCTTGGAGCTGCTCGTGAGTGGAGAGGCACGTGACGTTGCCTTGGAACCCCGAGCTGTGGTATGAATGAGGCTGCAGTGGCTCCCAGTTTACCAGTGAGGCTTCCACTGAGGCAAAAGGGCTTCTGCTTAACTGCTGCAAACAAGAAGAAGAAGAAGAAGAAGAGATTGGATTTATACCCCGCCCTCCACTCCCCAAGGGAGTCTCAGAGCGGCTTACAAACTCCTTTCCCTTCCCCTCCCCACAACAGACACCCTGTGAGGTAGGTGGGGCTGAGAGAGCTCTTTCCCAAGCTGTCCTTGAGGGAACAGCTGGTACAGAGCTATGGCTTGCCCAAGGTCATCCAGCCAGGTGCAAGTGGAGGAGTGGGGAATCAAACCCGGTTCTCCCAGATTAGAGTCCGCGCACTTAACCACTACACCAAACTGGCACGAAAGAGTGTTCCGCCATGCTGAAACCACAATTGGTTCTGCCCACTCGCCTCCCCAAGCAGCCTCCTGTTCCCTCCCTTACATCAGTTGCTCATGGGCTGGATAGGAGCCCTGGATGGGCCTGTTCCGGCCCCCGGGCCTGATGCTTGACACCCCTGGTATGGAGGGAACACTATGTCTGGGGCAGTGATGCTCTGTATTCTTGGTGCTTGGGGGGCAACAGTGGGAGGGCTTGTGGCCCTACTGGTGGACCTCCTGAGGGCACCTGGGTTTTGGCCACTGAGTGATACAGAGTGTTTGACTGGATGGGCGATTGGCCTGATCCAGTGTGGCTTCTCTTATGTTCTTATGTCTGGGGCAGTGATGCTCTGTCTTCTTGGTGCTCGGGGGGCAACAGTGGGAGGGCTTCTGGAGTTCTGGCCCTGCTGGTGGAGCTCCCGATGGCACCTGGGTTTTGGCCACTGGGTGACACAGAGTGTTGAACTAGATGGGCCACTGGCCTGATCCAACATGGCTTCTCTTATGTTCTTACATTCTTATGTGTCTGCTAGAAGGTAAATCAGAAGTACCATGTCCATCTGGTTATGGCCAGTAGTGTGGAGGTCAAGGGCAGAAGGAAAAACAAAACCTTTTATCTTGGAGAAAAGCATAGGTAGGGTTCTGTCACTTGGGAAAGAGAACAGTGAACATTTTTGAAGACCCTTCTGTGAGCTGAGAAGAGAGTGTGATGGAAGGACGAGAAGAAAGGAGGGAGAGAAAGGAGGAAAACATGAAGGTGGCTGCTTCACAACCCCAAACTAAGAGAAAGGGAGGAAGTTGAGGGAAAGGCGCTGGGGGCAGTGGTCAAGGACAAATCCAGCCAAGGTGGGCATGGCCATGACATTTCATTTCCTCAGAGTGTGTCACCTCCATCATTTTCCTCTTTGTCTCTTTTTTCCTGCCCCCTTTCCTGCCTTGCGAGAGCCAGTGTGAAGAGAGAGCCAGTGCGGTGTAGTGTTTAGACTGTCGGATTAGGATCTGGGGTAGCTGGGATTGAATCCTCACTCTGCCGTGGAAGAAGAAGAGAAGCGATTGGATTTCTACCCCACCCTTCACTTGGCGTCTCAGAGTGGCTTACAGTCTCCTTTCCCTTCCCCTCCCCACAACAGACACCCTGTGAGGTTGGTGGGGCTGAGGGAGCTCTTTTGAGGACTGCTCATGAGAGAACAGTTCTGAAATAACTTGTAACTGACCCAAGGTCACTCCAGATGGCTGCATGTGGAGGAGTGGGGAATCAAACCCGGTTCTCCCAAACTAAAGTCCGCGCTCCTAACCACTACACCAAACTGGCTCTCATGGCTCCCACACTGTCAGCGTAACATCCCTCACAGGATTGTTGTGAGGATAAAATGGAGGAGAGGGGAACAACGTTCAGTGGGCATTCTTTGGGACTCTGAGAAAGGGAGAGATACCAATGAAATAAAAGTTGTGGGACAACTTGGGCGGGGGCTAGCTCACTCACTGCCCTTCCTTTGCTCCCTTCTCCTCACCCCCGTAGCCCCCTTCTCTCTTCCCTTTATGGGAGAATTTTCAAAGTTTCCTCAATTCCTGCCCCCCCAAGGGGCAGAATCGCTTCTCCTTTCCCTCCTTTCCACCTCAGTAAAAGTACCCCCCCTCTTTTATAATGGAGGAGCCTCGGCCTCCACTTTGTTGGCCCTGACCACGCCGAGCCGGCACTTCTGAGTTGCAGGTAACTGGTCAAAGTGTCACATCAGAGTGTGCCTTCCAGTGTCCACCTGCATCTCAAGTGGTAATGTGTTCTCTGCGAGATAGCCAGCAAATAAAAAGAAATGTTTTGTTAACGGAGCCACTAGGGTTTGGCATGTAATTGAGGAGATAGTCGTCGCATAAAGAACAGGTGGGGAATAAAAGGCAGCTTCACCTTGAATGGTTTAGATTAGCATCCGCGCTTCTGCCCCCAGTTCCCAGTATTTTTTAATTGTATGAATAAAGAAACCTTCCAGCTGCTCAGCTTGACACTTTGTTCTTGTTGTCTGAAGCACAAATACGCCACAGAGAGAGAGAGAGAGAGAGAGAGAGCGAGCTGCTGATAGAATGAAAATGGCCACGTTTGAAGAGTTCCTTGAAACTCTAAAGATAACATCTGAGCTAGTTAATGATGTATACGCCAGTGGGTTTTAATCCTCTCAGGGTTCAGCTACTAATTCCGCACCCCGGTGCTGATTGCCTAAGGTTTATGCAAGTTATTTGCTGCAGTCAGACGTGCTGTTTGGTGCGGAGGGGAAGCGAGCCTATTCCCCCCAGTTGGTATTGACATGGTGTTGCATGATCACACATCCTATGTAGCTGTGGGCTCAGCCCTTCACTACCCCATCAGATGGCATGTGGCCGAGGGATTTTTTTTTTGCCTTTTGTTACCCATGCATATAAACGAGGAATCTCACCTCTCCACTGAGGGTTCCCCATGGAATATGCGGTTATGCGCATGTTGCTAAGTGGGGGGGAGGCACCAAGTCGGGATGGAATGATCAGACCATCCCAACGGCATGAGAGTGTGCTTGAGTGATCAGACAGGGGAAAGTCCGTTTGTAGCCCATCGGCAAGCATTAGGACTGGACTTTCCACGGTGTCTTTTAACTCCACTTCTGTGGCGGGGCAGCACAGGGTGCTGACGGCTGCGGGACCTTTCCCAGATGTTGCTGTCCCTTTAGATCTATCAGGCATTCTCAGCTGAGTCGGATCTAAAGGCACATCTGACCGTGGCCATTGATTACTTTCGAGCAACAAATGTTTTCCTTCAGTCGTGATTAAAATGGATGCTGGTCACGTTTTCCACTAAAGACAAGCTCGGTCCACAACCTCATAAGAACGAGCATTTGTGATCCTTATCTGGTTGTGCAGCTCACAGAGCACGAGAGGAGAGTAACATCTGTTGGGGTATTTGGTTAATATAGCAGAGTTTGCCCAGTCGTAGAAGAGTTATAGTGCGTGCAGAAAACAAATCTCCCAAGAGGTATATCGCAAAAATAAAACGTACATTTATTCAGGCAGATCCGGTTCACATTTGGGTCGCGGTCAAAAGGAGAAAGAAGCCTCATCTAAAGAATCTTTTCCCTATCACAGATGGCCAGTTAATTCCCGTGTCGTGTGTATGGCAGGATAAGGGCATTCTTTCTACGGGAGAACCTGTAGAAACATGTGACTTGGGGGGGGGGGGCGACTTCCAGATGGGGTCCAAAGATCTCCCACTATTATAACTGATATCCAGATAATAGAGATCAGGACCCCTGGAGAAAATGGCTGCTTTGTAGGGTGGACTCTATGGTGCTGTACCCAGTTGAGGTCCCTCCCCTCCCCAGACCCTGCCCTCCTCAGGCTCCGCCCCCAAAATCTCCAGGTACTTCCCAACCCAGAACTGGTAACCCTGTTGTGAACCCATGAAGAGCCTCACAGAGAATGGGTGAGAACAAAGAAGAAGAAGAAGATATTGGATTTATACCCCGCCCTTCACTACCTGAAGGAGTCTCAGAGCGGCTTACAAACTCCTTTCCCTTCCCCTCCCCACAACAGGCACCCTGTGAGGCAAGGGCGTAGACTTTCCAATTTCCGGGGGGGGGGGGCTGGGGTTGGGCCAGAGACATTACAGACCCTTGTCTCCAGGGGAGGCTCAGCATGTCCTGGAAAAGTTTGGGGGGGGGGCTCCAGCTCCCCAGCCCCCCTGAAATTGACGCCTATGCTGTGAGGTAGGTAGGGCTGAGAGAGCTCTTTCCAGAACTGCTCTTTTTCAAGAACAGCTGTGCCAGAGCTACAGCTTGCCCAAGGTCATCCAGCAGCTGCAAGTAGAGGAGTGGGGAATCAAACCCGGTTCTCCCAGATTAGAGTCCGCACACTTAACCACTACACCGAACTGCGAGAGGAGGGGTCCGAGGGCAGCTCCCAGGTTACGACAAAGAGAGAGACATCCCTTTCAAGGAGATAACATTTATATACACTTAGGGTGATGTAGCGCCCCAGATTGTCTAGGCATGTGCAGTTGCTCACTTCAACAATATCCTTGCCTGCTGTATGAGATCTAGGCTGAAGGGCACGTCCCTCTTCCATTTAGTCTGGGCATAGCCAGAGGCTCTTCTAGTAGGGGAGGAAGAGGGGACTTCTTTTCCCCAAGGGCTCTTGGCTGTTTGGCTCTCAGCCCTCTGGGCAGTGTGGTGTAGCAGTTAAGAGAGGTGGACTCTAATCTGGAGAACCCACTCCTCCACATGCAGCCAGCTGGGTGACCTTGGGCCAGTCACAGTTTTCTTAGTGCTCTCTCAGCCCCACCTACCTCACAGGCTATCTGTCGTTCGGAGAGGAAGGGAAGGAGATTGTAAGCCACTCTGAGACTCCTTTAGGTAGTGAAGAGCAGGGTATAAAAATCAATTCTTCTTCTGTTGCCTACAGCCCCAATTGAACTGGATTCTCAAAACCAGCAGCAGCCAAAGATGTTCAAGCAGACTTTTGTGTGTCTCTTTGAATTGTATTTTTGCATTTATTTTGTAAACCACTCGACTCCTAGGCAATGTGGAGTCTTGTGAGCAAAAATTCTGCTTTGTAAGCTGCTGGGCATTAAAGTTGTGAGCGAGCGATTTGGCTACTGCAGAAGTTAGTTTGCTCTGGAGCCATCCTTCCTGAGCTAAGACAAGAATGTGTGAGCCAGAGGCTAAAAAACTGCGAGCTAGCTCACACTAACTCAGCTTAGAGGGAACACTGCCCCTAGGGTTGCCAGTCTCCAGGAGGGGCCTGGAGATAGTTTAGAATCACAGCCGATTCCAGGCCACCAAGATCAGTTTCCCTGGACAAAATGGCTTCTTGGAGGGAGGACTCTAGGGCATCGTACCCCGCTGAAGCCCCCCCCCCCCAAACCCTCCCTCACATCTCCAGCAATTTCCCAACCGGGACTTGGCAGCCCCATTGTACCCCCCTGATATGGGAGAAAAGCAGAGTATTAATGCTTAAACTAATAAATGCACTTTACCAGGTTTCCGGGGTCCCGGTTCAGGCTTTGACCTCATCACTGTGACATGGCCTATTGAAGTCATTCCAGGAATAACATAGACATTTTTGTTTAATGCCCCATGAGATTTTATATGCATGGGATAATGTTACAGGTGTGGTCAGGCCACACCTGGAGTACTGTGCGCGGTTCTGGAGGCCTCACTTCAAAAGGGATGTGGGCAGTATGGGGCGGGTGCAGAGGAGAGCGACAAAGATGATCGGGGGGGGGCCTGGAGACCAAGCCCTGTGGGGAAAGGCTGAGGGACTTGGGAACGTTCAGCCTGGAGAAAAGGAGGTTGAGGGGAGACAGGATGGCTCTCTCGAAGTATTTGAAGGGCTGTCTCTTAGCGGAGGGCGGGGAGCTGTTCCTGTTGGCAGCAGAGGCGAGGACTCGCAATAATGGGTTTAAATTAAGGGCGGGGAGGGTTTTTTTTTTTTTTTTTTACAATAACTCATCAGTGGAACGGGCTGCCTCAGAAGGGGGTGAGCTCTCCCTCACCGGCAGCCTTCACGCAGCGGCTGGATGAACCACTTGTCAGGGGTGCTTTAGGCCAAACCTGCACTGAGCGGGGGGTTCGACTCGATGGCCTGTATGGCCCCTTCCAACTGTATGATTCTGTCTCCAACCTTGGCTTCCTGATGGTAAGTTAGGAAATGCTGAAGTCCTTGTGTCTTCACAGCACAGTAGCCCCAAAGCACTGAACATGAGAACATAAGAGAAGCCAACGGCCCATCCAGTCCAACACTCTGTGTCACACAGTGGCCAAAAATACCAGGTGCCATCAGGAGGTCCAGCAGTGGGGCCAGGACACTAGAAGCCCTCCCACTGTTGCCCCCCCCCCCCAAAAAGCACCAAGAATACAGAGCATCACTCGCCCCAGACTGAGAGTTCCTATCTATCCCTTGTGGCTAATAGCCACTGATGGACCTCTGCTCCAGATGTTTATCCAATTCCCTCTTGAAGCCGTCCATGCTTGTAGCCGCCACCGCCTCCTGTGGCAGTGAATTCCACGTGTTAATCACTCTTTGGGTGAAGAAGGACTTCCTTTTATCCGTTCTAACCCGACTGCTCAGCAATTTCATGGAGTGCTCACGAGTTCTTGTATTGTGAGGAAGGGAGAAAAGCACCTCTTTCTCTACCTGCTCTATCCCATGCATAATCTTTTAACTCCTTTTATCATTCCGGTTGCCCTTTTCTGCACTTTTTCCAGTGCTATAATATCCTTTTTGAGGTGTGGCGACCAGAACTGTCCATAGTACTCCAAATGAGGTCGCACAATCAATTTATACAGGGGCATTATGATACTGGCTGATTTGTTTTCAGTTCCCTTCCTAATAACCCCCAGCATAGCGTTGGCCTTTTTCATTGCAGTCGCACACTGTCTCGACATTTTCATTGAGTTCTCCACTACGACTCCCAAGACCTCTCTCCAGGTTGAATCCTTGCCCTGAAAACGGCCAGCTGAGCCCAGCACCGAACCCCAGTTTATAAAGGAACAAACACCCTCCTAGTAACATCACCCCCTGCGTCTCCCTCCCTCACTGGAACAGAGAGAGTGAGAGAGCTTTGAATCCTGCCTCCATCTGTTTCGGGGAAACCAAACAGGAGGAAGCTTTCCTTTCGGGAACTCATGGGAACAGGGGAGCAGTGGGTGTTAGGGACAGTTGGAGTTTCATATATTTGTGTGTGTGTGTGTGTGAGAGAGAGAGAGCAACAGAGAGCATGCCAACTGTCAAGTGTGTTACTATTTTGTATTGCTTTACCCTTGAAGATGAAAGGAACACAATTCCTGCAGCAGCCGAGGGGGCGTAGGGAGAGGTTGTAGCGATTTTTCGGCACAACCGAATGGCCGAAATCTATGCAAACAGAAAGAAAGGCAGCTCGCCACTTGAGGGTTTGAGTCTGGGGGGTGGGGGTGGGGTGAGGTGAGAGTTGCATGAAAATAATGTTTGTTCATACATCTGATTACTTTCTCCCTGGATTTATCATCAGGAGATGCACTGAAGACATTAACGGTACCGTCTCTGCACGAGGGTCTGTCAGCCTGGGCGTTGGGAAAGAAATTCTCACTAGCTGCCTGTACTTCCTCAATGTGTCGGGGTTTGCTAGGAATCAGTAACAGAAGGGGAGCCTTCAAGATAAGGGGTACAACTACTGGTGGGGGAAGGATGTTCTACCGGTTTGTGGCAGAACTTCAGGCTGATTGGCCGGCCTTCTCTGATGTCACCAGGAATTCCCTCTCCCGATTCTGAGCCATTTCTGCACCTTTAATAATGCAGCAGATAAGTTTTGAAAAGCGGACTGACTGGTTGAAGCTGGGTGGGCAGGGTGGGGCTGAGGCAGAATTCGATTTGTCAGTGTGCATGCTTTGTCATTTCAGTTGTGTGGCAGGAGGAACATGCTATGAGCTTTGGGTCCCCCCCCCCCCCCCGGTTATATCTGCTTTGACCTTTCAGGTTCAGAAACTCATTGAATGTTGGTGCTTACCAGTGCCTCCCTCTAAGCTGCGGAGTCTTGTGAGCAAAAATGTTACTTTGTGAGCTCCTGGCATTAAAGTTGTGAGCGAGCAGTTTGGCTGCTGCATCAATCAGTTTGCTCTGGAGCCCTCCTTCCTGAGCGGAGACAAAAATGTGTGACCCGGAGGCTAAAAACCGGTGAGCTAACTCACACTAACTCAGCTTAGAGGGAACACTGGTGCTTACCGATAAAGTTTTAATCATCTGATGGATACTTCAGCTATTCAGAGACAGATCCAGGTGGTCAGCCGTGAGAGGAGTAGATGTTATTTTGACGTATTTATTGCTTTACAGCTGTTAACCTTATAATTTAGTTTTGTCTTCGTGAATCTTAAAACATCTCCATCACGTTACATGTTCATTTGCTGTTCAGCCTGTCTGTAATTTTGAACCCTACCTTCCTTCCGATGCATTTGAAAAAGTGTGCATGCGCATGAAAGCTCACACCTTAAATAAAACTTTGTTGGTCATAAGGGTGCCGATGGACTCTAAATATGTTCAACTGTTTAAAGTATAACAAGAAGAAAACCTAACCAATGTGAAAACGCCTGGCGACCAGTCTTGTTTATGGCTCCAAAAAATTCCCACGTCAAACAACAACAACAACAAAAGGAAAAAAAGAATGAGGGAAAATAAGTGAAATGCACCAATCAGGTGGCATTCCGACATACATCGCCTTTGCATGTGGAGGTTACGTTCAAGCCTTTGACCATTATCTCCTCCTCCATTACTCTTGTTAATCCCCCATAAGATTCTCACTCACCATAGTGAGAAGAGAAGAGATTGGATTTATACCCCGCCCTTCACTCGGAGTCTCAGAGAGGCTTAGGCTGTTTTTACATCTGACTTTCCCGCTGGAATCATTCTAGTTCCAAAAAAACCTGCCCACACCTCTGTGCGGTGTGAAACCGTGCTGCCACTGAAATGTCCACATCTACTAATTGCCCTCCTGTGCTCAAGCTAGTATGCAACCGGCTTCATTCTGCTTTAAACAATTGCTGTTGATTAGTGCACTTAAACTCCCTGGAGTGAAATTTCACACCACTGTGAAATCAGCACAGGAAAAGACAGCAGTCAAACTACTTTAGAGGGGAGGTGTAAAATGACGCTTGCAAACTCCTTCCCCCTTCCCCTCCCCACAACAGACACCCTGAGAGGTGGGTGGGGCTGAGAGAGCTCTTTTCAGGACTGCTCTTGAGAGAACAACTCTGAGAGAACTTGCGACTGGCCCAAGGTCACGCCCGCAGCCGCATGTGGAGGAGTGCGCTGTCCCAGATTAGAGTCTGCACTCTTAACCACCACACCAAACTGACCATCAGGACACATTTTACTTGATCATCATGTATGTGCAGTGAAGAAAAAATGGAAGATAACTGTTTCCAGGGTCAGATCTTGGAAACACGACAAAAAGAGAGCAATGAGAAGGGCAGGGGCGGCAATTAGGGAGGGCTTGCAGAGGCTTCGTGACTCTTTTGGGTCCCTCCCGCCCCATAGGTTGGGAAACACTGCTGTATAGCACCACTCGCTGCCTTCTGCCCCATTTTTCTTTGCGTTTCTTTCGTGGCACAAGGGGGGAAATGATCCCCGTTTTCTCTGCCTTTTGTACTGCGAGCTGTCAAAAGCATATTTGTGTGTGTCCTTCTTTTCTCCCAGTGAACAGTTACGGGGAGGATGAGGATCTAACGACATCCTCCGACAGCGACGACGAGGTGATTAAGCAGTTCGAGATCTCCGTCTCACGTTCCCAGAGCTTTCGGTCGGGAGTTTCTGAAAAAGGGACCCAGGCGGGTTTCGAGCGTAGGCCCAAATTCAACCGCTTGCTTTCGAACCATGAAGAGTACAGTACGGAGGGATCGGAATGCGAAGGTACTATCTAAATCCACCCGACATAAATGATGTGGTTTGCTTCGGAGGACCAACGAAACAAACCCGGGCTTGATTCCGCACTTGTATGGAATGACCCCGCTGTGCTGTTGAAGAATTCAAGTTCTGATGAGTACCTCTTCTACCAGATCCAGAGCCCCGGTACTTGCATGCATGCATCAGGGATGTGTATACATTCTGAGTTAAAGATCTCAATAGACAGGCATAACCTTCAGCGAAGGACCTTGCTGTGAAACGATTTACCTGGCGAGAGGATTCTGCAGGTGTCTGTACATCTCCTGCCGAAAATCTCAGAGGCTCATTGCCTATAAAACTTGGTTGGAAAGTGCCGTCGCAGCCAACTTCTGGTAGGGTTTTCAAGGCAAGAGATGTTCAGAGGTGGTTTGCTGTTTCCTGCCTCTGCGTACCATCCCTGGACTTCCATGTGGTTTCCCATCCAAATACTAACCAGGGCCAACCGTGCTTAGCTTCTGAGATCTGACAAGATCGGGTTATCCTGGGCTATCCTAGTCAAAAGCTTTACCTCCTGAAACTGCCCCCTGTATTACCTGCAAAGAATTCTGGAACACATCCTTCCCGACAGACGAGGTGTATATAGGGAGAACAAGAAGTGGGGACCCGCGATACTCGCAGGGGGGGGAGAATGAGCTCCACGTGGAGGAGGAGGAAGCAGCCATAGATGAGCCTTTCTCCCCACCCCCCAATACCAATGGCAAGGCCTGGACCCGCCAGTCCTTCTCCCCCTGGGCACCAGCAGTGAGGCCAACACGGCTCTCAGCCACTGGGCCCGCCAATCTCCCCCCCGGGCACTGGCAGCAAGGCCTGAGTGGCTCCCAGCTGCCAGCCTGACATAGAGTTCCCAGAGAGTTCTCTACGCATGCGCAGGGAACGCTCTTTTACATTTGGGGGGAATTTAAATATCCCCCATATAGTTTTTTAAAGTTTTCAGATTTTTCTGCACACCTGGGGAGTGTCCCAGGTGTCCAGGAAAATCTCTCTGCCCCCCCCCCAAGTGCCCCCAATGTGCGGATTTAGATATCTGCATGCACAGGGGACACTTGGTTATTAGTATATAGATACTTGCCTGCTGCCTGGTGAGAAAAGCCCTGCCCCTTTAACAGATATTTACCTCCATGCAATGGAAAACTTCATCTACCCGTTTCTACATGTTAAACCTCTGTTACAGGGACAGGACATTTTTCTCCCAGTCTGTTGGCAACCCTACTTTTGACTTTGTCATGTGTTCTTGAATACGTCCTAGTTTTACCCTGCATCTGTGGGCAACAGGGGAAGAACTTTCCAGAAAGTTTGCCTGCCATTCCCTCATTCTGGAGATCCCCTGGCCACCTTCTGCAGAACCCTATGATCCTTCAGTACACAGCCCCAATAAAAAAAAACCCTCCAACTGCATGTCTTAATAATCTTGGTATATTTTTTGAAGTTTAAATGAAACCCTGGCTGAAGCCCAAATCCGTAAAACACTGGTGGTATGCGTGGGAGGTGTGTGATTTAATTTTTCTGCAGAGAAGCACTTCTATTCTAAAAGCCTGTGGCATTTACATTTTATTTATATATTTAGTTAAAGCTCTTTTTTTTTAAAGCCCTGCCTTTCATCCCATGGTTTTGATGGATGTCCCTGCATTCCAAATACATGTCAAACACCAGCGTGTTAATTTTAGAGCAACAATCTGTTACGTACACAAGTCCTGCTGATTTTTCGGTGCAGCCGAAAATCCGGGTAATTGGACGAAGGATTGATGGCCGCAGTCCTATGAACACTGACTCGGGAGGCCCACGGCTAGCTCTACAATGGTTAGTAAATGTAGCTGTGGCCTTGGATGGGAGACAGATAACACTCATAAAAACTTAAGTACAGCTTGCTGGATCAGACCAGTGGTCCATCTAGTCCAGCATCCCGTCTCACACAGTGGCCAACCAGTTCCTCTGGAGGGCCAACAACAGGTCACAGAGGCCGAGGCCTTCATAAGAGCATAAGGAGAGCCCTGCTGGATCAGACCAGTGATCCATCTAGTCCCGCATCCTGTCTCACACAGTGGCCAATCAGTTCCTCTGGAGATCCAGCTAACAGGGCCAAGCCCTGATGTTGCCTCGGGGCACTCGGATTTAAACGTTTGCTCCCTCTGTCGATGGAGGTTCCATTCAGTTACTATGGCTAGTAGCCACTGGTGGACCCCTCCTGGTTGAAGCTGTCTAACTACCTGTCTTGCAGCCATTATTACACCCACTGGTGGTGTGTCTCCTTTTGTCTGTCCTGAACCTAATGCCGAACAACTTTTGTGGGTGCCCCCGAGTTCTAGTATTATGGGAAAGCAAGAAACAGTTCTCTCTGTCCCCACCTTCCCAAAGCTCTACCCCCAAATCTCCAGGAATTTCCCCAACCCACAATTGGCAACCTTGGGCTCTGTTGTCATCTCCTAGAGCAAATGTGTCAAACTCATGTGTTATGAGGGCCAGATCTGGCCGGGCCGTGTGTGCCATAAAATGTAATGCCGGGTACCGGAGATATAAAGTTTCTAAAGGACGCAGGCAAGCTCAATTGACAATATTATTTTTTACTCAAAATACACACATGCTTGAAACAGTTACAGCATTTCCTTAAAGTACCGTCCTGATGCCCACCCTCCTGCTTCCACCACCTGTTACGCATTAGCACTGGGACGGGTTACAGGGACATAATGCACAGCCTTTGTCCTCTGGCAATAAACCAGTGGCTTGTGGGCTGGGTAAGAGCCCTGGACGGGCTGGTTCCGGTCCGCTGGCTGTATGTTAGACACCCCTGTTCTAGAGGTGGTTGTGGCAAACAATTTTGATGGTGCTTAGAGTCAGCATCACTGCGGAGTCTAGTACACAGGATCATTTCAGTTCTTAGTAAAGGGTTTCTTTTGAGAACACTGCTTCTGTTTCTTCACCGGGTATATGGATAAAAAGGAGAGGGAAACACCCAGTCATTTAGGGAAACGAAATAAGAAGACGTGTACACAGGTGGTCAAAGGTGTGTTTGCTGCAGGAAACCCACCAGGGTGTGTGCAGCAGTTGCACTTGACACATAACGTGTGGAATTGCTCCAGTCCATCCTTTTCTCTGACCCACATATGTGCATTAGACAGGGGTAGGAAGTTGACTTTATACTCAGTCGGACTACTGGTCCATCTAGTTCAGTATTGTCTCCTCGGATTGACCACCACTCTCCAGAAGCTCAGACAGAAAATGTTTTTTCCCAATACTTGTTAACTGAAAGCCTATCTAAACATTATGTGGAACATGAGTTGGGACACAGGTGCCCAACTCAGCTTGCTGTCACACAGAAGAACTGGGGAACTAACCTTGAAGAAGAGAAGAAGAGATTGGATTTATACCCCACCCTTCATTTGGAGTCTCAGAGCTGCTTACGGACTCCTTTCCCTTCCACTCCCCACAACCGACACCCTGTGGGGTAGGTGGAGCAGAGAGAGCTCTGAGAGAACTGCTCTTTCGAGGACAGCTCTGACAGAACTGTGGCTTGCCCAAGGTCATCCAACAGCTGCATGTGGAGGAGTGGGGAATCAAACCTGGTTCTCCCAGATTTAAGTTCACGCACTTAACCACTACACCAAACTGGCTCTCAATCTTCAAAGGATTCCGTTGCTCAGTTCAGCTCGGTGAGGGAGAAGGATAATCTTCCAACTTTTTTATTGCACTGTTTTCATGAGCAGAAACAGCTTGGGGGGGAAGGCCAGTTTTCTCAGCTCCTTTGGGCCATTTCCACTGTCAAAAAGGTCACGGCAGGGAAGCCACAATCTCCTCCTCCTCTCTTGCAGTGTTCCAGAGCTGAGTGGAGCAGTGGAATGCTTTCAAAGTAACTTCCCCAGTTCTTCTGTGTGACAGTGAGTCAGGTCAGGCATCCACGTCCTGACTTGTGTCCAGTGTTCCCTCTAAGCTCAGTTAGTGTGAGCTAGCTCACAGGTTTTTAGCCTCTGGCTCACACGTTTTTGTCTTAGCTCAGGAAGGAGGGCTCCAGAGCAAACTAAGTTATGCAGCAGCCAAATCGCTCACTCACAACTTCAATGCCGGTGGCTCACAATGTAGAATTTTTGCTCACAAGACTCCGCAGCTTAGAGGGAGCTTCATGCATAATGTTTTGATCGGCTCTCAGTTAACAAGTATCGGGGACAGCCAGTACTGTGTCCCAACTCATATCACATGTAACATCTAGTTTGGCTCTGAGATCTTTGAATTGGATGTGCTGAGGACTGGTCATGAATACAAGGCTTGTGCTGTACCACTGGTTCATCCGTCTCACACACACTTTTAAAGATTTGTCACATCCATGGTTTACACTTTAAGGCGTGTAGTTAAATGTATAGTGGCATGCATCCTACCTTAGGGCGGAGAAAATTCTTATAGCCTAAGGCAGGGGTGGGCAAACTTGCTCAGCGTAAGAGCCACCTAGTACAGGGGTGGCCAGACTTGCTTAACGTAAGAGCCGCATAGAGTAAACATCAGATGTTTGAGAGCCACAAGACATGAACAAATATTACCTGATTTTATTGGGAAATAAGCAGATTTGCTTTTTATTAACATTAAATGAGACTGCCAAAAATAATAACAAAAGGGGTAAAAGCAGATATTGATAATGATATTAATTTGTCCAGTGATATCTGTTTGCTAATGATATTTAGCTTCCCTAGCTGCCCTGCCGGGAGCCACATAATATATGTGAAAGAGCCGCATGCGGCTCCCGAGCCACAGTTTGCCCACCACTGGCCTAAGGGGTCTTCCTGCAACTTAAGGACCGTTTCCCACAAGGCGCTGCCCCGGTGTTGTTCTTCCGTTTTCCCCGATTGCGTGCTTCAATTTCACACTATTTGCCGCGTGGCGGATTCTGTTTTTTGAGGATCACTGAAGCTGCAGAGGAAATCGGAGGAAATCAGGCGGAGCCGTGGGTCAAAATACGCCCCGCGGCAAATAGTGGGAAATTCAAGCAGGCAGTCGGGGCAAAGGGAAGAACGACGCCAGAGCAGCGCCTTGTGGGAAAGCGGTCAAGGACTTCTTCTGTTGGAGGAAGGCTTCAAACTCTGTCTGATGGAGTAGCAAGACACAGCACCTATATCTGAAGAGGCCCTTGGAGTTCTGAGTAAACCACTAATTTGACCTGTTCCTTGCCTTGTGGTTCGAACGAATCATTTTTAAATAGTTAATGCAGTGTTCAGGATAGGAATTCAGAAGTCTCTCGCGCCTAGTTAGCACATCCAAGATCCAGACTGTGGTGGGTTAAAAGACACAAACGCATTTGCAAGGAACGATAAAGGTGTTGTCATGAATCCCTCCAAAAGTTATTTTTCTCTCCTTAAAATGTGTTAGATCTGGATGGGTTCAGCCAACTGAGTTACCAAGACAACCTCTCTTATCACGAAGATGACCGCCTCTCCTTCGATTCGAGAACCGCGTCGGACAGCAGGGGCTCCGGTCAGCCCAAAGACCCCGAGATGGAGGCCGGTACGACACCTAGCCTCAGCCGGCAAGAAACCGAAGGGAGTTTGGAAATGGAAACGGCTTTTAGCAACCAAGCCTTTGAAGGGAACGACGCAACAGATAGCTCGTCAGCCTGGAGCCCCGAGGTAGGATAAAGAGCCCCTCTTACATAAGGGTGTTTTGATTCTTGCTGAGGTCTCCCGAAAGACAGCTGCTGTTGTGTTTACCATGTCAATGTTGGGTTAACTGGGTTAACTTAGGACGCATGCCACAATGTTAGACAGTTGTACTCCGACAGCCTCAGAGCCTAAAAGCTGACAGCCTGAGTGTTGTTTGAGTCTGTTTTGTGTTGAGTAGCTGTCCATGGATTGTATTCAAAGTCTTGTATAGAGTAGTGGTAACTGAAATAGTGACCACAAGTGGGGCCCCACGATACTCAGGGGGGGGGGATCCCATCTCCCCCCACTTTCTTACCGGGCCTGATGTGGTCCTTGGGCTCCCCTGCAGCCTCTGGGCCTACCACCTCTCCCCCGTTTGGTGTCCCCACTCCTCCACTTGCAGCTGCAGGATGGCCTTGGGCAAGCCATAGTTCTGTCAGAGCTGCTCTCTCAAGGACAGCTCTGGAAAGAGCTCTCTCAGCCCCACCGACCTCACAGGCAATGTTCCCTCTAAGCTGTGGAGTCTTGTGAGCAAAAATTCTACTTTGTGAGCTACTGGCATTAAAGTTGTGAGCAAGCAATTTGGCTGCTGCATAAATTAGTTTGCTCTTGAGCCTTCCGTCCTGAGCTAAGACAAAAATGTGTGGGCCAGAGGCTAAAAAACTGTGAGCTAGCTCACACTAACTCAGCTTAGAGGGAACACTGCTCACAGTGTGTCTGTTGTGGGGAGGGGAAGGGAAAGGAGTTTGTAAGCCACTCTGAGACTCCGAGTGAAGGGCGGGGTATAAATCCAATCTCCTCCTCTTTCTTCTTCCTCTTCATAGATTCCACAATGAAAATGTTAAAAGTAGCAGTCCAGAAGCAACCCTTCAGCAAGAAATGATCGCAACCGCCCACCCCAATTTGGCAGCTTTTGGCTGCAGCCGGTCCGAAGCCAGCCACGGAACAGATCACGTCCTTGCTTGAATTTGCCAGTACATGATCAGTTCTGACCAATGAGACACCAGCCCTGACCTTCTTTGGAAACTGAGCATGTCGGCGAGTAACGATGCTCTTCCTTTAGTTTTTTTGGTCCAAATTCAATTTCCCTTGTGTTAAAATCATGCCTCCTTTCATCACCAGCTGAAAGGTGGCGGGTTTTTAAGTGAAATCTTCTTGAGACGGCTGCGGTCTTATCATCAAGGCACTTCTGTGTAAATCGCTGCATGTCAGTCGAGTGCCGCCCTCCCTGAACCCCTTCCGAGCACGGATATTTTTTTTTTTTAAGAAATATGAATAGCACACAAAAGTGGCAAGATTGCTGGGTACACTTGAATGCCAATCAGTCTTCCCACAGCTTGTTTCTCTTCCAGCTGCATTGTGTGTCTGAAGAAGAAAGCTGGATGCCGACATTCTAAAAATATTTTGGTATCTCTGGACTCCATTCAAACACCCAACTGTCCGGAAATAAGAAAACAACCCCTTGGCATCGGAATCACAAATACGATTTCAGGGCCGTTCTCGTAATTGCCTGTTTTGTCAGATTGATGTCGGGTCCCGTCCCCCCCTTCCCTTTCTTTCCTTTCATCCACAGACTTATTTTTCATTTCAATAATTTTTAAAAATCAGCCTTGTATCGAAGGGCACTTTCCCTATGAAGAAAGGTTGAAGCGCTTGGGGCACTTTAGCTTGGAGAACGACGGCTGAGGGGTGACTTGATCGAGGTTTATAAGATGATGCATGGGATAGAGCAGGTAGAGAAAGAAGGACTTTTCTCCCTTTCTCACAATACAAGAACTCGTGGGCACTCCATGAAATTGCTGAGCAGCCGGGTTAGAACGGATAAAAGGAAGTCCTTCTTCACCCAAAGATTAACAGGTGGAATTCACTGCCACAGGAGGAGGTGGCAGCTACAAGCATGGACGGCTTCAAGAGGGAATTAGGTAAACACATGGAGCTATTAGCCATAAGGTATAGATAGGAACTTTCCATCTGGGGCAAGTGATGCTCCGTATTCTTGGTGCTTGTGGGGGGGGGGGACAGTGGGAGAGTTTCTGGTGTCCTGCCCCCACTGTTGGACCTCCTGAGGGCACCTGGTATTTTTGGCCTCTGTGTGACAGTGTTAGACTGGATGGGCCATTGGCCTGATCCAGCATTGGCTTCTCTTATGTTCTTATGTTTAATAGAATCTGGCCTTTGTAACACCTCCCCACTGGCCGGTAACCCCAAACAAGAACTTTACCCCATGTTCTTGTTCAGCAAGTATTTCTGGGGGAAGAAATGGGAAAATAGTGTGGGATAGTATCCCAGGACTCCAAGCCAGAAGCCCTGAACGTCAGGCCTAGCTTTGCTGGCTCGCTTGCACCACCGGGTGTGCTGGTCAGAGGAGGGAATTGCAGGCAGCTCATATCAAAATATTGTTGACGCCAAGGGGTAACTGGGACAGTGAAACTATAGTGACATTTAAGTTGTAGAACAAAGTTTGAGTCCAGGGGCACCTTTGAGGCCAACAAAGTTTTATTCAAGGTATAAGCTTCCGTGGGCACGCACACTCCTTCAGATTCAGTGAAATGGAAGTTAGCAGCCCATACAAATAGGCAGAGGGTGAGCGGTGAATTAGCATACAGCATAATAAAGATGTTTAACAGATTCAAGGACCAAACAGGAATAACAAACTTAGTTTCTATAAACTATTAAACATCTGCTGAACATCTTCATTATGCCGTATGATAATTTACCGCTCACCCTCTACCTATATGTATGGACTGGTAGTTTCCATTTCATTGTATCTGAAGAAGTGTGAGTCTACATGGAAGCATATACCTTGAAAAAAACTTTGTTGGTCTCAAAGGTGGCACTAGACTCAAACTTTGTTCTGCTGCTTCAGACCAACACGGCTACCCGCCTGAATTTAAGTTGTAGTTTGCAAACGCACGGCGTCACTAATGTCAGATACAAGTAGGAATTCTCGGATACAAGCAGGAATGGAGATCCCTAAATTCCAATTTCTGACTGGGTCTCTCGCAAACTTATACCCCTGAAATCTTGTCGGTCTCAAAGGTGCTACTGGACTTGAATCTTGCCAGATTGGTGTAGTGGTTAAGTGCGCGGACTCTAATCTGGGAGAACCGGGTTTGATTCCCCACTCCTCCACTTGCACCTGGCTGGATGACCTTGGGCAAGCCATAGCTCTGTACCAGCTGTTCCCTCAAGGACAGCTCGGGAAAGAGCTCTCTCGGCCCCACCTACCTCACAGGGTGTCTGTTGTGGGGAGGGGAAGGGAAAAGGAGTTTGTAAGCCGCTCTGAGACTCCCTTGGGGAGTGGAGGGCGGGGTATAAATCCAATCTCTTCTTCTTCTTCTTCTTCTTCTTCTTCTACTGCAGACCGACACGGCTACCCACCTGAAACCAGCTCAGTTTTTCTTGGTGAAAAGCATACAGTATTGGGAAATTCCTAGAGCACCATGCTGTACCAATTCCCCCACCCTATTTTGGCTCCTGTTGCCCATCAAGTGGTGGCAGGAGCCTGGAAGCAGGAAGTTACCTTCCATGGGAGCCCTCACTGGGGTGCGTGTTTCCTGCCTCATAATAACACAAGAACCCCATTAATGTAACAATGTGGGATTCGCTGCCAGAGGGTGTCGTGATGGTCACAGGAATAAACAGCTTGAAAAGGGGATTAGACAGGTTCATGGAGGATAAGTCTATCAGTGGCTACTAGGCTTGGTGACTGAGTGGAGCCTCCACATTCGGAAGCACTAATCCTCTGAATCTCAGAGCCAGGAGGCAACATGAGGGGAAGGCCTTGGCCTCTATGTCCTGTTTTTGGCCCTGCAGAGGAACTGGTTGGCCGCTGTGTGAGACAGGATGCTGGACTAGATGGGCCACTGGTCTGATCCAGCAGGGCTCTTCTGATGTTCTTATGAAGGCCTCGGACTCTGTGCCCTGCTGTTGGCCCTCCAGAGGAACTGGTTGGCCACTGTGTGAGACAGAATGCTGGACTAGATGGACCACTGATCTGATCCAGCAGGGCTCTTTTTATGTTCTTGTGAAGGCCTCAGCCTCTCTGCCCTGTTGTTGGCCCTCCAGAGGAACTGGCTGGCCACTGTGTGGGACAGGATGCTGGACTAGATGGACCACTGGTCTGATCCAGCAGGGCTCTTCCTATGTTCTTATGTTCCCACCAGAGTCAAAGGAACATGGACAACTTAGGGCCACCTGTTTCTGTCAACTGCTAAGCCGTTTGGACAATGGGCCACATTTTAATTCGCCTCTCGTCTCCTCTTGGTCTGAGCATCTTGTCGACTTAAACCATGTATGGTGACCCAACCAGAGCTTAATGCACCTTTTTGTTTTGCTGCTTTCTTTGCATTTCAAAAATAGATGCGTAGGTGTCTGCGTGCTTGTTGGGCACCAGTCAGTTGTCCAGTACCCAGCAGGCCATGGCGTGTGGTGGGTGTGCTGCAAGTGAGCCAGGCGGCTAGCGAGCCTGGGTTTTTCCCCCCTCGCTCTGCGCCCCGTTCTCGTACATCACATGCTCGTGTTTAAATAGAAAGGAGCGATCTCTATAGCAACCCATTCTAGCCTGAGATTAAAAAGCACCTTTGCACAGAAAACAGAACACACCCAGGAATCAGTAAGCCAAACACCTGCCGCTTACCCCCCTCCTTCAAGCACTCCCCTCCCCATCCTGCCACTCAGTGTTTTATCATTTTTTAAAAAATGGTTTGTATGTAGACAGAAAGGCCTAACTGGACGGAGTCCCTTCGGAACACACAAGGAGATCTTTACGATCCCCGGCGTAAAATGGAAGACCAGATGGGCATGTTTTATAACATGCCCTGAAGCCGTAAGGCGGAATAGCACCTCCCCAAGAGGCAAAAAAATCAAGGTGGCTTTGCCCTTGTGATTTAATGGTTCAAGACGAGCAGGGCTTTTTTTGGGCAGGGGGAAGAGGTGCCGGAGCTCTCAAGAGGGAAATGAAGTTTTCAGTCTGTGCGCTGGAAACTCGCAAACTTTTAAACATTGTGAAACTAATTCTGTCGACGAGGTTCCGGAACTCTGTTCCAGCGCATTCCTGCAGAAAAAAAAGGACTGAAGAAGGGAATGTGAGAACATAAGAGAAGCCAATGTTGGATCAGGCTAGCGGCCCATCCAGTCCAACACCCTGTATCACACAGTGGCCAAAAACACCAGGTGCCCTCCGGAGGTCCAGCAGTGGGGCCAGGACACTAGAAGCCCTCCGGAGGTTGCCCCCCCCCCCCCAGCATCAAGAATACAGAGCATCCCTTGCCCCAGACTGAGAGTTCCCATCTATACCTTGTGGCTAATAGCCACTGATGGACCTCTGCTCCGTATGTTTATCCAATTCCCTCTAGAAGCCGTCCATGCTTGTAGCCGCCGCCGCCTCCTGTGGCAGAGAATTCCATGTGTTAATCGCTCTTTGGGTGAAGGGATTCTGCCACAAACAGGTAATTGGTGACAAGGCGGGCAGCCATGCTGGTTTGCAGTAGGAGAGCGAAATTTTGAGTCCACTAGCACTTTAAGGGACCAACGAGATTTTCCAGGGTATAAGCTTTTGAGAGTCACAGCTTCACATCTGGCGACTGGAACTTTGACTCTCGAAAGCTTATACCCTGGGAAATCTCGTTGGCCTTTAAGGCGTTACTGGACTCAAATCTTGTCCTTGTAGGACGAGTTACTGGCCATGACTACGTGGACTATCACAAGGAGCCGGGACTGTTTCCCCAATGTTGGCGTCTTGTTTATCTGTTTACTCTATTGACATTCCCCCCTTTTCAGTGGGATTCAAGGCAGATTACACAGTGTGAACCAAGGCAATCAATAGGATGAAGCATCTAATACACAGCGTCATAGGGCTGAGATTACAGTCCCGTGTACTTTATTTATAGTCCGCCTTTCTCGCTGGGACTCAGAGCGGATTAGACAGGGTGAGTCAATACAATCGACGCGATGGGACATTCCATAAACAATGAAACAGGGTTTGGGTTGTAGAACCAACCAGAAATCAAAAGCAAAGCAAGAGTGTTAACATCAGGGCTCATTTCGTAGCAGGAGCTCCTCTGCATATTAGGCCACACACCCCTAATGTAGCCAATTCTCCAAGAGCGTACAGAGCTCTTCTTACAGGGGCTGCTGTAAGCTCTTGGAGGATTGGCTACGTCAGGGGTGTGTGGCCTAATATGCAAAGGAGCTCCTGCTACGAAATGAGCCCTGGTTAACATGCCATGTTAAACGGTGCAAGATTACTAGTAGGATCCAATTTGCAGCAAACTATACACTACAGTCCCTAATAATCTGAAGAAGAAGAAGAAGAGGAGGAGGAGGAGATTGGATTTATACCCCGCCCTTCACTTGTAGTCTCAGAGTGGCTTACAAACTCCTTTCCCTTCCCCTCCCCACAGCAGACACCCTGTGAGGTTGGTGCGGCTGAGAGAGCTCTGACAGAAACTGCTCTTTTCAAGAATACCCCTGACAGAACTATGGCTTGCCCAAGGTCATCCAGCAGCTGCAAGTGGAGGAATGGGGAATCGAACCCAGTCCTCCCAGATTAGAGTCCGCAGTCCTAAACACTACACCAAACTGGGTGACCTTGGGCCAGTTCATGGTTCTCTCAGAGCTCTCAGCCCCACCTACTTCACAAGCAGTGCTCCCTCTAAGATGTGGAGTCTTGTGAGCAAAAAATTCTACTTTCTGGGCTACTGGCATTAAAGTTGTGAGGGAGCAATTCAGCTGCTGCATAAATTAGTTTGCTCTGGAGCCATCCTTCCTGAGCTAAGGCAAAAATGTGTGAGCCGGAGGCTAAAAACCTGTGAGCTAGCTCACATCTAACTCAGCTTAGAGGGAACATTGCTCACAAGGTGACTGTTGTGGGAAGAGGAAGAGAAGGAGATTGTAAGCCGCTTTAAAATCTCCTCCTCCTCCTCCTCTTCTTCTTCTTCTCCTTCTTCTCCTTCTCCTTCTCCTCCTCCTCCTCCTCCTCTGCATCTCCCAGATCCTAGCCAGATACTCTACGCACTACTCTGCAGTGGCACCAGTGAGATTTTAGATTTTCAGAGCAGCACCGTTTCCAGCTTCCTTTGATATTTTCCTTCACATCCACCTTGCTTCATGCACGTTTTACCTTCATCTTCCAGGAACCCGATGGAGCCCGCGCCCTCCCCGTTCAGCCCAGTGCCCGTGAGCCCATTTCCAAATGCGGCGACTTGGACGTCCTCTTTGACTACAGGCCCTCAAGCCAAAAGTTGGTGGTGACTGTCCTGGAGGCGAAAGATATCCCTGACAAGGACCGGAGCGGGGCGAGTACCTGGCAGGTGCACACGGTCCTGATGCCCAACAAGAAACAGAGGGGGAAGACGGGCATCCAGAGGGGCCCCAGCCCAGTCTTCAAGGACAAGATGACCTTCACCAAGCTGGCCTCTGAGGAGCTGAGCAGCTACGCCCTCCGGTTCCGCCTGTACGCGGTGCGCAAGATGATCAAGGAGCGGATGATGGGCGAGCGGCTCTTCCATCTCGGGAACCTCAACCAGGAGGGGGAGATGAAGGTGACACTGGTCCTGGAGCCCAGAAGCAACCTGCGTGTAAGTCCACTGAGCTGAAGCAGCCAGATAGCTGTTTTAATTACCTTCCTCTGCAGTGTCCTCAGGGCCAAAGGGGAGCTATGACTTGACCCTCCTGCAGTCTCGGCTGTGGCTGTGGTCACATTGGCGGCCTGGCGCGATATGGTGTGGCTTCCAATTGTACCGGTTTAAAGTGTCGCGGTGCATGTCATCCAGACAGCATACCCTGATGCAGGTTACCCATGCATCCACATTACTGAGAGCCTCATTACTGAGAGCCAGTGTGGTGTAGTGGTTAAGTGCGGGGACTCTAATCCTGGAGAACCGGGTTTGATTCCCCACTCCTCCACTTGCACCTGGCTGGATGACCTTGGGCAAGCCATAGCTCTGCGCCAGCTGTTCTCTCAAGGACAGTTGTCTCCGAGCTCTCTCAGCCCCACCTACCTCACAGGGTGTCTGTTGTGGGGAGGGGAAGGGAAAGGAGTTTGTAAGCCGCTCTGAGACTCCACGTGAGTGAAGGGCAGGGTATAAATCTAATTTCTTCTTCTTCTTCTTCTCAGTCACAGAATGCGCTGCCTGGGAATTTCCCAAAATATATGCACGCACATACGTGCTCACCAATGTTCCCTCTAAGCTGTGGAGTCTTGCGAACAAAAATTCTACTTTGTGAGCTACTGGCTTTAAAGTTGTGAGCAAGCAATTTGGCTCCTGCATAAATTAGTTTGCTCTGGAGCCATCCTTCCTGAGCTAAGACAAAAAATGTGTGAGCCGGAGGCTAAAAAACTGTGAGCTAGCTCACACTAACTCAGCTTAGAGGGAACACTGGTGCTCACACGCACACATAAGTGTCCATGCACATATAGGCAAAAAAATTTTTTAAGACCCTCCACTAGGGAACGGATGTGCAGGTTCGGACTGCCAAATCCATTCTGCGTGCACTCCCCTGCGTTCAGACAACCGGCCATGCGCAATAATGTGCGGGGAACCAGAAACACCACTTGATATGTGGTGCCTTTTTAACCCGGCTCCAAGTCGTCGTACGACGGGGCGAGTATGCCGGGGGGAACACCTGACAGATGTGGCTGTGTGACTGCGCCCATTCGATCCGGAGGGGAGGGGTGGCTGTGCCGGGCCAAACTGCTCGTGTGATCACAGACCTAGACAATATGGGCGAGAGAGTCTGCGTTAGTGCTTCTGTGCTGGGGGATGCAAGACACCCTTTTAATGACCGCAGGTGTCCCTAGAGTTGCTACTTGCCCAGTAATAACAAGGATAAGAAACAACCTAACTAAGCAGTGTAAACAACTATATTAACATCAACTTATACGACAGAAAAATCCTCTGTAGGTTCAGTAGAAAGACTCTTGGTAAGGTGCAGCACTCATTTCAATCGTAGTCCAATAAAGGTACTACGAAGAATAAAGTTCACCGATGTTTAAAGTGCTCTGTGCTGCCAGTTGGTCCATTCAGAATATGTAAGCTTCCAATAGAGGCATTTCCAAATATTCCAACTTCAGTCTTTGTGAGATTCAAGAAGTTGCCCTTGTGCCTACAGGCAGCCGAAAATGAATTTTTTTTAGATACGTCAAGAAATGGAGGCATAGGAAGCGACATTCTGTTCCATCTTTGATAAAGCAGTGACGGAAACGAACTCAGAGGCTGGCGGGATTCGTTAGCCAGAACAGGAGTGTCCCTGACGTTGCACATCGTCCTCCTGCGAAGTCAGCGATCTGCTATTTTATCACATCTCTACATTTGAGGTTGGGATATTTGGGAAAGTCTCTGTTGGAAGCTTACACTCTTTCACCTTTGCCTACTCCGCAGGGCTGTTGTGAAGGGGGGAAGTAGTTAAGATCCTTGTATACCACCTTGAGCTGCATGGAAAAAGAGTCATAAGAACGTAAGAGAAGCCCATTTTGGATCAGGCCGGTGGCCCATCCAGTCCAACACTCTGTGTCACACAGTGGCCAAAAATACCAGGTGCCCTCAGGAGGTCCAGCAGTGAGGCCAGGACACTAGAAGCCCTCCCACTGTCGTTCCCCCCCCCCCCGAGCACGAAGAATACAGGTACAATAGAATAGAATATACTTTATTGTCATTGTACATAGTACAATGAAATTAAAAAGTGCCATCGTTCAGTGACTCGCAACATATACACATGCGCACTCACACAGACATTCACAACTGCTTCTCCCTTTTACATAGCAACCAAACCACTGTTTCCTCCAGATTTCAGTCTCATGCAGCATTCAGGGCAATAATAGCTCTCGAGTAAAAACTGTTTTTTAGTCTATTTGTCCTTGTTTTTTAGTCTATTTGTCCAAGTGATCTAGAAAGATAAGAGTGATCTAGAAAGAGTGATTTAGGGAGACAAATATAAGCATGTCTTGGCCCAGGAACTCTCCCTGTCTTTTCCTGACCTCCGTCTTTTCTTCCCCTCCCTGCAGCGTGGAGGCTCCCAGATCAGCCTGTCCGCCATCTCTCACAGCGACAGCGCCTCTTCGACCCAGTCCTTGTCTCACGGAGGGGTGCCAGAGCTGCTGGTGGGGCTCTCCTACAACGCCACAACGGGGCGACTGTCTGTCGAGATGATCAAGGGCAGCCACTTCCGCAACCTGGCGATCAACAGACCGCCCGGTACGTAGGATCGTTCTGCGGCTGCTGGGCAGTTTGGAGCCATTCCTCTATTCTGATCTCGTGTCGGGTGATCAGGTCAGGTTTTCAAACAGAGGCTGGATGGTCATCGGACAGCAGTGCTGATTCTGTGAACATGGGCAGATCACGGAAAGGGAGGGCAGGAAGGGTTGGATCGGTGCTTAGTTCTCGTGGCCCTTTCTTACACGCCCAGGGAAATGCCGATCGCCACTTTGGGGTCAGGAAGCCATTTTTCTCCAGGCCAGTTCGGCTGGAGATCCTGAAGGTTTTTTGTCACCTTCTGGGTGTGGAACAGGGGTCCCTGCGTGAAACATACTGGGTAATACATAACACTGCGGGTGTGTGTGAGGGGGGAAGTATTTGTGAATTTCCTGCATTGTGCAGGGGGGTTGGACTAGATCATCCTGGAGGTCCCTTCCAACTCTATGATTCTAAAAACTAAAAAAAATTGTGTTAGGGTATGACTTTTCATCAGTCACTGCTCAATCTTCAGATCCTTACCTGAAGAAGTGAGCAGTGACTCACAAAAGCTCATATCCTGCCGTAAATTTTGTGAGACTTTTCTACTGCTACACACGGACTAACGTGGTTACCTATCCTATCTCCATTCAGCTTTGTATGTTATTGACCAAACCTGCCAATGCAGCTATTTCCCTCCTGGATATCATGTGATCACATAAGCATCTTTAATATCAAGTAATACCATTGGTCCATCTAGTTTGGCATTGTTTGTTCTGACCGAAAGGATGGAGAAAGGTCTTTCTGGGCAGCTGTGATCTGAGACCCTGTAGCGGGAGATGCTGGGGACTGAACCTGGGACCTTCTGCATGCAACGCAGGTTTTCTGCCACTGAGCCACAGCCTTTGTGCAATGCTGTGGCCAAATGGATGGGGCAGGGGATGAGAGCAAACAAATTGATACCACAGTTGGAAAAGGTGCTGGTCAGCAGAGTGAAGTTTTGGAAGGGACTCCCTTTCCTTTTTGGGGGGGATTATCTCCAGTGTGGCCACCCATTTCCTCACGGGGGGTGGGGGGCAAGCTGGCATGACTCCTTGTTTCTTTCTTTTTTTATTTATCTTATTCGACTGGGTGATCTATGACCAACAATGACCAGCAAAAATAAACACTAGAAACGTTAAGGTCGAAAACGCAATACTTCAGATCTGTACACCGAGAATCCTAGTTGCGGCGTTAACGTTTAAAAGCGCAGTGTGCATTCTGTTCCTACACTGAGGCTCGGAAAGATCTTGCTTTAGTGCCATGCTTTGGAACTTTCTCTGTAGTCTGGTATGATTCATCTATAAGGAGAATTTTTCGTCTCCTCCTGGGAATTTTATTACCTCGTTTATACCACACCTTTCTCCCCACTGGGGACTCAATGTGGCTTCCATTATTCTTCTGTCCACTATTTTATCCTCACAACAGAGAGCCAGCATGGTGTAGTGGTTAAGAGCGATGGACTCTAGTTTGAGAACCGGGTTCGATTCCGCACTCCTCCACATGAAGCCGGCTGGGTGACCTTGGGTCAGTCACAGCTCTCTCAGAGTTCTCTCATCTTCCTCCCCCCCATATAAGACTTGCTCGCCATCTAGTGGTGCATAATGCTAAAAGTGTTAGAACTTAAGGCAGCCAAATAATCCTTAGATCTTCTGGCTATACTACACACAATGCCATACGATAATTCTTGTTGTTATTCCTCACAACAGCAACCCCATGAGGTAGGCTAGCGTGAGATTGTGTGATTGGCCCAGGGTCGCCTAGCAACCTTCCGTGGCAAAGCAGGGATTCGAATCCGGGTCTCCGAGATCGTAGTTCAGCACTCTGACCTCTACACTACGCTGGCTGTGCCCGAGTGCAAACAAATCGCGTCCCGCCCCGTGGCTTCTTCAAACGCAGAACCAAATTGATCAAACATTTTAAATTACAACTTCCAATTTCAAACCAGCGTAATGCTCACTGATTTCAGAATGGTTCCACAGCTTAAAATGGGCAATGGGCAGTGTACGACCCCCTGCGTGGCTCCAGATTACTGCTGAGCAGGGCTTCCTGTGTTAATGAGCGGCCGCTCACCTGCAGGGCTTAGAAGGAACACTGCATCATGTTATGTTCTTATGCTCATACCTGCATTAGGGAAAGGACATCGCCCATTGTTAGAGGCCCTGTGTTTTCTTCAGAAGGTGACAGGTTAAACCCCGGGCAGGGCTGAACCGAATGATAGGGACACCGAGCATTGCCAAGTCTTCGGTTCAAGGCAGCTGGTGGGGAGAAAAAACCCTATTGTTCAGAGTTTGGCTGCCAAAAAACGGAGGGGAGGATCTCTTCCCACAAACCTCACAACTCTTCAGCCAAAATTAATCATGCATGATAATTACAGCCTTGCGCACTCCCTGATTATAGCAGCAGAACATTAGCCCCATTAAACAAATACAATAGCAGCAATTTGTGCGAGGGAACAGAAGACGAAGAGTGTCAGTTGGAATGGGTGTTAAGAATAGGGACATTCTGTTAGAGACAGGGGAAGAGGGAGAGAGTAGGGTTGTCAGGTCCCCCCCGGTAATCGGCGAGGGGTGAAGGGGACTTACCGGGTGCAGGGGTCCCTCACCAGTGACATGCTGATGTCACTGATGATGCACTGACATCACTTCCTGTGTGTGCCGGAAGTGACGTCAGCATGTCAGGACGCTGCTGATATCCCTCCCATTTTGGAACCATTTTCCCCACCAGCCGGTTGAGAGATGGTGGGGGGCCCACTGTGGATGGGGGATCCTCCATCCTCATTGGGGCCCCAGCAACCCTGAGAGAGAGAGAGAGAGAGAGAGAGAGAGAGAGAGAGAGAGAATGGTGTGATGCTCGGAGAGTTGGTCTAACAGGGAGCTAGAGTTTAAATCCCCACACAGTCAAGGTGACCAGTCGTTCTGTCTCAGTTGAACCTCCCTCACAGGGTTATTGTCGAGGTAAAAAGGTAAAGGTTTCCCTTGCTCGAAAGCCAGTCAAATCTGATTCTAGGGGCTGTGCTCATCTCCGTTTCCAAGCCAAAGAGCCAGTGCTGTCCGAAGACGTTTCTGTGGTCATGTGGCTGGCATGACTAGACGTCGAGGTGCATGGAATGCTGTTACCTTCCCACTGAAGCGGTACCTATTTATCTACCTGCAGTTTCTTGCTTTCGAACTGCTAGGTTGGCAGGAGCTGGGGCCAGACACGGGAGCTCACTCCATCATGCAGCACTCGGGTCTCAAACTGCCAAACTACCAGCCTTCTGGTCTGCAACTAAGCATCTTAACCTCTGAGCCACATCCCGTGGAGGAAGAATGGGATAAAAATGCAATCTCGCTATATAATAATCCTGATTTGGCAGTGGCATTCTCCAGAACATTCCACATGCTCCAAAATCAGTTGGCTCCCTGATGTATCACTCAGAACCTGTCCCTATCCACTGGTTGTGAGTACTTGCATACCATTGGCTGGGGGCTGGGTCTGCTCCTCTTCCCCGCCCTTCAGCCACTGTGCCGTGTCAGAATTTCTGACAGACAGTTTTCTGTCTTGCCGAAGACGCTTCTCCTGCTTGCCTCCTGTGTGTGACCAACTGTTCCCTCAGTGGCTGTTGGTAGGTGTAACAAAATGGCAGTTACCTGTGTTTGAAAGATGGCTGCTGTCTGTGGTTGTTTGTTTAAAATGTTCCCCCATAAGGTTCAATTGAGCTGTAGTTCCAGAGAGGGGCATGCAGGGGTATCACTCACTGGGTTGAATGGGGCTTCCTCATCTGCTGGCTCACAGTTCCCAGCTGCCCCAAGGCCAAAAAGTGCAGGAAAAGAGGGTGACGTGACAGTCAGGGCTTCAGAGCACAGTAGAGGCTCCGGGGGGGGGGGGGGGGTAGATGGAAAGCTGAAGAGTGAGGGGGAAATTAAGGTAGGTTGATGCTTGGCTGGGAAGGAGAATGGGTTGCCAACTCCAGGTGGGGAATTCCGGGAGATTTGAGGGATGGAGCCTGGTGAGGGTGAGGTTTGAGGAGGGGTGGGGCCTCAGACAGGTAGAATGCCATAGATTCTGCCCTCCAAACCAGCTATTCCCTCTTGGGGAACCACTATTGCCAATCTCCAGGTGAGGGCTGGAGATCACTCAGAATTACAACTGCTCTCCCAATGGCATTGATCAATTCCCCTGGAGAAAACAGTGGACTCTGTGTCCTTATACCCTGCTGAGATTGCCCCCCCCCCATGACAGCCAATGTGATGTGGCAGTCAGGGCTTCAGAGCACGGTAGAGGCTGCAGGTGTGGGGGGAGATGGAAAGCTGAAGAGTGAGGGGGAAATAAAGGTAGGTTGATGCTTGGCTAGGAAGGAGATAGGGTTGCCAACTCCAGGTGGGGAGTTCTTGGAGATTTGAGGGATGGAGCCTGGCGAGGGTGAGGTTTGAGGAGGGGTGGGGCCTCAGACAGGTAGAATGCCATGGACTCTGCCCTCCAAACCAGCTATTCCCTCTTGGAGAACCACTGTTGCCAATCTCCAGGTGCAGGCTGGAGATCACTCAGAATTACAACTGCTCTTCAGGTAGCAGAGATCAGTTCCCCTGGAGAAAATGGTGGACTCTGTGTCATTATACCCTGCTGAGGTTGCCACAGCAAAATTGATGCTGAGTGCCCAAGGCCTTGGCATTCTCCCAGAGCCTCTTTCTAGAGCCCGTTGTGTTTATTTCCACAACGTGTCTTATTCCTAGTTAATAATAGTGGAGAACCTGAGCAGACCCAAAGTCACTGCAAGGACTAGAAGTGACTGTGTGTCAAATGTTCTAGTAAAAAATATAGCATCACATCATATCCCCACCCCCAAGTTGGCCGGCAGGGTATGCCAAAAGTCTATAATACTATTACCGATTCTGTTCCACACAGAGAATATAAGAGGTATATCATCTAGTTTGATATGTATCCGCTTGGGTTTTGCTTTCTCTTAATTTGACAAAGCCGGATATCTTCTGCATCGCGTGCCAAATCCTGAGGAATTAAAACGTTGGCAGGGCCACCGATGTTCCATCTGCGACTAGCCGGTTAAACACATTTCTGCTGCCGCTGCGAAATGTTGAATTAGATTTCCTGGCCTGCCCTTCTTAGAAGTCCTTGACCTTTTCTAGGGAGTCAGCCCGGCAAGGTGTAACGTGTTGCTGTTCTAATAACGGTAAAATCTCTGCCGTTTACGCAGTTGATTGCAAGGACACGAATCCCCCCGTTATTAGGAGAGGGGAGGGGCGCAGAGGCTCTGCTTTGCATGCGGAACGTCCGAAGGTCAATCCCAAGTACCTTCAGTAAAAAGGACCAGGCAATAGGTGATGGGAAAGACCTCTGCATGAGACCCTGAAGAGGAGTGGGGAATCAAATCTGGTTCTCCCAGATTAGAGTCCACACACTTAACCAGTACACCAAACTGGCTCAAATACTCAACGGGGCTGACCCTGCTTAGCTTCCGAGACCTGACAAGATGGGGTCAGTTTGGTCAGGGCCAGGGCTGTTTTTGGCAGGAACGCACAGGAATGGAGTTCCGGCTGGCTTCTGAGTTGGCCACGCTTACAGCCTCCCCCCTCCCGGGTTCCCTAGGTGCTTCGCAAGCCATGGGGCGCCTGGGGAAGCCAAGCCGATCCAGAAAGGGAAGGCAGTTTAAACTGCCTCCCCCCCTCCTTGGGTTCCCCACGTGCCCCACAAGCTGAGGAACCCAAGGAGGGAGCTGTGCTGTCAGGGGTGTGGCCTAATATGCTAATAAGTTTCTGCAGTTGGGTGTGGCCTGTTATGCTAATGAGTTCCTGCTGGGCTTTTTCTACAGAAAAAAGCCCTGGTCAGGGCCATGTGCTTCTAGTGAACCTGAAGTACACAGAGCTCCTTTTCAGGTGGCAGCTGGGCATCGAACAGGATTTAGACTTCTCTTTTCCTAGCCAGCCCTCTGGGTTCCCGGAACGCAAACAAGGGCCGGGCCTCCAGTCGCTGTGCTGATAACAAAAGAGACTCAGCCACGCTCGACTCAGCCCACATCCCTCCCTGAAAAGCAAATTCATTTTTGTGCCATGCCTCATCCGTGACGGCTCTTCCCCCCTCCCTTTAATCGCCCCGTTTGCTCATTCGATCTTATCACCTTGCGTCGGAAGGGAAGGCAAAAGCCAGACTTCCACCGTGCTTTATGGAGAACTTCTGTCTCCTTCTTACGAGGAGTTCCAGAGGTCGGAGTTTACCCAGGTTGCACTGCAAGCTTTTGGTCTCTCTGTCATGTCTGCTTTATTTACAGATATCCAGGTGAAGGCGCGGAGTAGGGTGGCCTGATCCGGGTTGGGAAATACTCCGGGTTGGAAAATACCTGGAGATTTGGGGGTGGAGTCTGGGGAGGGCGGGGTTTGGGGAGGGGCCTCGCAATGCTATAGACTAGTTTGCCCTCCCAAGCCGCCATTTTCTTCAGGGGAACTGATCTCTGTAGTCCGGAGATCAGTTGCAGTTCCAGGAGATCTCCAGATCCCTTCCGGATGCTGGAAACCCGAGCATATGACATTCCCAACAGGGCAGCAGGGCAGTCACCAATCTCTATCACAGAATAAGAACTCGAACCTGCATCTCTTCGATCCCAGCCTGACGCTTTAACCACTGCACCACACTGGCGTCCCCTTCCTGTGAAATGAAGTTTATTATTTATTTTCTTGGCATCTATAGCTTCTGAGTAGACCAAATAAGCCAGGCCCTTTGGTGAAAGCAAAAGTCCTTTTACTCTTAATGATCCTTCAGGTACACGACGTTTGTCCGCGATAACCAGTTACAAGCAACAGGGATTCATATATAGGATTCAAGAGGTGAAGACAGGTGGAGGGCCAATCAGGGCCAAGTAAAAACAAGCGCGAAAAACCCTAACCGTTATGTTCTCACAGAAAAAGGCGCAAAAGCACTACACCCCGCCCCCCCGGCCCCTTTGTGAACTCTACTTGCAATTCACAGGCCAGGCACCTGGCCTAAATCAGTTCAGAAGGCTTCAAGGTTACCAAAGCAAGATTAGCAGACCCGAGGCGCAGGGATGAAAGAGACAAGGGGAAGAGGCGCGGGGAAGATAGCCAGAGTGTTATATGACGTGGGAGTCTGCAGCAAGCCACCCTCCCGCCGGAAGAAAGAGCCATAGTATTCATGACAGACAATAAACCCAAGGTTAGCAGTAAGTTACTGATAGAGGCCCAGACAACAGACAATTAATGGCAGAGAATCTGACAATAGCCTACCTTTCTACCAAGGGACTCGAGACAGCCGAAAAAACTTCTGTGGGCCTTCGGAACCTATACGGGCCTTCAACACCTCGAAATAACGCCCCGCCCCCTAAAAAAAAGAGAGAGCTGACATTATTACCCAGTAAAAGCCAAATCAGTAGAATATAGAGAAACAGAACCCCCACCAGTAAAATCTAGGAAAAACTCAACATGAACCTGGTAACTCCGGGTTAAAACGCCACTAGGGACTCAGTAATGAAACCATGAGAACAGATGAACACATGAAGCTACCTTGCACTGAATCAGACACCCTGGGTCCATCAAAGTCAGTATTGTCTACTCAGACCAGCAGTGCCTCTCCAGAGGTTGAGGCTTTCAGATCCTGGAGTGGTTTGTTTTTTTTTACCATCTTCTGGGCATGGAGCAGGAGTCACTAGGTGTGTGTGTGTGGGGGGGAGCGATTTGTGTATTTCCTGCGTTGTGAAGGGGGTTGGGCTAGATGATCCTGGAGGTCCCTTCCAACTATGATTCTATAAAGAGTACTTTCCCCATCACAAATGGCCAGCTTGTCCAGCATTTGTGGGAGTATGAAGGCGTCCTCTCTACGGGAGAGGCCTGCAGAGGCATGTGTCTCCATGGAAGGCCATGTGCGGAGAGTGAGTGGACAAAGGAGAGAGGGTTCGCTTTCTTTTCGACTGCAACCGGAATGTGAACTGGATCTACTTGAATAAATGTTAACTTTGCCTCTCTTTTTTGCAATATACTTCTTGGGAGATTGATTTACTGCGCTCAGAATCACTCTTCTGTGACCAGGCAGAACTCTGCTATATTAACCAAATATCCCAATCCTGAGTCAGCTCCAACCCTCATTCTAGTGAACCGCATGTAACGGCAGAGTTGTGTGCAGGAATCAGAGAGGCCGGGAGCTCTCCGGAGAAACCGTGGCCCAGAACTTCTGTTGGAATAAGCGGCCGCCTCTATTTTCTGTTATGCCCACGATTCAGATTGACGTGTTTGCTCTGCCACCGTGAACAGGCAAGCATCTTTTCATGTGAACTGGCAAAGCTGCCTGCAGGTGAAACTTCCAGTCCGTCATTTGGTGCATTTGGTAAGTAACCAGGCATCCCACACCTGGTTCATGGAACAAAGGTGACCCATACACTGCAGCAACTCCGCAGCTGCTTAGGGGTCCCCGGTTTCTGCCTTCCCGGCTCTGTTTTTCTTCATCTGAACTGTTCAAGGCGAAAGAGGAGGTGGAGGGTCTCCTTGCATTTAAAGCGCGCCAGTGTTTTCACACCCGATGTGCAATTTTCACGCTTTGGGTTTCTCAGGCAGAAACGTGTGTAAAATAGCACATCTTGCAGGGAATGGGGGAAAGAGCCAACCGCTAGACCGAGAAAACCGCTGGCTGCAATCCACATTCTGGCTGCACTATCAGAGCCCTGCCTCGGATTCCCGGAGCTTCGTTTTTATTTGATTTTTCAGCTCAAGGAGGTAGCTCAAGTTTATTAACCTTACCTTCCATTTTACAGCTGTTTACTCACGGCAGGTTTTCTTTCACGTAAATACTACAGGCTAGAAGCTTGTGCTAGTTATGGGTTTTTTTTTTTCAACAATGAAGGTGGAACTTGGGACTGAAACTATCGGAAGGTTTCCATTCAGAAGAAGAAGAGACTGGATTTATACCCTGTCCTTCACTACCCAAAGGAGTCTCAGAGCAGCTTACAAACTCCTTTCCCTTCCCCTCTCCACAACAGACACCCCTGTGAGATAGGCGGGGCTGAGAGAGATCTCTTTCGAGGACTGCTCTTGAGAGAACAGCTCTGAGAGAACTGTGGCTTGCCCAAGGTCACCCAGCAGCTGTAAGTGGAGGCGTGAGGAATTTGCTGCTGCTAGAGCTGCAATAGAACAAGATGGAAGGACAAATCTCCCCCATCGATCTCTTTTTGGTTTGACAAAATATGGAGATTCTGTGTTATGGGGAAAACATCTTTTATCATATTCAACAAAAAGAGAGCACGGCTCTCAGCTGTACTTTTCCTGCAGTTTGGCTTCCGATGTTCAGTTAGATGGTGCTGTTAGAAAAAGTTTCAAGTGATGCTTAGAATCGTGGAATCATAGAGTTGGAAGGGAGCTCCAGGGTTATTATAGTCCAACCCCCTTAGTTGGAAGGGAGCTCCAGGGTCATCTAGTCCAACCCCCTTAGTTGGAAGGGAGCTCCAGGGTCATTATAGTCCAACCCCCTTAGTTGGAAGGGAGGTCCAGGGTCATCTAGTCCAACCCCCTTAGTTGGAAGGGAGCTCCAGGGTCATCTAATCCAACCCCCTTAGTTGGAAGGGAGCTCCAGGGTCATCTAGTCCAACCCCCTTAGTTGGAAGGGAGCTCCAGGGTCATCTAGTCCAACCCCCTTGCACAATGCAGGAAATTCACAAATACTTCCCCCACACACACCCCCAGTGACCCCTGGTCCACGCCCAGAAGATGACAAAAAACCTCCAGGATCTCCAGCCAAAGTGGCCCGGAGAAAATCGCTTCCTGACCCCAAAGTGGCCATCAGCATTTCCCTATTATCCTGTCGATCTGTTGCAGTTGTGAATCGATTGCTGTGTTTATATCTCATCCGGACAGTTTTAAATATTTTGTTGAATTACTCCGTTTTACCTGTTAACAAAAAAAAAATGGATGGGGAACCTCGGACTAGGATTTGGGAGTCCCGAGTTTGAATCTCCACTTTGCCACGGCTGCTTGCTGGGTGGCCCTGAACCAGTAACGCAGTCTCAGCCTAGCCTACCTCACAGGGTCGTCGTGAGGATGAAGCGGCGGGGAGGAGAAGGATGTTGCGACGGAAGGTGGGGCATAAATGAAATAAATAAATCAACAAACAGACCCAGTGTGGGAGAGTCATTGTAGTGTCAGCTCAGGGTCAGCGAGACCATCAATATTTGCATCAATATTCAGCCAGGGGGCGAATATTCAGTTCAGGGTGTGATCTTGGGACCGTCATTCCCAGTTTGGTGCAGTGGTTAAAAGTGGCGGACTCTAATCTGGGAGAACCAGGTGTGATTCCTCAGTCCTCCACATGCAGCCAGCTGGGTGACCTTGGGTCAGTCACAGTTCTCTCAGAGCTCTCTGAGTTCCACCTGCCTCACAAGCTGTCTGTTGTGGGGAAAGGAAGGTAGGCCACTTTGAGACTCGGAGTGAAGGGCAGGGTATAAATCTAACTCCTCCTCCTCCTTCGTCTTCTTTTTCTTCTTCCTCCTCCTTCACCTTGCCTACTCCACAGGCTTGCTGTGAAGATAGAATGGGAAGTCTGGGTTGCCTGTTGCAGTCTTCCCCCCTCCTTGGCTAATTTTTATCCCCCCCCACCTCATTTCCATTTCTCTTGTTCCATTTTGCCTCTGACAGATACTTACGGCAAGCTCTGCCTGCTCAACTCAGTTGGCCAGGAGATGTCGCGGTGCAAGACCTCTGTCCGCCGGGGCCAGCCGAACCCCGTCTACAAAGAGACTTTCATCTTCCAAGTGGCTCTCTTCCAGCTCTCGGACGTCACGCTGATGATCTCCATCTACAACCGCCGCAGCATCAAGCGCAAGGAGATGATCGGCTGGCTCTCCATGGGGCAAAACAGCAGCGGAGAGGAGGAGCTGAACCACTGGCAAGAGATGAGAGAGTCCAGGGGCCAGCAGGTGTGCCAGTGGCATACGCTCTTGGAGTCCTAACATGGAACTTTTGGCACTTCCGGTGTGGCTCTTCTCTCTTCTGCCCAAAAGGTGGAAGCCAACTCCCTGAAATTTGACACGCAAAGAGCTGTCGTTTGAGGACAGAACTGGACTTTTAAATGCAATTTAAATGCAGTTTTCTCTATTTCCGCTGCCGCTGGGAATCTCTTGACACGAGCAGAGGCTCAGTTAGAGGGAAGCTCAGTTTGAGTCCGGAGGCCCCTGAGGGACCAACAAGATTTTGAGGGGTAGAAGCTTTTGAGAGTCAGCGCTCCCCGAGTGAGACCCAAGTAGAAATGGAGGTCTCTGACTCTTTGTATCCCAGTCAGGAGGTGGGAGGGGTAGAATGCTTGTAAGGGATGCAAAGGTACAGTACCATACCTTCGGACTGAGTTGTAAAGACTCGGGTTGCGGTCAGACTGGTGGCTTGGCATGGTATGTTGGTGTGGCAACTTGTACCGCTTCCAATGTAGCGGAGCATTTCATCCAGACCACACACCCTGTCGCGGGTTACCTGTGCGACCGTTTTGTGGGGGAGCATCCGCAGCTTATCCCACTTCAACAACAGGATGAGCTGTAAGGGTGGGTTTTATTTAAATGCTGGCGGATGGATGCACATATGCACTGATGCGCATATGCACATATAGGCAGCACCTAAAAGAAAAAACAGTGGCAGAAACGGATCTGCAATTTTAGATCTCCCTTCCAGGTTCCTTTTGCTGCAGGAGAGTTCCGACATTGGAATACCCGCAGGGAACCCTGAACAACCCCAAAAGGTTGGGAACCGCGGGGCTATACGACTATGTGACCACGACTAGGAGGCCAGGTTGTCCTTCAAAACAAGATGGTGCCAAAGCTCTTGGTTTCAACAGAACATATAAAGAACAGGGAACTGGCATGGGGGAGAAAATGATGCACTTTTGGGAAACAATTTGGCTCTTTCACACCGGAAAAAAGGTTTACCGGAGAACGTTTGGCTTGGCTCTAAGACGTATCCGATTGCCATAAGCGGAGTTTGAAAGAGAAAATGTGGTTAAAATTGAATCCTTGGTGGTCTCCCATCTGAGTCAAATCACAACTGGCTTATGGTGACCCCAGCAAGGGGCTTTCAAGGCAAGGGAGAAGCAGAGGTGGTTGGCCATGGCCTTCCTCTGCAGAGCCTTGCTTGGTGATCTCCCATTCAAGACTTATGGCCACCCCAGCAAGGGGCTTTCAAGGCAAGTGAGAAGCAGAGGTGGTTGGCCATGGCCTTCCTCTGCAGAGCCTTCCTTGGTGGTCTCCCATCAAAGACTTATGGTGACCCCAGCAAGGGGCTTTCAAGGCAAGGGAGAAGCAGAGGTGGTTGGCCATGGCCTTCCTCTGCAGAGCCTTCCTTGGTGGTCCCCCATCCAAGGGATTTGATTCAGATGGGAGACCACCAAGGAAGACTTTGTGGAGGAAGGCCATGGCCAACCACCTCTGCTTCTCCCTTGCCTTGAAAGTCCCTTGCTGGGGTCACCATAAGTCAGTTGTGATTTGACTCAGATGGGAGACAACCAAGAAAGCCTGGAAAACTGGGCTAAAAGAAATTTAATGAATTTCATTGGGGATAAATGTAAAGTTCCACATTTAGCTGGGGGGGGTGTTATCTATGCAGCATTAAAACCAGTTTTGAATGCTTAAAAAAAAAAGAAAAAATACATATAATGTTGTTTTTTGCAACAACCCTGTGAGGTGGGTTAGGCCGAGGCTAAATGCTTGGCCCAAGGTGGAGATTTCAACTTGGGTCTCTTTAGCCCGTAGTCTGGCACTGTAACCACTACCCCACGCCCAAACTGCTATGATTTTTTTTAAAAAAAAAACATGAATTACTGGATGCTTTTGTGTCCTTTGACGTGGCTGTGAGCCGCTTTGTCCTTTCCCTGCCGCACCCACAGTCAGCCACCAGGGTTGTTATGCCGACCGTCGTGCAAGACCAAGATTTTGGCCACCGGAACCGGGCCTTCGCTGAGGCAGGCGCGACTGAAGAGCGAGATCGGCTTCCTTCCTAGCCAAGGTGATTCATTGCTTCGAAACTATTCCTGGCGCTCTTTTCGACTGAGGTTCCACTCTCCCACCCCTGCCTTCCCACTTTCTTATTTTCATACCAATCGCTGGGGGCAAATTTTCTTGGTTACACAGATGAGGTCATTAGTCTAGCACTGCATGTTACCCGTCAGTTCCTTTTTTAAAAAACAAAACTGTTTCTGTTTTCTGAGATGACGCTTCAGGGAAGGGGGGGGGGGGAGATGCTCCAGATTGACTCCCTGGCATGCAGAAGGGTCCTAGCCTTTTCGGTTAAAATCCAGGGGCCCGTAGACAACAGTTCAGGGCGATTCTGCATTGGCTCCCCCCCCCCTTTTTTGTTTTATCCAAAGGCGCAGCTCAGAACCACATTCAAAGGGCGATTCCGCACTGGCTTTTCCCTTCATTGTTCTAGCAAACCCACTTTGGAGCAGAAATTCCCTTCTGCATTGCATGCCGCTTCCGCTTCCTTCGATCATCGCATTTTGTGGTACTGGCAGCAGCTTTCCGGGGTCTTAGGCTGAGGCGAAAGAACTCACTTTGCCGCACATGATCAGGCATCAGGAGATGTGAAAGACCTCAGCCTGAGACCCTGGAGAGCTGCTGCCAGTCTGAGGAGACAAAACTGGTCTTGAATTCATTCATTCATTCATTCATTCATTCATTCATTGGATTTTTACCCTGTCCTCCCGGCCAAGGGTCTGATTCAGTAGAAGGCAGCTGCATGTTCTCCATAGTCTGCTAATCCTCCTGAGACCTCACACTGCTCTCCGTAAGACTCTCTTATGGGGTATGTGGAAGGGGATGGAGATTCTACAACTCCTTCTGGTTCTTCCTTTCCTGTTGCCAGGATTTTGTAGCTTGTGGGGCAACTCTTTTTCTGGTGGGGCTGAAGTTCTCAGTGCAGAAAGAAAAGCCATTTAGCCGATAGAAAGCTGTTACCAGGACAGATCTCTAAATTGCAAGCTGTTGGCCGCTTTAGATGACAGTTCCCAGCTGCTGCAAGTTAATCACTTCTGCCAGCCGAAGCAACAGTTTTGAGAACAAGCTGGCAGGTGGGGATGATGACTTCTATAGTAAAGAAAGCTATCACTGAGGCAGAAAAACTCTCTTAAAGGTGACCAGTTTCTTGACATGGTGTTAGAAGGGATCCTAGAGGTCACGTACTCCAAACCCCTTGCTCGGTGCAGGAATTAGTCATCTACAACACCCCACTCTACTTAAAGGAGCACACACCTTTTAAAAAATGTTTTTAAATGATTGATAAAAGCATTTACAGGAGAAATCCTTGTGAGGCTATGTCTTTAAGAAGGGGGTGGGGCCCCCAAAAGCCCCACTGTAGCTACGGGCCTGCCTGTGGCTACATGGGGGCCCTGCCACGGGGTTCTTGCTGCATCAAGGGAACTTGAGGAGAAATAGCTGCATGGATTTCATCCAGACCCTGTGCTGAGGAATTCCTTCTTGACTGCTATTTTAAATAAAGAAGCACAGGTCATCCATGCGGCTTATTGGTCTGAGTCGAAACCTACCTTATCAAGGAACTCTTCTTTGGGATAAAAAGCACAGTTTAATAGGCAATATTTATACTTTCGAATACTTCGGTTCTTGCATCAGAATGTCCTAAATAGATCCGTGCGTCCTTTATTGTATGGAATTTTTAACAACGCCCATCTTGATGGCTTTCACATTTCGGATTGACGGGAGAAGCACCCGAAAGTGTACTATTAAACTTAAGACCTTTCTCTTAACGGCCTTGGTTGAGTCTCCTTTGTGTCCACGTGAAATTTTCATGGAGGTCCACTCCGAGAGGTCGTGCTAAGAGTTCATCGTATGATCAAATTGCGATGGGTTGTCGAAAGGTTTTACGTTCTTCCTTTGGCGAGAGCAACATTGACAGGGTTGCAGAGGAAGATATTAAGGACGCGTGGTTTCAGTCTGTTTAGAAATGTGCGGGCTGATCCAGCGCAGGGGAGGGCAACCAAGATGGTTAAGGGGTTGGAGCGCCTTCCCTGAAGAGTCTGGGACGTCTCAGCTTAGAAAAGAGATGACTGGGGGGGACGGGGACGTGACGGAGGGCTGTAAAAATTATGCATGGGGTGGAAAGAGTTGACAGAGAAGTTTTCCTCCCTCTCCCAAAAGACTAGAACTCGAAGGCATCCAACGAAGCAGATGGGCAGTAGGTTCAGGAAAGACAAAAGAAAATGCTACTTTTCACTGGACAAAGTTTGAGTCCAGTGGTACCTTTAAGATTAACAAAGGTGCCACTGGACTCAAACTTCGTTCTGTTGCTTCAGACCAGCGTGGCTACCCACCTCAATCAACTTAAAACAGAGGGTGGTTAAAAATGTGGGATTCGCTGCCAGGGGATGCTGTGATGGCCACAGGAATAAGCAGCTTTAAAAAGGGGATTAGACCGATTCATGGAAGATAGGTCTATCAATGGCTACTAGCCGTAGTTGCTGAGGGGAACCTCCACATTCAGCAGCACTAATCCTCTGAATCCCAGAGCCAGGAGGCAACATTAGGGGAAGGCGTGGGCCTCTATATCCTGTGGGTGGCCCTCCAGAGGAACTGGTTGGCCACTGTGTGAGACAGGATGCTGGACTAGATGGACCACTGGTCTGATCCAGCAGGGCTCTTCTGGTGTTCCTATGAAGGCCTCGGCCTCTATGCCCTGTTGTTGGCCCTCCAGAGGAACTGGTTGGCCACTGTGTGAGACAGGATGCCGGCACAGATGGACTATTGGTCTGATCCAGCAGGGCTCTTCTTATGTTCATACTAATCACAAAATAATATCAAGAGGGTATGGGCTCCCAGACTCTCATGTCAGCACAATCCAATTGAGTTCAAAGTTCGGTTAAAAAGGTTTCCCTTGCTCAAAAGCCAGTCGAGTCCGACTCTAAGGGGTGATGCTCATCTCCGTTTCCAAGCCGAAGAGCCAGCGCTGTCCGAAGACTTTTTCCATGGTCATGTGGCCGGCATGACTAAACGCCGAGGCGCACGGAATCCTGTTACCTTCCCACCGAAGCGGTACCTATTTATCTACTTGCAATTTCTTGCTTCCAAACTGCTAGGTTGGCAGGAGCTGGGACCAGAGACCGGAGCTCACTCCATCATGCAGCAGTCGAGTCTCGACCTGCCGAGCTGCCAGTCCTCCGGTCAGCAGCTCAGCTTCTTAACCTCTGAGCCACTGGGACCACCTAAAGTTCTGTTAATCCAAGCTAAATTCAGGCCTTACCCTTATGAGTGAGTTAGACCCTTTTTTCAGGAATCTAGGACTGTATTGTCCCAGTGGAGAAATCCATTTTTCGCCTTCCATAATAGAACAGCTGGGTTCAGACCTTCCGAAAAGAATGTCTTCTTCGGGGGATATGTCTGGAAGGATCCTTCCAGCTCTTTGCTTTCAGCACACTTTAAATCTCTCCAATATGGGATAAAATGCTTTGAAAATGAAGAAACCCCTGTCCTCCGGGTGTGGAGGTGAGTGCCTTTTTTTGTGTGTGCCAGTGATTTTGTGAATGACAGGGTGAATTTTTTTGTATCAACATTTTCCATCCCGTTCTTCATTTTGCAGTCTTCAACACAGTTACTCGGCCTCTCAGCCCTGTTGTTGGCCCTCCAGAGGAACTGGCTGGCCACTGTGTAAGAGGGGATGCTGGACTAGATGGACCCTCCCTGGTCTGATCCAGCAGGGCTCTTCTGTTGTTTTTATGTCCTTTGGCCTCTGTCCACCTTGGCCTTCGGCACATTCTAGATGAAGTCAGTGGGCGGCTTAAAACAGTCCCTTGGAAAGATTTCCGCCTTTTCATTGAATAGAATCTCTCGTCTTGGAGCTCTGCATTTATTTTTTAATGTTGCCGTTTCAGCAAAATACCCGCCTCAATCAGGGGCTCTCTGGATTCCCAGCCCCGGCTTCCGCTCACCACATTGATGCTCCTATTCATCTGCGGCACCATCAACAGTGCGCTTATCTAACACAGAGCGCCACTCTATTGACTATTGATGAAGGATTTTTTTCGGAGGGGGTGTGTGTGTGACAATTCAACAGCTGCATCCTACCACCTGCTCCTAACAGAAGACTCCCCATGCGGGTCGAATTCAGCTCCGGCTGCTGCTTGTCAAAACGAGAGCTCGCAGTCTCTTTTCTGGCTGACCCCGAAGGAAAAACCACAGATTCGCATGCATGCACCCCCACCTTCTGCTCCCCGCTTTGAGGCTGTGGGGTATTGAGGTCCCGAACGTTCGGAAGACGTCCTCGGCTTTCGTTACCGGCCTCTCTGGTTTGCATTCCGCGTGCGTCTCCAAGAGAGGCGTCGCATTGATCCGTTGTGTGGGCATAGATTTCTGTGAAGCGCTGGCTTCCCGGGCCGTGAATGACTCTGTGTTATTAAAAGACGAGGAGAAAGGAGCCATTTATCGATCCCGCTGGAAGGCAAGGTTAGAGAGGAGACGCGATTCTGGCGGAACCGCGGCAGGGCATCTGAGGGCAGGCATTGGCCCCCTCGGAAGGCATTGGGGCCAGGCCTAGCCTGGAAGCTGCCAAGCTTTGTCTCCACAGGAAGGCATCAAGAAGAAGAAGAGAAGAAGAGATTGGATTTATACCCCGCCCTTCACTTGGAGTCTCAGAAGGGCTTACTGTCTCCTTCTTCAAGGACTTACAAATCCTAGTTCGGCATTCTAAGCCTCCGACCGCACTGGCCGTCTGAGGTCCTGGAGACAGTTTGGTGTAGTGGTTAAAAGCATCGGACTCTAATCTGGGAGAACCGGGTTTGATTCCCGACTCCTCCACATGCAGCTGCTGGTGTGACTTTGGGTCAGTCACAGGTTCTTTCAGAGCTGTTCTCTCCAGGGCAGTTCTCGAGATAGAGCTCTCTCAGCCCCACCTCCCTCACAGGGGGTCTGTTGTGGGGAGGGGAAGGGAAAGGAGATTGTAAGCCGCTCTGAGACTCCTTCGGGGAGTGAAGGGCGGGGTATAAATCCAGCCTGTCTCTCTCCTTTCTCTAATTCTGGGGAACTCCAGCTCCCACCTGGAGGTTGGTAACCATACAGTAGTGGAATATCCTGTGATTAGGCAGCCCCAGTTTCACCCACTGTTGAAGGGGCAGAAAACAGAGAACTTACCCACCTCAAAGTCTGAAATCCAGTTCCCCAGTGGGGCAAATCTTCCTCCAGTATGTTTGCACGGCTCTGGCTAGACTTACAGGACTATTCTGTGCCTGCCTACTCACAAGTAAATCCCACTGTGTCCATTAGTGTTTACTCCCAGGTGTGTAGGATTGTGCCCTTTGTCTCCAGCATTCATCCTACAAGCAAGAATCTGCTGACGGGAGCCCCTTTCCACCCACCCACCCAATCCGTGACTCTGACCACGGACGCCTCCCTCTGGGGGTGGGATGCTCACCTCACGGGACTGTGTGTCGGGGCCAAGTGGGAACCCAACGTGATTCACAGTCACATCAACTTTCTGAAGATGCTCGCGGTGCGTTACGCGCTCCAATCTTTTCAGCACCTAGTGTGCAACAGCACTGTTGCAGTCCTGACAGACAACACAACAACTATGTGTTACCTCAACCGCCAAGGTGGGACAGTGTCCAGAGGCCAGTGTCGGCTAGCCCTGGAAATCTGGGATGAGTGTCATTCCTGGGGTGTGTTCCTGGTTGCAGCACACCTCCCCGGCTCCCTGAATGTGCAAGCAGACTTCCTGAGCAGGGGGGGAGCATCGCTGCACGAATGGGAACTCAACTGGACCTATCTCCAACCAGTATTCGATTGTTGGGGTGACCCAGAGATAGATGTGTTTGCATCCAGGCACAACGCGAAATGCCACCAGTTTTGCTCCCGGGTGGGGAAAGATCCTGCCTCCCTGGGAGACGGACTTCTACACGGACCCGCAGACACGTATATCTGTTCCCACCAATTCCTCTACTTACCAAGGTGATCAACAAGGTGATGAAGGACCACCCCCATTGCGTTCTGGTAACCCCGTGGTGGCCCAGACAGCACTGGTTCCCCACCCTTCTACCCCTGTCCAAAGGCTCCTTTTTCCACTTCCCAGTGGTGCCCGGTCTCTTCCTTGCACAAGGGGGATGGGTGTTGTACCACGATGTGCCTCATCTCAGGGTGACAGCTTGGCAGATCCTGTTTTGAAAATAAGTGACAGAATAGCACATGTGCTCCTCAGTTGCAGAAAGCCTTCTACACGTCGGTCCTACGACGGGGAATGGAGGAAATTTGTGGCTTACCTTAGTTCGGAAAGGTTGCCCCCCACCACCTACGGATCTGAATGCTGTTTTCGGCTTTCTCCCCTCCCGTATCGACATGGGCCTCAGTTGTGCCTCTCCACGGGTCTATTTGGCCGCTATTTCCGCAAATCATCCTGAAATAGAAGGTCATTCAGAGTTCTCCCACCCAAGGACAAAACCATTCATGAAGGGCCTCAGTCGCCTGAGGCCCAACATCAGCTTGGGACTTGCCTCTGGTTCTGGTGAGACCGACGGGCAAGCCCATTGAGCTGATGGCCGCCTGTAGTCCGCAACTCCTCTCATGGAAAACTGCCTTTTTGGTGGCCATCACGTCTGCTAGACGGGTGAGTGAACTCTCGGCGCTCCGTTATGACCCGCCTTACCTCATCTTCCATCAGGATGGTGTTACCCTGGCTCCAGACATCTCCTTCTTACCCAAGATAGTCTTGGAGTTTCACATGAGGGCGGATATCACCCTTCCAGTGTTCTTCCCGACCCCTCAGAATGAGGAAGAGGGTCGTCTTCACGCACTGGATGTGAAAAGAGCTCTGCTCTTCTACTTGAATAGGACTCGGTCTTTTTCGAAGATCTCCAGCCCTCTTTGCCTCCCATGCCCGGCCGGGGCAAGGTTGGAAGCTATCGTCTCAGCATCTGTCCAAATGGATTGTGGAGACTATCAAACTGGGCGACTTACTGGCGAAGAAGCTGTTGCCTGTTCTCTTCGTGCGCATTCCACCAGGGCAATAGCTACTGCCGCAGCCTTCCTCAGAGGGACGCCTTTGGGAGACATCTGTAATGCAGCTACCTGGGCCTCCCCCCCCCCCACGTTTGTGAGACACTATGCCCTTGATGTCCATCTTCACCAACGTTCTGCAGTGGGGTGTGTTTAAGACCTCCAGTTCCCTCCTCCAGGTATGTATGGGTTTTTTTCTCGCTCGTTAATCTCCCAGAGGTGTGATGCACAGAGACCACAAAGAAGATATACAGGTTGCTTACCTGTAACTGGGGATCTTCAAGTGATCACCTGTGCATTCACACCACCCTCCCTCCTTCCCCCTCTGCTGTCGGTCTTCCCGATCTCGCTCGGAGACTGATGGCAGCGGTCAGAAGGAACTGGCGGGATTGTTGTGCCCCTCCCTTGGTCATGCGCACTGGAGCCCCGCACGTGACCGGGGAGAGGGCGCGAAAATCCTTTCTGCTTTAGAAGATACCAATCGGGGTCGGCACAGGCGCACTATATCCCAGAGGTGCGTGCACAGATGACCACGCAAAGATCCCCAGTTATAAGCAACCTGTATAAATACCCGATCTCTTTCCTTATTGATTTACAGCCAGTGTGGGGTTAGGGTTCGAGTTTCTGATTTACAATCTGGGAGACCCTATTCCAAATCCCCATTTTTGGCTGGTCACACACTCTCTGCCTCGCAGGGCTGTTGTGAGGATAAAACCTGAGAGAAGGACAATGTAAGCTGCTTTGGGTCTCCGCCGGGAAGAAAGGCAGGGTATAAATGAGGTAAATTAATAGAAGTTGAAATTCAGGGATATTACAAAGCAGTTCGCCCTTCAGGCACTGTCTGTGAGCCCCCCTCCCCTCCCTTCCAAGGTGACATTCATCTTTGTATCTCGGCCAAGACTAAATCACAGGAGCCTTTAATCCAAGCCCCTCGGTTCTTGTGACGGGCCATATAACCTTTCCTCTCATTATTCAGATGCAGCGCTCCCGCGTGAAATATTGTTTCCTGGAGGAGATGAAGCAATCTTGGATGCGCAAGGAGGAAATTATGATCGGGGAGCTGATAGAGGTGGCACTTACCTGTCACTCGTGCATTACCGCATGCATTTTGGAGATCCCGTAGCCACTTCTAACACACTGAGCGGGGGAGGGGGAGAATCGGGTTGCCAATCTCCAGGTTGTGGCTGGAGATCTCCTGCGATTACAACGGATCTCCAGGTGACAGAGAGCAGAGAAGAAGAAAGGGAGGAAGAAGAATTAGATTAGAGTCCACACTCTTAAACACTACACCAAACGTAAAAATATATAAGTGCCATCAGGTTTCAGCTGACTTATGATGGGGCATTCGAGGCAAGAGGTGAACGAAGGTGGTTGGCCATGGCCTTCCTCTGCAGAGCCTTCCTTGGTGGTCTCCCGCCCAAGGACCAACCCTGCTTACCTTCCAAGACCTGACAAGGTCAGGCTGTACTACACAGTTCTGTGTCCCCGTGCTATCAGAAAGGCCGAGAAACCACCAGGCGACTCGCTCGGAGACATATCGCCACTGCCGAGCTCACACTCCGTTCACAGTGAGCTTCTTCTGTGGGTCTCCTCACCATGGTAACCAAGCACCTCCCTGGTTTATTATTTTTTTAAAAAGCATGAATGTCGCAGATGCCGAAACTGCAGGCATGTGCTTCTTATTGCATCATGTTCCAATTCTGGAATGATTACCGCTGATCACAAAGACACAAAAAACAAACTTCAGCCGGCGGCTCAGAGACCTCCTGTAACAACCTTGTGCTAAGGAAGGCTGAGCTCGGGGGCGTGGAAATTCAAGTGCGAAAGCCCCCCCTCCCCACTCCATAGAGGATGGTGCTGTGGCTCAGTGGCAGAGCATCCGCTTCGCATGGAGCAGGCTGAAGGCTCATTCCCCAGCTGGCCCATAGCCACGGTGGGGCTATTGGAGGCTCCGCCCCCTTCCTTGAAGGGCCAGCCCCCTTCCTTTCTGTCCATGGGGTTTTCAGTAATAATAAGTCGAGACATCACCCTGCCAACAAAATAGTCAAAACAATGGTATTCCCAGGAGTAATGTATGGCTGAGAGAGTTGGACCATAAGGAAGGCCGAGCGCCGAAGAATAGAGGCTTTTGAAGTATGGTGCTGAGACGACTCGAGAGAGTCCCTTGGACTGCAAGGAGATCGAATCAGTCGATCCTAAAAGAAATCAACACTGACAGTTCCCTGGAAGGCCAGATCCTGAAGCTGAAGCTCAGATACTTTGGCCACCCAATGAGAAGGGAGCACTCACTGGAGAAGACCCTGAGGCTGGGAAAGACGGAAGGTCAAAGAAGAAGGGGATGGCAAAGGTTGAGATGGCTAGACAGTGTTATCGATGCAATGGACATGAAATTGAGCAAACTCCAGAGCACGACGGAAGACAGGAGGACCTGGCGTGATGTGGTCCATGGGGTTGTGAAGAGTCAGACTTGACTGTGCAACTGAAGAACAACCACAACAACAACCCATTCCTTCAAGGGCCTCCCACTTCTTAAAGGCCCCCACTTCTTCCCAAAAGCACTTAAAGGGATCCTTTGAATGTTTTTGAGAAGAAGCAGGGGATGGCACTCACTGCTCCCTCCCCTCCTGCAAGATTTAAAGGGCCCTCCAGCTGATTGGCAAGCCACGTGCTCCCCACTGATCCACCGAAGGGCCCTTTAAATCTTGCAGAAGGGGAGGGAGAGGGGTGTGCACCACTCCCCCTCCATTATGGCAAATAATGGCAGCCCCACCAAACAAAACTTTGCCCCACAAGCCACCAAATCCTGGTCACGGGTCTGACCCCCAGCATCCAGTGTCCCCTCTAAGCTGAGTGAGTGGGAGTTAGCTCACCGTTTTCTAGCCTCCGGCTCACACATTTTTGTCTCAGCTCAGGAAGGAGGGCTCCAGAGCAAACTGATGTATGCAGCGCCCAAATCGCTCGCTCACAGCTTTAATGCCAGCAGCTCACAAAGTAGGATTTTTGTTCACAAGACTCCACAGCTTAGAGGGAGCATTGCGTCCCGTTAAAAAGGACCAGGCAGGAGGTGATCGTGGAAGACCTCTGTTTGGGACCCTGGAGAGCCCCGGCCAGCCAAGGTGGACGATACTGACCTTGTTGGGACAAGGATCTTGTTTATTGATTCTTATTTATATTGTTTATTTCTCTGTCCTTTTCACTTGGACTCGAGGTAGATTACACTGAGTCGATGCAATCGACTGGCTGGGGAATTCAATAAACAGCACAATAGGGAAAGGGTTGGAGCAATTTTTCTCCAGGCCAGTTTGGCTGGAGATCCTGGAGGGGTTTTTTTGTCATCTTCTGGGCATGGAACAGCAGTCACTGAGGGTGTGGGTGGGGGAAGGTATTTGTGACTTTCCTGCCTTGTGCAGGGGGCAATGCTCCCTCTAAGCTATGAAGGCTTGTGAGCAAAAATTCTACTTTGTGAGCTACTGAAATTCAAGTTGTGAGCGAGTGATTTGGCTACTGTGTAAGTTAGTTTGCTCTGGAGCCATCCCTCCTGAGCGAGGACAAAAACGTGTGAGCCGGAGGCTAAAAAACAGTGAGCTAGCTCACACTAGCTCAGCTTAGAGGGAACACTGGGCTGGACTAGATGAGCCTGGAGGTTCCTTCCGACTCTAGGATTCTGGGTTAACACGACACATTAAATGAGGCAAAATTCACCAGTAGGACTCTAGTTTCAGCAAGCTCCACCCAGTAGTATAAACCCCGGTGCCTAATTTTTTCCCCAGGTACGGTAACTTTGCAAATCATTTAGCACAGCGTGACTCTGGCCTGTGCAGAACAAACCTCTTCAATAATTTTGCAGAGTTTGCGGAAAGCCAGGAGAGTGGAAGCCCCTCTGCCATCCTCAGGCAGGCTGTTCCATAAGGTGGGGGCAGGATGGGAAAGGCACACGGATGATGGGCTCAGTACAAGGCAGAGTCCTGTTGTGGGGTGCGATTGTGGTTCAGCAGCAGAGGCACTTCTTTGCGTGCATAAGAACGTAAGAGAAGCCATGCTGGATCAGGCCAGTGGCCCATCCAGTCCAACAACTGTTTCAAGTCACAGTGGCCAAAACCCAGGTGCCAACAGGAGGTCCACCGGCAGTGCTGGAACTCCAGAAGCCCTCCCGCTGTGCCCCCGCAAAGCACCAAGAAGACAGAGCATCACTGCCCCAGACAGAGTGTTCCATCTAGACCTTGTGGCTAAGAACTGCCTAAGGAACCCAGCTCCATATGTTTATCTAATCCCCTCTTAAAGCGGGCTATGCTTGTAGCTGCCACCACGTCCTGCGGCAGTGAATTCCACGTGTGTGCAGGGGTCATTTCGAGCAGGAGCTCGGGGGAGCGTAGCTCCGGGAGTCGGTGCCAGCTCTCCCCCCCCCCCCTGCGGGGGAATGCCTGCTTGTGTCCTGGCTGCAGCAAAATGACCCCGTCCCCTGGAAAGGTCCTTGTTCCTCCGATCAGCCTTCTGAAGGCTTCAGCCACCACTGAAGCTCTCCTCCCAAAATCTGGGCTCATTTCACAGCAGGAGCTCCTTAGCATATTAGGCCAAACACCCCTAATGTAGCCAATCCTCCAAGAGCTTACAGAGCTCTTCTTACAGGGGCTACTGTAAGCTCTTGGAGGATTGGCTACATCAGGGGTGTGTGGCCTAATATGCAAAAGAGCTCCTGCTACAAAATGAGCCCTGCCCAGAATAGTGGTATTTCTGAGGCTTGGATTAGTAGCTGTCCCCTCTCTGCCAGTTCTCTCTCTCTCTCTCTCTCTCTTCTTGCCTTCTTGCCTTCTGACATACTTCTGGTGATGTCAGGTGGTGTAGCATATGCAAGTAAGTTATGCTAATGAGCTCCTGCACCTCTTTTTCTACGAAATGACACCTGCATGTGTGAATTCCTCTTTAGGTGAAGAAGTGCTTCCTTTTATCTGTTCTAAGCCTACTGCTCCTTCGGAGCCAGTTTGGTGCAGTGGTGAAGTGCGCAGACTCTAATCTGGGAGAACTGGATTTGATTCCCTACACTCCACTTGCAGCTGCTGGATGACCTTGGGCAAGCCACAGTTTTTTCAGAGCTGCTCTCTCAAGGACAGTTCTGGGAAGCTCTCTCTCAGACTCCCAAGTGAAGGGTGGGTATAAATCCAATCTTTTCTCTTAATTTCATGGAGTGCCCAAGAGTTCTGGTATTGTGAGAAAGGGAGAAAGGAACTTCTTTCTCTACCTGCTCTATCCCATGCATAATGTTATGAATCTCTACCATGTCACCCCTCAGTCGTCGTTTCTCCAAGCTGCTCACCTCTTTGACCTTGTCCTTCACAGGGAAGGTATTCCATCCCTTTACTCATTTTAGTTGCCCTTTTCTGCACTTTTCCCAACGCCTGGTGCCAGGTTGAAATCCACTGGAATCTTCAGTCAAAGGAATCAGGCGGTGGCGGTGGAGGAAGGTCCCATTAAGTCACTGCTGACTTAGGGCGATCCCGTGAGATTTCCAAGGCAAGAGGCGTCCAGAGGTGGTTTGCCATTGCCTGCCTCTGTGTAGTGACCCTGGACTTCCTTGGGGGTCCCCCATCCACGTAATAACCACAGCCAACCTGATCTTCAGCTCTTTCTTTCCATGCTGTTTTCCCGCCAAAGAACTCCACCAGCATGAGAGCCGGCACAGGTATAGTCTGGGCCAGGAGTGGGCAAACTTGCTCAGCGTCAGAGCCACCTAGAACGGGGTGGCCAAACTTGCTTAACGTAAGAGCCGTGTAGAATAAACACCAGACGTTTGAGAGCCACAAGACATGAACAAATATTACCTGCTTTTTTTTTGGAAAATAAGCAGATTTGCTTTTTATGAACATTAAATGAGACTGCCAAAAATAATAACCAAAGGGGTAAAAGCAAATATGGATAATGATATTAATTTGTCCAATGATATTTGTTTGCTAATGATATTTAGCTTCCCCAGCCGCCCTGCCGGGAGCCACATAATATATGAGGAAGAGCCGCATGCGGCTCCCAAGCCACAGTTTGCTCATCCCTGGTCTGGGCAATTCTAGGGTGCAGGGATGGGGCTCAGAATCACAGAAGAAGAAGAAGAGGAGGAGGAGGAGATTGGATTTATACCCTGCCCTTCATGCGGCGTCTCAGAGTGGCTTACAAACTCCTTTTCCCCTCCCCTCCCCTCCCCACAACAGACACCCTGTGAGCTGTGTTCCCTCTAAGCTGAGTTAGTGTGAGCTAGCTCACCATTTTTTAGCCTCCAGCTCACACATTTTTGTCTTAGCTCAAGAAGTACGGCTCCAGAGCAAACTAATTTATGCAGCAGCCAGATCGCTCACTCACCACTTTAATGCCGGTAGCTCACAAAGTAGGATTTTGGCTCACAAGACTCCACAGCTTAGAGGGAAGCATTGCCGGGGAGGTAGGTTTATCTGTCTGTCTATCCATCCATCCATCCGTGTGTCTGTCTGTCTCATTTGTACCTTGCCTTTCTCCCCGATGGGAACCCAAAGCGGCTCTTGTCATTCTCCTGTCCCGTTTTAGCCTCACAACAACCCTGCAAAGTAGCTTAGGGTGAGAGTGCGTGACTGGCCCAAGGTCTCCCAGCGAGCTTCCACGGCAGAGTGAGGATTTGAACCTGGGTCTCCCAGATCTAATCCAACACTCCCGTGCTGGTTTCCCTGTTGGAGGAAGACTCAAGTGCGGACTCCTCAGGCCGGAGGAAGGCTGGTTGGAGCCACCCCATAGGTGGCAACTCTTTAGGGCTGCAGTTGGGGCCTGGGGGTCTCCCAGAATTACAGATGACCTCCAGACTATATAAATCATTCATTCATTCATTCTCCAGGGGGGGGGGGAGATTACTGCTTTGGAAAGAGGACTGCCTAGCATTATATCCTTCCAAGTTCTCCCCAGTTTTGTGTAGTGGTTAGGAGCACGGACTCTAATCTGGGAGAACCAGGTTTGATTCCCCACTTCTCCTGTCTACATGCAGCTGCTGGTGTGACCTTGGGTCAGTCACAAGTTCAATCAGAGCTGTTCTCTCAAGGGCCGTCCTCGGAAGAGCTCTCTCAGCCCCGACTACCTTGCAGTGTTCCCTTTGAGCTGAGTGAGTGTGAGCTAGCTCACCGTTTTTTAGCCTCCAGCTCACACACTTTTGCCTTAGCTCAGGAAGGAGGGCTCCAGAGCCAACTGATTTATGCAGTCGCCAAATCGCTCGCTCACGACGTTAATGCCGGCAGCTCACAAAGTAGAATCTTTGCTCACAAGACTCCACAGCTTAGAGGGAGCACAGCTCGCAGGGTGTCTGTTGCGGGGAGGGGAAGGGAAAGGAGGAGGGACAGGGTAGTGAAGGGTGGGGTATAAATCCAATTTCTTCTTCTTCCCCCCTCCTCCTCAACCCCCCTCTCCCAGGCACTGCCTCCAAATCTCCAGGTGTTTCCAAACCTGGAGTTGGCATCCCTAACCATATCAGTCCCTTGTGTCTGAGGGTCCTGTGAATAAAGGAGGTTGAGCTGCCCGAACGTCCTCCTTCCCAGTCTCCGGATCCACGTCCCCGTCCCTCTCCCTTCTTTCCTCCCCTCCCCTCCAGCCTCCTCCCTCCCCGGGAGAGAAGCGATGCCCGCCCCGTCCCTCCGCCCGGGCTGGACTCTTGTGCTTTTCCACTCCCGAGCTCTCAGCTGGGAGCCCAGAGATGCTGAGGAGGAGGAGAGCGTCACCGCCTCTTAGCAACGCGCCTAGCAACAAGCTAACATCGCCTCCCTCTGGACCAATCCGGGGAAGGGAGGACGGGAACATCTGGGCGCCTGCCTCCCCGCTCCCGACGAGAGGAGGCGATGCTCTCGCCACCAGTGACTAGAGGGACTCGCAGGAGCTGGGTCGGCCGTCGCCACCTCCAGAGGTTTGGGAAGGGAGTGGAAAGCAGGGAGCCCACGCCGCCGCCGCCGCCGCCGCCGCTCCTCCCTGGGCATGTGCGCTTCGACCGCCAAACCGAAGGTAGGCAAAAAGCGCAGAGCGCCTTGGTTTTTCTCTTGCCCGGAGCGGAGGGTTTATGGAGATTATTTTTTGCAAGGAAGAAGTGTGGAGTTTACTTTTGTTTCTTCCAAAAATTTTTAAAGTGCTCCTTGCCGGAGTCTGCCCAAAGGGGTTCGCCGGCAGCAGCGCAATAAAAACAGGTGTTTGGTGCCGCCTTTGGCTAGCGACATGGATTTATTCCAGCGCTGGTTTCTGTGGGTCTGAGCCCGCTTCCTCTCACGCTTTAGAAGCAGGAACAGTGCTAGAGAGGAGAGCCTTTCTGAGCGCGCACAGAATGCTTTCCCCCCAGCTCCGCAACCTCAGCTCACACCCCTGGGGCGAGTGTTCCCTCTAAGCTGAGTTAGTGTGAGTTAACTCCGTTTTTTAGCTTCTGGTTCACACATTTTTGTCTTAGCTCAGGAAGGTGGGCTCCCCTGCTGTAGGCAGGAGCCGAATCGCGGGCTCACAGTTTTAACGCCAGTCGCTCACAAAGTAGACTTTCTGCTCACAAGACTCCACAGCTTAGAGGGAGCATTGGCTGGGAGTCTCTCTCGCTCTCTCTCTGCAGGAGATATATAGATGGTTTGCACTGTGAAAGCGCGCCGTCGGGGGGAAAAATGCCTCTTCTCTGGAAGTCCAATAACAAGGAGACTGAGCATGCACAGAGGGCTTTTCCCCAGCTCCTGAATAACTGCACTTCGCTGAGATTAGGTGTTGGGTATAAAGTACATATAAAGTATAAAGATACTCCTACTGAGCCGCAGAAACAAGCCCAAGCAGGTCTACTCAGAAGGAAGCCCAATTGCAGTGTTCCCTCTAAGCTGAATTAATGTGAGCTAGCTCACCGTTTCTTAGCCTCCGGCTCACGCATTTTTGCCTTCGCTCAGGAAGGAGGGCGCCAGAGCAAACTGATTTATGCAGGAGCCAAGTTGCTCACTCACAACTTCAATGCCGGTAGCTCGCCAAGCAGAATGTTTGTTCAGGAGACTCCACAGCTGAGAGGGAGCATTTATCGGGGCTGCCTCCCGGGAAAGTTGTTCTGGATACTGCAGCCTGCCAGAGACGAGCAGACGGTCCAGCCCAGAACTCTCTGCTTTGCTTGCCTTGGGAACTTCAGAGCTGATCTGCGAGGCAATACTGCCTGCCACAAAGCAATCTCCCCAACCTGGGGCCACAGTTCTATTGAGTAACCGCATGGATTTCCCCTCCTCCCCGGCCCAGGTCTTAGGAGCAGGCAGGCTTGATTCCTGACCCAATGCTAGGGATGCCAGCCTCCAGGTGGGACCTGGGGATCCCCCAGGAATTACTCCAGGCTACAGAGATTAGTTCTCCTGGAGAAAATTGATGCTTTGGAGGGTGGACTCATAGGCGTCAGCTTCAGGGGGGCTGGGGAGCTGGAGCCCCCCCCCCCCGAACTTTTCCAGGACATGCTGAGCCTCCCGTGGAGACAATGGCCTGTAGAGTCTCTGGCCCAGCCCCAGCCCCCCCCCCCCGGAAATTGGAAAGTCTACACCCTTTAGTGGACTCTATGGTATTGTACCCCACGGAGGTCCCTGTCCTCCCCAGGCTCCATCCCCGAATCTCCAGGAGTTTCCCAGCCTGGATCTGGCAACCCTACCCCCCCCCCCCATCTCCTATTGGTGGCCAGGGGGGACCGGACAACGCTACCAGATTCACGTCATTTTCTTTGCTCATATTTCCCAGGAGTTTACAAGAAGGGTTGGAATTGTTATCTCTGGATGAGACGACCAAGATGAGTTCCCCTGGGGAAAAGGGATGCTTTGGAGGGTGGACTCTAGGACCTTGGACCCCACCGAGGTCCCCGTTCCCCCCCCCCCCCCAAAGGCTCCATCCCCAAATCTCCAGGCGTTTCCCGATCTGGATCGGGCCACCCTACTTCCAGATGGAATCATAGGGTTGGAAGGGACCTCCGGGGTCATCTAGTCCAACCCCCTGCACAATCCAGGAAATTCACAAATACCCCCCCCCCCAACCTCAGTGACCCCTGCTCCATGCCCAGAAGATGGCAAAAAACCTCCAGGACCCCTGGGCAAACCGGCCGGGAGAACAATTGCTTTAAGAACATAAGAAGAAAAGAGAAGCTAGCCTTGGATCAGGCCAGTGGCCCCTCCACTCCAACACTCTGTGTCACACAGTGGCCAAAAACACCAGGTGCCCTCAGGAGGTCCAGCAGTGGGGCCGGGACACTAGAAGCCCTCCCACTGGGCTTCCTGACCCCAAAGTTGCAACCAGCGTTTCTCTGGGCGTGTAAGAAAGGGGCCACAAGAACGAAACACTGAGGCAGCCCTTCCTGCCCTCCCTTCTCACGATCTGCCTCTGGTGGCCCGCTTCAGACAGGTCAAGAGACACGTGTTTCCCTGCAGGCTCTTTCGACAGGTTGCTGGCAGGTGTTTGTTGGGCGGCTCTGGAGAAGTTTTCTCCTTCGGTGCTGGCGATGCTGGCTTCGGCTTCTGCGCTGTGCAGTGAGGCGCGAAGGGGGAAAGAGAGGGAGGGGAAAGCAGGGAGGGTGTGATCTCCCCCGCGGAGGAGTCAATTCGTACTCTAGCGGCTCGGTGACACCCCCTCCCTAACACACACACACACACACACAGAGGCACATGCTCACACCCTGCCACTTATTCCTGGAGAGGGCCCCCCCCCCCGCCCCATTCCCCATCAACACCCAGCCTTGGTAGCGTGGAGTGGTCGAAACTCTGAAAAGTAACCATAGCAACCCTGCAGAAGTTCTCCCTGCGAAGCCGCCGCCACCACCCAGATGAAACAACCATCTATATATAGAGCGAGCACTCCGTATGAAAACACGTGCCGATCCAGAAGATGCGGGCAAAATACCCTTGGGTTGCTCCGTCGGTTCGCCGGCATCGCTTGGACACTAGTGCGACGGTCGCCGGAGAACCGCCTTTGAACCACTGCGGAGGGTTAACTTTTATTTTAGATCTGAATAATTTTTAACTGGTTTGGTGCTGTGGTTAGGAGCGCGGACTCTCACCTGGGAGAACCGGGTTTGATGCCCCACTCCTCCACATGCAGCTGCTGGTGTGACCTTGGGTCAGTCACAAGTTCTTTCAGAGCTGTTCTCTCCAGGGCGGTTCTCAGGAGAGCCCTCTCAGCCCCACCCACCTCACAGGGTGTCTGCTGTGGGGAGGGGAAGGGAAAGGAGATTGTAAGCCGCTCTGAGACTCCTCCAGGTAGTGAAGGGTGGGGTATAAACCCAATCTCTTCTCCTTCTCCTTAATTATTATTTTTTTTTGGCATCAGCTTTGTGAGCTGGCTTGGCTGCAGTAGAGGAAGGTGGGTTGTTGTGACCTTAAGCAACAAATAAAAGAAAATAAGTGCTTGACTGATATAGTTAATTTCAGAATCTTCACTGAATGCACCCCAGCACTAGATTTTTATGCATATTCTCAGTGCTTTCTGCATTATGCACAGTATACATACCACACACCTATTTATTTAGGTGTGTGTATATGAGGCACACTGTGTAGAGCAGGGGTCCCGGACGTGGCACCTGCCAAGTTTTCCTGGCACCTAGAGCTGGCATTGCTGGTCAGGCGGAATATAAATCCAAATAAATAAATAATTTTTTTTAAAAAAGTGGGTGGGGCCGGGTGGGGCTCCTGCCCAGCAGGCCATCTAAGTTTGGTGTAGTGGTTAGGAGCACGGACTCTACTCTGGGAGAACTTGATTTGATTCCCTATTTCTCCATATGCAGCTGCTGGTGTGACCTTGGGTCAGTCACAAGTTCTCTCAGGGCTGTTCTCTCAGGAGCAGTCCTTGAAAGAGCTCTCTCGGCCCCACCTACCTCACAGGGGGTCTGTTGTGGGGAGGGGAAGGGAAAGGAGATGGTGAGCCGCTCTGAGACTCCTTTGGGTAGTGAAAGGCGGGGTGTGAAGCCAGTCTCCTCCTCCTCCCCTTCTTCTTCTTCTTCTTCCTCTTCTTCCTTCTTCTTCTCCCATGTGTGATCTGATTGGCTGTGCAGAATCAAATAACACTTTGGCGACAGCTGCTGCTATAGGGTTGGTTTCCTTCTTTCTCTGACTCTTCTTCCCCATCGATTTTTCAAATATACTCCTCTTATCCCTTGCATTTGGCGTCCTCTGAAACTGTGTCTGCCATTGCCTCCCCTGTGGTCGTTTTGTGCTTGTGCCCACCACCCTGTTTCAGGACTCAAAAGGTGCCCGCAGCTTCAAAAACCGTTGGGATCCCTGCGCAGAGAGAGAGAGAGAGAGCAGGCTGAGAGTACGACTTCTTGAGTCGGGGAGTTCCCCTGGCTATGAGCTTAGTGGGTGGCATTAGGAAAATCACACACGCTCTCTCTCTCAGCCCTCCAGTCTCTAATGTGCGGATTGCAGGATTGTTTTCAGGACTCCATTGGCAACGTTTGGGAATTCTCCAAAAGCAACGTAGAAATACTGTCATCACATGTCTCAGGCACACTTCCATGTGCTGACACACACATAACCAGTTCAGGCTTCCACTTGCTAGTGCTCTCCCTCCCTCCCTCCCTCTCTGTCTGTGTGTGTGTGTGTAAAGGGCTGTCAAGTCGCAGCTGACTTGTAGTGACCCCAGCAAGGGGCTTTCAAGGCAAGTGAGAAGCAGAAGTGGTTTGACATTGGGTTGAAATTAAATCGAAAGAGTTTTCAGCTCAACCTTAGGAAGAACTTCCTGACAGGTAGAGCGGTTCCTCAGTGGAAGAGGCTTCCTCGGGAGGTGGTGGGCTCTCCTTTGGAGGTTTTTAAGCAGAGGCTAGGTGGCCATCTGTCGGCAAGGCTGATTCTGTGAACTTGGGCAGATCGTGAGAGGGAGGGCAGGAAGGGTTGTTTCAGTGCTCAGTTCTTGTGGCCCTTTCTTCCACGCCCAGGGAAATTCCTGGGGTCAGGAAGCAATTGTTCTCCAGGCCAGCATGGCCGGGGATCCTGGAGGTTTTTTGCCACCTTCTGAGCATGCAGCAGGAGTCATTGTGTGTGTGTGTGGAGGGGGAGGTATTTGTGAATTTCCTGGATTGTGCAGGGGGTTGGACTAGATGACCCTGGAGGTCCCTTCCAGCCCTATGATTCTGTGATCCTCTTCAGAGTCTTCCTTGGTGGTCTCCCGTCCTCAGCCTGTAGCAACCCCAGCAAGGGGCTTTCAAGGCAAGCGAGAAGCAGAGGCGTTTGGCCGTGGCCTTCCTCTGCAGAGCCTTCCTCGGTGGTCTCCCTTCCAAGTACCGACCCTGCTTAGCTTGCGAGCGCTGACGAGATCAACTTGCAAGCTATGTCAATAGAAGTATCTGAAAATACCTGAATGCAAGATTCCTCCCCCCCCCCCCCAGTTTTTAGCTTCAGGCTTTCCCTGTGCCACGTTTCCATCTCTGAGTTCCAAGTCAGAGTGCTTTGCTGGCTTCTTTCGATGGTCCGTATCTTGGCAGGCATCGTTTCATGCGCCGTCCAATACTCAGCACTCTTCCGTATCATCTCTCAACTGTCAACGTGGCAAGCCAGCCCTCAAATGCAATCCAGTCCCACGTACCGTTGCATGTCAGCTGTCAAAGGCAGGCAGCCGCAAAATGCCATTGCATGCTGTCCAGTTTAAAATACCCAACTCCAGGGGTCATTATGTAGAAAAAGAGGTGTGGGGGCTCATTAGCGTAACTCATTAGCATAATTTATTTGCATACACTACACCTCCTGACATCACTGGAAGTGTGTCAGAAGGCAAGAAAGAACGGAGAGAGGGAAGGAAGGAAGGAAGGAAGGAAGGAAGTTGGCAGAGAGGGGACCGCTACTAATCCAAGCCTCAGAAATACCCTGGTGGCTGAAGCCTTCAGAAGGCTGGTCAGAGGAACAAGGACCTTTCTAGGGGACGGGGTCATTTTGCTGCAGCCAGGACACAAGCAGGCATTCCCCTGCAGTGGGGGGGGGGCTGGCACCGACTCCCGGATCTGCGTTCCCCCGAGCTCCTGCTCGAAATGACCCCTGCCGAACTTAAACACTGCTGGATTAAGTGTCTATATCTTCTGCAGTCTAGTCTCCCTCCCTCTCTCCCCCTCCCCTTCCCCCTCTCCCACTCCCCCCCTCTCTCCCCTCCCTCTTTCCCACTCCCTTCCCCCTCTCTCCCTCTCTCCCCTTCCTCTCTCCCTCTCTCTTCCCCCTCTCTCCCTCTCTCTTCCCCTGACTCCCCCTCTCTCCCCTCCCTCCCTCTCTCTCTCCCTCTCTCTCCCTCCCCCGCTCTTTCTCCCCCCTCCTCTCTCTCTCCCTCCCCCGCTCTGTCTCCCCCTCCTCTCTCCTCCCCTCCCCCCTCCCCCTCTTTCTCTCCCTCTCTCCTCCTTCACCCTCCCCTTCCCCTCCCCCTCTCCCTCCCCCTCCTCCCCCTCTCTCCCTCTCCCCCTCCTACTCTCTCCCTCCCCGTCTCCCTCCCTCCCTCTCCCCCTCTTTTCTTCTCCCTCTCTTCCCCCTCCCTCTCCCCCTCTTTTCTTCTCCCTCTCTTCCCCCTCCCTCTCCCCCTCCCCCCTCTCTCTCCCTTCCTCTCTCCCCCCCTCTCCCTCTCCCCTCTCCCTCCGTCTCTTTTCCCCCTCTCCATCTCCCTCCCCCTCTCTCCCTCTCCCCCTGCCTTTCCCTCCCTCCCTCCCTCCCTCTCTCTCTGTGTGTTTGCATTCACCAGTGGGCTGGACTGTTCTTCTCTCTGATCCAGCAGATGGAGCTAAAAATCCCACTGACTGGTTGGTCAGGAGGGGGCACCAGGGGTTGAGGCTCTTTTTCTTTTCCCCACCAGACAGTTGACTGGCGCAAAAGGGCCCTGTGCACACCCGCCCTGGGTGTCGTCGCCCCCCCCCCGGTGCCCCGTCCGATCGAGGCGCTCAGTATCCTGCGCCCGGGCGTCAAACTTTGGAATGGTTCTAAGGACCTCCAGAACACCCAGCATTTCTGATTCAGGACTTTGAGACAGTAATACGGTTCATCTCTAGAGCCTGCAAAGGTGAACCAGTGAGCGGCGCCAGGGCTTTTTTTCCTGGGAGAACGCGCTGGAACGGAGTTCCGGAACCTCTTTGACAATATTCTTTCTAAAATGTTTAAAAGTTCATAAGAACATAAGAGAAGCCAGTGTTGGATCAGGCCAGTGGCCCATCCAGTCCAACACTCTGTGTCACACAGCGGCTAAAAACACCAGGTGCCCTCAGGAGGTCCAGCAGTGGGGCCAGGACACTAGAAGCCCTCCCACTGTTGCCCCCCGCCCCCCGTCAAGCACCAGGAATACACAGCATCCCTTGCCCCAGACTGAGAGTTCCTATCTATACTATGTGGCTAATAGCCACTGATGGACCTCTGCTCCATGCGTTTATCTAATTCCCTCTTGAAGCTGTCCATACCTGTAGCCGCCACCACCTCCTGTGGCAGTGAATTCCATGTGCTTTGTTGGTCTTAAAAGTTCCACTGGACTCAGACTCTGCAAAACACATTGTGAGATATGATGTTGGCTATATAGTGTTGACTTTACATAGGGACAGGCTGGCCCTTGAAAGCACCAGGAAAGCAGGGGAGGGGCATGCGGCCCAATGACAGAACGTCAGTTTCACATAAAAAAAGGTAAAGGTAAAGGTTTCCCTTGCTCGAAAGCCGGTCAAATCTGACTCTAGGGATGCAGTGCACATCTCCGTTTCCAAGCCAAAGAACCAGTGCTGTCCAAAGATGTTTCCGTGGTCATGTGGCCGGCATGACCAGATGCTGATGAGCACGGAACGCTCTTACCTTCCCACTGAAGCGGTACCTATTTATCTCCTTGCAATTTCTTGCTTTCGAACTGCTAAGTCGGCAGGAGCTGGAACTAGAGATGGGAGCTCACTCCGTCATGCAGCACTCGGGTCTCGAACTGCTGAGCTACTGGTCTGCAGTTCAGCATCTTAACCACTTGAGCCACTGCGTACAAAAGCCCCCCCCCCATCCCCAGCTAAAAGAACCAGGTGGTAGATGTTGTATAAGTCCTCCACATGAGCCCCTGGAGAGCAACTGTCAGCCAAAGAAGAGAAGACTATCCTTGACGGATCAGCGTAAGGCAATTCCATGTTGTGGCTTGGTGGTAGAACATCGGCTTTGAATGCATAAGGTCGCAGGTTCCACCCCTAACATCTCCAATTACAAGGAGATGGAAAGACCTCAGCCTGAGATCCTGGAGAGCTGCTGTCCCTTAAAGTAGATAATATTTACCTTGGTGGACCAGTGGCTGGACCCAGAATCATACAGCTTCACATGCTCATGTGTTGAAGTTTCTGGTGGCCTACACCCTGGAGGGCTGCTGGTGCTACAAGGTGAGCCCAATGGTCAGTTCGGTGCTGACAGTGTTGTGGGGAACAATGGGTTCCATTGGCTCTGGACCTCCTTTAACATTCCTGCCCACTGCTGGTTCTACACAAGCCTGGTATAGATAAGTCTATTCATGGAGCATTAGTTCACCAACAGCTGTGAGACGGGAGCTCACTCCGTCATGCGGCACTCGGGTCTCAAACTACTGAACTACCGATCTTCCAGTCTGCCATTCAGCATCTTAACTGCTTGAGCCACTGCATACAACTGTATATAACTCCCGTGTTATCTAACAGAGTTCCCTCTCCACGGCGGAATGGAAAATCACTCTGGAGCGGCGCTTTCTGCAATTAGCATCAATTATGCATGTAATGGGGTTTTTTCCAGGTTGCTATCCTAACCACACCTAAGCGATGCCGTTCAGATCAATGAGGTCTCGCGTGCACCGTAGATATGTTTTGACTTGGGGGGCGTCAACGCCAAGTACAAATCTCATTCATTTTCATGGCTTCCCAGCTCAGTAGCCGTCTGTCACTATAGGCTCTTAGGAAGAGGTGTCAAACTCATTTGTTACGAGGGCCGGATCTGACATAAATGCCACTTTTTTGGGTAGGGCCATGTGTGCCATAAAATAGACCACCAGGTCCTGGAGATATCAACTTTGTAAAGGACAGAGGCAAACCCAATTAACAAAATAATTTCCCCCCCCCCTCTCAAAATACAAACAAAAGGAATTGATTCCTAGCGGTGAAAGCAGTTGGTTTCCTGGGGAACTCACAAAAGCAAACAAACAAGCCTTGTGATAAAATGACAATAATATTTAATAACTCTTATAAACCTCAATTATTTGGCAAAAAAAGTCCAGCATCCTCATCCTCAATGAACACCCGGTTATACACTCATTTCACCAGTCTTCCTCAGGAATAACCTTACATAGAGTAAAAGGTGTCAGCCTCTAGGTGCAGCTTGGCTTCCATTATACTTCCTTCAAATTTTTACAGCCTAAGTTCTTTTTAGTTCTCGTCATATCTTCTGGATCCATTTTCAAAACAGCTTCTGCTTTCACCAAATTATCCTAGAACAAACACGATTATTGAGAGGAACATGAAGCTGAATGGAATGTTGTTATATTATAATTTTTAAAATAATTAATCATTTATAACCTTTAACTTACTTTAAGTTCCACTAAGTACTTAAATTAGGAGCAAGCCAGTTAATTTATTTCGGAAAAGTAGCAACCAGTCCTTTCTTTATTATCCGGCTGAAAGCCTTCTTTTTTTTAATGGCTGGTAAATGCTCTCTATTTCAAGTTGCTGGCTCAGTTGCTCTCTAGTTGTACCTGGTAGAAGCATACATCAGTCCTCTTTTCTCCCGGCTAGAAGCCTTCTTTTTAAATAGACTTACAAATGCTCTCCACCTCTCAAGCTAGGAACTTAAACTCTCTAAAAAGTATTCTGATTGATTCCATGCAGCTGCATGTTAAATTTCCCTTTCTTAGAGGTATAAAACATTGACAAAGGGTCTACAGGCTGAACTCCTATATAATACTACACTTTTAAATGAATCTGTATTTGGTATTTTATACCTTTAAGAAGCTTGCAAAGCAAGTCAAGTTCCAAACCAGACTTACCCTATGGAAACTGACTTAACTTCTCGGGCTTGCAGTTAGCTTGCTTTGGCAAAACAGAAGGGCTTGCGGAGCTCAAGCCTCAGGGATGGCTCAGCCAATTTGGTGTAGTGGTTAGGAGCGTGGACTCTAACCTGGGAGAACCGGGTGTGATTCCCCCACTCCTCCACATGCAGCCAGCTGGTGTGACCTTGGGTCAGTCGCAAGTTCTCTCAGAGCTGCTCTCTCACGAGCAGTTCTCGAAAGAGCTCTCTCAGTCCCACCTACCTCACAGGGTGTTTGTTGTGGGGAGAGGAAAGGAAAGGAGATTGTAAGACGTTCTGATACCCCTTTGGGTAGTGAAGGGTGGGGTATAAATCTTATCGCCTTCTCTTTCTTGCTTCTTCTTCTTGCTGCTTCTTCTTCTGGAGAGCTCTTACTTTGCATCTCAAAGAGCCCAGGTTCTATCCCCAGTATGTGAAGTAGTGAGGGCTGGAAAAGAATTCTGTCCATGGGAACCTCCTGTCAACTACAGCAGATGGCAATGCTTCTGCTTTCCATGGAGACAACTCCAGCTTAGATCCCAACGTCTCCAGCTGAAGGGGCTTAGCTAGCCATGCTAAGAAAGACTCTCTTCAGATCAGAGGAGAGAAGGGGGAGCTCAGTGGACCCAGGCTCTAGTAATAGGATAGCGATTGGTGGAAAGCGCCCATCAAGTTGCAGCCAATTTACAACAACGGTTTTCAAAGCAAGAAACAAGCCAAGGTAGTTTGCTGTCACCTGACTCTGCCTAATGACCTTGGGACCTCCTTGGGGGTCTCCCATCCAAGAACTAACCAGAACTGACCCTGCTTAGCTCCTGAGATCTGATGAGATGGGGATAGCCTGGGCCGGGGTGGGCAAACTGTGGCTCAGGAGCTGCATGCGGCTCTTTCACATATATTATGTGGCTCCCGGCAGGGCGGCTGGGGAAGCTAAATATCATTAGCAAACAAATATCATTGGACAAATTCATATCATTATCAATATCTGCTTTTACCCCTTTGGTTATTATTTTTGGCAGTCTCATTTAATGTTCATAAAAAGCAAATCTGCTTATTTTCCAAAAAAAGCAGGTAATACTTGTTCATGTCTTGTAGCTCTCAAACATCTGATGTCTATTCTGTGCAGCTCTTACGTTAAGCAAGTTTGGCCACCCCTGTTCTAGGTGGCTCTCGCACTGACCAAGTTTGCCCACCCCTGGCCTGGGCCATCCAGGGCAGGGGTGTCGACTTTTAAAATTCCTGGGGGGGCGGGGGCTCTTGTCCTTGTCCCTGCCATCGCTGCCTCTCCCACCCCCCCCCGCCTGGCCACTCCTGCTTCCTTTCCTCCCTCCATCCATCCAGGGGCCAGCTGGGCATTTGCTTAGCTGGCCCCGGGACGGAGGCAGCCAGGCGGGGGGGGGGGGGAGAGGGAGGTGGTGGCGGCGGTGGCTCTTGCATGCACGGGGGCTCTTGCATGTCCCCGCCACCGCTGCCTCTCTCCGCCGCTGCCCCACCGCCATGTCCCCGCTGCCTCTCCCCCCCCTCGCCTAGCCACTCCTGCTTCTGTCCCTCCCTCCCTCCATCCAGGGGCCAGCTGGGCATTTGCTTAGCTGGCCCCTGGACAGACGGAGGGAGGGATGGAGGCAGCCAGGCAGGGGGGGGGGGAAGATAGAGAGGCGGTGGGCACTCTGTTTCCCCAGGGGGGGCTCAGTCCCCCCTGGAAAATTTCAGGGTGGCTCAAGCCCTCGAGCCCCCCCATAGTTGACGCCCATGGGGCAGGGTACAGGTTAAGGCTGCATAAAGAAGAAGAGATTGGATTTATACCCCGCCCTTCACTCGGAGTCTCAGGGCGGCTTACCATCTCCTTTCCCTTCCCCTCCCCACAACAGACACCCTGTGAGGTAGGTGGGGCTGAGAGAGCTCTCTGGAGTACTGCTCTTTCCAGAACAGCCCTGAGAGAACTTATGACTGACCCAAGGTCATGACAAATAAGCAGCTGTGATCAAAGGATGCTAATTACAAAGTAGCCAGAACTCTTGAAAATATAAAGACCACTGAAATAGCGTCAGAGTGCAACTGGGTAAGTGTAACGTGCAAAAGAATAACAATACATACAGTATAATTAAAGTAATAACAAAAAAAATTGCACATTATGGCATACAAAGTCCAGTAAAGGATCATGGCAAAAAAAAGGTCCCGTGGGGGACTGAAGTGAAGCACCGAAGACTCCGGAACTATTTTCTTCGTTTCGTGCTTGCACTTCTTCAAAGGCTATTGTTCACAAAGTCCAGAATAATCATTCAACTGTTACCAATGAAGGTTAAGTGGGCACCAGTCAGAAATTGCTTTGTAAACCAATACATGCATTCCTAAAGCTGAAGTGGTTCCCCGCCCCATAACAGACAGCCTGTGAGGTAGGTGGGGCTGAGAGAGCTCTCTTGAGAACTGCTCTTGAGAGAACAGCTCTGAGAGAACTTGTGACTGACCCAAGGTCACACCAGCAGCTGCATGTGGAGGGGTGGGGGAATCGAACCCGATTCTCCCAGATTAGAGTCCACCCTCCTAACCACTACACCAAACTGGCTCCAATGTCCCTGTTTATTTCTGTGAAATGTGGGAGGGGTACAGACATTGCCCCATTGGAGGGGGATCCGACCTATCATGAGCAGAGCAATCGGAGCAGATGAAGGGGGGGGGACTTTTCTGCCTGTCCTTTCTTGCATGTAGTGCTCCTCAAAATCAGGATCCCCCAGGATAGCATGGGTTGAGCAAAGTGGGGGGTCTTGCTGTAGGAAAGGGATTCACCCCAAATCATTTTCTCCCTTCCACAGCTGGAAAATAAGGTCTGGATCCAAGCCATTCTTCTCCTGCTTTCCCCATGGTGGGGGTCTTTCTGAAACAGCTCTCTTCAGATGCTATGTGTCAATTGTAGAAGACAGCAGATAGAATCCCCTATGCATACCACCCCCCCCCCCCCTTATTTTAAAGGGAAGGAAAAGGGAGAGGAAAATTCATCCTTGGAACTTTCCCCATCGGTCTCAGTCAAGGCCACCTGATTTATCGAGTTCCTTCTGCTGTAATTACAGACATCTCTCAGACCGAAAATGAGTTTTGTCCTTCCCCGAAATATTTCAATACCCTCCGACAGGAAGCATTTCGATTGCCTTGGGAGGGCCGTAAGCAAGGTCAAGGTTGTCGAGCAGCAGGTGGCTTCCAGAAATTGCTGGGCCAGTTCTACGGTTTCCCCCCTCCCCTCCCGGGAAATTAGAATTTTGTTGCGGGGTGATATAACAATCTTGGCTGTATGGCTCAATGCGCTGCTGAGCGATGTACCTTTCTCCCCCTCATGTCTCCTCGTTTTAACAGGTGTTTGCTCAGCAGAACTGTGCAGGAAGCGATGCTAACTGGGCTCGTGCAAACGGAGAGACTTGCTAGACCTGCGGAAGACACCGAAGAAAGGCGCTTTGTGGATTGATTCAGCATTGCGAGGTACTCCCAGTTTGCTTTGGCTTGATTAAAGACAAGACATCACAAAGCCAGGTCGTTACTGGCTGTATGTTTGCAGAGGTCTTAAAGGAAAGACGCTGGGGTCAGCCCCCCCGGATACATGTTCAGCCATCACTTGCCAATTGGTAGGACTGCTGGACTGTTCTCAGCAGTATAGCACCACTGTGGAAGATGGTCATAGGCGGTACTGCAACTCTTGACCAATGTTCCCTCTAAACTGAGTTAGTGTGACCGAGCTCACAGTTTTTTAGCCTCTGGCTCACACATTTTTGTCTCGGCTCAGGAAGGAGGGCTCCAGAGCAAACTAATTTATGCAGCAGCCAAATCGCTTGCTCACAACTTATAATGCCAGGAGCTCACAAAGTAGGATTTTGGCTCACAAGACTCCGCAGCTTAGAGGGAGCATTGCTCTTGACAGTGATGAAGTCAAAGAGCCAATAGGATTTCTGGTAATATCAAGCTATTGGCTAGCCTAGCTCCTCGGTTGGAGCAATTGGCAACCAGAAGATAGGTTGATCATTGTAGACAGCATCTTCCTGCTTGGTTCTCCTGTTGTGCCGCCCGCTGAACTGCCTGTCTGCTTTTAGCAACCTTCCTTTCTGACTAAGCAGTGATCTGAGAGGAAATGTGGGGCCGAGGTTAGGATGCTGGACTGGATCGGCCCTACATGAGCCACTGCGGTGTAGCAGTAGAAAAGAGCAAGAGTCCAGGAGCACCTTAAAGACTAACATAATATGTGGCAGGGGAGGAGCTCTTGTGAGTCACGGCTCACTTCCAAGATGGGTAGCCCTGTTAGTCTGTCTGTAGCAGTAGAAAAGAGCAGGAGTCCAGGAGCGCCTTGAAGACGAATACAATTTGTGGTCGGGAAGGAGCTTTCGTGAGTCACAGCTCATTTCTTCATCATCTAAATCAGTATCTGAAGAAGTGAGTAGTGACTCCCAAAACCTCCTGCCCTGCCAACAAATTTTGTTAGTCTTTAAGGCGCCCCTGGACTCTTGCTCTTTTCTACTGCTACAGACAGACTGAGGCCCAATTTACACCTCCCCTCTGAAGTAGTTTGACAGACTGAGGCCCAATTTACACCTCCCCTCTGAAGTAGTTTGACAGCTGTCTTTTCTTACACTCATTTCATGCTGGTTTCAAATTTCACTCCCTGGGTCTGAAGAGTACTAAGCAACAGGATCTGTTTAAAGCAGTATAATGCTAGCTTGACCACAGGAGGGCAATTAGCAAATGTAAACAGTAATTTTTAAACTAGAACAAGTATGGCTCGAAACTAGAAACAGGTATAGACTCTTTTTTTAAAAACTAGAATGATTCCAGCGGGAAAGTCAGATGTAGATTTGACCTAACACGGCTACCCATCGTGGAAGTAAACAGTGACTCACAAAAGCTCATACCATGCCACATATTGTCTACTCAGGCTGGCAGTGGGCCCAAGGGTGTAGACTTTCTAATTTCCCGGGGTGTGTGTGCTGTGGCTGGGCCAGAGACATTACAGGCCAGTGTCTCCAGGGGAGGCTCAGCATGTCCTGGAAAATTTCAGGGGGGGGGCTCCAGCTCCCCAGCCCCCCTGAAGTTGACGCCTATGGCAGTGGCTTCCCAAGTGTCTCAGGCAGAGGTCTTTCGCATCACCAACTGCTCTGCCCTTTCTAACTAGAGATGGTGGAGATCAAACCTGGGACCTTCTGCATGCAAAGCAAATGCTCTGCTCCTGAGCCACGGCCCCACCCAGACCCAGCTTTCCCAAGAATCAGTCTAGCACACTGCATCACGTTAGCTATTTTCCCTACACATTTAGAGAAGAAGAGGAGATTGGATTTATACCCTGCCCTTTACTCCCTGAAGGAGTCTCAGAGCGGTTTACAATCCCTTCCCTACAACAGACACCTTGTGAAGTAGGTGGGGCTGAGAGAGCTCTTTTGAGGACTGCTCTTGAGAGAACAGCTCTGAGAGAACTTGTGACTGACCCAAGGTCACACCAGCAGGAGTGGACTGCTGGACCTCCTGATGGCACCTGGGTTTGATTCAGTGTAGGGCGGCTTCATGTGTGTGCCAGAGGGTGTTGTGATGGCCACAGGAATAAACAGCTTGAAAAGGGGATTGGACAGATTCATGGAGGAGAAGTCTATCAATGGCTACTAGCCATGGTGACTGAGGGGAACCTCCACATCTAGAGGCACTAAGCATCTGAATCCCAGAGCCAAGAGGCAACATCAGGAGAAGGCCTCGGCCTCTATGCCCTTTTTCTGGTCCTCCATATTGGTTGCGACCACGCGCACAATTTGCCCTGACATAGGCGCGAATGCCGGGCGGATTGAAGGAGCGCAATCAGACAACCACATCTGGGAAGTGCCCCACAGCCTTTGGCAACCCATTTTCCTCTGCCACAGAAGCGGAGTAAAAAAACACCTCGGAAAGTCCTGTAGCAAACGGGTTGCTACGGGCCACAGAAGGACTTTCCTGTGTCAGATCACCCCAGTGCACTCCCATGGTGTCGGGATCGTCTGATCAGGCTATCCCAACTCCTTGCTGTTGTCCCCCCATCGCAGTATGCTCATCAGCACACACCCCCCGCACACTCCATAGGGAGACCTCAGTGTGGTGGTGTGATTCATCGATTCCTCGTGTAAGCGCATTGGGAATAAATGGTAACCCCCCCCCCAAAACCTGACACACCCGTGGTTGTGTCTGATCACGCAGTGGCGGGCTGTGTCCGCATCAACAAAAATCCATGTGATCGTGCAGCTGCGGGTCAACTTACACCAGAGGAAATAGTCATTAACTGGTTGGCCACTGTGTGAGGCAGGATGCGGGACTAGATGGATTGTTGGACCGATTTCCCACTAGCGCTGCCCTGGCGTTCTTCCTCCATTTGCCTCAGTGCTGTGCTTGAATTTCACACTATTTGCCACGGGGCGCATTTTGACCCGCGGCTCTGCCCGATCTTCCCTGTGGCTTCAGTAATCCTCAAAAAACAGGTCTGATGCAACCGGCCTCTTCTGGCATTCTTACGTGTGACTTTTCTTTGCTGCCAAGGTTTCAAGAGGCTTTTGATGAACAAGGAAGGAAGGCAAATGGTGTTTTAAGGAATGGTCTTCGGAATAATTTAACCCTAAAAATTTAAACATGTTTTTGAATGGGGGAAAAATATACTCAGAGAAATGTGTTTCCTAAATCAACTTCTCTCCCCCCCACCCCCTTTGCAGGCTTGGACTTTTAATGTGGGAACACCACCACCTACTGTTGAAATTGAAAACTGATCTCAAAAATATACAGTGGTGATGAGATCATTTGCCCTGGGATTGAAGGCATAGCTTTTATTAAGAACATCAGAAGAGTTTTTGCTGGATCAGCCCAGTGGTCCATCTAGTCCAGCATCCTGTTTCACTCAGTGGCCCCAACCAGTTCCTCTAGAAGGCCAACAAAAGGACACAGAGGCCGAGGCCTTCTTTAGAACGTCAGAAGAACCCTGCTGGATCAGACCAGTGGTCCATCTAGTCCAGCATCCCGTCTCACACAGTGGCCCCAACCAGTTCCTCTCAAGGGCCAACAACAGGGCACAGAGGCCGAGGCCTTCCTAAAAACATTAGAAGAGCCCTGCTGTATCAGACAAGTGGTCCATCTAGTCCAGCTTCCTGCCTCACACAGTGGCCAACCAGTTCTGCTGGATGGCCAACAACAGAGCACAGAGGCTGAGGCTTTCACTGAAGAGTCCTGCTGGATCAGACCGTTGGGCCATCCAGTCCAGCATCCTGTCTCACACAGTGTCCAACCTGTCTCACACAGTGTTCCTCAAGAGGGCCAACAACAGGGCAGAGAGGCTGAGGCCTTCATCAGAACATAAGGAGAGCCCAGCTGGATCAGACCAGTGAGGGTCCATTTAGTCCAGACTCCTGTCTCTCACAGTAGTCAGTTAGTTGTCCCGCAGGCCCAACAAACAGGGGACAGAGGCCGAGGCCTTTTCCTGGTATTGCCTCCGAGCAAGGGTACTCAGAGCTTTGCTGCCTTGGAATGCAAAGGGTTATTCTGCACTCTTTCTTGCTTCTTTTTTTAAAAAAGGTCCACCGTAATACTCAAACAGATGACTTATAAAACAAATGCTCTGTGAGGTCAGAAAACCAAGCCCTGTGAGGAAAGGCTGAGGGACTTGGGAAGGTTCTGCCTGGAGGCGAGGAGGCCGAGGGGGGACAGGATGGCTCCCTTGAACTATTTGAAGAAGGGCTGTCACTTGGAGGAGGGCGAGGAGCTGTTCCTGTTGGCAGCAGGGGAGAGGACTGGCAACCGTGGGTTTAAATCAAGGGTCAGAAGGTACTGGCTGGATCTTAGGAAAAACTTCTTTACAGTCAGAGTTGTACAACAGCGGAATCAGCTGCCTCGGGAGGTGGTGAGCTCCCCCTCCCTGGCCGTCACTTGTCAGGGATGCTCTAGGCTGATCCTGCAATGAGCAGGGGGTTGGAGTGGGTGGCCTCTATGGCCCCTTCCAACTCTGCGAGTCTGTGATGCTATGAAAAGGGGCTTGCTGTAATAATGGCACATTTTCCTTGTCACCCGACAGATCCAAGCTGAGTATCAACAAACACCTTAACAACGTCGAAAGTAGCCTATTTTAAGAGGAAATATGCAGAAGAAGAAGATTTACATCAAGATTACCAGGAGTATTTTCCAAAAGTGAGTGTGCTTCGGAACTGAAGAACGGAAATGATCAAATGCCGTTTTTATTTATTTATTTATTTCGATTTTTTTTTTTTTAAAATCCCGCCTTGCTCACAAGCAGGCTCAAGGCGGCGTATAACAGTTAAAATCGAATAAAAAACAGATGCACTAACAGTGCAATAAATTACATTAAAATTACATAATCTCAGTATAAATACAAAGTACAGATGCATAGAGGTGGCGGTTGCTGTATGATGGTTCCATATAGCCAGCATCCAATATTGTTCTTACACGGGCCATGATTGTTCAGATGTAATCATCAGTGCCGGCTCCTAATCGAAAGCCTGGTGGAAAAGCTCAGTTTTACAGGCCCTGCAGAATTGTACAAGGTCCCACAGTGCCCTGATGTCTTCTGGGAGCTCATTCCAGCAGTGTGGAGCCACCACTGAGAAGGCCCTGGCTCTGGTGATGGCAATTTATGTGTAAGAAGTAGATCACAAACCTAGGTCTTTACATCAAAGTATTTCCAGCCATGTCATTTAAATAAACCCGTCTAAAAATTATCAGAATTCTTATACAATACCGGAGAACATGCCCTGATCGAAGCTCAGACCAGCTAGTACTGAGGGAAAACAGAACTTCAGTGATTAGCAGTGAAGTTTTTTCAGGCCTTCAGCATCAATCATGGTGAGGTTTTTCATACATATGTTCTCACAGCATTCCAGAGAAGGGTAGGAGCTGGAGCTCAGTGGAAGAACCTCTGCTTTGGATGCAGAAGGTTCCAGGTTCAATCCCTGGCATTTCCAGTTAAATGGACCAGGCAGTAGGTGATGTGAAAGATCTCCCCCTAGGGTTGCTAGGTAACCCCTGCCAACCAACATGACGTAGGGGTGGGAGAAGAACATAAGAGAAGCCATGTTGGATCAAGCCAGTGGCCCACCCAGTCCAACACTCTGTGGCACACAGTGGTCCAAACTCAGGGGTCAACAGGAGGGCCAGAACTCCAGAAGCTGTCCCGCTGTTACTCCTCAAGCACCAAGAAGACAGAGCATCACTTGCCCCAGACAGAGGGTTCCATCTAGACTCTGTGGCTAAGAGCCACTGATAGACCTCTGTTCCATATGTTTATCCAGTCCCCTTTTGAAGCTGCCTATGCTTACAGCTGCCACCACTTCCTGTGGCAGTGAATTCCACACATTAATTACTCTTTTGGTGAAGACCATTTATCTGTTCTAAGCCTACTGCTCATCAATTTCATCAAGAGCTCATGAGTTCTTGTATTGTGAGAAAGGGAGGGAAGAACTTGTTTCTCTACCTGCTCTGTCCCATGCATAGTTTTGTAAACCTCTGTCGTGTCACCCCTCAGTCGTCTTTTCTCTGAGTGAAAGAACCTAAGCCTCTTTAACCTTTCTTCCTTTCTTCATAGAATAGGTATCCCCCTTAATCATTTTAGTTGCCCTTTTCTGTACCTTTTCCAATGCTGTAATATTTTTTTGAGGTACAGTGACCAGAAGTGTACACAGTATTCTATTGGACCCCCCCCCCCCCCAGTTAGGATTTCTGAAAAATCCTGTATCCAAATACCAAATCAGTATTTGGATCCGGGATTTTTCAGGCATCCCATTTTTTTTTCTGGGTCCGATAGACCTGAACCGAAAAATACCGTTAAAAAATTGCACACCGCTAGTCGCGCCACCTGCCTAAACTCAGAAGGCAAGGGCACCTAAAACAGAGCCTCTGGAGGTGACTGTAGTGGTCAGGCAGGTTCATAGGTGAGTAGGAGGTCCTTCAGGTATGTTAATCCCAAACCATATAGGGCTTTGAAGGTCAAGACCAGCACTGAAAGATATTGGACATACTATACCAACAGATGACTGGTCTAAGATTTGGAAATCAGCAAAATACATGCGATCTATTCCATATAAAGAAAATATATTTAAATTATTCCATCGATGGCACTGGTCACCAGATAAGATTGCCAAGTGTTTCCTGAATTTTTCTAACAAATGTTGGAAATGCAAGACTAACGTAAGGTCTTACTTTCATATATGGTGGAGATGTGATAAAGTGAATAGTGCAGAACGCTGCAGCCAGGCTGCTGATGGGTCTTTCGATGAGGCGCCACGCCCAGCCTGTGCTGAGGGCGCAGCCCTGGCTGCCTATAGCGTACCGGATCCGGTTCAAGGTGCTGGTTTTAACCTTTTAAGCCCTATATGGTCTGGGGCCTGCCTACCTAAGGGACCGCCTTTCCCCGTATATACCCCAGAGAGCACTGCGGTCAGGCACGCAACATCGCCTGACCCTTCCGGGCCTGAGGGAGCCCAGGTTGGCAACCACCAGGTATAGGGCCTTTTCGGTGGCGGCTCCCCACTGGTGGAATGAGCTCCCGAAGACCATCAGGACCCTGCGGGACCTTTTGCAGTTCTGCAGGGCCTGCAAAGCGGAGCTCTTCCGCCAGGCTTTTGGAGCCACCGGCGGAGGGAATGGCCCTTAGCAGGTGGCTTGGTGAGCCACCTTAGAACATCTGTGGTGGGAGCCTCCTGGCCGGAAACAAGTAGGATGCTGCTTTGGTGGTGGTTTATTATTCGCTGCCATCTGCTCGATTTTATTGTTAAGTTATATTTTAATGTGATTTAAAATTTTATATGTTGCTCATTTTAACCCTGTATGTTCTTGATTTTATGTTGTTAGCCGCCTAGAGCCGGCTTTGCTGGCTAGGCGGGATATAAGTCAGAATAAATAAATAAATAAAAATGTTGGAATAAGGTTTTAACATTAAGAAATACTTAATGTTAATCTACCAATTATACCTGAGATCTTTCTTTTAAATATACTACCAGAAAATCTGAATGTCAAAGAAGAGAAACCAGTCGTTATTTACATTCTAACAGCAACTAGAATATTAATTGCTAAATATTGGAAAACCGAGAAAATCCCATCTAGAGAAGAAATAGTGATGAAACTTTTAGAGTTGGCGGAAATGGATAGGCTGCATATTGTTTGTGCTAATTTAAATGAAAACATTTATTGGAAAAGATGGAACAGAGTGCATGAGTGGATAAGTTGTACAATGTAGTATCAGACTCAAAATATAAAAATGTAATAGAATGAAATAACTGTATCATATAAAACTGAATAAAACATAATTTTTTAAAAAAATACCAGCACCTTGAATTGTACCCGGAAACAAATCGGGAGCCCGTATAGATGGACCAAGATTGGACTTTTGTGGTCCCTATGACCCACTCCAGTCAACATCCTGGCTGCAGGGTTATACATATGTTGTATATACAAATGAGATTTCTATATCCAGAAAGGCTGTACAAATTACTTATGAAGGGAGTAAAATGTGCTAAACAAATCATTAATATCAGCAAAACTATCATTAATACCAGCAACACAAATCTATGACCTGAAACCAGTGGAGTGTGAGGTAGTATGGTGCAATTGTCTGCCAGACCAATAACAGGGAGTTCTGGGTTCAAATCCCCATTCTGTCATTGAGTTGATTGGAGCAACCTAGGCCAATCACACTCTCTCAGTCTCAGCCTTCCTGTCTCCCAGGATTGCTGTTGGGAGGATAAAACGGAGAACAGGAGAACCGTGAATGTCATCACTCTGAGTTCCTTGGAGGGAGGGCAGGAGAAGGAAATGGAAACTATTGATAATGACAACCTTCAGAATTGAAAAAAGACATCTCTAAGTGACAGGCTAGACTGTGTGTTGGGGCTGTATATCCAGCATTGGCCGTGGTTAAAATGAGTTCTCCGCGTTGTCACATTACTAATCACTTTAATATCTTTTACCATCTTAGCACCTGATATTACCTGAAGATCGAACTTGTATTCTGAAACTATCTCTGCAGAAACTTCAGTTTCTTGAAGACCCCGAGGTCTACCTCCGCCGGTCTGTGTTGATCAACAACTTGCTGCGGAAGATCCACCTGGAAACGGAGCGCGAACGCTATGAGTACTTTAAGGGGTCCCCGTGCTGTAGGACTGCCTATTCTGATACGAGAAAACGGCTGAAGGTCATGGTGCAAGAATGTCGCGCGCAATCCCTTTATTACGAAGAGCTCCACTCGTATCATATTGTGCCTTATCCGACGGAGAATGCCATTTACGGAATGGGCTACTCAAGCGGCCATTTGGAGCAAAATCCACAGTTGCTTATTTATAAAATGAAGTAAGGTAGCCTTTTCCCCCAGAGCTGTGGATTGTTTTAGTTTCCAAACATCGGAGAGAGCTTCGTAGCGTGCTACGCCGAAAGGCTAGTTACGGAAGTAGGGGAGTTATCAAAGCTACGAGTCAACTTCAGCTCTACTGGGGAATGCATTGGTAATGGTATTTGGTCCGCGGGGAGCCTGCTTCTCTGCAGAAGGAACTTGGTGTCCATACAAAATTGGTGCAATAGGAAAGATTTATCATGAGTAGAGCGGCCTTGTGTGCAATGATCCTTGGCTTTTTTTTCCAGTTCTCTGTCTGTATATATTTGAACTAACTTTAGCATCTTGACCTTATTATCCTTTTTTTTTTAAAAAAGAGAAAATAAATAGAGAGTTAAGAGATGGAATTGCTCATGAGGTTTTGGTAAACGGGGGTTCCTTCCCAAGAAGGGTCGAGAAACACGCTTTCTTTACCGAATTATTTGGCAGCGAAGGATTCTGCTCCACGAAACAGTGTTGATTCATTGATTTTTATGGCTTTTGGATGTTTAGCAGCATTAAATGTTCTGAGGCTGGAATGCATAGAGATTCACTCACCCACTTTGCCCCCCAAGCTTAGTTTCTATTTTGGTTGTTACTGGATTTATTAGGGAAGCAACGGTCTGAAGGTGGGCAACCAGAAAGACTTATTTGTTTGGTAGCGGCTGCTTTTATAGCTTGATTTAAATCCTCTCCAGTTTCCTGATGTGTTAAAACATTGTCAGTATTAATGCTTCGTCAGGTAATTGTGTGTGTGTGTGTATGCGCGTGTGCACGCATGTCTGATTTTGGGAAAGTATATTTGCTCCATTTGGTGAACCCTGCATTAGAGGCGAGTATACTTGGTTTTGCTTGCATTCTTGCTGTGGTATTACGCATCCAGTTGGGAGTTTGTGAAGTTCGTTTTAATAATCCTCTGGCTTGTCCGGTGAAGAAAGCAGTCCGGCGATTGGCAGAGATCGGTGATAAATGCTCTAGCTGCCAAAGTTACGTTCTGAAAATGCCAAAGAGAAGAAGGACAATAAGAGTGCATGGAGCTCAAAGTAAGGAATGGACTAAATCCCGGATACACTGCAGATGGATATTAGTTTTATAGCACTTTACCCAAAGAATCCTGGGAACTGTAGTCTGCCAAGGCAATGTGATTTCTCAATTGAAAATCCCTCCTCTCTTCCCCCTTTAAACTACAGTTCTCAAGATTCTCTTGGAAAATGGGAATGACCGTAGAACCAGTTTGTCTGTAGTGCAGATAGGTCCTGCCACTTGGCAAAGTTTCTGCTCTAGCGTGATATTCATATTATATAGATCTTCAGAAAATCTGCTTGCACATTTCTCTTGCCTGACTCCAAGAAAGTGGTCTTGTGCCCTTCTGTGGCTCCCGCTATATTTCAGTTTGACCGACGGCAAACGAACATCCTGGCAGATCATCCTCCGTAGGATGCCATTCCATGTTAGTTTGCAGCAAAGGGAATCTATTTCCCATTGCGTCGTCCGTGTCTAATGATAAAAGTGCTTCAAGAACTAGAGTGCAGTCCTGAACCGATCTATTCAAGAAGTTAGGATCCGTATAGGGCTTACTTCCAGGGAAATGTTCGTAGGATTTCAGCCATATCGACCGAATTTTTATCAGGGTGACCTCTAATCGGCCAAAGGAAGGTTTGCATCATTCTTTTGCAAGGGTGGGAAATATTGTTCCTAAATATGAATTAAAAGACCATTGACATAGCCAGCTCAGTGAAGCTCAGATGAGCGTCATGATCCAGGCTTTTCTTCCGGGGGAATGTGCCGAAATGGAGTTCTGGAACCTTTTCGACGAAATTCTTTTTGAAGTGTTTAAAAGTCCGTGAGTTTTCAGTATGTGGGTTGAAAACTTCATTTCCCTCTTGAGAGTGCCGGCAACTTTCCCCCCTCCCCCTCAAAAGCCCTGATCATGATTCCAGTGAGGGTGTGCATCCAGATATATGTGGGCAAGATCTTTTTTTTGGTGGGTATTCATGTGTGTGTGTGTGTGTGTGTGCTTGCATGCCTGGGAGTCATGGTGACTTCTGGTGACTCATAGTGGGGTTTGGACATTTTCAGAGAGGTGTCTTGATATTTCCTGCCTCTGCCTCCCAGCCCTGATATTCCTTAGTGGTCTCCCACCCAAGAACTTGCCAGGGTTGGCCCTGCATAGATTCAGAGATCTGATGAGATCGGTCTTGCCTGGGCTATCCAGGTCAGGGGGCAAGATCTTGATTCCCCATGCTAATCAGCCTTGTCGGATCAGGCATGTGTGCATTAATTGGCTTAGGAAGTGTAACCTGGAAAAGGAGAAAATGATATACTGGAAGTGAGAAGAGCAGCTGGAGATATTTTATGTTATGGATGAAAAGGAATATTATTTACTGTCATTTCATTTTATTGTAAAAAAAATAAACCAACAGCCCGGCACCCCAAGCTATTGATCAGGAGTAGTTGCACTGAAACCGGCTGAGTCCCAGATGATATCGACCGGTCGTCGCATGTGTGTGTACATTACTTGACAGGGCGCCTCTAGATTATTCACCACTTGATTACTTTTTGTAGTTTTGCAGAGCCAGTCTGCTGCAGTGGTTAGGAGCAGGTTTTGATTCCCCTCTCCTCCCCATGCAGCACTTCAAGTCTGTGTTTGTTGGTGGTGAAGACGGAGGCCCAGAAGTTGGGGGGAGCTTCTGGTGAGAAGTTAATGGTACCTAATGACACTGGCAGAGAGATATTCCGAGAAACTACAGGGGTTCTTTACTCTCATTCACTCAGGACACATCCGGAACAGATTTTAGCAGATATTAAATGTGTGTGGGCTTTCCTGTAGTCTTATTCTTGTCACATGCGTGTCCATGTTGCTTTCCCCCCTTTTCTGCATGTATTTTGCTCCTTCTAGTGGTTGCTTTGATATTACATCGCTATCTCCAGCTTATTTCCCTGAGCTTGAAACTATCCTGGAGATAGTTGCCCCAGAAGGTCGGACCAGAACCAATGGGTTGGAATTAAATCAAAAGAGTTTTCGGCTAAAGAACTTCCTGAAAGTTAGAGCGGTTCCTCAGTGGAACAGGCTTCCTGGGGAAGTGGTGGGCTCTCCTTCTTTGGAAGTTTTTCAGCAGAGGCTAAATGGCCATCTGACAGCCATGCTGATTCTGTGAAATTAGGCAGCTCAGGAGAAGGAGGGCAGGAAGGGTTGTTTCAGTGCTCAGTTCTCGTGGCCCTTTCTTACACGTCCAGGGAAATGCTGATCGCCAATTTGGGACCAGGAAGCAATTTTTCTCCAGGCCAGTTTGGCCGGGGATCCTGGAGGTTTTTTGCCATCTTCTGGGCATGGAGCAGAGTTCACTGGGGTGTGTGTGGGGGGGAGATATTTGTGAATTTCCTGCATTGTGCAGGGGGTTGGACTAGATGAGACACTGGAGGTCTCTTTCAGCTCTTTGATTCTATGATACAGTGATATAATATTGAAGCAACCACGAGAGGGAGCAACACACATGTGGAAAAGGAAAAAAAGAAGCAATACAGGCACACGTGATGAAAATAAGAGTGCAGAAAAATTGTGAGGTGAGATTGAGAGACCTACCAATTTAATCAAGGGGCCACTGAAAATTCTGTGTGAAACCTTTGTTCAGTTAATCGCATCATGAAATCAGCTTAATGCTACAGCCCTAATAGACAGTATTAATAATGTGTTAAAGAAAGATCAGTTATTCTTGGGAATGCGTAGGCTTGCACTGAAACATTGTGGTTGTTAGGAGGTGTTATGCTACTCGACTGAAGTGACTGCGTGCTTGTTGTACAATTGACAACAAAATTTGGACCTATTTGACATCTGCCTGAAAGGTTTTTATGGTTTTTTTTTAAAAAAAACCCGGAACGGTAGAAAAAAAGAAATAGATGTGTTTTAAAATATATACAAATATATATAAATTTATGTATATGTGCATGGTCTTACTAATAAAGTTCTATTTCTATTGATACGTGTGTGCTTTCATTAGTGCTTCAAGTAACCCATGGTGGATCTATAATGCGAGTTTTATTGCTCTGATCAAAAGCCCCTTGTATACTCCTGGTTGCAAATGTCAATTGCTGATGCATTTCAATGGAAACAGTGGGTTTTCACAATCAGAGTAATGCATTGGAACAGAAGCCTCTTCCTGCTCAGGAGAAACACTGAGCCCTGTGTTTTGTGTCATGGAAAATTCTCAGTCAAAACTATTCCATGTGGATTTCTTGGGTTTGGTGACTTTTGCAATCTGAGTTTAACAACCAGTCAAGCACTGACAACTAGGAATGTGCAGATCAAACAAACAAGCAAATAAATAAATCAGCCCCTCACCTGGATAGCCCAGGCACGCTTGATCTCGTCCGGTCTTGGAAGCTAAGCAGGGTCGACTCTGGCAAGCGATGTTCCCTCTAATCTGTGGAGTCTCGTGAGCAAAAATTCTGCTTGGTGAGCTACTACTGGCATTCAAGTTGTGAGCGAGCAATTTGGCTACTATGTAAATTAGTTTGCTCTGGAGCCATCCTTCCTGAGCTAAGACAAAAATGTGTGAGCTGGAGGCTAAAGAGCTGTGAGCTAGCTCACACACTAACTCAACTTAGAGGGAACACTGCTGGCAAGTACTTGGATGGGAGACCTCCTTGGAATACCAGCAGTCGGGAGGCGGGGCCAGGCTTTATTCAGCCACCTCTCTGAATATCCTCCAGGTCCCCAGTAGGGGTCAGTCGCCAGAGGTCAACATGTCTTCCAGGTGCGCGCACGCACACACGAACACGAAAATACAACACCCTCCCAAATCAGTATTTTTCAGGTCAAGATATCAGGGGGCTGAAAAATATTGCTATTCCCGGTTTCCCCAGGCTCAAAATACTGGTTTGGTATTCAGATCCAGATTATTTTCGGGGGGATTCTGGTATTTTTTTGGCTCCATGATTCCCTATGGAGAATCTTTCCGGGGGGCTGGAGGGCTGTTTTCAATGCTACTCGTACCAAAATTGTAGCTGAGCTTCTGGTCCCTATCCTTTAAATACCCCAAACTTATTTATTTATTTATTTATTTATTTCATGTAATTTATATCCCGCCCTCCCCGCCATAAGGCGGGCTCAGGGCGGCTAACAACATATCCACATATACATAATTTAAAACGTTTAAAACATTAAAGCATATAAACCAACATAATATCATACAGATGGCGTATCATCAAATTCAGAGCAGCACTCGAGTGCCACCTTAAAACAGCTACAAACTGGCAGGTGAAATTGGTCCAGGGCCAGATGTAGATCTCAATACTGGGCGGCCTCTACCCGAAAGCCTGGTGGAAGAGCTCCGTCTTGCAGGCTCTGTCTTGCAGCCTGGTGGAAGAGCTCCGTCTTGCAGGCCCTGCGGAACTGTAAATAGTCCCGCAGGGCCCTGATGTCATCCGGGAGCTCATTCCACCAGTACGGGGCCGCCACAGAGAAGGCCCTGGACCTTGTACTCACCAGCCGAGCCTCCTTTGGCCCTGGGAGGGTCAGACGATTTTGGGAACCAAACCATAGTGCTCGCTGGGGAACATATGGGGAGAGGCGGTCCTTCAAGTAGATAGGTCCCGAGCCATATAGGGCTTTATAGGTAAGCACCAGCACCTTGAACCTTATACCTTATTGAACTTCAAGTGAATTGGACTAAGAGGTCCAATTTGATTGCCCCCCCCCCCCAGTTCTCCAATGATTTGTACAGGGGGGAAATGTAAAACCTGAGAATTGACACCAATGTACAACCAGAGAATAACCTAAGCCAAACCTAATAGGAACTCTGCTGCAAGCCTAGCAAATGTAAAACCAGAGACTAAAGCCAATGTACAATCGAAGAATATACAGCAAGGCCAAACCCGACAATGCACCACAAGGCGCAAACATGACACAAAACAACCTGGGCCATGGAAGCAAATCTGCAAGGTCAACAAAAACAAATCTAAGACAAATCAACCCGACAAATCGATGCCAAGCCCCGGAAGGCACAAACACTCGGCGGGAAACTGTCCTGAGAGACTTCAGACACTGGCTCTTGACACCCGTGTTCTCTCTAAGCTGAGTTAGTGTGAGCTAGCACACAGTTTTTCAGCCTCCGGCTCACACATTTTAGTCTCGGCTCAGAAAGGACTGCTCTGGAGCAAGCTAATTTATGCAGCGGCCAAATCGCTCGCTCACAACTTTAATGCCAACAGCTCACAAGGTAGAATTTTTGCTCACAAGACTCCGCAGCGTAGAGGGAGCATTGATTCAGTTAATCCCAGATACTTCCAGGATTTTCCAGGACCTATTTACTGGTATTCCAGAAAATCTCAGAAACCATCTGAAGAACTGAATGTATCTGAAAAATACAGATAAGGTATTTTTCAAATATATACTTGGTTCAGATATATCTGAACCCACATCTCTACTGACAACATCTCAAGGTCCAAATCTTAGAAATAATTCCCACAAATCCTTCCTTCCTGCTTTATTTATGACTGTCGGAGGTCTTTGGACACTTTATTGCATTCAGGCAAGGATAGGGTTGCCAAGTCTTCGGAACTCACTGGCGGGGGGGAGTCCTCCTCCGGCTGGGAGTTCCTCCTGGTACGCGCACGAAGCATGCACGCCCAGCGACGTCACCGGAAGTGACGTCAGCATGTTGGGGGCGTTGCCAGGGCGACGCTCTGGCAATCGCCCCAAAACTCTATGGTATCATAGAGTTTTGGGGCGATTGCCAGAGCGTCACCCTGGCAACGCCCCCAACATGCTGACGTCACTTCCGGTGACGTCATTACGTCGTCCTCGCTGGACGACTTCGGGGGTGGGGTTCTCCCCGCCGGCCAAATCCTGGCCGGCGGATCGGGAACCCCTTTGGTGGGGGATCTCCCGGCCCCCGGGCTGACTTGGCAGCCCTAGGCAAGGAGGATTGGCCTGCTGAGTTTATTTATGTACGTGAATGCCTTGTCATCAGCACCTGTGAACGCAACTGCTGTGATGTTATTGCAATATTGCAATATTGATTTATGATATGCCATGAGCGCACATGTTTATATTTGAGGACATTGTATGTGTTTTGGGTTGTGGACCACCAACTCAATGTAGACACTAATTTTAAAATTTAAAATTTATTCAATATATTCTATATATTCTCTGCTCAGACATTTCAAGTGTATATCATCTTTGATGGTCTTCCCTTAGTGTTTCCTGCTGTTTCGCACCTGAAGGATGGCAACCTTGGGTCTGTAGTAATACAGCCCAAGAAGAATGCACTAGATGTCTTCTCTACTTGGTGATTGATTTTAAGACACGGACAAAGTAGGGACCATTATGGTCCCTGCAGAAAGGTAGGAGGTGCGGAGAAATCAGCATTGGTAGTGAAACAGGAAACTTCGGTCTTGATTCAGTCCAGGTGGAGCCGCAAAATACATTCAGAAAACAAAGTGCCATAACACCTGTAGAAGGAATGAGATTTCAAATGCAGTGTCCTACTGCTACAAACTCATGATCCAGCAGAATACCCAAAATGATTGCTTAACTCATAGCATTTCTACGGTAAAAGCCTAATGCCAAACATCAGCTCAAAAGGCAAGGTCCGGCCCATAGTATTTGAAAGCTAAAGGTGCAATGCCATAAATCAGTACAAGATATACAGGATCAGACTAATTAGGGTGGAATCTCATTCCAATTTATGAGTAATAGGATCATTTGACCCTTCGGTGGGTGTTAATTGCACTTAGTTTTCTGAGTGTATCTTGTGTTATATTTTGTAATCTGGTAATTTGTATTTTGTGCTAAAGTTATCTGTTTACCAATTCATATCAATATAACGAACAACAAGAAGAAGAAGACAGTGACATTGGGGAAGGCTTTGGCCTCGGTGCCCTGCTGTTGGAGGAGGAGGAGGAGGAAGAAGAAGAAGAAGAAGAAGAGGAGGAGGAGGAGATTGGATTTATATCCCACCCTTCACTACCGAAAGGAGTCTCAGGGCAGTTTACAATCTCCTTTCCCTTCCCCTCCCCACAACAGACACCCTGGGAGGTAGGTGGGGCCGAGAGAGCTCTTTTGAGAACTGCTCATGAGAGAACAGCTCTGAAATAGCTTGTAACTGACCCAAGGTCACTCCAGCAGCTGCATGTGGAGGAGTGGGGAATCAAACTCGGTTCTCCCAGATCAGAGTCTGCGCTCCTAACCACGACCCCAGACTGGCTCTCCATTATCTTTCAAAGTTTTTTCTTAGTTAATTTTCCACAGTTGTGGTTGTATTTTGGTTGCTCTATATTCGTGATACTCCTTTGTGGTATTTGTAATCTGGTAATTCGTATTTTGTATTAAATGTATCTGTTTACCCATTCATATCAATATAACTTTGTATAAAATATAACAGTATTTCCCAGAGCTTTTCCTGAGTCAATTTTAATGGTTGAGACTCCTGGAGAGCTGCTGCCAGTCTGAGTAGACAATCCTGGCCTTGATGGACCAAGGGTCTGAATCAGTATGATGTCGCTTCCTGTGTGTATCTCACTGATGTGGCTGCCCTGCTGTGAAGTGAAAAGACCTCTGTTTTCCTCTAGATGGTGATGTTGCACCAAGATGCTTAGGGACATTCATAGGCATAAACTACGGGGGGGGGGGGGGCTCGGAGGTTCGGGCCACCCCTGAAATTTCCTGGGGGGACTGAGCCCCCCGGCGAAACAGAGTGCCTGCCGTCGCCTCTCCCCCCGCCTCCCTGGGCCCTTTCTAGCCCGCTGGCTGGCTGGCTGGCTGCCGCCGCCAGAGCCTCTTTCTTCCCGCCCACCCAGCTCCCCTGTACCCACTCCTCCCTCCCTCCTTCCTTCCCTCTCCCTCCTGGGGCTCCGGGCAAATGCCCAACCTGATAGCAACACCCTGAAGTGATGCCATCGTGCTGGGCACGTTGCCAGGGTGACGCTCTAGCAATTGCCCCCAAACTCTATGGTAGTATACAACCCTCATTGGATATGCGGCTCAATAAATTATGGGAATAAGTTATGGGAAGATAAATTATGGGAATAAGTTATGCTCCCTAGAAGCTATGCACTCCAAATTCCTCAGAAGCATATTTGGTGTCCCCCACTGAACACCAAACACAATTCTTCGAATAGAGTTTGGGCAGGTATCACTAGAGGCGTGTAGCTGGTAGGAGGAGGAGGAGGAGGAGATTGGATTTATAACCCACCCTTCATTACCCAAACGAGTCTCAGAGTGGCTTACCATCTCCTTCCCTTCCTCTCCCCACAACCTGTGAGGTAGGTGGGGCTGAGAGAGCTCTTTCGAGGACTGCTCCTGAGAGAACAGCTCTGAGAGAACTTGTGACTGACCCAAGGTCACACCAGCAGCTGCATGTGGAGGAGTGGAGAATCCAACCCAGTTTCCCCAGATTAGAGTTCGTGCTCCTAACCACGACATGAAACTAGCTCTCTGGTATCTGGTAAAACGCCTTTGGCTTAGGCTAAACTTTACTCCATCTGGATTAACCCCCTTAACTCTTTCAGACACCTACCACTCAGGCTGGATGGATGCTGCTGAGAACAAATTACAATTCTATGGCTTTTCCTCTTCAGCAATTTGTCACCTTGGGCCCTCGGGAGTCAAAGAAATATCAAAACAATGAATCTGGGACACATCTCTCCAAGCTGATATAGCCTGGGCACGCCTTTATCCGGCGGTGGGGGATTACACCCAAAACCTCTGTGCCAGCAAACGACCTCTTTCACCACGGAACTCCCAAATGTGGCAGAGCCTTCACTCTGGCTCAGATTAATCTTCTGCCATCAGCGCTTTTAGAAGGGAGATACTCGCACCTTCCATACTCCGGAGCGCCTTTCCTTCAGCCAATCTGGCACAGTCGAAACAGTTGAACATGTGTTATTACAATTTAATTTTCTATAAGCTCCGTATACAGCTTACCCCGATTCTATTCACATTCCTGTTGGAGTGGGCAACTCAGCATGTCTCGACATGGGGGGGGGGCGTGCTACATCGTTCTAAGGGTGTCCAGGTGTTATCTCCTTGAATGGGATGCCTCTCTTAGGCTGCAGTCACATGGCCCCTTTAAATCCGAGAGGGCTCCTGGATTTAAAGGGGCCGCATTTTTCTACTGCTGCAGAAGTGGCCATGGTGGGAACAGCGGCGGTAACCCGGCGGTGGCCGCTGAAGAGGCCGCCGCTGAAGAGGCAGCGGCGGCAGCGGTGGCGGAAATGGCAGCGGTGGCTGAAGAGGCGGGAACGGTGGCGGCTGAAGAGGTGGCAGCAGCCGCTGAAGAGGCGGGAACGGCGGCAGCGGGAAAGGCGGCGGCGGCCGCAGAAGAGGTGGCCGCAGCGGCGGCAGAAGCGGCGGTGGTGGCCAAGGACCCGCCAGCCGCCTGGTGAGTTTGGGGTTTTTTTTTCTCCCTCTTTTACACTTGGGCGCATGAGTGGCCAAGTGCCCAAGTGTGAAAGGGGGGGGGGAATGGCCGGCGGGACTATCTGGACAGCCCTGCTCTCGCAATGCTTGCGAGAGAGGGCTGTCCAGATACCTCAAATGCGGGTTCCTGCCGCAACACCCGGGAAAACACTTGATTTTCCCGGGGTCGGAAAATGCGGGAGGAACCCGCATTTGAGCCCACTTCAGCGCGGGATTTGGGGCGGGCCATGTGGTTGGCCCCTTTAAATGCGGGAGGAAATAGCCCTTCCTCCCCCATTTAAGGGCCGTGTGACTGCAGCCTTAGTCTCAACCTGGGAGCTGCCCTCCTCTCTCTCCTCTCTCTCCCTCTGTCCTCTCCCTCTTGTGGTACCCACGGTTTATGAAACACTGTTATACACTTTGTACTCTGCCACTGACTTGAAATGACTGACCTTGGTGAGTACATTTAGCTTCTTTCTGGCATAGATAGACATACATATGCTAAGTGCCGTGGATGATCCTAACCACAGAAACAGAAATCAATCATGAATACATATTCAGAAGTAAACTTCTGGGAAACGGCTAAATGCTGACAAGTTGCTATTCAGCCAAGACCTGTGGCCTCGGCCAGCTACAACTGTGCATGTTTCTGATGTCAGTTAGCTTAGTTAAATGAAGAACAGCAGCACTCTGTACCTGTATCTGTTACAACAGACACATTTTAGAGCTTCATAGCCTGGGAAGAAGAAGGCCCATGGTTTAGCTAAAAAAAAAAAAAAATCTTTACTTGAGAAAGCCCAACCCTCAGGTTTGAGGCCAATCAGAAAGTTATGATGGACGTACGGCAAAGTTTGATGGAACCCATAATTGTGATTTATGTGCAAGTGTCATACTGAGTATAAAATCCTATGTCCCCCATTGTAACTTCGGGATAGCCAGTGGGCATTTGAGGGTCCAAAGAACTGTTGTACCTGAAATTCCCCCTTTATTTATAAAGGTCTTAGTTTTTCTACTCTACAGGTCTTATGCTGTGTGTTTTCTCAAACTGGGCTGGGGAAACACAACCAAAGACAACGGTTCTGTCTTGCCCTCTCCTCACATGGCCTTCCATAGAGACTCAAATCTCTGCAGGTCTCTCCTGTAGAGACAATGCCCTCATACGCCCTCACACATGATGCCGGACAAGCTGGCCATTTGTGACAGGGAAAGAACTCTTTGGATCTGGCTTCCGTCTCTCGCTCTCTCTTTCCTTCTGACTGCAACCTGAATGTGAACTGGATCAACTTTGATAAATGTAAGTTTCCCTTTTCTGCAATATACTTCTTGGGAGATTTATTTACTGCCCTCAGTCTCACGCTTCCGTGACTGGGCAAAACTCTTCCATATTAACCAAATATCCCAATAGTTCCTGCACAGATCAGATATATTTTACTTACCTCTCCTCCTTGCAGGTCTTGCAAATGAGACCCCCATTAAAGTGGCCAAGTTCCGTGCTAAGCTTTTATCCATAAAGAAGAAGGAGAAGAAGATATTGGATTTATATCCCGCCCTTCACTCACTTGGAGTCTCAGAGCGGCTTACAAACTCCTTTCCCTCCCCCTCCCTACAACAGACACCCTGTGAGGTAGGTGGGGCTGAGAGAGCTCTGAGACAAGTGTCCTTGAGAGAACAGCTGGTACAGAGCTATGGCTTGCCCAAGGTCATCCAGCAGGTGCAAGCGGAGGAGTGGGGAATCAAACCCGGTTCTCCCAGATTAGAATCCGCGCACTTAACCACGACACCAAACTGGCACCAAACTGAAGATGATGATCCAGACTTTTAACACCTAGTGAGTATAACAAGATTTTTAATTTTTAAAATTCTAATTTTCCTTAATGCTTATGCCTATATGCAGTGTGTACTAGAAGCCGACTTTGTCGTTATAAAGGTGTTTGATCTCTGGGTCGTAAATAAAGAATGTATGTATGTATGTATAGAGGCGGGGTAGCCATGGTGGTCTGAAGCAGCAGAACAAAGTTTGAGTCCAGCGGCACCTTTAAGACCAATGTAGTTTTATTCACAGTATAAGCTTTCATGAGGAAGTGGGCTTTGTTCTGTAAGTATGTATGTATGTAAAAAATATGTCTTAATTCGTTAAGGACATACGAGAACATGAGAACATAAGAGAAGCCAATGTTGGATCAGGCCAACAGCCCATCCAGTCCAACACTCTGTGACTCACAGTGGCCAAAATACCAGGTGCCATCAGGAGGTCCACCAGTGGGGCCAGGACACTAGAAGCCCTCCTACTGTGGCCCCCCCAAGCACCAAGAATACAGAGCATCTCTTGCCCCAGACAGAGTGTTCCATCTACATACTGTTCATAAGAACATAAGAGTAGCCATGTTGGATCAGGCCAATGGCCCATCCAGTCCAACACTCTGTGTCACACAGTGGTCAAAAATAGCAGGTGCCCTCAGGAGGTCCACCAGCGGGGCCAGAACTCTAGAAGCCCTCCTACTGTGGCTTCCTCAAGCACCAAGAATACAGAGCATCTCTTGCCCCAGACAGAGTGTTCCATCTACATACTGTTCATAAGAACATAAGAGTAGCCATGTTGGATCAGGCCAATGGCCCATCCAGTCCAACACTCTGTGTCACACAGTGGCCAAAAATAGCAGGTGCCCTCAGGAGGTCCAAGAGTGGGGCCAGGACACTAGAAGCCCTCCTACTGTGGCCCCCCCAAGCACCAAGAATACGGAGCATCTCTTGCCCCAGACAGAGTGTTCCATCTACATACTGTTCATAAGAACATAAGAGTAGCCATGTTGGATCAGGCCAATGGCCCATCCAGTCCAACACTCTGTGTCACACAGTGGTCAAAAATAGCAGGTGCCCTCAGGAGGTCCACCAGCGGGGCCAGAACTCTAGAAGCCCTCCTACTGTGGCTTCCTCAAGCACCAAGAATACGGAGCATCTCTTGCCCCAGACAGAGTGTTCCATCTACATACTGTTCATAAGAACATAAGAGTAGCCATGTTGGATCAGGCCAATGGCCCATCCAGTCCAACACTCTGTGTCACACAGTGGTCAAAAATAGCAGGTGCCCTCAGGAGGTCCACCAGCGGGGCCAGAACTCTAGAAGCCCTCCTACTGTGGCTTCCTCAAGCACCAAGAATACAGAGCATCTCTTGCCCCAGACAGAGTGTTCCATCTACATACTGTTCATAAGAACATAAGAGTAGCCATGTTGGATCAGGCCAATGGCCCATCCAGTCCAACACTCTGTGTCACACAGTGGCCAAAAATAGCAGGTGCCCTCAGGAGGTCCAAGAGTGGGGCCAGGACACTAGAAGCCCTCCTACTGTGGCCCCCCCAAGCACCAAGAATACGGAGCATCTCTTGCCCCAGACAGAGTGTTCCATCTACATACTGTTCATAAGAACATAAGAGTAGCCATGTTGGATCAGGCCAATGGCCCATCCAGTCCAACACTCTGTGTCACACAGTGGCCAAAAATAGCAGGTGCCCTCAGGAGGTCCAAGAGTGGGGCCAGGACACTAGAAGCCCTCCCACTGTTGCCCCCCCCCCCAAGCACCAAAAATACAGTGCATCACTTCTTTTAAGGCAGCAGCTGGCAAAATTCAACTCTTCTGTAGTTTTCCTATTCCAAAAAATGAACACGATCTGTAACTGGGGAAAACAACCCCCCCCCCCCCAAAAGCTAACTACATTGCCCATTTTTTTTAACATGCAAATTCCAGGTAGGAGAACTTGCTTTGGAAGTTTTATTTAACTACAAATTCATTTCTGCTGTAGCTGTAAAACTCGTTTGAGTGATTTTTACAAAAATGGCAAAAATCCATTAAGGATTTAAGTGATTCTGAGTCAATGAAGCAAGTCACTGAATGGCAGGAGGTCTATAACAGCAGATCGATAACTCTGAAGGCAAGAGACCAGGCAGTGAGTCATTTTTCTGCAGGGGGCAGCAATGCTTCATATATAAAGCAGCTCCTTCTTTGTGCCAATGTTGCCTTTGGCTGACTGAACTTCAGAATATCAGAAGAGCCCTGCTGGATCAGAGCAGTCAGTCCCTCCAGTCCAGCATCCTGTCTCACATAGTGGCCAATCGGTTCCACTGGAGGGCCAGCAACAGGGCACAGAGGCTGAGGCCTTCATTAGAACATCAGAAGAGCCCTGCTGGATCAGACCAGTGGTCCATCTAGTCCAGCATCCTGTCTCACACAGGGGCCAACCAGTTCCTCTGGAGGGCCAACAACAGGGCAGAGAGTCCGAGGCCTTCACTAGAACATCAGAAGAGCCCTGCTGGATCAGACCAGTGGTCCATCTAGTCCAGCATCCTGTCTCACACAGTGGTCAACCAGTTCCTCTGGAGGGCCAACAACAGGGCAGAGAGTCCGAGGCCTTCACTAGAACATCAGAAGAGCCCTGCTGGATCAGACCAATGGTCCATCTAGTCCAGCATCCTGTCTCACACAGTGGTCAACCAGTTCCTCTGGAGGGCCAACAACAGGGCAGAGAGTCCGAGGCCTTCATTAGAACACCAGAAGAGCCCTGCTGGATCAGACCAGTGGTCCATCTAGTCCAGCATCCTGTCTCACACATTGTCCAACCATTTCTTCTGGAGGGCCAACAACAGAGCACAGAGGCCGAGGCTTTCACAAGAACATAAGAAGAGCCCTGCTGGATCAGACCAGTGGTCCATCTAGTCCAGCATCCTGTCTCACACAGTGGCCGCAATGAATTCCATGTGTTAATTACTCTTTGGAGATCTCCAACCCTTCTTTGAACCCTTTGCCTGGACGTTCAACCACGCAAAATAATGAAGTTGCCACCAGGAGTGGTTGTGAAGGTGATTCAGAAAAAAAATGATCGGGCAGTGGAGTCCTCTGGTTTGCGCACCTCTTATTGCGCCGAGCCAAAGAAAGACGTCGGCTGCCTTCTCCTCTTCCTGATCTGCAGGCTGACTTGTCAGGAGTCTGTCGTAATAGAAGGTCAGGGGAAGTTTAGTGGAGATGCAGATACATCTCAGATAGTACAGCCGGGTCGGCTCTCTCATTTATTCCGGCAGCAGGCTCCCCTCAACCGTGAAATCGACCCTAATACATCCGTCTTGATCTGACAGGATAAAATAATAAAACCAAGAGGAGACGCAAACCATCAAGAGTCTTAGAGGGATGCTATATAACTACAGCTGCAATTCGACGGGCCATTTGGAAGTTAGTTCTGTTGAACAAAGCAGGACGGACTTCCAAGGAAAGAAAGATGAGCTTGGCTCACAAGACTGCAGCCCCCAGTTCTGCAAACATCTCATTAGATGCAAACAGGGACAAACTTTTAATACCCCGACTGTGATTCTGAGAACGTCATGGCTGAACCACGAACCAAAGTGAAAAGCTTGTTCGTGAATTGAACCAGTTTGTGCGGTTCGTGGCCCTGAAATCCCTGTTGAAAGGGACCACAGTAGTTTTAAATGGGGTTTGCGGAAAGCCTGAAAAACAGCTGCTCCCCGCCACTCAGCTTTTGGGCTATCTTTAATATTTTGGGCTACCCTTAAAGGGACTACAAAAGACAGCCCGAAAAACAGCTGCATAGCAGGGAGACACTCCTGCCATGCAGTTGTTTTCGAGCTGTCTTCTGCAGTCCTTTTAAAGTTTAAAAGGACTGCAGAAGACAGACTGGAACAACAGGGCACCTCTCCGCTGCTCAGCGGTTTTATGGCTTTCGTGGGGAACAGAAAGCAGGGGTTTAAAAGGCCTCAGACAGAGTCCCTTTAACCCCCCCTTTCTGCTCCATCCATGAACCTCCACGAGCCGCACAAACAGCTCTAAAAATTCATGGAAGTTTGTGACTGTGAACCCGTCACAAAGTTCTGTTCGTGAACCATGAACAAGGGAAACTTCATCACGAATTTTGCTTCATGTTTCGGTTTGTGCCCATCCCTGCTTGTGGGGTGTCTACTGTCACCGTGCTCCACCTAGGGTTTTTATACTGTTTCAACAATCTGCAGTTTGTTCCACCAAAAGGAGACGATTGTCTAAAAAGAAACTTGTGTCTACAGGTAGGAAAGTGATGGCAGGCAGTATGGTGTAGCGTTCAGAGGGTGGGGCAAGACCTGGGTTAAATCCACGCTCATCCATGAAGCTCACTGGGTGATTTTGGGGTCAGATTCTCTCCCTCACGGGCCCATTCTGCATCTAGCATTCACTCCACTGTTTTCCCAAATCCACGCTGGAACAGAAATTCCCCCCCTACACTGCATGTCATTTTTACTTTGATCATCGGATTTTATGGCAGTGTCCAGACTGAGTGCCACTTTCACTTTCTTTGATCTCTCCGTTTTATGGTGGCTGTCTGCATAGATTCCTAGGCGTCAACTACGGGGGGGCTCGAGCCCCCCCCCGAAATTTCCCGGGGGGGCTCAGCCTCCCCCGGCAAAACAGAGCGTCCACCAGGCCCGCTCGCTTGCCTGCCTGCCTGCACGCTCGCCCACCCGCCGGCCCACTGGCCGGCTGGCCGGCAGCTGCTGCCTCTCCCCCCCAGGCCTGGCCTGGCCACTCCTACCTCCGTGGAGGCAGCTGGGCAAATGCCCAGCGTGTCGGCGTCACCAGCACGCTGGGCATGTTGCTGGGGCGATGCTCTAGCAATCGCCTTGGAACTCTATGGCACCATAGAGTTTCAGGGCAATTGCCAGAGCGTTGCCCCGGCAACGTACCCAGCGTGCTAGCGTCACTTCTGGGTGACCCCAGCATGCTGGCCCCACGGAGGCAGGAGTGGCCAGGCCAGGCCAGGCCCCGGAGGGGGAGAGGCAGCGGGGACATGGTTCCGGCGTGCGTGCGCACATAAGAGTCCCCGCCCCCCTGGGATTTCGAAAAGTCGATGCCTCTGCATAGATTTATGGCCGTTTTATCGCCATTCAGGGGTGAGTTTGCAGTCTGAATGGCTTTGGCCTGGGGTATTTGAACGCCGTCGTTTTGAGCTGCATCTTTTTCTGCTCCAGTGTGGGTTTGGCAAAACAACATAGGGAATGCTAGATGCCGAATGGGCCATGCTTTATAACAAGCTTCTTGAGAGGAGAGGAGGAGAACAGATTCTGTCCCGAGCTTCCCATCTTTGAGGAAGGCTGGGATAAAGATGTGACAGATAGAGGTCTCCCTTGGACCACTTTCTGCTCTGTTTCCAGCCTTCAGCAGCAGAATGTCTGCTGATTTATTATGAATCTATTTTTATTTATAGCTTGCCCAGGATTTATAATCATTTGAAACTGGACCTCTGGGGGTTGGCACGAAGATCTAGGAAAGCCAGGTTGCCAGGCTGCTGTCCAGTTCCCCCCCCCCACTCCATTCCATTCCGCTGGTGTCCAGTGCTTGGGACAGTCCAGGATGTTTTGCTCCCTGAAAGGATCACGCCAGCTAAGTCATTTCTTTGTCCCCTGACTTTACAAGGCCATCACAGGAGGTGGCGGCGGCTACAAGCATGGACTGTTTCAAGAGAGAATTAGATAAACATATGGAGCGGAGGTCCATCAGTGAACATAAAACATAAGAGAAGCCAGTGCTGGATCAGGCCAGTGGCCCATCCAGTCCAACACTCTGTCACACAGTGGCCAGAAACACCAGGTGCCCTCAGAAGATCCAGCAGTGGGGGCAGGACACCAGAAGCCCTCCCACTGTTGCCCCCCCGAAACACCAAGACTACAGAGCATCACTTGCCCCAGACTGAGAGTTCCTATCTATACTTTGTGGCTACTAGCCACTGATGGACTTCTGCTCTATATGTTTATCTAATTCCCTCTTGAAGCCGTCCATGCTTGTAGCCGCCACCACCTTCTGTGGCAGTGAATTCCACGTGTTAATCACTCTTTGGATGAAGAAGGACTTCCTTTTATCTCTTCTAACCTGACTGCTCAGCAATTTCATGGAGTGCCCACAAGTTCTTGTATTGTGAGAAAGGGAGAAAAGGACTTCTTTCTCTACCTGCTCTATCCCATGCATAATCTTATAAATCTCGATCATGTCACCCTTCAGCCGTCGTTTCTCCAAGCTAAAGAGCCCCAAGCGCTATTAGCCACAAAGTATAGATATGCACTCTCAGTCTGGGGCAAGTGATGCTCTATATTCTTGGTGCTTGATGGGGGGGGGCAACAGTGGGAGGGCTTCTAGTGTCCTGCCCCCACTGCTGGACCTCCTGAGGGCACCTGGTGTTTTTGGCCACTGTGTGACAGAGTGTTGGACCAGATGGGCCACTGGCCTGATCCAACATTGGCTTCTCTTATGTTCTTATATCTGATAAAAATGCAGTCCATATTTTGCATTTTGGAGAGATTTTGGAGGCATCTTAAAATTGTGGCTGGGCATCGGTTGCTATATTGTTATAGACTGTTATGTTGGAAGCTCACAGGGTTGGTACTCAGATGGGAGACCACCAAGGAAAACCAGGACTACTAAGTAGAGCAAGGCAACTGTAAACCACCTCTGCCCCTCTTTTGGCTTGAAAACCCATGGTGGAACTTCGGGGGGTCATTTGTTGTGACTTGACAACACACTTCACCTTTACCTTATAGGTGGTTACTGTGACAGGCTGTTTCTACCAACTGAGGGGACCCACACAGCCTGCTATAATTTTTTTTTTGGGGGGGAGGTGTATTTTAAACTGTAAACCTTCCCCATAGTTCCCAGGTGTTCTAAAGGTAGCGAGTGTCCAGAGCAGAGGATTTGTCAAGGGGTAGAGGATAGGTGTTTTACCCATTTCTTTTGGAATCCCTTGCTCGATCTGGTGCTGTGCTAAAAGTATGTGTGTGAACATTCTCTTCTTAATAAATACTTTATAACTTTTGATGCTGGTGGTAGTTCTCTGTACCACATAGACCTCCACCATTTCGGACACACTATTTTAAAAGGAGTGGCGGGGGAGGGCCAGCAGTTGGCAAGTGGCTATTTCTCTAGGGGCACACAAGGCAGCAAACAGTCCCCATGGTGACCAGGACCTGGGCAGTGGGAGACGCAGAGGCACGGCCTCAGAACTTGGAAGCTGGGAACCCTGATCCTTCCAGTAGGTAATTTCTGCAAGGTCAAGTGGTGGCAGCGGGTTACCTGAGAGAAAAACAAAAACCTCTCCAGGTGCTGGGGAAACCTTGGAAGGCAGGTTAGAACAGGGCCTACAAGCTGGAGCAGGCCCATTCTGCCATGCTCTGGACTGGTTGGTAGATCGTGTTCTTGCATTTTGTCTTACTTGCTACTGTTGTATTTGTTGCTACTGTTGTATTTGTGGACCCCGGAAACCCTGGTAGAGTAAAAGTGCCAGGCTCTGCCCTGAATGTGGCAACATCCATTTTCTCCTTGGGATCTCTCTATAGTCTGGAGATAAGCTGTAATTCTGGGGGATCCCTGGGCCCACCTAGAGAAGAAGAAGAAGAGATTGGGTTTATACCCCGCCCTTCACTTGGAGTCTCAGAGTGGCTTACAAACTCCTTTCCCTTCCCCTCCCCACAACAGACACCCTGTGAGGTAGGTGGGGCCGAGAGAGCTCTGACAGAAACTGCTCTTTTTCAAGAACAGCTGTGCCAGAACTACGGCTTGCCCAAGGTCATCCAGCAGGTGCAAGTGGAGGAGTGGGGAATCAAATCCGGTTCTCCCAGATTAGAGTCCGTGCACTTAACCACTACACCTAGAGGCTGGCATCCCTACCCCAATCTGCAGATTTAAGTATTTGCATATGGGCCCATACCTGACTATTAGTTGTCTTTTACAGGCTCTGTCTGCTGTCTTTCACTGTCTCTGTCTCCTCTTCTAAGATCTATTCTGCTTCTGGCATCCGCTCCACATTTTATCAGCACTCCACCTGGGTTCCCCTTGGCCTCAAAATATCTGTTTTCATTTGCATTGCCTTGGATCCTGGTTTCTGCATTGGCTAGTGTCAGCTTGCCATCTGTTTTGTTTTCAGTGCTCGCTCCTGCATTGGTATGCAGATTTTCCTGTGTCAGTACTTGCCTCACCTGTCATTACCTGCCCAAGCCAAGTAATTCATGGTGAGGTGATAAATACAGAGGGGGAAATAGGGGTGGGGGAACTGACGGAGATCAATGAAGCCATTTCAATTTGTCTGCTTATTGTTCCCTTCGAATTGGAAGTGGAGGAAGGAAAAGGTGGCACTCAAAACCACATTCAGATACCCCAGAGCAATGCTGTACTGACTGTGAAGTCACTCCTGAATGGCCATAAATCTATGCAGAAGGTACATTAATCCCGAAGAACAAAGGAAGTGAAAGTGGCATTCAGTGTAGAGGGAAATTAAACTCCTGACGTGGCTGTGGAAAAACGGTGAAGAAACAGATGGGAGCAGAATCAGCCTAAGTCATCCATTAAAAACTTCCTATGTGGACCTCAAGGATTTTGTGTCACATGTGCTGTATCCAATTCTGTTAGTTCTAGAAGGGCGTTCAGTTCCCCCTGCTCCTGTTCTGTCCTGTTATGGCCGTGCAACTGCCTTTGCTGGGAAATTAACATAACCTATGCACACATACATTTCCCAGTGTTTGAACCTTGTGATACGGCACTTGGTCTCTCAGAAATAAACATCTGTCTGAAATGGTCAGGTAAAGAACATCTGATACCCATCCATGATATTCCCCAATCATTATTTCCACCTTACCTTTTAGCTGTTCTTCATGGTCACTTCGTTTCTCCCTTTTGATATCGGCCCCCTTTAAAATTCCTTATATCTGCGTGAAAATCTTGTTCCCTTTGCCCCCATGGAAAAGAAATTTGATTGCGTTTCCTGAGGCCTGAACAAAGACCAGGCATTTCTCTCACCCATTCCAGGTTCTAATCTTAGGCAGGCTGTGTTATCACCAGACTGCTGCTAACTATCTTCTCTCAGTATTGTGAGTAGAGGGAAGTCAATTACAGAAGTTAGAATTAAATGCCCAGTGAGAATAGTTGATTAAATGGGGATATCTAAGAACTTTGGAAAATTAATATCAGAACATACAATTGCTAGTGAAAACTCTAGTAGATCGAGGCTGAAGTATAGAGACTTGCCTATGGTTACCCTGTGAGTTCTAGATAGCCTCCTGTATGACCATCTGTTAGCCTGACTGACTGCTTTTTTGTGTTATTGAAATTTGGGGAAATATTAGCTCTTAACAATATGCAGCCGGCTTTACGGGGTCTAGCCAATGTATACAGAGGCGGCGCTAAACCGAGGCTTCTCAGAAACTGATACAGACTCAGGTTAAAGTATAAAAGATATATATTGTTTACTGAAAATGTAATAAAAGACTTATAAACAATGTTACAGTGTTACCCTATCATTCACACAGTTATACAGAACTAGGAAGAAGTTAGGTCGAAATACAGAGACGTTTGCATGAGCAGGATAAGTGATGGTTTTTGTCGAGGGTGATATTTACCTCTATATGAATCAGTGAAATCCGTCTGGAAAATGAGGGGAATAAATCTTCGGGAAGGGGACAAAGGATCGTGGTTCTGGACCAGCAGAAAGCCACGTGGCAGACCCCAGTGGTGCACCCAAGGGTCCGTGAGGGAGGGAAGAAGATCAAGCAAGGAGGAGGGGGAAAGCTAGACGAACTTGGGACTCTTGGGGAGCAGCTTTTATTGGGAGGTGGTACCTGGGAGGATGGCATGATATGATGCCATCCCAAGGGAGCCTATAGGTGGTCTGTTCTCTATCTCTATCCACTAAGCGGGTGCTATAGGAGTGGTCAATATTCAGATCTACTTGATGGTCAGAGCAGGATGCTGACGTCAGCTGCATCTGCCGCCTGTCTTCTGGATCACAGGAGTGCCGGGCATGGGAACCGGTTCTCAGGAAGCACCCCGCTGTCTTCGCACCCAGGTGTGAAGTCCTTTGGTGTAGCAAATGTAAATGAGATCTTGCAGGAGGGGGCATAAGCCTGTGTACGTGTCGGGAATGCACACCTATATGGAATTGCTGATATAAGCCTGTAACCTCATGGCTTTGTGTGTGAGAATGTCTTTGTTCTCTGTGTTAACCTCCCGCCTGGAGGTGGCAACTTCAGAAAATGGGGCTCTGACCCTATAGTGTAGGTGTCTGTCCCCATCTTCCCACTGGTTACCTAGTGTGCTTTCATGTCTCACATAGCTGGCATCATTCACTTCTCTGATAAATCGGCCGTAAAGTCCACAGGAATGCTGTGTGTCCTTACACAACCCCCTGCTTTGCTATGGAAGTCCTTCTTAGAGCGTGAGCTTTTACTGATTACAGACGCAGGGCCTTTTCAGTGTTTGCCCCGACACTATGGACTCCCACCCCCCAAGAGGTATCCCTTTTATTTCCTTTCAGAGACAAAGCCATTTTTCCTCCCTGGGTATTTCAGAATTTGCTTGTTAATGCTAGAGGTTGGATCTTCACTGTTTGATTGGAGTTTATTAATTATTTTGATTGCATCTGAACACATGAACACAAGAAGCCACAATGTACTGATTCAGACCATTGATCTATCAAGGTCAGTCTTGCCTACTCAGACTGGCAGCAGCTCTCCAGGGTCTCAGGCAGAGGGCTTTCACGTCGCCTACTGCCTGGTTCTTTTACCTGGAGATGCCGGGGATTGAACCGGGGACTGTCCGTATGCCAAGTTGGTCATATACCACTGAGTTGTCTTCTGTTGCCCCAGAAGGCCGGACTAGAACCAACAGGTTGAAATTAAATCAAAAGAGTTTCCGGCTCAACATTAGGAAGAAGTTCCTGACAGTTAGAGTGGTTCCTCAGTGGAACAGGCTTCCTCCGTAGGTGGTGGGCTGTCCTTCTTTGGAGGTTTTCAGACAGAGGCTAGATGGCCATCTGACAGCAATGCTGATCCTGTGAATTTAGGTAGACCATGAGAGGGAAGGTGGGAAGGGTTGCCTCAGTGCTTAGTTCTCGTGGCCCTTTCTTACACGCCCAGGGAAATGCTGATTGCTATTTGGGTGTCAGGAAGCAATGTTTCTCCAGGACAGTTTGGCTGGAGATCCTGGAAGTTTTTGGTCATCTTCTGGGCATGGAGCAGGGGTCACTGGGTGTGTGTGGGTGGGGGGGGGGAGGTATTTGTGGATTTCCTGGATTGTGCAGGGGGTTGGACTAGATGACCCTAGAGGTCCCTTCCAGCTCTATGATTTTATAAGTCACAGCCCATCCCTTCTGGTTCTTATGTAAGGACATTCTTTGTAAATTTAGTCATGCGAAAGGGGGTATAAAAATATCATCAGCTGGTGACATTTGAACATAGAACGCACCTGGCTCGCACTCTTGGCCGCATTAAAGATTAGAAGAATTTCCGAGACAGATTGTAACATCTTAAATGGCGATCACCACATGGTCACCGAAACGCACATGGTCAGGCTAGATGCCTGAGCATCGATCTGGCAGACAATAGCCTGACCGGATTGTAATTCCCGCGAATTGTGCGTTTAGGATCCGACGAGGGTCCTATAGTGCACAGCCGCTGGAAACCTAACCTATCTGCTTCATTGGGTGAGGCCGGGGGTGCGGCCTTTAGTGCAAATATAAGCAGGCCCCTGGACCTCAGCCAGCATGTCATCTTCTCCACTTAATAAACTTCACAAGCTGATTTCACTACAAGCGTCTCTGACTCCAGTACTTTATACAGTTGACTACTTGGTTCCCCCTTAGATTTCCCCATAGCTATATCTCTTTCGTTCTCAGCTCTTTGCTGATCCTGGCTATTCTTTCCCATCCGATCTTTACCAGATCTTAACTTGCCTTTCCGCACAGACTGCTCAGGATGTTTTCTGCATCCCGTAATCTTGTCGTGACATTTTGTCTGATAACCACGGAGTGCTACCGAACCCCCCCCTGAGATTAAAAGAAGGGCTTCATTGTGTTGCTGTCAGTAACCCAGAAAGGTTCTTTCCCCAAGGCTAGGCAGAGCCGGCTCATTATTTCTCATCTCTTTAATCCCCCTCTTGTCATAATATCGCCTCCAAAGACTTACTTAATCCCAGCCCCGCCAACCTTATCTCAAGGTAGCTGACTTTGATCTTAGATCTGCTCTGCCAGCGGACCGGTCCGTGGGAGAAGTGCCAACGTCACCTTTCACACAGGGGGAAAGAAATCCTGCTTGCTTCATTTGGAGCTCTGGCACAAAGTTTTCAATTGTCCCGGGAGACCAGAGTTTGTGCTGCGGAAATTCCTCTAGAGTGAACGAAGAAATGATATGATAAATTGGGTTATGGAGTCCTGGGGTTGGAAGGGGACTTCTAGGCTGTTTAGTCTAACCCCCGCCCCTTGCAGGAATTCCAAAGACGGAACACCCCAAAACTAGAAGAACCCCAACAGATGGCTGTCTTTCAGGCTCTGCATGAAGACCTCTAGAAAGGGAGAACCCACCACCCACGGGACCCTCTACATACAGGACCACCTCAACCCATAGATGCTCACAAAGCCAAGCTGGGGTTGCCAACCAACAGGTAGTGGCTGGAGATCTCCCACTATTACAACTGATCTCCAGGAAACAGAGATCATCTGAGAAAATGGCTGTTTTGGGATGGTGGACTCCATGGTGTTATACACCATTGTGGTCCCTCCCCTCCCCAAACCCTGCCCTCCTCAGGCTCCACCCCCTAAATCTCCAGGTATTTCCCAACCCAGAGCTGGCAACCCTAGGCCAGGGGGGACCCGGCAACCCTAAATGTGATTGTACAGTGAATCTGCATGCAATCTGTGTGCTGTGCAGCACACATGTGACTCTTCACTATGTGTATGTTCAGCAAAATTGTCATGTAACATTTAGTGCAAATACAACTGAATGCGTGACTGAAACCCCACAGTTCTCCACTGGCTCTTTCTTACCAACAGATGTGTGTGCCTGCGAGGAAGATATGCATCTTCATTGTAATATGTGAACAGGGGTACTACTGGTTCTCCGGTAATTAAAGGAAAGGGGCAGGGCCAGGGACATTTCAAGATGGCCATTCCAGCAGGGAGGCCGATTTGACATACGGCGATGTGTCTATGTCACTGCCCAGAAGTGACGTCATCACATCCAGGACATCAAAGTGACATTCTAGTATTTTGGCAAAAACTCTATGGTAAATTTGGCTTCTATCATAGAGTTTTTGCCCAAATATGAGAGTATTGCACCAATGTCCCGGATGTGATGATGTCACTTCTGGGTCACATGGGCAGTGTTGCCTCTAAGCTGAGTTAGTATAAGCTAGCTCACAGTTTTTTAGCCTCCAGCTCACACATTTTTTGTCTTAGCTCAGGGAGGATGGCTCCAGAGGAAACTAATTTGGTGTAGTGGTTAAGTGCATGGACTCTAATCTGGGAGAACCGGGTTTGATTCCCCACTCCTCCACTTGCACCTGGCTGGATGACCTTGGGCAAGCCATAGCTCTGTACCAGCTGTTCTCTCAAGGACAGCTTGGGAAAGAGCTCTCTCAGCCCCACCTACCTCACAGGGTGTCTGTTGTGGGGAGGGGAAGGGAAAAGGAGTTTGTAAGCCGCTCTGAGACTCCAAGTGAGTGAAAGGCGGGATATAAATCCAATCTCTTCTTCTTGTTCTAATTGATGCAGGAGCCAAATCACCTGCTCACAACTTTGGTGCTGGCAGCTCACAAAGTAGAATTTTTGCTCACAGGACTCCACAGCTTAGAGGGAGCATTGGCAGTGAGGGGCACATGTCGACGCATGTCAGATTTACTTGTTAATTTGTTTGTTCGACTTATATCCCACCCTCCCCGTCGAGGCGGGCTCAGGGCGGCTTCCATAAAAGTGTAAAAACATGTCAAACAACCCAATAAAATACCATAATTGATCATGCTGTTACATCAAGTGCTAAGGTGCTAGAACCAAACTTGAGCCTAACAATAACATTATAAAGTTATGTAGTGGTCGCATGTCAGGTATGCCTGCCACTTTCCTGGGCGGGAGATGGGATTTACTGAACTAAATGAGATGATTCCACTCCTCCCCTCGTGCCCCAGCTGGAATGTACTCCTTCCTCCTTGCTTGCTGGCTTCATGGGAGTTCTTATCCGCTTGCTACCTTCATAGGGTTGTTATCCCTATTCAAGGTTGCTAGTAGCTTCACATAGACATGGTTTATGTTTTTAACTTCTGTCGCAGGTGCCTTCTATTACCGTCTTCCCGCTCTTTAGCCTGGGAACTATTTTACGCGGGATTTATCCCTGGGCGGGGATTGGGGGGGTCTGTATGCCAGTCACTATATCTAGCCTAACATTATTATCCGACCCCATTACTAATTCAACGAGTGTACCCGGAAGAAAATGCCCCCAATAAAGAAAGTCTTATTCAAGATCCTTTGTGTGGGTTGAATTCATCCAGGAAGTCTCACATCGCACCAGGACACGTTGGATTAATCGAAAAGGGAATGGTCAGCGTTGTGATTCAGCATATCTCATCTAATTTTGCTGGCGGGCACAGGTTGCTGACGGTAAGTCCAGGGGGCGGGCCTAAACCCAGTACAGTTGTTATATGAGGCTCCTATTTAAAAGCCTGGTGGAAGAGCTCTGTCTTGCAGGCCCTGCGAAACTCTCCCTCTTTTTCGTGTGTAACTTCTTCCCCCTGCTGGCCAGCTGATCAGTGGAGAAGAGATGGGACCTGGCAGTGCGGGACTCCCCAGGATCTGGTAACCCGATGGTGGCTTCTTTTAAACTTTATGCATGTAATCAAAATCGGAAGCCGTTTGGGAAGGACGGCAGGGAGAGCTCCATTACATTTTCCATCCAATCAGCTAATTGCATGTAAAATTATAGGAGTGAAAAGCACGGGATACTTTCCAAACTAATCTTTCTAACATAAAGAACCATTTCCTAGATGCAGCTCTGGGATTTATAGATTCCCTCCCACCCAGAAAGTACAATGTCATTTGAAGATTTAAAGTTTGTTGTTGCGGCTTACGCCAACAACCACAAATAAAATAAGGCACCATTTCCAGAGCCCTCAAGCAGCCCAATAAGATGCAGAAAGTGCACCAAATAGAACCATGTTACATTGCAGTAAAGATGTGCCTAGGGAGGAGGAGGAGGAAGAGGAGGAGGAGGAGGAAACTGGATTTATACCCCATCCTTCACTACCCAAAGGAGTCTCAGAGCGGCTTACAATCTCCTTTCCCTTCCCCTCCCCACAACAGACATCTTATGAGGCAGGTGGGGCTGAGAGAGCTCTCTTGAGGACTGCCCTTGAGAGAACAGCTCCGGAAAAGTTAAGCCAGACATTAAAAATGAAAAAGATCAAAATATTGAAGGGAAAATGGTCAAAATTTTACGATTGGTATAAAAATAAAATAATGACTCAGAAGAAAGACTTAAAAAGAAGAACCTAAAAAGTTATTTATATATAAATTTTATTTTCGAGATTAACAAAGATAGTGAAGATATAATTAACAAATAACAGATAAAATGCACATATACATAATAACAAATTAGATAAAGGGTACATGTTAAGAATATTTGAATAATGTTAGTATATGTACTGTTCTCTTTTTCGTTCCCATTGTTTGTTTTGGAAATACGTAATATGCCTATATATATTGGTGAAGGAGATGTGGTAGTGATATATAATTTGATTGTTAATTAATGCAGTGATATATATATGGATGGTTAATTGATTGTTAATTTTTGTAAATTGAATGGATCTGTACCTTATACTTTATATGTAAAATAAAAAATTGTTCCCAAAAAAAAAAGAGAGACAACAGCTCTGAGAGAACTTGTGACTGACCCAAGGTCTCACCAGCAGCTGCATGTGAAGGACTGGGGAATCAAACCCGGTTCTCCCAGATCAGAGTCCATGCTCCTAACCACTACACCAAACTGAGCAAAGGAGGTACATCATCCTGAAAACAATCATTCCACTCGCCTCTGACTAATGAGTCAGCAAGATCATTCCGATAAGAAGCTGTGCGTCAGGCCAAGTCCATTGGCCCTCGTATTTAAGATTTGGGTGTTTTTACATGAGGTGTGATTGGGCCCTTATATGTTTCTTAATTCTTTGCTAATAAATACATGCATCTTTTTATATTGTATACGTCAAGCTCTTATTGTTGGCCCTCTATTCTGTTTGACTGACTGCTTTAGGTTCCAGCTACCCTCCGCAGCAAACTATGCACGTACTTTAAAAAAGTCTGAACACCAGCGAGAAGGACTTGTTCGCCCTCAAGTATTACGCCCATGCAAGAGGACGATATCATATTATTACCTTTATGTTCCTAGGATTGCCAGTTTCCAGGCGGTGGCTAGAGATCTCTCAGAATTACAACTGGCCTCCAGGTAACAGAAATCACGTCCACTAGAGAAAATGGCTGCTTTAGAAGACGAAACATTATGGCACTATCGCCCACGAAGGTCCCTCGACCCCCAAACCCTGCCCTCCCCAGGCTCCACCCCTCAAATCTCCAGGAAGTTCCCAACTCAGAGGGGGCAAACCTATGTTTGACCTATGTTACAACTCCTGGAAGAAAAGTCATTTGATTATAGGTAGGAGCTAGTGCCTAAATTATGTTCCCCCTAAGCTGTGGAGGTTTATGAGCAAAAATTCTATTTTGTGAGCTACTGGCATTCAAGTTGTGAGTGAGCAATTTGGCTACTGCATAAATTAGTTTGCTCTGGAGCCACCCTTCCTGAGCGAAGACAAAAATCTGTGAGCCGGAGGCTAAAAAACTGTGAGCCAGCTCACACTAACTCAGCTTAGAGGGAACACTGTTGCCAGGTCCTCCCCCTGGTCACCAGCAGGGGGTGGGGCTGTAGGGGTGCCAGATCTGGGAGATTTGAGGGTGGAGCCTGGGGACAGGGAACTCAGTGGTGTACAATACCATACAGTCCACCCTCCAAGCAGAGGTCCATCCGTGGCTCTTAGCCACAAGGTACAGATAGGAACTCTCGGTCTGGGGCAAGTGATACTCTGTCTTCTTGGTGTTTGGGAGGGGGGGCAACAGTGGGAGGGCTTCTAGTGTCCTGCCCCCACTGCTGGACCTCCTGAGGGCACCTGGTGTTTTTGGCCACTGTGTGACAGAGTGTTGGACTGGATGGGCCACTGGCCTGACCCAACATTGGCTTCCTTTATGTTCTTATGTATCCATTTTCTCCAGGTAAACTGATCTCTGTAGTTTGGAGATGAGCTGTAATTCTGGGGGATCCCCAGGTCCCACCTGGAGGCTGGCATCCCTGGCTTAAGCACGCACCCACACTCCGTTCTTTTCATTGTGTGGTGCACAACTGTTACCTCCTTAGGAAAGAAATTCCATCAGTCAATCAGTGCTGGCTTTCTAGCGTGCAATTTATCTCAGTGGAAGGAAACCAATGTCTCCCAGATGATACAGACAGGAAGCTGTTATCGCAAATCAATGGACATTATTTCCTCCCCGTACAAAATTATTGCTGTTGAATTCGGCTGATGCGAGTGACCATTAAAGCATCACATGCTTTTTTCTTTTTTGCAGCTTTGCCAAATCGGAAACCTGTTCTAAGAAAAGCATAAAATAAATAAATATTGATTTATGGTTTCAATCTCAAGATACCTTTCTCTCTTCCTTCCTTCCTCGCATTTCTATAACTTTACTGATCTCCAGAGCTCTTGACTGGCTAGCACTCAACTCATTAAACTGGCATGCATCAACTAGTTAGTATTAAGGACTGAAAAGCCCATTGAAAAAACCGAGGGCCTTTCTGCCCGGGATCTGACCCTAATATTCGTCATTCTTCACAAGCATTTCTGATCAATGAGATTCCATCTTGTCTCTAGTAGTGGTTCTTTCTTCGGCTATTTTTGCCTTGACTGTGCCTGTATCTTAGAGTCAGGGAGGCAGTACTGGGGACACCAAGCCTAGGCAGGGCTACTTGGGAGTAAGGCCTATGTTATTCAATGAGGTTTACTCCCAGGAAAGTGTCTTTAGGACGGCAGCCTTAGGAATTGAAAGAAGAGGAAGAGATTGGATTTATACCCCACCCTTCACTACCCAAAGGAGTCTCCGAGCGGCTTACAATCTCCTTTCCCTCCCCCTCCCCACAACAGACACCCTGTGCGGTAGGTGGGGCTGAGAGAGCTCCCTTGAGAACTGCCCTTGAGAGAGCAGCTCTGAGAGAACTTGTGACTGACCCAGGGTCACACCAGCTGCTGCATGTGGAGGAGTGGGGAATCAAACCCAGTTCTCCCAGATTAGAGTCTACACACTCCTAACCACTAGACCAGACTGGCACAGATCTAGGCACAGATTTATTTAAACCCTCCTAAAGTCATGACATTTCTGTAATGAGAAGCAATGGTTTAAAACTGCCTGCTATGGCAGCTTCAGCCCTTTGGCTTTTTGTTTCTTTTTCTATTGGGAAAGGTTCTGGAGTTGAAACCTGCCTGAACAGTATGTGTCTTCAGTCCTTTAGCCCTAATTCCAGAATTTTGTGTGTGCTGGGAGGTGGGGTGAGGACAGGAGCTTGAGAATGGTTATTCATGTGCATTCTGCACATACTCAGAGGTATACATTCCTTTAACACAGCCAGCTAGGTGATTTGCAGTGAATTATTAAAGCTAAGTAACAGGCTGAGTGAAACTGAGCATTCATTTTTTGTGTGTTCCAGCTCCCCTCTCAAAGGCCTGCCTACTCTTAAGATATTCCCCAGTGCAAATGGAAGAAGCAATCCCCGAACAGTAAAAACCTCATCCCACTTTTCTGTCCAGACATTAAAGGGTCATTAGGGGGGAAAGGAAAGAAAAGAACAAGAAAGAAGCGAAGTACTCAGGGTGAAATGTGATGAGGCAGAACAGAAGAGAACTAATTTAGTTAGGAAGGGGTTAACAGCTCCAGCCTTCTTATTGCGTCCCTGGCCTCCTTCCTTTCCAAGCAATTGGGACTAACACCCACCCCTCCCTGTCTGCACATTTCCCCTTATGACTCTGTAACAAAAAGGTCCAGATACCTTTTTTTAAAAAGCTGGGAATCCAGAAGTGGGGCATGACATATTTTGGCAGGGGCATTGCCCTCAAATGCCCCCATATCCTAGGGCCTGTGTAGTGCAAAAATTCCACAGGATTCTGTGTTCAGAATTCTGTATCCTACAGAACAATTTTCCAGTCCCTTTTGACAATCAATAGACATACATCGATCAGTGTACTTACGGCAGCTTCAAACGGTTTACAGTAAAGAAGGAACGACGGAATCTATAGAGCAATGCCTGTTGAAATCTCAGAAGACAGAGAAGCATCCGAACAACATTTGTGCTTGCTACGCAGACGTCCCTGGAGGACAGGAGCAATTAACCCCCCCCCCCCAAATAATCAGAACAATGCCTAGCTCAGCCTCCCTCTCCACGGAAAGCAAACCCAGAATATATTAAGGAAATATATTATTTTCGTACATCACATTATTCCATCGTGCATTATGGAAATTTGTGATATGATGTGAAAAATACATAAAACTGGGGGGGAAAAAGATGGCGGGAAATGAGAGGAAAATATGAAAACTCGCCTCATTGGCATCAGCTGTTAGGTCTTCCGAATCACCCTTTTCTCAGGAAAGCATTCCACCCATTTCTCCAGCACAAAGAAACCTGTGGACTGATTCACAGTGTTACCTCAGAAGACATCTGGGCACAGCAGCAGATGTTGCGATGGAAACACAAGCCGTAATAAGTCTAGGTTCAAGTGCAGATCAGGAGAGGGCGGGAAGGGTTGCATCAGTGCTTAGTTCTCGTGGCCCTTTCTTACATGCCCAGGGAAATGCTGATTGCCACTTTGGGGTCAGGAAGCAACTTTTCTCCAGGCCGGTTTGGCTGGAGATCCTGGAGGTTTTTTTGCCATCTTCTGGGCATCAAACAGGGGTCACTAGGGGTGTATGGAAGAGGTAGTTGTGAATTTCCCGCATTGTGCAGGGGGTTGGACTAGATGACCCTGGAGAAGAAGAAGAGGAGGAGGAGGAGATTGGATTTATACCCCGCCCTTCACTACCCAAAGGAGTCTCAGAGCGGCTTACAAACTCCTTTCCCTTCCCCTCCCTACAACAGACACCCTGTGAGGTAGGTTGGGGCTGAGAGAGCTCTGACAGAGACTGCTCTTTTTCAAGAACAGCCGTGCCCGAACTATGGCTTGCCCCAGGTCATCCAGCAGCTGCATGTGGAGGCGTGGGGAATCAAACCCGGTTCTCCCAGATCAGAGTCTGCTCACTTAACCACTACACCAAACTGGCTCTCAATCCCCTCCAGCTCTATGATTCTATGATTTTAGAGACCAGCAAGGAATTTTTTTTGGTATTTTTTCAAATAGGCCCTGGACTTAAATTGCCTCGACTCAAACACTGGGCGATTCTGCATTGGCTTCCCCCTCCACTATTTTACCGAACCCACACTGGAACAGAAATTCCCCTCTGCATTGCATGCTACTATCACTTCCTTTGATCATCGGATTTTATGGTAGCCTCCATGCCACTTTCGCTTCCTTTGATAATCGGATCTTATAACCCCCTCTGCATTGCATGCCATTTTCACTTCCTTTGATCATCGGATTTTACGGTACCCTCTACACTCCAGGCCGCTTTCACTTTCTTTGATCATTGGGTTTTATGGTACCTTTTGCATAGATTTATGGCCGTTCAGAGGTGACTTTGCAGTCAGTATAGTGTTGGCCCCGGGGTATTTGATTGTGGTTTTGCACTGCACCTTTTCCTCAGCGTTGAGAAAATGTGGAGCCAATGCCAGATGCAGAATTGCCCTTTGTAACTTGAGCAGTTTACTGAAACTGGAATATTTCCCTACCTTCGAGTGTTACTTACTGAGTGCATGCAGATAACCTCAGAGGGGAAACTGGGAAGCTGAAAGCCTCTGGTAAAAGGTCTAGAACCCCCGAGACTCCTGACTGGCCCAGGGGGATGTGTGGTTTCAGCCCCTGGGAGCAGGAGTCAAGCTCTCGAGGAACATTCCAGGCAGACTGGGGTCCTTTCCACACTTGGATCTTGTAATGTCTTTAATGGCAACCGCCACATGGTCGCCGAAACACACATGGTCGGGCTAGCTGCCTGAGCTTCGATCTGGCTGACAATAGCCTGACCGGATTGTAATTTACACCAATCGTGCACTCAGGATCCGACGAGGATCCTGTAGCGCACAACCGCAGGAAACTAAACCTATCCACTGCATCGGGCGAGGCCGGGGGCACTGCTTAAGTGCGAATATAAGCAAGTCCCGGGACCTCAGTCCAGCATGTCATCTTCTCCACCTAATAAACTTAAGAGCTGATTTCACTTGAAGTGTCTCTGACTCCAGGGGCCTTTTCGCACATGCCATTAGCCTCTCATTTCCTCCTCATTTCCCCCTGTGAGACTCCTCCTGAGCAACCGTATCCAATTTTCCACTACAGCAATCAGCTCCTCTTTCCCCCCTGCAGTTTTCTGTTCACAGTAGTGGTTGCTGCGAGGCTTTCTGCTGCTGCCCCGTCCATTTCCCCTCCCCTTCCCTCCCCTTTCCTCCCCCCTGCTCCTCCCTCGTTCCCCACTTTTCCTTTTAAAAAAAAAATGCATGCGTGGTAACGTTATAACGACATAGTGGAATGACGACAGTGCATCACCCGCCTTCCTCTTCCCAGAATTCATCAAGTCCCTCCTCAGTATTCAAATTTTCCCGCCGGTCTGGGTTGAAGCAAAACGATTGGCGGGCTACACGGACTTCCAATGTCACTGGAGGACCCCCCCCCAATGGGTGGATTCTCCGATGTAAACTGAAATGTCGTGTGCTTAACTGCCAGGATCACGATCAAGGCAACAAAATGGAGGATGGGCAACATGGTGTCAGCTGGCCCCTGTAAAGTAAAAAAAAAAACTTACATAAATGGTGGTGGTGGTGGCAGCAGCTGAGGAGGAGCAGCATGACACGCAGACCAGTCTCCCCAGGGGGGGAGGAGGGGGGGAAATGTTGCTTCAGGATCGTGGGACCGCACACAGGGAGCGGAAAGGAAGGCAAGCGTCCCTGGCCCGCCTGCTTGCTTGCCGCGGCTTCTCTGCAGGTTTCTGGAGGAAAGCACCCACCGCCAGCTCTGCAGGGGCTGTTGCCAGAGCAGCCCAAACACAGGGCAGCGGTCATCTGCAAGCACAGGGAGCTCTCTGGCCAATGGCGCCCAGCTCATGCTACCAAGAAACAGCAAATCCATCCCCCCCCCATAATAGATGTGAACGTGTGTGTATTATAAAAAGACAACAATTGTGCCGTCTTCCCTTGCTGCATCAAAATTTCATTATGATGTTATAACGTTATAAGGGCCTTTTTTTAAAAAAAAAGAGGGGGGGAGTTATGCTTCAGGATCGTAGGACTGCACACAGGGAGCGGGAAGGAAGACTTGCGTCCCCAGCCCGCCCGCTTGCTTGCTGCGGCTTCTCCACGGGTTTCTGGAGGAAAGCGCCCACCGCCAGCTCTGCAGGGGCTGTTGCCGGAGCAGCCCAAAGAAAGGGCAGCAGTCATCTGCAAGCACAGGGAGCTCTCGGGCCAATGGCGCCCGGCTCCTGCTACCAAGAAATGGCAAATCCACCTTGCCAACGCAGTCCCTGTGGTGGGATCTTGCCTCCCTGCCTCCTTATTTCGATATAACGTTAGGAGGGCTCGTTTCAAAAAAAAAATTCAAGAAACGCCCACCACGGGGCGGGCCACATGGAGGGCGGGTGAGTGGGTGTTTTCCTCCCAGCTTCTCCACCGGAGTAAACAGGAAACACCGCTAGAAATAGGATTTTCTTGCTCCAGGGATACTCCAGAGCAGTGCGGTGATACTCTGGAGGAAATTGTTAGCACGGAGCAACTGGTGGGAAACTGACCAGAAGCTCTGGTGCTAGCTTCGGTGTAAACCCCGGGAAAAAGCTAGTGCGAAAACGCCCCAGTACTTTATAGATCTCATCCCTGGTTTTATCAGAGTTCAACTTGTGACACAATACCTTGCATTTATCCTGGGTTATTACAGCATCCGTTTATTCAGGAACAAGTGTGGGGCAAAAATGGGGGTGACCTCAGTGTAATGTGGAAACAAAAAAAATACCCTGAGATAATTACCGGGGTGAACTCAAGTGTAGTGTAGAATGTAAAAATACCCCAAGATAATTACCGGGGTGAACTCAAGTGTAGTGTAGAATGTAAAAATACTCCGAGATAATTACCGGGGTGAACTCAAGTGTAGTGTAGAATGTAAAATACTCCGAGATAATTACCGGGGTGAACTCAAGTGTAGTGTAGAATGTAAAAATACCCCAAGATAATTACCGGGGTGAACTCAAGTGTAGTGTAGAATGTAAAAATACTCCGAGATAATTACTGGGGTGAACTCGCATGTAGTGTAGAATGTAAGTTCGGGGACAGGGTTGAACTAGGATTTAAGGTCTAGTGCAGAAAGGACCTAGGCGATGTTAATGCATTTCAATGCCTTTCTGCCTTGACATGAAGGATCTGAAGCCATTCGAGGGCCTTGACAAGCCAAACATGAGTACAGCTCAGAGCCGCTCTAACGAAGGAAGGGGAGAAAATTCCCCCGCCGATATTGAAAGAGAGGTTTGTTGACTGGAGGCTGGTTTTATTTATCTGTTCTGTTCCGGTGTCTGACAGTTCCCCCTCATCAGGGTTTGGGCCTTGGAGAGAAGATGTCTGAATTGGACGCGGGCTGCAGATTTGGAGAGAACAAGGTGCCAGGCTTTCGACCAGACCTGACAATGCCTAGAAAGTGTGTGTGCGCGCGTGTGTGTGTGTCTGCCTGGCAGCTGAACTCCTTTTCAGTGTCAGGGCTGGTATTTTGGGAGTCTTTGGCATGCCACTGTCCAGGGCAGGGGACAACTTATATTTGCATGTGGGTATTGTGTTTTGGGAACTGCAGACACAAAACCTGAGAAACTTCTGAGCACAACAGGAATTATTTATTTACAAAGCCAGTTTGGAAGCATTGCAAACTGAACTGAACTGCTGATACTAACATGGGATGGAACCAGCACTGCCACTTTGTATTTGGCATTTGTTCTGCTTAATGTTTAAAAGTCTTGTTCCCTGAGGAAAGATGTATTTTGACCGGTTTCGAGCAGGTAGTTTGTAAGAGCATCATAGGAAACGGAAAGGAAAGATAAATCTCTCTCGAGGCTCTAGAGAAATAAAATTTCTAGAGACAGATTTTGATAACTGAAATTTAGGGTTTAGGATATTTGTGTATTTAGTTATAACTGGACAAGAGATCCCTGAAGATCCAAAAATGATACTCCTACATCTATGGCAAGATGAACCAATTCCTAACTTGACTAAAGACTTAATCACAATACTTATTGCGGCCGCAAAATCGATAATAGCCAGAAACTGGAAAAATGAAAAACCTCTCTCCATAAATCAATGGTGGAACAAGGTTTGGGATTATTTTATAGAGGAAAAATGTTTAGTATACTTTGACCCTGTAGAAGGAGAGAGGGAACTCAAAAACCTGATCGATAAATGGTATTCTTTCTCAGAAAAGTTTTATATGTAAGATTACTATACTTATAACTTTATTAGCCTGATTAAAGTTTAGAACAGTTATTCAAATATGGTTAATGGCTCTAGTGAGCCGTAATAAATAGTCTTGTTAACCCAATTTTCCTTCCCAATATTGATTAAGCAAGGATTGATAGTTAATAGAAACGAGGCCTTGAAGATATGTACCTTGCTTGATGTTTTTCTTATTGTGTAAAATATAAAACCTACTAACAGTGTTTTTTTTAAAAATTGTGTATTTAGTTTAGAATGTATTGGATTTATAATTTAGCACTTACATAGAGATATAGAAAGCCACTATGGTGCGGGCAAGGCAGAATAAAAATCTAAATAAATAATAGTAGTTAAGAGCGTAGACTTTAATCTGGAGAAATGGGTTTGATTCCCCACTCCTCCACATGCAGCTGCTGGTGTGACTTTGGGTCAGTCACAAGTTTTCTCCGAGTTGTTCTCTCAAGGGCAGTTCTCAGTCAGAGCTCTCTCAGCCTCACCTACCTCACAGGATGTCTGTTGTGGGGAGGGGAAGGGAGCTTGTAAGCCGCTCTGAGACTCCTTCGGGTAGCAAAGTGTGGGATATAAATCCAATCTCTTCTTCCTCTTCTTCTATACCTCCTCTTCTCTTGTTATCTGGTTTATTAGTTCATCACAGGTTCCCCCCCACCAGTCTCTTTTTTGGCATCTTGTTCAAGATTCAAGATCTGGTTCAAGATCTGGGCAGGAGTACAAGATCAGAGGAGGAACCTGAGGAGGGATACCTCAACTCCTAGTTGCAGTGAAGTTTCAACCACAGTACAATTCAAAGTGAGTTGGGAAAAGATATATATTTTTAGGTGAAACAATTGAAGAAGTAAGAAAGAAGCTGCTAGGATCTGAACTAGATGAGCAACTGTTCTTCAGGGGCTCTGAGCATCACAGAGTAACAGAAATGAGTCCTTGACGTTTCAGTGCTAAGGTCCCAAGAGTGGGAATTATGGTTCTTGAAAAACTAATGTGTTAAGTTTTCAGCAATAAGGTTGGATCACATGGCAGAGGAGCGTGGCTATCAGTACTTTTGACTCAAATAAGGTATGTCTGCACCAAGTCTTCTGAGTCACCTTTCATTCCATTGTGGTTTCTTCATCTTTGTCCCAGTACCAATCTTTAGGACTTTTCCATGTCACCCACTCTTCTTTTGCATTTCACCCCGGGCTTTTAATTTCTCACCCCCAACATTGTGCCAAATGCATTTCACCCATGTACATTTCTGTAATTTTGGTAAAACATGCAGGAGAAATACTGAAGGAGGAATCTTGGTTTGTGGGAAATCAAAGACAACCCTTGAAAAACTCTTGAAAAAAATAACAGCAGACTACATCAGCCAGGGATTTTTGTGCAAAGTCAGCACAAGTTTATACAGGAGAGAGAGAGAGAGGGAGAGAAATTGTATTTTACCCTACTTTTCAGCCAAAAGTTAGTTTGGCTGTAACACCAGTATCTGAACACCAGTATCTGGTGTAACACCAGTATCTGAAGAATTGAGCCGTGACTCATGAAAGCTCATACCTTGCCACAAATTTTATGTCTTCAAGCTGCTCCTAGACTCTTGCTCTTTTCTACTGCTGCAGACAGACTAACATGGCTACCCATCTTGATCTAACACCAGTATATATTACTAAAGCAGGATTCAGGGACAAGGAGAAATACTTCTCCCCTGCCAACCCTCCCTTCCTGACTTGTTGCATTTCTGCAAAAGTATTTAGCTTGCCTACGCAACTTAAAATAGGGGCCAATTAGAAAATAATATTTTTTTGCCATCCATCTTCTTTTAAATCTGCCTGTACCTGTGGTTATCACTACATGCTCTGATGTCGCCATATCTACGATATTCTAGGAATTCCCCAGATCTCTATGGTAAATACCATATCAACCTAACAGCCCTACCACTATACCACTCAGGCTCACTGGGGCTTGCCCGAGACTGCAGTGTTCCCAAGAATGCAATTGATTGGGCCTACCCTGATTTTGTAGAGCCATCAACATGGTTATGTCCTCAATCGGGCTGTCTAGATAAAGTCACAATAATGAGGGTGCTGTATTTTTGGCCAAAAGATCTGATTCCATTGGTGGCTGTTCTTCTCTTTCCCTCTTCTACCGCGGAATGAATTATGGATTGTGTTTTGCCTGTAAGCCCTTCCGTTGCATGCCTTTATCTCTTCCCTCCATAAAAAACAGTCATATATTTTTTAAGCCGTGTGCCCTCTTCGGTCTTGTTCATATGCGCGAGATCATCCATTAACGTGTTGCTTCTACAACTCCGGCCCCACATCCTCGCAGTTAGGAATACCTGCCTGAAGTCCTCCAAAGGCGACTTTCCCCAGCTGAACCAAACAAGCCGTCACATTAAAAGAAAAGATGTCTCTTGCACTTTGCATAACTATGCTTCATTGACTAATCCTTCTGCAAGCTCTCCGAGAGCTTTGCTCAGGCCCAACTTGTCAGAGGCGCAAAGGGAACCACTCATATTTGGGAGAGAGAAAAAAAAAAAAGAGGTTGCATTATTTTTTCATCAAGGACACGATAACTGCGTGGTAGAATCAAATTGATATTGATGTCTCTTTGCAATGAAGTGCAACATTCCAATAGAAGAATGGGCAAATCAAGGGGACATTTCTTCTGCCTAGAAACGAGAGACTTCCGATTCATAATCATTTCGAACTCACAATGTCCAAATCTTCTTTGGGAACTGAATCTCGACCCCTCACTTCTCTCTGTGGGCCTTATCTACAAGACAGGATGAGGTGATGGCTCCTCATTTCATTGGCTTTAGAGAGTAATTAGATAAATTCATGGAGGAAGGTCCATCAATGGCTATCAGGCAGGATGGCTAATGGCCTCTATGTTCAGAAGTGGTATACCTCTAAATAACAGCAGAGGCAGGCTTGGGCCTCTGTGTCTCTGTTGGTGGGCCTTCTGGAAGCATCTCATTGGCCACTGTGTGAGACAGTACACTGGTCTAGATAGACCATTAGGGAGGGGCATGGACCGAAATAAAGTTCATAATGAATTTTAGACAGGTCGTGGTTTGCGAAGAAATGTTTGCAAATGTTGATGCAGTTTGAGGTGGTTAAACGCCTGCTTTCTGCTCTTCACAGAAAACAGCTGAGCGCTCAAATGGATGGGAGCCATTTAAACTTCTGCTTTTTGCCGCGGGGGGCAGAAAGCAAGGGTTTAAATGGCTCTGAGCCATTTCACCCCCTGCTTTTAGCTCCTCACCAAAAGTGGCAGCAAGCTGAAAGTAGGGGGTGAAATGGCTTGGAGCCATTTATACCCCTGCTTTCTGCTCCCCACAGCTTTTTGTGGGGAGCAGAAAGTAGTGGTTTAAATGGTCCCCTGCTTTCTGATCCCCACTGCTTTTCACAGTGAGCAGAAAGATGGAGTTTAAATGACTTGGAGACATTTTAACCTCTGTTTTCTGTTCTCCACAAAAAGCCGTGAGGAGCAGAAAGCAGGGGTTTAAACTTTAAAAGGGCTCGCGAACTGAGTCGGTTTGCGGACCAACCTCCCAGTTCGTATCAATTTTGTGGTTCAGCCACGAACCCAACCACAAAAATGCAGTTTGTGCCCACCAATTAGACCACCCAATTTAATTCAGCAGAGCTCTTCCTAGGTTTTTAAAAACCTTCAACCATTCCCTGTGTAATAGCTGTCCTGGAGCTCATCAAGATCTCAGTATCTCATCACGGTTCCCATGACTGTTGCTTGGAATGGCTTCTTCATATGGCTGTCCACTGATGGGGAGGAGAAGGCGATGTCCCATGGTAAGTCCCGAAGGAGAGGCTGCACCCACTTACACTGTCCCCTATAGACCCAGTCCCCCTTGATCACCCCCATCACCACTGACCTGCTTCCACACAGTAGATGCAAAATGGCTCTGGTTACATTCAGACTGCCTCCTCCCCCCCCTTTTGCTCTCCCGTGTGCTCCTGGGCACCAATGGTAAGACAGTGGACCACCCCAGAGAAGAATGCTCCGCCAGTCAACCCAACCTGCTCCAGCCTTTGGTGCAACCTATAGCCCTTGGGGTGTCGTCTCAGGAATGATGAACTCACTTCCCAGGAAAATTGGTAAAGCCATAGAGTTTCTGGTGTTCCCTAGAGCTACACAACATCACTTCCGGGTTTTCTCCAGAGGTGATGTGTACATACCTGCAATGCCAACATTTTTCCCCATGTTCCCCCACTTGAAATGGTGGGCAAGGGGAACTTGGGGCGTGGCGTACCCTGCCCTGGTCAGGGGAATGCTATCCCTGCCTCCCTCACTGCAGCTGAAAGGTAGTTAGTATTTGTTCGGCAAGGCCCACCTTTGGGGAGGGGATGTGGATCAATGGAAGAGCATCTGCTTGGCATGCAGAAGGTCCCAGGTCTAGTCCCTGACATCTCCAGTTAAATGCACCCTGGTAGAAGGCAATGTGAAAGGCTTCCACCTGAGACCCTGGAGAGCCTAAGTAGACAAGCGGAGTGGCTGAGGCTCAGTGAAATATCCTCTGTGCGGCACGCAGAAGGTCCCATGTTCAATCCCTGGCATCTCAGTTAAAGGACGAAGTAGCAGGTGATGTGAAGGACCTCTGCCTGAGACTCTGGAGAACTGCTGCCAGTCTGAGTAGACAATATTGATCTTGATGGACTGATGGTCTGATTCAGTATAAGGCAGTTTCATGTGTGTGTTCACCTCTCCCTCTATGCCAGTTTGGTGTAGTGGTTAAGTGCGCGGACTCTAATCTGGAAGCCCTCGAGCCCCCCCGTACTCTACGCCTATGCTCAAGAGTAATTAACGTGCGGAATTCACTGCTACATAATTTAGCGATAGCTGCTTGCTTGTTACAGTCGACTTTCAAAGTGGATGAAAGAAATTCACTGTGGCAGAGATCAGCTGAGGTGAAACTTGGGGCGGGGCTTGTTGCTTAGTGGTGGGTGTCTGAAAAAAAAAATCACAGTCTAATTGGCTCTAATGGACAATTCTTGTTTCAAAACCCCAGGACAGAAAGAATGCCGCTTCTCAGACCCTCAGGAAGCTGACTTAGCAAAACCTGCCTGCCAGTTTGGTGTAGCGGGTTGGAGTGCGGACTGTAATCTGGGAGAACTGGGGTTGATTTCCCACTCCTCCACATGTGTCTGCTGACGTGACCTTGGGTCAGTCACAAGTTCTCTCAGAGCTGTTTTCTCATGAGCAGTCCTCAAAAGAGCTCTCTCAGCCCCACCTCCCTCACAGGGTGTCTGTTGTGGGGAGGGGAAGGGAAAGCAGACAGTAAACCGCTCTTAGACTCCGTCAGGTAGTGAAAGGTGAGGTATGAATCCAATCTCTTCTTTTCTTCTCTCCATTCAGGTTCTTTCCAGCTGAAATCCCACAGCCTCTGCAAACTTGGGGCTTTTCTGCATTTTCATTTCCCTCACTTGTGTGTTCCTGTTGTTTGGGGGGGGGGGGGGTGTTTTCCTGGGTCCCTTTACCATGTGATAGAGCATGTGAAAGGGTTAAAAAATACTGGGTCTGGGTACATGAAATTCTGCAAAAAATGATGGAAGTTAACATACCTTTTACTCCTGAGAGCCAGTTTGGTGTAGTGGTTAAGTGCGCGGACTCTAATCTGGGAGAACCGGGTTTGATTCCCCACTCCTCCACTTGCACCTGGCTGGATGACCTTGGGCAAGCCATAGCTCTGTACCAGCTGTTCCATCAAGGACAGCTTGGGAAAGAGCTCTCTCAGCCCCACCTACCTCACTGGGTGTCTGTTGTGGGGAGGGGAAGGGAAAGGAGTTTGTAAGCCGCTCTGAGACTCAAAGTGAGTGAAGGGTGGGGTATAAATCCAATCTCTTCTTCTTCTTCTGAGTTATTTTTACTGAATATGAGACCTGAAAATTGTAGAAGTGAAGATATTTATCTGATTATCCACGTATTAACTTCTGCCGGAATACTCTACACAAAATATTGGAGACAAGAGGAAACACCTTCGAAAGAAGAAATTATATATTAAACAATGGAAATGGCAGAAATGGATAAATTGACTCTATTTTTGAAAGGATTACAGGGAGAGACATTCTACAATACATGGTCTAGATTTCATACATGGCTAGAAGATTACATGAAATGAACTGAACTTTATATTCTCTAGATGCAACCTGAGTCATTCAGTTATTTTTAAAGAACTGCAGACTTTATGGATTGTTTACTATATTAGGCCACCAGATTTACTTAATATAGAAATTGTCAGTCTGATGATCTAAGAAATAATTTTGGAAACAATCTAAACTGTATCACCCTCCATCTATTTTATGTATAATTGTTTATGTGTTTTATATGTGTATGTCTTTGTCTTGTGTGTGTTGAGAAAATAAAAAAACTACAAGAGACGGGGACCCGCGATACTTGCGGGGGGGAGAGATACCTGAAGGCTGCAGCTTCAGGTAAGCTTCAGGTAAGTCTTCTCCCCCCGCCCCCCGCAATTCCCCCTCTCCCTCGGCGATTCCCCCCCGGCTCCAAGGCCAGCCGCTCTGGCCGGCGATTCCCCAGCAGCTGGTGCCTGCCGCTCTTTCCCTCCTCCTGGGCTCTGGCAGGCCTGCGCAGCTCTCGCTGGGCCCGCCGCTCTTTCCCTCCCCCAGGCTCCAGTGGGCCTGTGTGGCTCTCGCCAGGCAAACCGCTCTTTCCCTCCCCCTGGGCTCCGGCGAGTCTGAGTGGCTCTTGTGGGGCCCACTGCTCATCTGCCCCGGGCTCTGGCAGGCCTGAGCGGCTCTCGCCAGGCCCACTGCTCTTCCGCCCCCGGGCTCTGGCGAGCCTGCACGGCTGTCACTGGGCCCACTGCTCATCCTCTCCCCCGGGCTCCAGTGGGCCTGCACGGCTCTTGCTGGGCCCGCCACTTGTCCCCCCAGGCTCCAGCAACGAGGCTTGAACGCCTCCCAACGGCCAGGCCACCCCAGTTCCTTGAGCGTTCCCTGCGCATGCGCAGGGAATGCTTTTACTTTTCGGGGGATTTAAATATCCCTCGAAAGTTTTTTTTTAAGTTTTTGGATTTTTCTGCACATGGGGGGACTGCCCCCAATGTGTAGGGAAATCTCCCTGCCCCCCAGGTGCCCTCTGCGTGGATTTAGGTATCTGCATGCAGGGGCGACTTAGCTATTAGTATATAGATTAAAAGGAGAAAAAAATAGAAAGCCTATTGGGCGAGAGTCCTGCCTTGTCCCACCTGCTTGCTAAAAACATTTGGTGAATGCAAAGAAAAGTGTAGGCGGGCACCAACGGGCACCACTTCGGAGACCCCTGCCGTATCCTCACCTCGTTAGCCTAAAGCCTGTCAAAATATAAAACCTCACAAAAACCTCACTGTCCTCTACAAACATAACGCTGGAAGCCAAAAACCACTCCAGCGAGCTCAATCACGTAATGGGTTTCCCTTCTGGATCCACGTCCTCCACGTAAAAGAACATTATTCTGGCAGTTTGTGTTGCCATTTATTTAAGTCCTCTCTTCCTAAAAACAGTTCTAAAAATAATGTGTTGTGGTGGGTTTTTTTTGTTTTTTTTTGAGGTTGTTGTTGGAAAAGTGCATCAGAACTCCTTGGCATTCATTAAAGTGCACTATGCTTGATGAAAGGGCATTAAAAATACATCGCAGTTCATCCTTTGTTTATTTCGGCCGGCATTAACCAGGTTTGCACAGCTCAATGATGTACCGCACTGGGGGAAAGTGTAGCTATCTGCGAATGGAAAAGGTGGACCTTATTCACAGAGGATGGCTCGCTGATAGGATTCCCAACTCTGGGTTTGGAAATAGCTGCAGATTGGGGAAAGGGGGCTGGGAGAGTGGAGTTTAGGGAGGGGAATGACTAGGGCTGCCATTCCCCCAACAGGGGTGGGGATTTGCCTGCTTTTGGGCCCCCAGATCTGCTGGCCCAGATTTGGCCGGCGGGGGAACTGCACCTCTAAAGTGCTCGGTTCGTGGCAATGCACCCAGCAAAATGACATCACTCATCATAAGTTGCCGTAAGTCAGCCATGACTTGACCACCAATAGGCATTTTCCACCACCAATAGGTTAGAAGAAGAAGAAAAGAAGAGATTGGATTTATACCCCGCCCTTCACTTTGAGTCTCAGAGCGGCTTACAATCTCCTTTCCCTTCCCCTCCCCACAACAGACACCCTGTGAGGCAGGTGGGGCTGAGAGTGCTCTTCTGAGAACTGCCCTTGAGAGAACAGCTCTGACAGAGCTATGGCTTGCCCAAGGTCACCCAGCAGCTGCATGTGGAGAAGTGGGGGAATCAAACCCGGTTCTCCCAGATTGGAGTCCACACACTTAACCACTACACCAAACTGGCTCTCACTTACCCTCATCGACCTGGCCAATGGAGGCGGAATGAGTGTGGCTTTCTGAAGCCCTCCCATGGGGCGATGGTTCAGCACGCACGGCACCTGCTACTCAGCAGCCGTCAAATGCATAATTCAGAGGCCCCCAACAAGCCTTTACCTCAACACACTGGAAGCCCTCTGACGGCTGGGGGAAGTGATTTGAAATGAAGAGCTGAGGGCAGATTAAAGTTGACAAGGCTCCATGTTCCTTTCTGGATGGCTGCCTTCACTTAGCCCTACCCAAAACAAAGATAGTTGTCTTTGGGGTATCTTGTGTGGTGAGTCAACAAAATGGAGAAGCTGAGTGAGGCTATCTGCCACATCAATGTCTCTCTCGTTGGCTTAGCAGGAATGGGAATGCAAGGAGATGGATGCTTGATTTGTGGTCTCCAGTGTGCTTTGTTTGCAAGTGCGTGGGGCACTTTGAGAGAGAAGGGGGAGGGCAGAGAGAAAAGGGCAGGGGAGAGGGGCTGGCTGTTGTTTTGTCTGACCAAGTTGGGTTCAAAGCTGAGGTCAGACAAAGGACAACCTGACAGCCAGTGGAGCTAAGAGGAACATGTTGTAGCACACCCACATGGGCAGGGCACTCAGAGAAGTCAAAGCTATTTCAAATGATCAGAAATTTCATGTGGTACAGTTGGGTTGCCAATCTCCAGGTGGTGGCTAGAGAGCTCCCAGAATTACAGCCGGTATCCCGAAAACAGAGGTCAGTTTCCCTAGAGAAAATGGCTTCTTTGGAAGTTGGTCTCTATGGCATTGTACTCTGTTGGCAACGCTATCTCCACAACCCCCACAGGTGGCCAGGGGGGACCGGGCAACCCTAAAACGGAAAGCTGAAGCTTTTCATGGCGTGGAGTTAAATAACATCACCTGATAAAACCTGCAGTTCAGACTGATAGTAAAGGGGCGGCTAAGAGGGAGCTATTTAGAAGTCGGCAACAGTGTTGCCGAAGTGTGAAGTAAATTCCAGGCAGGTCCTAGAGTTGGAAAGAAAGACCTCGATGGGGAAATAAATGCACTGATCTTGTACTCTGAGTAATGACTGGTGCATTGTGGAACATGCATGGAGACTGGGAAAGTACAGGGGGAAATTCACAGGGCCCTTGGGAGGCTTCTTCCGCCAATATACCCTGTTGTGCCCGAGAGCTAGGAGCCATTGTGTCGCAGATGATTTATTTGGAGTTCGGAGAACACAAGCCGAAAGAAATTAAAAATCGTGTTCTTGCTTGTCGGGGGCGCTGGGAGTAAGTCCGGAGCCAGCGCAATCAGTGAGCGCTTTAACAGGACAGAGCCTTCCACTCTGGAGGAGGTTAGGCAATTGGAAAATCTTCAGTCACTTCTGGCTGGCGGTGCGTGTAGGAGGAACATTGAATTGGACTGCTTATTGACGGAGCTTGACCAGCAGACGTTGGGGAGGGATTGTGTGAGTAGGAGAGCATCTTGATTCTGGCATGGGAGAGCGTGGACGTAGACTGATGCACAGGAGCTAGGGTTGCCGACAACCAGGTAGGACCTGGAAATCTACCGCTGTTACAATTGATCTCCAGGCACTAGAGGTCAGTTTCCCTGGGAAAAAAATGGACTTTATGGCATTCTATCTTGCTGAAGTCCCTACCCTCTTGAAACCCCGCCCTCCCCAGGACCCACCCCTAAAATCTCCAGATATTTCCCCACCCAGAGCTGGCAACCCGAGCAGAAGCAGCAAGTTCCCTCTTTGGCAGCTTTTGCTCAATCCAGACTGTTCCATGAGCTCCAGCTTTCCTTATATAACGAGGGAAGGTCCTATTTTCTGGTACCTTTCCCTCTCCGCTCTCCCAATATCCTGATTTTGCCTTTTGAATGGATTTGGGAGTGCCATTTTACAATTTTCTGGTTGGGGTTAAGCTGATGTTCCTGATTAAGTTTGCATTGCATTGCAGCCCTTTAAAAATAAGTATAAGCAGGGGTCCGTTGGAGCGGGAGCGCACAGGAGCGCAGCTCCGGGAGTGAGGAGCCCAGGGGGCGGGCACATGACCAAGCCCCGCCCCCTCCTCGGCTTCCCCGAGCAGTGCAGAGGCGCAGCGCCCCAGGGAAAGCCCTGCTAGGGTCTTTATTGATTTTAATGTTTTGTTTTAATATTGATAATTTTATCATTGTTCCTTTTATGACTGTGTGCTGCTTTTCCAGAGACTTGCTCAAGGTGGCATCTAAATTTTCTAAGTATACCATTTTTTATCTGGGCACATGGCACATAAGTACTGGAGAAATTTCACCAACCCTTCAGCAGCTTCCACCTTATCAGTTTGGTGTAGTGGTCAGGAGTTGGACTCTAATCTGGGAGAACCGGGTTTGATTCCCCACTCCTCCACATGCAGCTGCTGGTGTGACCTTGGGCCAGTCACAAGTTCTCTCAGAGCTGTTCTCTCATGAGCAGTTCTCAAAAGACCTCTCTCAGCAGCCCCACCTACCTCACAGGGTGTCTTGTTGTGGGGAGGGGAAGGGAAAGGGATGGGTGGTGCACATGTCCTGGGTATCTCAAGTCTACTTGAAACCTGGTGGTTTCAAGGGAGCAGGAAGAGAATGAGAGTGTGTTCTTTACGCTTATTTTTATTGCACAAAGTATTGGATGGGGAAGGGAATGGAGGAAGAGCAGGTCAGTTTCACTCACCTGTGGAGTGGAGTGGAGTCTGAGGGGTGGGTGTTGCCTTCTGACACACTTCCGGCATGTTAGGGGGTGTGGCATATGCAAATGAGTTATGCAAATGAGCTCCTGCACCTCTTTTTCTATGAAATGACCCCTGAGTATAAGCATGAGAACATAAGAAGAGCCCTGCTGGAAGGGACCAGTGGTCCACCTAATCCAGCACCTTATCTTAAGCAGTGGCCAAGCAGTTCCTCTGGAGGGCCAACAACAGGGCACAGAGGCCGAGGTCTTCCCCTGATGTTGCCTCCCAGCACTAGCATTCAGAGGCTAACTGTCTCTGAATATGGAGGTTCCCGAAACTCACTATGGCTAGTAGTAGCCTAGCCACTGATAGACCTCTCCTCCACGAATCTATCTAATCACCCTTTAAAGCCATGTATTCCTGTGGCCATCTCGGCATCCCCTGGCAGCAAATTCCACATTTTAATCACTTGCTGTGTAAAGAAGCATTTCCCGTCGTCCGTCCTCTAGCCTAAGAAGACATCCACGTCCGCAGGACCTTTTGCAGACAAAATCAAAGCAGCTCCACTCTGTCAAGTCAGCATCGCTTCCCTCGGCCGGTTTTGAGAAGCGTTTTGGTCAAGAGCTGCCGAAAGATTTGCCCTGCAGAATACAGAGTTCAGTTTTCAGGAAGATGGAAAAGTGGAGTGGAAGGGGTGGCGAGGGAGGGAGAAGAGGAGCGGGAATTGACACCCTTATGCTTCTGCCGTGTAATCGTATTTGTTTTTTTTAATCATAATGGAACAGCCATTGGGCTGCGAAATGATTGGCACACTGATTCCTCCTGATTCTCCTCCAAATTCCTCCTCCTCCTGATTCCCTCCAATTTCTGGCTAATTCTGCAGACGGCACAAAGGCAGTGGCCGAGTTATTAATCACATCCGTCAGGCAAGAGCGGCAATAATTCTTTTCCTTGGAAAGAAACCAAAGTCCTGGCTCGTTTGATTTTTAAGATGCAAAGATTATTTTCCTCTGGGAGGACGAAAGGAAAGCAGAGTCTTCTTCTGTGTAAATAAGGAACCAGAGAGGCAAGAAAACAGTTCTTGTATTGTGAGAAAGGGAGAAAAGGACTTCTTTCTCTACCTGCTCTATCCCATGCATAATTTTATAAACTTCAATCATGTCACCCCTCAGCCGTCGTTTCTCCAAGCTGAAGAGCCCCAACCTTTCTTCATAGGGAAAGTGTTCCAACCCTTTTATCATTCTAGTTGCCCTTTTCTGCACTTTTTCCAATGCTATAATATCTTTCTTGAGGTGTGGCGACCAAAACTGTACACAGTACTTCAAATGAGGTCGCACCATCGATTTATACAGGGGCATTATGATACTGGCTGATTTGTTTTCAGTTCCCTTCCTAATAACCCCCAGCATAGCGTTGGCCTTTTTCATTGCAGTCGCACACTGTCTTGACATTTTCATTGAGTTATCTACTACGACTCCAAGATCTCTCTTTTGGTCAGTCTCCGCCAGTTTGGACCCCATCAACGTGTATTTATAGTTAGGATTTTTGGCTCCAATGTGCATCACTTTGCACTTGGCCACATTTTTCTTCTGTTGACAGAATGAAGCAGCTGGCCCGCTCCTCCGGACTCCCAAGAACCATTTTGCCGGGCTGAAAAGAAACAAGGCAGCTGTTTAACCCGATTAGAGGCTTCTGTTCTGCTTTGTATAATATCTGAAGGCTTCGGTTTCAGCCTGCTTGCAGTCTACTTTTTTCAGTCTATTTAAAGTCCATTTATTATATTAATTTAATGTTTGGTATCTAGTTAATGGAATCATTTTAAGACTATATTTATTGGGATTTATCGTTGTGACCTGCCCTGAGCCCGAGTGTGGGAAGGGCAGGATATAAATCAAATAAATAAATAAAGTCCTGAGGAAGTTCAACTGAAACGGCTTGTTTACAGTCCGGAGGAGTGCGTTGACTGTTTCATTCTGTCCACAGGAGAAAAATTAAAGATACTTTGCTTGTGAGAATTAACACCAGTTGGGTGTGTGTGTGTCTTTGGGTGTGTGTGCGTGTCTGTGTCTGTGTGTGCCATGGCTATTGACTTACTGAATTTATTCTACAATATACTGAATACAAAGAGTGTTAAAACAGACAAAAGCTGTGCGCCGCCACCGCCAGGGGCTGCCCCAGAGTGTGAACGCTCCATTCCACCTCCTCCCCGGTATGGTCCCACATCAGTCTACGCAGTGCGAATGGAAAGCTCCTCGACAACTCGGCCTGGGTCTTTTTGCCCCACTTCCCTTGCGCTTCATTTTGCCAGTCTGTCCTCGGCCTATGTTCTTGTTGTTTTCTATTGCTACAGATAGGCGAGCGTGACTACCTAGCATGATCATTCTAACACAGAATGACTAAAAAGGCCTGGAGTGTGTGAAACAGGGATCCTTTCGAACAGGAGCTCGGGGGAGCGCAACTCTGGGAGTTGGTGCCAGCCCCCCCCCCCCCCAATAGGGGAGTGCCTGCTTGCGTCATGGCTGCAGCAAAATGACCCCGTCCCCTGGAAAGGTCCTTGTTTTTCTGACCAGCCTTCTGAAGGCTTCAGTCACCACTGAAGCTATCCTCCCAGAATAGTGGTATTTCTGAGGCTTGGATTAGTAGCTGTCCCCTCTCTTTCTTTCTTTCTTTCTTTCTTTCTTTCTTTCTTTCTTTCTTTCTTTCTTTCTTTCTTTCTTTCTTTCTTTCTTTCTTTCTTTCTTCCTTCCTTCCTTCCTTCCTTCCTTCCTTCCTTCCTCTCTCTCTCTCTCTCTCTCTCTCTCTCTCTTCCTCTCTTCTTTCTTTCTTGCCTTCTGTAGCACATGCAAATAAGTTATGCTAATGACTTATGCTAATAAGCTCCGGCACCTCTTTTTCTACGACATGACCCCTGGTGTGAAATACACCAAAACTAAGCAGAAAGAGATACTATGAATGCATTTTAATTTTGTGTTCCCCTAAATTAATTTGGTGTCTTCTTAAAAAAAAAGATCGACAAGGAATGCTGTGCTCTGTTGGGTGCCCGTGAACACAATTTTATCCGAATACCTCCAAGACTGAGTCTTTGAACCGTGCTGTGGATTACTTTATTCGTTCCACTTTACTGCCTGCTCCCCTCATATGCACAAATGTTTTTACTGGTACTCTTCACTGTGTCTCCCCAATGGAATGGTACACTTCCCCATAGAAGTGCATGGATTTGGACCCTCTGCCATAGAAGTGAATGGATTTCATTGGCCTTCCTGGGAGACAAATGCATATAGCCTGAAATACCAGAACGAGTCTCAAGATGTGATAGTCCTGCTGTACACTGCATTGGTCAGGCCGCACCTGGAGTATCGTGCGCAGTTCTGGAGGCCTCACTTCGGAAAGGATGTGGACAGAACGGAGGGGGTGCAGAGGAGGGCGACGAGGATGACCGGGGGGGTCTGGAGACCAAGAAGCCCTGTGAGGAAAGGCTGAGGGACCTGGGGGAATGTTCGGTCTGGAGAAGAGGAGGCTGAGGGGGGACAGGATGGCTCTCTTGAAGGGTCTGAAGGGCTGCCACTTGGAGGAGGGCAGGGAGCTGTTCCTGTTGGCAGCAGAGGAGAGGACTCACAAGAATGGGCTTAAATTAAGGGTGGGGAGGTGCCAGCTGGTTTTACAGGAGGAGTTGTTCAACTCTGGAATCAGCTGCCTAGGAAGGTGGTGAGCTCCCCCTCACTGGCAGTCTTCAAGCAGCAGCTGGACGAACCCTCGTCAGGGATGCTCTAGGTCAGTGATGGTGAACCTTTTAGAGACCGAGTGCCCAAACTGCAACCCAAAACCCACTTATTTATCGCAAAGTGCCAACACGGCAATTTAACCTGAATACTGAGGTTTTCATTTTAGAAAAAACAACTCATACATTAACATCTTTTGTCTTAAAAGAAAAACACAATAACAGAGCTTTCAATGATACAAACAACTTTTTATTGAAAGGTAAAAGTTTGCATTTGGCATGCTTTTGAACAATTAATGTGATTTTTGCTGTCCAATCTTGCGAACTCTGCGCTGGGGCGATGCCGTGCGTGCCCACAGAGAGGGCTCTGAGTGCCACCTCTGGCACGCGTGCCATAGGTTTGCCACCATGGCTCTAGGTTGACCCTGCATTGAGCAGGGGGTTGCACTAGATGGCCTGTAGGGCCCCTTCCAGCTCTGTGATTCTATGATTCTATGAGTCCTTTTATGGGCACTGGTAAGACATGCAGTGGTCCACAGTCTGGTTGCTTATACCCATGGGCCATTGACCAGCACAAGACTACCCACTTGGGTCTATCTTTCGTAAGGGTAAATGCAGAATCATCACTTCAGAGGGTAACTGTTGGTCTGCAGGTAGAACAGCTAGCTCTGAGTCCAGTAGCATCTTAGAGAGTGACAAAATATTCAAGGTATGGGCTTTCAAGAGTCAAAGCTCCCTTCGTCGTAGATCACTATCACTGTAATTTATTAACATAGTTAATGTAATAGAAGGATTCATTTCATCTACTTGCGCACAGGTGTATGTTCCCCCCCCCCACCTAGGAATGAAATGACACATTAAATTAATTCCTCTCAGAGGACTATCCCCCCCCCCCACGGCTCTGAATTCTTTGTTCTCATTTTAATGAGCGTGAAGCTTATCAGGAATGCCCGATTAAGAATCCAGGTTCGTTTGTCTTCTGTTGTCTTGGAAAGAATGGCAATTTGAACATCTTGGCACTGCTCACTGAATAATGTGATGGATGTAGAAGTCAAAAGTCAGTATGGTATTGTCTTCAGGATGTTGTAGCAGACCAAGGAAGACTCAGGTTCAAATCCCCCCTTTGAACTAAAAAGGGAAACCAACTTATCCCTGTCAACTAGGATCAGCCAGTTTGGTGTAGCGGTTGAGTGCGCGGACTCTAATCTGGGAGAACTGGGTTTGATTCCCCACTCCTCCACTTGCAGCTGCTGGATGGCCTTGGGCAAGCCATGGTTCTGACAAGAACCGTCCTTGAAAGGGCAGTTTCGGTCAGAGCTCTCTCAGCCCCCCCTACCTCACAGGGTGTCTGTTGTGGGGAGGGGAAGGGAAAGGAGTTTGTAAGCCGCTCTGAGACTCTGAGTGAAGGGTGGGGTATAAATGCAATCTCTTCTTCAAAAACCTAAAAAGGTAAGTCAAACTGAGTAGAGGGCCAACAACTAAAAATGTATAAATAATATATAAAAATACATGCACTCATTTATAAAGGATTCAAAAACATATAGGGGCCCAGTCACACCGCATGTAAAAATTCCAAAATCATATATACATACAAGGGCCAGTGGACTTGACCTGATGCATTTCGGCCTGTTAGTGCCTTTTTCGGAGGTCAAACACAACGAGGAACAAACTGGCTTACACCACAACATGTAATACAATACAATTATACAGCACAGATACAACATGGACCAGAAATAAATTGTTCCTGGCTGAAATTCCTAGGCATAGAATGAAAATATAAATGAGGCCTCCCAAGATCCAACCATTTGCTAAATGATATTTCACTGATATTAATTTCTGGTCCAGAAAGTGCCTTTCAATAGCTGTTCAAGCCAAGCCAAAGAGTCTTCAGCAAGAGTATCCCTTTGCGAAATTTATTTCTGTTCCATTTTGTACCTGTGCTGTATAATTGTATTGTATTATGTACTGTGGTATAAGCCAGTTTGTTCCTCATTGTATTTGACCTCTGAAGAAGGCCCTCACAGGCTGAAATGCATCAGTTCAAGTCCATTGGCCCCTGTGTCAGGCCCATAGCCAGGGTTTTTGTGGGGGCTTTAAATAAGTCAGGGGGGCACCCTGTACCCCCCCCAGGGAGCGCCACAAATAAAATAAAAAATTGGAAGTTGGGGGGCCCTGGGCTGGATAGGAAGTCAGGGGGCCTTAGCAGTAAGTTGGGGGGCCAGGACTGGATGGACCATTGGCCGGATCCAACATTGGCTTCTCTTATGTTCTTACGTTCTTATCTTGAAGATGATCTTTCTCCCAGCACGCACCAGGAGAGAGACATGCGGTCGTCTCTTGGAACCATGAGGCGGATGGGCCTCTCGCCATCCGCTTCCATCCTTTAGCTAGTAAGTCAGTACTCTATCATATCTCTGCTCTTTCCTATCCAAAGTGCACTTCTCAAATAAAGAGAGGAGCCGGGGTCATTTCGTAGAAAAAGAGGTGCAGGAGCTCATTAGCATAACTCATTTGCATATGCCACACCCCCTAACATGCCGGAAGTGTGTCGGAAGGCAACACCCACCCCTCAGGCTCCACTCCACTCCACAGGTGAGTGAAACTGACCTGCTCTTCCTCCATTCCCTTCCCCATCCAATACTTTGTGCAGTAAAAATAAGCGTAAAGAACACACCCTCATTCTCTTCCTGCTCCCTTGAAACCACCAGGTTTCAAGTAGACTTGAGATACCCAGGACATGTGCACCACCCATCCCTTCCCCTTCCCCTCCCCACAACAAGACACCCTGTGAGGTAGGTGGGGCTGCTGAGAGAGGTCTTTTGAGAACTGCTCATGAGAGAACAGCTCTGAGAGAACTTGTGACTGGCCCAAGGTCACACCAGCAGCTGCATGTGGAGGAGTGGGGAATCAAACCCGGTTCTCCCAGATTAGAGTCCAACTCCTGACCACTACATCAAACTGATGGGGTGGAAGCTGCTGAAGGGTTGGTGAAATTTCTCCAGTACTTACGTGCCATGTGCCCAGATAAAAAATGGTATACTTAGAAAAGTTATATGCCAACTTGAGCAAGTCTCTGGAAAAGCAGCACACAGTCACAAAAGGAACAATGATAAAGTTATCAATATTAAAACAAAACATTAAAAACAATAAAGACCCTAGCAGGGCTTTCCCTGGGGCGCTGCACCTCTGCACTGCTCGGGGAAGCCGAGGAGGGGGCGGGGCTTGGTCATGTGCCCGCCCCCTGGGCTCCTCACTCCCGGAGCTGCACTCCTGTGCGCTCCCGCTCCAACAGACCCCTGGAGAGGAGTATTTCTCATCCAAACTTGCAGCGTGGCTCTGCGTGGCTTTGTAAGCTGAGTAACCTGGTAAAGTGACGCTGCTGCGTTTTCGGCTTTATTTAAGCACTCTGCTAAGTCATGTGACTGGACTAACCGCATCAGTTAACCTCAATAAAACCAGCTCATCAGAATCACAGCCGCTCCACCGCAAAACTGTTAGCGCTCGAAATCAAGCGCGCCTCTTCATTTTTGTCGGAAGAATTCCAGAAGCATCGTCCATCATACCATGCCCGATCTCTCAAATATATTGCATCGAAAAGATGCCAAAGGGGAGGATGTTAACATGTTCAATAAAGGGAAATATACAGGAGATGTTCCCGATGCTAGCAAAGCAGCCCATGTTTCTGAAGAGCTGTGCGGAGAAAAGTCCAATAAATCCCCTACAGCCATCCTGCAAACAGATGACTTTAAGACGAAAGAGAGCTAGAGCAGGTGCAACCCCCCACCAAAGGGTCCCTTTGCAATCCCTCTTACATATTCTACCTCCTCTTTTTTCCCCTGGTAAGTTTCATAAACCTGTCATTTTGTTTCATTTCAGGTCCTATGTAAGGCAGAGCCTGATTTTTGCAAAACTAATTTCAATCCATCAAAGCGTTTTTATTGCTTCCCTTCCCTTCCCTTCCCCAGCCTTCTTTCCTCACCCTCTGAAATTTCATAACGGCACGCTGTTTCGATCTACGCAGTGCAACATAGCAGGTTTTGTAAAAATAACAAAGAGCACGTGCGAGAGAGAAAGACGCTGGTAGGTAACAGCTACCAATCCCAGGTTACGTTTGCCCCAAAGCAGAACCACCAGAAGGTTTAGGTTGAAAAAGAGACACTGATTGCAAATGGGGTTTTGATTTATTCTGTTTACTTTTGAGAATGTGGGAAGTCTGCTTAATGCAGAAGATATGAAAGCACAGGGCGCCATTCATAAGTGTCTTTTTTTCCTTGATCTTCTCGGCTAGCCATTTCGCAGCTGGGGCACAATGGTTCCAGAGGACGTCAGTAACAATCTGCTGTTCTTTCATTCTTTCCCTGCTATGCTCTCACTTTTTCAATGAGCCAATTCGTTGTAGAGGGTTTTTTGTGCGGCACAGAAATATGGACCTTTTCTGCATGCTGGAGTCACTCCTGATTTTCTTGGGGGTCGATCCAGAAGCGGTTTGGGCAGGGCTCTTCCACGTGTCTGCCCATCTCTATGCATTTTTACAGTTGTGGAGTCAGTCTGTTTTCTTCTGTGCATGGCTTCAATAGTGAAGGTTTTCAGGGGAAGGTGCTGGCGTCATCAGTGGCATCATCGGTCGTGTCAGAGCATGTCCTTATTTGTTTGAAAAGGGCCCTAAAATAATGTATAATATGGTAGTGGTGCAATTATAGTTCAAGCAAGTGCTCTGAATTCCCAGCTTTCATTTTTCTTAAAGTAAGTCTCAAGCCCCTTCCCTTGAGGAAATGTAAGGGAAAAGGTATAGCTCCACATGGCTCCATGAAAGAGCCCTCTGCTTTGCATGCAGAAGGCCCCGGGTTCAGTCCCTGGCATCTCCAAGTTAAAAAAAGGAAAAGGACCAGGCAGTAGGGGATATGAAAGTCCTCAGCCCAAGACCCTGGAGAGCTGCTGCAAGTCTGGGTAGACAATACTGACATTGGTGGACCAAGGGGTCTGATTCAGTACAAGGCAGCTTCACGTGTAAATGAAAGATGGGAATTCACAGAACCTGCTTAAACTATCGTGGCAACGCTATAGCGCTATCTCATAGAATCGCAGAATCACACAGAGTCGGAAGGGGCCATGCAGGCCATCTAGTCCAACCCCCCTGCTCAGTGCAGGATCATCCTAGAGCATCCCTGACAAGCTTCGGTCCAGACGCGGGTCTGAGGTCTCTAAGGTGCTCTAAGGTCTCAAGGCTGCTACTGGACTCAGATCTAATGGTTCTACTGCAGACCAATATGGCTGCCCCCTGAAACCATTTAACCTGCTGTCTCTGATAACAGAGTGACTGCTGATGCTGGTGTTTACGTTTTTCTTATTGGCGCTGTGATGCCTTGTGCTTCAGAACATAAGAATATAAGAGAAGCCATGTTGGACCAGGCCAGTCGCCCATCCAGTCCAACACTCTGTGTCACACTGTGGCCAGAACCCAGGTGCCACCAGGAGGTCCACCAGCGGGACCAGAACTCCAGGAGCCCTGCACTGTGGCCCCCCGAGCACCAAGAAGACAGAGCACCACTGCCCCGGATAGAGTGTTCCCTTATGGCTAATAGCCACTGATGGGCCTCTGCTCTATGTGTTCATCCAGTCCCCTCTTGAACCTATCTATGCTTGTAGCTGCTACCATGTCCTCAGGCAGTGAATCCCACGTGTGAATTAGTCTTTAATTTTTGTTATTTACTTATAGTACTTTTGTCCTGCTTTCCTCCCCAGTGAAAGCCCAAAGCAGCCTACAAAAAAACTAAACCACAATATGATTTAAACACATTTCAATAAAACATGGTACAAAAGGTACACCAAACATCCTGGAATGGTGTCCACCAGGTTAGCCAATCAAGGCCAAAGCAATGGACTGTGAACCACAGCTCAAATACTTGCCCAAGGGCTCTTGCCCAAGGACTCTTGTCCAAGGGCTCATGCCTTCAGCCACACCTAAACTTTAAATTCCAGCAGCAGGACACATGAACACACATGCACACATGAAGCTGCCTTATTCTGGATTAGACCACTGATTCATAAAAGTCAGTATCATCTACTCAGAATGGCAGCGGCTCTCCAGAGTCTCAGGCGGAGGTCTTTCACATCACTTACTGCCTGGTCCTTTTAGTTGGAGATGCCGGGGGTTGAACCTGGAACTTTCTGCAGGTAAAGCAGAGGCTTTATACCACTGAGCCATGGCCTCTCTCCAGGAGAGAGAAAAACACTCAGACCATTTCCGCAGTAGTGAAATTCCCTGCATAGATGTTTTAAAAACTGCGCAATATGTGACATTTTCCGCAGTAGATTTTTCCCCACCAGGCACAAACCCAACGTTTTCTTCTTCTTACCCCGTGTTTTCGGAATTCACTAAAACTGGGGACTCTGAAGCTATACACAGCAGTATAGATCACAATCCCTAATCATTTAGCCAAGCAAGTTTGTAAAACAATTGTGTACAGTGCAACCCTTTTACCTGTGCAGAAAAGCCCTCTTGAATAGCTCATTTTTGCATAAGAAAAGAACGACCGATTTCACACAAGACGCTGCTTCAGCCACACTCTTCCCTTTCCCCCGATTGCACGTGTCAATTTCCCATTATATGCTGTGCGGCCGCATTTTGACCCGCAGCTTCACCTGATTTCCCCCACGTCTTCGTGATCCTGGGGTTTTTTTAGGATCTAAAAGACGCGGGGGAAATTGGGCAAAGCTGCGGGTCAAAATGCGGCCGCACAACACATAGTGGGAAATTGACGCGTGCAATCGGGGGAAAGGGAAGAGCGAGGGCAAAGCAGCAGCTTGTGTGAAATCCATCCAAGAGTCCAGTAGCACCTTACAGACGAACAAAATTTGTGGCAGGGCATGATAAGCTTTTCTGAGTCACTGCTCACTTCTTCCGTTTTGCATAGTTTGTGGAAAGTTATGTGACATCCTCCACAGTAGATTTTTCTCCCCCAGGCACAATCCTGAAGTTTTCTCCTTACCTCGCATTTTCAGAATCCCCAGTTTTAGCCAGGAGAAAACTTCAAGTTTGCTCCTGATGAGGAAAAATCTACTGTGGAAAATGCCACATAATGAGCAGTTTTAAAAATGTCAATGCGGGGAATTTCACTACTGCGGAAATAATCTCAGCCTGGATCTTACAAACTGGCACCCAGCTTCCCACAGTTTCTCCTCCTGGCTAACTTCTACCTGGAGTTCTATTCTCTTTTTTACATTTTATCTTCACAACTCTGTGAGGTAGGTTAGACTGGCCCATCCAGCAAACATCATGGCAATGGGAGGGTTTGAACCCCGGGGCTGCACAATCTGGCTCTAAGCTGAGCAGATCCTCGGTTACAATTCCTTGTGCAGCTAACGCTGGAACCGCCTTGACTGGTATGTAGAGAATGACCCAAGCAGAACCAATCAACATGTACAATGGAAGTTCGTGCTGGAGCCTGAACTCTGTATGCTCACTGGAATGTATCCACAGAGCTTACATGTCTACAAGTATATGTGCTAGGCAATTGGGAACCTTGACAGAAGAGAGTTCCCAGTTGCACGTAGACAGCCGTACCTGCCCAGTTTTGTCTTGATGGATATGGTCCACCAAACATGCTTAGGTCAAGGGTGGGACATGCTTTCACAATCCTGATTTCCCCTGATGCTCAGTTGCCTTAGGAATGGATGGATATACCCTTTCCCATTTCCTTTTGTGTTAAATGTTGTCGTTCCACCCGTTTTTAGTTTGACTTACTTTACTTCCTTTCTGATTTGTTTGTTTTTGCTCAAGGGACTTCAGGCCATTGTATAAGCGATGCCCCTCGCATGGTGCAAAACCAGTTCTCGGAATATAACTGTAGGGTAAGGAACAAGAAAATGGCACGATGATGAAAGCTCCTGGGTTTGCTTGGGATTCGGATTTCCAGGTTGTGCCTGGCAACGGGCAGGAGAGATGTGGGCAGGGATATTGGGTATGTGTGTGTGTGCCAGCTGCATGCTTACCTCTGGTAAGGACCCAGAAATGACGTCAGGTAGCTCTAGGAATCACTGGAAATGCTATAGTAAAACACAAAGTTTCTGCCAATTCCTAGAGCTACCTGATGTCACTTCGCTTTCTTTACTGGAAGTGATCATGGAATCACAGAGCTGGAAGGGGCCCTACGGGCCATCTAGTCCAAACCCATGCTCAAAGCAGGACCAGCCTAGAGCATCCCTGACAAGTGTTTGTCCCGTTGCTGCTTGAAGACTGCCAGGGAAGGGGAGCTCACCATCTCCCTAGGTGGCTGATTCCACTGTTGCACAGAGTTGCCAGGTCCCTACCTGCTGCTGGCCGGGGGATGGAGCCTCTTTGTCAGGACCTTCTATGACGTTATCATGCCAGAAATGACGTTATCACGCTAGGTACATCGCCGAGGGGGGGGGGGGGGGCGGAACCTCTAGCATTCAGCCAAAAACACTATGGTACCATAGAGTTTGTAGGCCAAGTGCTAGAGCGTCCCCCACCCCCCCGGCGACGTGCCCGGCACAATGATGTCACCTCCGGGTGATGTTATCGCGCCAGGTATGTCACCACAATCCTGGCACTTTGGGAGTGGGGTTCCTCCTGCCGGCCGAATCCAGGGGGCCATAAAGCAGGCAAACCCCTCTTCCCCAGGGGAAATGGCAAGCATACTGTGGCACAACTCTTACTGTCAAAAGGTTTTTCGTAATATCCAGCCAGTATCTTCCCACCCTTAATTTAAACCCATTCTGGCGAGTCCTCTCCTCTGCTGCCAACAGGAACAGCTCCCCGAAGTGACAGCCCTTCAGAGACTTGAAGAAAGCCATCCCGTCCCCCCTCAGCCTCCTCTTCTCCAGACTGAACCTTCCCAGGTCCCTCGGCCTTTCCTCATGGGGCTTCTTGGTCTCCAGGCCCCCAATCATCCTCGTCGCTCTCCTCTGCACCCGCTCCACTCTGTCCACATCCTTTTTGTAGTGAAGCCTCCAGAACTGCACACAGAACTCCCAGTGTGGCCTGACCAATGCAGTGTACAACGGGACTATCATATCTTGTGATCTGGATGTTAAGCCTCTGTTGATACACCCCAAGATCGCATTAGCCATTTTTGTCACTGATGTAGCACCACATGTGATACTGCGGGGTTTTGTTTTGTTTTTTTAAAATTCTTCCACTGTTGCTCAAAACGGTGGTGGGAAATGGGAGTGGAATAGGTTTCCTAAGTGGAATGGAGGGGAAAGGAAGAATGAGAGAGTATTCTTTATTAGAAACGGCGGGGGCACGCATTTTAGTTTGGTGTAGTGGTGAAGTGAGCGGACTCTAATCTGGGAGAACCGGGTTTGATTCCCCACTCCTCCACTTGCACCTGCTGGGTGACCTTGGGCAAGCTGTAGTTCTGTCAGAGCTCTTCTTGAAAAAGAGCAGTTTCTGTCAGAGCTCTCTCAGCACCACCTACCTCACAGGGTGCCTGTTGTGGGGAAGGGGAGGGAAAGGGGTTTGTAAACCACTCTGAGACTCCTGAGAGCCTGTTTGGTGTAGTGGTTAAGTGCGCGGACTCTAATCTGAGAGAACTGGGGTTGATTCCCCACTCCTCCACTTGCACCTGCTGGATGACCTTAGGCAAGCCATAGTTCTGGCAGAGCTGTTCTTGAAAAAGAGCAGTTTCTGTCAGAGCTCTCTCAGCCCCACTTACTTCACAGGGTGTCTGTTGTGGGGAGGGGAAGGGAGAGGAGATTGTAAGCTGCTCTGAGACTCCTGAGAGCCAGTTTGGTGTAGTGGTTAAGTGCGCGGACTCTAATCTGAGAGAACTGGGGTTGATTCCCCACTCCTCCACTTGCACCTGCTGGATGACCTTGGGCAAGCCGTAGTTCTGGCTCAGCTGTTCTTGAAAAAGAGCTGTTTCTGTCAGAGCTCTCTCAGGGGAAGGGAAAGCAGTTTGTAAGCCGCTCTGAGACTCCAAGTGAGTGAAAGGCAGGATATAAATCCAATCTCTTCTTCTTCTTCTCTTAGTTGTCCATCTGAATCATTCTGTGTACTGAGAACACAAAAGTTTCGGATGGAAATACCTTGGACAGGGCCAGCTCCTGGGAAAGAAGGCCTCTCCCCATAAGATCCAGAGGGCTAAAAATAGTTGGGATGCAGGGATATCCCTGGTCAGAACTTTCCAACATTTTCAAAAGGCTAATTACTACCATGTGGTGCCCTGATTTGGACTGGAACCACTGTGTAGGAGAAGGGGAGGAGCTGCAGCTCAGTGGCAGATCTAAGAGGATCAAGCTAACAAAATAAGTTATTATACAATAAATTATTATAAAAATACAAATAATTTATTATGGTGTACACATTAATAAAAAATAAAATAGGTTAAAAGAAATGGTCCAAATGGTCCAAATATCAGACTCTTAAAACTTTTGACAAACAGAGCAGATAGTTTTACATATACAATTGATGGGTATATCTTATGACCAGTAGACCCTGCGCATTTCAGCCCCTTAGGGTCTTTCTCAGTGGTCAATATTACTATTGTAAAACAACACACATCCAGAAATAAATATACGAGAAAAGATTTTCTTTAGAGCCAGGTGTTGCTTTCTCATGCAATGTGCAGAGTTGCTAAAAGTTTACACAGTGGGCCGTGGATAATCTCTCAGGGTGACTGCACGGGCTCTCCAAATTGTTCTGGTAACAAATATCCAATGTGTCTGGAGGTGTGTCTCTTCCATCAAAGGTAATAAAGACAATCAAATCTAAAGAAAAGATATACCCATCAATTGTATATGCATTTATTTTCTTCTGCACATGGCTTCAATAATGAAGATTTTCAAGGGAAGGTGCTGGCGTCGTCAGTTGCATTATCGGTGGCATTAGAGCATGTCCTTATTTTCTTTTAAAAGTTTTTAAAATATTGAATAATACAGTAGCGATGCAATTATAGTCTGAGCAGGTTCCTTGAATTCCCAGCTTTCATTTTTTTTTTAAAGTAAGTCTCTAGCCTCCTCCCTTGAGGAAATATAAGAAGAAAGGCATATCTCCCTATGGCTCCATGGGAGAGCCTCTGCTTTGCATGCAGAAGGTCCCAGGTCCAGTCCCTGGCATCTCCAGTTAAAAGGACCAGGTAGGAGGTGATGTGAAAGACCTCCACCTGAGACCCCGGAGAGCCTCTGGCAGTCTTGAGTAGACAATGCTGACTTTGATGGACCAAGGGTCTGATTCAGTATAAGGCAGTGTTACCAGTCAGCTCACTCCAGTTTGGTGTAGTGGTTAAGTGTGTGGACTCTAATCTGGGAGAACTGGGTTTGATTCCCCACTCCTCCACTTGCATCTGCTGGATGACCTTGGGCAAGCCATCGTTCTGGCAGAGTTGTTCTTAAAAGAGCAGTTCTCAAAAGAGTTGTTCTTGAAAGAGCAGCTCTTCTTCTTCTTCTTCTTCTTCTTCTTCTTCTTCTTCTTCACAGATAGATAGTAAATCCATCTCACTGCCTGACCTAGAAATGACTTCACAAATGCCAACCAGAAACAGCAGCCTTGGGGAAGCTATCTGGAAGTCAATCCAATGGTAAGCCTGGAGCAACTACCTCCCTTCCAAAAGGCAGAATGCATATATGACAACATTTGGGTTTCTCAGGAAAACAGCCAACTTGGTTTAAATAAAGCCTTTTCATCCTCAACTGTACTTCCTTCTCTGACACATTCAAGCTTGTTAGTATATTCACAGCACCTGGGAAGTGTTGCTCTTCTTGCACTTTGGGTCATTCAACAGCCGTCTCCTAGCTCCAGGAGGGCTATCAAGTATGGTTCACTCTATACTTTGATCTCTCTCCATGCAAACCATTAACACCCGTCCATGTTCTTGGGAAACCTGCCTGTTAACACATCAACACTATTTGTTCTTTTGGTGCAACCACATCAACATACCCTTAGGTATTGCTTGTGAGTATAACTATACCACGCTGCCCCTCTGCAGTGTGTGTGTGTGTTCCCGACATCAACCACGCACACCGAGCGCCAGTTGCTCTTCTTTTCAATGGACAGAAGCTTCAGCAGAGGTAAAGATAACTGATCCTCAACACTCTTCAGTGCTATAGTCTTTATTTCTTGGTTAGACCTTGTATGTTTGATTTACTGCACATTTTGTATGTGGGCTTTACCCATATGTTAGTCCAGTAGGGTTGGCAACCTCCAGATGGGGCCTGGGGATCTCCTGCTTTTACAACTGTTCTCCAGCTGATGGAGATCAGTTCCCCTGGGGAAAATGGCGGCTTTGGAGGGTGGACTCTGTGGCATTGTACCATGCTGAGGCCCCTCCCCCCAGACCCCGCCCTCTCCTAGATCCTCTGATGTCGATATTGCCAGCCGGGGTTGCTGCTGCTGTGGATGGCCAAGCTGGCTGGGAACACGCAGTGCATGATGGGAAAAGCCGGGGTAGCCCAGCCTGGCTTGGGATGCCACAGGAAGTGAAGGCAGCGAGGGAGGCCTGGCTGGGCGGGAAGGGGAGGATCCACCGTTATTTAGCCACGCTCGAGCATGGAGGTGAGTGGCCATCTGGGCTTCACTTGTGTGGGATTTCCTGGTAGTGGGGAGACATCCCCCCCAGCAGCTCTGCCTCAGCTAGGGTTGCCAGCCTCCAGGTGGGGCCTGGGGATCTCCCGCTTTTACAACTGTTCTCCAGCTGAGAGAGATCAGCTCCCCTGGAGAAAATGGCTGCTTTGGAGGTTGGACTCTATGGCATTGTACCATGCTGAGGCCCCTCCCCTCCCCTCCCCAAACCCCGCCCTCTCCTGGCTCCACCCCCAAAGTCTCCAAGTATTTTCCAACCTAGACTTGGCAACCCTAGGATCTCCTGCTTTTACAACTGATCTCCAGCTGACAGAGATCAGCTCCCCCGGAGAAAATGGCTGCTCTGAAGGGTGGACTCCATGGCATTGTACCCTGCTGAGCCCCCTCCCCTCCCCAGACCCCAGACTCCCCAGACCCCTCCCCAGGCTCCACCCCCAAAGACTCCAGGTATTTCCCAACCTAGACCTGGCAACCCTAGCCTCAGCCCAGCTTGGCCCTTCCAGAGTGGCAGTGGGGCAGGGGCCAGATCTGGAGGGAGGAGGTGCAGGCCAGCCCAGAGTGGGTTCCACAGCAGGTGAGAGAGTGGCCTTCTGGAAGGCAGGCCAGGTTAAATCGGGCCCAGTGGAGCAGCTGCGGTTGAACAGCCAGTTTGGGTTGAGAGCGGTTTGCGGTTGAGAGCCAGTTTGGTGTCGTGGTTAAGTGCGCGGACTCTAATCTGGGAGAACCGGGTTTGATTCCCCACTCCTCCACTTACACCTGGCTGGATGACCTTGGGCAAGCCATAGCTCTGTACCAGCTGTTCCCTCAAGGACAGCTTGGGAAAGAGCTCTCTCAGCCCCACCTACCTCACAGGGTGTCTGTTGTGGGGAGGGGAAGGGAAAGGAGTTTGTAAGCCGCTCTGAGACTCCAAGTGAGTGAAGGGCGGGGTATAAATCCAATCTCTTCTTCTTCTTCTTCTTCTAACAGGAAGGGGAGGGAGAAGGGCTGCAGGGGGGCCCTTTGAGCCACACGTGTCCAGGCACTCTGTCCTCTGGCTGCAGTGGGCGAGGTGGGGAACTGGAATGGGGTGCTGCAAATGCAAAAGGGGGTGGAGCCCCACATGCCCCACCACTGGCTGTGGCTCTGAATAAAACTCTATTAGCCAAACATCAGCCTGGTTCATTTGAGAGTCTCTCTGAGGCTGATAAAAACTGAAAAACTGTTGGAGACATCACTGGTACCTCCTCATGCTAAGCCAACTTCCCCAATAATTAATTAATGGACCATTTCGGGTAACAGAGGCTTCATGAGCCAGTTTGGTGTAGTGGTTAAGTGCGCGGACTCTAATCTGGGAGAACCAGGTTTGGTCTCCCACTCCTCCACTTGCAGCTGCTGGACGACCTTGGGCAAGCCGTAGTTCTGGCACAGCTGTTCTTGAAAAAGAGCAGTTTCTGTCAGAGCTCTCTCAGCCCCGCCTACCTCACAGGGTGTCTGTTGTGGGGAGGGGAAGGGAAAGGAGTTTGTAAGCCGCTCTGAGACTCCCTTGGGTAGTGAAGGGTGGGGTATAAATCCAGTCTCTTCTTCTTCATGTGTTCAAAGGGTTTAGCCATAGAGTTTGGGCAAAATCCAGTATGAAGCTGCCTTACACAAGTTAGTACTGACTACACGGAGTAGCAGCAACTCTACAAGGTCTCAGGCAGAGGTCTTTCATATCACCTACTTTTGTTGTTGTTGTTCAGTCGCACAGTCGAGTCCGACTCTTCGCAACCCCATGGACCACATCACGCCAGGCCTTCCTGTCTTCTGCTGTTCTCCAAAGTTTGTCACACAGTGGCCAAAACCCAGGTACCATCAGGAAGTCCACCAGTGGGCCCAGAGCTCCAGAAGCCCTCCCACTGTGGCCCCCCAAGTACAAAGAAGACAGAACATCACTGCCCCAGACAGAGTTTTCCATCTACATAGTGTTCATAAGAACATAAAAGAAGCCATGTTGATTCAGGCAAATGGCCCAGCCAGTCCAACACTCTTTGTCACACAGTGGCTAAAACCCAGATACCATCAGGAGGTCCACCAGCAGGGCCAGAACTTCAGAAGCCCTCCACTATTGCCCCCAAAGCACCAAGAAGACAGAGCATCACTGCCTCAGACATAAGAATGTAAGAGGAGTCATGTTGGATCAGACCAGTGGCCCATCCAGTCCAACACTCTGAGCCACACAGTGGCCAAAACCCAGTTGACCTCAGGAGGTCCACCAGTGGGGTGGTGGTGGAAGAACTTGTAATGTGGGCTAGAGAGTAAGATACGGCTCCCTTCGGCACACCCCACCCTTGACCATCCCTGGGTTATAATCTGACCAGCTCCAGTTTTCTGACTCTGGACTCTTTGTCCCGCTCAGGTTTTTTGGCCTAATGGCAATGCTTGCCAAGTCTGTCATTATTACAAACAGGGCCTCATTAGAGGAGAAGCAGCCGAACTGCAAAAGCAAACGGCTCCCGCTGTGATATTCCACTCTTTCAGGAAAGAACTCCACTCTTCAAGGCCTGTGTGGGTGTTGATTGATGAAAGTCAGCCGTACAGCAGCGAGCGCAAGCGGGCTGTTGATATTACATTCTGCCAATTTCCCCTCTTCGAGGTAGAAAAATACCTTTTGCTTTCCTGCCATAACAATGTGCTCAATATTGAGACGCGCGGTGTACTCGCTTCCGGAGGAGCGTGCCCGTTTTTTTAACCCCCTCCAGAATGTCAAATATTAAAGCAGGTATTAAATATTTCCTGCATCTATATTTCCTGTTGGTGGATAGTATGTTATGCGAACGTCTTGCTCATCTATGAACAGTTCGGCTGGTTCGTACGCACAAAGTTTCAAGATGCTCGAGGGCACGGATGTTTTCCACCTCCCTGATCCTGAATCCCATCAGGTTGCCTGAGAATATGCATGCGTGAAACACTGCTGAATGCTTTGCAGTGTACTGTTTCAGTGCATGATAAACAGGCTTGAACAGGTCTGGCTGCCCCTAAGCTAGCCACTGAGGAGCCACTGAGGAGTTTGTTCACCTCTTCTTTATTCTTTCCCTTGTCCCTAGCTGGTCTTTCCTGCTAAATTCTTCCTGGAAGTGATGTCCATTCTCTCTAGGAATCACTGTGAACTTTATGGTTTTGCCATAGAGTGTCAACCAAATCCTAGAGAGGTGTGATATTACTTCCAGGCCTGGCGAACCTAAATTTTGTACTGTGACCAGAAGAGGAGGAGGCTGGTCATTCAGATGATGTGCCAGTTTTGCCAGTCAACCCAGTCTTAATGGTCTAATGTTGCCGTGGCAAATAGGTGTACCACCCAGCTGGTGAGGGAAGTGCAGAATGATGGCCAGGAGTAAATAGATGGGAATAGCCATTCACTTCTAGATCAAATCAAGCCAGAACTCTCCCTAGAACCAAAAATGACTAAACTGAAGCTATCATACTTTGGTTACATTATCCAAAGGAGCCAAGAGTCCCTGGAAAAGACAATAATACCAGGAAAAGTTGAAGGCAATAAGAAAAGAGGAAGAGGAAGAAGGAAAAGATGATACTGGATTTATCTTGAGAGCCAGTTCGGTGTAGTGGTTAAGTGCGCGGACTGTAATCTGGGAGAACCAGGTTCGATTCCCCACTCCTCCACTCATGCCTGCTGGATGACCTTGGGCAACCCATAGTTCTGTCAGAGCTGTCCTTGAAAAGAGCAATTTCTGTCAGAGCTCTCTCGGCCCCACCTACCTCACAGGGTGCCTGCTGTGGGGAGGGGAAGGGAAAGGAGTTTGTAAGCCGCTCTGAGACTCCAAGTGAAGGGCGGAGTATAAATCCAATATTTTCTTGGATTTATACCCCACCCTTCACTACCCAAAGGAGTCTCCGAGTGGCTTAAAATCTCCTTTCCCTTCCCTTCCCCTCCCCACAACACACACCCTGTGAGGTAGGTGGGGCTAAGAGAGCTCTTTCAAGAACTGCCCTTGAGAGAACAGCTGTGAGAGAACTTATGACTGACCCAAAGTCAGACCAGCAGCTTCATGTGGAGGAGTAGGGGAATCAAAGCCGGTTCTCCTAGATTAGAGTCCACGCTCTTAATGACCACACCGAACTGGCTCTCAGACCCAACCGGCGATGGAGTGAACCAATCAAGGGAGCCACAGCCCTTTCGTTTGCAAGACCTCAGCAAGACCATTAATGATGTTTTGGAGAACCTTAATTCATGGGGTCAACATGAGTTAGGAATGACTTGACAGTACTTATCACACACACACACACACACACACACACACACACACACAGCCGTTCAACCTACCTCCATCCTGGTGTTTGCACAGGGAAGTAGACACTAGGTCGATCTTTTCCAGGGTTTCTTAAATTCCGGGATCTTTGAAGTTTGAAACTAGGGTACTTCAATTGTTTCCTCTTGTACAGACAGCTCGTGGGGAGTTCCCAGGCTGTAGGAGGTGTACTTGAATTCATTAGACCTGATCCAATAGGATTTTATGACCACCCCTAGCAGTGACCCTATTACTAGAGTTGGGTAAGAAATGTGCTCCCCCGGGTGGTGATGTTCTACCACGCTATCCTGGAACGACCGTTTCCAGCCCAAAATGTTCCACGGCAGTCGGGCTTCCGAATCTGAAACTGGTCCCCCTCTAACTGGCCCTCTAATGCCTGTTTGCTCTGCACTAATTACCAGGTGACGTTATTGAAACACCACGCTGTGAAAAGCTTCCGCGACTCCTTTTTGGATGCTGAAGCTCTATTAAAGGGGCAGGGACTTTCCCCTGTCCTGGCCAGTGGATGGAAGACATTAGGAAGAAAAAGTACCTTGCTGACATCTCTCCGGGGCTGTTACTTCTCCCCCAGCAAAGGGCGCATGCTGGCTTTCTCAGACTTCGTTAATTAGAAGCGTTGCGGGCACCAGAACAGATGGCCTGGGCCTCTTCCCTTGAAAGCCCTTGCGGTCCCAGTGCTGGGTAGTTAGAGCAGGTTGATTGACTGGGAAGGTGGAGGGAGCTTTGGCTCAGCTTGGCTTCTGGCAGTGCGTCTGTGCCCCCCTGCAGTGGTAATTAGCTCATGCCATACTGCTCTTGCTGGAGTTTTCTTCTTTCTTTCTTCTGAGGTCTGGTGTTGTCAATTAGCAGCAGCATGAGATGGTAACAGGGTTGCGATTAGTCACATGAAAGCGGGCGGGGGGGGGGGACTCCTTACCCCGCCCCGTCCTGCTAGGGTTGCCAACTGTCTCCTGCTATTACAATTGCCCTCCAGATGACCAAGATCAGTTCCCCTGGAGAAAATGGACATCCGACTGTTTTCGGTACAGCGGTTCAGCTTCTTGTGTGGTTAGTGGTTAAGGGCGCAGACTCTAATCTGGGAGAGCCGGGTTTGGTTCCCCACGCCTCCACTTGCACCTGCTGGATGACCTTGGGCAAGCCATAGTTCTGTCAGAGCTGTTCTTGGAAAAGAGCAGTTTCTGTCAGAGCTCTCTCAGCCCCACCTCCCTCACAGGGTGTCTGTTGTGGGGAGGGGAGGGGAAAGGAGTTTGTAAGCCGCTCTGAGACTCCCTTGGGTAGTGAAGGGCAAGGGATAAATCCAATCTCTTCTTCTTCTCTTCTTCTTGTTGAAATATAATAGCAAACTGCCGACTAACAGTTCGACTTTGGCCGAAACTCCTCCCATGCCTTGTAATTTTCGTGATTTTTCGGTAAACCTTTTTGTAAATTTTCATGGTGAAATCCTCTTGCTTTGTTCTTATGTAATTGGATTATGTATGGATGTAAAATGGTCAGATGTGACAGAATACAGGGAATGAATTCACTCAGTAAGTTTTGACATATTATACGCTTTACTGAATCTTTAAAAGGTAAAGGTTTCCCTTGCTTGAAAGCCAGTCGAATCCGACTCTAGGGGGCGGTGCTTATCTGTTTCCAAGCTGAAGAGCCAGCACTGTCTGAAGACATTTCTGTGGTCATGTGGCCAGCGTGACTAAATGCCAAGGTGCACAGAACGCTGTTACCTTCCCACTGAAGTGGTACCTATTTATCTACTTGCAATTTCTTGCTTTCAAACTGCTAGGTTGGCAAGAGCTGGGGCCAGAGACGAGAGCTCACTCCATCATGCAGCACTCGGGTCTCGAACTGCATATACAGTATGTTCTTTAGGTTACGGTTTATAATCTTGTTTGCCTGATGCACTAGCAGTCACCCAAAACCGTCTGACTTTACCATAGAGTTTCAAGCGATTGCTAGAGTGTCTGGTGACACTGTGACGTCACTTCTGGGGGTTTTTCTGTGACTTGTGACTGACCCAAGTTCACACAAAAACTGAGGAAAAAAAGGGGGGAACTCAACCCAAAATATGGCTGTGATCTAAGAGGGTCAAGCTAACAAAATAAGTTATTATAAAAATACAAATAATTTACTATGGTGTACACATTAATAAAAGATAAAATAGGTTAAAAGAAATGGTCCAAATATCAGACTCTTAAAACTTTTGACAAACCGAGTAGATAATTTTACATATACAATTGATGGGTATATCTTATGACCATACACGTTTTGGCCCCTTAGGGCCTTCCTAAGAGCCAGTTTAGTGTAGTGGTTAAGTGCGCAGACTCTAATCTGGGACAACCGGGTTTGATTCCCCACTCCTCCACTTGCAGCTGCTGGATGACCTTGGGCAAGCCATAGTTCTGTCAGAACTGTTCTCTCAAGGACAGTTCTGAAAAGAGCTCTCTCAGCCCCACCTTCCTCACAGGGGGTCTGTTGTGGGGAGAAGGAGTTTGTAAGCCACTCTGAGGGTAGTGAAGGGTGGGGTATAAATCCAATCTCTTCTCTCTTCTTCTTCCTCAGTGGTCAATATTACTATTGTAAAACAATATTACTATTGTAAATATATGAGAAAAGATTTTCTTTAGAGCCAGGTGTTGCTTTCTCATGTGATGTGCAGAGTTGCTAAAAGTTTACACAGTGGGCCGTGGATAATTTCTCATGGTAACTGCACATGCTCTCCAAATTGTTCTGGTAACAAATATCCAATGTGTCTGGAGGTGTGTCTCTTCCATCAAAGGTAATAAAGACAATCAAATCTAAAGAAAAGATATACCCATCAATTGTATATGTAAAACTATCTATTCTGTTTGTCAAACATTTTAAGAGTCTGATACTTGGGCCATTTCTTTTAACCTAGAAGAAGAAGAAGAGATTGGATTTATACCCCGCCCTCCACTCCCCAAGGGAGTCTCAGAACGGCTTACAAACTCCTTTTCCCTTCCCCTCCCCACAACAGACACCCTGTGAGGTAGGTGGGGCTGAGAGAGCTCTTTCCCAAGCTGTCCTTGAGGGAACAGCTGGTACAGAGCTATGGCTTGCCCAAGGTCATCCAGCCAGGTGCAAGTGGAGGAGTGGGGAATCAAACCCGGTTCTCCCAGATTAGAGTCCGCGCACTTAACCACTACACCAAACTGGCGCACTTAACCACTACACCAAACCTATTTTATCTTTTATTAAGGTGAGCACCATAATAAATATTTGTATTTTTATAATAGCGTATTTTGTTAGCTTGACCCTCTTAGATCACAAGCATGACCCAAGGTCACACCAGCCGCTGCATGTGGAGGGGTGAGGAATCAAACCCGGTTCTCCCAGATTAGAGTCCGCGCTCCTAACCACTACACCAAACTCCCTCCCTTGTTCTCACTTTCTTTATAAGACCGAGCCCTGGCTTTAAAGCAATTTCTGGGGTTCAGCCTAATGAAAAATGCGTCTAGATTTTCCTGCACCCATTTACAACAGAACACATAGCAGCAGTCTCTAGCCTTTGCGCGAAGATCAGGCCCAGGTGACATTTTCATAATGATGCCAGAACTTCGGTGGGGGGCATCTTCCCGAGAAAGTCGACAGGGAAGAAAACGCTCTCCTGAGAAAACAGTTATTATGCCATAAATAACTGTTTGTAGGCTGAGGATGAAATTTTAAAGAACTCCTTGTCACCAGTAGACCACCTGCTGGCTCAGTTTTCTGAGTTGTGCTTAATAATTCAGTGCTGTGCTCGGAATCAAAGTACATCCCAAAACTCCAGTGTGGTCAGTTCTTTCCCCTCATTTCAGGAAATCTCGCTCAGAACTAGGAGGGACCGGTCTTTTGTTGTTGTTGATGTTCAGTCGCAGAGTCAAGTCTGACGGCAATGAAAAAGGCCAACGCTATGCTGGGGGTTATTAGAAAGGGAATTGAAAACAAATCAGCCAGTATCATAATGCCCCTGTATAAATCGATGGTGCGACCTCATTTGGAGTACTGTGTACAGTTCTGGTCGCCGCACCTCAAAAAGGACACTATAGCATTGGAAAAAGTGCAGAAAAGGGCAACTAGAATGATAAAAGGGTTGGAACACTTTCCCTATGAAGAAAGGTTGAGGCGCTTGGGGCTCTTCAGCTTGGAGAAACGATGGTTTAGGGGTGACATGATCGAGGTTTACAAGATTAGGCATGGGATAGAGCAGGTAGAGAAAGAGGTACTTTTCTCTTTCTCACAGTACAGGAACTTGTGGGCACTCCATGAAATTGCTGAGCAGTCGGGTTAGAACTGATAAAAGGAAGTACTTCTTCACCCAAAGAGTGATTAACACATGGAATTCACTGCCACTGGAGGTGGTAGCGGCTACAAGCATGGACGGCTTCAAGAGGGAACTGGATAAACATATGGAGCAGAGGTCCATCAGTGGCTATTAGCCACAAGGGATAGATAGGAGCTCTCAGTCTGGGGCAAGTGATGCCCTGTATGCTTGGTGCTTGTGGGGGGCAATAGTGGGAGGGCTTTTAGTGACCTGGCCCCACTGCTGGACCTCCTGAGGACACCTGGTGTTTTTGGCCACTGTGTGATAGAATGTTAGACTGGATGGGCCACTGGCCTGATCCAACATTGGCTTCTCTTGTGTTCTTATGTTCTTAGTCTATGAGCTGTTTTTTTGGGGGGGGGGGGGCTACAATTTATAGATCACTGTATTTCCATTGTTGTCACTCACCACTGAGAGATTGGCAACCTTGAATAATTTTTTTTTAAAAAAACCACAGCATTGCTTAGGAGGACAAGACATAAATAGACGCAAAGACGGGATTTCATTTGGGAGAGGTGAAAGCTGAGTCATCTGTCTATCCAATTGTTGATTACATTCTAGTGACCCAAGTTTCAGAGTGGAGCACTTTTGGAGCAATAGACTATATTTCAACTATATCTAGTATGATTTATTGACCCATTACAGCCAGTCTGTCAGGATCTCTCTTTCATTATTCCAGGAACCCAAGCCATTTGGCAGCCAAGGAAACTGGATTTGAACTGGTTTCGTGACAACATCCCAGTTTTGAAGTGAGGCCTATGAAGAGGCTCAGCAAACCTCGTCTCCTAAGTATGGGCATTAACATACTTTATAATGCCACTCAGCTAATTGGCTTACAGGCATCTCCGACATGCAATTCCATGACAAAGCTGAACTAAACAAAACCGTGGATTTCTGATTCAAAAACAGCACATTGAAAATGCCAGTTTAACTAGCCCTAGTGTCGAGCTTTTGTCGAATAGCAAATTGCTAACCTCCAAGCTGGAGTTCCATCCCCAATTATAACTGATCTTCAGATGACAGACATCAGTTCCCCTGGAGGAAGTGGCAGCTTCAGAGGGTGGACTCTGTGACATCATATCTTTGCTGAGATCTAGGGCTGCCAGGTTCCCTGGGGGGGCAGGGGTTTCCCCGCCAAAAGGGCCTCCTATCCGCAGGTCCAGATCAGGCCGGTAGGGGGGACCCTCCCCAAAGTGCCTGACTTGGGCCAAGGAAACTGGATTTGAACTGGTTTTGTGACAACATCCCAGTTTTAAAGTGAGGCCTATGAAGAGGCTCCATAGAGTTTCCATAGCGGTACCATAGAGTTTCCAGGCTAATTGCTAGAGCATCAGCAATTAGCCTGGTCTCAGACCCCCCCCTCCCGCTGTCATTGTTATTATTAGGAAGGTTTCAAGGACTTTTTTTTTTAAAGTTGCATAAAAATCTTATCTTTGCTGCAAGATTTGAAATTGCTAGGAAATGGGAAACAGCCACAAATGTTTGTCTTGAATCCAGGGAGAATATACCGCAGGATGAAGCACTAAGGTAGAAGCCAACTGGTCATTTATGGCTATAATTGTCATCTGCCCATTGCAGGTGGGGGAACGTCTACTCATGCTTCCCTTCTAACCAGTGGAGTGGCAGAGGGGAAATGGGAGAAACGACATCATGAAATGCATTGATGTCATTTCTAGGTGAAGACCTGGAAATGACATCACCATATCAAGCAACTCTGTAAGAATTTCCTCAATCTCTATGATTCTTACAATAGAGATTGGGGGAATTCCTAGAGCACTGCTCAGTGTGGTGATGTCAATTTGGGGGTCAGGACCCAGAAGTGACAACTGTCAGCTCAAATTACTCTCCCTTCACATTTCCTGTCCTCCAAAGCTCCTGGTATTCCCAAGTGCAGCCCTGCAAACCCTACTTATAGCCCCTGACAGGAGATTCACAGTCTGACAAATTCAGCCAATATTGTTACATTTCTGTCTTTCTGTTTAAGTTCTGATATTAGTGGACCTATTGCAGTGGTAAATTCTGTTAGGGTAGATACTGTTGGGCTGTGGTGGCTCAGAGGTTAAGATGCTGAGTTGTAGACCAGAAGGTCGGTAGCTCGGCAGTTCGAGACCTGAGTGCTGTGTGGCAGAGTGAGCTCCCGTCTCTGGTCCCAGCTCCTGCCAACCTAGCAGTTCGAAAGCAAGACATTGCAAATAGATAAATAGGTACCGCTTTGGGAGGAAGGGAACAGCGTTCCGTGCACCTTGGCATCTAATCATGCTGGCCACATGACCATGGGAAAAGTCTTTGGACAGCGCCGGCTCTTCGGCTTGGAAACGGAGATGAGCACCACCCCCTACAGTAGGAATCGACTGGCTTTTGAGCAAGAGAAACCTTCACTAGATACAGTTACTAATGAACTGGAATTCGCTGCATTAAATTTTCATTAAATGCACAGAGCTGTATTTTGTATAGTTTACTCAGTAATCTCTTAACACACTTATTTATTCATTTATGTACATAACCTCCTTTGAGATACAATTATTTAGCTTTTGCGCATATCTGTTTTTGCGGTCTATAAAAAGCTGTATAATAAAAAAAGTTTAACATAAAAATATTTTAAAATACAAATATTTTTCTTACACAGACTTTTAGGGGTGTGTGTAGAGGAAACATCATTTGCTTTGCTGCACTGAGTGTGCTAATTTCAAAGCAAATACTTCAGTTAGGGAACTCTGGGCATTTTGAATAAGAATTTCTTTCACTTTGTGGCTCTGCCAACTATAGAGATGAACTTACCACATTAGGGGTCTGCGCTCAGTATAAACCGAGCGGGAAAAACTACCCAATAAATACCTTATCAATATTTATCAGGTATTTTCTCAGCTGATCACCAAGGGGGGGTAGTGATTCAGCTATTCGAAAATGGCCACCCAGAAAAATCCTGAAAACATTCTGGATTTTTCAGGGCCGCCAGATAGCTGCAGTTACAGGGCATTTAAAGGGCTCTCAGTTCCTTAAAGTGCCTTCAGAGTAAACTCTCAGCGAGGCATCTAAACAAAGTACACACCATGGCACAGTGTCCCTTTAAACACTTTCCTCCCCACCATTAGAAACAATGGAGGACTGGGGTACCTTCTTCTGGGGCCCCTAGAATCGGACCCCTTGGTCCAATCTTTTTTAAACTTGGGCTTTTTTTTTAGGCTATGCTGCAAATCTGGTGCCTCTACCTTAAAAAACACCCCCCCCCCAACCCCAGATACCCTAGATCAATTCTCCATTATAGCCTATGGGTATCATGGTCCCCTTAGGGTAAAATGGAGCTGAAAAAATTTGGCAATCCCAAATATTTCCCAAATCCTAATACCATACCAATATTGGGATTCAGGAATATTGGAAATACCAATAATGCAGCTTCATGTGTTCATGTGTATGACCCCTCATCACTTACCTGGAAGCCAGTTTGGTGTAGTGGTTAAGTGTGTGGACTCTAATCTGGGAGAACCGGGTTTGATTCCCCACTCCTCCACTTGCAGCTGCTGGATGGCCTTGGGCAAGCCATAGTTCTGACAAGAGCTGTCCTTGAAAGGGCAGTTCTCTCAGAGCTCTCTCAGCCCCATCTACCTCACAGGGTGTCTGTTGTGCGGAGGGGAAGGGAAAGGAATTTGTAAGCTGCTCTGAGACTCCTTTGGGTGGTGGGGGGGTATAAATCCAATCTCTTTTTCTTTTTACGAAGTGGGTTCCACCCTGTGCATTTAATATGTGACTGTGACAGACCATAAATGCTGTAATGCTGTATCTTAGTCTGATAATCTTGAGTGGTTCTGCAGTTGAGAATTTCTGCAGTTGAGAATTTCAGTTAGGAATGGGAAGTTTGACAGTTAATAGTGAGAGCACGAAGCAGACTGTAAGAGGATCAAGATGGATCCTGAATTAGGAAAATGGGATATATAGCCCATCCCTATCATGTTTGTGGGAAATAGCTCCTAGAAGATGGGGGTGATCCCTAGCCAGTGGATAAGGAAGGAAACTAAAACTTGTGTGAATGTTCCTGCCTTCACCAGCTTTAGTGTCTGTGAGACCAAAAGCTTATGCTTGTTTATGTAAGCAGAGACTGCCAAGGAATCTCTCTCTTCAAGTTTTAAAGACCTGTCTGAATAACAGAGGCAGTTACTTGTGACAAATTATCTGGTGTTTAATTTTTTATATTACTTCATTCTTGCTGCCTGTTCACCTCATAGGTCCTAAACCTGACTCCTACCTGACCATTTGTTAGTTTTGATTTAATCTCAGCCCCTTGTGTGCCTTTATTAGACAAGGACAAAAGAAGGATTTTAGACTCTCCCTTCAGTTCCCTAAGGTGGGACAGCATTTACCAATATACATTCAAACCCCTGGATGGGACAGCCAGAGAAGAACAAAGAAGAGAGAAAAAGGGGCTGCTCAGCTAAGAACAAGACAAAAGGAAATCCTGTGAGGGAGGGCAAAATCTTCACAGTGATAATGGATGAATGCAAGCAAGTATGATTCTATGGAACTTTCACACATGCTAAATAAGGCAGTTTCAATCCAGTCAATCCACTTCAGCGACTGTTTGCAAGTGGATTTTGCTATTTCACACAGACCAATTTCCCACAAGCAGCTGCTCCGGGCTGGTTCTTCTCTTTCCCCCATTGCATTAGTCAATTTCCCACTACTTGCCGTGTGGCCGCATTTTGACCCGCAGCATCCCCTGATTTCCCCTGCTTCTTTGCGATCCTTGTTTTTTGAGATCGTGAAGACGTGGGGGAAATCGGGGGATGCTGCGGGTCAAAACGCGGCCACATGGCAAGTAGTGGGAAATTGACTAATGCAATTGGGAGAAAGAGAAGAGCCAGTCCGGAGCAGCTGCTTGTGGGAAATCGGTAACAGTCAAATTCAATTGCAAAGTGTATTAAAAGTGGATTGAAAGTGTGTCATTTAGTGCGTGCGAAAGTGCCCTATGACTTTTCTCCCCCTTTTTAGTGAACAGATGGTGCCAACTGAAGACGTGTATGTAAAGATGTATGGATCTATGTCTTGGACTGGTTGCCTGTTTCTGGCATACATTTTTTTTATATTCCACTGCATCTATAGCATTTTTACTTTAAGGAAGGGCTCTGGCTCAGTGGTGGAACCTCTGCTTGGCTTGCAGAAGGTCCCAGGTCCAATCCCCGCTATTTCCAGTTAAAAGATCTCTACCTGAGACCCTGGAGGAACCAGTCTGAGTAGACAATACTGACTCTGATGGACCAATGGCCTAGGGCTGCCAAGTCCCCCGGTAGGGCGGGGGAAACACTGATTTTTAGAGCTTATCTCCCGCTTTTCCAAAGTTGGCCACCGGGGGGACAAAATGGCTGCCTTAAAAGGGAAATGTCTGCAGAGAGCCTGCCCTGCAGTAAAAAGCCTCGCCAGACATTTCCCCTTTAAGAAGTCAGCAAGAGAGCTTCCACAGCAAGAGAGGTCCGCCCAGAGATTAAGGAGGGACTGAAGGAGCTGCTTTTGCATGTGGCTGGCAAGGTGAGTTTCTCTTCCAGCTCTTTTCATTCTCTCTCCCTCTTTCTTTTTTCTGTCTGTCTGTCTGTCTGTCTCTCTCTCTCTCTGTCCCCATCCAGCAGAGGTCTATCAGTGGCTATTATAGCCACAAGGTCTAAATGGAAGTAAGTGCCTCTGCCAGTTTTTTTCCCTTCTCTCTCTCCCTCTTTCTTTTTTCTGTCTGTCTGTCTGTCTGTCTGTCTGTCTGTCTCTCTCTGTCCCCATCCAGCAGAGGTCTATCAGTGGCTATTATTAGTCACAAGGTCTAAATGGAACCCTTTGTCTGGGGCAGTGAGGCTCTGAATTCTTGGTGCTTGGGGGGCAACAGTGGGAGGGCTTCTGGAGTTCTGGCCCCGCTGCTGGACCTCCTGAGGGCACCTGGTATTTTTGGCCACTGTTGTGACACAGAGTGTTGTACTGGATGGGCTGTACTGGATGGGCCGATCCACTGTGGCTTCTCTCCTGTTCTTATGATATGAAAATCATATTTAGCACTTGTGTAGCACTTAGTGCTTCATATTCTGCCGAGATGAGAAAGGATTCAGTAGGGCCGTTGCTCAGTGATAGAGCATCTGCTTGACATGCAGGAGGTATCAGCCTCTTCAGCTAAAAAAGGATCAGGTAATAGGTGACATTAAAGATCTCAGCCTGAGACCCTGGAGAGCCATTACCAGTCTGAGTAGTCAATACTGACCTTGATGGACCAATGGCCTGATTCAGTATTAGGAAACTTCATGAGTTCATGTGTCAACATGTGGAAGCAACATCACAGGATGTGACATCACAAAATGATGTCACTTCCTTTCTCCTGGCTCCACCCCCAAAGTCTCCTGGCTCCACCCCCAAAGTCCCCAGATATTTCCCAAGTTGGACTTGGCAGCCCTACAATGGCCTGATTCAAGATAAGGCAGCTTCATGTATTCATGCATATTATGTGCTGATGTGAACCAAACCCAAGTTATCATTAAAAACCTTTCAGAAGAACTGATCCTTTTCTCAATTAATTATACACATTATGGAAAGGATTACTACAATGCATATCTTTGTGAAGAGAGGGGAGAGGCATATTTCCACCCCTCTGACACACACAGGAAAGAATGTTATTATTTAATCTTTAAAAAGATACGGGCAGGAACAAGAGAAACTCTCTCAAAACATTCCAGTCCTTTTAGAAACCGCCTCTTTCTTCGTTTATCACACACTCGTTTAAGAAAATATGGACCCAACAATAGAATCCTTCAGAATGAGTTCTAAGGAAAACCTCCTCTCTTGCAAATAGCTAATAATACATTTTGAAAACGGCCTCGGCAGCAAATGGAATTCTATAACGTGACTGCATAATTAGCAGCTCCCAGCTTGACAATGGTTTATTAAAATTGCTATAGGGCTTCCTAAAATTAATGTTTGTTTGTGGATGAGAGAGAAGTGAAATGCTCCCCCAAAGAGCCAGTTAAGAGGCTTGCGTTAGAACAGGCTGGTGGTGTATGGGACAGTCCCAAGTAGGGTTGCCAGGTCTGGGCTGGGAGATACCTGGAGATTTGGAAGGTGGAGCCTAGGGTGGGGTTTAGGGAGGACAGGGACCTCAGCAGGGTACAATGCCAAAGCGTGCACCCTCCAAAGCAGCCATTTTCTCATCTCTCTTCTCTGGAGTTCAGTAATTCTGGGAGATCTCCAGAGCTACCCAGTGGGGCTGCCTTACTCTAGGGTTGCCCCAACAGCCGGAGCACCCCACTCCTGACCTGAACCAGAGCCCCCCAAAAGTCAGGCCAAAGAGGACACTCTTGATTCTGAAACACAGAGCTATCCACAGCTCTGTAAAAGGTTTCAGTTTCAGGTTGCACAAGGCCCTCCTCCAAGACAATCTCCAATCTCTCCCTCTACCCAGCCGAAGTATGCAAATGAAACCATGCCTAGTTCCATCAGGCACAGTAGCTGCATTTCTAAAAGCGATCCAGCGGCCACCTGGCAAATAGCTCTTCCGCCTCCAGAACTACAAGTCTCCTTTGTCGCCACACCTATCCTTCCTGCTCCCTCCCACAGGATGCCAAGACAAACCAATCAGACATTCAAATGATTAACGATCAGGGCTATTTTGGGGCAGGAACGCACAGGAATGGCGTTCCGGCTGGCTTCCGAGTTGGCCACGCCTACAGCCTCTCCCCCCCGGGTACCCTAGGTGCTTCACAAGCTGCGGGGCGCCTGGGGAAGCCAATCCCGAAACTGCCTTCCTTCCCTTGGGTTCCCCATGCGCCCCACAAGCCACGGGGCACCTGGGGAAGCTGATCCTAGTCCAATACACTACCCACAATACTTTACCAACTCACGGCTTACTTCTACAGGTACAGCTAGAATGTGAGTCCATCTGTCATATCTTGGAGAGTGCCGTGATTTCAGATGCCAGATGGCAATACCAGCCGTGACTGGATTAGGTGTGATAGGCAGAACAGTCGTAGGCAGGGGTCCGTTGGAGCGGGCACGCACAGGAGCGCAGCTCCAGGAGTGAGGAGCCCAGGGGGCGGGCACATGACCAAGCCCCGCCCCCTCCTCAGCTTCCCCGAGCAGTGCAGAGGCGCAGGGCCCGGGGAAAGCCCTGCTAGGGTCTTTATTGTTTTTAATGTTTTGTTTTAATCTTGATAATTTTATCATTGTTCCTTTTATGACTGTGTGCTGCTTTTCCAGAGACTTGCTCAAGGTGGCATATACATTTTCTAAGTATACCATTTTTTATCTGGGCACATGGCACATAAGTACTGGAGAAATTTCACCAACCCTTCAGCAGCTTCCACCACATCAGTTTGGTGTAGTGGTCAGGAGTTGGACTCTAATCTGGGAGAACTGAGTTTGATTCCCCACTCCTCCACATGCAGCTGCTGGTGTGACCTTGGGCCAGTCACAAGTTCTCTCAGAGCTGTTCTCTCATGAGCAGTTCTCAAAAGACCTCTCTCAGCCCCACCTACCTCACAGGGTGTCTTGTTGTGGGGAGGGGAAGGGAAAGGAAAGGGATGGGTGGTGCACATGTCCTGGGTATCTCAAGTCTACTTGAAACCTGGTGGTTTCAAGGGAGCAGGAAGAGAATGAGGGTGTGTTCTTTACGCTTGTTTTTATTGCACAAAGTATTGGATGGGGAAGGGAATGGAGGAAGAGCAGGTCAGCTTCACTCACCTGTGGAGTGGAGCCTGAGGGGTGGGTGTTGCCTTCCGACAGACTTCCGGCATGTTAGGGGGTGTGGCACATGCAAATGAGTTATGCTAATGAGCTCCTGCACCTCTTTTTCTACGAAATGACCCCTGGTCGTAGGCATGGAGAAATCAGCATTGGTAATGAGACAGGAAACCTAATCTTTAAGGTTAGTCATCAGGGTGATCTGACTCACGGCTATAATGCAAACCAGTTCTGCAAAGATGCTTCCCACCCTCTTACTGAAGAGAAATTATGGGTGTTTCTAAGTTTTCCTCACTGGGTACAAAAAGAGCTGCAGGCACTATATGAAAAAGGTAGAATCGAAGATACAGGGCCTTCTGTTCCAATCAAACCACCGGAGATGCTCAGAATTCCGTGTGAGGCGTCAGGCGTTTTTGGGATTCTAAATAGTAGATGCTCTGGGGCTTGATTCAGAGCAGGGCGTTTAACCCATTCCTGCCACCATTGTGGAATAGCCCCATAGAACTGATATTTGTCCCATTGTAGCAAACATAAGCCGCTCTGTAGGTAGAGTTTCCAATTGCCAGGTAAATCCTGGAGTTCTCCAAGAATTCCAACTGATCTCCAGATAGGGTTGCCAGCTTCCAGGTGGGGGCTGTAGATCTCCTGGGATTATAACTAGCGGGCTCATACATGAAAGTTCGTTATGAATTTTGGTCAGTTTGTGGTTTGCAAAATCTAGGTCATAGCAGGTCAACCAGCATGAACTTTCCATGAACTTTAAAGTTGTTTGTGGAGATTCGTGCTAGTTCGTGAATGGGACATTTCCAGACAGACTGTCCCACTCAATCAAAATGTGTACATAACTTCAAAGCAACAACTTGGAGAGACACCAAACTCACAGTGGACCACCCCTGGATGCTCCTCTGCATGGCCTCCAAGTTCGGTGTCTCTAGCTTGCACAGGATCCATTCTATGCACTCCTGAACTGGCACCCATCAAAATGATTGTTGTCATTTCCCCTGGAAGTACTTTCCTGGGGGCACCTTCTTTGGGGAGCTGTAACTCAAACTCTGTAAATCCAGTCCTCACCAAACTTGGACGGTTGATAGAGGAATGTCAGCGGGACATCTCCTGCATGTTTGGTGTCTCTAGCATGCCAGGGGACCATGAGGCGGCTAAAAGTTTGTGATAGACTGTGGTTCGTAAATGGGGCATGTTACAAACTATGAACCAAACACATTTTTTCAGTTTGTGCCCATCCCTAATTATAACTGATCTCCAGATGACAGAGGTCAGTTTCCCTGGACAAAATGGCTGCTCATCCCCCCTTCAAACTGTGCCCTCTCCTGGCTCCACCCCCAAGTCTCCAGGTATTTCCCAAAATGGAGCTGGCAACCCTATCTCCAGACTACAGAGATCAATTTCCCTAGAAGAAACAGCAGCCTCAGAAGGTAAACTCTATGATCCCTTTCGAGCTTGCTTTCCTCCCCAAACCCTGGCATTGCCCTAAATCTCCAGGAATTTCCCAAACCACCCAATCTGTCAGCGGTCTCTAACACTTGCCCTGATTCAAAATGGCTGCTGTTTATAAAGGCAACAGTTCTTGGGAGTTCTGGGCATCTTGTATCCTTCAGTCGTGAGGCTTACAATCCACCTTTGAGGCAAGTTTTAAAAGGAAGGAGAGTGGAACGAAAAGGCTGTGTTGTGAGCTCTGTTACAGCTAGGTCTGCCTGGTCCCTTCTGGCAACTGGCTAGGGATGTGGGAGGACTTACCAGGAGTAGGAGGGAGGCCCAGGCTATGTTGCTGGCAACATGGTGATGTCACTTCTGGCATGTACCGGAAGTGACATCATCATACTGGGGCATCCTGGAGATGCTTTGGTATTTGGGCAAAAGCTCTATGGCAAAAATGGCTTCTACCAAAGAGTTTTTGCTCAAAAACCAGAGCATTGCCTGGATGTCACTGACATGATGATGCCATTTCCGGTACACACCATAAGCATCATTGCCACATTGCCACTGACATAGTCTGGGCCTCCCTCATTTTCCTGGTAAGTCAGTTGCTAGCCAGCTGATCGGTGGAAAGGGGGCAAGGCAGGGGATCCCCCCGCCACCCAGCAGTGGGTTGGCAACCCTTGTTACAGCAAAGATCTGCATAATTCCAGCCTTCAAGGGATCATTTACACATTGATTTTTCCAACACCCCTTCCCCGAATTAGCAATGCTCCCTCTAAGCTGTGGAGTCTTGTGAACAACAAAAATTCTACTTTGTGAGCTATTGGCATTAAAGTTGTGAGCGAGCGATCCGGCTGCTGCATAAATTAGTTTGCTCTGGGGCCATTCTTCCTGAGCTCAGACAAAAATGTGTGCGCTGGAGACCAAAAAACTGCAAGCTAGCTCACATTAACTCAGCTTAGAGGGAACACTGGTGGTGGTGGGGGGGGATAGGGGAGGTGCCCTAGACCATGCATTCCATCTGTATAGGAGAGGAGCCTTGGGATGCTGTGAGATTTTCGCAAAGTCGCTATTCCAGCTTGAAAACTCCATTTCCTTTTTTTTGCTCCTCCTTCGCATCAGTAGGAGCCATCTTTCCAGACTGTCCCACGTCGTTCTGTCATCTTCAGTTCTCTTTGAATCCGCAGAATATTGTCCCCAATACAAGAATGCTCACACTCATTTTGTCACCAGCAGACCGAGAAAAGGTACTCCGCCTGTCCTTCCTTCCCGTTTCAATTTCCTACGGAGCTTCCCGCCACCTTCATTACCTCTGACAAACCCACTATTGTTGAAGAGCGGAATGGGAGCTGTGGGAGGTAAGCAGGCCTCAGTCTCCCAAGGCGAAGGAGGAGGCAGAAAAATAAGCGGCGCCAGCGATCAGTGAAAGGAGTTTGGCGTGCTGAAAGACCTCCTGCGGCAGGTAGTCCAAGAACTGGCAAGGCAACGTGGTTTTTAAAGCCGGGTGTGATTCTAGCACTCAGGAGCCGAAGGGAGACATAGGGATTCCAATTTGCTGTCCTTGGGGGCTTCGATATCCATGCTGAGGCTGCGGTGAGAGGAGCAGTTCAGGTGCGGGTAGCTGCGTTGGTCTGAAGCAGCAGAACAAAGTTGGAGTCCAGTGGTGCCTTGAAGACCCATGGAGTCTGATTCACAGTATAAGCTTTCATGGGCAAGCACACTTCGTCAGCTACTCAGCGGCTCAAGAACCAATGGCCACCATAACAACCACGAGGCTGTTCCAGAATATTCTAGTCCCTACGCACACATGTAGGCTGGTTCTGCATCTGGCATTCCCTCCACATTTTCTCAACATGGAGGAAAAGGTGCAGCTCGAAACCGCATTCAAATACCCCGGGCCAAAGTCACTCCTGAATGGACATAAAACAGCCATAAATCTATGCAGAAGCTACAATAACACCTGATGATAAAAGGAAGTGAAAGCTGCTTGCAATGTAGTTGTTGTTGTTCAGTTGCACCGTCGAGTCCAACTCTTTGTGACCCCCATGGACCCCATCACTCCATCGTTCTCTGGAGTTTGCTCAACTTCATGTTTGTTGCATCGATGACACGGTCCAACCATCTCATCCTTTGCCGTCCCCTTCTTCTTTGACCTTCAGTCTTTCCCAGCCTCAGGGTCTTCTCCAGTGAGTGCTCCCTTCTCATTGGGTGGCCAGAGTATCTGAGCTTCAGTTTCAGTATCTGGCCTTCCAGGGAACAGTCAGGGTTGATATCTTTTAGGATTGACTGATTTGATCTTGCAGTCCAAGGGACTCTCAAGAGTCTCCTCCAGCACCATAATTCGAAAGCATCTATTCTTTGGCGCTTGGCCTTCCTCATGGTCCAACTCTCACAGCCATACATCACTACTGGGAATACCATCGCTTTGACCATACAGACTTTTGTTGGCAGGGTGATGTTTGTACTTTTTATTATGCTGTCTAGGTTTGCCATCTGTTGTGGGGAGAGGAAAGGAAAGAGATTGTAAGCCACTCTGAGACTCCGAGTGAAGGGCAGGGTATAAATCCAATCTCCTCCTCCTCCTCCTCCTCCATGTTTCCTTTAAGCTGAGTTAGTGTGAGCTAGCTCACAGTTTTTAGCCTCCGGTTCACATATTTTTGTCTTAGCTTAGGAAGGACGGCTCCAGGGCAAACTAATTTATGCAGTGGCCAAATCGCTCACTCACAACTTTAATGCCAGTAGCTCACAAAGTAGAGTTTTTGCTCACAAGACTCCTCAGCTTAGAGAGAGCACTGCTTCTCTTCCTCTCCTCCTCCTCCTTCTCCTTTTTCTCCCCCTCCTCTTAAATAAATAACATAACCAAATATAACAAGATAAGAGGGGAGGGCTGTAGCCAGGGGTCATTTCGTAGAAAAAGAGGTGCCGGAGCTCATTAGCATAACTCATTAGCATAACTCATTTGCATATGCTACACCACCTGACATCACCGGAAGTATGTCAGAAGGCAAGAAAGAAAGAAGAGAGAGAAGAAAGAAAGAAAGAAAGAGAGAGAGAAAATGAAGGAAGGAAGGAAAGAAAGAAAGAAAAGAGAGGGGGGGAGAGAGGAAGGGAGGGAGGCAGGGAGGGAGGGAGGGAGGGAGGGAGGAAAGAAGGAAGGAAGGAAGGAAGGAAGGAAGGAAGGAAGAGCTGGCAGAGAAAGGACAGCTACTAATCCAAGCTTCAGAAATACCACTATTCTGGGAGGATAGCTTCAGTGGTGGCTGAAGCCTTCAGAAGGCTGGTCGGAGGAACAAGGACCTTTCCAGGGGATGAGATGGGGTCATTTTGCTGCAGCCATGACACGAGGGGGGGGGTGACTGGCACCAACTCCCGGAGCTGAGCTCCCCCGAGCTCCTGCTTGAAATGACCCCTGGCTGTAGCTCAGAAGACGAGCCTCTGCTTTGCATGCTGAAGTTCTGAGGTTTGGTCCTCAGCACCTCCAGTTAAAAGGACCAGGCAGTAGGTGAGGAGAAAAACCTCATCCTGAGACCCCGGAGAGCTGTTGTCAGTCTGAGTCAACAATTCTGACCTTGCTGGACTCGGGGTCTGCTTCGGCATAAGGCAGCTGCATGTACTCCACCACTCGGTAAATACAAAGTCCGATTATGATCAGGATTTCGGCTGCAGCTTCCTTTCTCTGAATGAATGAATATCCATCTGCCGCTGTCAAAGCCTTTCTGCTTCCCCGACAGAGGTTGATTTCCGTCCCTTCTTGTAAGGTTCTGATATTTAAAATGACCATCTGGCTCAACAGAACATTGATGGAATAATAGATCAAAGGCCACTTTGGTGTGTTTAATAAATCATGTACCTTTTCTTGCTTCTGAGAAGCGTTGAGCAGAGAGATGGGCTGCTCAGCCACTCTCCCGTATAATAAGCCAATGATTAATTCTCCCTTCCCCCTTCCCTCCCGAATTGAAAGAAAGCATCCCTTAGCGGTTGAAAGTATCACAAGATTGATTTAAATACAAGTTAAGATGCCCAGGTCTTGGAAAGATCTTTCAAAGCAGGCTATCTGCTGCTAGCATTACTGTTGGGTATGGGCGAAGCCATGGCTCTCATGCAAATGCCAGAGTGCTGTAAAGGTTCGAGCTGGACTCATAGCCAGGGTTCCCTCTAAGCTGAGTTAGTGTGAGCTAGCTCACTGTTTTTTAGCCTCCAGCTCACACATTTTTTTGTCTTAGCTCAGGAAGGATGGCTCCAGAGCAAAACTCATTTATGCAGGAGCCAAATTGCTCATCCACAACTTTAATGCCAGTGGCTCAGAAAGTGGAATTTTTGCTCAGACTCCACAGCTTAGAGGGAGTATTGTCGTACCCAATGCTAAATTGGCTGGAAGGGTTGGGGGTGGAAAGGGGGGGGGTCTTCATATTCTATCTTCCTTACATGCCCAGGGAAATACCGATCATCGCTTTGGGGTCAGGAAGCAATTTTCCTCCAGGCCAGTTTGGCTGGGGATCCTGGAGGTTTTTTGCCCTCTTCTGGGCATGGAGCAGGGGTCACTGGGTGTGTTTGTGGGGGGGAGGTATTTGTGAATTTCTTGCATTGTGCAGGCAGTTTAGACTGTTGTGTAAAGTGTATTGTAAGTAGTATCCTATTATGTCATTTCTGCACTGCTTAATGTGTCATGTGAAGACTTAGGCGACGCTTTGGTTCTTTCCGGTGCTTCTAGACCAGGGGTGGCCAACCTGTGGCTTAGGAGCCACATGCGACTCTTTCACACATACTGTGTGGCTCCTGGCAGGACAGCTGGGCAAGCGAAGGGGGGGCATGCCTCCCCTCCCCGATTGGTCTTCCCCTCCCCAGCCAGTGTTCCCCTCCCCGGGTAGGCTTGAGGCAGGGGGGAGCAGAGAAACAAATCCTTTTTCACACACCCCCCCCCGCTTACAAATATCATTGGACAAATAAATATCATTACCAATATCTATTTTTACCCCTTTTGTTTTTATTTTTGGCAGTCTCATTTAATGTTAATAACAAGCAAATCTGCATATTTTCCAACCAAAACATATGTGAAGTATTTGTTCATGGCATGCGGCTCTCAAACATCTGACGTTTATTCTGTGAGGCTCTTACGTGAAGCAAGTTTGGCCACTCCTGTTCTAGACTTTTAAAACTCGAATGCGTTGGTTATTGAACGACCCGCTTTGTTTGCACTGACTCGCTTTAAGCTTTCACACGGACGAAACAATGCACTTGCAGTGCACTTTGCCACTGGACTTTGCTGCGTGAAGTGACAAAATTCACTTGCAAACAGTCGGAACATGTGTGGAAATGTCATAACCCACCTTGAGTCCCTGCGAGAAAGGTGGACTATAAATAAGCCCCAGTTAGTTTCTAGGCAACATCAGCCCCTAAGGTTGCCAGCTGTGGGACGGGAAAAACCCAGAGATTTTGGGGGTGGAGCCTGGGGAGGGCAGGGTTTGGGGAGGGGAGGGGCCTCAGTGGGGTACAATGCCAGAGTCCGCCCTCCAAAACAATTGTTTGCTCCGGGGGGAACTGATTTCTGTCATCTGGAGATCAGTTGTAATTAGGGTTGCCAGGTCTGGGTTGGGAAATATCTGGAGATTTGTGGGGTGGAGCCTGGGGAGGGCGGGGTTTGGGGAGGGGAGGGGCCTCAGTGGGGTACAATGCCAGAGTCCGCCCTCCAAAACAGTCGTTTGCTCCGGGGGGAACTGATTCCTATCATCTGGAGATCAGTTGTAATTAGGGTTGCCAGGTCTGGGTTGGGAAATATCTGGAGATTTGTGGGGTGGAGCCTGGGGAGGGCGGGGTTTGGGGAGGGGAGGGGCCTCAGTGGGGTACAATGCCAGAGTCCGCCCTCCAAAACAGTCGTTTGCTCCGGGGGGAACTGATTTCTGTCATCTGGAGATCAGTTGTAATTAGGGTTGCCAGGTCTGGGTTGGGAAATATCTGGAGATTTGTGGGGTGGAGCCTGGGGAGGGCGGGGTTTGGGGAGGGGAGGGGCCTCAGTGGGGTACAATGCCAGAGTCCGCCCTCCAAAACAATCGTTTGCTCCGGGGGGAACTGATTTCTGTCATCTGGAGATCAGTTGTAATTAGGGTTGCCAGGTCTGGGTTGGGAAATATCTGGAGATTTGTGGGGTGGAGCCTGGGGAGGGCGGGGTCTAGGGAGGGAAGAGACCTCAGCAGGGTATAATGCCATAAAGTCCAACCTCCAAAACAGCCATTTTCTCCAGGGGGAACTGATTGCTGTCATCTGGAGATCAGTTGTAATTAGGGTTGCCAGCTCTGGGTTGGGAAATACCTGGAGATTTTGGGGGTGGAGCCTGGGGAGGGCGGGGTTTGGGGAGGCGAGAGACCTCAGCAGGGTATAATGCGATAGAGTCCACCCTTTCAAGCAGCTATTTTCTCCATTTTTTTTCAAAAGAGGCTGCCGCAGTGATACATAACACCACAGAGGAGAATCTCCATCAGGGCTCCTCAGAAGATTATTCAGATGTTTTATTCTTCTTGGATGAGCACGATAAGATTGATGGAAGTCCTCTGGTGCAAAAACCAAGTTAGCCTCCTCCGTATCAATCACTCCTCCTTCCCGCTTCCCCAGCCACAAGAACTTTAACAACAAAATTACTAAGAGGCCCTCTGGCTCTCTTCCCCACCCCTCTTCAGTAACAATTTTTTTTACGGGGGCAATATTATGAGATGAAAACTTGGATTAAAGTTTTACAGCTCGCAACAGAGAAAAATGGTCTTCCCCTTTTAAAGATGAACCGTAGAGCAAGGCATTAAAATGAGGTGATTCAAAAGTGTGTATGGAGTTATCTTGAAGGTTATCAGTGCTTTAATGATGTCTTTTACGTTTTTGATGATTTTAATGTCTCTTATTGATTTTAATGTTTTAATGATTATAATAGTGCATTGTACCCGTATTATATTTATTATATTGTATTTATTGTAGTTGCCTATTTGGAGTCTGTCTCAGAAGCTAGAAAGGAGGTATCATATATCTAATTCTGAACTTGGCTCCCATGCAGATCAAAAAACCCCGAAAATGGGGCCAGGGACAGATAGGAGGTATTTTTTTTTACAGATCCAAAGAATGCCTGTACAAACCCAGGTTCGCAAAAAAACCAACAACTAAATATATAGATAACAGATGCCTAGATGGCCATCTGACAGCAATGCTGATCCTGTGAACTTAGGCAGATCACGAGAGGGAGGGCAGGAAGGGTTGCCTCAGGGCTTAGTTATCGTGGCCCTTCCTCACACGCCCAAGGAAATGCTGATCTCCACTTTGGGGTCAGGAAGCAATTTCTCACCATGCCAGTTTGGCTGGAGATCCTGGAGGGTTTTTTGTCATCTTCTGGGCATGAAGCAGGGGTCACTAGGGGTGTCTGTGTGTGGGGGAAATGTGAATTTCCTGCCTCATGCAGGGGGTTGGACTAGATGACCCTTCCAAGTCTATGATTCTACGATTCCGTTATTCTATGATTCTATGACTTCTTAACAAAAAATACCAGGTGGGTGGGGGGCTCTGCAGCTGGGCTGCCTGGTTGGTGAGTGAGTGAAAGAAAGGATGGGATCCCCCCATTCAAGTCTCATGGGTCCCCTGCTTGTAAGCACTCAAAATAATGGAATGGTCCTAGGCTGGGCTCCTAAATAGGACTGTAAGGTTGCGGTCACACACGCCAGAAAAAATGGGGGGGGGGAGCAAGGCTATTTCCTCCAGAGGAATTTGACCCACAGTTGCACGATCACACCTCCCTTTGAAGCTGTGGGTGCAGTCCGTCAGTGTGTGATTAGATGCAACTGCGGGTGAGTCGGGGGGTTTTTGTCCCATTTCCCCCCCCATGCGCTTAAATGAGGGATCGAGGAATCGCACCTCCGCACCGAGGGTTTCCTATGGAGTTTGCGATGATGCGCATACTGGAAAGGGGGAAAAAAACAACAGCACAGAGTCGGGATAGCCTGATCAGACCATCCTGACGCCATGAGAGCGCGCTGGAGCAATCAGACACAGAAAAGTCTGTCTGTGGCCCATCACAACCCGTTTACTACCGGATTTCTCCCGGTGCCTTTTAACTCCGCTTCTGTGGTGGAGCAAAATGGGTTGCCGATGGCTGCAGGGTGCTTCCCAGATGTTATTGTCTGATCGTGCCCTTCAAATCCGCCCGGCATTCACACCTATGTCAAGTCTAATTGTGCGTACGATTGCAGCCTAAAGCATTCTCTTCCTCCCATTCTTCCGGTGTCTGTGTGTTTCAAGACATTTTTAATGTCTGATGTGCATAAGAACATACGAACATCAGAGAAGCCAATGCTGGATCAGGCCGGTGACCCCATCCAGTCCAACAGTCTGTGTTGCACAGTGGCCAAATATACCAGGTGCCATCAGGAGGTCCACCAGCGGGGCCAGAACCCGAGAAGGCCCTCCCACTGTTGCCCTCCCCCAAGCACCAAGAATACAGTGTATGTTTGCCTGGCAACGAAATACCCATGGCTTCTAGCTCAGCTTCCTTGATGTACAGGTGAGACTTTCAGATAGCGGTAGTGCCCGAGAGCCATGCCTGCTGACACCCATATTTAGACTAGGCTGGATCCAGAGCTGCCACTTCAATTCATATGCAGGGTACCCCACGACTTCTGCACGTTTCCAACTCAAGCTTCAGCCCCCAGCATTGTATCCCATCACTTGATACTCAGAAGCAGGGTTTTTGAGCAGGATGTGTGTGTAAAGTGCTGCTGAGTCACAGCTGATTTATGGCGACCCTGTAGGGTTTTCAAGGCAAGAGATGTCCAGAGGTGGTTGGCCATTGCCTGCCTCTGTACAGTGACCCTGGATTTCCTTGGGGGTCTCCCATCCAATTACTAACCAGGGCCAGTCCTGCTTAGCTTCTGAGATCTGAGGGGATTGGTCTAGCCTGGGCCATCAAGGTCAGTGCTTTGGGGGGTACTTAAAAAGGCAGGGAGGCAGGAAATATCCCCTTTTGTGACGAGAGTAGAGCTCAGCTCACCGTTCTCTGAATCTAACTCCGAGCCTTGAAAATCCCACTCGAGCAACTGCATTGCAAACTATTTTTTTTAAAACCCAGTCTTGCTTTTGTGTCTTTATCAGCAACAAGCATAGTTTTCCCCTGCGGAATTTCTGCAGTTGTTAAGTTTGGTGGGCATTAAAAGAGCGAGACCGGGATGCACTCAGGATTGGAACTGGCTTTGGAAAGCCTCTTTTCTCCTCTTTCTTCTGAACAGTTTGCCTAGATCTTTTTTTTCCCTTTGTCAGGAAGCCCAGAAACAGTATTAAGAAACGCTATCAAACAGAAGCCGATTCAGCTCTCCCTTTCTCCCCAGCCATTAAAAGTTGTTTAATTTAGAAACATCTTCGGCGCTCTCAGTTCAGACATCTCGCTCGACCGGAGCCGCTCGGTGTCTTCTCCGGGAAAGGAACAGGCCTGTAACACCTTGTGTGCCTGTGGGTGATATACCCAATTATGTCACTTGTAATACAATCAACTTTCCTCCCCTAGTTAACTTGGAGATGGTGCGGGCTTCATCCCCGTCTCTTCAATTGGTTTAAATTGAGTTCACCTAAGGGGGCGAAAGGATGAAACCAAAGCCTTCCATTAATAGCGATCAGCTTTCTTCTGTCTTCCAATTTAAATTTTGGAAATGGTCAATTTGTGGCCATCGGCGGTGGAGCTTGCATTCTTCTTTAACCTAAGTGGTTTTTCCTCCCCTGCCTGTTTGAACACCTTCTGATATAGCAAGTGAATTGGGCTTCTGGGATAGGAAGGTGAGTGGTGTTTAGAGCAGTGTTAGGATCTGGGTTGCTGAACCCTCCCTGCAAACAGCTTCTCATACATGGCGAAGAAGGAGAAGAAGAGCAGGAGGAGGAGGAGGAAGAGGAGATTGGATTTATACCCCACCCTTTACTGCCCGAAGGAGTCTCAGAGTGTCTTACAATTTCCTTTCCCTTCCCCTCCACACAAGAGACACCCTGTGGGGTAGGTGGGACTGAGAGAGCTCTGAGAGAACAGCTCTGAAAGAACTCGTGACTGACCCAAGGTCACACCAGCAGGTGCATGGTGGAAGATGAGAAGTGCTTGTCCACTCCAACACCGCTGATTTCAGGAGGGGTGTTGAAAGACCTGAGTCAGATTGAAAGGTTAAAGTGTTTGGGGGTCTTAGGTCAGCTCGCACGGCTCCAGAGCAAACTAATTTCTGCAGCAGCCAAATCGCTCGCTTACAGCTTTAGTGCCGGTAGCTCACCAAGTGGAATTTTTGCTCACAAGACTCCACAGCTTAGAGGGAGCATTGGGAGGCAGCGGTTCTGTTCCAGTTGGCAGCAGAGGAGAGAACCGGAAGCAACGGGTTTAAATTACGCACAGAAGGGTATCGGCTGGATATCAGGAAAAACTTTTCCACGGTCAGAGTGGTTCGAAGGTGGAATCAGCTGCCTAGGGAGGTGGTGAGCTTTCCTTCACTGGCAGCTTTCAAGAAGAGGCTGGATGAATATTTGTCAGAGATGCTTTAGGCTGGTCCTGCATTGGGCAGGTGGTTGGACTAGATGGCCTGTATGGCCCCTTCCAACTCTATGATTCTCTGATTCTCTGAACCAACTACAAAAGGTCAGACAGCAAGGTTATATATGACACTTAACGGCACCTCTTCTGCCTGAAATGTTGAAGCCCTGTTTAACAGGCTGCCTTTTAATCTGCAAAGCCAATCAGAAGCCCCGCTAACCAAAAGCCCCCACCTAGCCCCACCCACTTTCTAGACACACTTGGAGGGCACCAGGAAAGGGGTTGGCGGGCACAGTGGCGCCCACAGATACTTTGTTGGTAACCCTGCACTAGAGTCACACACTGGGAATTCTACTGGGAATGTGCCAGTATATTTTCAAGTCGACTGTGGCATTTGAAGCCTTTTTTCAAATCACACTGGAACAGTAGCTAATTCCCAAGGTGTTCTTGCCACTGCAGGGTGGCTTCGCCTGAACTCATCACGGAAATTCTGCCAGCGCTTCTTGTTTCTGGAAATAAATTAGCAGCACGCCTTCTGTTACAAAATTAACAGGGATTTGTGTGTGTGTGTGTGTGTGTGTGTATGTGTGTGTTTGTCTTGCAACTTCCACTGAGGTCTGTGCTGCTTGGAAAATTTCCGTTAAGGGCAATCGGAGCTGGATGAAATGATTAGTTGGGATCACTCGTTGAAGGGATATAACTCTTCTCCCACATTAATGAGCAAACCACGATGGGTCAATTCCAGTGTTTGCAATGGATTCCTGATTTCACTATGTGAGGTCTGACGTCCATCAACCTGTTCTGATTGGCTTCTTGGTAGGCAGCGAACCGAAAGTGCCAAGTGAACAAAAGAATTATTATAAGAAATATAAACATTTATTAGGGTGTACACATAAATAAAACATAATAAAATTAAAAGAGACAGTCTAAATATCAGACAGTGAAAACTTGGTTCATTAGGAACTGAGTACAGTACATATCAAACTGATGGATAAAACTTTTGACCAAAGGACCATATGCTTTTTGACCCCTATGGGCCTTCCTCAGTGGTCAATATTCTTTATTATACAATGACACACATCCAAAAATACATGCATTCAGAATTTCGTCTATACATACATATATAAATGAGACCAGGTGTTGCTTTCTTAAATGCTATGTATTTGCTACAACTAGTAAAATGAGCCTGTGGTAGCTGTGCAAATTCTCCAAATTAATCTGTTCTCAAATGTCCCGTTTGTTGGGATGTGTGTCACTTCCATCAAGTGTGATAGTTAAGTGACAATTCCATGGGATCCAGCCCAGAGTATTTCCGTTCTAAGGCATGGAGAGACTTTTTCAGTAACACTGAACGGGATCCTGGATGGCATTATTATCAGCAATAAAAACACAGTTTATTTAGTTAAAATACATCCACCCTGCTTCGCCATAAAAATGCGCGTAGTCTTGATTTACAACCAGAACTGCAACAAAACAGCAAAACTGTAAAAGGCACATTAAGATAAAACACCGAGATAGAAATATATGTGAATAAAAGCACTGAAAAGAGCAATACATTCAATATCGGGGTAATGAGCTTAAAATACTCCAAAATAACATAGTATAAAACCAGAGGCTTGGATTTTATGTTCTGTGTGCACTTCTGTCTGGGGAGCTGTCAAGGCCTTCCTCCACTGTGAAGGAGGAGGAGGAGGAGGAGAAGACAAGAAGAAGAAGAGATTGGATTTGTACCCCGCCCTTCACTCACTTGGAGTCTCAGAGCGGCTTACAAACTCCTTTTTCCCTTCCCCTCCCCACAACAGATACCCTGTGAGGTAGGTGGGGCTGAGAGAGCTCGGAGAGAACAGCTCGGAGAGAACTTGTGACTGACCCAAGGTCCCTCCAGCAGCTGCATGTGGAGGAGCAGGGAATCAAACCCGGTTCTCCCAGATTAGAGTCTGTGCTCCTGACCACTACACCAAACTGTCTCTTGAGCACCTCTGTTGCACTGCCTGGAGAGAAATGTGCTGGAGTAAAAATGTAAGGTCTAAAGCAAGCCAGAGAGAGAGACTCTCTTCTAAAACATGATTTAAAAACAGGACAGCTAATGAAACTCTACTGCAGAGGGGATACACACACACACACATGCACGCACGCACAGACACACACACAAATTTTGATTACATTGGCTCTCTGTTCAGATATTGCATTAGGCCCAATTAAAAGGCCGGGTTTATGTTCAGGCTTCGTAACGCTGCCTAGATATGCTTTTCTCAGAGCCCGACACTGTGAGATGTATTAGCCCAGCAAAGTGCATATGGGATGAGAGAGCCTGAAAGAGGTTGCTCATTAAGGAAACTCTGAGCCGGACATCTTACTGCTGTGCCAGACTGTCGGCTGTCCATCACAGCACAACAGAGTCGGAATTCACGCAGCGCGGAGGTGAAGACCGGCTCCTGTCATGTTCTCCCACTCCGACAATATTTCCAGTGTTCTAATCTCAGGATGTGGCAGTCCTAGAAGCGGGGGGAATTAACCAATGCTAAAGGGAGCAAACCCCCACCCCCCTGGGGGAAATGGCAAGCCTAAGCTAACCAGAAGTGACAAGGGTAGCTCTAGCAATTGCCAGTCATTCAATGGTAATCCTATCATAGAGTTCTTGGCAATTGCTAGAGCTACCTTTGTCACTTCCAGTCAACTCTAGGAATCTCAAGGAACTCTATGGTCAGAACTTCCTGTAGGCAGAGGAGGCCTTATTTTCCAATTTTTCTCCCCAGGACAATTGCCACCCCCTCCTTTGCCCCCCAGTTTGTGCCCACCAATCAGCTGAGCATCGACAGGGAAGGTCTGCAATTGCCTGGAGGTCTCCTGCCATAAGCAGGCAAATGGGAAGCCTAATTGCGGTCTTCACAACAACGCTGTCAGGGTAATTGGGTTGCCAGCCCTGTGTTGGGAAATTCCTGGAGATTTGGGGGAGTGGAGCCTGAGGAGGGTGGAGTTTGGGGAGTGGAGGGACTTTGGTGGGGTCTAATGACATAGTGTCCATGTTCCAAACTGGCCAGTTTCTCCAGGTCAGCTGAGCTTTGTCACCTGGGGATCTGTTGTCATCCCAGGAGATCTCCAGCCACCACCTGGAGGTTGGCAACCCTACAGGGCAGTCTGAGAGTAAACGATCTAAGGCCACACAGTGCGCTTCTGTGGCAGACTGTTTGGAGCCAATTTGGAGTAGTGGTTAAGAGTGGTGGACTCTAATCTGGAGAGCCAGGTTTGAGTCCCCACTTCTCCACATGCAGCTGCTGGGCGACCTTGGGTCAGTCACAAGTTCTCTCAGCTGTCCTCTCACAAGCAGTTCTCGGGAGAGCTCTCTCATTCCCACCTTCCTCATGCGGTGTCTGTTGTGGGGAGGGGAAGGGAAAGGAGATTGTAAACTGCTCTGAGACTCCTTTGGGTAGTGAAGGGCGGGGTGTAAATCCAATCTCCTCCTCCTCCTCCTTTGGATTTGAACCCATCTGCCAAGTTCTCCTCTACCCACTGCACCACTCTGGCAAATGGAAACACAATAGTTAATCTTTCTTTGCACGTGCCTCTGTTCCAGATTAAGGGGATACATAAGGGGGGGTTTGCTTCCTCCCCACTGAGTTGGACAGAAGGCGCTGTATGATTTTCTAATTATATGGACAAGAAGTTTTCTTTAACTGAATAATCAATGGGTAGCCCTGTTAGTCTGTCTGCGGCAGTAGAAAAAAGCAAGAGTCCAGGAGCACCTTAAAGGCTAACAGAATCTGTGGCAGGGTGGGAGCTTTCGTGAGGCACGGCTCCCTTCCAAAATGGGTAGCCGCGTTAGTCTGTCTGTAGCAGCAGAAAAGAGCAAGAGTTCGGGAGCACCTTAAAGGCTAACGAAATTGTGGCAGGGTAGGAGCTTTCGTGAGTCACTGCTCACTTCTTCCGGTACGGCTAGACTGTGAGTCCATCTGTCCTTACATCTTGGAGAGTGGCGTGATTTCTTGGACTGTGGCGTGATCGGAGCTGGAAACCCTAGCTTGCTGACGTCTCGATTTGTACAATGAATCTTTTTCACTTGTCAAAGGCCACGTTTCCCTCGGCTTCCACCGAATACACCATATGGAGACACACCGAGTTTTGCTACCGTTTCTTCCGTAGGGCTATTTTTCATCTCAGGCTGGCATTTGAAGTCCAATCCCACAGAGACATCACCAAAAAAGAAAGCACGGTGTGCGGGGGGGACGGGGGGGGGGGGACGGGGGGGGGCGGGCGGACCGCATGACAGCAATAAATCAATCCTGTCTCAGAATGGCCAGTAATTACCTCAGTCTTGACAGTCTAAAAGTGACAGTTTGGGTTCATATTGTTAAAGTCGGTTTGTCAGAAAGGATAGGCCGGTTGGGTTTTTGAAAAGACAGACACCTGTTTCTTTGAAGTAATTCGACTTCGCTAAAATTGTAATCTTTTATTGTCTCCAGATAGTTAACCGTATAATGCACGGCAGAAGTCCCCATCCTTTTTGGTCCTGAGAACACCCACCGCGAGAAAACGTCGGGCCGCAAGGCTATATATACCGCTAACAGCACCTCTTCTGCCTGAAATGTTGAAGCACTGTTTAATAAAAAGGTAAAGGTTTCCCTCGCTCGAAAGCCAGTCAAATCCGACTCTAGGGGGCGGTGCTCATCTCCATTTCCAAGCCGAAGATTCAGCGCTGTCTGAAGACATCTCCGTGGTCATGTGGCTGGCATGACTAGACACCGAGGTGCATGGAATGGTGTTACCTTCCCACCAGAGTGGTGCCTCTTTATCTACTTGCAATTTCTTGCTCTCAAACTGCTAGGTTGGCAGGAGCTAGGGCCAGAGACGGGAGCTCACTCCGTCATGCAGCACTCGGGTCTCGAACTGCCAAACTACAGACCTTCTGGTCTGCAGCTCAGTGTCTTAATCTAATTTGCACGGCCAGTCAGAAGCCCTGCTGTGCAAAAGCCCCACCCAGCCCCACCCATTTTCAAGAAGGAGGAGGAGGAGGGAAGGAGAGGAGGAGGAAATTGGGCTCATACCCTACCCTTCACTACCCAAGAAATTTCACATTCGATTCCTCACTTCTCCACACGAAGCTAGCTGTGGGCCACTCACAGTTCTCTCAGCCCCCCAAATAAACCTAAAGGTAAAGGTTTCCTTTGCTCCAAAGCCAGTCGAATCTGACTCTAGGGGGCAGTGTTCATCTCTGTTTCCAAGCTGAAGATCCAGTGCTGTCCGAAGACTTTTCCGTGGTGACGTGGCTGGCTTGACTAGATGCTGAGGCACACGGAACGCTGTTACCTTCCCACTGAAGTGGTACCTGTTTATCTACTTGCAATTTCTTGCTTTCAAACTGCAAGGATGGCGGCAGCTGGGGCCCAAGATGGGCGTTCACTCCATCATGCGGCACTCGGGTCTCGAACTGCCAAGCTATCGATCTCCCGGTCTGCAGTTCAGTGTCTTAACCTCTGAGCCACTGCAGCCCCCTAAACCTAGCTCACAAACCACAGAAAGAGCTAGCGTTTCAACTTGCCAGACAAACTTCAGTTCTCCTGGCTATACTACACCAGCTGCCAGACAAATCCTCTCTGTTCCACCCAAGGCCTTTCTTTGTATCCAAAGGAGGTCCTCAGAAACTCTAAAGATGAGCCAATCCTGCCAACAGCTCCCTGCCTCAGGAACGCGAGAGCTGGCAAAACCCTTTGGGGCCCTGTGGATTTTTGCTTTCTCCCCTTTGGCAAACAAACACAAAACTCACCTGATGGGAGGCGTCTCTGTGCTTCCCACTACACAAGCGTACAGCGCCGGCCTCCAGCAATTCTTTCTCCCACATCACCAGCGGGAACGCACCTTCCCCACTTGCTTTAATTCTCACGTGGGGTGTCTGTGTGATGTAAGAGGCTCGGACGCTCTCCGCAGAAACACGCGGGGTTTCAAGAAGGTGATGTTTGCTTACTTACGTATTTAGGAGAGAAGTCTTTCCAATGTTCTCTGTTGGGGTTCAAGCAGAGGAAATTATCTCTTTCCCCTCCGGTTACGGTTACATTCTTCTCTCGAAGCAGGGTTGCCAGGTCTTGCGCAACTGACCCGTCTGTATAATGCGGGGAATTCACAGCTGCCTCTAACCCCTTCCCCAATAGCCTCTGCTGTATGTCCAGAGGAAGAAGAAGAAGAAGAAGAAGAAGAAGAAGAAGAAGAAGAGGAGGAGGAGATTGGATTTATAACCCGCCCTTCACTCACTTGGAGTCTCAGAGCGGCTTACAAACTCCTTTCCCTTCCCCTCCCCACAACAGACACCCGGTGAGGTAGGTGGGGCTGAGAGAGCTCTGAGACAGCTGCCCTTGAGAGAACAGCTGGTACAGAGCTATGGCTTGCCCAAGGTCATCCAGCCAGGTGCAAGTGGAGGAGTGGGGAATCAAACCTGGTTCTCCCAGATTAGAGTCCGCGCACTTAACCACGACACCAAACTGGCCCTGGGCTAATCCTGGAGGGAAATTCCTTCCTGACCCTAAAGCAATCGGCATTACTCTGGACATGCAAGAAAGGGACACGAGAGCCAAGCGCTGACTCATCTCTTCCCACCCTCCCTTCCCATGACCTGCCTCAGTTCACAGGATCAGCACTGCTGTCAGATGGCCATCTAGCAAATCTCTGCTTGAAAACCTCCAAAGAAGGAGAGCCCACCAGCTTCTGAGGAAGCCTGTTCCCCTGAGGAACCGCTCTAACTGTCAGGAAGCTCTTCCCAATGTTTAGCAAAAATCTCTCTGGAAGTTGGATTAGATGACCCTGGAGGTCCCTTCCAGCTCTATGATTCTATGATTCTTTTGATTTAATTTCAATCCACTGAACCTAAGAACACAAGAGCCCTGCTGGATCAGACCAGTGGTCCATCTAATCCAGCATCCTGTCTCACACAGCGGCCAGCTGGTTCCTCTGGAGGGCCAACAACAGGGCATAGAGGCTGAGGCCTTCATTAGGATATAAGAACAGCCCTGCTGGATCAGGCCAATGGTCCAACAGCCCAGCATCCTGTCTCACACAGTGGCCAGCCACTTCTTCTGGAGGGCCAACAACAGGGCACGGAGGCCCTGATGTTGTCTCCTAGCTCTGCAGTTCAGAGAATTACTACCTCTGAATGTGACGATTCACCTCAGTCACCATGGTTAGTAGCCACTGATAGACCTATCCTCCATGAATCTATCTAATCTCCCTTTAAAGCTGTTTATTCTGTAGCTATCACAACATCCTTTGGCAGCGAATTCCACATTTTAATCACTCTCTGTGATTCATTCTGGTCCAGCCTTCTGGGGCAACAAAAAACAACTCCGCACCTTCAAGTACTTGACGATGGCTATCACATCACCTCTTATTCATCTCCTCCCCAGACTAAACATACCCAGCTCCTTCAACCTTTCCTCATTACACAGAGGTTCTCACTGCATTACACAGAGGTCCACTTCTGAGCACACAAGGAAACTTTCATAACTCCTGGAAAGGGTGCCGGGACTATAGACATGTTTGTGTATTTCAAAACCACTTCGGTATGCCCCATCCCCAATGCTGTAATGTGCAAAATGGCCCCTGGTAGGCGCTATATCGATGCTTTGGGCTTCAGATCATCGGAAAGTTCTTTCCGCTGGTTTTTAATCTCCCTCTGCTTGGCTGTTTCTCACGGCCACTGCCCAGAAATCATTCTGTGATTTGAGCCCAGAAAAGGAGATGCCCTGGCCGCTTATGCAAGACTGCCATGCATGGAAAAGTTATGGCTCCACTGTGCAGCTTTGGACCAGAAAGTTATAATGAGGGTCACTTTTCAAATTGAGTCGAAACAACCATCTGTATTTCTGACCTCAGGGGCAGCCTGATAGTGGGAATATGTAGCCGCGGCATCGTAGAGTGAATTTCTGAGCAGAGTTCTCTTATATCTAAGAGTCAAGCGTGGGTCCGTCTGTGAATACTTAAATCTGCAGATCAGGCCCGCGCTGACATAAAACAGATACTTCTGCAAACTGAAACTGTTAAAAATATAGTAGAACAAATTTAGAGTCCGGTGGCAACTTTAAGACCCACAAAGGTTTATTCAAGGTACGAGCTTTCGTGTGCAAGGCACACTTTTCCAAATACGTTGGGAAGTTTCAGGGCAGGGAAGGTCCAGACTTCTAGCCAGAGAATGAACAGCGAATTAACATGCACCTGGCCTGGGATGACTCCTGATAAAAGCAGCCAGAAAACAGAGAGTTAGTGTGGAAGCAACTTGTTTACAGTGTGGTTGTGTTGTTCCCTCTAAGCTGTGGAGTGAAAATTCTACTTTGTGAGTTACTGGTATTAAAGAGAGTAGAGCCTGGCACAGCCCAGTATAATCTGCCAGGTAAATGATAATCTGCCAGGCATATACAATCCCCAAACTGCTGTTAAGGTAAATCATTGTTTTGTGTGGCACAGGGTTATCTAGATTCATTCCAGATTCAGACCTGATGAAGGTATCTGATGAAGGCGCCTGACAAAGGGAGCTTTGACTCTTGAGAGCTTATACCCACACAATCTTGTTTCTCTCTAAAGTGTTACTGGATTCTCTTCTAGCAGACATGGGTTTGTGACAGAAATGGTCTCTGCTGGGAGAGTGACAGGCAGAGGGCACCCCTGTTGATTTTCTTAGACCTCACAACAGATTTTGATCACCTTGACCATGGTTTCCTTCTGGAGAGGTCACCTGGGCTGCTCTGGTGGACAAAACGATTCCAGAAGTGGACCACTGGTCATCCCTCATTTCACTTATGTTATAGAGTCCTGCAGGGATCCATCTTGTTCCCCATGTTCTTTAACCTCTATCCGGAACCACTTTTGGGAGAGACCATCAGTTGATTTGAAGTAAGTTGATACCAAGATGTGGAACACAGTAATACCTATTTCTCCCTTAGGTGGGTCTGTGGTAGGGTTGCCAGCTCAGGGTTGGGAAATTTGGGGGGGGTGGAGCCTGAAGAGGGTGTGGTTTGGGGAGGGGAGGGACTTCAACACGGTATAATGCCTTAATGTTCACCTTCTAAAGCGGCCATTTTCTCCAGGGTATCTGATCTCTGTAACTTGGAGACCAGCTGTCATTCCGGGAGATCTCCAGCCACCACCTGGAAGATGGTAACCCGAGTCTGTGGAAATCCTGAGTAGGTGTGTGGAAAAGGTAATGAGATGGATTTGGGCTAATGAACATGGATTTGGGCTAATGAACCAAGGCTCATCTTGTGCTTACTTCACGCTTTTTTTAGATGCTCGCCAAAAACATTGATTCTTCACCCAAGCTTTTACCTGGGGGGGAATATTGTCTTTTAAAGCTGCCTTTATGACCTGCTTCTTGCCTGTTTTAGCAATACCACTCTGAGGCTCCTCTACGCTTGCTTTTAATGCCTTGTTTTTATAGTTTATTATTGGTTTTTATGGTTCCATCTTACTGTTCAGCTTCTGTGAGCTGCCTCAAGCAGGGATCCGGAGAGATGGAATATAACCTTTCTAAAACAAATAATAATAATAATAAAAAAGGTCTGAAGTGACCCCTCGTTTAACCCTACCTGCTTTCTCAGGGCTCTCAGCCTCCACCCCTTCTTGTGAAAAGCCCACAGTGGAAAAATCCACAGCTGCTAAAGTAGAAGAGGAGATTGGATTTATACCCCGCCCGTCACTGCCTGAAGGAGTCTCAGAGCGGCTTAGACTCCTTTCCCTCCCCCTCCCCACAACAGACACCCTGTGAGGTAGGTGGGGCTGAGAGAGCTCCCTTGAGAACTGCCCTTGAGAGAGCAGCTCTGAGAGAACTTGTGACTGACCCAAGGTCACACCAGCAGCTGCATGTGGAAGAGTGGGGAATCAAACCCGGTTCTCCCAGATTAGAGTCTGTGCCCCTAACTGCTACGCCAAACTGGCTCTCTAAAGCATGTTAACATTCTTTAGTCAAAGTCCTTGAGCTAAAGTTGCTGACCTCCTGGTGGTGGCTGGAGATCCCCTGGGACTACAGCTGATCTCCAGGAGACAGAGGACAGCCCCCCTGGAAGCTTTGGAGGGTGGACTCCGTCCCTGTCATCGTCAGCCTAGCCTTGACTCCCATCAGGTAAAATGTTAGCAATAGGCCTATTCTCAGGAATCAGGTTCAGCCTGGCAATGCGGGTTGCCAACTCCGGCTCGGGAAATTCCTGGAGGTTTGGGTAAGGTGCATGGGAAGGCAGAGTTTAGGGAGGGGAGGGAGTTTAGCAGGGATGTGATTTCATAGAGTCTGCTCTCCACAGCTGTCCTTTCCCCCTGGGAGATCAGCTGTAGTTCCAGGAGGACTCCGGGTGCCACCCAGAAGTTGGCAACCTAGTGACAATGTCATTTTGGACTTCCTCCTAAATTGCCAATGCAACATTGTTATTTCCAGTTAATAGCATGAATAGTATTAAGCTCTAAAAACAATACTTAGTTCAGGGCTCCCCCAAAGGTAGTGTCTGTGAGTACCATGGTGCCTGCCGACAGCTTTCCTGGAGCCCACCAATTATTTTTAAAAGGGGGTGGAGCCGTGTGGGGTGGGTCTGATGGACTGTCAAGGGTTAATGCCAACAGAGTCTGAGAACCTCGGAGTGACAGGCTGTTTCACTGGAATTCTGTTGAGAGAGTCAGTTAAGTAATAACAGTTGGAAACTGACAGTTGAAGAAGAGACAGTAAAGCACTGGTTGTGGACTGGGAAGGAGACAAAAGGAGTGAGAGGATCAAGGAGGGTCTCCATTCAAGCCAAAAAGGGAAATAGCTACTAGTAAAGAGAAGTGATCCTTGTACAGTCAAAAAGGGAAATAGCTCTTTAAAAAGAAGTGATCCCTGGTTTGTGTATAAAGAAGAGTTTGGGGGACTTGGTTGTCTGTTACTGACTTCTAAAGTTTACTTGTCGGTGAAACTCAGAAACCTATGCTTGACTAAGCAGTTTAAGCAGAAACTGGAAAGAGTTTTAAAGACCTTGTGAAATAGCAGAAACACGTACTTGTTGGCAACAAATTATGTTTGTATTCACACAAAGTTACCTCAGTTTTATTATCGCTTCCACTCATACATCCTATACCTGATTCCACCCGACCTTTTCTCCTCCGAGTTAAATAAAACATTTTGTTTATTTTGAACTTCCAAAAACCTCTCATGTGCCATTTGAAAAGCAGAATATAAGAAGGTGGTTTTGCCCCTTCTCTCAGTTTCCTGGGCTGGGCCAGCATTGAAATATATATATAAAAGTGGCTGGGTGGGACAGCCATAGGCAAATAAAAAAAAAGACAAAAAGAGATGAAGGGGCTGTGCAGCAAGAATGTAGAAAAAAGGGGAAATCTTGTGCATGAGGGAGGGAAGAGGGTGAGGTCACAGTGTATGTGTGTGCTCAGCACAGCTTTTGATTGGCCACTGGAGATCTGATTGGCTGTGCAGAATAAAATAGTGTTGTTTCAACTGCAGTTACTACCAGTGTTGGTTTTGCTTTCTCTCACTCCTCTTTCTACTGTACTTTCTACTGTACTTTACTCTTCTCCCCTGTGCTTGGGCCTTCTCTGTGTGTATGGCTGTGCCTCCTGCAGCAGCCGTTTTGTCATTGGCTTCACCTCCTGTGGCAGCCATTTTGTAGTTGCACCCACTACTCTTTTCACAATTCCAATGGTGCCCACAGGCTTAAAAAGCTTGGGGACCTCTGACTTAGTGAAACCACTGCAGAGTCAATCCAGTGCACTGACTGTCAAGGAAGTCACATTTACCCTCTGACACCCATTCATTTGACGACCTTGGGCAAGCCATCTTCTCTCCCAGCACAGTCCTAAACTTCAGTAACAACCTTCTGGGCACATTGACTTCAATTGACTTAGAAAAGGGTAACTCTGCTTAGGACTACATTGTCAGTTTCCCACCTGAAATAGAGGGGAGGGAGAAACACTGACCTATTTTACGTGGTCATTACAGAGATTACAGGATGTTGATGCAGGCAAAGTGCTTTGGACTGCAACATTATATAAATGCTGACAATTATTACTATTATTAGAACTTTGCAGCTCTTCTGCTTCTGAGCCGCAGAGGGGTCTATTTCAAAGCCCATGGTTGCGAGCATGATGTTGCGGAGCTCTCCCGATTGTCTCTACAAGGTTTAATGCCATTAATATTCTTTTCCCGTCGCGCAGAAGCTTTCCCCTAGTGAGGAATGGTAGGCCTCGTGTGAGCTTCCTCTTGCTCTGTGAATCATTTTGATCAGCCGGCTAATTTTAAACGCTTTCAGGAGACTAACGATGGGAGGCGGGAGGGCCGTGGGATTTGGAGCTCGCTCTTTCGCTCCGCTTTCTCGCTGCGATGAAGATCTGTTGGGTTTCCAAAACGTGATCAAAATGCCTCCTCCTGTTCTGAAAAGACTGGGCCTGGATGGGTTGCCAAGTGCAGGTTGGGAAATTCCCGGAGGATTTGGGAGTGGAGCCCGAGGAGAGAGAAGAGAAGAAGAGATTGGATTTATAACCCGCCCTCCACTTGGGAGTCTCAAAGTGGCTTACAGTCTCCTTTCCCTTCCCCTCCCTACAACACACACTTTGTGAGGTACGTGGGGCTGAGAGAGCTCTTTCGAGGACTGGTCTTGAGGGAACAGCTCTGAGAGAACTTGTGACTGACAGCAGCTGCATGTGGAGGAGTGGGGAATCCAAACCGGTTCTCCCAGATTAGACTCCGTGCTCTTAACCACTGCACCAAACTGGTTCTCGCCGGGGTTGGGAGAAGACAAGGTTCGGGGAGGGGAGAGATCTCAGCAGGGTATAATGCCATAGAGATAGGGTTGCTAGTTCAAGGTTGGGAAATACCTGAAGAATTTTTTTTGGGGGGGGGGAGCCTGAGGAGGGGGGGTTTGGGGAGGGGAGGGACTTCCATGGGATATAATACTATAGATTCCATCTTCCAAAGCGGCCATTTTTTTTCAGGTCACCTGGAGATCAGCTGTAACAGCGGGAGATCTCCAGCCACTACCTGAAGATTACAATCAAAAATCCAAAAACCATGAAATTATTACTGTGACAACTTTTATACTTCAATATATTCTTATTCATACTAAACGTGGTGCATATATCTCCATAACAATGCATATTCTAGTCACAATTAATTATCATTGTCAATAGTCCATTCTTAACTATTCATATGGTGAATGGAAGTGCCTGTAAATGTCTTTTTCAGTTTGAGCCATTTTGGTATACTGGACTCTAATCTTGGAAAACTGGGTTTGATTCCCCACTCCTCCACATGCAGCTGCTGGAGTGACCTTGGGTCAGTCACAAGTTCTCTCAGAGCTGTTGTCTCAAGAGCAGTTCTCTCACATCTCTCTCAGCCCCACCTACCTCACAGGGTATCTGTTGTGGGGAGGGGAAGGAGATCGTAAGCCACTCTGAGATTTCGAGTGAAGGGCGGGGTATAAATCCAATCTCATCTATAAAAACCAACTCTTCTCCCTGCTGCCTTCAACTTTTCTAAGAATTATTGTCATTGTTAGTGCCGGTGTGCTGACCCAATATTATCGTACCTTCACCAAACCAAGACATTCTTGGCCATTGCTTGGCATAGGAACATGAAGCAAGCAGTGTTCCTTCTAAGCTATGTCATCTTGTGAGCAAAAATTCTGCTTTGTGAGCTACTGGCCTTAAAGTTGTGAGTGAGTGATCTGGCTGCTGCATAAATTAGTTTGCTTGGGAGCCATCCTTCCTGAGCTAAGGCAAAAAAGGTGCAAGCTGGAGGCTAAAAAACTGTGAGCTAGCTCACACTGACTCAGCTTAGAGGGAACACTGGAAACAAGGAACAAAACACTTTCTGCTGTCCAGAACCAGCATGACATATTTGCTCCAGACTCACCCTGGCTGTAGAGCCCAGCTAAGTGGCACCGACTCCTTGTCGAATGCGGCACTTGCAACATGCATTTAACAAGGTCTTCCCATTTTTGGCCGTGTGCTCAGATGTCCAGATGCCACTTTAAAAACAAGCAATCGAAACGAATTACATCAGAAGGTCAACATGACTCGAGCGAAGCTGTTCAGTAAGAAGTGAGTCCTGCCATTCTGTTGAGTGAGAAATCGACAAGAACCCTGCTGTGGTTTGGTAGCTACGGAGATGAAGTCCGACCGGGGGAATCTGGATCAGGATCCCCCCGATAGGGTTGCCAGCTTCCAGGTTACAATCTCCTGGGATTATAACTGATCTCCAGGCAACGATTCGTTCCCCTGAAGAAAATGGCCGCTTTGGAAGGTGGACTCTATGGCCTTATACCCCACCGAAGTCCCTCCCCTTCCCAAATTCCTCCCTCCTCAGGCTCCACCCCCAAAATCTCCAGGTATTTCCCACCCCAGAGCTGGCAGCCCTATCCCCCTACCGTGAACTCACTGGATGAGCTGGGGGTGAGTCTCCAATAAAGACGGAAACAAACTGCTACCTTGGGAATCAATCCAAAAGAAGCTCTCATTGATTGTTCCGCTGTCAAGGATATGCATGTGGCACTTGAGCAAGGAACACGCAACCTGCATCCAGAAATCATACTAAGTTTCGACCCGCTCTGATTGGCATGAATGTGGCTTGCTTCTCACATCTGTATCTCCAAGTACTCCTACTCTAGGGAGTCCTGGATCGAAACAAGCGTCTGTTCTCAGAATTCCATTTCCCAAGATTTTGCACGCAGAGAAATCTGGCACGTCTGGACCTTTCTCTAGTCTGGAGCATTCAAACGTGCTGTCTACCTATCTGCCAGACCTAGATAGCTCAGGCTCCGAAACTAATCAGGGTCAACACTTCTTAGTAGTAGTTGGATGGGAGACCACCATGGAAGACTGGGGTTGCTGCGCAGAGGCAGGCAATGGCAAGCCCCTTCTGTCTCTCTCTTGCTCTGACCTGGATGGCCCAGGCTAGCCCACTCTCATCAGGTGGGGTGTCCTCGGATGCCGCCACCACTCTGGATATACGTTCCCTTGCAAGGGCATAGACTTTCCAATTTACGGGGGGTGGGGGGGGGCTGGGGCTGGGCCAGAGACATTACAGGCCATTGTCTCCGGGGGAGGCTCAGCATGTCCTGGAAAAGTTCGGGAGGGGGGCCCAGCTCCCCAGCCCCCCTGAAGTTGACGCCTATGTTCCCTTGGAAAGTCCCAGAGTACCCTCCCAAACCTTCAGACCTCCCTTGTTTGGCCGAATAAAAGAGCGTGAGGACCAGGCAGAGTGAACCACCACAAAAAGTTTATTGTATAGGAGGTCAGCCCAAAATGGGGAGACAAACAAGGTGCAAGGATAATGACAGTAAGGGGGTGAAAAGGAATCCAATGCCCCAACGCAACTAGCTTCACTGTCCCTAGCTCTCTGTCTTCCTTAGGCCTGAGTCTACTCACTCTGTCCTCTAGGGCGGCCAAGTCCCCCCTGGGGGGGATTCCCCCGCTAAATGGGTCCCCAATCTGCTGGTCGGGATCCGGCTGGCAGGGGGAACCCCACCCCCGAAGTGGCCCAATCAGGCCGACGTACCTGGCGTGATGATGTCACCCGGAAGCAACGTCATCACGCCGGGCACGTCGCCGGGTGACGCTCTAGCAACCGCCCTGAAAACTCTATGGTAACATAGAGTTTTAGGGCGATTACCAGAGCGTCGCCCCGGCAATGTGCCCAGCATGATGATATCACTTCCGGGTGACGTTATCGCGGTGTGCATACAGGACTCCCGGAGAGGGACCAGGACTCCCCTGCTGTTATGAAGGTAAGACTTGGTAACCCTACTGTCCTCAGGGCGAGGGCCTCTTTCCTACAGCAGCCTTTCCTCAGGCACTGCTCCCTGGGGAAAGAACAACTCCCAACCAGTCTCAGCTCTTTTGTTGCAATACTCTCTTCCCTCCTCTTGGACGTTTTGGCACCAAAACACACACAGGGGGCCCCTGGGAGTTGTGGGCCCAGCCTTTCTACTGCCAGTCAGGCTCCCCTGGCTTACCAGGCCCGGCTGCCACCGGCCGGGTCACGACAGGGATGCTCTGGTCCTGCATCAGGCAGGGGGTTGGACTAGATGGTCTGTATGGCCCCTTCCAACTCTATGATTCTATAAGCGAGAGCGGCATGCAATGCAGAGGGGGATTTCTGTTCCAACGTGGGTTTGCTAAACAACGGAGGGAAAGGCCAATGCAGAATCGCCCCAAGTCCGGAGGAGGAGGAGGAGAAATCGCTCCAGGCTGGAAGCCAGTTGGTTTTGATCAACACGGCCCAGGCTTTGAGGTGGTATTTCTTCGTCGCCCACCTCTGGTAATTGACCGGAGACGAGCTGTGCTGATTTTCAAGTTGGTGAGAAGGGGTGTGTGTGTGTGTGCGCGCATGTGGGCAGATTGCTACGTGAGGAGTTAGGAAGGTGACCAATGACACTTCACTTTGTGAACATCTTTGAGTCCCCAGCTCTAATGAACTCTCTCTGCAGCCACTCTAATGCCCGGCATTACACCCCGTAAATAAATTGCTTTCTCCGACAGCGTCCGGGGCTGGCTCCTTTCAGATAGGAAAGAGAACGAGACTCAGCTGCGGAGACATGTTGGAAGGCTGGAGGTTTTTGATTTCCATTTGAGAAGCCACAGCCACCCTTGCGCAATGGTTATCACTGTGGCTAACAAGGCTCTTGGCGGAGAATTAGCGACTGACCGCTCTGCTCACACCCCATTCGGACTGCGGCCGGCTCTTCCTGTCTGGCTTTCTGAGATGGCCCTGTGCTTCCTTGAATGCTTCTAATGTCTCAAAGTGTTCTCCAGACACAGGAACACCCGAAGAGTGATTAATACATGGAATTCACTGCCATAGGAGGTGGCTGCGGCTACAGGCATGGACGGCTTCAAGAGGGAATTGGGTAAACACAAGAAGGGGGGGAACCCGTGATACTCACAGGGGGGAAGATTCCTGAAGGCTGCAGCTCCAGGTACGTCTTCCCCCCCGGCTCCAAGGCTCAAGCAGCTGAGGGCCTCTCGGGCTGGCGATTTCCCCCCACCCCAGTTGCCCCAGCGAGTCCTGTGTGGCACACAGTTGTGGAGCCCGCCGATCTCTACCCCCTGCCCCCAATTGGTCCGGTGAGCCCTGTGTGGCACACAGCCGTGGGGCCTGCCAATCTCTCCCCAGTTGCCCTGGCGAGGCCCATGTGGTGCACAGCTGCTGGGCCCGCCGCAGTTCCTCAAGTGTTCCCTGCGCATGCGCAGGGAACGCTCTTTAACTTTTGGGGGGGATTTAAATATCCCCCCCAAAGTTTTTTTTAACTTTTAGGATTTTTCTGCACACATGGGGAGTCCCCCACATGTGCAGAAAAAACTTCTGGCCCCCCAAGTGCCCCCCCATGCGGATTTAGATATCCGCATGGAGGGGGCCACTTGGCTATTAGATATAGAGATAGATATAGAGCAGAGTTCCATCAGTGGCTATTAGCCACAAAGCATAGATAGGAACTCTCAGTCTGGGGCAAGTGATGCTTTGTGTTCTTTGGTGTTGTGGTTTGGTGTAGTGGTTAGGTGGTTAAGTGCGCGGACTCTAATCTGGGAGAACCGGGTTTGATTCCCCACGCCTCCACTTGCACCTGCTGGATGACCTTGGGCAAGCCATAGTTCTTTCAGAGCTGTCCTTGAAAGAGCAGTTTCTGTCCGAGCTCTCTCAGCCCCACCTACCTCACAGGCAGTGTTCCTTCTAAGCTGAGTTAACGTGAGCTAGCTCACAGTGTTTTAGCCTCCGGCTCACACATTTTTGGCTTAGCTCAGGAAGGAAGGCTCCAGAGCCAACGAATTGATGCAGCAGCCAAATTGCTCGCTCACAACTTTAATGCCAGTAACTCACAAAAGAGAATTCTTGCTCACAAGACTCCACAGCTTAGAGGGAACATTGCTCACAGGGTGTCTGTTGTGGGGAGGGGAAGGGGAACTTTGTTAGCCGCCTTGAGCCAGCTTCCTCGTTTGACACTCCCTGAACTGGATAGCCCAGATCTTGTCCGATCTTGGAAGCTAAGGAGAGTTGGCCCTAGGGTCCCCCCAATTTTTTGGGTTTCTGCTCTACTCCCAAACAGGGACATCATGCGGCAATGTCCTCGACATGATGATGTCACGCGGAAGTGATGTCATCGCATTGGGTCGTCACATGGCCACACTCTGCTTTTGTGGCAAAACTCTATGGTTTTAGGCCAAAAAACCCCATAGAGTTTTCCCCAAATGCGTAGTGTCGTCATGTGACATCCCCGACGTGGTGACATCACTTCTGTGTGATGTCATCACTTCGGGGACATCGTATGATGTTCCCGTTCTCCCAGAGAACACCCCCAAACCCACCAACTAGTGAGCTGAGGGGACCCGGCAACCTTAGTTGGGCCTGGTTAGCATTTGGATGGGAGACTACCATGGAAGTCCAGGGTCGTGATGCAGAGGCAGGCAATGGCAAACCACCTCTGAACGTCTCTTGCCTTGAAAGCCCCACTAGGGGTCACCATAACTCAGCTGAGATCTGATGGAAAAACAGAAGAAAAGTTCAACACTATAGGTACTCCACCACGCATTCTCTCATGTTAAATGGAGCTAGAGCTCCAGTACAGGGAATGAGTAAAATGAAAAAACAAAACACAAACGTCAACAGCTTATGAAAAGAAATAGAAGAGGACATATTTGGACCTCCCTAGTTATTACACTGGAGTCAGAAGTAGGCCAACACACAACGTAATTCCATCAGCAAACCATCCCACTTATTTAGAAGTGCTGCTCGAATCGTTTCTCCGCTGCCAACAGCCTGACTTCAGCTGAAAATGTAGCATTAGGAAAGAGCTTGTAAGATGACAGATCGGCGCACTCGTTTGAAAGTGCCGGGAAGCGTCCCAATCCATCTCTTCCTGGCACATCCCCTAGAAGATGGATTGTACACTGGCCCTCTTTCTCCCCCACCCCCCAATAACTTCGAAAGCCATTGCTTTGATGGATAAAATGCCCAAACGGTCTTGGACCAAAATTTGTTGAGGGAACACTGCTTGGCCGACACAGTGTACTCCTGCGGGGTTTAGGACCAACCTGTCTCCTCCACTCTCCTGAATTGCAGGAGCTCAGTAATTGCCCCAATAAATCATGGAGAGCTGTTTATCGCAGGAGAGGATGGAAAATTAGATGGCGCCGAAGCCCAGCTGGCATCAAGAACTTTGTAGGATTACAGACTCCGGAACGGCACCGGAATCTCATGATCTGTGACCTTCGCCTTCCTTTAATTGATTCAGTTGGTGTCTTTGTGCATCATAAATCAACGACATCCCTCCCAAATTCATGTCTTCTGGCATCTCTCTCATAGGAATGGGTGACCCTCCCTTTCTTTGCGGATAGAAAAAGCGACAAGCTGGGCAGGCGCACAGGGCTAGGGTCTAGGTTTCTGTGGATTGCCCCAGGTTTGCCGGAAAAATGTAAAATACTAAGAAGTTTTTTTAAATATACAGGGTTACTAGGGCTGCCAGATCCCCTGGGGTGTGTAAGGGGGTTTGCCCACTTTAGGGCCGCCCGATCCACCAGCCTGGATCTGGCTGGCGGGAGAAACCCCGCCCCCAAAATGCCTGGACTAGGCCAACATGCACCAGGGGGACACTCTAGCATTTGGACTGAAAACTCTATTGTATCATAGAGTTTCTAGCCGAATGCTAGAGCATCCCCCTGGCAATGTGCCTAGCATGATGATGTCACTTCTGGGTGATGTCGTTGTGGCACGTGCGCTATGCGCCCACACCAGAAGATCCCAGGAGGAGAGCTTCTCCCCCTCCTGCTGGGAAAAGGTAGGGACCTGGCAACCCTAAGGGTTGTGCCCCCCCCAGAAAAAAGAACGTGACCCTATGGGGAAAAAGCTGTATGATTACCCCATCCTCCAAAGTAACCCATGATACATTTGTAGACACTGGAAAAAAAATACTTTCTGATAAAGTAAACTGAAAAAGTAGGTCTTAGCTGAGTGGAGGGGAGAAACTTATGATTGGGGAAACTTATGACTGGGGAAGGGTATGTGCTTCACCGTGTGTGCCCCAGAGAGCCTTGCGCTCAACCGATTAACATCTTCTGGTTGTCCCTGGTTAGCCTTGACCAGGTGTGAAAAAATATACAGATGTGTGCTAGACGCCCACAGAACAATACAATAGCAAAAGAGACTAGATTAAAGCAATAACATCATTTAGTGTCTGGTAAAAAACCAACCACTTATCCCTTCATAGAAAAAATACAAAGGTAAACGAGGAATCACACCGCCACACCGAGGGCTCCCTATGGGTATGCGGTGATGCTCATACTGCAAATAGGGGGTGGGGGGGTGGGCAAGGGTCATTTTGTAGAAAAAGAGGTGCAGGAGCTCATTAGCATACCTATTAGCATAACTCATTAGCATGGCTGGCCGAATGTCAGTTTGAGCCCCATTATACCCTATGGGCCACTGAACTCAATGCCAAAAACTCATAGGGTATATGAGGGGCTGGAGGAGAGGAGGTTAGAGGGAGAGGCTCCAAACTTGCAGGGTTTGGATTCTGGGGCCTCTCCCTGAAGTACCTACCAAGTTTCAAAAAGACTGGACCACAGAGTCCAATTCTACCTCCCCCCAAACAGGTTGCCCCATCCCCTCCATTGTTCTCTATGGTGGGGGAAAAACATTACTTTTTTCCCACCATAGAGAACAATGGAGGGGATGGGGGTAACCTGTTTGGGGGCCCGTAGAATTGGAGCCCCTGGTCCAATCTTCTTGAAACTTGGTGGGCATTTCGGGGAGATGCTCCAGCAGCTACCCTGCGAGTTTGGAGCCTCTCCCTCAAACCCCCTCCCCTCCAGCCGCTTTTTAAGCCACTGCCGAATTTCAGTGGCAATTCGGCAGCGGGCCGAATCAGATCAGAGAATCTGATTTGGCCCGTGGCTGCCCTAGTGCCCACTCCTGAGCTAGCGGAGCGCTGCTCCGCCTCGCTCTGGCCCTAAATGACCCCTGGTGGTGGGAAGAATGGCACCGAGTCAGGACGGCCTGACCAGACCATTCCAACAGTTCGGAAGCATGCTTGCGCGATCAGACAGGGGAAAGTCCATCCATGGCCTGTTGCAACCCATTTACTACCGGATTCTCTCTGGTGTCTTTTATCTCCGCTTCTGCAGTGGAGGAGTGTGGGTTGCCGACGGCTGCGGAATGCTTCCCAGATGTTTTTTTTTTAATTAAAGTATTTTTATTAAGGATTCAAGAGGGTACAGAAAAATTATTAACGGTTAACAATTATAGACATATCGTAACTGTCTCAGACAACATGGCTACCATTAATGTTGGAGTGTACAATGCATCCTGGTGTTATACGTAGAGTTAATAAGTTGATCCTTCTCAGAGAGAAGTGAAAAATACAAATTGACAATACAGACAAAATTTAAATGTAGACTATGCTATAAGTTATAACTTTTCAGGTAAATGTGGTTTGCAACATATGATATAAGAAGAATAGCAATTATCTCTTTCTCCAATTATAAATACAGATACGGGGGATGTTATTTACCCATGCTTTTGGGAGTAGACCCCCTCCACTTTCAGAATACTCATTGATAATTGGGTACCATTTAGTCATGGGACTTTTTGCGTTCTGTGTATTATCCCAGCTTTCTATTTTATCTGCTATTTTATCTAAAATAAAGTAATCCCAAATTTTGGCTTTCCAGGTGCTGAGTGAGGGGCTGGTGGCTTCTTTCCAGTTTATCGCTACTGTATATTTTGCCGCTGTAAGAAGAACTTCTACCAGGTCTCTACTATTGGAATCTATTTTGATTTTTGGCCATAGATTGAGCAAGATTAGCGCCAGATCAGCTTCCCAGATGTTGCTGTCTGATCGCGCCCTTTTGATCTGTCGGGCATTCGTGCCTGTGTCGGATCTTCTGGCGCATGTGATCGCAGCCTCAGGCTGAATCTAGTTTCGGAGGCCGGTCATGTTGGTCAGTAGCAGAACAGCTGGATGTCACTCCAGTAGCACCTGCGAGACCATCAAGACTTTCAGGCGACGAGCTTTCGAGAGGCGAATTTCTTTGATGAAGGGAGCTTCTTGCCTCTTGGAAGCTTGCACCTCCAAAATCATCTTGGTCTCCAAGGTGCTAACTGGACTCTAATCTAGCTCTTCAGACTGAATGGCCACTGCCTTGAGTGATTAGGGTAACCAAGTCCCCCTTGGCCATGGGGTGGCGAGGTAGGATTGCCAGATCCAGGTCGGGAAACTCATGGAGATTTGGGAGTGGAACCTAAGGAAGACAGGGTTTGATCCCCCCCCCTCTTCCACATCAAGCTGCTGGTGTGACCTTGGGTCAGTCACAAGTTCTCTCAGAGCTGTTCCCTCAAGAGCAGTACTCTCAGTGCTCTCTCAGCCCCACCTACCTCAAAGGGTGTCTGCTGTGGGGAGGGGAAGGGAAAGGTGACTGTAAGCCACTCTGAGACTCCTTCGGGTAGTGAAGGGCGGGGTATAAATCCAATCTCCTCCTCCTCCTCCTCCTCCTTTTCCAAAGCAACTGTTTTCTCCAGGGGAACCGGTCTCTGTAGTCCGGAGCTGAGCTGTAATTCCAGGGGACCCCCAGGTCCCACCTGGAGGCTGGCATCTCTATGTGTGATTTGGGCTGTATGTGAATTTTCCATGCACTTTTGGCTTCTCTTCATCAAATCAGAACCCTGATTTCCCATTACATGTATCAGGCGCGTGGCAAATGTCATGAAATGGGTGTACCGCAGGGAGCTGCGTGCTCCGACTTCCTACATGCGTGGACTCTTGTGCTTATGAGCCAGTGATCGCATGCACGTGGGAGACAGAGATGATGTGCTCATGTTTGTGTCTGCGTGTGTGTGTGTAAAGCACCATCAAGCTGCTTCCTACCTATGGCGATCCTACGAGTGAATCACCTCCATAATGTCCTATCATCAACGGCCTTGCTCAGGTCTTGCAAACGGAGGGCCATGGGTGCCTTAATGGAGTTCACCCATCCCATGCTGCGTCTTCCTCTTTTCCTTCTGCCTTCAACTCTCCCCCCATTATTGTCTTTTCCAGTGACTGCTGTCATCTCGTAATGTGACCAAAGTACAAGAGCTTCAGTTTAGTCATTTTATCTTCTATGTATGGATGTATGGATGTATGTATGCATGTATGCAGGGGTCACTTCGAGCAGGAGCTCGGGGGAGCGCAGCTCTGGGAGTTGGTGCCAGCCCCCTCCCATGGGGGAATGCCTGCTTGTGTCATGGCTGCAGCAAAATGACCCCGTCCCCTGGAAAGGTCCTTGTTCCTCCGACCAGCCTTCTGAAGGCTTCAGCCACCACTGAAGCTCTCCTCCCAGAATAGTGGTATTTCTGAGGCTTGGATTAGTAGCAGTCCCCTCTCTGCCAGCCCTTCCTTCCTTCCTTCCTTCCTTCCTTCCTTCCTTCCTTCCTTCCTTCCTTCCTTCCTTCCTTCCTTCCTTCCTTCTCTCTCTCTCTTCTTTCTTGCCTTCTCACATACTTCCAGTAATGTCAGGTGGTGTAGCATATGCAAATAAGTTATGCTAATGAGTTATGCTAATGAGCTCCTGCACCTCTTTTTCTACAAAATGACCCCTGTATGTATGTATGTATGAAATTCAATTTGTTAGGCCACCCTTCGCTGCAAGCAGGGCTCAGAGGAGCTTACATCAGAACAAGCACAATAATAATCCAATAATCCAAATAATCCAATAAATAAACAATATATTACTTAGGCAATACTTTACAGGGTCAAGATCAGGGGTGGCCAAACTTGCTCAGCGTAAGAGCCGCATAGAATGAACGTCAGATGTTTGAGAGCCACAAGACCTGCTTTTTACTTTAAAAATTATTTATTACCTGCTTTTATTTTAAAAATATGCAAGATTGCTTTTTATTTACATTCAATGAGACTGCCAAAAATAAAAACAAAAGGTGTAAAAACAGATATTGATAATGATATTTGTTTGTCGAAGAGAGATAAAGAGAGAGAGAGGTGGAACGAAAGAATGAAAGAGGTAGAAAGAAAGAGAGAGAGAAACAAAGAAAGCAAATAGATGGGGAAGGGAGAGAGGAAGGGACAAAAGGCATGCTCCTCCTTTGTTTCTCCAGCTGCCCTGCCGGGAGCCACACAATATGTATGAAAGAGCTGCATGTGGCTCCCGAGACACAGTTTGGCCACTCTTGGTCAAGACAATGAGAATTGGTTCCCACCAGCCCCCTGGGTGAAGGGGGTGTGCAGATCTAAGTAGGAGGGTATGAGAGTGCCACCATTACTGTTTTCAACATCTCTGTCTTGCAGGCCCTTCAGAAAGATAATAGATCCCCCAGGGCATGGATATTCTCTGGCAGAGAGTTTCACCAGGCCAGGGCCATGGCTGAGGAGGCCCTGGCCCTAGCCGAGGACAGCTGGACCTCTAGGGAGAGTTCAAGCTTGATTTTATCTAAAAATAAAGGTTTCCTGTGTTCGAAAGCCAGTTGAATCTGACTTTAGGGGGCGGTGCTCATCTCTGTTTCCAAGCCAAAGAGCCAGCACTGTCTGAAGACTTCTCCGTGGTCATGTGACCAGCATGACTAAACGCCAAGGGGCACGGAACACTGTTACCTTCCCACCGAAGCAGTACCTATTTATCTACTTGCAGTTTCTTGCTTTCGAACTGCTAGGTTGGCAGGAGCTGGAGAGAGACGGGTGCTCACTCCGTCATGTAGCACTTGGGTCTCAAACTGCCGAGCTACCAACCTTCCAGTCTGCAGCTCAGCATCTTAACCTGTGAGCCACCGCGGCCCCTAATTTGATCTAGAACACACTTATTTGTCCTTCTGGCAGTCTATATTATCTGTAAAATCCTCGTCTGATAATACATTTCCAATGAATCGATTCTCACGCTTGCTCCTCTCAATGCCCAAGTAAAAAACCATCGGAGACTCCTGGAGACGTTTTGTTTCAGGATGAATGTTCATGGGCCGCAGCTGACGTCATTGAATGCCTGACAAGGACTGAGGTGGTAACGGGTCGATTTACATAGACAGAAATATCTAATTAGCTCTACACTTGGGGACTCTCAAGCTGTTTCAGTTTTCGGTTAGGCAAAATTGTTGGGAGTTCCTCGCACGGTATAAATTATCCATGCATTACCCTCGGGCTCATTCTGGCCATTACAGAAATGAGCATGTTCACACGGACTTCAACCCGCATGCATCTTTAATGGTGAGCAATAGAAAAGATATTAGTAGTGTAAATTTTGCTCTTTCGGTTTTAGAAGTGCTCCCGACAGGTCTCACTGTTCATTAAAATCTGGTGCTTCTTCCGGAAAGCGTTCTAGAGAAAAAAAGAGAGAGAAAGGAGTATTGGAAATAATTAATTGCAACACATTGGGAATTTTCACCACAGCTTTTTAGCATGCAATTTAAATTTATTATTATTTTGCTATCAAGTTGCATCCGACTTACAGTGACCCCACAGGGTTTTCAAGGCAAGAGGCAATCAGAGATCATTTGCCCTTGCCTGCCTCTGCATTCTAGCCCTAGACTTCCTTGGTAGTCTCCCACTGAAATACTGATCAGGGCTGACCCTAGTTAGTTTCTGAGATCTGACTAGATTGGGCCATCTGGGTTTCTTGAGAGAACAGCTCTGAAAGACCTTATGAATGACCCAAGGTCACGCCAGCAGCTCGTTCAAGGACTGCTCTTGAGAGAACAGCTCTGAGAGAACTGTGGCTTGTCCAAGGTCACATCAGCAACTGCGTGTGGAGGAGTGGGGAATCAAACCCGGTTCTCCCAGATCAGAGTCCGTGCTCCTAACCACTTCACAAACTGGTGTTATGCCATTATGTAGGCTGTTCTCTCCCTCTTCCCATGGTCTCTTTGGTGGCTGGCCAGTATGTGGAGTCTATCCTGGTGGCTATATTTGTATGAATAAAATATTAGAGCTCAGTTTGTCTTCACTTAAAAAAAACTGCTTTCAAGAAAGGGGGCACCAATATTTTGTGAGAATCCCTCTTGCTCGTGCATGTTATTTGATGACTGTCTTCCGATTGGCTGCAGTACTGCTGCCAAGACTGAGTCCAGCCAATCAGGAAGCACATGGTGAATATCATGATAGCACATAGGCAATAAGAAGAAGAAGAGGAGAAGAAGAGATTGGGTTTATACCTCGCCCTTCACTCGGAGTCTCAGAGTGGCTTACAAACTCTTTCCCCTTCTCCTCCCCACAACAGACACCCTGTGAGGTAGGTGGGGCTGAGGGAGGTCTGACAGAAACTGTTCTTTTCAAGAACAGCTTAGACAGAACTTGGCTTGCCCAAGTTCATCCAGCAGCTGTGTGTGGAGAAGTGGGGAATCAAACCCGGTTCTCCCAGATTAGAGTCCGCGTACTTAACCACTACACCAAACTGCGGTGTCACTCAGGCTGTAGTGTCATGCAGGCTCCCTGACAGTGAGGTTGATTCAAGCTTTCCTTTATTTCATTGTCCTTGCTCTAAAAGAGGAAGTCGATGGGTCTGCTTTCAGGATTACCCTTTTGACAAATCGCTGAAAATCACTGCTGCCCAAAGCATTTGAGTGAAACAAGCTCAGTCGCGCATGCAGTTTCAGCTTATAAAATATGGATAGTTATAGAAAAACAACAGAGCTGATCTCTTTTTAATAAGCGCATTGGCGCATCACGTATCAAGGAAACTGACGGTAAAACTCAGCGGGTAATCCATCTGGTCCCGGAGTTTTGTTATTTTTCTGTCTTTTTATAGCCTCAATAACTTCACATATAGTGACGGGTTCGTTTAATGTCCTCCGATGTTCATCATTAAATTCCCCTGGGCCCTTATTATTTTTGGTTAGATAATTCCTTATCTCTTCTTCAATTTTAGCTGGTTCCTCTGGTTCCTCTTGTTTGTATACCTTTTTAAAATATTCTACTGCTATCTTTTTTATATCTTCCAATAGATATTTATTCTCCCCTTTATGGTTTTTAATTGAGGTTATATGTTTTTTTGCCTCTTCTTTTTTTAACTTATAGGCTAACCATCGAGAGGGTTTATTTGCGTTTTCAAAGAAAAAGACTTTATTCCATTCAATTTTTTTGGCTACTTCTTTGTTTAGTAACAGGTTCAGTTTGTATTGAGCTAAAATTAGTCTTTTCCTGCTCCCGTTGTCGTCCCTCTTTATTGCATTTTCTTCCTCTAATTTGATCTGTTTAACTAATTGGTTGTATTCCTTGTTTTCCTGTTTTTTAACCCAAATTGAGTGGCTAATAAATCTACCTCTAATATAGGCCTTGAAAGCGTCCCAGACCACATTAATCAAAATATCTTCTTGAATATTTTCTTTGAAAAACATCTTTATTTCTTTTTTCAAATTGTTTACCAGGTCTTGATCTTTTAATGCGAACCTATTCAAGGACCATCTCTTATTTTTTTTAACCTCTATTAATGTTAATAACATCGGGTTGTGGTCTGAAAATGTCGATGGCAAAATATCTATGTCTTTTGTCTCTAGAGCTATTGATCTAGATGTCCACATCATGTCTATACGAGACCATGATTTATGTCTAGACGAATAAAAAGTATAGCCTCGTTCTAACCTGTGTTTTACCCTCCATATGTCCACAAGGTTGTATTCTTCTGCTATTTGGAGGTAACTATTCGGCAAGACTAGCCCTTTTTTAAAATTTTTAGCTGGGGTCTTCCTGTCTAAATCTCTTTCCATTACCGCATTGAAATCTCCAGTTATGCAAATTTTATGGGATTTTTTTAATTGGAGGACATCAGCCAATTCTCTATAAAAGTTATCCTGCTTTGAGTTGGGAGCATATATATTTATTATTAGGTATTCCATTCCTCTCTTAATAATAGTAATGGCTACTATTCTGCCGTCTACAGATGAATATACATGCTGAGGGCACAACTGGTCTTTTACATAAATAACCACCCCCCTTTTTTTTTCTTTTTCGTCCGCCGCAGTGAACATTGTACCCAGCTTTTTACATTGCAGGTGTTTTATATGGTCCTTTCTAATGTGTGACTCTTGTAAGCAGGTCACATCAGCTTTACATTTATTGGCTTGTTGGAATATCCGTCTCCGGTTTTGTGCATTATTTAATCCATTAACATTTACTGATAGTATTTTAAAATCCATACTATTCAGGGCCATCGTCACGTTTCTGTTCCTTGGTCTTACTCTTTGCCTGTTTCCTTGCCAGAATTTGAAGTGGAATCTGGTCACCTTTTTTCCCTTTTTTTTGATATGTCCCTTCTTTACCTTTTCCTTTTTCTTGTTCTTCTTCTTTCTCTGAGTGTTGATATCCTTCTTCTTCTTCCTCCTCTCCTCCCTTTTCCATGTTGAAATCTTCACCAAAATTCTCGAGAAAGTTTTCTAATTTGAAAATTGAATCCAGTTTATGCCTTCTACCTCTGTATTCAAAAAGAATTCCTTCCGGGTTGTTCCACCTATACGGTATTTCTTTTTCTCGCAGCATTGACGCCAGTTGTTGGTAACTCCGTCTTCTTTCTCTCACCCGCCATGGTATTTCTTTAAGGAACCTTATCTCTTCACCTTGGATTTCAACTTTGTTTTCTTTTGATGTTCTCAAGATTTTTTCCCTGGTCTCTCTTTTATGGAACTTTATGTGGACCTCTCTTGGAACATTGAATTTTTTGGCGAAAACTGTATTACGCCTATAGATTGCATCTATTTCATTCATCACCTCTTCTTTCATTCCAAGCTCTAGTTGATCTGCCAAGGTTGATGCCACTTCTTCTCTCAAACTGGAACCGATCTTTTCTGGAATGTTTTGGCATCTGATAATTGTTGCTGCTTTATCCAATTCCAAATTAATTAGAGAGTTCTCCAGTCCTTAGTTCTTTGCCTTGACTTCTTGGAGGTCTAACTCGAGTTCTCTCACTCTGTCATGTGTCTGTCTGCCACCCATCCTCAGAGTTTCTATGTCTTTTTTATTAGCCACTACTTGAGTCTTGATAGCTTCTACTTCCACTTTCATATGGTTTGCCAATTCATCGATCTTATCGTAAATCTTATCATATACTGGAGCAATTTCTTTCTTGATCAAGGTTGGAATTTGTTCCTCTACTTTTTCTAATAGGACTGGGACTGTGTTTTCCATTACTGCTTTGATGGCGGCTGCAACTGCGTCATCTATCATTGTTTTTACATCCTTATTTGTTTGGCTTGGGTTGCTTGCTGTTGTCTTCTGTTGACTCATTGTCCTGAGTTGGGATGGTGATGGTAGAGAGTTCTTTCTTGGAGCGCCTGATGCCATTAGATTTTCAACCGCTTGCCTGTGATGGCCCTTCTAGTTGGAAGGTTTTACGTGGGTTAAATAGCACACTATCTACTAATGTTTAAATTATTTAGCTATCAGGTATTGCCGCTAAACCAATAACTCCTAACTGTATTAAGCTTCTTTACACCTTCTTGACTATTAGTTAATAATTAATCCAGTTATTAAATATTAAAGGTAGTAATTAATTAATTGATTAGTAAATTAAATCAGTAAAGTAATTAATATATATTATATGTCTACCTTTATCTATCTATGTGTATATTAAATTGATTAAATATCTTAAATATCTTAAATTGAATAAATAATTAACTAATTAATTGGTAGGTTAGTTGACCAATTGATTATCTTAAATTGATTAAATAGTTAACCAATTAATCAAACAACTAACCAATTAATTGGTAGGTTAACTGATTAATTAATTATCTATTAATTATCTCCTAGAGTTATTTGCTACCTTTTCACTTACTATGTTACCCTTCTTATTGGTATTGTTTATTCTACAGCTCTATTCTACTATCTATTCTGTTTTAATAACTTTGTTATTGTTTGTAGTTTAATGTGTTTCTATTCTAATATTTTAAGGTTATAATTTAATCCTATTAATTATTTATAAGTACTGGACGTTCTGTAGGTTTATTATTATATATCTAGTACTTTAGGCTATTCTATATGTTTAACACTTGGTCACCAGACAAATATTACAGTTTTTGTTTTTAAGTGTTCACAGTGCTTTAAGGACTATACACAAGTAATGTAGTTTTCCCTGTCCTACGTGCTATTAATCACTCCAATGGGTCTTTACTTTCCGTTCAAACAGTTACTTTCAGTTCAGCTATTGAGTTATTATTATTGTTGGGCGTGTGTTTCTTAAATTCTCAGCTTCAGAAGCCCCACGCTCTTGCTTTGTTCTCCGGTCAGTTAATGAGTTCTTCTCTCGTGGTCTCTCGTATTCTTGCGAACTTTCAAGGTCTCACAGGGTCTCGTAGTCTCGTGATTCCAGACACTGCCTCTACAATCTTGCTGCCTCTCCGCCAATCTCACGCAGCCTCCCGATCTCGCGCAGCCTCCCTGTCGCCTCCACACTCGCGCAGCTTCTCTCCTGATCTCGCGCAGCCTCCCAATCTCGCGCAGCCTCCCTGTCGCCTCCACTGATCTCGTGCAGCCTCTCTCCCGATCTCGCGCAGCCTCCCGATCTCACGCAGCCTCCCTGTCGCCTCCTCCGATCTTGCGCAGCCTCCCCGTCACCTCCGTCAGGATTGCTGAATCATGAAGCTTGCTTCTGCGCAGACGTCACTCTCCTCTACACCCGGCACCTCCTCCTCGTAGACCTCGTAGACCCGAGTCCGTACCACTCAACAAGCTCCAGACCCAAAGCAAAAGGAAAAAAGAGAAAGCCAGAAATATGGTTAGTGCAGCAGACTTTTGTTTTTTTGTGCGTTCCTCCCCACCACTTTCCCTCAAACAGCCAGGCAATACTGTGGGGTATCACGCCGTATTTGCATCCACAGTTAAACTAGGCAGATATATAGAAATCAGAGTGGGAAGATATACTCAGCTTTTAGTTTTCTTTTCCAGTCGTCTCGGTCCTTTCTATTCGTAGGTTCCACGTAGTTCCGCACTGTGTTTTTCCTGTCAGTAATTCACTGGCAGTCTGTCTTCTCAGGTTTGGCACAGAGCACGAAGGCGTCCAGGAGACCTTGCCAGGGTTCACCCTAAACGTCCACCTAAGCCCCCCGCTTCCCCCTCCCCTACAGGGAGGGAGAAAGGCAAAATTAGTTAATTATTGCCTCAATTCCCTGAAAAGTTCAAGCCCAGACGCCGGAGCGTTCTCCCGCGCGTCTGTCTCCAACGAGGGCGGAACCGGAAGATCAAATCTCCAATAGATTTAAAGACCTTATTAAGAACATCGGTAGAACTGGAACCATGCCAACATCCTGGACGGGTGCAATTATCACGTTAATCCCCAAAGGTTCAGAAAATTTAGACTCAATAGGAAATTATAGGCCAATATCACTACTAAATGCTGACTATAAGATATTTGCAAGTATACTGGCTGAGAGGTTTAAGAAGGTGTTAAATCAAATTATTAGCAGAGACCAGGTGGGTTTTCTCCCCAAAAGGCAACTGAGGGAAAACATGAGAACTCTAATTAATGCACTGGAGTATTATGAAATCCACCCAGAGAAAGCGGTAGCACTAATGTTTATGGATGCTGAAAAGGCGTTTGACAACCTTTCCTGGAAATTCTTACTGCTTAAATTGAAAAGTGCAAATCCAGGAAACAATTTCTTGCTAATGATAGAGGCAATTTATAAGACTCAATTTGCCAAACTGACAATAAATGGAGATCTAACACAGGAATTCAGAATTGAGAAGGGGACTAGGCAGGGGTGCCCCCTTTCCCCTCTTCTCTTTATCTATGCACTAGAATCATTATGTGAGCAGGTAAGAAGTGAACAGGAAATTATAGGTCTTCAATGTAAGGGCCAAAAATATAAACTTTGTGCCTACGCGGACGATCTTATGTTTATTATTGAAAAACCTGAAACCTCATTAAGTACTCTACTAAAGGTAATTGATGAATATGGTCAAGCAGCAGGTCTAAAAATTAATATACAGAAAACCAAAATAATCACTAAAAATTGCAATAAAGAACTAGAAAAAATAATTCAGTCTACCTCGAATATAAGCATTGTAAAGAAGGTAAAATACTTAGGCATTATCTGTTCAAATAAAATTAGCTCTTGGACAATAGATAACTATAAAAGCTGGTTAAAAAAGGTAAGAGGAGATACTAATATGTGGAAAAAATTAAATCTATCCTGGTTGGGCAAAATAGCAGCTGTTAAGATGAATATTCTCCCAAAATTCTTATTCCTAGCTCAAACCATCCCCTTATTGGATAATAAAGCCAGTTTCTATGTAGAATTAAACAAAGTTATAAACCAATTTATATGGCACCCTGGAAAACCAAGGATCAAAAAGAAAGTGCTACAAGATAGCAAGGAAAGAGGGGGAGTAGGTCTATCCGCATGGGAAATATATGGGAATGCTGCTGCATTAGTATGGGTAAAAGACTGGGCCAAATTGGATAACCCTAGGGTCTTGGCTATAGAAGGCCATGATTTATATATGGGATGGCATGCATACCTTTGGTATGGTAAACAGAAAATACATCAAAACTTTGCCTCACATCCCCTTAGAGCAGCGCTGATGAAGAACTGGCTGAGCGTTAGAGAGAGATTCTATGAAAAGATACCCAAATGGGTTTCACCTCTTGAAGCCTTCATCAAACCCTCTTTAATGACATCCAATAAAAATATAAAATATGAAATGTTACTAGATAATAAGGATAATTTAAAATCTGAGACCCAAATATGAGAAGAACTGAATATTAATCTAACTTGGTTGGAAACTAACCAACTTAAGTCCAGATTTAAAGAAGACAAAAACTGAGGCTTTTACAGCAAGCTGAATAAACTAGATACGGTCTGGCTAAATAGTGATTCTAAATTAATTACAAAAATATATGAAATAATACTACAGGATGAAATGAAAGATGAGGAAGTCAAAACGGCGATGGTTAAATGGATGGAGGACTTTGGCCATACCGTAGAAATAAACAGATGGTCTAAGATATGGAAATCGATCAAATTCTTAAAGACTGTAAGTTACAAAGAAAATATACATAAAATGTTCCATAGGTGGCATTGGTCGCCAGACAAATTAAATAAATGTTTTGGCACAACTTCGCATAAATGTTGGGTTTGTGGGAAAGTCCGGGGTACACTGTACCATATGTGGTGGACCTGCACAGAAATGAAGAAGTTTTGGTCTATGGTTAAGAAATTGATCTCTGAAATTGTAGGTATTGATTTAGAGCTAGAACCAGAAGCCTATTTACTAAATATGTTAACAGACAATCTGTCAATGGTTGACTTGAAACTAATAACTTATATGCTTACGGCGGCACGCATAACAAGGGCTAAAGTCTGGAAGTCTTCTGTTTTACCGGGAAGAGATGATGTAGTTGATAAATTAATAGAATGGGCAGAATTAGATAGAATGAGCTATATGTTAAACTCAGAATGTAATATAAACCCTACTTGTACATGGTCCAAGTTTTTCAATTGCACTAGTGTATTATTATGATGGTTCACCTTATATCAATATGAATAATGTTTTTGGTTGTTTAATTTTATACATTGTTAAAAACCTAATAAAAATGGATAAAAAAAAAAAAAGGAAACTGACGACTCAGCATATATATCCTGAGGTATTTAATAAGTTTCCTTGTATGCTGTTAAGCTTTTGGTTCAATAGGTGCAGCAATTGCGCCAGTAAATACACACCTTTCTTCCCCGCAACTGAAGTATTATGCACATAATGAGGAACAATTTTATGTGGCAGGAAGAGAGAAGAAGAAGAAGAGATTGGATTTATACCCCGCCCTTCACTCACTTGGAGTCTCAGAGCAGCTTACAAACTCCTTTCCCTTCCCCTCCCCACAACAGACACCCTGTGAGGTAGGTGGGGCTGAGAGAACTCTTTCCCAAGCTGTCCTTGGGAGAACAGCTGGTACAGAGCTATGGCTTGCCCAAGGTCATCCAGCCAGGTGCAAGTGGAGGAGTGGGGAATCAAACCCGGTTCTCCCAGATTAGAGTCAGCGCACTTAACCACTACCCCAAACTGGGATCACCGTCAGTTTGGTGCAGGGTTTTGAAAGTTTGTTGTCCTCGCGCCTAGCGAACCTGAAGGCCCACCCTGAGGGACTCTCTAGGTGTGTGCAATGACATTGCTTTGTAAATAAAGGGTATGGATATAGAAGAAGAAGAAGAAGAGTTGGGTCATTTTTTCATGCATGGTGGACATGTGATAAAGTTAAAAAATACTGGAGTTAGATACATGAACTTTTGCAAAAAGTGTTAAAAACCACGGTGCCATATACACCGGAACTGTTTCTGTCGAGCATAACACCAGAGAAGTATAAAAAAACAAGACTTTTATCTCACTATACACATTGTGACAGTGGCAAGAGTATTATATGCTAAATCCTGGAGAAGAAGGGAAGTTCCCTCGAAGGAAGAAGTTATGAACAAGAGACTGGAAACAGCAGAGATGGACAATCTAGCGTTAATTTTGAGAGGAAAAAACAAAGAAGATTTTGAGAACACGTGGTTAAGGTTTTATAAATGGAACAGAGGAACATAACACACATAAAATTTCTAGACTTATAGCCAAAGTTAAAAGATATAAAAACTACATATATATCCGTGAGCAAAATGAGTTGATTAAAAAATTATAAGGTGTAAACAAGAAATGAAGCTTTTAGTTACAGCATGAGGTCAAATGATTACATGGAAAAACAATATAATGAATCTTCCCCATTTTTGTATTGATGTTTGTATGTTTGTTTGTTTTATATGTAAGAAATAAAAAAAAACTTTTCAAAAAAAGAGTGAAGTGTTGGTTTTTATACTCTGCTTTTCTCTACTTCAATGAGTCTCAAAGCAGGTTCCAATCTCCTTCCCTTCCTTTCCCCACATTGGGCACCTTGTGAAACAGTTGGGGCTGAGTGAGTTCAGAGGGAGCTGTGACTGGCCCAAGGTCATCCAGCAGGGTTCACGTGGAGGAGGAGAGGGGAACAAAACCCAGTTCTCCAGATTAGAGTCTGCTGTAATCACTACACTAGTCCCCTACCCCCCAGTTTCTGGTTATCATCCGCTGAACCCAACCCCAGCTGAACCCAAACAGATGATAACCAGAAACCGAGCTGGTCATTCTGTTGATCAGTTAATAAACATCTTCACTATTCTGCACGCTAATTTCACAAGCCACCCTCTCTCTCTATATACAACTATGATCTGTCGTTCCATTTCAATGTATCTGAGGAAGTGTGCGTGTTCACGAAAGCCCGGAAGATCCAACATTGAGTGGAAAGGTGGCATAGATATATATATTTTAAAATAAATAAGGGACACAGTGCAGTCAAGTTGCTTCCAACTTTTGGTGATCCTATGAATTCATGACCTCCGAAATACCCTCTTGTTAACAGCCTGGTTCAGGTCTTGCAAACTGAGAGCCGGTGGTTCCTTGATAGAGTCCAGCCATCCCGTTGGGTCTTCCTCTTTTCTTGCTGCCTTCGACTTTTCCTAGCATCATTGTCTTTTCTAGTGACTCTTCTCTTCCCCTAATGTGACCAAAGTATGATCGCCTCAGTTTAGTCATTTAAGCTTCAAGAGAGAATTCAGGCTTGTGTTGATCTAGAACCCACGGATTTCTCTTTCTGGTGGTCCATGCGCTCTGTAACCCCCTCACCAAATTGCGCCAGGGCTGTACACCCAACCTGCCAGTAAGAAAAAACTCTGTTGTAGGGTTGCCAACTCCTGGCTAGGAAGTTCCTGGAGATTTGGAGATGGAGAATAAGGTTTGGGGTAGAGGAGGGATTTTCATAGAAACCACCCTCCAAAGCAGCCATTTCCTCCAGGGGAACTAATCTCTGTTGCCTGGAGACCAGCTGTAATTCCAGGAGATCTCTGGGCCCCACCTGGAGGTTGGCAACCCCACTCCATGACATTTTTATGTTGCGAGAGGCTGAATCCTGAATGGCTTCCAAATCATTTTACCCTCTTTGATTAGTTTTTTAAAGGAGCTGATGAGCTCTCTCCAGTCGATACACAAACTCCTCCCTCGGCTCTTACCCCCCTCTGCTCTTACCCCCCTCGGCTCTCTTACTCTTCACAGAGAAAACATTTAGAACCCTCCAAATCACCCGGTGTGCATCTGAAAGCCATGGAGAATTTTCGTGACGTAACAGAGTAAGACAGTTACACTGGCCAAACCACTCTTAATGAAAATACAGCCGCAAAACACTCATTATCGCTGTAACAAAGCCAACGGAGGAGGTCCGTTTCATATCTAATAAATGATGGAAGTGTTCCTCTTCCCCCATGAGTGACGGGGTGATATAAAATTAAACTGATGAGGATCATTTTCCTCCTCCGACATAATCATTTCTGGCCACTGGATCACAGGTGTTTCCACTTTTCAATTTATCCCTTAATTATATTTTCTTTTTCGACTCTTCCCTCTGACTCCGAGTGTCATAATTCATCTATCTCCCGATTGCTTTCCTAGACCCGGCGAGGCTAAAGCCAGAGCTCAAGACATCTTGGCTTCTTTTCTGTTCTAAATATGCAAAGGCACACCGACAAAAATACTCCCCACTTCACCCCAAATTTGGGGAATGCTCCAGAAAACAAAAACAGCTGAGTCGTGTAAACTCCTGTTTCAATGCTCAGGGTTGAAATATTTGCAAGGGAATGAAAGAAATGCCCACTTAGATTCATACTTCCCCCTCCCCATCATGTGCTATTGCATATCGTTAACTGGCAGAACAGACTGCCACAGGATGGGGTGATGGCCACCAACTTGGAAGGCTTGAAAGATTCATGGAGTGGCTATTGGTCATCGGGCCCATAGCCAGAATTTTGCGGCTTGTGAGGCGAATTTTTTTCTGCTGAGGCTGAAGTGCTCGGTGCCGAAAGAAAAGCCAATTAGCCAATAGAAAGCTGTGACCACGATGGTCTCAAAATTTCAAGCTGTCAGCCTCTTTAGATGACAGTTCTCAGCTGCTGCAAGTTAATCACTTCTGCCAGCCTGAGCAACAATTCTGATAACAAGCCGGCCGGTGGGAGTGATGACTTCTATTGTCGAGAAAGTTAACGCTTAGGCAAAAAAACAACAACCCCTCTTAAAGGAGACCAGTTTCTTGACATAGAGTTAGAAAGAACCCTAGAGGTCACCTACTCCAACCCCCTTGCTTAGTGCAGGAATTAGTCAACTGCAGCACCCCACTCTGCTTAAAAGAGGACATGCCTTTTAAAAATGTTTTAAAATGACTGAAAAAAGCATTTACAGGAGAAATTCTTGTGGGGCTGTGCCTTTGAGAAATGGGGGCAGAGCCCCCCAAAGCCCCACCGTAGTTATGGGCCTGCTGGTCATGGGGGCTATCTGCTCCCTCCAGTACCAGAGGTAGTATGCCTCTTTGTATCACTGGAAGGCTGTTGCTATCATCCTGCTCGTGAGCTTCCTAGAGGCAGCTGGTTAGCCACAGTGTGAACAGAATGCCGGACTCAATGGGCCTTTGGTCCAATCCAGCATGGCTCTTCTTATGTTCTTACATATTGTGTTTTTCTTGCAGCAGTGCGGCCTTCATTCCAGTTTTCGGGACTGGTTTCCCCTTTCCTTCCTTGACTTGGGGGTAACTCTGTCCAATCTGAAACCACACTAAATAGGCTGATGACATCACAGTGGTCATGGAGCCAATCACATCTGACTGCCTGATGGCATCAGTGAGGGCCAGTGAGAGTGCGGGGAAAATAAGGGCTATGTATAAACGAATAAGTGAACGTTTTTGCATAAAGCGTTTGTTAACATAACCAAAAAGGGGGAGGGATTCATCTGACACTGCTGGAAACGTTAGTCAAAGATTTAAGGAGTTTCAGCAAGGTTACTCTTTTAAGGTGAAGTCCGAAGCTATTCATTCATTCATTCATTCATTCATTCATTCATTCATTCATACATTCATTCAGAACAAACTTTGAGTCCAGTGGCACCTTTAAGACCAACAAAGTTTTATTCTGGGCAGAAGCTTTCATGTGCATGCACATTTCTTTACATTTTTATACCACATTTCCACCCAATCAGGGTCCACAAGATGGCAAACATTAAAAAAAAACAATTAAACAATTAAAAACACAGTTAAAATTATAAAATAATGTAATTAAAACACATAAACAATGTGAGATAAATGACCAATAACTGTTATAGGGGGTATACCAGCCAAAACTAAAAAGTCTTCACCTACTGGTGAAAGACACCAATAGACAGAGACAAATGACTCTTCCTGGGAAGGGAGTTTCAAAGTGTTGGTGCTATGACCAAGAAGGCCTTGTTGGAATTGCGACCCATCTATCTTCAGATGCGGGAGAGCAAGCAGGGCCTCTGAGGATGACCAGAGTGACTGGGGAGGTTCGTATAGGAGAAGTTGGCCCTTAAGGTATGTTGGTTCCAGACTGTAAAGGACTTTGAAGATCAATACCAGCTCCTTGAATTGAACCCAGAAGTAAACTGGAAGCCAGTGTAGATGGAACGAGATTGGTGTGATATAGTCTCTGTTAACCAAATGGGGCTTCTTGCCTGGTGTGCCAACACCCAATGATGGACACGGCCAGTGAGATTCCAGAAGCAGGCAGAACTTTATTGCAATAAAGGGGACCTTGGCAGCAAAACCTGAGGACACCACCCAAGCATCATAGGCATCAACTTTTTATAGTTTGAAAAAAAAAACAACTTTTAGACCTTCCCAGATGTTTAGGGATTACAAAACTTCCTTTATATCTATATATTTGCCAACCATCCATTTCTTTTTGTTCTTATTTAAAATGCTCATAAGTCTCCTGAGCTCGTCAAAACAACTTATCTTATTTTCTAAAGACCACCTTTGGCTTAATTAGCTACGTTCTGCAACATCTTGCCCAATTCACCACGTTCTGTTTTGCTAGCTAGCTGCATTTAGCTTGCCTAAGAGTTTAAGAAGAAGAGGAGATTGGATTTATACCCTGCCCTTCACTACCCGAACATAAGAAGAGCCCTGCTGAATCAGACCAGTGGTCCATCTAGTCCAGCATTTTTGTCTCACACAGTGGCCAACCAGTTCTTCTGGAGGGCCAACAATGGGGCATAGAGACCGAGGCCTTCCCCTGGCTCTGAGACAGCAATCAGACAGCAGGCTTTGGCATGGTCTGGCCGCGCCTCTAATTTCTTGGGAACTATTTGTTCCAGAGAGATGTAACCAGACATGCCACTCTATTCCTGCCTTACCCCGCAGTTGACCATCCAGACAGCCACTGTGTGGTTACCACGGAGATGGCAGGCAGGCAGGTGGCTTCTTCTTTTTTTAAAAACCTATAATGTGTGCATGCACATAACTGTTTATTCATTAGGAGCGGATATGCAGTTATGCGCATATTGAGAACTGCAAAAAAAAAGATGGCCAGGGACCGGAAGCGTCTGACCTCACCAAGCAACTTGAGCATGCAAGGGAGAGATCTGAAGCCCAGAAATCCAGTGAGACATGTTCAGTCATAAAACACTGGTGTTGGGAAAGTCGGGGGTGAGGGGGGCTGAGGGACAGGAGGCAGATGTTGCCATCTGTTTGTGCTCTTCAAATCCAGTAGGGAGCTGCCATGACACCGGAGTAACTTGCCCATCTGATCGCAGCCTGAGATTCAGAGGTTTACTGCCTCTGAATGTGGAGGTTTCCTTTAGTCACCTTGGCTCATAGCCACTGATAGACTTCTCCATGAATCTAATCTCCTTTGAAAGCCTTCCTCTGTGTAGCAATTGTGGTCTTCCTTAGCGGTCTCCCATCCAACTGACCATGGCGGACCCTGCTTAGCTTCCAAATTCTAATGAGATTGCCTAAGCTGGGCTATTTAGGCTGCTGAAAAGGAGCAATATATAAATCTTGAAAGATGTAAACGTGCCTCCAATTAATTCAGCAATAGAGTCTATCTCCGCAATCAAAAGGTTGGGAAACATTAAATAGTTATCTGCAAAATAAAAAGAAAAAACAGTGCTCCTTCTCACAGCTGGTGCCTTTTGGCTCGGCTGAACATAAAAAGTTGCTGTAAGGGAATAGCTTTTAATTGGGTTATGTTCAATATTTTAATTAGATTTACGTACAAGCGTGCCACGATGCTATTCTGGCAGTCAATAGCTTGAACAAGCTGTTTTTAAAAGGGGGGGAACATCTCTCCAAAGCAATAAAAAAAAGAATTTCATTTATTTCCACCAGCTTTATATTTCTTAACACAAGAAATATATTAAAAAGAGCCCTTTGAAATGATAAATGGCACTCCTGAAAGGATTAAAGCTGCGCTGAATAATTAACATGTCTGCTTTTTCTTGTTCTGCAATACGGCTTTTCATCGGACGGCTGGCAGTCTGAAATCTTCCAAGCCGAGTGTCCAAAAGGCAGAGAAAGAGAGAGAGAGAGAGAGAGAGTAAATTTGAATGACTAGGAGCACAACTTGGGCCTTGCCTCTTTCAGGTAGGGTTATAAGGTCCCCCTGGAGGGAGTGGAGAAGAAAAAGAAGAAGGAGAGAAAGGAGGAGGAGGTTTTTATACACTGCTTTTCTCTACCTAAAGGAGTCTCAGACTAGCTTACAATCGCCTCCCCTTCCTCTCCCCACAACAGACACCCTGTCAGGTAGGTGGAGCTGAGAGAGTTCTGAGAGAACTTGTGACTGACCCCAAGGTCACCCAGCTGGCTACATATGGAGGAGTGGAGAATCAAACCCAGTTCTCCAGATTAGAGTCTACCGCTTTTAACCATTACACCACACTGGCCAGCTCCAGGTTGGGAAATTCCTGGAGATTTGGGGGTGGAACCTAGGGAAGGGAGAGACTGCAGCAGGGTACAATGCCAAAGAGACCACCTTCCAAAGCGCCCATTTCCTCCAGGGTAACTGATCTCTGTAGTCTGGAAATGTAAATTCCAGGAGATCCCCAGGCCCCACCTGAAGGTTGTCAACTCTACTTTCAGGGTCAAACTAATTGTGAAAGTGTCCATGCCCCTTCACACACACCACAGCTGTTCAGGCACTTTAAAAGATTAGGGTGGAATAGGGCTGCCAAGTCCAACTTGGGAAATATCTGGGGACTTTGGGGGTGGAGCCAGGAGACTTTGGGGGTGGAGCCAGGAGAAAGGAAGTGACATCATTTTGTGATGTCACATCCTGTGATGTTGCTTCCACATGCTGACACATGAACTCATGAAGTTTCCTAATACTGAATCAGGCCATTGGTCCATCAAGGTCAGTATTGACTACTCAGACTGGTAGTGGCTCTCCAGGGTCTCAGGCTGAGATCTTTAATGTCACCTATTACCTGATCCTTTTTTAGCTGAAGAGGCTGATACCTCCTGCATGTGAAGCAGATGCTCTATCACTGAGCAACGGCCCTACTGAATCCTTCCTCATCTCGGCAGAATATGAAGCCCTAAGTGCTACACAAGTGCTAAATATGATTTTCATATCATAAGAACAGGAGAGAAGCCACAGTGGATCGGCCCATCCAGTACAGCCCATCCAGTACAACACTCTGTGTCACAACAGTGGCCAAAAATACCAGGTGCCCTCAGGAGGTCCAGCAGCGGGGCCAGAACTCCAGAAGCCCTCCCACTGTTGCCCCCCAAGCACCAAGAATTCAGAGCCTCACTGCCCCAGACAAAGGGTTCCATTTAGACCTTGTAGCTATAATAGCCACTGATAGACCTCTGCTGGATGGGGACAGAGAGAGAGACAGACAGACAGACAGACAGAAAAAAGAAAGGGGGAGAGAAGGAAAAGAGCTGGAAGAGAAACTTACTACAGCAACGTTGCCAGCCACATGCAAAAGCAGCTCCTTCAGTCCCTCCTTAATCTCTGGGCGGACCTCTCTTGCTGTGGAAGCTCTCTTGCTGACTTCTTAAAGGGGAAATGTCTGGTGAGGCTTTTTACTGCAGGGCAGGCTCTCTGCAGACATTTCCCTTTTAAGGCAGCCATTTTGTCCCCCCGGTGGCCAACTTTGAAAAAGCGGGGGTGAGTATTTAAAATCGGTGTTTCCCCCGCCCTACGGGGGACTTGGCATCCCTAGGGTCGAAATAGAACCTTCTCTGCCTGCCATGCTGCTGGTCCAATCAGGATCAGGCCCTCACAGCAGTTTTAAATGCCTTTAAAATGGTGAGGGCTTCCAAAGGTCAAACTTGTAGATGTCATCCTATCTAGTTTGACCCTTGGCCAAGTCTGCCCAGTGTCGGGTTGTCAACATCCAGGTGGTGGCTGGAGATCTCCCGCTATTACAACTGATCTCCAAGTGACAGACTTCTGTTCCCCTGGGGGAAATGGCTGCTTTGGAAGGTGGACTCTGTGGCATCCAACCCCATTGAAGCCCCTCCCCTTCCCAAACCCCGCCCTCCTCAGGCTCCACCTCCAAGATCTCCAGGGATTTCCCAACCTGGAGCCTGCAACCCTAGCCAAGTGTGGCAGTCCATCTTTGAAAACAGCTCACAACTAGTTCCAGTGGGCTTATTTGTGTATTAGCGATGCAAGGGGATAGCTTTTGCCTCTGAAAAGACTGCCATTGCAATAAAGAAGCAAAGGAGGCATTAGTTCACTTTTCACCTGGACTGGCTCAAGACATTGTGCTCCTTGTGTGTGATCGGAGAAACATATATGGTTGCCAGCCTCCAGGTGAGGCCTGGAGATCTCCAGGAATTACAATTGATCTCCAGTTCCCCTGGAGATTATGGCTTCTTTGAAAGGTGAACACTTCGGTCCTCCACTCCCTATACCACATCCTCCACAGGCTCCGCCCCCAAATATCTAGGAATTCCCCCACCTGGAGCTGACTCCACAAAAATACGTCCCAGTCTCTTATGCAGAAAATTATATACTAAGCATTCCTTGGGATAGAAAGAATGGATGCAAATGATCCAAAACAAAAACCCAACCAGTTCCCCAGTGAAAAAGCCATCAAGGTACAATTTCACATCTAGCATTCAAGGCTTCATGTTTGAAACTTTGCCTTCAGAATGGGAATGCAGAAACTGGAAATCCCTATGGAGATCTGTTGTGTCTTTCTTGGTGAAAGTTCAGTCACGGTATTGCTGCAGTTGCCAAACTGCGGGTCGACTGAGACGGGCGGCTTACAGTTTGAACTGGTTTGGCTACAGTAATCTGAAGAAACCCTGGAGTAGGCTGGGCCACAGCTAAACTGGGCATATTTGCTTTGTACCCGTTCTAAGTATTTGCCTGAATCTTGTATATAGCTTATTGGGCGATAAGTGGTTGATAGTTCAATTCAGAGGCATTATAGCAATGCCATTCCCTGAAACACAATTAGATCCTACCTTGCTATTTAGAAAAAGGAGGTCCTACCTGGAGTGCTGTCAAGGCTTGCCCTAGCTCCAAATGCACGTGGGACGAAGACTCCTCAGAAGAGGACCTTCCCATGGTTTCTACTATGCCCAAGGTTGCTTGCACTTAAGTAGAAACCAGAACTAATATGGCAGCCACTCCAGCATTTACAAAAAAAACTCTATGGTAAAATTCAAAATGCTAGAGCAACCACCATATCATTTCCTCCTGCTGGCTCCCGAGGCAACAGTGGACGACAAGGCAGGATGTCAGGAGACCTTCCACTATAGTGGGAGGACTGACATCCTTAGCTGTAGCCTAGAGAGTAGTTGGTTAAGCTCCTGTTTTCTAGGGCTTGTTTGACTCCTGGAAAGATCTCTAGTCTCCAGCTCCACCTCTTGCCTTGACTCTTAGTTTTTGCCCTGTTTGTAGGGCTGCCAAGCCCCCAGGGGTGGCAGGGTATCCCCCACCCCAGATCTCGTTGTCCACTGCCACCGGAAGCAGCAGTGGGAGACAAATTGAAAAGAAAAATAATGCCTCATGTACTTACTTAAATTAAAAAGAAAATTAAAATTAATTAAAAATTAAATTATTAAATTAAAAAAGAAAATTAAATTTAAAAGAAAAATAATGCCTTACCTCAGAGTTTCTGGCGACTCCTAGAGCTTCCCGGAAGTGAAAAAGGGTAACTCTAGGAATCTCCATAAACTCCATGGTGAGAACTTCTTATAGGAAGATGAGACCTTATTTTTCTTTTTCATTCTCTCCCAGGATGCTGCTTTGCCCATAATCCTGATTGTTTCTTGCCTACCCGCTTGCTTGATCCTTACATCTTGCTGCCAACTTGCCAGCACAGGATAACAGCTACAGAGGAAAGATGCTAATGGTCCTTTGACCCCCTGCCTTATTTTTCATTCTATCCCTTCTGCTGTCCTTCACCTGGGGAGACCCCAGTTTTCCATGCCATGATGTACATTAGGACGGCAGTCTCTGGAATGATTTATTGAGTACAAACTGTGCCTCTTTCGGAAACATCTGTTTGCCCATTGCTGCAAGACAGTGGACTTGTGCCATGTCTAGAGGGACTCACGCAAAGGCAGTCTCCGTGAAGTCAACTGATGTTCCTGATGCGCTTGCCCTTCACTGGCAGCCAGTGACGCAACAGATCAAACAGCCCACTGAAAGACTCCCAGTACAGTCCCAAGCAGAGTTATACCCTTGGACTTAGACCTTGGGTCAGTTATGAGCCTGCGAATGCGGGGAGAGCGGCTTAGAAATTAAATAAATAAATAATATATATATATATCCATGGACTTAGAAGACTGCGACTCCATTTAGGAATGCACCCAGGCTCGTAGACACGGGGGAATTTGGGGGCAGTGCCCCCCCCCAGATGAGTGTTGCCCCCTCTGACAAAAAAAAATCAGGAAAAATGGAAAAGTAAAAAAGTAAGATGCGTGTGGGGGCTCCAAAATGACCCCGGGCACAGTCAGGGAAGCCTCAGTCTCATTTTATTTTTTTTCCAGGCCGAAAAATAAATAGGTTTAAAAAAAATGCAATAAAATAAAATAAAATTGCAAAAAATGAAATTAAATCGCAAAAGGCAAAAGAGAGAGAGAGAAAGAGAGAGAGAGAGTCGAAGATTCCCCTCCCCCTCCCTTACACCGAATAGCAGCCCAGAATCGCGTCTCTCCAATCGAAAGGACTAGAGGAGGACTAGAAGTCGCAGCGGAACCGGAACGGCTTCTTCTGCTGCTGCGTGAGGAACAGCAGGTGCGGCCGGGGTGCCCCCCGTTAGGCACATTGCCTCAAGTTATTAATAATTTGGGGGAATTGAGATATTATAAAAAGGCAATACGCAAATATGGGAGCGATCACCTATGTACACAGGGGTCCTGCTTCTTCCAGAAGCACCAGGAATAGACGCAGAGACCAACTTCAGAATGAAATGGTCTCTTTACTGATGATTCTTCACAAGCGTACAATAATTCAAACAAACTCACAATTACACAGATCTAGGAAAATTAGAGAGAAAAGGACAGAGATATTTGCATTAGCAGGATGTTTAGTTGAGGGGCAATATTTACCTGTCCTCGGCGTGATGAAGTGTTCCACTAGAAAAACAGACGAGACTAGTGGGAACGAGGGGTCGTGTACTGAACCAGCAGAACACGTGGAGACACTGGCTGCGCAAACCAAGAGTCATAGGTAAGTCTAGAGGTCAGGAGAGAGAGAGAGCGCGCACATGGCCAGGTATCTCCTTTTTAAAACTGGCTTTGGAGGTGGGCTTTACTGGCCACACACCCTAGCCTGCCCTCCTTCTAGTCTATCCCCAAAGCATGCCACTTGAAACTGGTTTCTGGGGGATGGGGCTAAGGAATTGGGCAGTATTGAACTCTAGTCACTCTGTGTGCAGTGACGCCTGAGAGAATTATGGCTCATGCGGCCGTGTCTATTGTGGAGCTGGTTCCTTGATTAACGTATGAATGCAAGGTCCTTTGTTAGGCGAGGCTGGGGGGGGGGGGAAGTTGCCTGCATGTTGAGGAGAAGGAGACTCATGGGATGCGTTCAGATGGTGTGCTGGAGCCGCTTTAAATCGCCCCGGTTCAGTGTGTGTGTTTTTTTTACTACGGACAATCGCAATCACATGGGAGTGTATGTCGGTTTTTTTTTTCTTTTCTAAGTTTGCGCATGTGCATAGGCACTCATCTGGAGATCTGAAAAACTAAACCCTTGCGCATGCACAGATGCAGTAGAGCAAATCCTGTCACAGTTCCACAAGCACCGTGATTTCACCGTCGTGACAGAACACGTCCCTTAAAACTTTTCACCCGAAACTGGCCTCCTTGGGATCCCGAACTCAAAACTAGTGGCCATTTAAACTTTTTTTTAAAATAGACACGGGAGCGGAACAGTGCTTATGCGCATATCGCCAAGGCAAAAATAAAAATGGCGGGCGAAAAGCGGAAGCCTCTGGAGGTGGCTCAATGACGGTGGAGCGATCACACAGGGGAAACTGTGCTTTCAACCAGGAGAGCTGAGAAAACACCACCTGGGACCTGGTAACAAAATACTCCGGTTTACGGGGGGGGGGGGGAGTTGAGCTGGAAAGCAATGGCTGGGGACGGGAGGCAGCTGATGCTGTCTGAACGTGCACATTTGATCCGTTTTTGAAGTGTGCCGAAGCCATGTGAACGTACCCATGGAGTCTCCTCAGGATTTTAAGTCCTTGTTGTGGAGCATGGCGTTTTCCTCATGGCACACGGTTACTGGTTTCGGTGTGTTTTCTGTGTCCAGGGAGCTGGTCTCTCTTCCCACTGCACTGCGGGTAAGAGATAACAGGTAACCTCAGGAACCATTGGGACAGCTGACAATCCTTCAGATGTTGGGGACCCTCACTGGTGATGTGCTGATGTTGTCATTTACACTCTGACATCACTTCCTGTGCTTTCCAGAAGTGACATCAGGACCTGGCGGCCTGGACACATATTGAACAGCTGCACCTTAAAGGCAGCAAAGGAAGGGAAAATCTAACTGAGAGAATTCATTACAACGATGCTTTACCTGGCTCTTTTCCATCCTTCAAAGATTCCCCCCTCCTCTTTCTTTATACTAATAGTGTGTTTTGGAAGAAGACTCAGAAGATCAAATGGAGCCACAGTTTGCAAACAGGCCAGTTCATTTCTTTTTCTTTCCTTTTTTACTGCCCGTGATGAAATTTAATCTCACCGTCATAAATTTCAGAGGGCAAAAAACAAGTCACGATCCCAAAAGTGGAAGTAAGCCTTCTTACTGGCTTGGTAAGGGTTTTAATTTATTGCATCGATCTGATTTCTAGAGGAAGCAGAGCTACAAAGGTCAGGGTTTTGCTTTATTATTATTATTATTATTATTAGAAGCAAAGAGAAAAACAGGAGAGACTTTGGGAGCTGTCTTCTTAGAAAACTGCTTGGCTTTATTTTCAAATGTGTGAGCATAGAATCATAGAATCACAGAGTTGGAAGGGGCCATAAGGTAAAGGTAAAGGTTTACCTCTGCTCGAAAGCCAGCCGAATCCAACTCTAGGGTTGTGGTGCTCATCTCCGTTTCCAAGCTGAAGGGCCAGCACTGTCCAAAGACGTCTCCGTGGTCATGTGGCCAGCATGACTAAACGCTGAGGCACATGGAATGCTGTCACCTTCCCACCAAAGCGGGACCTATTTATCTACCTGCAATGTCTTGCTTTCGAACTGCTAGGTTGGCAGGAGCTGGGGCCAGAGACGGGAGCTCTCTCCGTCACGCTGCACTCGGGTCTCGAACTGCCGAGCTATCGGCCTTCCAATCTGCAGCTCAGTCACCTAGTCCCACCCCCTGCTCAGTGCAGGATCAGCGTAGAGCATCCCTGTCAAGTGTGTATCCAGCTGATGCTTAAAGTCTGCCAGGGAGGGGGAGCATAGGAGAAGCGAAACAGCAAGAAAGGAGAGAACCGCGCTAAGCCGATCTCTACCGGCGCAAAGAGGACCCAAATCCATCCCACCAGATTTCTGTACTCAAAATTAGAGTCCACATCTTTAACCACTACACCAAACAAGCCCACTGCAAAAACATCCTCTGCTCTGCATGTGAGTTTGATAAAACCAGTCATCATTCAGAAAGGCGGGCAGCAGCCCTTCAGCTCAGGCACGAGGACACGGCACAGCCAGCTGGCTACAAAGTGACGTCGCTTTTGACTGGGAACCGGGTAATCCTGTTTCCCTCCCCACCCCTTACGGACAGCCGTTTTATGTTTCGACAAGTTGGACTAAAATGGGAAGCAAATGAGAGCAGGATGCTGGAGTCTACTCCTTTGCCAGACATGCGGTACATGTAGTTTCTTAGCCTAGGGGGTTTCTGGTCGTTTTAATGAGGCGGGATGTAAATTGGTGTTCCGGGAAAAAAGTGGAGCAAGTTTGCAATCGACGATATTAAACAAAATCAATCCCTGATCTGGTAGAGAGAGATGTCAGGCTATGTTGATGTTTGTGCTGCAGAATACCAACAAATTTCGAGGCCCACTTCCGGAATAGAATTTATGGGATTCGAAATTAGTTGAGAGCCAGTTTGGTGTAGTGATTAAGAGCATGAGATTTTGGGAGAATCGGGTTTGATTCCCCACTCCTTCACTTGCAGCTGCTGGTGTGACCTTGGGTCAGTTACAAGTTGTTTCCGAGCTGTTCTCTCAGGATCAGTCCTCAAAAGAGCTCTCTCAGCCCCACCTACCTCGCAGGGTGTCTGTTGTGGGGAAGGGAAGGGAAAGGAGATTGTAAGCCACTCTGAGACTCCTTCGGGTAGTGAAGAGTAGGGTATAAATCCAGTCTCTTCTTTCTCTATAGACTAGGGTTGCTAGGCTGAAACTGGCAACCAGCATGAAGTTTTTTGGGGGGGAGATATGGGGGGGGTATGTGATGTGAGCAGTGTTGCTGATGTCACTATGTTACTTCTGGATACAGTCCAGATGTGACAGTGGGTAGCTCTACGAGCTGCTGGAAATGTTATGGTTTTACCAGAGAGTTCACAGCTCTAGAGTTTACAGCTAACTCTAGGAATTACTGAAACTTTATGGTTTTACCATAGAGTTTACAGCTACTCCTAGAGCTACCCATTGTCATGTTCATGTTGCACCTGGAAGTAACGTAATGACATCAGCGACACTGCCAACTTCACATTCCCGGTGATTTTTTTTTTTTGTGCGCTATTTTTCTGCGTTCAGGAAGACTTGTAAAAATTGTTTTAATCCAGAGGACATCCATTGGCGTGTAAGGTCTAGAGATGTTTATTTATTTATTAATGAAACTTATTTAATTAAACTGACTTATTAATTAAACCTCTACCCTACAAGTGGGCTCGGGCAATGTGCTAACCTCACATCCAGGCACATGGGGGAAATGATGTTAGTGCGTCCCCCACCACTCTAAGTTCCTCCATCAGTTGCTAGGGCCTTCCTGTTCCCCCATGAGCTGCCAACTCAGTAACCTGTAAAGGTCCCTTTTCACTGGGGGGGGGGGGAGGAAATCTAGGGCCAGACAGAGAAAGCAAAGTAATTGTGTGTGCATGCCCACACATCCCTAGAAGGTGCAGGTGCGCCACCCCCTTTTCACGCCTTTTTGGGCACTGTGATAGCCTTTTGTGGGATGGAGGGACCAAGAGAGGGGAAACTGTGGGATTTCTGAGGGCTCCACATGCCAGCCGTAACGGCTAATTCTAGCCTTCGTTCGGATCGAGGAGGAGCGGAGAGCGAAGCTTATTAAAAATAATTTGACAGGCCCTTTTATTTTTAAACCCTCTTTGCGACTGCCAGTCACGGGAGTAGTATCTGGCCTCCAAGCCCTTAATGAGATTTCGACCAGGCCTAACTAACCCAGATTACCGTCACCTCAGCACCATTTTTAGCATCTCCCCCAAACCCCTTCAACTCCCATTGTAAAACAAACCCCACGTTCAATTGTGTATGAAGGACAGCGTTTCAAAGGTGCCGTTGGTGCAAAAATGTCACCATTAGCATTTTCGGCATCTTGAGAGCGACTCTCGGCTTTCTAAAAGCAAGGATGGGTTCATTTCGGTGTCGTTAAAAATGAACCGGTAAAAAAACGGCATAAAAAAATCCCAGCTTCTTATTAGAGACACCTTTCCTTTCAAGCAAGAGGCGATGTCGTCCTTATTATTCGTTCGGCAAAAGTTTTAATAGCTTTGGGAAGACAGGAGAAAATATTCTACAAAAAAACCCCCCACACAAAACCTGAAGTGATTTTTGAAAATGTTAAACAGGCCGGTTCACCTGGACTCATTTCTCCCCCTTCTCCCCACCCTCCTTACGTAAAGCTGTTCCGATTTCGACTCTGGAAGCCAGCAAAAAAATGGCCCTCCGAAGTGGTTGTCATGGTTATGGACTCCCTTAAGAAATCATGCACTCCCACATCTGCCCAGGGAAACGTTTGTGGCAGGATAGAAAAGGAAAACCTTCAGCCGCTCACCAGAAACCCCTTTTTGAGACATGGTTAAGATGACAGTTTGACCCATCACCCCACAAACAAAAAGATACACGTGCGCATACTCTGCTTAAGCCTGGTTTTAAGGTTCAGGCAATATGTAGTTTTCTAAGCCGGAATTTAGCCTTTGTGTCATGAGGGAAAGACAAGGACCGCTGAGTCTTTTTCCCTCTCTTTTTCCCCCTCAGTTCGAAATCCCCAATGTTTGCTGTTGCCTGACAGTGGAAAGATGGTGTGTGGCACTTTGTCTTTCCCTCCTGTGAGTGAAAAGCAGGGCTGGGAGGCTGATTTTGAGCTGGAAATGATCAGAAACTGAGAGGGTTAAGCTGTTGATCTCTGCTACCTCCCCCAACTAGCATTCTCCACTATGGTTGCCAGGCTCAGGAAATATCTGTGGACTTTGGGAGTGGAATAAGGAGAATTTGGGGGTAGAGCCAGAAGCAAGGAGGGTGGTGGTGGCAGCTGCTACAAGCATGGATGGCTTCAAGAGGGAATTGGATAAACATACGGAGCAGAGGTCCATCAGTGGCTATTAGCCACAAAGTATAGATAGGAAGTCTCAGTCTGGGGCAAGTGATGCTCTGTATTCTTAGTGCTGGGGGGGTGGCAACAGCGGGAGGGCTTCTAGTGTCCTGGCCCCACTGGTGGACCTCTGGAGGGCACCTGGTGTTTTTGGCCCCTGTGTGACACAGAGTGTTGGACTGGATGGGCCACTGGCCTGATCCAACATTGGCTTCTCTTATGTTCTTATGAGTGTTCCATTCAGGAGTCACTATCTGATATTTTTAATCAGAGAACAGTGGAAGGGAGGGATCTCTCTCTCTCTCTCTCTTTTTTTGGTGTTTTTGTATTTTGTGTGTGCATTTGCTCCTGGAAGTCATGTCGACCTCTGGTGACTGATCCCTACTGGGGCCTGGAAGATATTCAGAGAGGTGACTGAAGAAAGCCTGCCCCCGCCTCCCGCCGCTGGCATTCCAAGGAGGTATCCCATCCAAGTACTAACCACAGTCAACCCCACTTAGGTTCCGAGATGTGATGAGATCGGATTTGCCTGGGCTATCCCGGTCAGGGCAAGGGGAGAGGCTTCAAAGGGGTATAATGCCATAGAGTCCACCACCCACCGCAGCTATTTTCTCCAGTGGAATGGATCTCTGTCGCCTGGAGACTGGTCCAGTCATTGTTTCTCAGTCGAACTTTTGTCACAGGGTGATGAAGATCACCTCCTGGAGGCTGGCCACCCTACAGCCAGTGTTCCCTCTAAGCTGAGTTGGTGTGAGCGAGCTCACAGTTTCTTAGCCTCTGGCTCACACATTTTTTGTCTTAGCTCAGGAAGGGTGGCTCCAGACCAAACTAATTTAGGCAGGAGCCAAATCGTTCGCTCACAACTTTAATGCCAGTAGGTTCACAAAGTAGCATTTCTGCTCACAAGACTCCACAGCTTAGAGGGACCATTACCCGACCATGCACCACCCTTCTTGTGAAACAGAGAGCCATACTTTTTCTTTGCCAGGGGCTGGTCCTCATAGGAAGCTTTGAAGGGGCCAGCCGACCCTCTGAACGAGGCATTACGAGTCCAGAGAGAGAGAGAGAGAGAGAGAGAGAGAGAGAGAGGCTCCTATTCCCTGCCCCCCTTTTGCCCTCTAAACAGTCCCTTCCTGAGAGCCAGTTTGGTGTAGTGGTTAGGAGTGCGGACTCTAATCAGGGAGACCTGGGTTTGATTCCCCCACTCCTCCACTTGCAGCTGCTGGTGTGGCCTTGAGGGGTAACTGGGGCCCTATATGATTTTTTAAAAAATTCTTTACAAATAAATACATGTATTTTTATATATTATATATATCAAGTTTTAATGTTTGGCCCTCTACTCTGTTTGACTTACCTTTTAAAGGTTCTTGATCCTAGGTTTCAGGGTTAAGTTTGTTTCCCTTCTTTTTGTTCACAGTGTGACCTTGGATCAGTCACAAGTTCTCTCAGAGCTGTTTTCTCAGGGGCAGTCCTCGAATCAGCTCTCTCAGCCCCACCTGCCTCACAGGGTGTCTGTTGTGGGAAGGGGAAGGGAAAGGCTGTAAGCCACTCTTGAGACTCCAAGTGAAGAGCAGGGTATTGCTCCAATCTCTTCTCTTCTTCCCTTCTTTTTCTTCAATATTCAGAACCCCCTCCCTGTGCGCTGAGCGCATAAAGACATTTTGTGTGCCAATAACAAACGGCCAGCCAGCACACATCATTCTCCGTCGCAGTCTCTCGGCAGGCTTCCTAGGCAGCCGACTGTTTCTCAGAGCAGGATAACAAAGGGCCGTGATTGTTCGCCAACAGGCCCGCAGCCTCCTTCTGAACGGGTGAAAGCCCGCTGCCAGTCTGTTGAAAAAGCCTCACCACGGGAGAAGTTCGGCCCACCGATTTCGCTTGAGATGAAAATTGAGGCTTTCCGTGACAAAGCCCACTGGAAGTTGCCCTCTGTTTGGCGGTTTGGCTTGGGTGTGCTTGGGGGAGAGCTGGGAGGACATTGGAGCTAATTGGCAGGCCTAAGTAAGTGTTTTAAATGATGCACATTTTCCTAAGGGCGGAAAGAACTGAAGGTTGGCATCTAGAAGTCAGGGGCCACGGTGGCTAAAGTGGTTAAGACACTGAGCTGCAGACCGGAAGGTCGGTAGTTCGGCAGTTCGAGACCCGAGTGCCGCGTGACGGAGTGAGCTCCCGTCTCTGGCCCCAGCTCCTGCCAACCTAGCAGTTCGAAAGCAAGAGATTCCAAGTAGATAAATAGATACCGCTTCGGTGGGAAGGTTAACAGCGTTCCATGTGCCTTGCCGTCTAGTCGTGATGGCCACATGACCAAGGAAACATTTTCAGACATCGCTGGCTCTTCGGCTTGGAAACGGAGATGAGCACTGCATCCCTACAGTCGGATTCGATTGACTTTCGAGCAACGGGAAACCTTTACCTTTTACTGATTATTTTACTTATTGTTGTAACCTTCCCTGAGCCTTGCTGTGCAGGGGAGGGCAGGCTAGAAATAAAATAAATAAATAAATATAAATTTTGTAAATACAATTCTTACTACTACTACTACTACTTCTACTACTACTACTTTCGCTAACGGCAATAACAAAAATAACAATAACCTGGTAGAACTTCAGCTGGAGAAAAACATTGCCAGGGGGAACAAGCAACAGAGAAGTCAGGAGGCAGCTTGGCATTTGAATCTTGAGGTGTGGAGTTCCATGGTTAGGAATGCCAGCTTCGGGTTTGAAATTACTGGAGACTTGGGGGTTGGAGCCCGGGGAGGGACCTCAGGGGGGTACAATGCCATAGAATCCACCCTCCCAAGCAGCCGTTTTCTCCAGAAGAAGTGATCTCTGTCGTCAGGAGATCCGTTGTGATTCCAGGAGATCTCCCATCCCCACTTGGGAACTACAGTTGCCAGGGTCCTCCTGGCACCCGATGCGGGATGGGGGAAGGACCTGGGGTGGGAGGGAGGCCCAGGCTACATCGCTGTCCTCCTGCCAGTTTGGTGTAGTGGTTAGGAGCACGGACCCTGATCTGGGAGAACCGGGTGTGATCCCCCACTCCTCCACATGCAGCTGCTGGTGTGACCTTGGGTCAGTCACAAGTTCTCTCAGAGCTGCTCTCTCAAGAGAAGTCCTCGAAAGAGCTCTCTCAGCCCCGCCAACCTCACAGGGTGTCTGTTGTGGGGAGGGGAAGGGAAAGTAGATGGTAAGCCGCTCTGGGACTTTGAGTGAAGAGCGGGGCATAAATCTGATCTTCTTCTTCTTCATCATCTTCTCCTTCCTGCAAGCTCAATGTAACGCCCTGGCATTCAGTTTCTACCATACAACTTTTGCCCAAACACCTGAGTGTCACTGTGACATCACCGACATGATGATGTTTGTTCCAGTGGACACCAGAAGTGACATCGCCACACCACCGGTCACATGGCTTGGGCCTTCTACCCTCTCCTGGTGAGTCCCTTCACTGGCCAGCTGATCGGCGGTGGGGGGCAGGGGGATCCTCTGCCTCCTCAGGGGTGGGGGTGGGTGCGGCAGGGCTGGCAACCCCCTTGGAGACTGGCAACCCTATCTGTGGTGGATCTATAGGGCAGCCCCCCTGCTGAAGCTGCACCCCCCAGTCCTGATCACCTCCACCTCATCCCCCCAGGTTTCTTAAAACGCCACACCGCTATTTGTGCATGAGCAATAGGGCTTCACGTGTGCAGTATGCCGCACTGTACTTAAATATGCCTGGGAAAGAGGAGAGAGTACGAGCTGCTTCAGCTCTGGCGGCACCTGTGGGCAAGGTGAGGCAGCAGCAAGGCAGGGGTAGTGGTGGAGAAGGTGGGTGCTGCCACCCCATTCCCAAATTTGTCATCAGTAGGGAGGGAATCTGGGGGAGAGATGGGTGTGTGTGTGCTGCCGCCGCTGCCGATGTGCCGTCACTTCCAGGAATAACCAGAAGCGGCACCATGCCTCTCTAGGAATTGCTGGAAACTCTATTGTCAAACTATAGCATTTCCTGAGATTCCTAGAGAGGAATGATGTCACTTCTGGGTTTTCCCTGCAAGTGACGTCATGCCGTAAGCCTTGGGGGGGGGGGGTGCCTCAGGAGTTGGAAGCTTGGAGAAGGGGCTCCCATGTCCCCTCTGGGAGGTGGTCTTGGCAGCACTTGTTATCTTGCTGAGTCCTGCACCTGATCTTCCCTCCTTTAAAAATTGGGTCTGAATACTCCAACCCACCCCTAAGATCCCAGGAGCCTCTTCTGAGAATGAGAAATGCCTGATTGGGGCTAAGAAGATTCCATCTCTCTGGAGAAGAAGAAGAGGATGGATTTATACTTCGCCCTTCGCTACCCAAGGGAATCTCAGAGTGGTTTACAATCTCCTTTCCCTTCCCCTCCCCACAACAGACACCCTGTGAGGTAGGTGGGGCAGAGAGAGCTCTGACAGAAACTGCTCTTTTTCAAGAACAGCTTTGACAGAACTATGGCTTGCCCATAGTCATCTAGCAGGTGCAAGTGGAGGAGTGGGGAATCAAACCCCGTTCTCCCAGATTAGAATCCACGCACTTAACCACTACACCAAACTGACTGGACAACCCATGAACGTGCATTCCAGTTTTAAACAGGGGAATGTCTGAAACGGAGGCTAGAATTGCACAGTTTGTTGCAATATTCAGTTTCTTTAGTGAATTTGCGTCTTCCACCACCCTCTCGCCCCGGTAAGTTATCGATCTGCATTCTGCAAATGTGCATTGACCAGACAGTATTGAGCATCTGATTGCATTGAAGTTCCACTCCGCCACGAAGTCTGATGGCTGACCTTGGTCCAGTCATTCTTTCTCAGTCTAACTTCCTTCACAGGGTGATAAAGGAGAGAGTAAGATAAACTGAGTGTGTGTGAGGAAGGGTGGGTTAGACGGTTGCCAAAATCCAGGTGAGGCCTGGAGATCTCCTGAAATCACAGCTGGTCTCCAGACTACAGATATTAGTTCACCTGGAGAACATGGCTGGAAAGTAGTGGTGGTGGTAGTAGTAGTAGTGTAGTAGTACTAGTAATAGTAGTAGTAGTAGTAGAAGAAGAAGACAAAGAAGAAAAAGAAGAGGTAAGAGTAGTAGAAGAAGAAAGCTTGGATTTATACCCTGCTCTTCACTTAGCGTCTCAGAGTGGCTTACCATCTCCTTTCCCTCCCCCTCCCCACAACAGACACCCTGTGAGGTAGGTGGGGCTGAGAGAGCTCTCTCGAGGACTGCCCTTGAGAGAACAGCTCTGAGAGAACTTGTGACTGACCCAAGGTCACACCAGCAGCTGCATGTGGAGGAGTGGGGAATCAAACCCGGTTCTCCCAGATTAGAGTCCGCGCTCCTAACCGCTACACCAGACTGGCTCTGTGGTTATGCTTTGAGGTGTTTAGCTGCATGGTTTAGGTTATGTGGTTTAGGTGCATTGGGAAAAGCCAACCCCAAAATAAAAGTGATTGGGGGCAAAGTTTCCCCTGTCCCTCCTCGACCATTCCTCTCCTTGATCTAACAACACAGGAAGTTGTATTTGCAAAATCAAAAGTCCTTTAAAATAAACACCGAGGAAATTGTAACATATCGTTGGGCCCTAAATGAATCAGGGGTGTAGACTTTTCTGAAGTCGGGGGGGGGGGCTCTTTAGCGCGCGTGCTTCATGCGCATGCTCGCTGGGGCGATGTTTCCGCCCCCCTGGAAAACCTACCGCCAGCCGTCGCGCCTCCCCGGCCCTTCCGAGGCTCACCAGCCGGTGCTGCTGGTGCCTTTCCCTCCCCCTCCGCCCTGGCCACTCCCTCCCTCACCCCTAAAAGAGGAAGAGGGAGAGATAAGGAGGGAGGAATGGCCAGGCCGGGGGGGGGGGGGAGAGGCACCAGCTGGCGAGCCTCGGAAGGGCCCGGGAGGCGCGGCGGCAAGGCACCGGCGGCAGGCGTGACGTTTTCCCAGGGGGGGCTCAGTCCCCCCCAGGAAATTTTGGGGGTGGCTCGAGCCCTCGAGCCCCCCCGTAGTTTACGCCGGTGGAATGAATCATAAGTTTTGCAGTGCTGGGTTAATAGAAATGTGTAAAAACGAATTTCAACGTCTTGGCGACCACAGCAAACAGAGAGGGAGGGAGGGAAATGCATCCTCTTCGATAGGAATAGATGTGTATTTAAACCTTTTCCTATCTGATTGCAGAGGGCTCTCAGGTTTGCCTTTGCAGTGTTCGATGTGATAAGGCCAGACTCTCTTCTGTGGCTTTTTTATGGGAGTGGAGAAGCCATATATTTCACCAAGCCACCTCTGCGTTTTAGCGTGAAGTAAGCGATTTTGTAGCGATCGATCAATTCCCTTGCTTTGCATGCTTAAAGGCCCTGCCGGTTACGATGGATCAGCAGATAAATCTTTATTGTCTTACTGGTGCCTTGCCAAAAACGCGCAGAGCGTGGCTATTTTTAACACCGAAATTGCTCTTGATGGCCAACCACCGTATCGCCCCAGTCAATAAATTGAATTCATCGCTCAGTGGCATTATGCAAGCTGTGTCCCGAAGCTCTGCTGTGGATTTCAGTGGTGGCGGACAAGAATCTGAATGGCTCAAGAAATCACCATCCCAAGAACAAATGGTAAAATGGGCGATAAACTTTAACAAAGACATTGAAATGGAATCTTGGGAATTTTTATGGAAAAATGCTATGAGTATATCTACGTGTTATAACTTAAAAGAAAATTGTTTTAAAATGATGTATAGATGGTATATGACACCAAAAAAAATTGCAAATATTGGGCAAAATATGTCTAACAAATGTTGGAAGTGTAAAAAGAAAGAAGGGTCTTTTTATCATATGTGGTGGACTTGTGATAAAGCAAAGACTTATTGGTCAAAAATACATGCAGAAATGGAAAAAATCTTGAAATGTACATTTAAGAAGTTGCCTGAAATGTTATTGCTAGGACTTAAACTAGAAGAGATAAATGTAAAGAAAAGGACAATAATATGGTATATGATTACAACAGCAAGAATGGTGTATGCACAAAACTGGAAAAATGAAAAAATACCAGAGGTGTGGGAATGGTTGAAAAAACTGTTACATATGGCTGAAATGGATAAGTGGACTAGAAAATTGAATAATCTTTACTCAGAGACCTTTCTGGAAGACTGGAAAGATTTGAAAGAATATGTTGAAAAGTATTGGGATATGAAAAACTATATCTATACATGGTTATAATAGCATAAAGGAATAGAAATATATTATATGAATGTTTTAGTTAAAATTAGACAATGAAACTGTTTTTATTTAGAAATACATAAGAGTATAGAAAATAAGAATTGGTGCATAAGTATAAGTATTTTAAAGCTATATAACCGTCACCAGAAACGAAACATAGATATAAGTATTACTATTTTGAATACAATGGAAAATGTGTTATGCTTCAGATGTGGTGGGAAACCACCAAAACAAGATAAAAATAGAATGTACAAATAGAACAAAATGTTATTTAATATGGAAAAAGGGATTTGTGTAAGGTTAAATGTATTATTTTCGATGTTTTTTTTTTTGAAAAATAAAAATTTCTTTACAAAAAAAAAAAAAAGAAATCACCATCCCTTCGACTGTGGTTAAGGCCCTGCTGAATATTCCGACTTTTTGATCTGGGGATCCGGAAGAGGAGAGGAGAGGAGAGATTGGATTCATACCCCGCCCTTCACTTAGAGTCTCAAAGCAGCTTACCATCTCCTTTCCCTTCCCCTCTTCACAACAGACACCCTGTGAGGTAGGTGGGGGTGGGAGAGCTCTCTCGAGAACAGCTCTTGAGAGCAGCTCGGAGAGAACTTGTGGCTAACCCAAGGTCACACCAGCAGCTGCATGTGGAGGAGTGGGGAATCAAATCCAGTTCACCCGGGTTAGAGTCCATGCTCTTAACCGCTACACCAAAGAGCTCTGGTATGGTAGAAGAAAATCTAGTGAGCATGCTAACGGGCAGCTTTTCACAGAACATACAAACTTCTCTTAGCAGCCGTGAGCCTGGCAACCAGGAGAGCTGGGGTTGGTGACATGGAGAGGCAGTTGTCATGGGCGTGGTGACGTCACTTCCAGTAACAACCATAGAGTTTCTGGTGATTCCTAGACCTACCTGTCATTGCTTCCAGGTTTTTACTGGAAGTAGCACAGTGCTGCACCTGATGCTCCTTTTTTACATTTTCTTCGTCTTGCCACTCAAAGTGGTGGTGGGTAACCATGGCTGGGAGTGGGGGATCCCGTGCCCGCAAGGGGGCCTTAGCAGCTTTAGTCCAGCCTCTGCTTGGAGACTTTCAGCACAGGAATTTGCACCACTCCGCTAGGAAATTGGCTCCGCTGCTGAACTGCTCTTACCACCAGGAAACCTCTCTGAACATTTGACCCAAATCTCCCTTCCGGCCACTTATTTTTATTTATTTGTTATTTTGGTGCAGCGGTTAGGAGTGCGGACTCTGATCTGGAAGAACCGGCTTTGATTCCCCACTCCTCTACTCACAGCTGCTGGATGACCTTGGGCAAGCCACAGTTCTCTCAGAGCTGTTCTCTCAAGGAGAGTTCTGGAAAAGAGCTCTCTCAGCCCCGCCTACCTCCCAGGCTGTCTGTTGTGGGGAGGGGAAAGGAAAGGACTTTGTAAGCCGCTCTGAGACTTTGAGTGAAGGGCAGGGTATAAATCCAATCTCCTCTTCTTCTTCTCTTCTTCAAAGTTTTACTCACAGTATAAGTTTTTGTGTGCAAGCACACTTTCTCAGATATCTGAAGACCAAAACGATGTCGGTCTTAAAGGTGCCACTGGACTCCAGCTTTGTTCTCCTGCTTCAGACCATCAGGGCGACCACAACTGAAGCGATCTTCGTGGTGTATCTAATTTACGGTTGAACCAATGAAACATCTTGGGAAGAGAGAACTCAGCTTTTGTATTTTTAAAAGATGACCCAAGTCATATCTAGCTGGGCTATAGTCCGTGCTGGTATTTGTGGAGGTTGCTGTATCCTCCTGGTGGTGATCCATGGCCCAGTAGTATATTTTGCTACACAGACCAACCCTTCATGAAGAGTTCCATAGGACCTTGGTGCTATCTCAGGTGGAATGAGGAACAGGCAATTTGCAGGCCAAGATGGTAAACAGCCCTTGACTGAATGTCCATGGCATTCGATTTTACCACTGGAACCTACCATTTCCAAAAGGCACATTGCAGAACCTAAGAACATCAAAGAGCCCTGCAGGATCAGACCAGTGGTCCATCTAGTCCAGCATTCTGTCTTACACAGCGGCCAGCCAGTTCCTCTGGAGAATCAACTACAGGGCAGAGAGGTTGAGGCCTTCATTAGAACATAAGAAGAGGCCCTGCTGGATCAGACCAGTGGTCCATCTAATTCAGCATCCTGCCTCAGACAGTGGTCAACCAGGTTCTCTGGAGGGCCAACAACAGGGCATAGAGGCCAAGGCCTTCATTAGAACATAAGGAGAGCCCAGCTGGATCAGACCAGTAAATGTCCATCTGGTTCAGCATCCCGTCTCACTCAGTGGCCAGCCAGTTCCTCTGGAGGGCCAACAACAGGGCAGAGAGGCTGAGGCCTTCATTAGAACATAAGGAGAGCCCTGCTGGATCAGACCAGTGGTTCATCTAGTCCAGCAACAGGGCTTAGAGATTGAGGCCTTGCCCTGATGCTGCCTGCTGGCACTGGGATTCAGAGGTTGACTTCCTCTGAATGCGGAGGTGTTTCAGTCACCATGGCTAGTAGCCACTGATAGACATATCCTGTACAGTAGTCAACAGGGGTGACAGGATATACCTCTATCACCCAGCAACCAGAAGAGTGATTATTTGGAGAAAGATCTGCATTTTCCTTGTTACAAAGCATTGCACTTTGGACACTCAGAAAAATGTGATCTACTTGAAATCCAAGAACACGGGCAAAAAATGACTGGCTCAGGTGCAGTAGAGGTAAATCCCTTGCTCAAATAGAATGCACAGATTTTTTTAAAAAAACACTGAGGTTTCAGACTGCCTCTTGCTGCCTTACAACAACCCTGTAAGGTAAATCGACGTTATTATCCTTGATAGGCACAGAGGGGGGTCCGCACGAGGCCACCAGTGGGATTCGAATAAAGGGCTTTATATTTTATAGTTTTCATAGTTTTCTGGTGTGGCAGCAAATGATTGTGGTGTTTGATTTCCAATATACAAAAAAAATATTGTGGACTGTGCTGTACATTTTCCCACACCTGGCCGCAGTCATTGTTCCTTCAGTCTTCTGCTGGCTCTGTACCATTTAATTTTTTTTTTTTAACCTGAAAAGACAATGACTTGGATCCTGCAGTATGTTTGTGTGGGTGGAAGGATTTCCGCATGCAGAGCATCACCTTCTTGACCGCCCTCTCCCCCAAATGTCCCTTTAAATGCTGTTCCCGGGTTTGTGGGGGCGGGGAGGTCCCCTATCTCTATGGCATAGTATTTCAGAGGTATTTTGGGCTATGGGGTGGGGTGGGGGGAGAAGGTTATGTTCAAGTAATGGAAACCTTTCCACCCACGGAAACCCTCTGCTGGATCCAACCCTTTGCCTGCCCTCTTTATCAGTCCTATTGCTGTGAGGTGATGTGCATGCTAATACACATTAATGCACTCTTTCCCCAACCTCCCCCCTTGCTGTGTGCTGTTGCGGAGAGATGCATCGCTTGAAAAACAATCGTGGGATTAGAATACCTTTTTTTTTAAACAAAAGCACGCTGTGCACCGATGCGGAACGATATTTGGGTTTGAAAAAGAAACCCTGGAAATGTGAACATTTTCATACTTTTTGAGCGTCCTCTCCTCAAAGATAATGACAATGGAGGACATTTTCGGAGAGGTCTGAAAATGGTGATAATAAACACTGTGACCCCACCCCCTCCCATTTGCTCTAACAGTATTCTTAATCTCTGTACCAGACCAGGAAATGAGTGTGTGGAAATACATTGACTGACTGTCGGCTCTAACCCGCACGACGGGAAATATAACAAAAATAGACATGCTCATGGAAACCGATTCACGGCATTACACTGGACTGGCAAACGGTGACTAATGTGTAAGAAGTGAAATTACCCTTTGCCCCCAAGGGGGGGGGGGCAGGTAAAATCCTCTCCCTTGGCTCCAAGCCCTGCTGGGACCCTTTGTTCCAGGAGACGCATGATGATGTTAGGGTTAATTTACATTCTAAGTTTCTTGACCGGTGGCCGCTTAACTAAATTCCTGATTTTGGAGTATTCTCTTCTTGATATTGTACTGGTAAGCTATTTCATGGTATAGTTATATTCATGGCACCCATTTAACTAATCTGTTGATTTTTGATTAATTTATTGTTTTCATGCATCTTTTTGTAGATTACCATTGTATAGGATTTCCTATAAGAAAGAACAAAGTTATAGGAACAAAGGCATGACTGCATTATGGTATTTATAATTTCATGTTCTTTATTCACTTTAGTCCAGTCTTTTATGCAGGGGTCCTTTCGTGGAAAAAGAGGTGCAGGAGCTCATTAGCATAACTCATTAGCATAACTCATTAGCATATGCCACGCCCCCTGACATCACCAGAAGTGTGTCAGAAAGGGAATGTCAGTTTCAGCCCCATTATATCCTATGGGCCATTGAAATCAATGGCAAAAACTCATAGGGTATATGAGGGGCTGGAGGAAAGGGGGTTTGAGGGAGAGGCTCCAAACTTGCAGGGTAGCTGCTGGGGCCTCTCCTCGAAATACCCACCAAGTTTCAAAAAGATTGGACCACGGGGTCCAATTCTACGGGCCCCTAAACAGATTGTCCCATCCCCTCCATTGTTCTCTATGGAGGGAAAAAATGTTAACCTTTTTCCCACCATAGAAAACAATGAAGGGAATGGGGGCAACCTGTTTGGGGGCCTGTAGAATTGGACCCCCTGGTCCAATCTTCTTGAAACTTGGTGGGGATTTCGAGGAGAGGCCCCAGCAGCTACCCTGCAAGTTTGGAGCCTCTCCCTCAAACCCCCTCCTCTCCAGTGGCTTTTAAAGTTGCCGCCGAATTTCAGCGGCAATTCGGTGGCGAGCTGAATCAGATTAGAGAATCTGATTCAGCCCATGGCTGCCCTACTGGCCAGTCCTGAGCTGGCGTAGCTTTGCTCTGCCTCGCTCCGGCCCCAACGGACCCCCTGCTTTTATGTATATTATAGCCAGCAATACGTGTTGTACTCTTATAGTAATGTGCTTCTGAAGAAGCGACTTTACAAAATGAAGTATCATTCCGGAGCCTTCGTTGCAAGATTACTGCACATTTGCTCCACTTTGCTACAATATTGTTATTTTACGCAGTATTGCCTTCTTTGCAGTGGCTAGCATACTTGCTATTGGAATTACCTATAACTTTGCTTTGAATTGTATTTACTCTTTGCTTGTTACTTACCTGCTGTACTGGAATTACCTGTAACGTTGTTCTGCTGTTTGTGACTGCGTTATTTATTGGTTGTTTAATAGATTTCTTATTATCAGCGCCCCTTTCTCAGCCTTTCTCCTTTCCATAAAATGTCATGCCAGGTACGGTAGATATAAACTTTATAAAGGACAGAGGCAAACCCAATTAACGATATTATTTTTTACTCAAAAGACAAACATGCTTTAAACATTAACACTCTTGCAGTATTTTCTTGAAGTATCTCCCTGGTGCCTACCCTCCCACTTCCGCCACCCATTAGTCATTAGCACTGGGACACTATACAGGGACACAATGCACAGCCTCAGTCATCTCTCCTTATATAGAATTCTGTTTTCGAGTGGCAACATTCCATGCGCTCCCAAATCAGTTGGCTCCCTCAGCTGCCAATCAGAAGGCACTGGCTGCATTGGCTGGCTGCACTGCCTAAGGGACAGCAGCGGTGGCCAGTGTCTCCAGCTCAGTGTGCTGGGAGCCAACGGATGGGATGGATGCTCTGGCGGATGGAGGGTAAGCAGGCCAACTGGGAGAAAGGGGGGGAGTGGAGCAAAAGGGCAGGAAAGTAAAGAAAACTGGGACCACGCTGCCCCCTCAGCCCACGTTGGCCTCCCCTTATGGGGAAGAGGGTGCCACAGGCCCCATTGTCCCGGATCAGGGCCCACCCTTCTCCTGTGGCCAGTCACCCTGCCTCCCCCATCCACACGAGCCGGGCCTCCACTTCCCTCCCCGGCTACCTGCTCTGGCTGAGTGCCCACCCTGACAGACAGCTGCTCCGGTCCTTCCTGATATCCAGTGGTGGGGGCGGTGGCAGCAGAGGAAGCGTGATCTGCCCATCTCTCTGTGGTGGCACCACACCACTCCCTCGCTCACCGTCCGCCTGGCCGGGGTGACTCTGCAGTGGCTCTGAGCCCGGCATGCGGTGGTAGAGGGCATGGGGAAGCAGCCCTGCGGCAGTGCACAGGTCCCAGTTCAGCCCGGCATCCAGGGTGAGTGGCCTTTGGCAGACGGGGGCCAGCAGACCCACCATCCTGCCCAGAGCGAGGCCTGGCCTCCCACCCATGGCAGTGGTTGCCTCAGTGCGGCTCCAGTGCAGCAGTCGTCTGGCCATGGCGCTCGGGTGGAGCTGCCAGGGGGGGATACGGGTGACTGCTGCAGGCCGGAGCACTCTCCCAGGCCCTCTTTCTAGAGCCTGTTGCATTTCTTTCTGCAACAGGCCTTATTACTCGTCTGGTAATAAAGCTAATGACCAGTTGCTCATGGGCCAGATAAGAGCCCTGGATGGGCCGGTTCTGGCCCACGGGCCATATGTTTGACACTCCTGGGATTTCCCCAGATCTCTATGGTTTTCACCATAGGGATCAAGGAACATCATTGTGACATCACTTTCGAGTACAGCCAAAAGTCACATCATAACATAGCTCTCCCTCCCTTTTTGCTGCGGCTGGAGCAGAAACAGTGCCTGGCGGCCCTATCAGGAAGACCTCCAAAATTCCCCTTATCTAAATTTCGCCCTGGATTTAGGTACCATCCTTATTGACTTGGCTTCTACCAATAAGAGACGACTTTGAGGTTTGGGGCAGAGTTTGGCAGGATGAAAGTAAACCTATACAGGCCAGTGTAGGGTGCTGGTAAGAAAGTGGCCAAAGTGATACCTCTTGTCTTCTGCTCAGAGCCCCCCAAGAGACAGAATATCAGTGAGAAATTTAAGCTACTTTAACCCCTGTGGAAATGACCATGCAGACAGATGTACTGGGGTTACAAGATACCTCTTGGATTTCAGTTTGAAGGGGAAATTTACTGATCTTTGTCTGATCTGCCTGCTGGGTGGGACGAACCCTGCTCTCAGCAGCATAAAACAAAGGACACGATATGGTGGGCAGGGCCAGCAATGATCAGTGATACAAGCTAAATATTTGGCAATGCAAGGCATAGCTATACACCTATGGAGAGATCCGAAGATTTTTTATTTTCAAAAAACCTGACATTCCACGTATGCCACAATAATAGGAGACACGCTATTTTATGCTGTTGTTCTTAATCTGGATTTAATTGTATTGTATTTTATATTGTTGGAACCCGCCCTGAGCTCGCCCGCCAGGAGGGTGGGATATGAATCCAAATAAAAAAATAAAAAAATTAAAGTAATTTCTATGGCTTTCACTTTTGACCCATCCGTTAAGGGGTATATCCTCATACATGGTCCAAAAGATTTCCCTATGCCTGGCATAAACCCTTTTCAGCCCTCTTTTCAGCCCCTTTAGGGGAGGGGCTGTGGCTCAGGGGGAAGAGCATCAGCTTGACATGGTCTCAGGTTCAGCCCTCTGCAACGACTTCTTTGGAGGTTTTCAAACAGGTTTCAGGTTCAACCCCCTCCATCTCCTTCTTGGGAAGTTTTCAGACAGAGGCTAGATGGCCATCTGACAGCAAGGCTGATTCTGTGAACTGAGGCAGATCACGAGAAGGGAGGGTAGGAAGGGTGGCATCAGTGCTTAGTTCTTGTGGCCCTTTCTTACACGCCCAGGGAAATGCCAATCACCACTTTGGGATCAGGAAGCAATTTTTCTCCAGGCCAGTTTGGCCAGGGATCCTGGAGAATTTTTTTGTCATCATCTGGGCATGGAGCAGGGGTCACTGGGTGTGTGTGGGGGGGAGGTGTTTGTGAATTTCCTGCATTGTGCAGGGGGTTGGACTAGGTCACCCTGGAGGTTCCTTCCAACTCTATGATTCTATGATCTATGATTGTATCTCCACTTAAAAAGATCAGGCAGCAGGTGATGCAAAATATCTCCACTTGAGACCCTGCAGGGCCACTACTGGTCAGAGCAGACAATACTAACCTTTGTGGACCAAGGGTCTAATTCAATATAAGGCAGCTTCGTATGTTGATCTGCAGTTATTATGGTTTTGGCACTTCAGTGTTCTATACGGGAACTCATCATCCTCCACACATCATCCTCTTGCTACATGTAGTCACCATTTTGTATAAACGGGGAAACATATGTATTTCCCAGTGTCAGTCTGCACCAATGCATATCCTTAAAAGATCGGGAAATTAGGTGCGTTGCACCCAAAATGGCAACCAAGACTACCGAGGACTGCACATAGCACGACTTCCCCCCTATGCACAGATAGAGCACCGAAATCATGACTTCAAAAAAAGAATCGAAAGCTCAATTCACCAAGCGACCAAGATTTCAGGGAATCTTGGCAGACCGATTTAAAAACCAACACCAAACACAGCCTCCTCTTTTTTTAAAAAACAAAATTCATCCTTTTTATTTCGTAATAGAGATTATAAATAAACTGAAAGTGTGCATGCAGTCAACTGCATAATATACAAGCGATATCTATGATAATAACTGTTTTCTTTGGCAGACCAGATACCAGCTGGACATGCAATAAACCGACATATCAAAATCCATTTTATTTTGTGTGTTCAAGTCATATTGAATGGAAGTGAAAATATATATGTCTATATATATATATATATATATTTACTTTATATATATATACACACACACACATATATAAATGCACACATTATATATGTGTGCCTCTCTTTGTGTGTATATGTGTGTGCGGCTGTGCACGCTCATCTTGCGGTATACACCTAGTATATGTATATAAAGAGAAATAGGCATCATATTATATTAAAAGTGGATTTCGTCTTTTTCTGATTCGGGCGATTCGGGCCTTGAGACGCTAAAAATATCCTGACAAGGTATTTGGGGCGGTAGCTGCAGAGGTAAATGGGACTGAGGAGAGGGTGTCTGGGACGTGTTCCTCTCAGACAGTATTTTTAAAATTTCTGCCACCTGATTCTCCAGGATGGCCATCCGGCTGCTGAGCAACTGGATATCTTCTTTGAGTTCGTGTTTCACTTCCTGGAGGGTGGTTTGTAAGGCCTGTTCGGGGATTGGGTAGAAGGGGTGCTTCGCGTCGGCTTGGATGGGGCTGTGTTCCAGGGGGCTACGGTTCTCACCGGCTTTATCCAAACGAAGGTCACTTTTAGTTATCCCGCTGTCGCAAGAGTCCGTTTTCCTCAGAGGGTTTTTGGTCATGTCGCTCTCCGAGTCAATGCCCTTGGGGTCATCAGACAACAACCCCATCGACTCAGCCTTGGTGACGTTATTCCAGTCCTCCTTTTTCTCCTCGGGGGCCGCCATGTTGTTCTTTAACCGAAGCCACCCTTTCCCGTTGCCGTTTTTCATCCTCACGGGGCTGGTAACCTTGAGGCATTTGGGCTCGCTGTTGCAATTCGGCTTGAGCTCCATGGCTTCTCGATTGTTCTGTTTGATGACCTCAGTGGTTTTCACATAAGACAGTGACGTCTGGATGGGGGTGATCTGAGACACTGTGACCACGCTCGTGCCAGTGATGGCGGCCCCATTCTGCATGGTCCGAGTCTCCACTTGGAGGGTGTTTCGTTCCGGGTCGATTATCGTCACCCCTTGGTTTCGCATCTCCTTCTGCTGCTTGAATTTCTGGAAGAGTTTCCTCACGGGATGGTCCACCGGGATACTCAAGGTCACTTCGTTCTTCTGCCGAAGGCGCTCCTCCTCTTCTTTCTTGACATCGCTGATTTTCCGGAAGATAATCTGAGAGGAAGAAAAATCCGACACGTAGTAAGAAACAAAATGAAAAATTGGAGGGGGAAGAGGGAAGCGAATACTTTCAGAGTGTGACAAAACATTACAGACCTACAGAGACTCCATGTCTCTTTTTATGCAATTTCCTTTGAAACTGAATTCAAAGATAATTGACCAAGACAACTTTTGATAATACAGATATCAAAAATTCCATTTTGTCCTTGTCCGTGGCTGTATTACTACCCAGCTGCATGTACTTCATTGTTATTCACCATGGTACAGGATTTCCCACAGGATCCAGTTAGGACATATTTCACAATGTGCTGGGAACAACACAAATATACAGAAAAGAGATTATTCAAAGGAAGCTAAGAAACAGGAAGATATTACAATGTGAAGCAGAAACCCTCTTGTTGCTGCTTCAGAATATCATGTTATATGTCTATTAATACATAATCTATCACATTTTATTCCACCTTTGTTCCCAGGAAGCTTAGGGTGTCTTACAAGGCTCTCTCTGTTTTATCTTTAGAACAACACTTTGAGGGAGATGAAGCTGAGCGTGTGTGACTGGCCCAAGGTCCCCTCGACAGCTTCATGCCTTTGTGGGGATTTGAACCTGGATCTCCCCAGTCCGATGTTGCTTCCACATGGATGATTTGCTCCAGTTTCGCATCCAAACTTGAGCAGTTTTTGTTCTAAGCATTCGCATGACATCGTCCTCTAATCATCACCCTTTTCTAGGTTCTCCTCGGCTTTCCTCCATCCTTTCCCAAACCTGGACTCATACTATCTTTTAAGGAAGATCACAGTCAAAGCATCTTTGCATGCTTATTTGGATGGGAAGATGTGCATTTCGGAAGGTCCCATCAATGTGGGTGCCACTTTGCTTGCCTCAAAACTCTCGTGGGTGACGTTTCCCACTGTCTTTTCGCAGACTTTTCACAGACGTGAGAATTACTCTCTTTTTTTTTGCTCTCAAGTCACAGCCGACTTATAGAGACCCCAAAAGGTTTTCAAGGCAATAGACATTCAGAGGCAGTTTGCCATTGCCTTGGTCGTCTCCCATCCAAGGGTGAACCACGGCTAAAGCTGCTTAGCTTCTGAGATCTGCTGCGATCAGGCTAGCCTGTCGGGGCAACTGCTAAACCACTATAGCACTAGTTAAAGGTAAAGGTTTCCTATGCTCGGAAGCCAGTCGAATCCGACTCTAGGGGGCGGTGCACATCTCTGTTTCCAAGCCAAAGAGCCAGCACTGTCCAAAGATGTTTCCATGGTCATGTGGCTGGCATGACTAGACGCCGAAGCACACGGAACACTGTTACCTTCCCACCGGAGCGGTACCTATTTATCTACTTGCACTTTCTTGCTTTCGAACTGCTAGGTTGGCAGGAGCTGGGGCCAGAGATGGGTGCTCATTCCGTCACGTAGCACTCGGGTCACGAACTGCTGAACTACCGACCTTCTGGTCTGCAGCTCAGTGTCTTAACCACTTGAGCCACTGAAGCCACTATAGCATGACAACATAACAATTTACTGCCCTGATTGATTAGTTCTTCCGAATTCCCAGATTTCAGATTTCCACACGAGTAAGTGGATTCTAGACCAAATCAAGCCTGAACTCTCCCTACAAGCTAAAATGACTAAATTGAGTCACATTGTACTTTGGTCACATTGTCAGAAGGTTCACATGAAAAAGGTGATAATGTTAGGAAAAGTTGAAGGCAGCAGGAAAGGAAGAAGACCCAACATGAGATAAGTTCGCTCAGTAAAGGAAGTTTTCAAGAGGTGGACGAGGCTGTTAAAGATACAACATTTTGGAGCTCACCCCGTTATCAGTCCCTCGTGGGGACATATTCCCTGCTGCAGCACTGGGGGGCTTTTGGGGGGATTATAAAGGACCCATTCCTATAATGCTCATCTCAAATTCCTCCCCCTAAGTTTACTATAACAGTATGATAGCCAACTAATTAATGCCTCTATCCATTTGTGTTTTGTCTCTGTGTTGTGCCATCAAGTTGCTTCTTGACTCATGTAGAAACTATGAACTAATGACCTTTAAATGGTGCTCCCGCTGATCAGCTGGAGAGCCCGTTTAATGTCACAGGAGGAGACGGAGGGGGAGAGGGGCAGCAGCTGTTGTGGGGCGTGCCTCACATTGGGGGGGGGCGGAGCCCCAAAATGCCCCACCATATCTACAGGCCTGATAGACAGCAGTCACACATTGAAAGATTGGGGGTAAATTCTTGGATGGAGGGCTTTTCCTCACACAATCATTGGATCAATGAGCTATCACGCTAGCCCCCGAGCTCTGCCTGCTGCCCTGCCCTACGTTGCACTATATTGCTGTTTCAGTGACAGTCGATGTGTGTAAATTTGCATCTATGTTGTAAATAACTATTGCAAATTGTGTAATCCCCCTTATCCTCTTTTTTAGTCAGCCATAGATGGCCATATGCAAATCTCTGATATCTGCTTTCTATCCAGGGTTGCCAACTCCAGTTTGGGAAATACCTGGAGATTGGGGAGTGTGCCTGTAGAGGGTGGAGTTTGGACTTCACTGAATTTCACAGATGGTGTCAATGAATGAGTCCTTCAGTGGTAATAAAATGGCAGCCTGTTATTTATCCCATAATAATTACATCTCCCTTCTGGACGGAGTCTTTCTATGTGTGTATTCAGAAGGCCAGAGTGATTTCTACAGAACTGAGCTGGCAGTCGCAGTGTGTGTATGTTTGTGTGTGTGTGTGTATTTGACACTCTGAGAGTTAATCCCGAAAATCAACTTGGTGATCAAAGCTCCCTTTGGCATCATTAAAAAGAAAAGAAAAGAAAAATGCTTTCAAACACAGTAAGTATCTGATTGCCGAGCCAGAGTTAATGCAGCTGTTTAAAGCAATTCTGAACCTTCAACATGTTCATTAGAATGGAGCTGAAAAGGCAGCAGGAGAGAAAACCAGCCCGACACTTTTATCTCCTCGCTATGACCCAAATACAGGGATATGTATCTTCATTTACGAGCCGTGCTTGCCCTCATTCGACTCCTGTATTCTGCAGTGCCCGAAGCAGGGGGCAGCCAATAAAATTTTAAATTATATGTCACCCCCCTCCTCCTGTTACTAGCTGGTGCTCCCGGAGCATTACAAAACGTAATAAGGTATATGGTGGTCCTGGGGCTTAAAAGCAATATTAAAAACCACATTAAAAATATGATTCTTTTTTTTAAAAAAGGAAAAGTGGGAAGGGCAGAGGTTCTAACACATCTGGAGTACCCAAGAGGGTTTAAGAATTAACAAATAAAGTGTACTTCCCATCAGAGTAGACCATCCTGAGCTGGACGGGCCAGTGGGCTGACTTGATATAAGATTGACCTATATAGAGGCAGATGTGTGTGTGTGTGTGTTTGTGTGTGTGTGTGTGTATTCACGGTTTAACTTCCATTTCAATGTATCTGAGGAAGTGTGCATGTATATGAAAGTTCATATCTTGAACAAACTTTTGTTGGTCTTAAAGGTGCCACTGGACTCAAAACTTGGTATAAGGTGTAATTCTGTGCTCTGCCTGTTGGGTTCTAAGGGGGACAAGGGTGGCCAAGCTCATTTTAAATCTCGTTGCCTTCCACCCCCTTCCCCGTGAGACTTATTTTTTTGTTTAAAAAAACCCTCAAAGTCAAACTCCTGAGGAAAACTTTGAAATTTCTTTGAAATGTCACGTCAGTCCCGATGGAAATCAACGTTGTGAGACGATGACGGTCCCTCATCCTTGACAGCTGATGCTCTATGAGAAACACGATGAAGGTTTTTGTTACCGGAACAAAATTAAAAGGATAGGAAAAGCCCCTCGTTCCTTTCTTTCTCCTCCTAGGAAATATGGACGCCCACACAGAGAGTGACATTTGTAAACATTGGGGATGGATTTAAGATGTTCAGGCCCGAGGGAAACTGGTGGGGAAAGAGCCCAAGTATAGGCTTTCTCCAGGGAAATGGAACGAGAGCGGCTGTCATTCATGTGATGGGAATTCAGGGTCGGAATTCATTTTCCTTTTGTGGGGGGACTTAGAATACGAGCCCTATTCCCATCTCCAGACTGTGGGTTGAAGGGTAATGGTTATTGTTGAGGGTTGGTTAAAGGCCTTGAGTGGTCTAGGACCTATGTATCTGCGGGACCATCTCCTCGGGTATGTCCCCGGGAGAGTGCTACGCTCTGCTGAGAGAAATTTGCTGGTGATCCCTGGCATCAAAGATATCCAGCTGTCCTCGACCAGAGTCAGAGTTCTCTCGGCCCTGGCTCCAACCTGGTGGAACTCTCTGCCAACTTCCATCAGGCCCCTGAGGGACTTAATGCACTTCCACAAGGCCTGTAAGGCAGAGATGTTCCACCAGGCTTTTGGTTGAGGACAGCAATGGTTTCCCATCACTGCTGGCACCCCCCTTTTCTTCCATTCTGCCCACTTCAGCCTCCTCCTTAACCTGCCCGCAAGATAGAAGAACAGCCCAGAGTGGGGTTTGGATTAAATTTTGGATGCCATCTAAAGACTATTAAATTAAGAATAGTTGATCTAATTGATTTAATCTGTAGCGTTGTGTTGTTTTAACCTGTTGTAAATACTCAGGGATTGGGCGATCCAGAAATTTTAAAATAATAATGATGATGATGTTGATAGTTTGGCTAACATGGACTATGTCTGTGTGTAAAGTGCATCATCGCAGCTGATTTATGGCAACCCCAGCAAGGGGCTTTCAAGGTAAGTGAGAAGCAGAAGTGGTTGGCCATGGCCTTCCTCTGCAGAGCCTTCCTTGGTGGTCTCCCATCCAAGACTTATGGTGACCCCAGCAAGGGGCTTTCAAGGTAAGTGAGAAGCAGTGGTGGTTGGCCATGGCCTTCCTCTTCAGAGCCTTCCTTGGTGGTCTCCCATCCAAGACTTGTGGCAACCCCAACAAGGGGCTTTCAAGGTAAGTGAGAAGCAGTGGTGGTTGGCCATGGCCTTCCTCTTCAGAGTCTTCCTCGGTGGTCTCCCATCCAAGACTTATGACAACCCCAGCAAGGAGCTTTCAAGGCAAGTGAGAAGCAAAGGTGGTTGGCCATGGCCTTCCTCTGCAGAGTCTTCCTTGGTGATCTCCCTTCAAAGTACCAACCCTGCTTAGCTTCTGAGATCTGACAAGACTGGGCTATACTATGCCACCTTCCCTCCCTAAAATGGACTATACTGAAGTTTAGGGGATGGTCAGAAAAGAAGAAAGGTAGGCAACACTTCTAGTGAAGGTTAAGTAAAGGTTAACGGACTGTCAGCCCTGGAAAGTGAAGAGCTCTCTTTATCTCTAACCCAGGGACGGTCAAGATAACAGTAATATGAGATTCTCCTGAGCTGTTATCTTAACCCTAATCTTTCTCTCCTATCTCTCTAGGGCAAGGCAAGGTAACTCAATGCAGACTTCAACTCATCCTCAAACACCATCTTCAGCAAACCTATAAATAAAGAACGAGGATGGCGAAGTGGGAGTCCATGGCTTGGATCCCAGCCACATCAGCCTTGGCACCTTCAATGGGACGGCCTTTCCGTTGGCAGAGGGAAAGGAGCAGAAGCGAACTGGGAAGTGAAAATGGCCTTGGGGGAAGTCAAGCTGAGCAACTCCAGCAGCACTACAAGTTGGCATTGCAGGGTCACTCAGCCGACAGTGGGCATTAGATCACCCGCTGCCTCAACCCTCCAAACTGGAAGCAGTGGTGGAGGAGACAGGAGGCGAGCTGGCACTAACTGCCATGGTGGATAAGGATGATCAGGGGTGCTGGAGACCAAAGGCCCTAGGAGGAAAGGCTGAGGGACTTGGGAAGGTTCAGTCTGGAGATGAGAAGAGGAGGTTGAGGGGGGACAGGACGGCTCTGTCGAAGTATCGGAAGGGCTGTCACTTAGAGGAGGGCAGGGAGTGGTTCCCATTGGCAGCAGAGGAGAGGACTTGCAAGAATGGGTTTAAATTAAGGGCGGGAAGGTACAGGTTGGATATTAGAGAAAACTTCTTTACAGTAAGAGTTGTGCCACAGTGGAATCAGCTGCCTAGAGAGGTGGTGAGCTCCCCCTCCCTGGCAGACTTCAAGCAGCGGCTGGACAGCAGTTGATCCTGGGACTAGATGGCCTGTAGGGCCCCATTCCAACTCTGTGATTCTATGAAGGATCCAGACCTAGCGCCCCCTGAGATTTTCAGTGCACTTTGCAACGGGGTTTTGCTGTGGGAAATGGCAAAATCTACTTGCAGACAGTCATTAAAGTGGATCAGGCCCATAGCCAGGATTTTGTGGCTTGTGGGGCAATTTTTTTTCCTGATGGGGCTGAAGTTCTCAGTGCACAAAGAAAAGTCATGTAGCCAATAGAAAGCGGTTACCAGGATAAATCTCTAAATTGCAAGCTGTGGGCCCATTTGCAGGGAGGGCAGGGTATTAAATAAATAAATAAATAAATAAATAAATAAATAAATAAATAAATAAATAAATAAATTTAGATGGCAGATCTCAGCTACTGCAAGTTAATCACTTCTGCCAGTCGAAGCAGCACTTCTGATAACAAGCTGGCAGGTGGGGTGATGACTTCTATAGTCAAGAAAGCTAACACTGAGGCAGAAAAACTCTTTTAAAGGACACCAGTTTCTTGACAGAGTTAGAAAGGATCCTAGAGGTCACCTACTCCAGCCCCCTTGCTCAGTGTGGGAATTAGTCAACTACAGCACCCCACTCTGCTTAAAGGGGCACATGCCTTTTAAAAAATGTTTTAAAATGATTGAAAAAAGCATTTACAGGAGAAATTATTGTGGGGCTGTGCCTTTAAGAAAGGAGGCAGAGCCCTCCAAAGCCCCATCATAGCTATGGGCCTGAATTGAATTGAAACAGCCTTATTTTGCATATGTGAAAGCACACATGGTGTTTCCATAGGCTTTCTGTGGCAAGAGACCTTCAGAGCTGGTTAGCCATTGCCTTCCTCTGTGTCACAACCCTGGAATTCTCTGGTGGTCTCTCATCCAAGTACTAACCAAGGCCGACCCTGCTTAGCTTCTAAGATCTGACCAGATTGGGCTAGCCTAGGCTACCCAGCCAGTAAACCTAGGAATTGCCATGGAATCTGCATATCCCCCCCCCCCCGATATTCCCAAACCTGGAAAAGGGTCCCCGATTCAATTTATGAAGTGATATCAACGTTCCCGAAACTTCGCGAAAATGGTAATAACACCTTTTCTGAAATACTGAAACGAAATGAAAACGTTCACCCCCACTTGCACAGCCCTAACTGTAGGTTCAGCTCTCATGCCCGCCCCAAACATTATAGGTGGCCCCAGACAAGTCATTCTCCCGCATCCTTAGCCTTGCTTGGGTCGGGCTTTGAAGCCAAAATGGTCCTAGAAAAGGGCCTCAACCTGAAGTTGCTGGAGAAGGGAAAGCTGTACTTCTAGCATGTCTCTTTATTGCGCAGTATTGGAACTTCTGCAGGAAATAAACTGGTCTCTCCAAGACGCTGGTCCTTTCCGCATTTGCCTGCCACTCTGGATTTTCTCAGTGTTCGAGTCAAGGTGATTTAAGTCCACGGCAAAACAGCGTCCAAATCACCCGGGGCCACGGCAGGCTGAAGGGAGGTAATGGAATGCAGAATTTGGGGGGGGGGGGGGGGTTGGAATAAAAAGAAGGTCGAACTTGATTTTAGTGCAGAATGGGGGGAAACCTTGATGTAAAATAAGGTTGAATTCGATTTTAGAGTATAATTGCTTGGAGGACACCGCAGTGAACATGGATTAAAAGGAGAGTGAAGAAAGGGCCTCTGTCTACACCAAAAACACCACTTCAGCTGTCACTGAATTCTGAGTTGGTTTGCTTGTTGTCAAATAAGGTGCTGAAAATTCCATTTGTGATTCCAGTCCTGTCCCTCTCAGTACTACAATCCCCAGCATTCTCTAGGAAGAACTTTTAAACCAGCTTTTAGTCCCTGGAGTGGATAATGCATATTACATCCCCAAATCTATGGAAATCTCTCTTTCTGGAAGGATGACAACAAGCCAAATGTACGGAATCAGTGTAAAACCGGGGGCAACATCTGTAGGCAGTTATTTTAACTAAGAGCTTATTTCCCAAGTTCTCTTTTTACAGCCCCCTTTGGTTCAAAAAATTAAATTGGATTTTTAAATCAAGGGAATGCTGAGACTCTTTAAGCTAAGAATCCCCCCCCCCCCCAAAAAAACCCCACCACCAATTATGGTGGCAAACTTTGAGGGCTGGAACTCCGCTAAACATGCTCGCGATATGCAAAGCAGCTAGCAAACAAAAACAGCGGTTGGACAAAAAAAACCCTAATCCTCATTATATAACACAGTCTATAAATACGCTCATCAAAAGTGAGCATGCAGAAGAACCTGGGCACTGAAGTTGTCCAAATGAAGCAACTCTTGCACATAATTTGTTATGTAAAACTATTTACCAAAAAAACACACAGGCGGAAAATTGCCAGGGAGTGGATTAAGTAACGATAAAGGGATTTGAAGTCTTCTAATAAAAGTTGTCAGGGAGCACAGATATGGGCGGCGGGGGGGGGGGGGATTCTACAAGGTTTTTAAAAAAAAAAAATTACATCATGTAACATTCATCGCTCCCCCCTTTTGAATACTTCAATTCTGTGTGTGTGTGTGTGTGTGTGTGTGTGTGTGTGTGTGTGTGTGTGTGTGTGAACAGTGCCGTCAAGTCGCAGCAGATTTATGGCGATCCCAACAAGGGGCTTTTGAGGCAAGTGAGAAACAGGTGGTTTGCCATGGCCTTCCTATGCAGAGTCTTCCTTGGTGGTCTCTTTTTCAAGCCCTGACCTCCTTAGCTTCTGAGATCTGATGGGATCAGGTTTATTTATTTATTTTTCGCATTCCTATCCCGCCTTTCCAGCGAACTGGCTCAAGGCGGCTCACAACATAACATGCCACCGAAGTGGTTTACAATTTAAAAGCATAAATAAACAACAATTATAAAACGACCCACAGAGCCGTACTGGCGGCATCTCCGTGCTCCTGGAGAGTAGCGGCAACAGAAGGTTTGGCCTGTGGAACCAGGGCGATGTTGTCCTGCCATCTCCCCGGTGGCGGCTCCTATTCGAAAGCCTGGCGGAAGAGCTCCGTCTTGCAGGCCCTGCGGAACTGCAACAAATCCCGCAGGGCCCTGATGTCATCCGGGAGCTCATTCCACCAGTATGGGGCCGCCACCGAGAAAGCCCTGGCCCTGGTACAGGCCAGCCGTGATACAGGCCAGCCATTATGCCATGCAGCCTTCCCTCATACTTAAATTCTGAACATCTCTCCCCCCCCCCCAAAAAGCAAAGGATGGAAGAAGAAGAAGAAGAAGAAGAAGAGATTGGATTTATACCCTGCCCTTCACTACCTGAAGGAGTCTCAGAGCAGCTTACAATCACCTCCCTTTTCTCTCCCCACAACAGACACCCTGTGAAGTGAGAGAGCTGTGAGGTCACCCAGCTGGCTTCATGTGGAGGAGGAGGGAATCAGCCCCAGTTCTCCAGATTAGAGTCCTGCCACTTAACCACTACACATGGTCTGGTTAGTTCCCAACTCCTGCTTTCAACTATTACAATTGTCTTAATGCTCTGGGAGTCCCAGACCCCCTCACATGTCTCTTGAGAGACCTATAGAAGGGTCAAGGAGTGACAGAACCGGATATGGAACAACTGATTGGTTTAGCATAGGAAAAGGAGTACGGCAAGGATGTATATTGTCACCTTGCTTATTTAATTTATATGACCAGTACATCATGCGAAATGCCGGCCTGAATGAATCACAAACCGGAATTAAGACTGCCGGGAAAAACATCAACAACCTCAGATATGCAGATGATACCACTCTAATGGCAGAAAGTGAAGAGGACCTCAAGAGCCTCTTGCTCAGGATGAAAGAGGAGAGCACAAAAGTTGGCTTGAAACTTAACATCAAAAACACTAAAATCATGGCATCCGGCCCCATCACTCCTAGGCAAATAGAAGGGGAAGTCGTGGAAGCAGTGACAGCCTTCACCTTTCTGGGATCCAAGATCACTGCAGACGGTAACTGCAGCCATGAAATTAAAAGACGCCTGCTCCTTGGGAGGAAAGCGATGGCAAACCTAGACAGCATAACAAAAAGTAGAAACATAACCCTGCCAACAAAAGCCCCTATGGTCAAAGCCATGGTATTCCCAGGAGTAATGTATGGCTGCGAGAGTTGGACTATAAGGAAGGCCAAAGAATAGATGCTTTTCAATTATGGTGCTGGAGAAGACTCTTGAGAGTCCCTTGGACTGCAAGGAGATCAAATCAGTCAATCCTAAAAGAAATCAACCCTGACTGTTCCCTGGAAGGCCAGATCCTGAAGCTGAAGTTCAAATACTTTGGCCACCAAATGAGAAGGGAGCACTCCCTGGAGAAAACCCTGATGCTGGGAAAGACTGAAGAAGAAGGGGACGGCAAAGGATGAGATGCTTAGACAGTGTTATCAGTGCAACAAACATGAAATTGAGCAAACTCCAGAGGACAGCGGAAGACAGGAGGGCCTGGCGTGATGTGGTCCACGGGGTCGTGAAGAGTCGGACTCGACTGTGCGACTGAACAACAACAACAAATGTTCTGTTTATGTACCTGCAAGTTGGCTTTCGATTTGCCATGGTCCACTTTCCAGAGCACTATCTCAGGGGAATACTTTTTGGACCGTGTCATGGTACGGACTTCAACCTATGTAAAGGGCACATGTGGTTGGTGCGTCAAACACCATCTTCTGGTGCTTTTTAAAAATCAGTTCCCAAGAACATCTCTCAGCTCATTCCAGTAGCTGGAAGCCTCAAGAAGGATAACAAAAAACAACCCGGCATTTCTTTATTGCAATTAGAATACTGTAGGCTTTTTATCCTCTTCCGGCAGTATCCCTTTGATTTGCGAGTCAGCCTTTCAAGACAAAGGATCCCGTCTCTTAAATTGCCTCCCAAGAAATTCAGCATAATCCCCCCTGTCCTAGAAGCTGCACCTGGCTATGAAAATGGTCTTGTTAAATCTCACGGGGGTTAGTGGTTGAGGGGTAAAGAGAGAAACCTTTTCTGCGATAGAAGTAGCTGACAATTAGTTAGTCTCCGGAATCAGAACGCCTTGCTAGACGCCTGCAGTCTTTCGGGCTGGGATTTCGCCTGGAAAGGAGATTTCGGGGGGGGGGGGGGGGTTAAGTCTTCCTCTATCTGCTTGAGAGGAACGGTAGCCAATCAAAGTCTTTTTCGCATTTTTGTGTTATGTGCTGTTACAGCCCGGCTGACTTATGGTTACCCTGCATGGTTTTGGCAACTCTAGTCACACCCCATCTGCCCCACATTCACCATAGGTTGTTTTTAATAGTTTTGCATGTGTATTTTTCTTGGTTTTAATTGTTTTAATGATGCATGTTTTGGTTTGGTTTCAATATTTTTTAAAAAGGCATCTTCCTTCCTTCCTTCCTTCCTTCCTTCCTTCCTTCCTTCCTTCCTTCCTTCCTTCCTTCCTTCCTTCCTTCCTTCCTTCCTTCCTTCCTTCCTTCCTTCCTTCCTTTTGCATCCCACCCTCCCTGCTGAGGCAGGCTCAGGGCAGCTTACATAAATACTAAAAACACAATGTAAAGTACTAGTGCTGTTCATGGACGATGGCGGGCATTAGCAGCGTCTAACACTGACATGTCAGAGATGATGGCAGTTTGGGTCTAACATTGACATGTCAATGGTGATGTTAGTTTGGGGCCAGGGTCCCGGTTTCTTAGGGCGGCTCCTTACTCGAAGGCCTGGTGGAAGAGCTCTGTCTTGCAGGCCCTGCAGAACTGTAAAAGGTCCCGCAGGGCCCTGATGTCATCCAGGAGCTCATTCTACCAGCGGGGAGCTGCCACTGAGAAGGCCCTGGCCCTCGTCACAGCCAGCCTGGCTTCTCTAGGATCCGGGAGGGCCAGGCGATTTTGGGACCCCGATCTTAGTGCTCTCTGGGGGACGTATGTATGTTTTTAATCTGTTATCTGCCTGGGTAACCCTGATGAGGGCAGAAACGCACGGTATAACTCAGGGGTGTCAAACATAAGGCCAGTCCAGGGCTTTTATGCAGCCCATGAGCAACTAGTGCAAAGGAGGGAACATGAGACTGATTGGAGGGAGTGGGCGAAGCTACTCCGATTGTGGCTTCAGCGTGGCAGAACAACCTCCTCTGCTGCAGTCAAGCAGTGTGGGAGCGTCTGCCCAGTGCTGCACCGCTGGCTCTCCAGTCTGCCCATGTGGGTTTTCCTTTGCACCCCCCCCCTCCCAGCCCATGGGACCTTGCAGTGAGGACACACCAACTCAGAGCTTATCAGATGCTGTCCTTTATACAGTTTATATCTCTGGTACTTGGCAGTACATTTTATGGCACACATGGCTTCAGCCCGGCCCGACAAAGTGACATTTATGTCAGATCCGGCCGTCGTAACAAATAAGTTTGACACCCCTGGTCTAACTGATTCCCTGCCTATCTCCCTACGACCTAGCCACAGCGATCCATGCAATGGTCATCTCCAGACTAGGTTACTATAATGTGCTCTACACAGGGCTACCCTTGAGACTGACCCGGAATCTCCAGCTGGTCCAGAATGCAGTGGCGCAGTGTCCTCACAGGAACACCGTTAAGAGCCCACAGACAACCGGTGCTCCGCCAGCTCTCTCTTGAATACTGGATGATGTTCAAGGTTCTGGTTCTAACCTTCAAAGCCCTATGGGATCTGGAACTGACATGCCTTCAGGACTGCCTCTCTCAGGATGTCCCTCAAAGAGTGCTATGCTCTGTGGATCAACATCTCCTGGTGGTCCCTGGCTCAAAGGAGATCTGCCTAATGTCAACCAAAGCCAGAGCTTTTTCAGCTCAGGCACCGACCTGGTGGAACATGTTCCCAGAGGAGATCCAGGCCCTGCAGGAACGAATGCAGTTTCGCAGGGCCCGCAAAATGGAGATGTTCCACCAGGACTATGGTTGAGGCAGTGGAGTTTAAGTACTACTGGCTTCCCCATGCATGGTTCACTCTGCCTGGCTCCTTCTTGTCCACCCACCTCTCTACCGTTACCAGGGGTCCGTTGGAGCAGGAGCGCACAGGAGCGCAGCTCCAGGAGTGAGGAGCCCAGGGGGCGGGCACAGGATCAAGCCCCGCCCCCTCCTCGGCTTCCCTGAGCAGTGCAGAGGCGCAGTGCCCCGGGGAAAGCCCTGCTAGGGCCTTTATTGTTTTTAATGTTTTATTTTAATATTGATAATTGTATCATTGTTCCTTTTATGACTGTGTGCTGCTTTTCCAGAGACTTGCTCACGGTGGCATATAATTTTTCTAAGTATACCATTTTTTATCTGGGCACATGGCACGTAAGTACTGGAGAAATTTCACCAACCCTTCAGCAGCTTCCACCCCATCAGTTTGGTGTAGTGGTCAGGAGTTGGACTCTAATCTGGGAGAACCGGGTTTGATTCCCCACTCCTCCACATGCAGCTGCTAGTGTGACCTTGGGCCAGTCACAAGTTCTCTCAGAGCTGTTCTCTCAAGGGCAGTTCTCAAAAGACCTCTCTCAGCCCCACCTACCTCACAGGGTGTCTTGTTGTGGGGAGGGGAAGGGGAAGGGATGGGTGGTGCACATGTCCTGGGTATCTCAAGTCTACTTGAAACCTGGTGGTTTCAAGGGAGCAGGAAGAGAATGAGGGTGTGTTCTTTACGCTTATTTTTATTGCACAAAGTATTGGATGGGGAAGGGAATGGAGGAAGAGCAGGTCAGTTTCACTCACCTGTGGAGTGGAGCCTGAGGGGTGGGTGTTGCCTTCTGACACACTTCCGGTATGTTAGGGGGTGTGGCATAAGCAAATGAGTTATGCAAAAGAGTTATGCTAATGAGCTCCTGCACCTCTTTTTCTACGAAATGACCCTTGACCGTTACCATCTGCTGCTCATATATGGAGCTGATATAGGAATAGTTGTATTATTGTGAAACCTATAATAAAAATATAGATCCGGGAATAGTTGTATTTAATGGACCCCGCTGGTTGCCATTTGATATGTTGTTATTGACCAATGTTATATTGGATTTTTAATGATTGCTGATATTCTGTCTGATTAATGTATCGTATTTTTACTTAGGGGCTGCGGTGGCTACAGTGGTTAAGACGCTGAGCTGCAGACCGGAAGGTCAGTAGTTCAGCAGTTCGAGACCCGAGTGCTACATGACGGAGTGAGCTCCCTTCTCTGGCTTCAGGTCCTGCCAACCTAGCAGTTCGAAAGAACGAAATTGCAAGTAGATAAATAGGTACCGCTTCGGTGGGAAGGTAACAGCATTCCATGCGCCTCAGTGTCTAGTCATGCTGGCCACATGACCACAAAAAAATCTTTGGACAGCACTGGCTCTTCGGCTTGGAAACGGAGATGAGCACCGCATCCCTCGAGCGGTATTCGACTGGCTTTTGAGTAAGGGAAACCTTTCCCTTTTACCTATTATTTTACTTATTGTTGTAACGTGCCCTGAGCCTTGCTGTGCAGGGGAGGGAGGGCTAGAAATAAAATAAATGATTGCTGTTAAAGTCAATACCTGGTTTTGTTTTGTTTTTTGCAACAACTGAATCTCAAAGGCATAAAAACAGAGCAAACAGGAGTGTAAAAGAAACACACAAATTTGGAACTCCAGCCGCACAACTGTACAGAATGCAGACACTCGTGGAAAGAACATACAAAGCCAAAGACCAAGCAGAAAGGAGCCTCTTTGTACGAAGCTGTCAAATTATTTCTCACCATCTAAAATGACACTACCAGACTCTTTTCCTTGGAATCCAGCCAAGTTCGGCTCAATTATTCCGGGAAATGCACGGCTACTGTCCCCATCTTTTTTTTTGTAAATGTGATGCAGAAAATGTTTCCCTTTGGGGCCAATTATACTTTGGTTGTAAAAGTGCAGTGTTTCTGAAAATACATTACCTCTGGCAAACATTCATTCCCTCAGTGAAGGGCAGGGGTCCCCCGCTGACAGCCCCACCTCCCCACTACCAACCAGCTGGCCAGCAGGGGGGAACTTACCCGGAAATCAAGGGAGACGATCCACCGTGCAGTGACGTGCCTACATTGCTGCCCACATGACCTTGGAATGACGTCATCACATCTAGGATGTCCGGGTGATGCTCTGGTATTTGGGCAAAAACTCTATGGTAGAAGCCAAATTTACCATAAAGGTTTTGCTCAAATACAAGAGCATTGCCCCAATGTACCAGGCGTGATGATGTCACTTCTGGGTCACATGGTCATTAGAACATAAGAACGTAAGAGAAGCCAATGTTGGATCAGGCCAGTGGCCCCTCCAGTCCAACACTCTGTGTCACACAGTGGCCAAAAACACCAGGTGCCATCAGGAGGCTCAGCAGTGGGGCCAGAACACCAGAAGCCCTCCCACTGTTGTCCCCCCAAGCACTAAGGATACAGAGCATCACTTACCCCAGACCAAGAGTTCCTATCTATACCTTGTGACTAATAGCCACTGATGGACCTCTGCTCCATCTGTTTATCCAATTCCCTCTTGAAGCCGTCCATGCTTGTAGCCGCCACCACCTCCTGGGACAGTGAATTCCACGTGTTAATCACTCTTTGGGTGAAGAAGGACTTCCTTTTATCCGTTCTAACCCGACTGCTCAGCAATTTCATGGAGTGCCCATGAGTTCTTGTATTGTGAGAAAGGGAGAAAAGTACCTCTTTCTCTACCTGCTCTATCCCATGCATCATCTTATAAACCTCGATCATGTCACCCCTCAGCCGTCGTTTCTCCAAGCTAAAGAGCCCCAAGCGCTTCAACCTTTCTTCATAGGGAAAGTGTTGCAACCCTTTTATCATTCTAGTTGCCCTTTTCTGCACTTTCCCCAGTGCCATAATATCCTTTCGGAGGTGTGGTGGCCAGAACTGCACACAGTATTCAGTGATGTAGTGATGTAGACACTTTGCTGTATGTCAGATGGACCTCCCTGCTGCTCTGTCCTAGAATGTGCCCCCTCCTCTGCCAGTCGCCAAGAGGGACCTGCTTCAACATTCCTAGGAAAATAAGACTGTAAAGCTTCTTGCCAGGCGTGAGGGAGTGAAGATATTTTCGATTCCGGAAAGATTGGAAGGCAGATCTCTCCCAGCCCCACCCACCTCACAGGGTGTCTGTTATGGGGAGGGGAAGGGGAAGGAGACTGTAAGCCGCTCTGAGACTCCTTCGGGCAGTGAAGGGCAGGGTATAAATCCAATCTCTTCCTCCTCTTCTTCTTCTCTCAAATGCCACCGATTAAAGGGATAAGAAATGGAAGGCTTTTTTTGATTTCACTACTCACAAGCCTTTGAGGAAGTGTTACGAAACAGCTAGCCCCCCGTAAGACTGGAGACTGCCTTTGCATGGAGAAAAGCCTCTCGATATCATCTGAGACAATTTTTTCCTTTATGACTTGTTTCTCATAAAGCATAGAGGAATGAAAGTATTTATGTACTGTCAAGCAGACTTTAAAAAGGACACTTCTTAGCTTTATTGCATTGTTTATTCGTATTTATCGGGAAGAAGAAGAGGAGGAGGAGGAGGAGGAAATTGGATTTATACCCCACCCTTCACTCAGAGTCTCAGGGTGGCTCGCAAACTCCTTTCCCTTCCCCTCCCCACAACAGACACCCTGTGAGGCAGGTGGGGCTGAGAGAGTTCTTCCGAGAACTGACCTTGAGAGAACAGCTCTGACAGAACTATGGCTTGCCCAGGTAGCGGAGGCCCAGGTAGCGGCCACTGCCAAGGCAGCCTTCTACCATCTGAGGCTGATTAGGCAGTTGGTTCCCTTCCTTGAACGCAATGACCTGGCTACAGTGATCCACGCAATGGTCACCTCGAGACTTGACTACTGTAACGCTCTCTACATGGGGCTGCCCTTGTCCCAGCTCCGGCGGCTGCAGCTAGTGCAGAATGCCGTGGCCAGGTTGCTGATGGGCCTCCCAGTGAGGGACCATGTCTGACCTGTGCTGAGGGCGATGCACTGGCTGCCTATAGCATACTGGATCCGGTTCAAGGTCCTGGTTTTAACCTTTAAAGCCCTTTATGGCCAGGGGACTGCCTACTTAAGGGACTGCCTTTCCCCATACATACCCCAGAGAGCACTACGGTCAGGCACGCAACATCGCCTGGCCCTTCCTGGCCCAAGAGAGGCCAGGCTGGCTACCACCAGGAGCAGAGCCTTCTCAGTGGCGGCCCCCTACTGGTGGAACGAGCTCCCGGAAGACATCAGGGCCCTGTGGGACCTCTTGCAGTTCCACAGGGCCTGCAAGACGGAGCTCTTCCGCCAGGCTTTTGGGGCCGCTGCTGGGGGAAATGGCCACCGATAGGTGGCCAGAGAAGTACACAGGCCCGGTAAAACAGTTGATGGTAGCCTCCTGACTGTGGAGAGTAGTTATTGCCCTGGTGTTGGTATTTGAAATTGCCACCAATTGTATCTGTAACTGCCGCCAATTGAAATTGTATTGTATTTTATTGAACTAATTTATATTGTTTGTATTGATTTTAATGTTGTGAGCCGCCTAGAGCCGCTTGTGTTGGTCAGGCGGGATATAAATCTAAATAAATAAATAAATAAATAAATCCGGCAGCTGCAAGTGGAGGCGTGGGGAATCAAACCCGGTTCTCCCAGATTAGAGTCTGTGCACTTAACCACTACACCAAACTTTTCTATATGTTAGATTTTCTATGTGTTTGTGAGAATATAGTAAAGGAATTTGTTCATCAGCAGACTTGCACTGTGCAAATGATTTTGTTAAATGGACACAGAGGTGTCATTTCTGCTCTTTGGTATTTATGTGCTTAGTGAACTGGCACGTTAAAAAGATTTGTTTAGAGTTAATTAGTTATTTTTCTACGGTTATTAATTGTCCTGTTTGGACTGATATCTGTAGTTCTCCTTTCCTCTATTAATCCACTTGGAAATCGGCAATCCTATTTACACTGACTGCGGGTAGTGAAGGGCAGGGTATAAATCCGATCTCTTCTTCTTCTAGTTTTGCCTCTGTCTTTGACAACTGCAGACCCAGTTTGGAAAAGAATGTACAGCTGTCAGTACCATACGTGTAAACAGCAGAACAATCATGTTACCCTGCCAGAATACACCTGTTCCCACAAAAAGGGGGCACATTCAGATCAAAGCCCAGAAGGGACAGGCTGCCAAGGTAACTGTTGCTGCCTTTGCAAAGCCTTCCTGCTGTAGTTTGCAGAACGAAGAACACCCTGGAAAAATTATTTTGTCAGATGTGTTTTGGCCTGCTGCCACGAGTTACGAGATCACAAAAGAAATAATAATGGGGCTCATTTTATGCTGCTGAGATAGAGCCGCTGGAATGCAGGTGGCAAGGCGCCAGCTCCCGGAGTGAGCAGAGCTGGAGACGGACACGTCCTTGAATTAGCTTACCGTGGAACGGATAGAGCTAGGCACCTGATGAAGGGAGCGCTGTCCCTCAGACGCTTCTACCCCGTCGGACCAGGACCAACGGGTTGAAATTAAATCAGAAGAGTTTCTGGCTAAACATTCGGCAGAATTTCCTGACAGAGCAGTTCCTCAGTGGAACAGGCCTCCTCCGGAGGTGGTGGGCTCCCCTTCTTTGGAGGTTTTCAAACAGAGGCTAGATGGCCATCTGACAGCAATGCTGATTCAGTGAACTTGGGCAGGTCATGAGAGGGAGGGCAGGAAGGGTTGCACCAATGCTTGGTTCTTGCGGCCCTTTCTTACTCACCCAGGGAAATGCTGATCGCCACTTTGGGGCCAGGAAGCAATTTTTCTCCAGGCTGGTTTGGCTGGGGATCCTGGAAGTTTTTGGCATCTTTTGGGCGTGGAACAGTGATCACTAGGGGTGTGGAAGGGGGAGGTATTTGTGAAATTCCTGCATTGTGCAAGGGGGGTGGACCAGATGACCCTGGAGGTCCCTTCCAACTCTATGATTCTATGATTTTATGAAATCTTGCTGGTCTTTAAGGTGCTCCTGGACTTGAATTGTGATCTAATACTGCAACCAAGACAGCTGCCCACCTGAAACTATATTTAAACAAATTTCATTTTTAGGAATGGAAATTTTCTGATTTAAAAAGATGATAAGGAGTGGGTGATGCCCTTCAAAAGTGGTTCAGCTGGATTGCCCTGTCACATTTTTATCATGTTCCTGTCAGGAGCTTAGGGAGCATATTTCCCATCCTCCATTCTATCCTGACAACAACCTTGTGAGGTAGAGAGTCGGTGTGATGTCGTGGCCTCTGGGTCAAAGGAGGGGCTGGGACATCCAGTTTCAAATCTACACTCTTCTTTGAAGCTCACCGGGCGACCTTGGGCCAATCTCTCTCAGGCATGCAAACGCTCTCTTCTTCCCATAACCTCCTTCACAGATAGGATTGCTAGGTGACTTGAGGGAGCTTCAGGTAGGAGTAGGATCATAAGGGGTACAGCATCCAGTTTCCCCTGGAAATGACTCTAGGGGTTTTTTCCCACTCACATTGTGCCGGCATTCTGCCTCAGTTTGTCCCGGCACTGGGTGTCAATTTCACACCCTTTGCTGCGGCGCGTGTGTTAATACGGGGCTTCGCGCCATTTTCTCCGCACCTTCAGTAAACCTAAAAAAAAAAGGTTTACCGAAGGCGCGGAGAAAATGATGCACGCGCCGCAGCAAAGGGTGTGAAATTGACACCCAGCGCCGGGACAAACGGAGGCAGAACGCCGGCACAATGTGAGTGGGAAAAAGCCCTAGGAATCTCCAGAAACTACTGGGGTTAACTGGTATAATTTAGTTCAGTCACCACTAGTTAGCAGAGTGCTTAAATAAAGCTACAAACGCAGAAGTGTCACTTTACCGGGTTATTCAGCTTACAAAGCTACACAGAGCCATATTGCAAGTTTAGAAAATAAATACTTATTTCTTTTTTTGAGAAGTATACTTTGGATAGGGAAGAGCAGGGACATGATAGTGTACTAACTTACTAGCTAAAGGATGGAAGCAGATGGCGAGAGGCCCATCTGCCTCATGGTGCCGAGAGAGGTGTGTTGGTGGGTGCAGGGAGAGAGATCATCTTCAAGAGAACTGAGAGAGAATGGAAGGAAGGGGAAATGGTCCCTGGGAACACAATCTGCATTTCAAAGGGGACAGTGGCAGAAGAGTAGACACAGGAAGGAAAGGTCAGTGTGCCTATCTAGCTGTCTAGCCTCTCTTGCCACAAAGTCTGGAGGTCTGAGACAGGGGACATCGCATCTGGAACTTCCAACAAAAACTCTATAGTAGAACTACTTGGAGTGGTGGTAGGCAATGAGGGCTGCCACTGAGAGGTCAAGAGGCCTGGCAGCCCAATTCACAGGATTGTTGTGGGGAGAGGATGATGATCCTGTTCTCTGCTCTGAGCTCCTTAGAGAAAGGGTGGGATAAAAAAAAGTGTACTAGATAGATTCAGGTGAGAGAAGGTAACAGGCTGACACTTCACAGCGGAGTAAGTCACTTCTGTGTGATGTTCTAGGGATTCCCACCCAATCTCAATGGTCTTTACCATAGAGATTGGGGAGATTCCTAGAGCGTCACCATCAACACCACCCACCCCGTTTTTTCTTCCTCTCTTTAAACTATTGAGAGTGGAGGTGGCAGCGGGAGGTTTCCTGCTTCCACTGGGCAAACGATAAGCCTCAAAGCTGACAACATCCCCATGTCATCCATGACCCACTTTCTGCACAGACCCCAGAACTTCTGCAAAATAAAAATGCCTGCATTTTGTTGCCCCAAAGAAATGCAAAGAAGCTATGAGTCAGAAATATCATCTCCTCTCTCTCTCTCTCTCAGCTTTGAAATCAGGAGGCCCACGCTACTTTCAAAACAGATGGAATCCCCTTCGGCACATTTTGGGGAAAAAACTTACAAGAAATGTTTCAGTTATTCTGTGAGAAATAAGACCGTGATTGACACAGACCCTGTTAAGGGCTATTTCTGTTATTCCGCCCAGAAACCAATGCTGTGAAACATCCAGATTTAAAAGTTAGCTGTCAGTGATATCAAATGAGCGTTTTCTGCTTCCTTCGCCGGTGGGTTCCTCTTTCTAAAGGAACAACTGTTACCATTTAACACTAAACCCCCCCCCCCAAGAATCTGCAAGGTTTGGAAGGAAACCCCATTTAAAGAACAAAAAAACAAAAATAAAAATAAGAACATAGGAACGTCCCTGGTGGATCAGACCAATAGAGGCCATGTAGTCCAGCTTCCAGTCTCACAAAGTTGGACAACCAGATACCCCCAGAAGTCCTAGAAGCAAAGCCTAGTTCTCCCCCCCCCTCCCCAGCACAGGTGTTTAGAGGGCTACTGCCTTTGAACATGGAGGTTCCATTTAGTTATCATTATTATTTATTTAGGGCACTTTTTCCTGTATTTTTATATGTGCATGTGTGCGCCAATGGGTATGAGTGTGTGTGCACCTGGAAGTCATGGCGACCCCTGGTGACTGATCCCTGACTGGGGGCCAGGAGGGATATTCAGAGAGGTGGCCGAATAAAGTCTGCCCTGTCCTCCCGACTGCTGGTATCCCAAGGAGGTCTCCCATCCAAGGACTTGCCAGAGTCGACCCTGCTTAGCTTCCGAGATCTGATGAGATCGGGCTTGCCCGGGCTAGCCAGGTCAGGGCTATTTAGGGCATTTTGATCCTCCAAGGAGCACTGGGCAGCATCCATGGTTCTTCCAGTTTGGTGCAGTGGTTAAGTGCGCGGACTCTAATCTGGGAGAACTGGGTTTGATTCCCCACTCCTCCACTTGCAGCTGCTGGATGACCTTGGGCAAGCCATAGCTCTGGCAGAGCTGTTCTTGAAAAAGAGCAGTTTCTGTCAGAGCTCTCTCAGCCCCACCTATCTCACAGGGTATCTGTTGTGGGAAGGGGAAGGAGTCTGTAAGCCGCTCTGAAACTCCTTTGGTTAGTGAAGAGGGGGTGTAAATCCACTCTCTTCTTCTTCTCTTCCCTTGTCCTCACAACAACCCTGTAAGGTAGGTTAGGCTGCAAGAGAATGAGGGGCGCAAGGTCACGCAGTAAGTGACCCGGCAAATGGGGATCTGGACCTGCTACCAGCCGAACGCTCAAAAAACAACACGAGTATTCACCAAGGAGAGGTTGATTGTGCCGAATATGGTATTTTTAACTGCTTTTCATTCAAACGCATCTTTCTTTAGTTTACTTTTTACATTTCGAATAGTTACTTTGAACACGTGACAGTCTATTGAATAAATCTTTTGCGGTTCTATTGAATGAAGAGTTTGTTCTCTAGCTTTCTTAACAATGGGTGGTCGTGTGAACACACAAAGAAGCTGCTTTGAACCGAATTCGACCTTGGTCCATCAGGTCAACTCAGAGTGCTGCAGTGGTGAAAAGGGCAAACTCTACATTAGGGATTACTAGGAAAGGGACTGAGAATAAAAGGGTTGGTATTGTAATGCCCCTGTATAGATCTATGGGGCAGCCTCATTTGGAATGCTGTGGACCGCTCTGGTCACTGTTATCTCAAAAAGGATATGGCAGAGCTGGGGAAAGTGCAGAGGGGGGCAACCAAGATGATGAGGGGGTTGGCACATTTCATAGCAGGAGCTCCTTTGCATATTAGGCCACACCCCCGTGATGTAGCCAATCCTCCAAGAGCTTACAGTAGCCCCTGTAAGAAGAGCTCTGTAAGCTCTTGGAGGATTGGCTACATTAGGGGTGTGTGGCCTAATATGCAAAGGAGCTCCTGCTACGAAATGAGCCATGCCTGTGAGGAAAGGCTGAAGAGTCTGGGGACTTTTCCATTTAGAAAAGAGACAACAAAAGGGGACATGACAGAGGTTTATACAATGATTTATGGGGTGGAGAGAGATGACAAAGACATTTTTCTCCCTCTCCCAAAACATTAGAACTTGAGGGCATCCAACGAAGCTGATGGGCAGTAGGTTCAGGACAGACAAAAGGAAATACTACTTTACACAGGGAGTGATTAAAATGTGGAATTTGCTGGCCGAGGATGTCGTGATGGCCACAGGAACAAACTGCTTGGAAAGGGGATTAGTTAGATTTGTGGAGGATAAGTCTATGAATGGCTACTGCCATGGTGACTGAGGGGAACCTCCACATTCAGAGGCACAAAGCCTCTGATTCCCAGAGCCAGGAGGCAACATCAGGGGAAGGCCTCGGTCTCTATGCCCTGTTGCTGGTTCTCCAGAGGAACTGGTTGGCCACTGTGTGAGACAGGCTGGGCTAGATGGACTATTTGTCTGATCCAGCAGGGCTCTTCTTATGCTCTTATATAAAGTGGAAGAAGCTCTCCAGGGGTTTTAGGTATTTCGTATCACCTACTACCTGGTCCTTTCAACTCGAGATGCCTGGGATTGCATACCAAGCAGAGGCTCTACCACTGAGCCACAAACCCTCCTTAGTCCAGCCCAGTAATCAAACCTCTTCAAACTGGGTTCCCTGGAACAGGCGAGGCAAAATTCCAAAGTCTTGCCTGGGGCTTTGCAAATCAAGAGGTCATCTCTGTTCTGGTACGAGCACCCAGTTTCAGATCATAATATTTTTGAGTTATTTTTGCCTCTATGCACTCCTTATCTGATGACAAAGTGCAGCTACGGAGCGAAGAAATCCATTCCGGCCATAAAGGCATCTTCGTGAATCCATTCATCATGCCGACGAAATTTGCCCAGGCAAATAAAATTTTATATAACCTCCATTAATCTGGTTTGAAACACGCACATGGTGCAACAAAGATAAGATTTGGCAGCCAAGAGGTAAAGTAGCTCCTCAGCCCACCCTAAAGGTACCTTTTATAACTCATTTGGGAGGAGATTAGTGTGGTTTCCGGGGGGGGGGGGGGCACACTGATAGAGAGATCTGCAACATGGTGAACAGATGACTTTCTCTGATTCTCTCTGTAGGGATTTCTCCCCCAGTACGATCATAACTTTCTCCAGGCAGCATCACCCGGCCAAAACACTATGAGAAGTAAGAATTACACTATTGCTTTATATTTATATTGCTTTATATAAGAACACAAGAGAAGCCATGTTGGATCAGACCAATGGCCCATCCTGTCCAACACTCTGTGTCACACAGTGGCCCAAACCCAGGTGCCCTCAGGAGGTCCACCAGTGGGGCCAGAACTCCAGAAGCCCTCCCACTGTTGCCACCCCCAAGCACCAAGAAGACAGAGCACCACTGCCCCAGTCATGAGAACATAAGAGATGTCATGTTAGATCAGGCCAATGACAAGGCTGTTGATGATAGGAGGTGTCGGAGGTCATTAATTCATAGGGTCGCCAAGTCTTACCTTGAGTAAAGCAGGGGAGTCCTGTTCCCTCCTTGGAAGTCCCATGAGTGCGCTTTGTGCATGTGCCCCGTGATGACGTCACCCGGAAGTGACGTCATCACACTGGGCATGTTGCCGGGCGATGCTCTGGTAATTGCCCTAAAACTCTATGGTACCATAGAGTTTTCAGGGTGATTGCTAGAGTGTCGCCCCAGCACCGTGCCCAGCGTGATGATGTCACTTCCGGGTAACGTCATCATGCCGGGCACATCGGCCTAATCAGGCCACTTCGGAGGTTGGGTATCCCCGTTGGCTGGATCCGGACTGGTGGATTGGGGACCCGTTTAGCGGGGGAATCCCTGCCCCCCTGGGGGGCGGGACTTGGAAGCCCTATTAACTCACAGGGTCATCTTAAGTTGGAAGGGACTTGATGGCACAACACACACACACACACACAGATCATATTTTGACTGCAGATTACGGGAAGGGGTCCATGAACTACCTCACCAATGGACAAGCAAGAAAGCTGTCTCTTCTGCTAAGCTTTTGAGATTTCACTGGGCACGAGCCCGCCAATATCTTTGCTGTTCCAAAGTCTAGAAACTTTTCATAATAAAAAGAAAGTTGAGATTGTTAGGATGCTGTGCCCCATGCTGAATCCTGCAGCAATTCGGTTACATTTGTGGGAATATACGCCACATGACCGCAGCTGCTATCAGGAGAAGGCATCAAGCTACAAACTGAATCCTTAGAGTAGGATGGAGTCAGGGGAGGGCATGATTTGGGGAGGGACCTCAGCAGAGTAGAATGCCATAGGGTTGTCAGATCCCCTGGCAGGGGTGGGGGTCCTCTGCTGACATACTCCACTGCCAGCCACTGATCAGCTGGCTGGTGGGGGTAACTTGCCCCCCAAAAGAGAGAAGTTCTGCCCACGTCACCCAGAAGTAACATCATCATTTCCAGGACATCGGGGTGATGCTCTGGCATTTGGGCAAAAGTTCTATGGTAGAAGCCAAATTTACCACAATGTTTTTGACCAGATAACAGAGCATCACCATGATGTTCCGGAAGTGATGACATCACTTCCGGGCCATGTGGGCAGTGATGTACGCACATGCTGCACTTCAGAAGGGCCTCTTTCCTGCTCCCAGTAAGTCCTCCCCAGATCCCCTGCTGGTTGCCAGGAGGAACCTGGAAACCATAGGCGTCAACTTCAGGGGGGCTGGAGAGCTGAAGCCCCCCCCCAACTTTTCCAGGAGGTGCTGAGCCTCCACTGGAGACAATGGACTGTGATGTCTCTGGCCCAGCCCCAGCCCCCCCCCCCCCAAACTAGAAAGTCTATGCCCTTGCTGGAAACCCTATATACAGTCCACTTGCTAGGGTTGGCAACGCCGGGTTCAGAAATATCGGGGGATCTGAGGGCGGAGCCTCGGTGATTGGGGTTTAGGGAGGGAAGGAAACTCGGTAGGATATAATCCTATGCAGTCCACCTTCCAAAGCAGCCATTGTCTCCAGGAGAAGTGGAATGAATGAATGAATGAATGAATAAGCAAGCAAGCAATTTATGTCATTTGGAGATCAGTTGTAATTCCAGGAGATCGCCAGCCTCCACCTGGAGGCTGGCAACCCTAACACCTACCAAAGAAGCCCTCTTGTCCAGGGCAACTATCTCTGTCGTCTGGAGATCAGTTGTCATTCTCAGAGCTTCCCAGGCCTGACCCAGAGGTTATAGGCAAAGCCCACCTTGGAGCCAGCTCGGAATCCTTGGAGGAAGGTGGGAAAAGAAACGTCCTATTCAATAAATAAGACTATTCTACACAACGTTGTTGGAGCCCTGTTGGATTTTAGAAGGCCTTACCCTTTTCCTCAGGTTGCAGGTGAGGGTCAGGTTCCTGGAAAAGGAATTTGCAAACGCGGTATAAAAGTCCAGAACTTTCAGCAAGGCCTCCCGCTTGATAATGTGCAAATCGCAGTAGGTCAAGGCTCGCACGTTGGCGCAGGCGTGGGCCAGGGTGGTCTCCTTCCAGAAGATGTCGCCAAACACATCGCCTTTACCTACAAAAAAAGCAGGGGGAAAGTTTGGTTAAAGCACGTTTCGTAGCTAGCCCTCTCCTCTACCCTCGTTTGCTTTAGGGCTGCCAAGTCCCCCCGGGGGGTAGGGATTCCCCCGCTAATTAGGTCCCCAATCTGCCGGTCTGGATTCGGCCGGCGTGGGGAACCCCAACCCCGAAATGGCCACATCAGGCCAACGTGCCCGGCATGATGACTTTGCCCAGAAATGACGTCATCATGCCGAGCATGTCGCAGGGCGACGCTCTAGTAATCGCCCTGAAAACTCTATGGTACCATAATAGAGTTTTTAGGGCGATTACCAGAGCGTTGCTCAGTGATGTGCCAGAGCAGGAGCGGGACTCCCCTGCTCCTGCTGGTAATTAACTTGGCAACCCTAGTTTGCTTGCCTCCTTGCATTCCTGGTATCGTTGCAAATCCTACTCCATTTAAGCCTAGGGTGGCCGGGCCTGCTGCTATGGTGGGAGGGCTCCTATGGGTAATTTATTTATTTATTTATTTCATTTTTATCCTGCCTATCTAGCGAACTGGCTCAAGGCGGCTCCCAACCATAAAATACCATTAAGTGGTTTACAAATTTAAAAAAATAAAACAACATCAACAATTAAACAACAAAACAGTACAAGCAACAGTCGATACTGGCAGCATCGGAGTTCTCATGATGAGAGAAGGCGGCAAAAGGTTCAGCCAGTGATTCCAGGGCAATGTTGTCCTACCTCTCCCTGGTGGTGGCTCCTAAGGAAAAGCCTGGTGGAAGAGCTCCGTCTTACAGGCTCTGCGGAACTGTAATAAGTCCCGCAGGGCCCTGATGTCATCTGGGAGCTCATTCCACCAGTGTGGAGCCACCACTGAGAAGGCCCTGGCCCTAGTACAGGCCAGCTGAACGTCTTTTGGACTGGAGCTCTGTTCTCAGCACATGGCTCGCTGTGGGAGTGCACGCCTTCAAAGAAACGTTACTTTAAAAGGTTTTTCTGCAGAAAATTTTGTGGGACTGTCCCTTTAAGAAAGGAGGCCGAGCACCAAATAGCCCCACCATAGCTACGGACCTGGTTGAGAATCAGGAAGGACTGTGAGGAGCTCCAGAGGGATCTGTTGAGGTTGGCAAGCCTACAATCCACCGTCCCCTCCTATCCAGTATAAGCTGCTAGATCCCTATGGACAGCCAGTTTCTGTGCTCTTCTGAATCCATTTGCTGACTCGCAATTTTAGTGGGGCTTTCTCCTAAGTAACTGTGCAGAGGATTACAACCTCCAGCTCAATAGCCACCCACTTGCATGTAAAGCCGTCTTCCCCAAGAAAACTCTGGTGTCCTCCACGCCCCAGCCTACCTGGAACTCGAAGACACGCAGCCGCCATCTCGGACAAAGCTATTCGCTCCAGCTGCAGTGCGAGAGCAGGCAGGAGTCTTTTGGACCGGGGAGAGTCAGGCAATGTTGAGTGCCTGACCTCAGTGCCCTCTGGGGCACATATGGGGAAAGACGGTCCCTCAAGTAGGCAGGCCCCTGACCATATAGGGCTTTAAACGTCAACACCAGCACCTTGAACCGGATCTGGTATGCTATAGGTGGCCAGTGCAGCAACCGCAACACAGGCTGGACATGATCCCGCACAGAGAGACCCATCAACAGCCTGACCCATCCAAAGAAATCAGCAGCACCCATGCGATGATATCACTTCCAGGGGAAAACCAGAAGTGACAGCAAGTAGATCTAGGAATCGCCGGAAACTCTATGGTAAACTCTATGGCATGGCATGGCATGGCAACCACATTTAAGACTGCTATGGCAAACAGTCTTAAGGTGTGAAAGCAATCTGCAGGGCATTTCTGTGAACCTCACTGTTTTTAAAGATAGTAAGTCTTGCTAAGCAAGCTCAGGAGCTGCAATACACTAATGAATTCATTTATTTCGTTTGCTTCATTTATGGTCTACTTTCCTACTCAGTGGGGACCCAAAGCAGATCACAACATTCTCCCCTTTCCCATTCTGTCCTAACAACAGCCTTGTAAAGTAGGCCAGGCTGAGAGTGTGTGACAGGCTCAAGGTCCCCCAGCAAGCTTCCATGGCAGAGTGGGGATTCGAAGGGCAGGAGCTTTCATGAGTCATGGTTCACTTCTTCAGATACAGCTAGAATGTGAGTCCATCTGTCCTTATATCTTGGAGTGTTTTCAGATGCCAATTGACAATTGCAGGTGAATGACAATAGCAGGCATGATTGGCTGAGGTGTGATATGCAGAGAGGTAGTAGGCATGGAGAAATCAGCATTGGTAATGAGACTGGAAACCTAGGTCTCAGTTCAGTCCAGGTGGATGCCTTGGGCTTCGTTATCAGTTGCCAGACTGCTGAACATTTGACATCTGCAGTCACTCCGTTTTCCAACAAATAGGACAGATGGACTCTCATTCTAGCAGCCCACTGAAGAACTGAGCAGTGACTAACAAAAGCTTGAACCCTGCCAGAAATTTTGTTTGTCTTTAAGGTGCTACTGGACAGGGTTTCTCCTGTGAACCCTGGGATGGTTAAAAAGGAGAAGTGCATGAATCTCTAGAGTCTATTAGATTTTATACTTGTACAGCTCTTCCAAAGACACCTGGAATACACACGGGGCTGAAAATAAATATTTACGGGCACGCCCTATTGTGTACTGGGTTCGATGCATGGAAAGCTGGACTATGACGTAGTGATCAGCATAGTTTTATTGAATATACAACAAGCATGCAGCACCGGCCGAGATGGCCAACTTTATATAATCCCTAGGACACACCCATGAGTCCTATTGGTGGGTTTGAATTTCCCACCAGAGTTCTGATTGGAGGGCTAGCGGTGGTCTAGGATCCTTGACTCCTATTGTTCCCAGGAGTCAAGCTCTGGCTGTCTGTCGCTGGTGACTCGTGGTGGTCGGCAGACATAACACCGGACATAACATAACTGCAATCCTGGAATGGGTTCGTCTCGTTTAATTCACCAACGGCTGTATTATTCAAAATAGCCACTCTCTTCCAAACACTACTGAGTCGCAAACTGCAGAGCATCTGTTCATCGTAATGATTCCTTTTTAAAAAGAAGAAGCCTGCTAGAGCGAAATGATGGATTCTCATTTGTACAAAAGGAAAAATCAATGAAACCACCAAGATGGTTATGTAATCACAAGTGGCGTCACGGTTATTAAAATATACTTTTATAGATTCTGTAAAATACGGGAAGGGCAGTGGCTGAGGAACCCCCTCCTCTGCTGGGACTCTCGCGTGGGAAGGATTTGGATTCTAGAGATATTTAACTAGATGACGTTTTCAGGATAAGGAAACCGCTTTGGAAGCTCTGGGTAAAACACGGGCTTCCTTTGTCGGTGGGCTCTCCTCCTTTGGAGGTTTTCAAACAGAGGCTAGGTGGCCATCTGACAGCAATGCTGATCGTGTGAACTTAGGCAGATCATGAGAGGGAGACAAGTTCTTCTTCACCCAAAGAGTGATAAACACATGGAATTCACTGCCACGGGAGGTGGCGGCGGCTACAAGCATGGACGGCTTCAAGAGGGAATTAGGTAAACATATGGAGCAGAGGTCCATTAGAGGCTATTAGCCACAAAGTATAGATAGGAACTCTCAGTCTGGGGCAAGTGATGCTCTGTATTCTTGGCGCGGGGCGGGGGGCAACAGTGGGAGGGCTTCTAGTGTCCTGGCCCCACTGGTGGACCTCCTGATGGCACCTGGTGTTTTTGGGCCACTGTGTGACAGAGTGTTGGACTGGATGGGCCATTGGCCTGATCCAACATTGGCTTCTCTTATGTTCTTATGTTCCATTGGTACAACAGTGAAGGTGCTGGGATCCAGATGACGGTCCTAAGCAGAGTTACACCTGTCTAAGCCCATTGACATCAGTGGATTTAGAAGGGTATAACTCTGTTTAGGTATGCACTGTGAATCCTAGTCTGAGATTCCAGCGCCTTACAAGGAACAGGTAAAAGAAGGGCTCCATGTTCAGAGGCAGTTGGCCTCTGAATCTCACTGCCAGGAGGAAACATCAGGGGAAGGTCTCGGCCTCTCTGACCTGTTGTTGCCCCTCCAGGGGAACTGGTTGGCCGCTGTGTGAAACAGGATGCTGAACTAGAGGGACCACTGGCCTGATCCAGCAGGGCTCTTCTGATGTTCTAATGAAGGCCTCAGCCTCTGTGCCCTGTTGTTGTCCCTGCAGAGGAACTGGTTGGCCCCTGTGTGAGACAGGATGCTGAACTAGATGGACCACTGGTCTGATCCAGCAGGGCTCTTCTGATGTTCTAATGAAGGCCTCGGCCCCTATGCCCTGTTCTTGGCCCTCCAGAGGAACTGGTTGGCCACTGTATGAGACAGGATGCTGGACTAGATGGACCACTGGTCTGATCCAGCAGGGCTCTTCTCGTGTTCTTAACAGGGTTCTGGTGATACTATATTGCTATTTACCCTGAAGCATCAGGTACACTGGGGTATAAATCCAGATCAATCTGTTTATATTTCTTTTCCCGGACCTTGGAACTAGCTCTCATATAATAGGCTCAATCAGAACATTCTACACAGATCTTTTTGAAGGATTAAATAGCTTAGGAAAAAAGAACATAGGGAACTGGGAATACATAATCCTGCTAATGATTTCTAGATAACAGCGTGGCAGAAAGTCAATGTTTGCCTGGCCGCCTTTGCTACTGATGGATAACCTACACCCTGGCGCTGCCTTAAAATGTGTTTGTTTATCGGTAGTTAAATTTGTTCTTTCGGTAGTTAAGTGCGGGTCTTGTTCACAACCGCAACATGAGGAAATTTACTGGAGTGTTGACTCTGCTCACACAGCCGCCTGTTTTGAATTGCGCCTGTTCCCTTTTTAAGGGTTCTTTATGACTCAAAAATGGAGCGGGCTACGGCGGGAACTTCAGCAGCAGCAATGGATTTCCTCTGCATCAGAATGTCTTAAGCACAGAAAGATGATGTGTTGTTAGGGGAGAAACCAGATGCCAAAAGGGCTAGATTTGAATTCGGTGGCACCTTCAAGACCAGCAAGATTTTGGGGGTATAAACTTTCAAGAGTCAAAACTCCCTTTGTCAGCTGGAATCGAGCACTGTAGCACCTCAGGCAAGGTTTTCAGGGCACGAGTCTTTGAGAATCAAAGTTCCCTTTGTCAGCTACATTCGAGTCCAGTAGCACCCTAGAGACCATAAATATTTTGGGGCTATAAGCCTCTGAGAGTTAAAGATCCTTTTGTCAGCCTATATTTTTAAATTAATTTATTATATTCCATTTACTAATCGCCTACTCCCCACAATTCTGGGGCTCTAGGCATTGTACAAAAATTCTAAAAACATAAAAACATAGAACCACTTCCATTAGTGTACAATAATTAAAGGCAAGTGGTGAAAAGCTTTGCAGTTCCCTCCCGTGTCTGTTCTGTGAGGGCTTCGTACGCACAAGGGTGGGTGGGGTGAGGAATAAATTCCACAGGAAGAGGGACCGTCGCTGTCCTCAACCAAACGCCTGGCGGAACATCTCTGCCTTACAGACCCTGATGTTATTTGGCAAAGCGTTCCACTAGGTCGGAGCTAGGGCCAAAAAGGCCCTGGTTGAGGAGAGCTGGGTATCTCTAGGACCTTACCCTTCATAAAATTCCAGGAGGATTGGAGAGATGGTCCACCTCCTTTCCTCTAGCTGACCTTGAGTCTGGAACCTCGGAGACAGAGACTGCCAGAGTCCACCGAGGGACTATGCTGGTTTAGTGCGCCGTATTTCCTAGCTTTGCATTTTTATTGTATTCTTCACTGTATGTGTCTCTCTCTCTGTGTATATCTATATATATATCTATAGATATATTCATATCTACATATCTATTGATATAAATATATAGATATATGCATATATACAGTGAAGAATGCAAATATACATATATATATATATATAGGGCTTTTTTTGTAGAAAAAACTCATTAGCATAATAGGCCACACCCAACAGCAGAAACTCATTAGCATATTAGGCCACACCCCTGACAGCACAGCTCCCTCCCAGGATCGGTTTCCCCAGGTGCCCTGCAGCTTGCAGGGTGCATGGGGAACCCGAGGGAAGGAAGGCAGTTTCTGGATTGGCTTCCCCAGGCGCCCCGCAGCTGTGGGGCACCTGGGAAACCTGAGGAGGGGGAAAGCAGTTAAAACGGCCTTCCCTTCCTGGATCATCTTGGCTTTCCCAGGTGCCCCGCGGCTTGCGAGGCACCTGGGGAACCCAAGGAGGGGGAGGCTGTAGGCATGGCCAACTCAGAAGCCAGCCGGAACTCCATTCCTGTGCGTTCCTGCCCCAAAATAGCGCTCTCTCTCTCTCTCTCTCTCTCTCTATATATATATATATATAATGCACACATACATACACAGTATATATACAATAATATATATAAGTATATATGTATATGTGTCTGTCTTATCTGTCTGCCTGCCTGCGTATCCAGCTCTGTATTGTCTCTAATTTATGTTTTCTCTGTTCACCTACATGAGCTTTCATTAACTGAATGGGAAACACATGGGATCACTTGCTTTCTTGCATGGCTCCCATTCAGTTCAATGGATCTCACACAGGAGCAGCTTCCCCTGGGTTGTGTTCCTTTCCAGCTATGGAGGCTGACTGGGGCTTTTAACAAAGGTCTCCTTTTGTTTTAACGATAATAAAGTGTGGTCAAGTCACAATGGACTTATGTCAACCCCCATGGGATTTCCAAGGCCAGAGATGAGCAGAGGTGGTTTGCCAGTGCCTGCCTCTGCATAGCAACCCTGGACTTCCGTGGTGGTCTCCCATCCAAGGACTAACCAGGGCTGACCCTGCTGAGCTAACGAAATCGAGGTGGCCTCGGCCATCTGGGTTTTCAAAGCAAGTGATGAACAGAGGTGGTTTGCCATCGTCTGCCTCTGTGCAGGGGCGTTGAGTTTTGAAGTCCCCGCCTGCCGGGACCATGTCCCCGCTGCCCCCCCCCAGGCCTGGCCACTCCACTTCTGCCCCGCCCGCTGCAGGAGCCCCCCAGGAGAGAGCCGGCAGCAAACCCACCACTTCCTTGCCACACGCAGCCTCGTCCGCACACCACGGCCCACCGGCAGCCCGGAGCAGAACCAGGAGGAGGAGGAAGCGTGGTGCCGCCACAACTAGGAGCCGCCGCACTTTATCACCGGCCTGCTGGGAGTGGGCAGGGCAGGGCCGGGGGTGGGGGGAGAGGTGGCGGTAGCCAGCCGGCCGACCGGCTCGCCAGCTGGCCTAGGAAGGGCCAGCCTAGGAAGCGCCTGGTGGGTGCTCTATTTTGCCGGGGGTGGCTGAGCCCCCCTGGGAAATTTCGGGAGGGGGGCCTTGAGCCCCCCCGTAGTTGACGCCTATGCCTCTGTGTAGCAACCCTGGACTTCCTTGGTGGTCTCCCATCTAACCAGGGCCGATGATCTTGCTTAGATTCCAAGCTCTGACAAGCTCACATGAGCTGGCCTCTTTACATTTACATGCTTTTGTTCAACATTTAGGAAAATTGCCCAGTAGAAATTAAAAGGTGAGAGGACCCAAGACACTTCAGGCTAAAAAATACGGTCTTATGCAACATGCTTGCTTCTCATGTAGGCAGAATCATGTTTTCAAACCAACTTCTTGCCTCCGGTTTTGAAGGGGAGGTTCTGTCAGCATCTCCCAAAAGCATCCAAGACCTTACAACTGTCTAGACAGCTTGGTTTGTTCAGAAGCCACATTGCCATTTGATTTCAATTACGTTCCAGTTCCTTTTAAGTGCAGGATCAAAAGGGAAGGCTGATGTTTAGAACCCCGTCCTTGCTACGCACACTTCAAAACACAAAGGGGGAAAGTGGCAGGATACCGGCGAATAGTACAGTGGCACGGTTCTTTCCTCTGTTCCGGGAAGATCTGAGCCAACAATTCAAAGCTCCTCTGAACTCTCCATCTTTCAAACCTCTTTCAAAAAGATGGCGGAGTTCTTCTAACCTACTCTCTGAAATACGATGTAGGTAAAGAAAATGGCAGAAAAAGATAACCCAACGCTGAATTTCTGTAAATTTAGCATCGGGGAGGGGGGCATGGGGCCGCATACTCCCTCCGTATGCCCCCAGATGAGCGTTACGCTCGGGGAAGAAGAACCTGGTGGTGGTCCCCAGTCCAAGAGAGATCCAAGCGTCTTCAACCAGGGCCAGGGCTTCTTCAGCCCTAGCTCCAGCCAGGTGGAATGCTCTGCCGGAGGACATCTGTGCCCTGCAGAATCTATTACCTTTCCGCAGGGTTTGCAAGGAAGAGATGTTCTGCCAGGCATTCGGTTGAGGACAGCGATGGGACAGTCTGAGGTCTGGCACTCTCATACCCCCCACCCCCCTGTATCCCCCCCAGGGGGCCTGCAAACATTTAATCTTTGAACTATTTTCTGCCATCCTGAGCTGATTATCTTACGTATTAAGGTAAAGGTTTCCCTTGCTCGAAAGCCAGTCGAATTCGACTCTAGGGGGCAGTGCTCATCTCTGTTTCCAAGCCAAAGAGCCAGCGCTGTCTGGGGACTTCTCTGTGGTCATGTGGCCGGTGTGACTAGACGCCAAGGCACACGGAACCCTGTCTCCTTCCCACCAAAGCAGTACCTATTTGTCTACTCGCGATTCCTTCTTTCGAACTGCTAGGTTGGCAGGAGCTGGGGCCAGAGACGGGAGCTCACTCTGTCACGCGGCACTCGGGTCTCCAACTGCTGAGCTACTGACCTTCTGGTCCGCAGCTCAGTGTCTTAACCTCTGAGCCACTGCAGCCCCCTATCTTATGTATTAATTGTTATTAATTGTAGGTTTTTAACTTTTTAAATTTTGGTAGTCTTGTATTCTGTACTGTGGTGTTGTATTGAATTTAATTGTACGCTGCCCTGAGCCCTGCTTGCAGGGAAGAGTAGCCTAAAAATGGAAACAACAACTACTACTACTGCTGCTGCTGCTGCTGCTGCTACAACAACTACAACAACTACTACAACTACAACTACTGCTGCTGCTACAACTACAACTACTACTACAACTACAACTACTGTTGCTGCTGCTACAACGACTACAACTACTACTACAACCAGGGGTCCGTTGGGGCTGGAGCGAGGCGGAGCAAGGCTCCGCCAGCTCAGGAGTGGCCACTAGGGCAGCCACGGGCCAAATCAGATTCTCTAATCTGATTCAGCCTGCTGCCGAATTGCCGCCGAAATTTGGCAGCAACTTTAAAAGCCACTGGAGGGGAGGGGGTTTGAGGGAGAGGCTCCAAACTTGCAGGGTAGCTGCTGGGGCCTCTCCTCGAAATGCCCACCAAGTTTCTAGAAGATTGGACCAGGGGGTCCAATTCTACAGGCCCTCAAACAGGTTGCCCCCATTCCCTCCATTGTTCTGTATGGGAGAAAAAAAGTTAACAATTTTCCCCACCATAGAGAACAATGGAGAGGATGGGACAACCTGTTTGGGGGCCCATAGAATTGGACCCCCTGGTCCAATCTTCTTGAATCTTGGTGGGTATTTCGAGGAGAGGCCCCAGCAGCTACCCTGCAAGTTTGGGGCCTCTCCCTCAAACCCCCTCTCCTCCAGCCCCTCATATACCCTATGATTTTTTGCCATTGATTTCAATGGCCCATAGGGTATAATGGGGCTGAAACTGACATTCCCTTTCTGACACACTTCCGGTGATGTCAGGGAACGTGGCATATGCTAATGAGTTATGCTAATGAGCTCCTGCACCTCTTTTCCTATGAAAGGACCCCTCACTACAACTACTACTACAACAACTATAACTACTGCTGCTGCTGCTACAACTACAACTACAAATACTACTACAACTACAACTACAACTACTACTACTACTACTACTACTACTAGCAGCAGCAGCAGCAGCAGCCGCCGGGAAAGGGCAGACACAGTGCAGTCCTGTGCAGAGTTACTCCAGTTTAAGCCCAATGAAATGAATGGGCTTAGACTGGAGTCAGCTGGGAATTCAAAAAAATCTGCTTAAACTATCATTAGAACAATACAGTGATATATCAATATTTTAGGGCATTTTTTAAAAAAAGGTGGATGTGTTCTGATGCCACTGATAATGGCACCGATGCTAACAGCATCCTCCCTTGAAAATACTCATAATTTAAACCACGTGTGGAAGAAAATAAACTAACTCCCCAACTGTAACAACGCACGGGAGGGTGGCTGTGCAGAAGTATCCTGCCCAAACTGATTCCAGCGCTCGCGGATCGACTCCCAGGGAAATCAGGAATAACACCAGCATTTGGAAAAGGTCTTAATGTTTTTTGTTAAGAGCCACTCCCACTTTTTAAAGAACCGTGGCTGCTCCCAGACACAAAACGATAGCTCAGTGGGTGGAGACAGCCATAAAATGGTGGCTGGTATAAAAATTATTGTGTTTCAGAACAGGTCGGCAGAGCTGCTGGGAGGAAATATTTCTTTGGCTGTATTCCCAAAGCGCACACCCACGCTTGTAACTTGCCCCACACGGGAACACTGTACGTCTGTTTTTCCCCTGAAAGAGGCAAATACTAGCTTTGATGCAGGCGGAAAGAATCAAAAGTATGCTCCTTTCCTGTCTAGGGTGTGGAGGCTGTTGTTTCCCCATCCCAAGAAAAGGGGCCTTCATGTGAGAGCATGTCTGCTTCTTTGTACCAACGAGAAAGAACAGAAAAACTCTAAAGCGAAAGATGAGAAGGTGATTACAGAAGCACTTTGGGAGAAAAAAGAGTCACTCGTAATTTTTTGGAGAGTCGCTGCTCACTCCTGAGTGACCTTCCGCTCTCCCCTGACTTGGGGATTTTGAATTCTTTTCGGTAACTGTTCAGGAAGTCCATATTCTTCCCACCTATTCCTTTGTGATTTTTTTCTAATTTGAGCAGCAATTTTTGCAGCTGTTTAGACTTCTATTTTATGACTGTTGGGTTGCCATTTTTTTTAAACTGTGCTTTTCCGACATTCATGTGGGAGTAAGGTCACCTGGTTTTCAGAGTAAAGTCCGTTTAACAAATGAGGGCTGATTTGCCCCTTTGTCTGGTATCGCTCTTAGGCAATTACTCTTATTGCGCAAACCTCTGAGTCATCTCGGCTGCTGCCTTTCTCTGAAAAGACCAATTCCTGTTTCAAAGAGTGAGATGGGCGCACACTCTCAGGCCCGGCTTTTGGAGGAGGAACAAACAGTGTGGAACATCTGGTTTAATGATGAGGTCTTAAAGAAATTTTTAAATGATTACTTTATTTACAAATGTTTGTGTACATGTTGCTGTTAACTGTGAGCTGCCCTGATCCCGTTTGTGGGGAGGGTGGGATAGAAATCTAATCTAATCTAATCATAATCTATATGCTAATGGCCAAGTTGCTCCCTCCGTGCCGCTATCTAAATCCACACGGAGGGGGCACTTGGGGGGGGGGGCAGGGAGATTTTTCTGCACACTTGGGGGACTCCCCTGGTGTGCAGAAAAGTCCTAAAAATTAAAAAAAAAAACCTTTTGGGAGGATATTTAAATCCCCCCAAAAGTAAAAGCATTCCCTGCGCATGTGCAGAGAACGCTTTGGCCGTGGGGGGGAAGCCCAGCAGGCCCACCGGCTGTGAGCCGCTCAGGCCTTGCCGCCACGGGGAGAAGGGGTAGGAGACAGTTCCTCTGGAGGGTCAACAATAGGGCATAGAGGCCAAGACCTTCCCCTGATGTTGCCTCCTGGCACTGGGATTCAGAGGCTGACTGTCTCTGAACGTGGAGGTTCCCCTCAGTCACCATGGCTAGTAGCCGTTGATAGACTTCCATGAAACTAACTAACTCCCTTTTCAAGCTGTCTTTGCCTGTGGCCATCCCTGCATGTTCTGCAGATTCCACATTTTAATCACACTCCGTGTAAAGCAGCATTTCCTTTGTCCATCCTGAGCCTCCTGCCCGTCAGCTTCATAGGATACCATCGAATTCTAATATTTTGGGAGAGGGAGAAAAGTTCTATTTGTCTACTCTCTACACCCAATGCATAATTTCATAAACTAGGGTTGCCATTCCCACAGCGGCACTGGGGAATCCCTGATTTTCGGGGATTCAGCCGGCTGCCAGCCAGCTAGCCAGCAGGGGGAGCCCTGCCTCCCAAAAGGGACATCACTGTGCCCTGTCCCCAACACAGTGATGTCACCCAAAAGTGATGTAATTGCACCAGGGAGGCCATGCAGGGACACTCTGGTGTTTGGGCAAACTCTATGGTGTTGAGGCTGAAAAAAAACATAGAGTTTGCCCAAACACCAGAATGTCCCCCTCATGATGTCCCTGCCCACCCACGGGATTCCCCCCAAAGTCCCCCGCTCCAGGCAAGGTAAGACCTGGCAACCATATTATAATCCTTCATCATGTCCCCCTTCAGCCATCTCTTTCCTAAACTGCAAACCGACCCGCAAACCATGGTTTGACTGAGTTCTGCAAACACAAACCGGATAAACACCAGACAAAATAAACATGGCTCCTTTGCCCTACAACCGATGTTGCTTCTGGGCATTGCTTTGGTTATAAATGCGGGGATATGGTAGGACACTGATTCACTAATAAAGCGCACATTTTTAAACAGCTGGGGGTGAGGACAGATTTCCGAGAAGCTGCCTGATCCCAAAACGGCTGAGGAGAACAACGACGACCGAGTACATTTTTCCCCGACAGCCAGCCTAAAATTATCGCAAAGCCCCAGACACCGACGAAATCATCACACAACAAACAGGGCCAGGTTGCGCCACTAAAAAATTGATGGAACTGCGCAGTTATGTGCAAGAGCTCTAAACAACTCTTAGCAGGAAATGGGGACACAACAAGGACACCAATATATACGATTTCGTCGGCTATCATCGTACGCACTCTCCATAAGGTTCCAGCAGAGCCAGTTATTAACTGCCTTGCTGCAGGTTGCAAAGCCAGTCAAGGACAGTAGCTACGAGGCTGGACATGATCCAGGCGCCAAGCCCAAGCTCTCCCATGGGATTTCAGCGATAAGGTATATACTTTTCCAGCAGCTGGTGTCAATCTTCCTTATTTATCCTGCCTCCTTGTCCCGGAGTCATCCCAAATGGGAGCCCAACCTTGAAAACTGGTTCAGAGAGATTGAATTTCGTGCAATGGAGCGGAAACCAAATGGTGACCCGTGTAGGGATCCCAGCTGCCAGGTGATCCACTGGAATTGCAGGTCATCTCCAGACTACAGGTCCCCTGCAGAAAATGGATGCTCTGGAGGGTGGACTCTGTGGCACTGTACCCCACTGAGGTCCCTGTCCTCTCCAGGCTCCACCCAGAAATCGCCATGATTTTCCCACCCTGGATCTGGCAACCTCTCCATCCCTGGCCTTTTGCTGGGGGGAAAGTGGCAGCCCTAGACAGAGATGTAGACTTTCCAGTTTCCCAGGGGGAGGTGCTGGGGCTGGGCCAGAGGCATTGGTATGCTAGGTCCTTAAAAGAACTAGGGCCCAGTGACATCATAGGGAGGAGCCAGTGACATCGCAGGCCATTGCCACTATCTGTGGAGGCAGAGCCATGTGGGATTTAGAGAGGGACTCCCCGGAAATTATGGGGGGGCTGGGAATCCCTGGGAACCCCCCCCCAAGCAATGCCCCTGGGCTGGGCTAAACTCAGGAAAAGATGGGAGTTGGCCAGCGGTTATAGTGGTATCTCAGAAGTCTCCTGCTGTGACCTGTTTTTGAAATTCACTTTTAGAATAGTCACCTTAAGGCCTTGCCAGACACTGGTTGACCAGAGGAGGCTCAGTCCCCCTGAAAAAATTTGGGGGAGGCCAAGCCCCCAAGCCCGCCCCCCCCCCCCCCAAGTTTACACCTATGGCCCTAGATCCAAATCAGGTTACAAAACCAGTTGAAGAAAACACTACACTGTCAAAACCAAATTGGCACACTGATAACAAACTATTTTCATGGGCTAGCCACTGGGTGTGCATGCTGCCCGTTTTGAAAAAGCTACACTGGCTGCCAGCCTGTTTCCAAGTTGAACTCAAAGTGATGGCTATGACCTTCAAAGCCCTTCATGACCTGGGACCCAGATATCTGAGTGGCCATCTCTTCCCATATGTCCCCGTGAGCCAATTATGGTAGTCAGGCAGCCGTCTGTTGGCTATCCTACCACTTGGAGTGAGATCTAGCCCTCATGTTGGCTGCACAGTTCATGGAACTCCCTGAATGAATGTCCGAAGACTTTTCCACGGTCATGTGGCCAGCATGACTAAACACCGAGGCGCATGGAACACTGTTACCCTCCCACCGAAGTGATACCTATTTATCTACTTGCAATGTCTTGCTTTCGAACTGCTAGGTTGGTAGGAGCTGGGGCCAGAGACGGGAGCTCACTCCCTCACGCGGTACTCAGGTCTCGAACTGCCGAGCTACCAGCCTTCCGGTCTGCAGCTCAGCGTCTTAACCTCTGAGCTACCGCGGCCCCTTCTGAAGCATTAGTACATAGCTAAATCTGATTGGCTACATAGCATAGGATCATCCACTTTTACTGTGTAATCCCTGATTGGCTAAGATGACTTTAGAAACGAGAAAGAAGTCCGGGGGGGGGGGGGGGGATGGTGCAACAGCAAATTAGAAAAACAGACATCAGTGAATAGGATTTTCCCCCCTACAAATGATATTCTCGTTTATGAACAGGTTTCCCCTTGCACTGAAAACGCATGTATCTGCAAAACCCATTATCAAAAGTAATAGCGGGATAAGGGTAATACACCAGTCTACAACACTCCTTTCTCATTCCATGTTCTGCTCCTTTGAAAAACTATTTTTCAGCTCCCAGGTCTATACGAGGACTGGGGAAGTCAAGCTTGAGTTCCCCAGCTGGCCTTTGAAAGGATCCTCAATTCTCTTGTTGGAGAATTCATGATCCAACTCACAAGGTAATTGGCAGGACAAATGAGCCAGTTAGAGCAAAGAGAGATAGGGGCTAGATCCTAATGGGTATATTTCAGAGAAAGGCAGTTCATAGACATCCTCTCCGGGGTAAGGTTTAGGAGGAAGAAAAGTTAAACAGAACTTCAGAGACCCTTAAAATCTAGTTTCCTCTCTCTTTCAGCCTTCTGCTTGAACGACTCGATGTAGGGCAGGTTCAGGGAGGGGGAACGATTCTTCTTACGCTCTGCTCTGCTCTTTGCCATCTCATGTATTCTAGCTATCAACTGAAAGGCTTTTGGTATATTCATCTAGCATACATCCAAATTGGGGTTTGGATGTGAACCTGCACAATTAATCACCGTGTATTACTCTCCAATCACCTGCCAAAACACAGGTGGGGGGGAACCCTTATGTAGACTCGCTTCCCATTAAACTAGCTTCGAGCGAGATCTATCCCTCACACTGGCTGCACAGTTCATGGAACCCCCTGAATGATTCATCCATGCCGAACCAAGAGGAACGAAAGGTAGTTTCCAGTCATTAGAATTGCTCGCCTCAGACTCGAGGTGGACTACGATTCCCACAAGCCACCTGGTGCGTGGGACACATGCCTACCATGCCAGACAGAATGGAGGGGGTTAAAACCTTCTCTTCGTTATTCCAGTCCGAATGGTGCTGAACTACACAAAAGGCGAGCAGACCGCTGTTCCTGCTGGCTCTCCCTGGGAATCTCAGTGCCAAATGAAATCGAGCCAGCAGGCACCGCTGTTCCAGCCAGAAGACAGCCCCGAGGGCCAGGAATAAAGCATTCATCACAGTGGCATCTTCAATAAGCCTTCAACGGCCTGGGACCAACATATCTAAGGGACCGCCTCTTCCCATATGTGACTCAAAGAGCGTTACACTCTGAAGATCAACACTTCCTGGTGGTCCCTGGCCCGAAGGACACCCGTCTTGCCTCAACCAGGGCCAGGGCTTTCTCTGTCCTGGCCCCAGATGGTGGAACATGGTGGAACTCCTGAGACTAGGGCCCTGTGGGATCTTCTTCAGTTCCCCAGGGCCTGCAAGACGGAGCTCTTCCGCCAGGCCTTTGGCTGAGACAACAGCCTCCCTACGATTGCTGTCACCCGTCTATTTACTGACCACCAGGGCTCATTTCAAAGCAGGAGCTCCTTTGCACATTAGGCCACCCCCCCCCCAATGTAGCCAATCCTCCAAGAGCTTACAGAGCTCTTCTTACAGGGGCTACTGTAAGCTCTTGGAGGATTGGCTACATCAGGGGGGGCGTGGCCTAATATGCAGAGGAGCTCCTGCTACGAAATGAGCCCTGCTGACCACCGACAACTGGCCTTTAACTCGCTGCACCATTGGGCCAGAACATTATAGCCAACTGACGCTATTCAAGCTGTACCCATTGTTTTAATTGTTACAATGTTTTATTGTGTTTTGAATTTAAATTGTATTTATTATAATGATGCTACTCGCCCTGAGCTCGCTGTCGGGATGCGTGGGATATAAATGCAAATAATAAATAAAGAAATATAAATAATAAGAGAGAAGAAAAGCTAGTTCCCTTTCACAGTTCTGAAGAGACTAGGGTTGCCAGTCCCCAGGTCCCAGCAGGGGTTCCCCTGGTTTTAGGGACTTTTGCCCACCACTGGCCAATTGGCCGACAGGGAAACCCCCCCCCCCCCAAAAAGTGACATCACTGCATGAAGTCCCCAAAGCAATGATGTCACTCGGAAGTTGCGTCATCACATCAGGGATGTTGCGTGATGACACTCTGGTTTGAGGGCAAAACTCTACGGTTTGAAGCCAGTTTTACCATAGAGTTTTGCCCAAAAACCAGAGTGTTGCCCCCTGACGTCACCAACATGTTGACACCACTTCTGGGTGATACCAGCGCATCAGGGACATTCCCACCCTCTCCCGGAGAGCCTCCCGGGTCCCACCACCACCTGGCAACCCTGTGAACTTTCCCCCTTGACTTTTGGCACCTCTTCCTCTTCTGAGGTCAACAGCTGCTCTGCCCTGCCATTAGCTCAGCTGCTCTGATGTCACAGAAGGGCTGGATGTATGGTGTTAGAGATGAGTGAGACCACTAGGACCAAGTGGTTTTGGTGGAGCACAAAGATGGGTGGATTCCAATACTCTAAAATGACAGATTCTGCAGTCAAGCCCAGGCAGAAACAGAGGATTATTATTGTTGCTGTTGCTGTTGTTGTTGTCATCGTCATATGGCATTGTGTGTAAAATGGCCAGGAGATCCTAAGATTGTCTGGCAGCCAGAGGGTCTAGCTCTTTTAGCATTATGCACCAGTAGGTGGTGAGCTAGACTTTTGTTTTTTAAGGCAAGAGACGTTTCAGAGGTGGTTTGCCCTTGTCTGCCTCTGCGTCATGACCCTGGTATGCCTTGGAAGTCGCCCTTCCAAATACTAGCCAGACCCTGCTTAGCTTCCGAGGTCTGATGAGATCGGGCCAGCCTGGGCTAGCCTGGTCAGGATAGAAACAGAGAAGAATATGTGCTAGGGATGCCATGGCAATCTCACCCCCCCCCCCGGATGTCTCTGAGCTTGCACAGAGGCTGGGGAAAATAAAGCAAAGCACAGCCCAGGAACATTCCAAGACTGCCCCATTTACACTGTATCCCATACATGGAATGGATCTGGAATCCACCACACGCGAGCTGCTCTGGAGATGTTTCTGGCCATAGATTTATGATACATATCCCCACTGGGACAACAACCCATGGCTTTCCCTGGCTGGTAATCACTGTGCATCAGCCTACCCATGCGCAGTGTGCTACCTGAGGCACCAGGAATTCATGTGACTGCCTCCCACAAGCCTTGTGTACACTTTCCCCCATATCAAGAGGGTCGTCAAATCCCATAGCATTGCTCTGTTTGGCAGATGGACAGGACAGAGTACCGGCTAGGGAAACAGCCATGTCTCAAAGCTAACAAATCCACAGCTACTGATGTGAAACCAAACTTCTCCCCATCCCCTGCTCTCAAAAAGCAGAACACGCTGAGACCTTTCAAAGGCTCAAGTGCCATCTTGTCGGACTTAGAGATGTCTTCGCTTCCACCAGCTGAGAAAGGATGGACAGGGTGTTCGTGTCCCCAGGGATGGAACTGGAGGGATTTGCTGCTACAGAGTCTTCCCTCATGGGGCACAACGTCTCACGCTGTGCCAAACACAAGCCTGTGGATCCCCCGAGGAGCGTCACTGGGCAGCTGAGCAAAGCTGAAGGGGTGCATACGATCCAAAGCCAAATTTGGGGGTGGGGAGGGGAGCATAACGTAATAAGACTAGTCTCACCTTCATGGGGGGAAAATAGGACTGCCAATATTCATGGCATAGTCCATGCAAACAATCGATTAGAGCTCTTGTTGCAAGATAAAAGCATGCTTCTGAAACGCACTAGTTTGTTGCTTCGAAAGCTGCCTTGGTTTTTAGAAGAAACGTGGCGCATGGGGGCAAAAGCCTCTGCCTAGCCACAGCTTCTGGAGTGATCGTATGATGTACACAAGCAAAAAAGAGAGGACTTCCCTAGGGATGTGCGTGCGGTTCAGACCAACCAACCCCCCCCCACCGAATAATGTCTATTTGGCATTATTCGGCCTGCCGAAAGTGGAATCAGATTAGAGAATCTGATTCGGCTGACCGAACAGGGATTCCTTGAATGGATGCCGTGTATTTGGCATTCATACAGAGAATCCCTTTGCTGGGGGAGGGGGAGGCAGGGGGAGGCATTTGAATGCCTCCCCGCACCCTCCCGGGCCTTTCCTGGCTCACCTGCCTTGGCAGGCGAGCTAAGAAAGGTAGGGGGGGAGTTCTGCCGAGCTTCTCAGCAGGCAAGCCAGAGAAGCCATGGGAAGGCATTTAAATGCCTCTCCACACGTTCCTGGGTCCTTCCTGGCTTGCCTGCCTTGGCGGGTGAGCTAGGAAAGGTGCGTGGGGGGGCTCTGCTGGGCTTCTCCAGCATGCCCATTGAAGTGGGCAAGCTGGAGAAGACACTGGGAGGCATTTAAATGGCTCCCTGCAAGCCAAATGTGATTCGGCTGGCCGAATGCCACCGCTGATCAGCTTGCATTGCTGAAAGTAGCATTCGGGGGTCATTCAGCCGGCCGGATCACATTTAGCTCAATTCGGCCAAATCCGAATCGGGCTGAATTTTATTTATTTTTTTGCACATTCCTACCTCCCAGAAAAACCTACAGATTAAGGAAAAGCTGTAGAATGGGACGCTAAAAGACCAGTTTTAGTGAAATGCTCAGACAATTAATACTGGCCTCTAAAGTCTGTCATACACTGCTAATATCACGGTGTGTGGGTAAGCGTGTTCGAATCTCCGCCCTGCCATGAAGCCTGGTGGGTGGTAGGGATGCCACCCCATGTCTGGCAATGTCTGGAGCATTGGTGGGGGAAGGCAGGAACTTCTTGAAAGACACTTCCACTTTTGAAACGTTAAGCGATGTCATGACGCTTTAGGAATTTCAAAAACCTCTATGCTTCTACCATAGATTGTTTTTGAAATTTCTGGAGTGTCGCGGTGTCACTTCCTGTTTTGAAACACTTCCTGTTATGGTGTGGTGACTTCCTGGTGCCGTTCCCCTCATTTTCCTCCCACCATTCCATTGACCAAGGGTGCAGGACAGGGAGCATCAATAGGAGGTCCCCCACCATTATCATGGAAGTGGCAACCCTGGAGGGTAGCCATTCACTCTCTCTCAACCTATCCTAGCATCCGTCACAGGATTGTTATGAGGAGAGAATGGAGGAGGAGAGAACCATGTAGACCACTCTGGAGAAAGGTGGGATGAAATTAGGTCTGCCAGGTCCCTCCTGGCAACTGGTGGGGGATTAACAAGGAGAAAGAGAAGGGCCCAGGCTGCATCGCCAATGTCACACAGGAAGTGACATCATCACACCAGCAACTTCCACATTGTGATGTCCAGGCAACACTCTGGTATTTAGGCAAATACTAGTGCATCGCTTGGAAATTGCTGACATGATGATGTCACTTCTTGTGTGATGCCAGCAATGTGGCCTAGGCCTTCTTCTTTCTCCTGGTAAGTTCCCCTGCCAGCCAGCTGATCAGCACCTGGGAGGGGGACCTCTGCCCTCCACTGGAGGGTCTGGCAACCCTAGATGAAAATCTACCAGAGCAGTTGACTAGCAGGGCTACCGGCCTCCATGTCTACTGTGGCCTTTTGAATGACACGGCTAATCTATACTGGCAGAGACGCAGTAGGCCTGTAGGCCCTTTCCACTTGTCTTGACAACACTTGGCACCTGCAGGGCCCTAAAGCCAATCTGTAATCACTTTAGAAATGATATATTAATTATGAACTGAACCATAGTAGAAGTAACAGTTAGCTCATGGCTACCACAGAGACTTGCGGTTAGACAGTAGCTGCGAGTTCCGTGGAGGAACTCACATCCGCCGTGTCAGAGGGGCCTGATGTGGATACTCCTCTGACCCAAAACAGTTGGGGGGCACTGTCTAAGAGAATATTATTGTCCATCTGACTTTTTCAGATATTGCTAGTTGAATGGTATAAATCCCAGATTATAGTTCAGGGGTAAGCAGCAAGTCAAAGGTCCCATGTTCAATCCCAGAGTTCATCATAGAAAAATGGAAGATCCAGGAGGAAAGAAAGTCCTCTACCTGAGATGTGGGACACTGGCTGCCAGGCAGAGGGAACAGAAATAGGTTAGATGGGCCATTCTTCTGACTTGGTAGAGGGAAACTTCATACGTATTTCCTGCTTCACATAGGATGCGTTCAGACAGCTCTTTTGAGCTGCGCCAGTAGGGCTGCAAAGTCAGCCCGGGCGGCGGGGGATCCCCCACTAAAGGGGTTCTCGATCCGCCGGCCAGCATTTGGCCGGCGGGGGAACCCCACCCCCGAAGTCGTCCAGCAAGGACGACGTAATGATGTCACCGGAAGTGACGTCAGCACGTTGGGGGCGCTGCCAAGGCGACGCTCTAACAATTGCCCCAAAACTCTGTTACCATAGAGTTTTGGGGTGATTGCCAGAGCGTCGTCCTGGCAAAGCCCCCAATGTGCTGACGTCACTTCCGGTGATGTCGCTGGGCGCGCACGCTTCGCGCGCGCACCAGGAGGAACTCCCGGCCAGACAAGGACTCCCCCCCGCCGGTGAGTTCTGAAGACTTGGCAACCCTATGCAGCAGGCACGAGTGCCTGGTGGATTTAAAATGCACATCCAGACCACAACATCTGGGAATTGTGCCTCTTTTGTGAGTAGCCCGTCAATCCTCATCCGTACTTAAAAGATAGCAGTTAAAATCCAGTCTAAAGCTGGCCAACGGGCCAATGCCGAACTTTCCACCGTCAGGTCGTACCTCCAGCGTGCAATCTGCCCATAGGGATGGTCTCCAGACCATCCCGAATGGCCACCATTTTAAAAAACTCTTAGCGATGCGCGCATAACCTCTTAAACAAATGACCTCCCCAGAACTCTGCTCAAGTAATCCAAACAATGTTATGTTTCTGACGGTCCCCTGAACTTTCTCAACGTTATTAAGTGAAATGGTACCTAGAGGAAGGTACCGCTGGCCATGCTTTTACCATTTTTAGTATGTTCATGCGCGGAGAAACAAGTATATGGTGAGGTGCCCATGCGCATGCGCAGACAGGATTTTAAAAAAAAGCCGACCACACGGCTCCTCATGGTGGATGCCATCTAGACAATCCACTGCGGAAGTCACATGCGGTGAAGCGCTTCACAGGCGGGCTGTCTGGTCGTGCAACGCTGGATCAAAAAGATCTAGCTCAAATTACAACCGGGCCCATGGCGGGATTAGCAGCCCGTCTGAACACACTCATAGTGGGTGAATATAATAAAAGGTTTCCCCTTTTTTAAAGGATGAGGGATTGTGGTTTAAATGTTATCATCACCTCAAAAGCACCCTAGTTACAAGACTGCTTCCCTTTAGCTTTGTCTCCTCGCCACCACTTGGTATGGGAACAGGCCTCTCTCTGCATATATCACATCAGACCAAATAAACACATCCTTTGTGTAACCCATGTCATTTTCCCGATGAGATGTCATATAATTTGTATTGAAAGACTTAGAATGTAGGGAAATGGCTCCAGTCACTTTGGATCCAGGAACAGGGCTGCCAGCTCACAGCAGCGGGGGGGGGGGGGGGATTAAAAATGGCTGCCAGGCCAACAGTGTGATGTCACTTCCAGGGAAAACCCGGAAGTAGCATCAGTCCTCTCTAGGAATCACCAAAAACTCCATGCTGTCACCACAGGGTTTCAACTGGAAGTGACATCACACAGTTGCCCACAGCCACCCTCCCTGACACCTCCCCCCCAGTCTCCTGCTGGCCCAGCTTGGCATCCCTAGGGAGCAAAGGGACCCAGAGCATGAAGAGTTAGTAAAGTAGTTCCTGTATTACCAATTGCAAGAGCCCCACCTTCTCAGTCAGTCTGGGGAAAGAGAGTGCTTGGAGCTCTACTGAAGGAACTGCTAATATCTTTGCAGTCACATGATGGGCCCACCCAGGGAGAAACTGTAAATTAGTATTTCCCTCTGGGGAGACATTAGAAAGGAAGGGTTTTCAGGTCTTAATTGTTTAGTGGTTAAGATATTGTTTAAATTCTTTCCCCTGAGTCAGCCTGGCCTACGGCAGGAGAGAAAGAGAGAGGGCCTAGAGCCTGACTGAGGGAACTGTTAGTTTCTTTGCAGGCCCAGAGCAGAGAAATAAAGGAGCCGCTGAGGGGCATACCAGGGAAGAAGTCCTGCACTTCTTGGACTTTGTCTTTTCTTTGTGTTACTGGGCACCAGTGTCCCCTCTCAGCTGAGTTAGTGCAAGCTAGCTCACAGGTTTTTTTAGTCTCCGACTCACACATTTTAATCTTAGCTCAGGAAGGAGGGCTCCAGAGCAAACTGATTTATGCAGTAGCCAAATGGCTCACTCACAACTTTATTGCCAGGAGCTCAGAAAGTAGAATTTTTGCTCACAAGCAGGGGTCCTTTCGAGCAGGAGCTCGGGGGAGCGCAGCTCCGGGAGTTGGTACCAGCCCCCCTCCCCACGCCATGGGGAAATGCCTGCTTGTGTCATGGCTGCAGCAAAATGACCCCGTCCCCTGGAAAGGTCCTTGTTCCTCCGACCTTCTGAAGGCTTCAGCCACCACTGAAGCTATCCTCCCAGAATAGGGGTATTTCTGAGGCTTGGATTCGTAGCTGTCCCCTCTCTGCCAGCTCTTTCTTTCTTTCTTTCTTTCTTTCTTTCTTTCTTTCTTTCTTTCTTTCTTTCTTTCTTTCTTTCCTCCCTTCCCTTCCCTTTCTTTCTTTCTTTCTTTCTTTCTTTCTTTCTGACATACTTCTGGTGCTGTCAGGTGGTTTAGCATATGCAAATAATTTATGCTAATGAGTTATGCTAATGAGCTCCTGCACCTCTTTTTCTACAAAATGACCCCTGCTCACAAGAGTCCATAGCTTAGAGGGAACATGGCTGGGCGCCATTTCCTAGGATTCGTCTCTGCCAGAGCACTATTTCTGAAGGATATAATGCCACAGACTCTGTTAAATACTGGGTTCTGCAGTGAACAGCTCTAATTTATTTAGTGATTTCAGGGACACAACTAGAACAGAACTCCAGGGCCGCGGCCCTGTTTATATAGCATGCAAACACCTCACCCAAACACACCCCACTCCCAACGACAGGCTATTTACACAACACTATTTTTCTTTAGGTCCACTCCAGGATCCTGGTAAACTACTGTTCAGAATTACCACCTTCCCCTCCTCTTTCCCTCACGCATCTCTCTCTCTCTTCCCCTCCTGTAGGAACAGCGAAAAGGCATTTGGGGATGGGTTTTTCCCCCCTTACTCAGTCGGCGGGTGGGTGAGTAGGCAGCCCTGTAGCGGCTGCTGGGAAGCTCGGGCCGGGCAGACAGTGCTGTCGCCGGGAGAATCATTCGGGAAATGAGGGGGGTGATCAGGGCCTATGGAGTACTCGTCGCCGACACCACTTTCTCGGGGAAGGAGGGTTGTTGCACCAAGGGGCTTACTCTCGAGGAAGAGCGGCCAAAATCTCAGTTCCTCCTGCACTTCCCAGCCATCCAGGGTGGGCTCACCAGGGGCAGGGCAGATTTGGGAGTGGGCATTTCCCCCAGGGACCCCCCAGGAGCTATGGGCCTCGTGTCAGATCTTGTCATTCCCCAGTCCCGATATTTGCATCATTCCCCTCAAGAAACCTCATTTCTAGCTCAATCTGTCTGGATCTCCGTGTTCTTTCCCAGCCTGTAGCAGCAGCTCACGACTTTGTCACAAATCCCTTGTGACTGGTGTGTGGGTTGCTGTCTATGAAAATGAGTACAGAACCTCAAGTCAGCATCTTTCAGGTGGCAGAAGCAAGTGGCCTCCTTATGCTCAGGCTATTTCGGTACAGCTTCGGACGCGAGAGGTGGGCTGTAGAAAGAAAGCCAGCGTGGTGTGTTGGTTAAAGTGTCAGAGCGGGATCTTAGAGGCCCAGGTTCGAATCCCCGCCCCATCGTGGAAACTTGCTGGGTGACCCTGGACCAGTCACACACTTTCGGCTTAACCTGCCTCACAGGGCTACCGTGAAGGTAAAATGGAAACGAGGAAAACGACGTAAGCAGCTTTGGATCCGTACAGGGGAGAAAGGTGAGGTATAGATGAAGAAAATAAACAAATAATAATCACACATAAGACCAGCGACAGGTTATTATAGACACTTGTCGGTGGCCTTATTATACATGTATCTTATTATACGTGTGTCTCTTGACCACGTGTGGGAATGCAGTCACGGGTGAACATTTCTGCTACTGATAGAGTTGTGATGGTTCTAATGACAGCAACAAGGGCAAGGGCCTTCTCGGTAATGGCCCCTGTGCTGTGGAACCATCTGCCTAAAGAGCTGTGTGCCTTGTGGGACCTCCCTAGCTCCTGCAAGGCATGCAAGGTTCCTCTTTTTCGGGCAACCTGTGGGTGACTGTGATCAACTAGGCAGCTGGTATGTTCCAGCTGTGTCTTCACCATCCACATACCCTACCCTGCTTGATAGTGAATAGATTTTAATGGGAATAGATTTTTAACCATTTTATAGTTTAAAGGGTTTTTTTTAATGGTATCTTTTGTATTGTTTTTACTGGATCTATTTTTATATGCTGTCAGCCTCCCTGAGTCCTGTTCGGGGGAGAGGGAGCCAGATATAGATTTGATAAATAAAAGAAGAAAAAGAGAAGGAGGAGGAGATTGGATTTATACCCTGCACTTCACTCTCCAAAGGAGACTCAGAGCAGCTTACAATCTCTTTCCCTTCCCCTCCCCACAACAGACACCCTGGGAGGTAGGTGGGGCTGAGAGAGCTCTCGTGAGGACTGCCCTTGATAGAACAGTTCTGAAAGAACTTATGACTGACCCAATGTCACCCCAGCAGCTGCACGGGGGAGGAGTGGGGAATCAAACCCGGTTCTCCCAAATTAGAGTCCATACTCTTAAGAGAACAGTTCTGAAAGAACTTGTGACTGACCCAAGTTCACCCCAGCAGCTGCACAGGGGAGGAGCGGGGAATTAAATCCGGTTCTCCCGGATTAGAGTCCGCGCTCCTAAAACCACTACACCAAACTGGCTCTCTAAACAAATCCCGTATTTTTTGCTCCATAAGACTCACTTTTCCTCCCAAAAAAAGTGTGGGGGGGAAGTGTGTGCTTCTTAAACCCCCCTCACCTTCCCCAAGCCTTTCCCAAGCAGAGCTGGGTGCGTCTTATGCTCAGGTGCGTCTTATGGAGCGAAAAATACGGTAAATAACAACTGTGCTGTCAACTCAGCCACATTCCTCCCCCTCCGTTATGCAAGATGTTTGCAAATTCATTTCAATTTTGTTTTTTAAAAAAAGGCATGCCCAAGATACATTGGCCAGTGTTTCCACATCTGAAGGATAACCGCGTAACGTGATATCCGGGCAGTTAATTAGCAAAAGGCATTTGATCGGTTGATTGGTTCTCGCAAGAGCATGTTTGCTCGCTCATGTTGTCGTTATCTGGCGGTTATCCTCTCACACTGAACCAGCGGTAACCTGTAACTGAAAATTATGGAGCATCATGTTGCCACCTTGGCGTGATATCAGGTGCTTATGGATGGCCTCCAAGTGACCTATCATATGACCAGTGCAGGCTGCAGCCGCTTGAACGAAAAGCCGGAATCATTCAGGAAGGACTAAGCGGTAGGGTTGCCGTTTGCCCAGTGGGGGGCAGGGGATCCCCCAATTTTGCAGGCTCCTGCCCACCACCGGCTGACTGGCCAGTGAGAGGGAATCCCTCCCCAAACGGCAACATTGCACTCAACGTGCCTGCATCATCTGGAAGTGACATTGGCATGTCAGCGATGTCGGCGATGTCAGGAAGGGTAACACTCTGGGTTTGGGGCAAAACTCGATGGTTTGATGCTCATTTCACCATAGAGTCTTGCCCAAAATCCAGAGCAACACCCCCGACATCACCGCCATGCTGATGTCACTTCTGGGTGATGCAGGCACATCACATGTGACATCACTGTTTCGGGGGAATGGGGGTGATGTCACTTCCCACTCCTGAAACATCCCCCCCATCCCCCCACTGGTGGGTGAAAAGGACCTGGAAACTCTACTTAGGGGCTTAAACAACCCCATTGCCCCACCACAACACATGGGATGGCTGCCCAGAATAACCAAGGTTTTTCCCGTGCATTTTTGAAAGCACCATTCCATCCTATCATTTGCTTGATTTCAATACTCTAACCTCTGTTTTGATTCTCAGTAAAGGGAGGTGAATTGCCATGCTGCCATCCAGGGGTCATTTCGTAGAAAAAGAGGTGCAGGAGCTCATTAGCATAACTCATTTGCATATGCCACACCCCCTAACATACCGGAAGTGTGTCAGGAGGCAACACCCACCCCTCAGGCTCCACTCCACAGGGGAGTGAAACTGACCTGCTCTTCCTCCATTCCCTTCCCCATCCAATACTTTCTGCAATAAAAATAAGCGTAAAGAACACGCCCTCATTCTCTTCCTGCTCCCTTGAAACCACCAGGTTTCAAGTAGACTTGAGATACCCAGGAGATGTGCACCACCCATCCCTTTCCCTTCCCCTCCCCACAACAAGACACCCTGTGAGGTAGGTGAGGCTGAGAGAGGTCTTTTGAGAACTGCTCATGAGAGAACAGCTCTGAGAGAACTTGTGACTGGCCCAAGGTCACACCAGCAGCTGCATGGGAGGAGTGGGGAATCAAACCCGGTTCTCCCAGATTAGAGTCCAACTCCTGACCACTACACCAAACTGATAAGGTGGAAACTGCTGAAGTGTTGGTGAAATTTCTCCAGTACTTATGTGCCATGGGCCCAGATAAAAAATGGTATACTTAGAAAATGTATATGCCACCTTGAGCAAGTCTCTGGAAAAGCAGCACACAGTCATAAAAGGAACAATGATAAAATTATCAATATGAAAACAAAACATTAAAAACAATAAAGACCCTAGCAGGGCTTTCCCCGGGGCGCTGCGCCTCTGCACTGCTCAGGGAAGCCGAGGAGGGGGCGGGGCTTGGTCATGTGCCCGCCCCCTGGGCTCCTCACTCCCGGAGCTGCGCTCCTGTGCGCTCCCGCTCCAACGGACCCCTGCTGCCATCTATTCATTTTCTGTAGCAGCCTGAACAGCTCAGACTAGCCTGAGTTTATCTGAGCACAGAGCTAAGTATGCTTAGTCCTTGGATGGGAGACCACCAAGGAAATCTTAAAGGGTTTTCAAAGCAAGAAATGAGCAAGGGCGGCGGGGGGGGGGGGTTGTTGCCATTGCCTGCCTCTGTATAGCAACCCTGGACTTCCTGGCGGTCCCACCTCAGAACGCTGCTGCCCTTCAATTATTTATCGCACGGCAATGGGTCTCGGATAGCCAGGAGATTGGAAGATTGTCTGGCAGCCTGAAACGCCAGCTCTTTTTGTGGTGCGCTGGGTTGGCTCTTGGGGCTGAGGGAACTGTGACGGACCCGAGGTCAACCAGCTGGCTTCATGTGGAGGAGTGGGGAACTGAACCCGGTCCTCCAGGTTAGAGTCGGCCCTTCTTAACCGCTGCACCAAACGGGCTCTCTGCTGCCATTCATAATGCACCGCGTCAGACTAAGGTCTAACTCAGAATCAGGCAGTTGCACATACCTCTCTTCCATCTGTCTTCCACTTATCAACCCACTATCATCATCATCATCATCGTCGTCATCAGAGAGCCAGTTTGGCGTAGTGGTTAAGTGCGCGGACTCTAATCTGGGAGAACCGGGTTTGATTCCCCACTCCTCCACTTGCACCTGGCTGGATGACCTTGGGCAAGCCATAGCTCTGTACCAGCTGTTCCCTCAAGGACAGCTTGGGAAAGAGCTCTCTCAGCCCCACCTACCTCACAGGGTATTTGCTGTGGGGAGGGGAAGGGAAAGGAGTTTGTAAGCCGCTCTGAGACTCCAAGTGAGTGAAGAGTGGGGTATAAATCCAATCTCTTCTTCTTCTCTTCTTCTTCTATGTCCCGTTGTTGGCCCTTCAGAGGAACTGGTTGGCCCTCCAGAGGAACTGGTTGGCCACTGTGTGAGACAGGATGCTGGACTGATCTAGCAGGACCACTGGTCTGATCTAGCAGGGCTCTTCTGATGTTGAGAGCCAGTTTGGTGTAGTGGTTAAGTGCGCGGACTCTAATCTGGGAGAACCGGGTTTGATTCCCCACTCCTCCACTTGCACCTGGCTGGATGACCTTGGGCAAGCCATAGCTCTGTACCAGCTGTTCCCTCAAGGACAGCTTGGGAAAGAGCTCTCTCAGCCCCATCTACCTCACAGGGTGTCTGTTGTGGGGAGGGGAAGGGAAAAGGAGTTTGTAAGCCGCTCTGAGACTCCTAAGTGAGTGAAGGGCGGGATATAAATCCAATCTCTCCTTCTTCTTCTTCTTCTTCATCATCATCATCAATTTGATTTATTAATCGCCCTATCCCTGCTAGGCATGTCTCTAGGTGATGTACCCAAGGCTACCCAGGAATATTCATTATGGCCAGCCTTTACCTTCTATACATCTTATGTATGATTGACTTTTAAGCTACTGGAAAAAAATCAACTCGGTGTCACACGGGATTTGCACGTCCATTGCATTGTTACACCTTGTAACTGCCTTCAAAATTGTTGTTTCAATTTGGAAGCAATCTATCAACAGAACGAGAACCACATTCCGGAAAACCTCTTGAAACCAGCTGTTGCTGTCTGTTTAAAAATGGTTGTTTCTTTAAATTAATGGATGTTTGTTAAATATTATCTGTTCTGATCTCACTGAATTAGATACACTTTACGAGCGTCCTACACAGCTTTGTTTTTTTCACTTTTATGGTCTAGGTGATATACAGCAGGCATGTAGCCGCAAACAAATGTAAAAAAGAAACCGTTAAAATTCTAATCATAAACAGAATTATAACAAAAGTTTAAAAACCAGATTTAAAAAAAGCCCAAGATGACATTTCTGGAATTTATACCCCAGTTCTGGACTGTCTGACCACTTGTGGGCAGGCGGAAAGAAGCCCAAGCTCAGAGTTGATGGGGGGGAGGAGGGAAGAGAGTGACAGCCTCAACCAAAGCCTGGCGGAACATCTCTGCCTTACAGGCTCTGTGGAATTGCATAAGATCCTGCAGGGCCCTGATGTCATTAGGCAGAGAGTTCCACCAGGTTGGGGCCAGCTCCAAAAAGTCCCTGGCCCTGGGTGAGGACACCCAGACGTCTTTGGGGCCAGGGATCACCAGCAGGTTGTTATCCGCAGAGTGCAGAGTTCTCCTGGGGACATACTGGAGGAGACAGTCCCGCGGATACATTGGTCCCAGCCCGCTCGAGGCCTTCAAGGTCAACATCAAGACTTTGAACCTGACTCTGTATTTCCCTGGAAGCCAGGCTGCAGTGCAATACAATTGGGCAGCAGCAGCAAGATGCTCACAAAGGCAGATAGCTACAGATGGAAGTGAACCAAGCGACACAGAATACCAGCGGACCTTCTAGAGAGTACGATTAGCGCCGCCGTCCTTTGATTCACAACCGAAACAGCAAAGAGAGGGGAACAGAAATGGTAAAAAAGGGAACTCACGATACCTAAAATAGCCACCACCTCATCGTCCTGAATGACTTCTAGGGACCCTGAGACAACAAAGCAGAGGGCATCGACGCTCTCCCCGGCATGGTAGATGAGGTCTCCAGGAGCACAGTGGATCGTCTGGAACTCCACCGCCAGGGCTCGCAAGCAGCCGTCGCTAGCGAGCCGGAAGGCCGGGTGCTCGTTGAAAACTTTCCGGTTGAGATGAACGCAGATGTCGGCTCGCATGTCCTTGGGACAAATGGAAAGGACCTGAAAGAAAAAGGATCCACGGTAAGCGCAATGCGAGAGTTGAAACCAGAGGAGCCACGGTAAGAATAAGAATACTGAGCATTTATCAGGTGATGGACGGCTCTCAAAATTCTTCCCAAGCTATCTCAAAACAAGCTATGATCACAACAAATCTGTAAAGTATGACAGTGCTGTTATCCTGAAATGGTTGGGGAGAGTGAGAGAGAGTAGTTGGATAACGGTGGGCAAGATGCAATTGGAAATCTTGCTAGGAGCATAAGAGAAGCCATGTTGGATCAGGCCAATGGCCTATCCAGGCCAACACTCTGTGTCACACAGTGGCCAAAACCCACCTGCCATCAGGAGGTCCACCAGTGGGGGCAGAACTCCAGAAGCCCTCCTTTTGTTGCCCCCCAAAGTACCAAGAAGACAGAGCATCCCTGCCCCAGACAGAGTGTTCCATCTGTACCTTGCGGCTAAGAGCCACTGATAGACTTCTCCGCCATATGTTTATCCACCCCCTTGTAAGAACATAAGAGAAGCCATGTTGGATCAGGCCAAAGGCCCATTCCATCCAACAGTCTGTGTCAAATAGTGGCCAAAACCCAGGTGCCATCAGAAGGTCCACCAGTGGGGCTAGAACTCCAGAAACCCTCCCACTGTTGCTCCCCAGGCACCAAGAATGCAGAGCATCACTGCCCCAGACATAAGAACATAAGAGAAGCCATGTTGGATCAGGCCAATGGCCCATCCAGTCCAACACTCTGTGTCACACAGTGGCCAAAACTCAGGTGCCATCAGGAGGTCCACCAGTGGGGCCAGAATTCCAGAAGCCCTCCCACTCTTGCCCCCAAGCATCACTGCCCCAGACAGTGTGTTCCATCTGTACCTTGTGGCTTATAACCACCAATGGACTTCTGCTCCATATATTTATCCAGTCCCCTCTTGAAGATATCTGTGCTTGTAACCACCACCACCGCTTGTGACAGTGTATTCTACTAAAGAGCTTTCGTCTGTCTGTCTGCTACTCCTGCATTCAGTGTGGCTTGCAATGCCGAAGAAACCACCCAGTATCAACAAAAAACCTAAACGCCGGAAGACAGTTTTGTGCAATGGTCAGTGTGTCAGAGTTGGCCCCAGGCTAGCCTGATCTCGTCAGTTCTCAGCAGTTAAGCAGTGTCAGCTCGAGGGAGACCACGGCGGAATCCAGGGCTGCTAAGTAGAAGCAGGCAATGGCAAACCCCCTCGGTTCATCTCTCATCGTAAGCTCATTGTGACTTGATGACACTTTGAACACATGAAGTTGCCTTATACTGCATCAGACCTTTGGTCCACCAAGGTAAGTGTTGTCTCCAGGGTCTTAGGCAAAGAAGAAGAGGAGGAGGAGGAGGAAGAGGAGGAGATTGGATTTATACCCCGCCCTTCACTACCCAAAGGAGTCTCGGAGCAGCTTACAATCTCCTTTCCCTTCCCCTCCCCACAACCGACATCCTGTGAGGTAGGTGGGGCTGAGAGAGCTCTTTTGAGAACTGCTTGTGAGAGAACAGCTCGGACGGAACTTGTAACTGACCCAAGGTCACACCAGCAGCTGCGTGTGGAGGCATAGGCCGCGGGTTTTTATTTCGGGTTGGGATGATTACACATCCCAAACCGCCGGTGGCGGCGGCTGGGGGAGGCAAGGCGCAGGCATGCGGGTGGTCCTTGCACAGCTGCCTCCCTCAAACGCAGCCAGCCAGAAGCTCCCCCCTCCCCCCTTCCCCGCTGCAGAGAGGTTCTTCCACTTACCTGCTGGCTGGCTGGCTGGCTGACCCGAGCCCCGCCGGCCGCCAGAAGTTGGGAGAAGCATGCGGGGGGGGGGGGGGGTTGCCAGGCGATGGCGGCCGGCGGGGCTCGGGTCCAGGAACGGAGCGCAGGTGAGCCAGCCAGTCAGCCAGCCAGCCAGGTAAGAGCCTCTCTGCACAGCGGGGCGGGGTGGAGCTTCTGGCTGGGTATTTTTCCCTTTCTTTGCACTTGGGTGCTTGAGTGCCCAAGTGCTCAAGTGCAAAGGAAAAGACAAACTAACTGGGAGGGATGATCAGATGGCCCTCTCTTGCAATCACTGTGAGATAGGACAGTCCAGATCAGCCCAGTTGCGGGTTCAAAGCGCGACTCCCGGGAAAATAGTTGATTTTCCCAGGGTTGGAAAAAAATGCTATGAACCCGCGCTGGAGCCCTGCTTTGGTGTGGGAGTAGCCACGGCCGGTCTGATCGGCCCCTTTAAATACGGGAGGAAACAGCAGTTCCTCCCGCTTTAAAGGGCCGTGTGACCATGGCCATAGGGAATCAAACCCAGTTCTCCCAGATAAGAGTCCGTACTCCTAACCGCTACACCAAACTGGCTCTTTCACAGCACTTACCACCTGAACCCTTTAAGTGGAGATGCCGGGGATTGAACCTGGGACCTTCTGCATGCCAAGTGGAGGCTCTACCACTGAGCCACAGTCCCTGCTAGTTTCCACCTGCAAGGCATCAAAGGGTTACTACTCACTAATCAGGCTTGGCACCCAGCAGGTAGAGCTGCAATACGATTACACTGACCCACCTTACAGGGCCCATGTACTGCATGAAAGCGTCCAGAGTTCTTTGAGGACTACAATACTACAAAAGTACGCAGCACTGTTGGGCTAGTCTTACTTCGCCAAGTCTGACTTTCTCGTAAGTGCCCTTAGGATTGTATTGTAAAATGTTACAAAAGGAGGACTCTACCCTGAAACGCCGGCTCGCTCCTTTTGATGCTTCCGTAAAAAGGACTGGCATGTAAAGAGGGGGGAAGAAAAGAAACCCGACGTGCTCAGACATCCAAGGGGTGGTATCATGGCAAACGGAGTTCCTTTTTTGTGTTCACAACGGTGGCACTTTCATCATGTTCTCTAGCAGTCGGGAAGCTGAGACCTCCACCGCGTCGGAAGAAAAACCGGCCAAATCTACGGGGCCGAATCCAGTAATTAACCGAAGCGATCAGCCAAAAGGTTCTATTCACCTAGCCAGCCTCAAACTGACTGCAAGTGAATGTAGAGAGATGGTTCCCTGCCCACCCCGAAAAGAAAAGAGGGACAAAACGGTCCCTGCAGGATCCGTGCCTCCCCCCCCCCCCCCCCAGTTTGAAAATGGATTCTGCTCCTGAAACTGAGATTGGAGCAGTGTGTTGAAAAACCTTTGGGGTTTAAAGTTTAGAAGAAGAAGAAGAAGAGATTGGATTTATACCCCGCCCTCCACTCCCCAAGGGAGTCTCAGAGCGGCTTACAAACTCCTTTTCCCTTCCCCTCCCCACAACAGACACCCTGTGAGGTAGGTGGGGCTGAGAGAGCTCTTTCCCAAGCTGTCCTTGAGGGAACAGCTGGTACAGAGCTATGGCTTGCCCAAGGTCATCCAGCCAGGTGCAAGTGGAGGAATGGGGGATCAAACCCGGTTCTCCCAGATTAGAGTCTGCACACTTAACCACTGCGCCAAACTGGCTTTAAAAAGTCAAGGGGTGCTGAACACGAGAGAAGGGCTGTAGCTCAGTGGCAGAGCAGCTGCTTGCCAGGCAGAAGGTCCTCGTTTCAATCCCTGGAATCCCCAGCCGAAAGGAGCAGGCCGTCGCTGATGTGAACGACCTCAGCCTGAGATCTTGGAGAGCCACTGCCAGACAAGACAATGGGCGATTCGGCGTCTAGCATTCGCGCCACATTTTCTCAACTGGGAGGGGAAAGTGCAGCTCAAGACCACATCCGGATACCCCGGGCCGACACTGTACTGACTGCAAAGCCACCCCGAACGGCCATAAAATGGCCATAAATCTATGCAGAAGGTAGCATAAAATCTGATGGTCGAAGGAAGTGAAAGCGCCATGGAGGGTGGAGGCCACCATAAAAGCTGACGGCCAAAGGAAGCGAAAGCAGCATGGAGTGTGGAGGCTACCGTAAAACCCAGTGATCAAAGGAAACTCTTCCACATAAAGCCAGCTGGGTGACCTGGGGTCAGTCACAGTTCTCTCAGAGCTCTCTCAGCCCCACCTACCTCCCAGGGTGTCTGTTGTGGGGAGAGGAAGGGAAGGCGATGATAAACCATTCTGAAACTTCTTCGGGTAGAGGAATATAGGATATAAAAACCAACTCTCCTTCTAATTTGGAGAACTGGGCTTGATTCCCCACTCCTCCTCCACAGGAAGCCAGCTGGGTGACCTTGGGCCAGTCACTGTTCTCTCAGAGCTCTCTCCGCCCCACCTGCCTCACAGGGTGTCTGGTGGTGGGGAGAGGAAGGGAAGGAGATTGTAAGCTGCTTTTGAGACTCTTTCAGGCAGAGAAATAGTGGGATATAAAAGCCAACTCTTCTCATCTGGAGAGCTGGGTTTGATTCCCCACTCTTCCTCCATGTGAAGCTTGCTGGGTGACCTTGGGCCAGTCGCAGTCCTCTCCGGACTCTCTCAGCTCCACCTGCCTCACAAGGGGCCTGTTGTGGGAGAGGAAGGGAAGGAGATTGTAAGCTAACTTTGAGACTCCTTGAGGTAGAGAAAAGCGGGGTATAAAAGCCTACTCTTCTTCTGAGCTTGGTTGACTGGACATCAACTGTGATAATGGCGTATCTCCAGGTGCCACCTGGAGCTTGCAGCCCCAACTGTATCAAGTGCACTTCGACTGTTGCTATTTTGGGAAGCATCTCTTGCACCACACCTGCAGCTGAGCCAATGCACGATTTCCTTTTTAACTCTCTTGTTTTTCGCTCCACGGCTGCTGGAGGGCTATAGGAGGCTGGGAGAGCCCTCTAAGGCTGGCTGCCGGAGTAATGCGTCCCTCCTGTGTGACTAGCTTAATCCTAAATCACGGAATTAAGTATGCAGAATGACAATTGTTTTTCCCCGTCCCGCTGGAATCCTATTTCACAGCAGCCAACAGCAACAAGCTGGCTGCCGACTCTAGACTCCAGTGCTGCCGTGTTCCACTGTGGGAAGATTGGGAACAGACGGTTTTTCAAAGGCCCATTATTGGTGCAATCGAAAGGGCTGTTGCATAATAAAATCTGGGCCGCCAAGCATCACAGTCGGGTGCTGCACCACCTCCATCAGGGGGAGCGTGAAAGAACAGAGCTGCCAAAAACAGTGTGCAGATTTGAACTGGCCCTGGAGGAGGAAGGAGAGAGGGGGAAGAAGAAAGGTTCCCTTCAGTCACCCTTTGAGGCTGCAGTGCCCTCTGCCTAGGGTTGCCAGGTCTGGGTTGGGAAATACCTAGAGATTTGGGCGGTGGAGCCTGGAGAGGGAGGGGTTTGGGGCGGGGCGGGGCAGGACCTCAGTTGGGTATAATGCCATAGAGTCCACCCTTCAAAGCAGCCATTTTCTCCAGGGGAACTGATCTTGGTTGCCTGGAGAGCAGTTGTAACAGTGGGAGGTCTCCAGGCCCCACCTGGGGGTTGGCAACGCACACCCAATCCAAAGTCGGGAACTTCCATTTGCAAGAGATCTATGCGGGCCCATCTGTGCCGTGGTTCTCCTTTTCTGAATTATTGTGATGATTATGTTGAGTACTTTTCTTGCTTCAGTACCCTTTGCTGGAGTGGTTGGTAGAAATAGGAAGGAAAGAAGGAAGGAAGGAAGGAAGGAAGGAAGGAAGGAAGGAAGGAAGGAAGGAAGGAAGGAAGGAAGGAAGGAAGGAAGGATACAAGCAAGAGAGAAGGAAGGATAGATAGATGAATACAAGAAAGAGAGAGATGAGAAAGAAAGAAAGAAAGAAAGAAAGAAAGAAAGAAAGAAAGAAAGAAAGAAAGAAAGAAAAAGAAATAAAGAAAGAAAGATGAATACAGGAAGGAAGGAAGGAATACAAGAAAGAAATAAGAAAGGATAGATAAATGAAAGAAAGATGAATACAAGAAAGAGGGAAGGAAGCAAGGATGCAAGAAAGAAGGAAGGAAGAAATGATAGACAGAAAGAAGGAGGGATACAGGAAACAGAGAAGGAAGGATAGATAGATGAACACAAGAAAGAGAGATGAAAAAAAAAGAAGGAAGGAAGGAAGGATGAATACAGGAAGGAAGGAAGGAAGGAAGTTTCCATGCCAAATCCCACTTCCATCGAGCCGGAGCTTTTCTTCCCGCTGCTCTGTGCTTTGTGAAAGGAAGCCCAGGGTGAAGGAAATCAACAGAACAGGACACATAAATGAAAGAGGAAAGCTGCTGCCAGTGGCGCTTTCACACATGCTAAATGATGCCATTTCACTCCTCTTCAGCGACTGTTTACAAGTGGATTTTGCCATTTCACACAGCAAAATCCATTTGCAAAGTGCATTGAAAGTGGACGGAAAGGGCTTTATCTAGTTATTCACAGCGCCCACACTCCCTGCCCTACGGTTGCCAGGGACCCCCTGGCCCCCATTACTACTGAAAAGGATGGTTTGAGGGTTTTTTCTTCCACTGCTTGGTTTCTACTGTACTGAGCTCTGAATGTGCAGACACACAATTGCTCCTTCCAAATGCCAGCACCAGCAAAAGCAAGGGAAGGTCAGGTCTCCAGGAGATTTAGGGCGATTCTGCATTGGTTTTCCCCTCTGTTGTTTGACAAAACCCACCTTGGAACAGAAATTCCCCTCTGCGTTGCATGCTGCTTTCGCTTCCTTTGACCACCAGATTTTATGGTACCGTCTACTCTCCATGCCGCTTTCACTTCCTTTGACCATCGGGTTTTATGGAACCTTCTGCATAGATTTATGGCTGTTCAGGGGTGACTTTGCAGTCAGCACGGCATTGCCCCAGGGTATCTGAATGTGGTTTTGAGCTGCACTTTCCCCTCCCAGTTTGGAAGACGTGGAGCGAAAGCTAGATGCAGAATCACCCTTCGTGCAGGCCTATGGCGGCCTGACTGCTCAGAAAACTCCCACGGAGCACTGACGTAGGAACCCAAATGAAGCCACAGACCTTGCAGCGGTATGGCAGAAGGTCTCCTGCTGGCAGCCACTGTTGCCACTGCACCTCGGAGAGGCAAAAATTCATTGTCATGTGTGCCGCTACATCACTTCCAGGGAAAACCAGGAAGTGATGTCTGGTAGCTCTAGGAATTTCCAGAAACTTGATGGTTTTATGCAGCAGTTCTGAGAGCTGCCGGTTTCCCCCAGAAGTGATGTCATGGCGCATGCAATGCCGTGAACCATCATATCCCTTCCTGCCCCAAGCTCTTGCCAGTTGCAGGCAATCCTAAGACCTCTAGCATCTGACTCTAGCAGGGCCTTAGCTTGATCTCACTGTAACACCTTTGCTATTGGGATCCACAGAAGCCTGTTCCTCATTGTGGACCAGCACTGACAGGAAGTAATGTCAGTGTGTATCCCACAGAATCATGTCCCAAGACAAGAGGTTGTATGAGGACTCTTCCCTACTACTTCGGGGGTAGTAGCTTGTCTGGTGAAAATGACAGTTGGAGAATTTATTTAAAAAAAAATAGTGACATCTTCACTAACATTGCTATGTCACTTCCTGGTAAAATCCCCTAGTGCAGGGGTAGGCAATTGTTTTGGCTCGGGGGCCACTTTGTGGGAGCGGAGGTTAGCGGAGGGCCACACTTTTTAAAATGACTGCATTCATTAGTTAACTTTGCATTTCAGAAAAGGTATAAATTGTATCATAAAAATCTATAAATATAAATTAATATAAATTAAATAAAATAGTGGTAATTTATTGTGCTAATTTCATCTCGTCTATAGCTGCAAGCACATTTAATTTTAGAATCAGTTTAATGAGACAAATGTACCCTATCACACTTTTCTACAATTTTTTTGAAATCAGGAGTGGGATTGCTTGTTGAGATTCTCATCACAGCCTGCAAGTTAATGTCTGTCAAAGAGCATCTATATTTACTCTTGTTGATCTTCATGCAAGAAAAACTTTGCTCACAAATATATGTAGACCCAAATATAGAGAACATTTTCCCAGCAAATTTCTTCATACATGGAATTTTTTTCAGCAGACAAAGATTTGTAAAAGTCAACTAATGTCACAGCATTAAACATTTCTTTCACAGTGTGATCTGACTGCATGTCAATAAGTTCAAGCTGCAGCTCCTCAGGTGCTGTATCAATATCAGCAGTGATGGGATAAGAGAGCAAATTGAATTTAGGCTCAATTTTCTTGGAGTCCTGAAATCTTCTTGGCAGGCCGCAAAAAACTCTGTGGCGGGCCCCGTGTGGCCCCCGGGCCACAATTTGCCCACCCCTGCCCCTAGTGATATAGGATAGCTCGAGGAATTGCTGAAAACTCTATAGTTTTTATCATCGAGACTCAGATGGCCAACCCTGAGAAAAGGCAACAGTTTGCCTCTATTTCTGTGCTGTCTAGGGCTGCCAAGTTAGCCCGGGAGGCGGGGGATCCCCCGCTACAGGGGTTCCCGATCTGCCGGCCAGCATTCGGCCGGCGGGGAAAATTCCACCCCCGAAGTCGTCCAGCCAGGACGACTTTCCCCAGCGTATTGACGTCACCCAGAAGTGACGTCACCACGTTGGGGACGTTGCTGGGAAGACGCTCTAGCAATCGCCCCAAAACTCTATGGTACCTGGAACCTCCCGGCCCCAGGAGGACTCCCCCCCGCCAGTGAATAAAAACGACTTGGCAGCCCTAGTGCTGTCCTGAAGACTAAGAAGGGAAGCATCAATTCCCCGAAGAGGTGCATCCGAAATTATTTTCCCTTCCCTCCAGCGTTTTCTAAACATAGCTGGACAGTTTAAGGCAAGCTTCGAGGACAATTCAGAAGGAACTCTACAAGGAATAGAAAGGGATTTAAAAGTCAGAAAGAAGAACCAAACCCTAAATGAAAACTTTAGCAGATCAGGGATGTATACATGTGTTTAAACCTCCCAAATATCTTCTTCGCCTCTGTCATATGAAGTTGCCTTCTACTGAATCAGACTATCAGTCCGTCAAGGTCCGTATTGTCTACTCAGACTGGCAGCGGCTCTCTAGGGTCTCAACTAGAGTTCTTTCATATCTCCTACTGCCTGGAATTTTTTAACTGGAGGTGCCACGGTCCCTCCCTTTATACGACAAGGCTTCAGGGCAGCTTAGCAAATCCTATGAGACTGGCGGAGGTTGTCAACGAAAATGCCTTAGAAGGCTACTGCACAGTGCAATTAAAAACAAATGGTTGTCTCAGGGCGTTTTCAAATCTCATGCAGTCAGTCATATTAAAGCCAGGCTGGTAAGCCCCTTGTCTTATTGGCATGTAAAAAGAGCCAGTCTGGTGTAGTGGTTAAGTGCGCGGACTGTAATCTGAGAGAACCGGGTTTGATTCCCCACTCCTCCGGTTGCACCTGCTGGATGACCTTGGGCAAGCCGTAGTTCTGACAAGAGCTGTTCTCTCAAGGGCAGTTCTCAAAAGAGCTCTCTCAGCCCCACCTACCTCACAGGGTGCCTGTTGTGGGGAGGGGAAGGGAAAGGAGTTTGTAAGCCACTCTGAGACGCTTGAGTGAAGGGTGGTGTATAGATCCAGTCTCCTCCTCCTCCTTCCCCCTACCAACCAAGCAGGGGAGCTTAAAGGGTCATGGTCTTTTGAAGAGAATGGGTTCTTTGCACACTGGGAAGCCAAATTTTTACCCAGGAGAAGATCTGTAAACACTGAAGACACTCTAAGAGCTTCACGTAAGAACGTAAGAACCAAACGCCTTTCGGCTAAAAAGCCTTCCTCAGTGGTAAAATAAAAGCTGAGCACTCCGTAAGTTAAACAGCACTATATTTCACACTCATCCTATACAGAATGGACCTGAAAACCAACAATTATCAAATGCAGTGCAGACCTTATTCACACAGAGATGTTCACTTGTGGAGTTACTGGGAAGAAGAAGAAGGAGGAGGAGGAGGAGGAGGAGGAGGAGGAGGAGATTGGATTTATACCCCACCCTTCACTACCCAAGGGAGTTTCAGAGCAGCTCCTTTCCCTTCCCCTCCCCACAACAGACGCCCTGTGAGGTAAGTGGGGCTGAGAGAGCTCTGACAGAAACTGCTCTTTTTCAAGAACAGCTGTGCTAGAACTATGGCTTGCCCAAGGTGCAAGTGGAAGAGTGGGGAATCAAACCTGGTTCTCCCAGATTGGAGTCTGCACACTTAACAACTACACCAAACTGGCTCTTAAAATGTAACGTGAGCCATTCGTCCAAGTGTGTTTTATTTTATAAGCCCATGGATCTGTTTAGGAACAATCTGCAATATTCAGAATCCAAAAAGAGTACTCACCTACAATGTAAAAAGAATCTGTTCTGAGCCTAGCCTCAGAGATAAGACAGGAGATTACCAGTGTTCCCTCTAAACTGAGTTAGTGTGAGCTAGCTCAGTTTTTTAGCCTCTGGCTCACACATTTTTGTCTTAGTTCAGGAAGGAGGGCTCCAGGGCAAACCAATTAAAGTAGCAGCACAGACTTTAATCTGGGAGAACTGGCGTTGATGCCCCACTCCTCCCCGTGCAGCTGCTGGTGTGACCTTGGGTCAGTCACAAGCTCTCTCAGAGCTGTTCTCTCACAAGCAGACCTCGAAAGAGCTCTCTCAGCCCCACCTGCCTCACGGGGTATCTGTTGTGGGGAGGAGGAGGAGGGAAAGGAGATTGTAAGCAACCCTACCTGAGTTGGACAGCTGACCTGCAACTTACAGAAAACTTTGATCATCAGAACACTTTGTTTTGCAAGCATCAACATAAAACTGTAATTAATCTAGCTTTCAGGGACCAATTGGTTCCCCCCCCCCTTCTTTATTAAACATTTGATTGGGTAATGAGCCCCAAAGGAGATTTCTAAGAAAAGAGAAGGAGAAGGAACGCCATTATGCCTTGGCTTTAAATGCCACTGCAAATGACGCAGTTTGCCGAGCCGTCGGAGAGCCCCCAGGTCACCAAACCGGGTCTAATCAGTTTTCATTTTCACAAAACGGGCAAAAGTTAACACCGGTGCCCAGAGGAGGAAGACGTGTTCAGCCGAACGGTAACAATGCTCCTCATTAAATAAGCGCGAACCGTTGCACGCGGAGAAATGGCAACCGCAGCTCGGGTAGGAATTAAAAGGACACGTCTGCTTGCTCCACAGGCTCAGGAATGAGTAGGAGGCCTAGAAGCGGGTTGGGTGGGGGGGAGCTGAAAATCTTTCTCGAGAAGGAAAGGAGCCAGCTGGGGAGGCCGCAGAGGAAAATTGAGGGCAAATGGGGAGCCAGGTGCCTATGTTGGGGGAGCCCAGGGGTCCCCAACAAACAAAACAAGCATAAATACACACAAAATGGGGGTTCCATATACATCTTCGGTATATCTAATTTGTTACCTCCTACAATGCCTATTGCCATTTTTATCGCCATATATTTTTATATAAATATTCTGCAAAATACTCAAGAGACGCATTCTATCATTTCTCCGGATATGATTATATATCGATATTGTTCATTTACAACAGTCTTCCAGCCATTTATAAAATCTTGACCATCTGTTATGGAATCTTCCTTCTCCTTGTCCTCTCAAAATTAAAGTTAATTTGGCCATCTCGGGCGTTTCAAGAATTTTATATATCAGTTCTTCTTTTGAAGGTAGTTTGCTTTTCCTCCAGTATTTAGCATATAATATTCTTGCAGCGGTCACTACATGTATAATAAGATAAAAGTCTTGTCTTTTACCACTTTCTGGCATTATATTAAATAAGAATAGTTCAGGAATAAATGGTATGGTACATTCTAACATTTTTTGTAACATTTCATGGATCCAAGACCAATATTTTTTTTTAACTCTATCGCAGGTCCACCACATATGAAAAAATGTACTGACAGACTTTTGACATTTCCAGCCATCATTTGGTAAATCAGGATAAAACTTTGCTAATTTATCTGGAGTCATGTACCATCTATAAAACATTTTTTAGATATTTTCTTTATGTAAAACTTTTGGTAATTTTTACATTTGGGCCTGTGGGCACATTTGGAATTCCGACAAAGAGTGGTGGGTGCAATCTAGGTGGGGGATTGGAGCCCTGCCCCCAAACAGTCCTGTCCGTGCCAACATGCCCAGCGCAAATGACATCACCCAGAGGTGATGTCATTGTGCAGGGCACACTGTGGGGAGACACTCTAGCATTTGAGGAAAAAACTCTATGTTTACCATAGAGGAGCCAGTTTGGTGTAGTGGTTAAGTGTGTGGACTCTAATCTGGGAGAACCGGGTTTGATTCCCCACTCTTCCACTTGTACCTGCTGGACAACCTTAGGCAAGCCGTAGCTCTGGCACAGCTGTTCTTGAAAAAGAGCAGTTTCTGTCAGAGCTCTCTCAGCCCCACCTACCTCACAGGGTGTCTGTTGTGGGGAGGGGAAAGGAAAGAAGACTGTAAGCCGCTCTGAGACTCCAAGTGAAGGGCGGGATATAAATCCAATCTCCTCCTCCTCCTCCTCTTCTTCTTCTTCCTCAAATGCTAGAGCAACCCCCCACAATGAGCCCTGGACAGTGACATCACTTCCGGGTGACGAAGTGCACACACCAAAAATCCCAGAGAAGAAGAGGACCCCCCCCACCACCAGCAGCCAGGTAAGACCTGGCAACCCTAGGCTGGGAGTGGCAATTCCCTGTCCTGCATGCAGAAATGGAAGGACTGGTTCAGATCCCCCCATACTATAGAACCTTGCTGGGTGGGCTTGTCACTTACTCTCAGCCTAACCTACCGCGCAGGATTACTGTGAGGATAAAATGGAGGAAAGAATGAAGCAAGTAACTTTGGGTTCCCCTCTGGGGAGAAAGGCAGGGAGAAAATAGTTTAAATAAATCATTCTCTACAACAGCCTTGGAATATAAATCAGTTAGGGTTGCCAACCTACCAATGCGGGTTTCCCGTTTTCCGGCTCCCCAATCCACTGCCAGCCACCTGGCTGGCGGGGGACTCCCACCCCCGAAGAGCCCCAAAGAACCTGGAGGTGACATCATCGTGTCTAGCATGTTCTGCGGGGGATGCTCTAGTATTTGAGCAAAAACTCTGTGGTGACCATAGAGGTTTTTTTAACCCAAATGCTAGAGCATCCCCTGCATGATGTGCCCAGCATGATGACATCACTTCTGGGTGATGTCATTGTGACACGCGCAAAGACACCAAGAGCCGGCTTGGAGCCCCCGGCCAGGACCAAGGTAAGACCTGGCAACCCCAAAAACCAGCATTTCCATTTCATACTGTAGATGAAGGGCAAATTCTAAGAAATGGTGGCTGGCCAAAGGCCGTCTAAGAAACTGACAGCTGAAGTGAGATTCTAACCAGAAACAGGTCAGACGCAGCAGATAACTAATGCTGACTCAGACCATCGATCCCATTAGTTTGGTTTTCCTTTCCTTTAAATGTGTAAATAAAGAATTTTTTAAAAAACAACCCAGATGGCAGATCTGTTCAACCAAATGTGCTGATACCCCCCACCCCCAACATATCCCTATCACACTTCAGAGTTCGAGAGAACTGGCTGGTGGTTTGAGCACTGGCCACAATGCTTTTCCTGTGACTAAACTTCTTACTTACTTACATAAACGAAACGTCTAGGTTGGCAGGAGCTGGGGCCAGAGACAGGAGCTCACTCCGTCATGCGGCACTCGGGTCTCGAACTGTCAAGCTACAGATCTTCTGGTCCGCAGTTCAGCATCTTAACCTCTGAGCCACTGCGGCCCCTTCTGTATATATTAGAAAGGTTTTTTTCCTCAGCAATCTCAAAACCGTGACTATTCCTATTACACATATATTCCCTGCCTGTTTAATAAAACCTTTATTCTGTTTTCGGAAGTTAATTTGCCTCAAGTGCTGTATCTCAGGGTTTTAAAGAAAACTGGACAGCTCCTGTATTTTCAGTCGAGTTCCTGAGCTAAGAAAAAGCCTAAATATCTAAACATAGGGTGGGACAGTCAAGTTTTTTATGACAAAGAAGATATACACGCTAGTGCAGGGCTACTCAGTCACTGAGGGGAACTGAAGATTTGGCGGGAAAAATCTGCCAGACCGTTGGGGAGCTACAATGGTTCATCATAGCTCCTCTTTCTACGATGAGGCGAAATGAAATGAACTTGAGCAGAGCCGTACATGCTTCCCCTCTGCCTGCAACACTATGTACCTCTGGAACAAAGGCGAGCTTCTGTGATGACCTCTGGCATCCTCATTTCCTAAGCTTCCCTCGAGCTTGACAGTAATCAAAAAAAGACCTAGAGAGGAAATATGTTTGAGGGCTTATGGTCTGGCACGGGGAAGAGCTCTGGCTTAATTGAAAAAGTTGGCCGAACCAGCGTTGTTTGCCGTTCTCCGGGTAATGACCTATTTTAAGAGAGGCAACCCATTAATTTTTCACTCGCTGTCAAGTGTGTGTTGATTAAAGCCCCGATGTTCAAGCGTTTGACTGTATCCGAGCGCTGCAGTAAATAATCTTAAGATCACTTCAGAGAGCTGAGCAAAAAGTGGCTCACGTCTGCAGTTCTGGGCACAGCTCTGGGGCACAATTAGTCACAACGGACCCCATGTGGGATCGACCAGTTCACTACAAGATAGCGAGTGGGGCAGTTTGAAGTGTATCAGATGGGGGTGGGAGATACGGTTGCCAGCTCTGGGTCAGGAAGTTGGGGATGGAGCCTGTGGAGGGCAGGGTTTGGGGAGGGCAGGGACCTCAGTGGGGTATAATGCCACAGAGTCTAAATTGCAAGAGGTGATAGCCCCGCTGTACACTGCATTATGTTAGCCAAATTGCCTTGATTTATTAATAAATGTGGGGAATGCAAATATTAAATGGCAATTGGCATTAAATATAGGATCAGAACCTGTGTATACTGGAGTCCCACTTATCCAAATCCCAGAAATAGATGCTGAGACTATGTCAGCTAATGCTGCCATCTCCTGCCTGGGAGGTGGGATGAGTGAACCCTTGACGTCGGGTCTGTGGAATGTTATGTTATATTTCTCATGGCATGCTTATCGCTCTTCGATCTGCTCTGACCTTGATTGGTGCCAGCCCATGTATCTCTTCTCCTGTCTACCTCTAATTCTTCCCACTTTTTCCCTGGGAACCGTAAACCAGTATTTTAAGTGCCTTTTCTTTGGCTTGGTGATTGGTTGCAATTCCTTACCAGACCCCTTTTTGAATTTTGTATAATTGTCCTTCTTGAGTCTGTGCCAGCCATTACTAACACAAGAAGTGTAGATGACCATAGCAGACCTTTCTCAATAAAGCATTCCTGTTTAAGGACACTCGTTGTTGACTGACTCTGTTGGACTCTCACAGACTAGTTCTTAAAAAGCAGTGATTTCTTTTACTGAAGGATTATCACACATACAAACATAGAATCAAGCACTCACACACAGAGAACAGAACTAAGACCATAGAGCTGAAAGGATAGAGACATTTGCATGAGCAGGGTTATTAACATGGAGGCAGGCGATGGTAAACCACCTCTGAGCGTCTCTTGCCTAGAAAACCACATGGGGTCACCACAAACCGCCTGTGACTTGATGGCACTTTCTACTACCAAAGACACACACCCACACAGGCAGAAACTATTTTATGACATACTCTTCTCAAGCTGTTGGTGCCGGCAAGTTATTTTTAAACCCTCCCATTCCCATACAATAGAGTTTCCCGTCGCCATAGGAACCTGCTGCCCAGGTTTAAATATAGAATCTCAGTATCTGGAGGCATGGGTGATTCTTCCGTGTTCTGTTCATTATTTGGATCGTACAGAAAGGAATTAATCTCCTCATAGCTGAGCACCTTTTCCTGCCTGAAATTTAGTATATGAGGCTGGGGGTGAATAACGTCGTAACGGGAATCCCATTGCGGTGAAAGTCGTTGGCTCCTTTTGAAAATGTCGAGCAGATATAGCAGAGTAAATTATCTTAAGGTGCTGGGATACACATTATATCTCAATCACCTTTTTCATTACACGGCTGCTAAGGGGGAAAAGACACTAATATATTTCAGTGTAATCTATTTGGGATGTACCACTGGATGGATAAAAAGGCCATAGAGGTTTAAAAGAAAAACTATAAGAAGAAGAAGAAGAAGAAGAGATTGGATTTATATCCCGCCCTTCACTCACTTGGGAGTCTCAGAGCGGCTTACAAACTCCTTTCCCTTCCCCTCCCCACAACAGATACCCTGGGAGGTAGGTGGGGCTGAGAGAGCTCTTTCCCAAGCTGTCCTTGAGGGAACAGCTGGTACAGAGCTATGGCTTGCCCAAGGTCATCCAGCCAGGTGCAAGCGGAGGAGTGGGGAATCAAACCCGGTTCTCCCAGATTAGAGTCTGCGCACTTAACCACTACACCAAACTGGCTCTCTGAAAGAGGACCAGATGCACATATGATCCATGGGTAGAGCAGCAGAGAAGAAGAGAGAAGTAGGAGTAGAAAGAGAAGTAGAAGTAGAAGTAAAATTCTTGGGTACAGCAGCCAACCTATGGCTATAGAGTTCTCAAGGCAAGAGACATTCAAAGGTGGTTTGCCTGCCCCTGAATAACGACCCTGGACTTCGTTGGTGGTCTCCCATTCAAGTACTAACCAGGACTGACTCTTCTTAGCTTCTAGGATCTGACAAGATCAGATGAGCTTGGGACATCCAGGTCAGGGCATATGATATAGACACGGTGTGGAGGGGCCTGATCCATAGATTTAAGCATTCACAGATGAGTTGACGTTTGACTATTAAAAGTGGGCTCATCTGCAAATGCTTAGATCTGTGGACTGGGTCCACAGTCCATCACAGTGACTGAAAACCTATAGATCGAGATGGGTAGCCGTGTGAGTCTGTCTGTAGCAGCAGAAAAGAGCAAGAGTCCAGCAGCAAATTAAAGACTAACAACATTTGTGGCAGGGGAGGAGCTTTCGTGAGTTATCCAAAGCAGCAGTGACTCACAAAAGCTCACCCCCTGCCACGTATTTTGTTAGTCTTAAAGGTGCTACTGGACTCTGGCTCTTTTCAACTGCTAAAAACATACAGTTCTGCCAACTTGGGGGAGTCCTGTACAGTGTTTAACAGTGTGATCCTGTGCAGAATTGCTCCCGCCTGAACCAAGGGAAGCCCTGACCTGGATTGCCCAGGCAAGCCCGATCTTGTTGGATCTCGGAAGCTAAGCCGGGTTGGGTCTGGATAGTACTTGGATGGGAGGGCTTCTAGTGTCCTGGCCCCACTGCTGGACTTCCAGAGGGCTCCTGGTGTTTTTGGACACTGTGTGACACAGAGTGTTGGACTGGATGGGCCATTGGTCTGGTCCAAGATTGGCTTCTCTTATGTTCTTGTGTTCTTCTGAGACCACCGAGGAAGTCCAGGGTTCCTACGCAGAGGCAGGCAATGGCCAACCACCTCTGAATGTCTCTTGTCTTGAAAACCTGACAGGGTCATCATAAGTCCGTGCAACTCAATGACGCTTTATGCACCCACAAACAAATAAAAAGCAACAAGTCATGAAAAAGGAGGCTTTTTCGCAGGGGTCCATCAGTGGCTATTAGCCACAAGGTATAGATGGGACACTGTCTGGGGCAGTGATGCTCTGTATTCTTGGTGCTTGGGGGGGCAACAGTGGGAGGGCTTCTGGAGTTCTGGCCCCACTGGTGGACATCCCACTGGCACCTGGTTTTTGGCCACTGTGAGACACTGAGAGCGATTTCCCACGAAGCGCTGCTCCAGCGTCATTCTTCCCTTTGCCCCGATTGCCTGCTTGAATTTCCCACTATTTGTCGCAGGGCACATTTTGACCCATGGCTTCACCCACCTTCCTCCGGCGCGTGCTTGAATTTCCCACTATTTGCCGTGGGGCACATTTTGACCCGTGGCTTCACCCACCTTCCTCCGGCGCGTGCTTGAATTTCCCACTATTTGCCATGGGGCGCATTTTGACCCACGGCTTCGCCCGCTTTCCTCTGGTTTCCTCCACGGCTTCAGTGATCGTAAAAAAACAGGATTGCTGAAGCCGCGGGGAAAATCGTGCGAAGCCGCGGGTCAAAATGCGCCCCGCGGCAAATAGTGGGAAATTCAAGCACACAATCGGGGCAAAGGAAGAACAACGCCGGAGCAGCGCCTTGTGGGAAATTGGTCAGTGTTGGACTGGATGGGCTGCTGGCCTGATCCGACATATTTTCTCTGATGTTCTTACGTTCTTATGTCCTTGCTCCAAATCTCCCTCACCACTTCCATTCACTGTATCTCTTAGCTTTCCCGCACCAGGTCAGAAACCTTTCCTTTCCCCTGGCTTTTTGTGGCCGCCAGGCTTTCCCTGAGCCTGACCTTTGCAATGGAACACCTTTGACTGAACCCTGCAGGGACTTTCTTAATTGTTCCTTCTGGCAGCATGTGGGTTTCGCTGCTGAGGTCTAAATTATTGATTTGATTGATGTTGCTTGCTGCCCGTCAATATTACTGGCTGCCTTTTGTTTTTAAGATCCATCAGTGCTCTTTATAGGGAATGGGATGTTTCTTCTAAAAGAATTGCATTTTGAATTGATGCAACCTTATAAGCCACTTCTTACAACGAGCAGTTGTTTGAACTGCTTATCTTTCAGCAAGGAGAAGTGCAGAGTTCTACAGCTGGGTAGCAAAAAGGAGAAGCATACATACTGGAGAGGTAGCAGTGCGCATGAATAAGATCTTGGGGGTATGGGTGGGCTGTAAAATAAATACGCGCGGTTAGTGTGATGCTGCGGCAAAAAAGGCTAATGCGGTCTTGGGGTGTATCAACAGAGGCATAACATCCAGATTTCAAGATGTCATAGTCCCACTGTACACTGTACTGGTCAGGACACAACTGGAGTATTGTGTGCAGTTCTGGAGGCCTCACTTCAAAAAGGATGTGGAGAGGATGGAGCGGGTGCAGAGGAAAGTGACAAGGATGCTTGGGGGCCTGGAGACCAAGCCTCATGAGGGAAGCCTGAGGGACTTGGGGATGTTCAGTCTGGAGAAGAGGAGGTTGAAGGGGGCTGTCATTAGAAGGGCAGGGAGCTGTTCCTGTTGGCAGCAGAGGAGAGGACTTGCAAGAATGAGTTTAAATTAAGGGTGGGAACGTATCGGCTGGATCTTAGGGAAATCTTTTTTACAGGAAGTGTTGTGCCACAGTGGAATCAGCTGCCCACACAGTGGAATCAGTCTTCAAGCAGCGGCTGGACAAGCACTTGTCAGGAATGCTCTGGCTGATCCTGCACTGAGCAGGGGGTTGAGCTAGATGGCCTCTGTGGCCCCTTCCAACTCTGTGATTCTATATACCCACTGGTTGGGCAAGCAGGTTGTACATTTGTCAGAGAAATAAACATCCTCCAGGACCCCTTCTGAGCGTACTTGGTGCATTTGTTGTTTTATTGTTCTGTTCTATTTTTTGAAAAGGAGAAATAAATGAATGCTGTGTTGGATGCAGGGAAAGAATTGTTAGCATACCAAGCAGGAGAGGAGTTGTGCCTGTAAAAATGGACTTTCTTCTCCCCTCCGCACTCTCTCTTCCTTTTGATGCAGTCTGCTGTCCACCCTGAAATCACGCACTGGCAACCAATGCTCCCTCTAGGCTGTGATGCCTTGTGAGCAAAAATTCTACTTGGTGAGACACTGGCATTAAAGTTGCGAGCGAGCGATTTGGCTGCTGTGTAAATTAGTCTGCTCTGGAGCCATCCTTCCTGCGCTATGACAAAAATGTGTGAGCCGGAGGCTGAAAAACTGTGAGCTAGCTCACACTAACTCAGCTTAGAGGGAACACTGCTGGCAACCCCCTGAGCTCCCCAAAACCTTGCTTCTGAGGGAAAGGGGGTGGCCACAAACAGCAAAGTGTGTGTGGGGGTCTGCAATGGAAAGTGTGAATTGGCAAAAATTGCCCCCCCCAGCAATGGAAATGCTGTTGCATAAGTGCCATTACTCCAGCAGAAGGGCACCTTTGGATCCCACCTACTAATTCTCATATAGGGTTGCCAGGTCCCCCGGGAGGGTGGAGGTTCCCCCGCTAAAAGGCCCCCAATCCGCCGGTCCGGATCCGGCTGGTGGGGGGAACCCCACCCCTGAAGTGGCCAGATCGGGCCTATGTGCCTGGCGTGATGATGTCGCCCAGAAGTGACATCATCACACTGGGCATGTCACCGGGTGACCCTCTAGCAATCACCCTGAAAACTCTATGGCACCATAGAGTTTTCAGGGTGATTGCTAGAGCGTCGCCCGGTGACGTGCCCAGTGTGATGATGTCACTTCCGGCAGATGTTGTCGCGGCTCGCTGCCAGTAAGTCACTTGGCAACCCTAGTCTCATACAGCTCTGCTCAGTATATGGCAGCAAGAAATTACTAATGGCAAAGCATGGTACAAAATGGGAACCCGTGAATGCACTGTGGTGATAAGAGAAAATGCACTTGTAAGGGCAAAGAGGCACCGTATTGCTAGCTTTAGGCTGAACTTGGAGCTCTTCCGTAAGTCGATGAGAAGAATAACAATTGTCAGACTGCTACGCACAGACCGGCCTATTAATGGGCAAGAGTAACACCATTTTGTTAGATTGTGGCCGGCGGCTGCGGGTGGCTAATGCTCTCGGCACCTCCGCCCAACTCTGTTAACTTTGATGCAGTTTTCTGGGATGTAAGAGACAGGAACATACTGAGAAATGCTGAGCACAAAGGAACACAGAGAACAGGGGTGGGGGGACGACGGCAAATAGTCTTCAGTATGTGATATGATAACCATCTTCAAGCATAGGCGTCAACTTCAGGGGGGCTGGGGAGCTGGAGCCCCCCCCCCCCGAACTTTTCCAGGAAGTGCTGAGCCTCCCCCGGAGACAATGGCCTGAGATGTCTCTGGCCCAGCCCCAGCCCCCCCCCCCCCCCGGAAACTGGAAAGTCTACGCCCTTGTCTTCAAGTACTTGAAGAGGATGGCGTGGAGTTGTTTTCGGTTGCCCCAGAAGGTCAGACCAGAACCAACGGGTTGAAATTAAATCAAAGGAGTTTCCAGCTAAACATTTGGAAGAACTTCCTGACAGTTAGAGCAGTTCCTCAGTGGGACAGGCTTCCTCGGGAGGTGGTGGGCTCTCCTTCTTTTCAAACAGAGCCTAGATGGCCATCTGACAGCAATGCAGGTTCTGTGAACTTAGGCAGATCGTGAGAGGGAGGGCAGGAACGGCTGCCTCAGTGCTTAGTTCTTGTGGCCCTTTCTTACACACCCAGGGAAATGCTGATCACCACATTGGGGTCAGAAAGCAATTTCCCCCCAGGCCAGTTTGGCCGGGGATCCTGGAGATTTTTTGTCATCTTCTGGGCAAGGAGCAGGGGTCACTGGGTGTGTGTGTGGGGGAGGTATTTGTGAATTGGTTGGACTAGATGACCCTGGAGGTCCCTTCCAACTCTGATTCTATGGTTCTATGAGTATGCCTCAAATGAGATAAGAAGCCTATCTGCTTGCTTGCTGACATGCAGAAGTTAGCCATGAGAACAGAACAAAATGCAGCTTGCTCATGTGTAAAGGCAAGTTGTTTGGGTAGGGGTCTCAAAGCCCACGCCAGCTCCTGTCGAGTGGGAACAGAATGGGTGGTTCATTTCCCCAGCGAGTTCCCATATGTTCCCCAGCAAGTGCTGCGGTCAGGATCCCAGAGTCACCTGGTTCTCCCAGGGCCGAGGGAGGCCCAGCTGGCGGTTGCAAGGGCCAGGGCTTTTTCAGTGGTGGCCCCACACTGGTGGAATGAGCTCCCGGATAACATCAGGGCCCTGCGGGACTTGTTACAGTTCCGCAGGGCCTGTAAGACGGAGCTCTTCCGCCAGGCCTTTAAGTAGGGGCCGCCTAACAGTGACATCTTTGACCCTGGCCCGATTGGGAATCCACCAGCCTAAATGGCTCCCACCGTCTGGATTGGTTTGGCATCTAAGACGCCACTCTGATAAAGATGGCATCTTGAAACAGGGCATGTTTGATCTGTATTTCAAATGTTTTAATGATATGTATACTGTACTCTGTATATTTTATGTGGATAGCCGCCCTGAGCCCGTCGAGAGGTGGGGAGGGCGGGATATAAACCCAAATAAATAAATAAATTGTGTTTCTGTATACCCCTTATTCCTGGAATAATTCCCCCCTCCCCTACTCAACTGAGTGCCTCACTTGTGTGTATTAACTGGAACATCATGCGGCAGGTTAACACTCCCATTTTGGCAACACTATCGCCATGATCTGTTTGAGAGACAGTTTGGTGTAGTGGTGAGGAGCGCAGACTCTAATCTGGGAGAACCGGGTTTGATTCCCCACTCCTCCACATGTAGCTGCCGGTGTGACCTTGGGTCAGTCACAAGTTCTTTTAGAACTGTTCTCTCAAGAGCAGTCCTAGAAAGAGCTCTCTCTCAGCCCCACCTACCACACAGGGTGACTGTTGTGGGGAGGGCAAGAGAAGGAGATTGTAAGCTGCTCTGAGACTCAGAGTGAAGGGCGGGGTATAAATTCAATCTCTTCGTCTTCTTCCTCTTGAATGGGAACTTCTGTTAGGTCCTCTGGTTGGATACTGTGCCGAACAAGTACATTACGTTCTGTCGCACTGCCTCTCTCCATTTTCCATTCTCACCGTCTCCCTCCCCTTCCACCGCTACATTACACGACTGTGAAAAGCCAAGGATATAGACAACAGCAGTTACATTTCGGCATATTATTTTCTCCTTTAATCTACCAAATGTTTACAGCGCCGTCAATATTGAAAACTGCTTTTTCAACGAGTTGTTTCATTAGCTAATGTTGCAGTGATATCCCCACTAAAATTAGCACTGATCACTTAGCGCTGTATTGCTCAGGGCCCTTTTTGTAGAAAAAGCCCAGCAGGAACTCATTAGCATAACAGGCCACACCCAACTGCAGAAACTCATTAGCCTGTCAGGCCACACCCCTGGCAGCACAGCTCCCTCCCAGGATTGGTTTCCCCAGGTGCCCCATGGCTTGCGGGGCACATGGGGAACCTGAGGGAAGGAAGGCAGTTTCTGGTTCGGCTTCCCCCGGGTGCCCCACACCTGGGGAACCCGAGGAGGGGAGGCTATAGGCGTGGCCAACTCAGAATCCAGTCGGAACTCCGTTCCTGTGTGTTCCTGCCTAAAAATAGCCCTGGTATTGCTTAATAAATCAGGCAACGCTCAAAGGCTCCGATCATTTAGCAAGCAGAATGTTCCCCGCGCCCGCTCGTACCTTCTCGGTGTCGATCCCTTTCGACATGGACCACGTGGAGACAATGTAGTCCATGACTCGTTCGCTAAGGCCTTTGGGGACTTGGTACAACTTTAAGAAATCTCTCACGTTGTTCAGCATCTCATGGTAGCGGTTGGTGTTGGCATACATTTGTTGGAAAATGGTGGTGACATTTCCAAAAATAGTTGCATAAAGAAGAGCTGAAAGAGAACAAAGCGCCAACAATCACATAAACTGGAAATGTCGTTCTCATTAGCGCAGACGACACCTTGGGTTCGGTCTGCTGAACGTTTTGAATGTTCGTTCCAACGAAGTGAATTAGGTGCATGGAGGAGATCGCGAGAAAGGTTATTTAACAGCGAGCAGTTGGCCCTCTTTGGATCGCCAGGCCTTTTAATGCACTGTGGGTTTTTTAAATAGATTTGTATCCCGCCCTCTCCACAAAGCATGCTCAGGGAGGGTTCTATCATCTGTCCTCATTATATAATTGTGTTTTCGGGTGGCAATGTTCTATGCGTGCCAGAATCGGTTGGCTGCCTGAACTGCCCATCAGAAGATGTCCCTGTGCATTGGCTGCATTCCCTGCATCCCTCCCACAGAAACAGTCCCTGCCAGAAGTAAATAATAATACAAACAGTGAAAAACAATTAAAATACATCAATCAAAATACAAGATGGACTAGATGGACTAGATGATCCAGCAGGGATCTTCTTATGTTCTTGTGTGCGCATGAACAGGGACATGGGAGTAGGAGAACAAATGGTACACAATTCCAAGGGCCAAATTCACTGGGGCCAGTGCATTGCTAGAAAATATTAGAACCATATCCAGTCTAATCCAACATCCTATGTATGTCATTGGGAACACAAGAGGGGCCCAAACGGAGTCTTTGTCTAAGAGACTTCCTGACTCCCAGCAACCCAGGACACAGCAGACTCACAAGAAGAAGAAGAAGAAGAAGAGATTGGATTTATATCCCGCCCTTCACTCACTTGTAGTCTCAGAGCGGCTTGCAAACTCCTTTCCCTTCCCCTCCCCACAACAGACACCCTGGGAGGTAGGTGGGGCTGAGAGAGCTCTGAGACAACTGTCCTTGAAGGAACAGCTGGTACAGAGCTATGGCTTGCCCAAGGTCATCCAGCAGGTGCAAGTGGAGGAGTGGGGAATCAAACCCGGTTCTCCCAGATTAGAGTCCGCGCACTTAACCACTACACCGAGCTGGCACCAAGAAGAAGAAGAGATTGGATTTATACCCCACCCCTCCCTCGGAGTCTCAGAGCAGCTTACAATCTCCATCCTCTCCCCTCCCCACCAATGCTCCCTCTAAACTGTGGAGTCCTGTGAGCAAAAATTCTACTTCGTGAGCTACTGGCATTAAAGTTGCGAGCGAGCAATTTGGCTACTGCAGGAATGCTCTGGAGCCATCCTTTCTGAGCTCAGACAAAAATGTGTGAGCCAGAGGCTAAAAAACTGTGGGCTAGCTCACACTAACTCAGTTTAGAGGGAACCCTGCTCCCCACAACTGACACCCTGTGAGGTGGGGGGGGGGCTAAGAGAGGTCTGAGAGAACTGCCCTTGAGAGAACAGCTGTGCCAGAGCTATGGCTTGCCCAAGGTCATCCAGCAGGTGCAAGTGGAGGAGTGGGGAATCAAACCCAGTTCTTCCAGATTAGAGTCCGTGCATTTAACCACTACGCCAAACTGGCTAGAAGCCAGTATGTTCTCCTCCCCAAAAAACCCCATCATCCCACTGAAGTGACTGTGAGAACGGGTTGTTGAAATGAACAGAAGATCCTTCCATGGGGCTGCGCATAGAACTGAAATCACTGTGGCACATTGTTTTCTTCAGAAGAGAAGGGAAAGAGTCCTCTTTGCTATTTTTAAATTAGCTTTGCTTAGCCGCGGCCAACCACTCTCTGGGAACATACTGCAGTGTGTTAAATTCTGTTTATTAACATGCCGCCTACCAGTTACAAAAACTGCCCTATTTTTCCATCTCTCAGTGTCAAACAGATTTTTTTCTGTACACACAGAAATGCAACGGTTTTTTTTAAAAAAAACCCTCTCAGTAGAAAATTCAAGATGCCTCCCCACACAAATCCTGCACAAAGCGCTTGCAGAAGTGACATTGAAACCAGGGGGGATTTTGCTTTCCATTCTTGGGAGACCAAAGAAAGGATGAAGTCTTATTCAACGGCTTACTCAGAAGCAGGGCTTTTTTTGGGGGGGGGGGGGGGATGCGCCGGAACTCTCGGGAGGGAAATGAAGTTTTCAAACTGTATACTGAAAACTCATGAACTTTTAAACATTTTAAAAAGAATTTTTTCGAAGAGGTTCCAGAACTCCATCCCAGTGCGTTTTCCCAGAAAAAAAACCCTGCTTTGTTGTTGTCTGATTTGCACTGATGCTTGCTCCTGGGTTGAGTACAACTAGTAAAAGTAAAAGTTCCCCTTGCTCAGAAGCCAGTCGAATCCAATTCTAGGGGGCGGTGCTCATCTCCGTTTCCAAGCCGAAGAGCCAGCGCTATCCGAAGATGCCTCCGTGGTCATGTGGCCGGCATGACTAAACGCCAAGGCGCACGGAACGCGGTACCTATTTATCTACTTGCAACTTCTTGCTTTTGAATGGCTAGGTTGGCAGGAGCTGGGGCCAGAGATGGGAGCTCGCGCTGTCATGCAACACCAGGGTCTCAAACTCCTGAACGACAGACCTTCCAGTCTGCAGCTCAGTGACTTAACCTCTGAGCCACCCCGGCCCCCTTTGAGTAAAACTACTCAGTGGCTTGCTTTGATTGGAGGACTTGGGCCTTTGTAAAATAGTGCCCTGACCTGGATAGCCCAGGCTAGCCTGATCGCCTGATCAGTTCTCAGAAGCTAAGCCAGGTCGGCCCTGATCAGTACTTGGATGGGAGACTACCAAAGAAGTCTAAGGTTGTTACGCGGAGGCAGGCAAGGGCAAACCGCCTCTGAACGTCTCTTGCCATAAAATCTTGTGAAGTCGCCACGAGTCAGCCGCGACTTGATGACAGTTTACACACACAGAGAGAGAGAGAGAGAACACCCAACTCGGCAGCACCCTCACCGAGGGGGTCACATTAATGTTCCACCCACAGGACGGATAGTGTCATGGTTGGCCATAATATGCTGCGTTACAGCATCCAGGATGTCCGGACTGCTCTGGTTCTTGAGGACTTAAGATATTCGATTGCATTTGACAGCCTTGCTCAGCATTTCTGAAAATGTGCGCAGTGGATTCCCCCCCCCCCCCCCCGAGGTCACACCGTCCCTGTCTGAAGGAGCTAACGTTGCCTGCTGAAACCGTTTCTGCCAATGGAGTCACAGCATCCTAGCGTCTTGCTCTGAGAAGCTGGTGGAAAATTCCACAAACTTTTAGCTCAGAAGAGGAGATGGAAGCAACTAGAGTGACAGAAAACTTTAAAGGATCCCCAAGAGACTGCTGTTTTCTGTCCATACTTACTCCTTAAAACCTGCTCGCTCTCTCTCTCCCTGCTTTTATTTTTTTTTTAATTTAGATTTTTATTTTGAACAAAGTATACAATCTTTCTACAAACTGAAACGATAAAACAGCAAACACAAATCATACTAAACAGTGACGGCAGACCTTAAAGAACGCCTTGTTAAATTACTTACATACATAAATAACTAAATTACCAAAGGGCAACAATATGGGCTAAGTTTGGTATAGCGGTTAGAAGCATGGACCAGTCTGGGAGAACCAGCTGACCTGAGCCTGCCAACGGCGGGGAGGGCGGGATATAAATGTAAATATAAATAAATAAAATGCAGCTGCTGGTGTGACCTTGGGTCGGTCGTAAGTTCTTTCAGAGCTGTTCTCTCAGGAGCAGTCCTCGAAAGAGCTCTCTCAGCCCCACCTGCCTCACAGGGTGTCTGTTGTGGGGAGGGGAAGGGAAAGGAGATTGTAAGCTGCTCTGGGACTCCTTCGGGCAGTGAAGGGCAGGATATACATCCAATCTCTTCTTCTACAGTTTCAGTGGTTACAAGAGCAGAATATCTTTATATATGTTATTCGGAGGGAGTATATCCTTAGATACCAAAAACTCCATTATCGGAAGCCACAGTCCTACAAAATTTGACAAATGGTCATCCGAGTCTGAGCTGTAAGTTCCTACAGCAATTTTGGCCATAATCAGTTGTTCCTATATTTTAGGTGAATAGCAAAGCTCCAGAGATGGAGGTACACTGTCCTTCCACTTTGTTGGTTTGCTCGTTTTGCAGCTGCCAACAAAAGAAGAAGAAGAAGAAGAAGAGATTGGATTTATATCCCGCCCTCCACTCCCCAAGGGAGTCTCAGAGCGGCTTACAAACTCCTTTTCCCTTCCCCTCCCCACAACAGACACCCTGTGAGGTAGGTGGGGCTGAGAGAGCTCTTTCCCAAGCTGTCCTTGAGGGAACAGCTGGTACAGAGCTATGGCTTGCCCAAGGTCATCCAGCCAGGTGCAAGTGGAGGAGTGGGGAATCAAACCCGGTTCTCCCAGATTAGAGTCCGCGCACTTAACCACTACACCAAACTGGCTCTCTGAAATGAATTCTCTCTTCAATTTCCATAGTGAAGGATCTCTCGGGTGATTCAAGAGAATCGCTTCAGGAGTAAAAGGTACCTCGTAATCAGCAATTCTTTTAATTGGGGAGATCACATTTTGCCAGAATTTATTAATAGATTCACAGCTCCACCAGCAATGGAGAAAAGAGCCCAGAAGGCCTTGTTCCTTCCAGCATAACGGGTTTTTTGATATATTTATGCTGATTCTGTTTCCTTGGAGTACAATACCATCTGGTGATCAGTTTGAATGATTGGTCTTTTATATTCATAGTATTAGTTGTACAAATAAAGGACAACCACATTGATTCCCAGTGTTCGTTTGAAAGAAGACTCTGACAGTCATCTTGCCATCTTTTCGTAAAATTGAGTGGGTTTTTTTCAGTCTAAAGCTATTAAGATTTTATAAATTTTTGATACGAGGCCCTCAGAACGATGATTTCCGCATTTTAAAAGCGTTTCAAAGTCTGTGGGGTCTCTTAAAAGCAATTTAGCAATGGCTGGGTTGCTATACAAACTTTTTCTTTGGAAGTACTGGAACCAATGAATGGAAAAACCCAGTTTTCTTTCTGAAGTTATCTTTTCCAAGATGGTCCCTCTATCAGTCTATTAAACGGGAGACTCTTACTTTCGACCAGCTCTGATATGGACACGGAAACTTGCCTGGTGGGAACCAATCGTGATTTAAATAAGTAGACTCACAAAAGCTCCTGCCCTGCCACAAATTGTGTTAGTCTTTAAGGTGCTACTGGGCTCACGGTCTTTCCTAGTGCTACAGACAGACTAACGCAGCTACCTATCTTGGAAGTGAGCCACGACTCACGAAAGCTCCTGCCCTACCATGTATTTTGTTAGTCTTTGTGAAGAGTACTGGACTCGGGAGGCCGGTAGAATGGTTTTCAGCATAGTTCTTTTTACGAGAGGTCAGGAACAAGCGTGAGGAAGAGTGGTCGGGGAGCCTGCTTATATTTACAGGTAAGCCACACCCCCGACTTCTCCCCTCAAAGGGGATTGGGTAAACAGGGATTAAGTTCCCGCCAGAGGCTATCATAGGTCCATTTGAATATCCTCAGCCTCTGAGAGGGGGACAATCAGGATCCGAGGGTCCATTGTTCTCTGGGGATGAAGCTCAGGCAGGTAATGCTTGGCCTTACAGACGACATGCCCAGACATGTCGCAGGGTGAATGCAGGAAGTAAGTTTACACTAGGGAATCTTTAAGTTCATACTAGAAAATCGCGTACAGGACATAACACCCTTCCCCCCATAGTCCAGACGACCATGGCTACCCATCTTGGAAGTGAGCAGTGACTCATGAACGTTCATCCCCCACCACAAATGTTGTTAGTCTTTCAGGTGCTCCTGGACTCTTGCTCTTTTCTACTGCTACAGACAGACTGGCTGTGTTCACACTGGAGTGCTAGAGCCTGCTGGAGCCAGCTGCAAACGGCTGGTTCCGTAAAATCACGATCACATTAACCTCTCCTTGTGTTGCCTTCAAGCGGCTCCCCCACGTTCACACTAATGACGAAGGTGGGGGGGGGGTTTGGGGTTTTTTAAAAAAAAATTCACCGCTTGCGCACGCGCATGAGCGCTCGTACAGGCGGATGGGAAAAAATTTTCGCGCATGCGCAGCACCATCAGACCAAATCACTGCTTCCTTTTGACACTTGAAAACGCTGTGATATTTCAACCCGAAAATAGCCTCATCGTGCCCGCAAACTCATGTACATGGTAGAACTAGCCTCCATTTGCACATCTGCCCTTTAAATGTAGGTTCATATGGGCACTCATGCGAATCTCGCTAAATGCAAAAAAAAATGGCGGATGAAAAGCGGAAGCCAGAAGCTTTCGCGGGGGAGGGGAGAGGTTGCTCGGAAGTCGCTCAGAGATGGCTCCCTGATTACACAGGAGAATAATGCGACAGGAGCTGAAAGAGGACAGCTGAGACCAGCAAGGGAGCTGGTCTCAGATTTCAGACGGTTTGCAACGCTTTGTGAGATGGTAAGCGACGCCTGTAGACATGGCAGATTTGAGTCGGCTCCAGCCGGCTCAAAACTGCCAGTGTGAATGCACCCGGTGACACGGCTACCCATCATGATCTATCCCCCTTTGCTGATGAGCTAAAGGCTGACAAACAAAGTAACTGGATATCTTGGTGGCTTCCTAGATCCTGCTCTAGCTTTCCCCAAAGGGGAATCAGTGACACCAGGTACCTCCAGGAAGCCCACCATAAGTAGGGCACAGCCACCCCCTTCCAGTTGTATCCAGGAAACCAGTATTCACCGCCCTGGAATGCTGTAGGCAGTTTGGTGTATTGGTTACAGCACTGGATTAGGATCCAGAGAAGTCCAGGCGGAAGTCCCTCCTCTGCCAACCTTGGACTAATCTTAACCTGATCAGCTCCACTGTTCTGATGTACGATGAAACTCAAGAGAGAGAGAGAGTTGCATCTGCTGTCTTGGGCTCCTTGGGGAAAAGGCAGGAGACAAATGAGTGGGATATTCAGCTTTAGCTCTGTCCACTTGATGCAGGTGATGAGTTCGTTCTGGGTCATGCCGTCATGGTCAAGGCTCAGCGGCTTAGTGGTAGAACACCTGCTTGGCGCGCAGACGGTCCCCGGTTCAATCCTCAGCATCTCCGGGGGAAAGGATGAAGTGGGAGATGATGAGAAAGACCTCAGCCTGAGACCCTGGAGAGCTGCTGCCAGTCTGAGTAGACAGGAGTGACCATCGATGAATGGGTCTGACTCACGGAAAGGCAGCTTCACAGAAAGGGAAGGGGGGTTGTGGTTCAGTGGCAGAGCAGCTGCATGGCAGGCTGAAGGTCCCAGGTTCGGTCCCCAGCACCACCAGTTAAAAGGGTCAAATACCAGCACCATCTCTCCTGGTACATCCCCTGGAGAGCCCTGCACTCAACATATTTTGGCAAGCCCCAGGCCCAAAGACAGGGCTCATTTCGTAGCAGGAGCTCATTTGCATAGTAGGCCACACACCCCTGATGTAGCCAATCCTCCAAGAGCTTACAGAGCTCTTCTTGCAGGGGCTACTGTAAGCTCTTGGAGGATTGGCTACATCAGGGGTGTGTGGCCTAATATGCAAAGGAGCTCCTGCTACGAAACAAACCCTGCCCAAAAATATCCACTTAGCCTCAACCAGAGCCACAGTCTTTTTGGCTCTGGGACCAGCCTGGCGGAACGCTCTCCCAAGTGAGATCCAGGCCCTGCGAGACTTAAAGCAGTTCCGCAAGGCCTGTAAAATGTGGCTGTTCCACCAGGCCTACGGTTGAGGCAGTGGTAACCATCTGGACTGGCCTTCCCCATGTTCTCTCCCTGCCCGTTCACTTTGTTTCTCTGTATTACTTTAACATCTACTGTTGCGCCTGATGCAAAACCCACTTGGGTTGTATTCACTTGTTCTAATGGCTCAGCCGCCATCTGGTATCATTTTAATTGTCAATCTATGTTTATTGTTTTTAATGTTTTTATTGTTATTGCTGTTACCCACCCTAAGCCTGCTTGCAGGGGAGGGAGGGCTATAAATAAACTTGATCCAGGTGGGCAGCCATGTTGGTCTGAAGCAGTGGAACAAATTTTGAGTCCAGTGGCACCTTTAATACCAAAAAAGGTTTATTCAAGGTAGGAGGAGGAGGGGGAGGAGTTTCGTTGCATACTGGGTTCGACGCATGGAGAAGCAGGACAACAGTGTGATGATCGGCTCTTAGTTTATTCATACACAACTCAAACCGGCCGAGGCGGTCAACTATATACAGCCCCCTGGGTCACACCCACAGTCCTATTGGAGGGTTTGAATTTCCCGCCAAAATCCCTATTGGTGTACTTCTGGAGGTTCAGGATCCTTGGCCCCTATTGTTTCCAGGAGCCAAGCTCGGACTGCCTGTTGCTGGTGCCTGGTGGCGGTCAGTGGACATAACAAGATTTATACCCCGCTCTTCACTACCTGAAGTCTCAGAGTCTCAGAGCGGCTTACAATCCCCTTCCCTTCCTCTCCCCACAACAGACACCCTGTGAGGTGGGTGGGGTTGAGAGAACTGCTCATGAGAGAACAGCTCTGAGAGAACTTATGACTGACCCAAGGTCACCCAGCAGCTGCGTGTGGAGGCGTGGGGAATCAAACCCAGTTCTCCCAGACGAGAGTCCATGCTCTTAAACCACCACACCAAACTGGCTCTCAACTGAGCTTTCGTGCGCATTCCAATGGATCTGAAAAAGCGTGCGTGCACGCGAAAGCTCATACCTTGAATAAACCTTTGTTGGTCTTAAAAGTGCCACTGGACTCAAAATTTGTTAAATGAAACTAGGCGATGTGAAAGACTGAACTAAGGCCCTGGACAGGTGTTGCCATCTAAGAAGACAATATCGACCTCGATGGACCATGGGTCTGATTCAGCAAAAGGCAGCTTTGTACGCTTATGTGTTACCCTGTACAATGCTTGCTGAAGCCGTCGCACATCGAAAGTGGATTTCTGATGGCACGAATCAGTGTAAGTCACCAAGCAGGCCTTCAAGGCAAGGAAACAGAAAATCGATTCTGCCTCCCGTATCCCAAGCGGGACGTTTCTGTTCGCAATGTTTGGACCGGGAGTGCTCTTCTGGCAGCCGCTGACTGCAGTCAGCAACTCCTGGCTGCCCAGGGCACGGACCAAAAATAAAGAAGCCTTCAGAGGTTATTTTTGTCAATTACCAAACAAGCAGCCGGAGCCTTCTTGGCTATTTAAAAAATTATGGTGTTGCTGCTGTCTCAGCACTTCCCTGTACCTTTATTTCGGTCTCTCGAAAGGGGGGAAATAAAAGCCATGCTCCGCAGGAAACGCTTTTCTCTGTGTGGTTTGAAAACAGTCAGAATCGCTGCAGAGAATGTAAAACATGTTCCGCCTCTTAGGATAATAGGATTTAAATTACTTAGGGAGGAATGACCCAGGCATGCCACTGCTTATGTCTTTTCTTCATCTATATATCTAATAGCAAAGGGGGGCCCCCTGTGTGGATATCTAAATCTACACTGGGGGGGCACTTGGGGGGGAGGGAGGTTTTCCTACACATGGGGGGCACTCCCCCCATGTGCAGAAAAATCCGAAAAGTTAAAAAAAACCCTTCAGGGACCGTAGAATCCCCCAAAATACCTTTTGAAATGGCCTCAGCTCCAGGCGTCAACTGTGAGGAGACTAGAATGTTCAGGGGAGGGGGGGAGGTTCTAACTGTTTCTGTCAGCAAAAGGCAGGGTTTTGACTGGCAGCAGTTGAGGGTTGCAAAGTACCCCCTCCCCGGCCACCAACAGCAGATCCAGATCCAGGCTGGGAAACTCCTGGATATTTGGGGGTGGAGCCTAGGGAGGACAGGGACCTCATGGGGTACAATGCCATAAACTCCACCCTCCAAAGCATCCATTTTCTCCATGGAAAGTTATCTCTGTAGTCTGAAGATGAGCAGTTACTTAGTGTTACTGAGGGGGAGAAGGGGGAAGCAAAGGTGTGATCAATGGGATAACCATCCCGCAAGTTCCTTGCAGGTCTCCACTTGTTCATTTATGATTTGCGAAGTTTCTACCACCAAGGAACGCTTTTCACATAGGCTTGTCGGCCACTAGGTTTGCTAGGTCCCCCCCAGACCATTGGCAGGGGAGTGGGGGGGGGGGTTAGGGTTGCCAGATCCAGGTTGGGAAACTCCTGGAGATTTGGGGGGGGGTGAAACCTGGGGAGGACAGGGACCTCAGTGAGGTTCAATGTCATAGAGTCCATCCTCCAAAGCATCCATTTTCTCCAGGGTGACCAATCTCTGTAGTCTGGAGATAAGATGTCATTCCAGGGGATCCCCAGGTCCCACCTGGAGGCTACCGTAATAAGAGAATCACAGCTCATACAGTAACCCTCAGTAAGTCAAAGAAGCTGAAAAGAAGTGCTTGAGCGGTCTCAAGCCAGTTTGGTGTAGTGGTTAAGTGCGCGGACTCTAATCTGGGAGAACCGGGTTTGATTCCCCCCTCCTCCACTTGCACCTGGCTGGATGACCTTGGGCAAGCCATAGCTCTGTACCAGCTGTTCCCTCAAGGACAGTTCTCTCAGAGCTCTCTCAGCCCCACCTACCTCACAGGGTGTCTGTTGTGGGGAGGGGAAGGGAAAAGGAGTTTGTAAGCCGCTCTGAGACTCCCTTGGGGAGTGGAGGACGGGGTATAAATCCAATCTCTTCTTCTCTTCTTCTTCTTCTTCAATATATTATATAGCAAAAACATTATATCAAAAATACATATTTTAACAAGTGTATAAAGGTAAAAGAATGGTCCAGAAAAAGAAGATGTTGACAAAATTTGCTGGAATACCAATTCGTTTCGAGGAGCTTCATCCGAACAGGACCAATTCCAGAGAATTTCGTCAGCATCTTCTTTTTCTGGACCATTCTTGCACCTTTATACACTTGTTAAAAGATTCTGGGGAGTTTAGGGTGCAGGATTAGCTAGGCAGAAAAGGGCAACTAGAATGATAAAAGGGTTGGAACACTTTCCCTATGAAGAAAGGTTAAAGCACTTGGGGCTCTTTAGCTTGGAGAAATGACGGCTGAGGGGTGACACGATCGAGGTTTATATGCATGGGATAGAGCAGGTAGAGAAAGAAGTCATTTTCTCCCTTTCTCACAATACAAGAACTCATGGGCACTCCATGAAATTGCTGAGCAGTCGGGTTAGAACAGATAAAAGGAAGGACTTCTTCACCCAAAGAGGATTAACACATGGAATTCACTGCCACAGGAGGTGGTGGCGGCTACGATCATGGACGGCTTCAAGAGGGAATTGGATAAACATATGGAGCAGAGGTCCATCAGTGGCTATTAGCCACGAAGTACTGATAGGAACTCTCAGTCTGGGGCAAGTGATGCTCTGTATTCTTGGTGCTTGGGTGGGGGGCAACAGTGAGAGGGCTTCTAGTGTCCTGGCCCCACTGGTAGACCTCCTGGGAGCACCTGGTGTTTTTGGCCACTGTGGGACAGAGTGTTGGACTGGATGGGCCATTGGCCTGATCAAACATTGGCTTCTCTTATGTTCTGTTATGTCCTTAGGGTTTCCAGCCTCCAGGTGGGGCCTGGAGATCTCCTGGGATTAGTCTTTCATCAGGCTAACGGACACATTCCAATTTGTTCAGACACATTTGAGCAGTTGGGCATTCAAGGAGGTCTAAGCTTTCCCAAACCCATCTGTGGAGTCCTTGCTCTGCGAAAACATAAATAAGAACACAACAACCAGACAGCTGAAGAAAATATCCCCCCCTCCACCCCGCTCCTTTGCTTTTGCTTGCTCATAAGGTCAAACAGTGGGAGACCGTATTAAAGTATAAATATTTTATCAACATCTGCGCACTGCTCTAACCCGCTAGCATGTATCGAAGACGTTTTGCTAATCAAATAGAGCCTCATTAAATCAGGAGGGATTTTAAAGATTGAAAATGACACATCGCTGACACGGGCTTTGATTTAATATAAGAAACTATGGAATTGATACTGAAAGTTTAATACTCTCTTCTTTCGACAGAAAGTAGCTGTTGTGTGCAGATGAAGCTGCCTTCTGTCGAGTCAGACCACTGGGCCATCTAGTTCAACGTTGACTGGTGGAGACTGACCAAGAGAGAGATATTGGAGTCATAGTCGAGAACTCGATGAAAATGTCGAGACAGTGTGCGACTGCAATGAAAAAGGCCAACACTATGCTGGGGATAATTAGGAAGGGAACTGAAAACAAATCAGCCAGTACCATAATGCCCCTGTATAAATCGATGCTGCGACCTCATTTGGAGTACTGTGTACCGTTCTGGTCGCCACACCTCAAAAAAGATATCACAGCATTGAAAAAAGTGCAGAAAAGGGCAACTAGAATGATAAAAGGGTTGGAACACTTTCCCTATGAAGAAAGGTTGAAGCGCTTGGGGCTCTTTAGCTTGGAGAAACGATGGCGGAGGGGTGACATGATCGAGGTTTATAAGATTATGCATGGGATAGAGCAGGTAGAGAAAGAAGTCCTTTTCTCCCTTTCTCACAATACAAGAACTCATGGGCACTCCATGAAATTGCTGAGCAGTCAGGTTAGAACAGATAAAAGGAAGTCCTTCTTCACCCAAAGAGTGATAACACGTGGAATTCACTGCCACACAAGGTGGCGGCGGCTACAAGCATGGATGGCTTCAAGAGGGAATTGGATAAACATGGAGCAGAGGTCCATCTGTGGCTATTAGCCACAAAGTATAGATAGGAACTCTCAGTCTGGGGCAAGTGATGCTCTGTATTCTTGGTGCTTGGGGGGGGGCAACAGTGGGAGGGCTTCTAGTGTCCTGGCCCCACTGCTGGACCTCCTGAGGCCAACTGGTGTTTTTGGCCCCTGTGTGACACAGAGTGTTGGACTGGATGGGCCACTGGCCTGATCCAACATTGGCTTCTCTTATGTTCTTATGAGTGTTCCATCCAGGAGTCACTATCTAACATTTTTAATCAGAGAACAGGGCCAGTGAGAGCCACCAAGGACCCAAAGATAAAAAATCACTCTGGATTCTTCTCACACCACTCAGATTCAAGTCAAATGTCATATGAAGGCAACTTGCTGGATTCCCCAGGCAGTAGTTTGACCAGGACCTCCAGAAATTTGTCCTCCCAGCACAGAAGAAGAAAAACCCCATTGTTTAAACAAATTAACACTGCTCTGAGGGAGAACTTAAAATTCTCAGTCAGAAAGCTACAGAACAGCCTTATACAGAGAAGGATACTAGAGAATGATTTGGCAGAAGGTCTGGGAAGTTAGAGAGAATTCCCATACAAGCCAAATAAAAGGAAGCCCATACAAGCCAAAAGGAAAAAAGAGTTATTGCTTCTTAGAGACCTCCTGCCAGTGAAAGGGGTTGGGAAGAGAACCCTGGTCTGTGATAAAGGAGTGTAGCTTGGAAACCTTAGGAGTTAGTGAAAAGCTGTGTTATCTAAAGGAAAACCTGTAATATCTGAAGGAAGAAATCTAGAATTGTATAAACTCTCGGGGTCTCTTCCAGCTCTATGTTTCCATGTCTCTCTGTTTAATTAGATGAAATAAATGGAGGGCAGTCTGAAACCACACAGAACCATCAGTCTTCCTTCACCGCAAGTGAGGGCAGGGAGCTAAGAGAAGTTCACTTCTTCATCTGAGTCAATTACTCGTAGAAGGGTTAAGAAATCATTTCGCTATGCAAGTGACTTCTCTCCTAATTAACCAGAAGAATCGCCGGTGGACTGTTGCTGTCACTCGGAGTGAGCTAGTTTGTCTCAGGAAGCATGGCAACCGTTCCACATTAGATAATCTGAATGAAATAATGGTCTGGGGTGTTTTTTTGGGGGTGGGGTTGGTTCACTGCAGATAGGCATAGCGATTAGTATTTCAGCTAAATACCCTTCCATAGCAGGTGTATCGTCAAAAGACTCAAAGCACTGCTTGTCTTAATATACCGAAAACGCTAAAAATTTATGCACTAGGCTGCCCTTATTAGAAAATAAGCAAAAGAACGTGACATTAATATCCTCTAATACGGAAACCGTTTCCGCAGACAGATTTTAATGGGGATTTATATTTAGGCGGACCTAATGAAGCGCACTGTAAAACAGAGCAGGGAATCGCTCTGGTCTGTGTGGGAAATGTTGCTTGTTTCATGAGAGAGTGGGAAATAGCCTGCACCAAAACCAGGGTCTCTCCACCATTGCTTCCCAAGCGCAATCCAAAGGGACACATCCACCCCATCCCCTAGTGAAGTGGAAACCTTATACTGTCAGAAGCGTCTGGATGGATCAGACCAGGGTTTCATCTCGTCCGGCATCCTGCCTCACCCTGTGGCCAGCCATTTGCTCTAAGTCTTCCCCTGCTGTTGCCTCCTAGTACTCGGATTCAGAGGTTGACTGCGTCTGAATGTGGAGGTTCCCTTTAGCCGCCACGGCGAGGAGCCACTGAGAGACCTCTCCTCCATCAATCTGTCTAATCCCCTTTTAAAGCTGCCTTCCTCTGTTCCGATGTGTCTCCCTGCAATGGAAGTGTCTCTTCTTCTGGAAGAAGTTTCCTTGTGCTGGAAGAGGGCTCGACACCAGGGATCCCCAACATGGCGTCCATGGGCACCAGGGCACCATTTGGAGGGTGGACTCTACAGCAGTATACCCCGCTCATACCCCCCCTTCCCCAAACCCTGTCTTTAGGTTGCCAGCCTCCAGGTGGTGGTCTGGAGATCTCCCGGAATTACAACTGATCTCCAGACTACATAAATTGCTTATTTATCGATTGTCTGATTTAAAACATTTATTCCACTTCTCCTGGAGAAAGTGGCTACTTTGGAAGATGGACTGTGTGGCACTACACCCTGCTGAGGTTCCTCCCCTCCCCAAACCCCGCCCTCCCCAGGCCCCACCCTCAAATCTCCAGGTCTTTCTGAACCCAGAGTTGGCTGCCCTGCCTCTCAGACTTCAGCCCCCAGATCTCCAGGAATTTCTCAACCCAGAGCTGGCAACCTTAGGTTCAGGCCTCGGGCATCCCTTGGCGACGAGGGGCATCGCGACCATCCCCAGGTGGCTAATTCATCCTTAACAGGCAAGAGTCCCATTTCTGTCACTGCAGCAGTCCCGAGGACTTCTGTGCAAGAAAGAAAGAAAGAAAGAAAGAAAGAAAGAAAGAAAGAAAGAAAGAAAGAAAGAAAGAAAGAAAGAAAGAGAAAATGAAGGGAGGGAGGGAGGAAAAGAAAGGGAGGGAGGGAGGGAGGAAAAGAAAGGGAGGGAGGGAGGGAGGGAGGGAGGAAAAGAAAGGAAGGGAGGGAGGAAAAGAAAGGAAGGGAGGGAGGGAGGGAGGAAAAGAAAGGAAGGGAGGGAGGGAGGGAGGAAAAGAAAGGAAGGGAGGGAGGGAGGAAAAGAAAGGAAGGGAGGGAAGGAAGGGAGGGAGGGAGGAAAAGAAAGGAAGGGAGGGAGGGAGGAAAAGAAAGGAAGGGAGGGAGGGAGGGAGGAAAAGAAAGGAAGGGAGGGAAGGAGGGAGGAAAAGAAAGGAAGGGAGGGAGGGAGGAAAAGAAAGGAAGGGAGGGAGGAAAAGAAAGGAAGGGAGGGAGGGAGGATGCATACAAGAAAGAAAGAGACAGATGAATACAAGAAAGAAGGAAGGAGGGATAGAAAAAAGGAAAGAAGGAAGGGTATATAGATGAATACAAGAAAGAAAGAAAGATGAATACAAGAAAGAAGGATAGATGAATAAAAGAAGAAGGGAGGGAGGGAGGGAGGGAATATAGATTAATACAAGAAAGAAAAAAGAAAGAAGGAAGGATAAATGCAAGAGAGAAGAAAAGGGAGGATAGATTAATACAAGAAAATGAAAGAAAGGAGAGAGAGAGAGGAAAGGAGGGAGGGAGGGGAGAGGGATGGGGGGAGAGAGAGAGAGAACCAGGCTTGGCTGGCATACCTACATCCTGTTGCAACCCGGTTATTGAAATCATAATTAAAACAGTTTCACAGCTGAGATTCTCATTACTGTCCATAGACGCTTTGTCTGGAATTGGCAAAAATTTTAGATGTATGGCATAATTATGAGTGTGCGGCTAATGGTAACAATCAGCAGCCTGACGCAGAGCATTTAAGCATCTTTTCTTGGCATGGAACAAGGGGTAAAAGGAGGGCTATACATTTGACTCCGCTGTCTCGGACTGCTGTTAAAGGAACAGGCACAGGCTTGGAAAGAAGCAAGAATAACAAAAGAAAAGCCCTTGAGAGCCAGTGTGGTACAGTGGTTAGCGGTGTGTGTGTGTTAGGGGGCTTCTAGTGTCCTGGCCCCACTGCTGGACCTCCTGATGGCACCTGGTGTTTTTGGCCACTGTGTGACACAGAGTGTTGGACTGGATGGGCTACTGGCCTGATCCAACATTGGCTTCTCTTATGTTCTTCTAAGTGTGTGTGTGCATGTGTGCGTGCGTGCGTACGTGCGTCTGAGCAAGGGTTTTTTACAATTCAAGAGGCAGAGCCAACATAGGAATGACTATTTGCATAACTGGAAAAGATGCCACTGGAGCAGGCCCATAGCTAACGTGGGGACCGGCCCCCTAACGTTTCTTCTGGGGCTCCAACCCGAGCATCGGCTTCTCCTCCCCCTGACCTCCACAGTCGCCACGTGCCGGTCAGTGAAACAGGGGCTGCACACGATCGCAGGTCGGATCTCGCAAGACCATCTCCTGCCCGGACTTAAGAGTGAGTTTTCCTTCAAAGTGCTGCAACCAGGGAGAAGCTGGTGACTCTGTGTCTGCAGAAAGACGAGGCGATTGTACGTGCCGGGGGAGGGTGTGTGTGTGTGTGTGCTGTGTGACTGACAAGCGGCCTCACCAATGCCTGGAGTGCAGAGAGAAGGAAGAAGAAGCACAGGCAAGGGAGCTGATGGCTCAGGGAAGGGAGGCGGGATCGCCTGTGGGAAGGATGGCAGGGCTGTTCCAGAGGTGCTGCTCAGAGAGCCTTCCTAAGCAGCCACCCGGAGCGGGCACCGGCAGGGGAACTCAAGAAGGCCAGGGGTCATTTTGTAAAAAAAGAGGTGCAGGAGCTCATTAGCATAACTCATTAGCATAACTTATTTGCATATGCCACGCCCCCTGACATCACCGGAAGTGTGTCAGAAGTAGGTCTGCCAAGTCGAACTCACCTACCAGCGGGGGGGGGGGGGGAGTCCTTCTTCACCCGGGAGCCGCCCAGGAGCCTCCCTGGTGCGTGCACGAAGCCCGTGCGCCCGGTGACATCACCCGGAAATGACGTCACCATGTTGGGGGCGTTGCCAGGGCAATGCTCTGGCAACGTCTCCAACGTGGCGACGTCACCTCCAAGTGACATCACTACGCTGGGGAAGTCGTCCACACTGGACGACTTCGGGGGCGGGGTTCCCCCCGCTGGCCGAATGCCGGCCGGCGGATCGGGAACCCCTAAAGCGGGGGATCCCCCGCCCCCCGGGCTGACTTGGCAGCCCTAGTCAGAAGGCAACACCCACCGCTCAGGCTCCACCCCCAAAATCTCCAGGTATTTCCACACTCACACTGCCAGTGTTACACTTTGACTAAAGACACTTCAGGTGTCCTTTGCTCTTGTAGGGAAGCTCCGGGGGTACAGCTTGAAGGCTGGCTACCCTACGACATGGTGCTGGCTGCTATCTTGGATGTCTTTAAAAGGAGACCAGGCAGAACAGGCAAGGTAGATGGCTAAACAGAGATTTCCATGCTTAAAGGCCATGCGGCAGCAGATGCTGGAGGGCAGTGGCTTCAGCTGGGCCTCCTTCAAGGCCTTCTGGGGACTCCTGGTTGGTTGCCGTAAGAAACGGTGCTGCTAAATAGGCCGGTGGCCTGATCCGGCAGGGCTTTTCTTCCATTTCTTAACCGTGTTGTAGCAGCACTGTTTTTCAGACATGTTCCCAACTTAACGAAGCACCCAAGAGCCAATTAAATGATGCAGAAAGTCTGTGGATTGTCCGTTTCCAGACAGAGGATTATGTTACGGTAATTCTGGCCACCTCAGAGCTTTCTGCTGAGTTACTCCCCTCAGGTCACAGAAAAATGACTTGAAGATTTCAGTTGGTCTCTCATTAAGGCAGTGCGCACACAAAAAGGCTAGTTTGGGATAATGTAAGATCTGGCCTGAGGGTTTCTGCATAGAGAGTAGGGTTGCCAGGTCCCCCACCTCCTGGCCAGCGGCAGGGGATGGAGGTAAGGGTTGCAAAATCCAGGTTGGGGTGGCGCATGGAGATTTGGGGATGGAGCATGGAGAGGACAGGGACCACACTGGGGTACAATGCCAAAGAGTCCACCCTCCAAAGCAGCCATTTTCTCCAGGGGAATTGCTCTCTGTCACCTGGAGATTAGCTATAATTCCAGGAGATTCCCAGGTCCCACTTGGAGGCTGGCAACCCTAAGAGTCTCATAAGTATTTCTTATATCTGCTCTTATTATGGTTGTTGTGCAGTGCCCAGTAACCAGTGGGTAGGCTATGGGTGGGGATATGGAGGGACTGAACCCCTGACTGCGGTGTTACATCACTTCTGGCAAAAAACCCCCAACAACCTGGCAGTGACATAGGTAGCTCTAGGACTTGATGGAAACTCTCTGGTAAACCCATAGAGTTTCTGGTGATTCCTAGAGCTACCCTATGTCACTTCCGGTTTTTCGTAGAAGTGATATGATGCCAAAGCTGGTGTTGTGTGTGTGTGGGGGGGGGGGGTTCTTCAGGAGCAGGGGACAGCGGAGCCCCTGCCTTGAAAGGGAGCTTGGAGGCTCTTATCACTTCTTCATTGTGTGTATAAGAGGAAGGTGTGAGCTACACTGCTGTCACCAAAACAGCAACTTCAGCAACACTCTATTTCATTTACAAGCTTTCCCCCTAGACCCTGACCTCATATCAGTTCATTTTCTTCTGTACCAAAAGCAGCCTAGCTTTACAGTCGCCTAGAAGAAAGGCACATAAAGAATAAAGCCGGCGATACTGCAATGCTTATGAATGACACGCTCAGAAATCAGATTTGCCCTGCTGGTGATATCTATTTCCTCTCGAGTCAAGCACTCCAGAAGTGGTTGCAAGTTTCGAGTGAGCTGCGTTTCGAGGGTCCTTGCATCTCCCGTCATCATTTTCATAGGCAGTCTGGCAGGGGCCGCTTTGCTGATGTGTGTTCACAACTCACTTGGTTGCTATTTACCAAAACGGTAGTTTTCCTAGCCTGCTGGTTACGTTTCGGAGGCTGCAGTAGTTTTACAGTTCTCGTCAACCCCAACAAAAAGCCATTCTGGAAAAAGACTGGGGGATGCCATTTACAGGACAGAGAGGCCCTAGGGTTAGACCTAGACCAAAAGTGCATAGGAGGGCAGCCAAGATGATGAGGGGGTTGGAGCCCCTTCCCTGTGAGGAAAGGCTGAAGAGTCGGGGACTTTTCAGTTGAGAAAAGAAACGACTAAGGGGGGACATGATAGAGGTCTATAAAATTATGCAGGGTGGAGTAGGCTTGCCAGCCTCCAGGTGAGTCTAGTAACAAATAAATATACACTGCAAAAAAAAAAACCTCTTTAAATTAACGAGTTCTATTTATAACTATCCATATATCTGATAGCCAAGGCGTCCCCTGCGTGCAGATATCTAAATCCACACATAGGGGGCACCTAGGGGGTAGAGAGATTTTCCTGCACACTTGAGGCACTCACCAGGTGTGCAGAGAAACCCTAAAACTTCGTTAAAAAAAACCTATACAGGGGATATTTAAAAGTAAAAGAGCGTCCCCTGCCCATGTGCAGAAAACGCTCTGGGAACTGTGGTGGGCCCGGCGGCTGAGAGCCGTTCAGGCCTCGCCACCGGTGCCCGTGGGGGGGGGGGGGGAGAAGGCTCACCTGTGGGCGCTTCCTCCTCCTCAACATGGAGCTCCTTCTCCCCCCCCCCCCCCCCCGGCAAGTATCGCAGGTCCTCCTGCTTGTCATTCTATAAAGTGCATAGTGTGCTATTATAACATCCTTATCCGGTACATGTTTTCAATACTTGCTTGTAATTCTGGGAACGCCCATTGGGGCTTGACTTTTAAAAATATTGATGCAAAATTGACTGGTAGTTGTTAAAACTGAATGTACTGAAAACATGTACCGGAAAAGGATGTTACAGTAGCACACTATGTAGTTTGTAGAATGATAGTTACAAATAGAACACATCAATTTAAAAAGTTTCTTGCAGTGTATATTTATTTGTTACCAGACCCTCCTAACACTGCAGCTCGGGTTGCTACAGCCTCCAGGTGAGGCCTGGAGATCTCCAGGTGAGGAACCTCCAGGTGAGGCCTGGAGAAGAAGGAGGAGAAGGAGAAGAAGAAAGAAGAAGAAGAAGTCTTCATGATGCCCGTGGGCACCACATTGGGAATCTCTGGTCTAGCAAAACTGACATCACTGAGAAAAATATAAATGGGTATTAAAATTAATGAAACAGGGAATGTTGTCATCTTTTAAATCTCTTTTGGGGACTGACCAGAGGATGACAGAATCAGTAATAAAATTTGTTTCATTGCCACTAAAATTTTGAGACAAAGCCTCGAAGCCATCCTGGCAGACTGGATTTTATGGAGTCTGATTTTAATTTTTTAGCAGTAGACATATATGGTGTTTCAGTATACTGAGGCTGAGAGGGGGAAAGATCTTGGGGTCCAAGTGGATAGCTCAAAGAAAATGTCAAACTAGTGTGCTACAGCAGTAAAAAAAAAAAGGCAAACTCTATGTTAGGGACTATTAGGAAAGGGATGGAGAATAAAACGGCCATTATTGTAATGGCCCTGTATAGATCTATAGTGTGGCCTCATTATGAATGTTGTGCCAGCCCTGATTAGATAGATAGATAGATAGATAGATAGATAGATAGATAGATAGATAGATAGATAGATAGACAGACAGACAGACAGACAGACAGACAGACAGACAGTTTGGTGTAGTGGTTAAGTGCGCGGACTCTAATCTGGGAGGACCAGGTTTGATTTCCCACTCCTTCACTTGCAGCTGCTGGATGACCTTGGGCAAGCCATAGTTCTGTCAGAGCTGTTCTTGAAAGAGCAGTCCTGAAAGAGCTCTCTCAGCCCCACCTACCACACAGGGTGTCTGTTGTGGGGAGGGGAAGGGAAAGGAGTTTGTAAGCCGCTCTGAGACTACAAGTGAAGGGCGGGGTATAAATCCAATCTCTTCTTCTCTTCTTCTAGATAGGTAGAAAGACAGGCAGATAGATAGACAGACAGACAGAGAGACAGATACGTTAGGTAGATATGCTGTGTGTGTTTCTCTCTCTCTCTCCCTCTCTCTCTCTCTATATACATATATATAGAGAGAGAGAGACAGAGACAGAGAGAGAGAGAGACCAAGTACACTGGCAAATGCTGCTTAGTTTCTTATGAGAAACTGGCAGAGCCAATAATGAATAGACTGCCAAAAGCTAATGATGACTTAGGCTGATAACAAATGGGGGGAAAAAACCTGCAATGTTTATCATTATGCTCTCTATACCATTCCCCCCATTTAAAAAATCCTCTCCCAACCACGGACTAATTGCCATTTCCACGCACACAAACCCAACCCCCGGCTCAGTTTCACTTTGATCGTCGGCGTCAGTCGAAAGGCTGCCTGTCAAACAACTAGCAGCGGCACCTTTCGCCGGCTACCTGTTCCCTGGATTCCTGTCAGAAGCAGGTTTTTCCAAAGGGTCTCGCTTTCCGTATCATTAGCGAGTCGGGGCTGACATTTTTGGATTAAAGCCGTGTCATGTTTGTCCCGTCACACGCCTTGCCGTGTCGGGCATGTCACAGGTAATAAGCATGCGACACCAAGGGAGGTTTGGGGTGATTGAAGGGCAGCCCAGAAGCCGACGGGGTCAAAGCCGTCCACTTCCATCAGCAACTTCCATCAGCTCAGCTGGCAACTGTCAGCAGTGCCACAGGAACGAGTCTAACAGCCTGTTGTGTTGGGGGTGGGTTCTTGGTGGCTCTTTTAATTTATTCTTGACAAATTTCCTCAGATTGACCCAAAACTGCTGTCACCTTAGGAGGATAATTGGGTGATGCAACGGTCGCTCCAGGCAGACTCCCCAAACAAAACTCCCACTGTGTGAACAGATCTATATTTCTTGAAAGACACAATTGGGAACATGGAAACATGAGCACGTAGGGTTGCCGGTGCCTCCTGGCAATGGGGGGGAGAGGGGGAGACTTATCGGGAGTGGGAAGGAGGCCCAGGCTACAACACCGGTGACGTGGTGACATCACTTCTGGTGTGTGCCGGAAGTGACATCATCATGTTGCGATGTCACGGCAACACTCCGGTATTAGAGCAAAAAAACTCTGTGGTAAAAATGTCTTCTACCACAGGTTTTTAGCCCAAATACCAGAGCAGCAGTGTTGAAACTCTGACATGATGACATCATGTCTGGTTCACGCCGGAAGTGAGGTTGCCACATTGCCAGCAATTCAGCCTGGGCCTCCCTCCTTTTCCTGCTAAGCCCCCCTGCTGGCCAGCTGATTGGTGGGGGGGGGGCAGGGCCTGGTGGCGTAGGCACATGAAGCAACCATATACTGAATCAGGCCATTGGTCTATCAGAGTCGATACTGTCTGCTCAGACTGGTAGAGGCTTTCCAGGGTCTCAGGCAAAGGTCTTTCACACCGCCTACTACCTTATCCTTTAAACTGGAGATGCCAAGGATTGAACCTGGGACCTTCTACAAAGGGAAAGAATGGCAAAAGGGAAGAATGCTCCCCTCTCACGTCAGCTAAAACAACTCGAGTTTGTACCTCTGAAGAGCATCTAGATTTTGAAGGGAGCTTGGACTCAGATTAAAATTTAGGATTCGGGTAATATAAAATAATGCTTGTTTTGCGCTAAAGAGTGGTGGGATTGTGGCGAATGTCTGAGTATGCTCCCTCCAAGACCAATCGTACCCCGGAAGGAGGGTTTTTCCCCCCTCCTGATCCCTGAGGCCTCTGAGGACTGGGTTTAATTATAATTTAGTTCAAGATTACTTTGATAATATATTGTAAATTTATGATAATAAGATGAGATTGTTTGAAAATCTTATAAATATTATTTTGTAATAAGTTTGGGAGAAGAAAGAAGAAAGGAAGAAGACGAAGAAGAAGACAAGAAGACAAAGCATGCATGTGAAGTTCTGTTTTTTAGATTATTATTATTTTGGTGGTGTTAAATTATAAAATTCTTTCTTCTATAAAACTGCTTTAAAAACTCAGGGGTCCTTTCGAGCAGGAGCTCGGGGGAGCGCAGCTCCGGGAGTTGGTGCCAGCCCCCCCCCCCCCGCGGGGGAGTGCCTGCTTGTGTCATGGCTGCAGCAAAATGACCCTGTCCCCTGGAAAGGTCCTGGTTCCTCCCACCAGCCTTCTGAAGGCTTCAGCCACCACTGAAGTTCTCCTCCTTATAAATATAATTTATAAACAAAATGTATGTAACGCCAACATCTAGAGATGGACCTGGATCTACTGGCCTGGCTCACTAGGTGCCACAGTCTCCATGCCATAAGTTAAGAGCTAAGGGTCAAGTATCCTTTGGCTGTTGCCCTTCAGCTCCTACCTAAGAACTCTCACCTCTGGCCATACTCAGGCTTTAATACCTGTAGTGTGGGGGGCAGATACTCAGCCCCCTCAGCTGAATAGAGGTATTTCTGAGGCTTGGATTAATAGCTGTCCCCTCTTTGCCAGCTCTCTCTCCCTCCTTTCTTTCTTTCCTTCTGACATACTTCTAGCGATGTCAGGTGGTGTAGCATATGCAAATAAGTTATGCTAATGAGTTATGCTAATGAGCTCCTGCACCTCTTTTTCTGCGAAACGACCCCTGTAAAAACTTAATTAAAAAATAACAAAAAAACCCCACAAATTAAATTCCCCGAGGCTCAAGCCTCTCTCGTTGAGGGAACGGTGGTTATAAATTTGATAAATAAAAAACAGAATAAATTCATCTCTACATTTCAGTACTCCACTTCATGTTCTACATTTCAAATTTTTCAGCTTGAGTAGAACTTCAGAACATAGACATTTTCTCTCCACACACATTGATTATGCAAATGTGAGCCCTGTTTATACTATTTAATTCCATTGTTTCCTTGGTCGTTTTTTTCTTTCCCCCCCTCTGAATCAGTCACATGGGTGAGCTCCTAGCCTAGCCAATCAGGGTTGGCCACTGACGCCATCACTGAGGGCAAGTGACGTCAACTGGGAGTGAGAGCAACCGAGGGCAATGTCATCAGTCGGCAAACAGTTTTGCAAAGAGTGCCAATGTGCTGTCAAAAAGGGGAGAAGGGTTTTTTTTAACGCTGCCAAACCCATAGGTAGTTTTGATTCCCCTCTAACAAATATGCCGTTTGCGACTTCCGGCAAGACTTGCGAGCATGGCGGACGTGCTCCTCCGCATATGCGGGGAGCGCGATCCATACCCGGCGGGAAGAAGGGGCTCTGGACTGGTGCCGAGCCCCCAGAGACCCCAGTGAGGGGGCTCTGCCTGGGGTGGCCCGAAGGGGATCTCTCCCTACGGTGGCGACCGAGGGATAGAGATCCCTTTTCATCACCCCCATAGGTTCCCCCGCCGTGGGAGCCGTATGGCTGAAAGCGCAAATCCGAGAAGCAGCAGAGAGTGCGAAGCAATGAGGCTGGAACTGACAGTTACGCATGGAGAAAACGTGAGTCTGAAGTAAGAAAAGCAGAACACAGCGGGAAGACGGCGGGAGGAGTGAAACCCACCCCCCCTCTCCGGGACTAGCGTACTTACGAGACTCTCTACGTGGCGTTACTGCAGGAATAAAAGCCCATCCGCCTTGCTAGATGGCAGCATCGCTCACTTGGAGATATAAACTTTAGAAGGACATAAGGGCTGTTTGAAAATTTGCTCCTTTCGTTCATCTTATCTATCTATAAACAAAGAGCAATGAGGCTGGAGCAATGAGGTAGCCTCAACAATGATGGGGAAACCAAAACCTTCCCCCAAACTAGGAAGTACAGCTCCGAGTTCAAAGGCTGATACCACGGAGATGAGTGCGGTGTTCTCCTCGTTATTGCGACCTCTAGTGGACCAAATGACAGCTCTCAACGTTAAAATGGACAAAATGCAGCTAGAACTAAAAGAGTCGAATAAATCCACAGAGAAGCTGCAGCGAGAACTTCTGGAAGTAAAAACTTCAGTAAAGAACCAAGACGCAAGACTACAAAAGGCAGAGAAGGAAAAGGCCTTCCACCACGATCAGCTTTTGAAATTACAAATGGATAGATCAAATTTTTTCCTAAGACTTCAGAATGTGCCAGAAAACACAGGAGAAGACCTTAAAAATTTGCTAAGTGAAGCACGAACCAGTGACAGGCATGAAAGCAGCGGATATAAAAAGCGATATGGATATGGTTTACAGAACCTATCCAGATTATACTAAAAAGAAAAGCCTGCCTGGTGAAATTATGATAAGGTTCTCCAAAACATCTACAAGACACACGGTGCTTAGGACCACAAACAAAGCAGCTCTGAAGATCCTGGGAGAAGAAGTAAAAGTGATGAAGGATATCCCATTTGAAATAAGGAAAAGAAGGAAAGCCTATGAAAAATTGACATCTTAGCTCCAGTCTGAGTCTATCATCTATCGTTGGAATACTCCAGAAGGACTATGCTTCAGCATCAAAGATAAGAAGTATAAGATTGACTCTGTTCAACAAGCGAAAAAATTTCTGGAAAAAAGCAAAGAGCAGAAGACTGGGAGAGACTCAGATGGTTCACTGGCCTCGCAAGAAAGCATGAATGGATTTGATAGCTCAAAGAGTGAAGAAGAAGTGTCTGACTCGGAAAAAGGAGCTGCAGCTCCAAAAATAGTTGAGACTGTTAAGACAAGAAGAGGACGAAAGAAGAAACAGTGATTAAACTGTTTTATTAAGCATTGCACTTATGTATTATAAATTGTTTAATTAACCGTATTTCCCTAGGTGGGCGTGTCTGCCAAATAGTTTTGATATTTTTTATAGTAGCAGTAACAAGTAATTGAAATTTATCCAAGGTTTTAAATGCTTCATAATTATATTATGTATTAAGGTAGTATTAAGCAAATGATAAAGTACTCTCTGTATAAGGTATATGTAGCTTAGATTGTAGCATTATAGTTGTAGTTATAGGGAAAAATCAATTAAAAAAAAAACAAAAACAAAAACAAATATGCCGTTTGCATGGTGCATCCTGAACACAGATCTTTGAATTTCCCAGGTGCAAGTTTGCATTTTTCTTAGGCACAGAGAACACCCAGTCCTGACAGAAAAAAGACTTCTTCATCACATGTTTCTTCAGCAAAACAATCAGGACCATTTAATGCCAGGATCGCTAATTACCATGCTGACGAGTTTGGGAAGGATCAAAAGAGCATTGAGCTGAAAACCTCCCTGCAATATGGCACGATCACAGCAGAACAGCCATCTCGTCTGCCTCGGCGCAGCATATTTCATATTTAATGGCCGCGATGCTGCCGTTGCAATTGACTTTTGCTTTCCGATTGCCTGGCAGGACGAGGATATGGCAGCTGTCTCTTGTAAAAAAATCCAGGTAACAATATGCTGATTCGCACGAAGCTGTTCAAGAGAGCCAACATTTCAAAGGAGCGAGCAGATATTTATAGGTACGCATCGAGCACGTTTCCTTCTGCATGAGGACAGCTGGAGAGCACAGGTAATATCTCCACAGGAGTTACATAAAGCTGGAAGCAAGCTGATTGTCAGCCAGCAGCCTCTTTGCCTTCAACAAGCTCTTCCTAATCTCTGTTCTCATCTCCATCATTAAGAGAGCAGGGGTGATGGGGAAATGGGCCTGATGCCACAACGGAACTCGGATACAGGGCACAGGTATTAGGACATCCTGAACATAGTAGGTCCCGAAGCTAGGACCCAAGGGATGTCAGATAACAAAAGAACCCTGTCGAGGGCTGCAGTCACACACACGGGTCCAATATGCATTGGTATTCCCCACCATTGTGCCAACGATCTCACATCGTCTCACAAATTTCTGTCTGCATTCCTTGCCGCATCCACTCTCTTATTATTTCATCTCAGCATCAGCTGTCTGCATCATTTTGTTGCCAATTAGTGATGACTCCGAGGTCACTACCGTGTCTCATCGCCTTCCCTGGATTTGGTTTTAAGGTACTACAATTGCTTCTCCCCACCCACAAGCCACTGTGAGCAGAAAGCGGACAACTAGAGCCAAAATCTCCCCCCCCCCCATCTTTTCTAAGGAGATACGCAAATTGTCACAAAGGAAACAAGTTAGCTGAAAATCTGGTTGTCTGCGTTTAAAAGCAGCCAGGAAACATTTTTCTGTAATCATATTGGGGGGGTGGGGTTGCAAGCATGCTCATCCCTGAACCAATTTTTATTTCCTGGGGCAGTCCCCAGCGCACCCTGCTTGGCAGCCACCGGGTGTTTCATGTTTTTTACCCAGCTCGTTCCATCTTTCCTGCCCTGCCCTTCGCCTCCCCCTCTGCCAAGTCACCCTCCTTTACTTTCTGCGCTGCTCCTCCCCCCTCTCACGCGTGCTCTCCCTAAACAACTTGTGTCCTGATGCAGACAAAGGAGAGCTTTATACTGAGCCAAATGGGAAGCCAGCGCCACAGCAGCAGAGAACAGCTTTACGTAGCAAATGCAGACTGGGCCACTAAATAATCCACTTTCAGTCCACTTTCAGTGCATTTTCCAACTTGACCAGTTCACACAGTAAAATCCAGTTGGAAAATGCACTGAAAGTGGATTGAAAGTGGATTATTTAGGCTGCGATCAGACATATTAAATAATCCACTTTCAATCCACTTTCAATGTGCTTTCCAACTGGATTTTACAGTGGCCCACTCTGCATCTAGCAGTTGCTCCGCTGTTCTACCAAACCCATGTTAGAACAGAAATTCCCCTCTGCATTGCATACCACTTTCACTTTGATTGATTGTCGGATTTTATGGCAGTGTCCAGACAGCATGCCGCTTTCACTTCATTTGATCTCTCAGTTTTATGGTACTCTCTGCATAGATTTATGGCCATTTTATGGCTGTTCAGGGGTGACTCTGCAGTCAGTACTGCGTTGGCCCGGGGTATTTGAATGTGGCTTTGACCCGCATCTTTTTCTGTTCCAGTGTGAGTTTGGTAAAACAGTGGAGCAAATGCTAGATGCAGATAGGGCCAGTGTGAACTGGCAAATCAAGTTGGAAAATGCATTGAAAGTGGATTATTTAGTGTGTGTGATCACAGCCTCAGTGTGTATAACCGCAGCCCAAGACACTTAACCACTACACCACAAAGCTATTAAAAAGTCTTCTGTGGTTTCATTTGTCAGTGTAGCAGAAATGAATGCGAAATCAAATGGATGAAAGACTGAGGAAGTTAGAGAGAGAGGCTTCCCGACTCCTCAGTCCAACCCATAGCTACTACATCCCAGGAGCTTCAAATATAGACCACTTGCTTTGATTGCCTCTTAAACAAAACAGATCCCATGCTTGAATTACAAGTTTCCTTGTCTTGTTGTTGGTTCTCCAGAAGAACTGGTTGGCCACTGTGTGAGACAGGATGCTGGACTAGATGGACCACTGGTCTGATCCAGCAGGGCTCTTCTGATGTCCTTATCAGGGAAAGGCCTCAGCCTCTATCCCCTGTTGTTGGCCCTCCAGAGAAACTGGTGGGCCACCATGTGAGACAGGATGCTGGACTAGATGGACCACTGGTCTGATCCAGCAGGGCTCTTCTGATGTTCTTATCAGGGAACAGCCTCAGCCTCTATGTCCTGTTGTTGGCCTTCCAGGCTGGCCACTGTGGGAGACAGGATGTTGGACTACATGCCAATAAAGGTAATTGGATTGATTGATTGATTGATTGACCAATGGTCTGGTCCAGCAGGGCTCTTCTGATGTTCTTATGTTCTTAATTGCAAGTGTCCTTTATCACATTTCCCTACAACTCTGAGAAAGTTTCTCTTATATGACATTGCCTCAGGACATTCCCGGTCTGGGCTCCAGTTTGCTGGCCCAAATTAGGCTGGCAGACGCTTTTAACTATTTGTAATGAGCCTCTTATTATTTTGAATGTTGAGTTTGGGGTTATTAAGGGTTATGCCTCACCTCAAACCCTAGAGAAATATTAGGAATGTGTCAAATCTTCATTGCATTAAATTTTAATATACCTTAAGGCACCAGGACGTGAATCTAACCTCAACGTGGGAAGCATCTCTGAGAAGTCTAAATCAATGTGTTCAGAAAGGCCAAGTTAATTTCATTTTGTAGCATTCATTGGCGTCTTGTTCTCCTTTTCAGACATGGGACTTAAGATATTTCATATAGTTATTGGCAGGGGTCATTTCATAGAAAAAGAGGTGCGGGATCCCATTAGCATAACTCATTAGCATAACTTATTTGCATACGCCACACCCCCTGACATCACCGGAAGTATGTCAGAAGGCAAGGAAGAAAGAAGAGAGAGAGAGGGGAGGAAGGGAGGAAGAAAGAAAGAAAGAAAGAAAGAAAGAAAGAAAGAAAGAAAGAAAGAAAGAAAGAAAGAAAAGAAAAGAAAAGAAAAGAAAAGAAAAGAAAAGAAAGAAAGAAAGAAAGAAAGAAAGAAAGAAAGAAAGAAAGAAAGAAAGAAAGAAAGAAAGAAAGAGCTGGCAGTGAGGGGACAGCTACTAATCCAAGCCTCAGAAATACCACTATTCTGGGAGGATAGCTTCAGTGGTGGCTGAAGCCTTCAGAAGGCTAGTCGGAGGAACAAGGACCTTTCCAGGGGATGGGGTCATTTTGCTGCAGCCATGACACAAGCAGGCATTCCCCCATGGGGGTGGGGGCTGGCACCTACTCCTGGAGCTGCGCTCCCGCAAGCTCCCGCTCGAAAGGACCCCTGGTTATTGGAAGGATAGCACAATCCCAAATATTAGGAAAAAGCGGATCTCATACCTTCTAATAGCTGCCAAAACATCTACAGTGGCTAACTGGAAATGCCCAAATGCACCTATACTTCATGTAAGGTATGCACCTACGCTTCATATATGGCAACGTAAGGTATGGGAGATGTACATTATGGAAAGAATTGCATATAAGATGACCGGCGCTTCCGGGCAGTGTGGACGCAAATAAGCCACATATCAAGTGGCACCGGTAATCCCGCTGATCCGGCTGCTGCACCCATGCGCCTACATGCAGGTCGGAAAAACAGACCAGAGCTGCGCGCCACTGCAGCACCGCCACCAGGGGCTGCCCCACAGTGCAAATGCTCTGTTCCACCTCCTCCCTGCTATGGTCCTGCATCAGTCTATGCAGTGCAAACGGAAAGCCCCACGACAACTCAGCCTGGGTCTTTTTGCCCCGCTTCCCTTGCGCTTCATTTTGCATCTGTCCTCAGCCAGAGACGAAGACAAAAAAAAAAATACAAAGACGAAGACTTGATAAGGTATCATTAAGAACACTCTGGAATTCTATGCTTTCAATATGAGGGCAACTGCTGAAGATGAGAAACTTCAAGGGGAAAGCAGTGATGAAGACAAACAGAAGATCTTGGATAAATGCAATGAAACAATCAACTGGCTGGATAAGAGTCAGACGGCTGAGAAGGAAGAATTCGAGCACCAGCAGAAAGAGCTGGAGAAGGTTTGCAATCGCATCCTCACCAAGCTGTACCAGAGAGTGGGTGGGATGTCTGGAGGCATACCTCGTGGCTGCCCTAGCTGGGGAGCCACCCCCCTATGGAGGAGCATCTTCTGGACCAGTCATCGAGGAGGGGCACTAAGTGCTAGAAATGGCATTCCTCAGAGCACCTTCAGGACTGAAGGGCTCACTCAAGGGCATTCATACTTGGAACATGTGCGCAGGGAGGGGGAGGCAAAAACTTTGTACTTTACCACACAATGCTCCCTCTAAGCTGTGGAGTTCTGTGAGCAACAATTCTACTTTGTGAGCTCCTGGCTTTAAAGTTGTGAGTGAGCAATTTGGCTACTCCAGAAATTAGTTTGCTCTGGAGCAAAGACAAAAATCTGTGAGCCGGAGGCTAAAAAACTGTGAGCTAGCTCACACTAACTCAGCATAGGGGGAACACTATTTACCAATACTGTAAAAAACAAAAACATGCAGCTTGAATTCAATAAACAAACCTATTAAATTGGCAACATTTTTATTTTTTTAACAAAAATCTTCCAAGTGGAAGGACAAAAAACCACTGTCGATCAGTTTATGATACAGTAAGATTCTGGGACCACTTTATCACAGATAAGACCTTGGACTCTCAGAGTCAGACTCCCTTTCAATACATAATGGTTTTATAGAACGTTGGTTTCCTGTTTTAGATAATCTGATATGTAATCCTACCAGTAAACGTCTCTTTATGAAATGTCTTCACTATAAGCTGATGGCTCAGTTCTAATTGTTATTTCTTTTCACGGACCGAAGACGATCATTATTGCAAGTTTTATTATCTTCATATTTCAGATAGTTCTGTTTTATGAAGTAAAAGACATTTTATTCGTGTTCTTGTTTGTATAATCAGACTGTGAGACCTAATCAAAGATCTTATACAACATATCGTTTATTTGATTTATTTCCAATCAAAAAATTTTGAATACATCCTAGGGCTGCCGAGTCAGCTCGGGGGGCGGGGGATCCCCCGCTACAGGGGTTCCCGATCCGCCGGCCAGCATTCGGCCGGCGGGGGAAACCCCACCCCCGAGGTCGTCCAGCCTGGATGACACGTAATGACATCACCCAGAAGTGACGCCATCATGTTCCTTTCCCCCCCTTTTTTTTCCAGTTTTCCTTTTTTCCCGTCTTAGGCCCATGTCCAATACTGAAGCAGGGCCGGTGTGTGCATGCAGAAGAGTTGGGTGATGGGCCACAGTGAACAAAGAAGTGGAGGGATCAGTTTTGAGCTGCTTTAAGCCCCTTCAGTCTTTATATGGATTGGGGGCATGAGGGTTTTCAGTTCTGTGCTGAGAAATACCTGGAGATTTTTTTTGGGGGGGGGGGTTTGGAGAGGGTGTGGTTTGGAGAGGGAGGAGACCTCAGCAGGGTATAACGCCATAGAGTCCACCATCTAAAGCAGCCATTTTCTTCAGAGGAACTGATCTTGGCCGTCTCAACAAGAGAAAACATCCAGAGACTACCATCTCTACCATTCTTGTAAATGACTGGGAAATACGGCGAAAGGGCTGCCAGATCTAGGTTGGGAAACTCCTGGAGAATATAAGAGAAGCCAATGTTGGATCAGGCCAATGGCCCATCCAGTCCAACACTCTGTCATACAGGGGCCAAAAATACCAGGTGCCCTCAGGAGGTCCACCAGTGGGGCCAGGACACTAGAAGCCCTCCCACTGTTGCCCCCCCCCCCCCAAGCACCAAGAATACAGTGCATCATTTGCCCCAGACTGAGAGTTCCTATCTGTACTTTGTGGCTAATAGCCACTGGTGGACCTCTGCTCCATATGTTTATCTAATTCCTTCTTGAAGCCATTCATGCTTGCAGCTGCCATCACCACCTGTGGCAGTGAATTCCATGTGTCAATCACTCTTTGGGTGAAGAAGGACTTCCTTTTATCTGTTCTAAACCGACTGCTTGGCAATTTCATGGAGTTCTTGTACTGTGAGAAAGGGAGAAAAGTCCTTCTTTCTCTACCTGCTCTATCCCATGCATCATCTTATAAACCTTGATCATGTCGCCCCTCAGCCGTCGTTTCTCCAAGCTAAAGTGCCCCAAGCGCTTCAACCTTTCTTCATATGGAAAGTGTTCCAATCCTTTTATCATTCTAGTTGCCCTTTCCTGCACTTGGGGAATAGAGCCTGGGGAGGACAGGGACCTCAGTGGGGTCCAATGCCACAGAGTCCACCCTCCAAAGCAGCCATTTTCTCCAGAGGAACTGATCCCTGTAGGCTGGAGATGAGCTGTAATTCCGGGCGATCCCCAGGCCCCACCTGGAGGCTGGCATCCCTAGATCTGGATAGGAAGCAAACTTATTTTTGTGGGAAAGGTGTAACTGTTGGAGGGGCTGTCTACAAAGATAGGAGACACTGTGCTGAAAAGCTGCCACAGTTAATATGCAACTATAATTTAATTACAAAGCTGTCCTCCTGTGAGCATCTAGGTTAGCTGGTCTTCAGGGAAGTGCCGGAGAGAACTGTTGACTTTGGCTTCACAGTTAATTTGGGCAGCTATCCCCCAAAGGCTTCCGTTTAATGATGATCCCTTACTCATGCGAGTGGGGTTTTCTTATGCATTTAAGTGAATATTACCTCCCCGGGTCAGCTTGAACAAGGAATTGAATAAAATTGCCTTTGGCTTCCTCAAAATTCCCAGCGCATTTGAGCAACGCGAATCGGCACAGATATTAATGCAAAAAATATAGCTACCAAAGGAAATTAGAAAGGATGCAGATCAGGCTATTAAGGCTCTCGATGTGCTTGCATTCTGGAATTAAGCAGAGCCAAAGGTTCACTGCTGAATATTTTCAACATAAAAGGGGGACTTCTGGGGGACCCTCCCAATCTACCCAGAATCCTCCAATGCCTATCTTTCACATCAATTAAGAAAGTCTTCTGAGCTCTGATTGGTCATGGTTTCCTTTCTAATCACAGGACTTTTGCCTAAGAATGTGAGGCTGTCAGAACGAAAGGAAGGAAGGAAGGAAGGAAGGAAGGAAGGAAGGAAGGAACCATCACCCCATATGCCATGATGTCACTTCCTGTTTTCATGGGAAGTGACATCATGGTGTCAAGTGTGATGAACTTAGATATGGCCAAAACTTGTTGACTGAATTCTATATTATTGGCCCTGATACCATGATGTAGGGTTCCCAGACCCCCACCAGGGGTGGGCTTCCCCTGCACTGATCAGCTGGCCAGCCGAGAGACCTAACAGCAGTAAACTGTCCTTGACCAGAGCCAGGGCTACTCTCTGTTGAATAACACCTGTGCCCTGAAGGTCTGGATGCAGTTCCACAGGGCCTGTGAGGCAGGGATGTTCCGTCAGATGTTTGGTTGAGGACAGCGACAGTTCCTTCTGTCTGGCACTCCTACTCCCTACCTTCCCCACCCCCTGTGGGGCAGTGGCACAACCAGTAGTTTCTGGCATCATCTGTTAGGTTGACTGTTGTGTTATTAGTCTGTTTTTATGGTTTTAATGATGTATTTAATATGAATGTATTTCCAGTTATTGTACATTGCCCGGATCCCTGTTTTACAGGGATGGGCAGTTAAAAAATATAATAATAATAATAATAATAATAATAATAATAATAATAATAATAATAATAATAATAATAATAATAATAATAATAATGATGATGATGATGATGATGATGATAAAAATTGAGGCCATGCAGCAACATCACCTAAGGTGCACACTGGAAGTGACATCTACACGTCGCTGGCGATGTGTGGATGCTCTGACATTTGTGCAAAAATCTTTATGGTAAAAAAAATGGCTTCTACCATAGAGTTTTTATTCATTTATTTATTTATTTATTTAGATTTATATCCCGCCTGACCGACATAGCGGCTCTAGTTTTTGCTCAAATACCAGAGCGTCCCCACATTGCTAGTGACAGGATGACACCACTTCCGGTGGGGGCTGGAAGTGAGGTCACCGCATCCTCGACAACGGTGGCTAGGCCTCAGTTTGCAGTCAGCAGGTCCCCTCCACGCCTCCCACTAGCTGCCAGGGTGTGCAGTTTGGTGTGGTGGTTAAGAACGCGGACTCTGATCTGAGAGGATTGCTTTGATTCCCCACTCCTCCATGTGGAGCTGGTGGTGTGAACTTGGGTCAGTCATAGCTGTTCTCTCAAGGGCAGTTCTCGAAAGAGTTCTCTCAGCCCCACCTACCTCACAGGGTGTCTGTTGTGGGGAGGGGAAGGGAAAGGAGTTTGTAAGCCACTCTGAGAATCCAATCTCTTCTTCCATGATGTCACTTCCAGTTTTTGCCAGAAGTAACATTCTGTGCCTGTCCTCATCCTCAATTCATCTCCAGAGGTTGATAGCCACAGCTGGCAACCCTAAATGATTCCCAAGCTCCTGATACCGACTGAGGTTGAGGGCAGACAGGGGATCTTGAACCCAGATCTCCTCAGGTCCAGTCTGACACTTGAAGCACCACATCCCCCTGGCTGTCTTCATAAGTAGCAAGTATCCGTCTGAGTGCTTCTGGCTCCCTCTGAGAATCCATCCAGAATGTGCACATATCATTAACATCGAGGTTACTTTTAATATATACATTACCTCTGGCAACCTGGGTGATGGCAGTACATAAATTGATTTCCTACAGAATAAGCCAAAAAGGAAGGGAAATAAGAATTCCATCAGGGTTGCAAAGCACCCGGTAGACCTGGAACTGAAATAAATAATGCTATTTTGGGAGCACCCGCCGACAGCAAATAAATATTAACTCCCCTGAAAGGAGAAGAGATGCTGTTTCATAGTCAACCATAAATGCAATTATGGCTCCTTCCGATATTTCTGTATCATTTTTTTAAAAAATGCTAAGACTGTGGGACTTCCCCATCCATGTTTCAAAATTAATCTTTGCTTGTAATGAATCTAGCAAAATCTCTCAGTCCCACACTACAGTTGCCAGGTAAGATCATAAGAACGTAAGAGAACATAAGAGAAGCCAATGTTGGATCAGGCCAGTGGCCCATCTAGTCCAACACTCTGTCACACAGTGGCCAAAAACACCAGGTGCCCTCAGGAGGTCCGCCAGTGGGGCCAGGACACTAGAAGCCCTCCCACTCTTGCCCCTCCCAAGCACCAAGAATACAGAGCATCACTTGCCCCAGACTGAGAGCTCCTATCTATACTCTGTGGCTAATAGCCACTGATGGACCTCTGCTCCATATCTATATATCTAATTCCGAAGTGGCCCCCTCTGTGCGAATATCTAAATCCACGTGGGGGGCACTTGGGGGGAGGGAGGTTTTTCTGCATATGTGGGGGACTCTCCACATTTGCAGAAAAATCCAAAAACTTTCAAAAAATATTCGGGGGATATTTAAATCCCCCGGAAAGTAAAAGACCATCCCCTGCGCATGCGCAGGGAACGCTCTGGCCGTTGTGGGGGAGGCTCAGCGGCTCGGCGACTGTGAGCCACTCAGGGCTCGCTGTTGCCAGTTGGGGGGAGAAGGCTTGGCGGGCTGCCGCCGTTTGTCCCAGGGAAGGGAGGGGGGTGGCAGGAGGACTGGGATACTCCCCCCCCGTGAGTATCGCAGGTGCCCCATCTTGTGTTTATCTAATTCCCTCTTGAAGCCGTCCATGCTTGTAGCTGCCGCCACCTCCTGTGGCAGTGAATTCCACTTGTTAATCACTCTTTGGATGAAGAAGGACTTCCTTTTATCCATTCTAACCCAACTGCTCAGCAATTTCATGGAGTGCCCACGAGTTCTTGTATTGTGAGAAAGGAAGAAAAGGACTTCTTTCTCTACCTGCTCTATCCCATGCATCATCTTATAAACCTTGATCAGGTCACCCCTCAGCCGTCGTTTCTCCAAGCTGAAGATCCCCAAGCGCTTCAACCTTTCTTCATAGGGAAAGTGTTCCAACCCTATTATCATTCTAGTTGCCCTTTTCTGCACTTTTTCCAGTGCTATAATATCCGTTTTGAGGTGTGGCGACCAGAACTGTACATAGTACTCCAAATGAGATCGCACCATCGATTTATACAGGGGCATTATGATACTGGCTGAAAAAGGTCCCAGCCGTTTTCTGGCAGGGGGGAGACGCTCTTCTCCTGGAGGCTGGGCAACCCTACTTTAGTCACCCAGTGAAGATCCCTGAGCGGCGATGGCAGCTGCTGCCAAAACCACATTTTTAAAAAATCTGCCCAGCCCATGAAAACTCCAGTGGCCAATCAGAAGCCTTACTGGCCAAACACCCTCATCTGACTCCACCCACTTCTATTTTTTTTTTAACATATTTTATTAACATTTTTAAAGTTGTACCACGTTGTACAAACCTTATTATGTCCAACATATCATAGAATATATGAGCACTAATGTTCTCCTAACCGATTCATAAATTTCGACCATACATGTAAAGCGTCTTGCTTTTTATCCGGGTTTGTCAAATAACTAAGTCTATCAAGCTCTGCCCATTCCCTTTTAGAAGTGACTCCACCCACTTCTAAAAGTACTCGACAGGCACCGTAAAAAGAGGTTGGCAGGCACCCCACTGGGAACCCCTGCCCCACGCCAAGACAGCGCCTGACTGGTGATGACAAACGGAAGCTAGCAGATACCCAGACAGTCCCCTCGCTTTGAAGGAGCTTGATCTCCATGAAGGCTTCCACAGCAGGAGATTTCCTAAAATAACGTAAAAATGAATAATTGTGTCAAACCTGAATTTGCCACTTTGGTGATTTTCGGCTCTTGGCATCCCACATCTCTGGGGCTTTTGGAACGTTATGTCCTGTTACACCTGTTTGCACGCGTTCCGGAAACCTGTGGCACTTCGAACTCAGAAAGCTGCCTTCTAGTCAATCAGACCCTTGCTACATCCATGCAAGCAATGTCTACTGTGACTGGCAGCCACTTTCCAGAGTCTCGAAAGCCCACTGGTTTGGGGCACATCCTGTTCACGAGTCAAAAACAGGGACCCGCTCTTTTGATAACTGATTCATTGATTTCTCAGTCTGTTTACTAATGTTTAGCAGGTTGTAGGGTTGCCAGTTCCAGGTTGGGAAATACCTGAAGGTTTTGGGGGTGGACCCTGAGGAGGGTGGGGTTTTGTCAGACTCTTGAACAAGGTTACTCTCAGCAACACTCACTTGGCAGTGATTTGTTTATTGAGCAGTAAAGATGATCCAAGCTAAGACTTCTCCGTGTTAGAACTGGCCCAGAGTTGGCGCCAAGGCCCAGAGTTATACAGTGTTCCATCCAATCAGCCCATTCATTCAGCCTGCCTAGATTTCGCACTCTTCTACACCGCCATCTGTGAAATCTACCGTTATGTTATCTATACTAACTGAGCAAGCAGAGACAGCTTCCAAGGTCATTGCTCATTTGTCCCAGAGAAGGGAGGCGTCTTAGAGAAATAGATGGAAGGATCACACCTACTCTTCACACTGTCCTAATTGGGATCGGGACTAATGGTAAAAGTAAAGGTTTCCCTTGCTTGAAAGCTAGTTGAATCGGACTCTAGGGGGCGGTGCTCATCGTTTCCAAGCCGAAGAGCCAGCGCTGTCCGAAGACATTTCATGGTCATGTGGCCAGCATGACTAGATGCCGAGGCACACAGAACACTGTAACCTTCTCACTGAAGCAGTACCTATTTATCTACTTGCAATTTCTTGCTTTTGAACTGCTAGGTTGGCAGGAACTAGGGCCAGAGACGAGAGCTCACTCTGTCACGTGGCACTCAGGTCTCGAGCTGCTGAACAAGAGACCTTCCGGTCTGCAGCTTCAGCGTCTTAACCTCTGAGCCACCGTGGCTACAAACTGTTAAAATGTCTCTTTAAAACTCAAAAGGGAGATCTGTGATCTTGACTTCTCCTAGTTCGAGAACAGCTAAGTTGGCCTTCCCTGATTTGGAGGAAAGAGGGAAGTCAAGGGAGGAAGTGTTAACACTGAATACTTCTTGCCTATCCGTGGAGTCCCTAACCAGAGACAAAGAGGCAAAAGAGAAACAATCTTCAGAGAAGTTTAAGACTCCGAACACCACAGTCTCGTTAAATTGCGTTGTAGCATCGAGCCCAAGGGGTCCATTAGAAAGGCAGCAACAAGACAGAAAATTCGTTCACCCCTGTTCTATCTGCTTGAATTAAACACAGGTTTGTTTGCCGTTACATAAATGTCTCACGAGTGAAATGGACGGAAAGCTCATGCAATTTTTTTTCTTGTTTTAACCCCCCCACACACACATCTTATGTCATAAAGCTCGCAACAAGATTACCTTGGGCATCTTGCTTCCATGAAACCAAAGGATAAGGCTCCACAAAGACACACAAGAGAGAACGCATCAACGGCAGTCAAAAGATTTCCATTGTTTTGTCAATTACTTCGGTGCTCCCATCTTTGCTTTTGGTTTGATAGATCCGTTTGCATTCTCTGTCCGTGTTCAGTACTGTCAAGGCGCACCCAGCTTATGGGGACCCTACAAACCAACATCCTCCAAAATGTCCTCTCGTTAGCCTTGCTGGGGTCTTATAAACTGAGGGCTGTGGCTTCCTCGATTGAGTCAATCCATCTCCTGTCTTGTCTTCGACCGATTTCCCACGAGGCACTGCTCCAGCATCATTCTTCCCTTTGCCCTGGTTGCGCGCTTGAATTTCCCACTATTTGCCCAGCGCCGCATTTTGACCCGCGGCTTCGCCTGAATTCCCCCGTGGCTTCAGTGATCCTCAAAAAAACAGGCTCACTGAAGCCGTGGGGGAATTCAGGCGAAGCCCCGGGTCAAAATGCGGTGTGGGGCAAATAGTGCGAAATTCAAGCGCGCAATCAGGGCAAAGGGAAGAACGACGCCAGAGCAGCGCCTTGTGGGAAATCGGTCTTCCTCTTTTCCTGTGCCTTCAACTTTTCTGAGCATTATTGTCTTTTCTAGGGACTCCTGTCTTCTCATGATGTGACCAGAGTATGATAGACTCAGCTTCATCATTTTAGCTTCTAGGGAGAATTCGGGATTGATTTTTGATCTGGGTACGTGTGTGTGTCAAATGCCGTCAAGTCACTTCCAACCTATGGCGGCACTATGAATTAATGTCCTCCAACACATCCTCTCATTAACAGCCATGCTCAGGTCTTGCAAACTGAGGGCCCTGGCCTCCTCATTCGAGTCCATCCATCTCACGTTGGGTCTTCCACTTTCCCTGCTGCCTTCCACTTTTCCCTAGCACTGTTTTCATTTCCAGTGACGCTTTGTCTCCTCACAATGTGACCAAAGTATGATTAGCCTCAGTTTAGTTATTTTAGCTTCGGGGGAGAGTTCAGGCTGGATTTGATCGAGAACCTAACCTATTAGAGCAGGGGTGGGCAAACTTGCTTAACGTAAGACCGCATAGAATAAACATCAGATGTTTGAGAGCCACAAGACATGAACAAATATTACCTGCTTTTATTGGAAAATAAGCAGATTTGCTTTTTATTAACATTAAATGAGACTGCCAAAAATAATAACAAAAGAGGTAAAAGCAGATATGGATAATGATATTCATTTGTCCAGTGATATTTGTTTGCGAATGATATTTAGCTTCCCCAGCCACCCTGCCGGGAGCCACATAATATATTTGAAAGAGCTGCATGCGGCTCCCGAGCCACAGTTTGCCCACCCCTGTATTAGAGAATCACAGCTCATATATCAAAAGCAATGAACCGAAAAGCTGAAAGTATGCGCTTAAACAGCCTGGTACATGTCAGAAGTGACGCTGCAACACTGCCAGTAATGTGGCCTTGGCCTCCCTCCCATTCGTACTAAGATCAAATCTACATCTGACTTTCCCACTGGAATCATTCTAGTTTTTTTAAAAAACCCAAACCTGTCTATACCTGTTTCTAGTTTCAAACCATACTTGTTCTAGTTTAAAAATTACTGTTTACATTTGTTATGTTTTTTATGTTGTAAGCCGCCTTGAGCCGGTCTAAAAAACTGGCAAAGCGGGATATAAATAGAACAAATAAATAAATAAATAAATTGCCCTCCTGTGGTCAAGCTAGCATTATACTGCTTTAAACAGATCCTGTTGCTTAGTACTCTTCAGACCCAGGGAGTGAAATTTGAAACCAGCATGAAATGAGCATAGGAAAAGACAGCAGTCAAACTACTTCAGAGGGGAGGTGTAAATTGGGCCTAAGTCCCACCACCACCACCCGACCAGTTGCCTGGAGGGATCTGGCAACCCTATTTTCTATAGAGATCTTATGTCCCTAAAAAAGCAGTGGCAGAGAGTTAGGTAAAGGTAAAGGTTTCCCTTGCTCGAAAGCCAGTCGAATCCGACTCTAGGGGGTGGTGCTCATCTCCATTTCCAAACTGAAGAGCCAGCACTGTCTGAAGACTTTTCTCCGTGGTCATGTGGCCGTCATGACTAGATGCTGAGGCGCACAGAACGTTGTTATCTTCCCACTGAAGCGGTACCTATTTATCTACTTGCAATGTCTTGCTTTCGAACTGCTAGGTTGGCAGGAGCTGTGGCCAGAGACGGGAGCTCACTCTGTCATGCAGCACTCAGGTCTCGAACTGCTGAACTACCGACCTTCTGGACGGCAGTTCAGAGTTAGACACCAGTAAATATGTCCTAAATATATTTTGAAAGCACAATGGAAAGAGGGACACATCCTGCAACGGAGACCAAACTTGGTATCTCTCTTTTTTTAAAAAAAGAGTCTGCCAGTCTTCAACATTCCGTTCGGACTGGTGCCCGTCTTCAGTTTACTGGCAATCCTTGGGGGCGGGCAGCAATAAAGGTGCTGTCTGTTTGATCTGTTCCCTTCCAGTTTTATGGTCAGTTACAGACAAGGATATTTTCCAGTGTTCTCATCACTGTAGCTCTGACCCCTGAATGGTCATTTTGATTTCATTCCATCCCTCACGCACATCAAACTCCCAATGCTTCATAGTCAGACAATTTTTCTGTCCCCTTACCCCAGTTAGGGTTGCCAGCCTCCAGGTGGGGGCTGGAGATCTTGTGGAGCTATTAGCCACAAGGTATAGATAGGATCTCTCAATCTGGGGCAAGTGATGCTCTGTGTTCTTGGTGCATGGGGGGGGGGCAACAGTGGGAGTGTCCTGGCCCCACTGCTGGACCTCCTGAGGGCACCTGGTATTTTTGGCCACTGTGTGACACAGAGTGTTGGACTGGAGGGGCCACTGGCCTGATCCAACATTGGCTCCTCTTATGTTTGGTGTAGTGGTTAAATGCAGCCAGTTTGGTGTAGTGGTAAAGTGCACAGACTCTAATCTGGGAGAACTGGGTTTGATTCCTCACTCCTCCACTTGCAGCTGCTGGATGACCTTGGGCAAGATGTAGTTCTGGCACAGCTGTTCTTGAAAAAGAGCAGTTTCTGTCAGAGCTCTCTCAACCCCACCTCCCTCACAGGATGTCTGTTCTGGGGAGGGGAAGGGAAAGGAGTTTGTAAGCCGCTCTGAGACTCCCTTGGGTAGTGAAAGGTGGGATATAAATCCAATCTCCTCCTCCTCCTCCTCTCTGTTAACTGATCTCCAGCCTACATAAATTGCTTACTATTTATTTATTTATTTGAAACATTTCTTCCACTTCTGGAGAAAAGGGCTGCTTTTGAAGGTGGATTGCATTGCATTATAACTTGTTGAGGTCCCTCCCCCGCCCCAAACCCCTCCCTTCCCAGGATCCACCCTCAAATTTCCAAGTATTTCCAAACCCGGACTTCAGTGGTTCTGGAGTGGGCAAGCACTTCTCATCTTCCACAGTGAAGACAGAGGCAAAAAATACATTCAGATTCTCAGCCATTTCCCTACCATTCTTCAGTACACCTTTTACTCCTTGGTCATCCAAGGGCCCCACTTCTTCCCTGGCTGGTTTCCTACTTCTAATATATTTGAAGAAAGTTTTATTGTTGGTCTTTACGTTTTCTGCGATATGCTCCTCATATTCCCTTTTTGCCTGCCTGATCACAGACTTGCATTTTATTTGCCACAGCCTGTGTTCCCTTTTATCAGCCTCACTGAGACTAGCTTTCCACTGCTTAAAGGAATCCTTCTTACCTTTTACAGCTTCCATTACTTTGTTTGTTAATCTTGCATGGTATAACTGACTCACATTGGGTGTCTGGGCACCATAGAAACGCCACGTCAAAAAAAAAAAAAAGGTATGGCGTGCGCACCAAAAGCACACAAAAGTCAGGTGAAGACGCAACTGTGAAAAGGCAAAGGACCGAAACCATGGAGGGGAAAACATAAACAAGCATTAAAAGCGAGGGACGTCTGTTCATCACTGAGAATAATTCTCTTTCATTTGCTGCACGGCTCGGAGGCAAAAGGTTGAAGTTCTAATCCTTTCGGCGCCAGAGCCCTCTCGATCATCCGCAACTCTACACTGAAGCTGGGGGCTTTCGTGTGACACATCAGTGAAGAAAACGCACAAAACAGGAGCCTTTTCAAAGAACGGAGTAAACGAGGCTAGGCAAGAGCCATCCATTCAAAAGCAACACTGCCATCCATTGTGGATAGCCAGCCAACAAGTCCATTTCGTATCCTTATTTAATGAAGAAATAACCTCCTATTTGCAACTGGCACATGAATGTCCTGGTGAATACTCTCTCTCTCTCTCTCTCTCTCTCTCTCTGCTACTTGTTAACAGGCTTAATGCATAAGCCAAGGGGGAAAAAAACTTTTAGAGTTGCCATTAAAAATTCAAAAATGCTTTCTGGGCCTTTACGCACCTCTCTGTTACATAACCCATTCCCTTTCACCTGGGTGGCCTGAGCGGAACAAACGTGCCGGACAGCGCATGAGATTATAAGTGGTGCATGCCATATGATCAGGATGTTATCAAAATATATATTTAGCATTGTTCCCAGGGAACATCTCCAGCACGAGCCACGTTGGAAGGAGGGGGACTCAGACGGGAGCCTCTCCGTGCTTGTCCGCAGAGCGTGCACGTTTTAACGTCGCTGCCCTGGGAGAAACTTTTGATTACTCACGCCTACTGAGTTTTGTGAAATTCAGAGAGGCCCTGGCTCAGTGGCAGAGCATCTGCTTGGCATGCAGAAGGTCCCGGGTTCAATCCCTGCCATCTCCAGCCAAAAAGATCAGGTGTCGGTTTACCGGCTCTGGGGCTGAGGACAGACTGGCAAATTGAAGCACAAGGGAAGTGGGACAAAAAGACCGGGGCCGAGTTGTCGTGGGGCTTTCTGTTCGCACTGCATAGACTGATGCGGGACCATACTGAGGAGTGTCGGAACGGAGTGTTCACACTGCAGGGCAGCCCCTGGCAGTGGCGCAGCAGCGGCGTGCAGCTTTGGTCTGTTTTGCCAAGCAGCGCATGGGCGCATGGGCACAGCAGCCGGATCAGCAGGTTCACATTACCAGCGTCGCTTGGTGCGCAGCTTATTTGCATCCACAGTGCCAGGAAGCAGGATGGACGCGCACCCAGACAGCTTGACACCAGTTTCACCACGTACCTTTTTGAAGCGCAATGAAAGCGCTTCAGGACCAGGTGAGTGCGGAACGGCAACCGTCGGGCAGCTGCGGCTGTCTGAACAGGCTCTCTTAATCCGCTTGAAAAGCGGACCTATATCAGGCCAAAATGCCAGTCTGTCCTCGGCCCGGGTTGGGGAATTCCTGGAGATTTGGGGGGGTGGAGATTCTTGGAGATTTTGGGGGAAGGGTGGGGTTTGGGGAGGGAGTGGACATCAGAGGGGCATAATGCCATACAGTCCACCTTCCGAGGCAGTCATTTTTTCTAGGGGGACTGATCTCTGTCATCTGGAGACCAGCTGCAATTCCAGGAGATCTCCGGCTATCACCTGGAGGCTGGAAACCCTAACTCAGGTGGGTAGGTGTTGTGGAAGTGCCCGGGACCCTGGAGAGCCGCTGCCAGCCCAAGTAGGCAACACTGACCTTGATGGACCAGGGGTCCGTTTCAGTATAAGGCAGCTTCATACGTTCATATACATGTAAGTCTAAAGCTTGAACACAGTTGGTGGGCATCAGGAAGGGCCAGCCTAGAAAACTAACTGGTCCTAGGCTGCAGCAATTTAGATTTCAGGTTATGGGGGGTCTCACATAGGGTTGCCAACCTCCAGGTGGTGGCTGGAGATCTCCTGGGATAACAACTGATCTCCAGGCAACACAGATCTGTTTCCCTGGAGAAAATGGCCACTTTGGAAGGTGGACTCTATGGCATTACACCCCACTGAGGTCCCTGCCCTCCCCAAACCCTGCCCTCCTCAGACTCCACCCCCCCAAATCTCCAGGCATTTCCCAACCCAGAACTGGCAACCCTGGACTCATGTCTAAAGGAAAGGATTGCCAGGCAGTGCAGGAGGGTTATGGAGCGGACAGAGTCTCAGGAGAAACATTAAAAAGAAAGAAAAAAGGTCTTGGCTACTTACTGGAAGTTCTGACCATAAAGTTTCAACCGATTTCTAGAGCTACTCGGGAGTGTCAAGAGTAGCTGTAAGCAATCGGCAAAAGCTCTATGGTAAGATTACCATAGAGTTTCTGGAAACTGCTAGAGCTATCCTTAGCACTTCCGAGTCGCTCTAGGAATTATCAGGAACTCTCTGATCAGACATTGCATATGTAGCCAAGGCCTTGTTTTTCTTTTTAATCTTTCTCCCCAGGATGATCTCCCCACCCACCCACAGGCCCAGTTTCCACCAGTCAATCAGCTGACCGTCGGCAGGCAAGAGCTACCGCTGGCTGGATGCCTCCCACCCTTAGGGAATAAGTAGGAACACGAATGGTTGCGTTTTCTGGAACGTGTAACCTTCACTAGTGGTGTGGGGGGAAAGTATTTGTGAACTTCCTGCATTGTGCAGGGGGTTGGACTAGATGACCGCGGAGGTCCCTTCCAACTCTGTGAGTCTATATTTTAAAAATGGCATATCAGGAAACCTGTTCTCTGACACATCAGGAAATTTTCATCCCCCCACACCGATCTTTAATTAAAGAACACCATTATAGCTTTTAAATTCGGGAGAGGGTGGCATTACAGGCTTTTGCAGAATAAAAATGACGGGGAAAGGCAAGGTGTGGAACTGAATTTCCAGGAGCAAGGGGTCTAAGGGTACTAGATGGGACACTGCCAAGTCCGCCCGGGGGGCGGGGGATCCCCTGCTACGAGGTCCCCAATCTGCCGGCCCAGATTTGGCCAGCAAGGGGAACCCCACCCCCAAAGTCGTCCAGTCAGGAGTCGGACGACTGCCCCAGCATGATGGTGTCACCGGAAGTGACATCATCACACTGGGCACATTGCCGGGGCGATGCTCTAGTAATTGTCCCAAAAACTCTATGGTATACCATAGAGTTTTTAGGCGATTGCCAGAGCGTCGCCCTGGCAACGTGCCCAATGTGATGATGTCACTTCTGGTGACATCATCTTTGCGTGCACACCTGTGAACTTCCAGAACAAAGAGGACTCCCCCCCCCCACTGGTAGAAGGTGAGAACTTGGCAACCCTGCACTGACTCCAGGTTGGGAAAATGGCCCGGGGGGTGGGGGAGAGGCAGGGTTAGAATAACAAACCAGGAAGGGAGGGAAAAGACAAGGAAGCAAGGAAGGGGAGGAAGGCCGGTCCTGACAAAAAACCATCCTGATAGAAGCCATCACCCTCAGCCATGGGCCTACTTTGTGAGCTACTGGCATTAAAGTTGTGAGCAAGCAATTTGCCTACTGCATAAAGTAGTTTGCTCTGGAGCCATCCTTCCTGAGTGAAGGCAAAAATATGTGAGCCAGAGGCTAAAAAACGGTGAGCCGGCTCACACTCACTCAGAACATTGCTGGTCATCGTAATCAGTACCAAATACGGGAAACACCACTTCCTACATTTCTCCTGTGATTGGCAGGAGGCAGGCTGGCCAGCCCTCGGTCTCTTTTTAAGACCTTTTGACCATGCGTGTCAAAACTATCCGTTGTGTTGCTTTCGGGGCTATCTGATAATGGAACATGAGGAGAGGATGTAACTCCATGAGCATCCATTCATTATCTCGCGCTCTCCACAAAGCCAAATTTCAGCTTAAAGAGTAGTGAGGAGCTATAAATAGAAGCATGTTATTTCCATATACATGTATCATTAGATTACTAATTATGCACTCGCTGTGCCAGTAATAGGGTGACTTCTGCCAGCAGCAGTGAGAAAGATTAGGATTAATTAGTACACACTGTTTATACTTATTCAAAGACCGATGGGCTCTTGTCCATGAACGGAGGTGTGCAACAAATATTCGTTTTAGCCTTCCTAGAATCCTAGAATCATAGAGTTGGAAGGGACCTCCAGGGTCATTTAGTCCAACCCCCTGCACAATCCAGGAAATTCACAAATACCACACGCCACACCCCCAGGGACTGCTGTTCCATGCCCAGAAGATGACCAAAACCCACCAAAATTCCAGCCAAACTAGCCTGGAGAAAAATGGCTTCCTGACCCCAAAAATGGCTTCCTGACCCCAAAGTACACACACACAAACACACACACACACACAGGGGTCATTTTGAACAGGAATGTGCAGGAACACCGTTCCGGGAGTAACAAGCCCCAGGACCGGGCACCTATAGTGATGCGCTGTGGGAAAAAAGCAAAAGCACTCTAACTTGATCTGTATTTTCATGCTTGTTGTAGGAGAGCCTCCCTGCAAGAGCAAAGGACACATAGAGTGTCTTTAGTCGAAGTGTAAAACTGGCTCACCAGCTCTGAGCTGGGAAACACCTGGAGATTTTTGGGGTGGAGCCTGAGTGGTGGGTGTTGCCTTCTGACACACTTCCGGTGATGTCAGGGGGTGTGGCATGTGCAAATAAGTTATGCTAATGAGTTGTGCTAATGAGCTCCTGCACCTCTTTTTCTACAAAATGACCCCTGTAATGTATGTACGCATGTACTACATGTCTAATAGCCAGGACACCCCCTCTGTGTGGATATCTAAATCCACACATCGGGGGCACATAGGGGGCAAAAAGATTTTCCTGCACATTTGGGGCACTCCCCAGGGGTGCAGAAAAATCTGAAAAGTTGAAAAAACTATACGGGGGATACTTAAATCCCCCCAAACGTCAAAGAGCGTCCCTTGCACATGCACAGAGAACGCTCTGGGGATTCTGCCTCGCTACCGTTGGGGGGGAGGCTCGGCGGGCCCAGCGGCTGGGAGCTGCTCAGGCCTCAGTGCCGGGGGATGGGGTGGGAGAAGGCTTACCTGCGGCCACTTCCTCCTCCTCAACAGAGCCACTTCTGCAGGCCAGAAGCCTTTGGGAATACTCCCTCCCCCCGCGAGTATTGCATGTCCCGCTTCTTGTGTATGTATATATTCGTGTTACACAGAAAGGCACAGGGATATATATTCCTTTCAGCATGAACGGTGCTGTTGCATATAAGGCTTCTCCTCAAAGCCCTTTACAGCAACTGTCGCTTCCAGCATGGCAGATCTTTCATGTTTCCACGGGGTTATCAGAAGCACTTTCATGTCTAAAGCCCTGAGTATATTAAAATGTATAAATAATCAGAGATCACAAGGGATCACGCAGCCTTCGTTATCTGGTTAGAGCATAATCTTAAAGGGCCAGTTCTCACAGCTCTAGTAGATAGAGGGACCTGGAGATGTATGCTGGACTCACCTGCATGTAGAACCTTTACTCTCTCCAGAGCCCGCCTGGAGGTTGGCAAGCCTTGCCTTACTGCAAAGGCTTGCCCTCATCTAGAAGAGAAGAAAATTCCCCTTCCTCCATAGAAGACATTCACATTTTCAAGCTTACAGACAACTCTTGATTTTCTGTTCTGAATGTAAACAATTAAACACATTTACATTTCTAGGGCGTGAGCCACATTCAAGACTGCACGTGGTGGAGCTTCGAACGAAACGGCGGCTCGGCCTTGTGTTACAAAATGAACCTCGTGGAGGAGGAGGGATTTGAATTCAGGCCTCTCCACAGCCCACTCAGTCCAAACTGGCTCTTAATGTTCGCAAGTTCTAGAAACCAATATAAGAAGTGGCTGCAAGTTACACTGAAGCATGTTTACTTGTGAAGCAGCAGTTAAGAATCACTCCCTTACAAGCGAGTATAAAGTTAACATAGGGAAATCCTGTGCATACTTATGTGAAGGAGAAGGTAATAGAATCATAGAATCGTAGACCTCCAGGGTCATCTAGTCCAATCTCCTGCACAATCCAGGAAATTCACAAATACTTCCCCCTCCACACACACCCAGTGGCTGCTGTTCCATGCCCAGAAGATGACCAAAAAACCTCCAGGATCTCCAGCCAAACTGGCCTGGAGAAAAATGGCTTCCTGACCCCAAAGTGGCCATCAGCATTTCGCTGGGTGTGTAAGAAGGGCCACAAGAACTAAGTGCTGGTGCAACCCTTCCTGCCCTCCCTCTCGTGATCTTTCTGAGTTCACTGAATGGAACTGAGTCTCAAGTAAACACGCTGAGGGGTGGGGAAGGCAGCATGGTATATAGGGCTACCAAGCCCTCAGTGGGAGCAGGAGATCCCCCTCCTGGAGCTGCAGTCACCCTCCACCTGCCCAAGTGGCAGGGGGGGGGGGAGGTTAGTAAGCCAGCATGACAATATCTGGAAGAACCCAGAAGTGATGTTGGGTAGCTCTAGGAATCTCCAGAAACTCTGGTTTCACCATAGAGTTTCCAAAGATCCCTAGAGCTACCCAACATCACTTCCGGGTTTTCCCTGGAAGTGATGCCATCATGCCAGGGATGCCCCCCAACCCTCCTGCTGGTTTCCAGACCCAGCCGGGCAACCAAGATCTTGGAAGTGAAGCAGGGTCGGTACTTGGATGGGTAAACCACTGAGGAAAATTCTGCAGAGGAAAGCCAGGGCAAACCACCTCTGCTTCTCACTTGCCTTGAAAGCGCCTTGCTGAGGGTGGCCGTAAGTCATTTGTGACTTGGTAGCACGAATGTACATAAACATACTGATGAGGATCATGTTGCACAAGTAGTAAAGGCTTGCTTAAGGATGACAGACGAACAAATAGGACACGGCTAGGGTTGCTAACTCTGGGTTGGGAAATTCCTGGAGATTTGCAGGTAGAATCTGGGGGAGGAAGGGTTTGAGGAGGGGAGGGAGCTCAACAAGGGTACAATGTTATAAAGTCCACCTTCCAAAGCTGCCAGTTTATCTGTAGGACAGCTCTCTATATTCTGGAGATCTGATGTAGTTCTGGGAGATCTGTAGGCCCATCTGGAAGTTGGCAATCTTAGAATGCATAGAAATTTGATGTAAAAAACCCCAGCAACACTCAGAATCCAGAAGGAAAACGTTTGAGTTCACCACGACTGCTGATCTTCACCAAAGGAGACAATCACAAGAGATTGCTAGATTAGAATGGATTTGATATTGAGTTGACAGGTCCTCCCTGGCCACTGGTGGTGGATGGGAGGATAGGGAAACTCCTGGTTCTGGGGACGGACCCTGGGCAGGACAGGGACCTCAAAGGAGTAAATTGCCATAGAGTTCACCTGGTAAAGTAGCTGTTTTCACCAGGGGAACTGATCTCTGTAGTCTGGATGGGCACGGACCTAAAAAGGGTGGTTCAGTTCAGGGTTCGGGGCAGCCCGTGAACTGAACCCAAACCAAACCAATCCAGACTGGTCCCACACAAACTGAACCGGTGTGGCAGCTTGGGTTCCCATTTTCTTCCAGCTGTAAGGACCATCCTGGAAGGGACTTCCCTTCCACCTTTCTCTCAGCCGTGGCTCACCAGGGCCAGGAGAAGGGGGGATCGCCTGGGAAAGGACTTCCTTTTCCCCTTCCTCTTGGCCACAGCCTGCCATGACTGGGATAAAGGGTGCAGGGATCCCACAGGAAGGGGCTCCATTTAACCCGCCGGTTTTGCTCCCCCTTCCCTTTTGAAGCAGCAGGGACTAAGGCTGATTTTACATCTGACTTTCCCGCTGGAATCATTCTAGTTCCAAAAAAACCTGCCCATACCTGTGTGGTGTGAAACCGTGCTGCCACTGAAATGTCCATATCTACTAAATGCCCTCCTGTGGTCAAGCTAGTATTATACCGCTTTATTCTGCTTTAAACAATTGTGGTTTCTTAGTGCACTTAAACCCCCTGGAGTGAAATTTCACACCACTGTGAAATCAGCACAGGAAAAGACAGCAGTCAAACTACTTTAGAGGGGAGGTGTAAAATCAGCCTTAAACTGAAGTTAAAAGGCGATCAGCCATGTAAACCTAACAGCTTAGTGGTAGACTCTGCGCCTCTCAGTTGTTAGGTTTAAATGGCTGGCCCCGAACAGCTGAACCAAACTGGCCAAAAGCCCGGTAAATTTTCAGGAAAGGCGCATTCCCTGAACATTGGTTCAAGAGCTCCGAACTGTCCTAGATTCTCCCCGAATTTTTGCTCGCGATCTGGTTTGTGTCCATCCCTGGTCTGGAGATGAGCTGTAATTCTGGGGGATCCCCGGTCCCACCTGGAAGTTGGCATCCCTAATTTGATCTGTTTCAGCCAGTACAGGTGCCAAACGAATTCAGGGAAACTAGGAAGATGTTGTTAGCACCTGTAGCATCTGCAGTGAATGGTTCTTGAACTTCTTTTTATATACAGCTTGTGCTGGCTAGGCAGGATACAAGCCCAAATAAATAAAATAAAATAAAATAAATACTTCTGACCAGTGTTGCACAGGCATGTCACAAATCATCCCTCTTCCATGTCATGGCTGCTGGGAAGATTTTTCTTCCTCTACCCATGTGAATTTCTGCTGACGCAGGATTAGGGATGCTCAAACATCTCCTGGTTTGGCTCGTATTCTGCTGGCTGGCTGCCGGCCAGGAGCCGGGTTTGTGCCAAGCAGTTCATCAGTTCCCCAGCACTTCAGTCCTATTTGTCAGGTTACTTTCCTAGCATTGGTCCTAGCATTCTCCTGGTGTTGCCTCCTGGCTCTGGATTCAGAGGATTATTACCTCTGAATGTGGACGTTCCCGTCAGTCACTACGTCTAGTAGCCATTGATAAGACATCTTCCATCCTGGATTGCAAGACTAGATCTAATGGGTGGAAATTACAAGGGAGTCGATACCGGCTAAGCATCAGGGGGAACTTCCTAACTGTAAGAATGGTTGAGCACTGGAGCAGACTGCCTCGGGAGGCGGTGGATGCTCCTTCACTGGACGTTTCCAAGCAGAGGCTGGACGACCGTATTTCGGGTATGTTGCAGGGCGATCTTTCAGCTATGCTTCTGCAGAGTGCAGGGGGGTTGGACTACATGACCTGCAAGGTCCCTTCCAACTCTAACGTTCTGTGATTCTATAATTCTGTTGAATCCCCTTTTAAAGCTGTTTATTTTTGTGGCCATGACTACATCCTCTGGTAGTGAATTCCACCTTTCAAACGCTCTCTGTGTAAAGAAGGATTTCCTGTTGTCCACCCTGAACCTCCTGCCCATCAGCTTCATGGGATGCCCTCGAGTTCTGGTCTTTTGGGAGAGGGAGAAAATTTTATCCACTCCATGAATGATTTTATAAACCTCTATTATGACCCCCCCCCCCGTCTTTCCTAAATGGAAAAGTCCCAGATTCTTCAACCTTTCCTCTTAGGGAAAGGGCTCCAACCCCCTAAAGCCAGTTTGGTGTAGTGGCTAAGTGCGCGGACTCTAATCTAATCTGGGAGAACCGGGTTTGATTCCCCACTCCTCCACTTGCACCTGGCTGGATGACCTTGGGCAAGCCATAGCTCTGGCACAGCTGTTCCCTCAAGGACAGCTTGGGAAAGAGCTCTCTCAGCCCCACCTACCTCACAGGGCGTCTGTTGTGGGGAGGGGAAGGGAAAAGGAGTTTGTAAGCCGCTCTGAGACTCTTAAGTGAGTGAAGGGCGGGATATAAATCCAATCTCTTCTTCTTCTTCTTCTTCTTCTAAATCTCTTGGTCGCCCTCCTCTGCACTTTTTCCAGCTCTGCAGGGTCCTTTTTGAGATAACAGTGACCAAAACTGTACACAGTATTCCAAACGAGGCCGCACCAGAGATCTATATTGGGACGCTACAATACTGGCTGTTTTGTTTTCAGTTCCTTTCCTAGTAATCCCTAACATGGAATTTGCCTTTTTCACTGTTTCAGCTTGCCAGGTTGACACTTTCACCAAGCTATCCCAAAGGACCCCAAGATCTTTCCCCCTCTCAGCTACTACAGCTGCCGGGCAGCCGCAAAGCTTTTCTGCAGTGGTTTAAGGCTGACCATGGCGGGGCGAGGAAATCCACGGATCAGCGCAAGCGTGTCTGCAGCTGTTGAGCAGAGTGCGACATTTGCGTTAACCCTCGTCCGGATACGTTTCATGCGTCTGATGACAACAGCTCTCAGTACAATAAATCCAGTGGTTTTTCAGTTCCCGCAAGCAATGCTCCCTCTGAGCGGCCGAGTCTTGCAAGCAAAAACTCTTACGTTGTGAGCAAGCAGTTTGGCTACTGCATACATTAGTTTGCTCCGGAGCCATCCCTTCCTGAGCGAAGACAAAAATGTGTGAGCCGGAGGCTAAAAAACTGTGAGCCAGCTCACACTAACTCAGCTTAGAGGGAACACTGGCCACAAGACTTCTTATGTGCAAGCAGCATTCATGTCTCCCCTGCTCCCCAACAGGGATGCCAGCCTCCAGGTGGGACCTGGGGATCCCCTGGAATTACAGCTCATCTCCAGACTACAGAGATCAGTTCCCCTGGAGGAAATGGATGCTTTGGAGAGTGGACTCGGTGGCATTGTACCCCACTGAGGTCCCTGCCCTCCCTGGGCTCCATTCCCAAATCTGCAAGAGTTTCTCAATTTGGATCTGGCAACCCTACCTCCCATCCCCCACTGGTGGCCAGGGGGGACCTGACAATCTTACCCACCAACGAAATGCCATCCCCCTTTTTTATGGCTCTTGACTATTCTGCGAGTTTATATCGGAGTGAAGCAACCTTGGCATCTGCCAGAGATAGGGTTGTCAGGTCCCCCCTGGCCACTGGCAGTGAATGGAGGGGTAGGGTTGCCAGATCCAGGTTGGGGAACTCCTGGAGATTTGGGGATGGAGCCAGAGGAGGACAGGGACCTCGATGGGGTACAATGCCATAGAGTCCACCCTCCAAAGCAGCCATTTTCTCCAGGGGGACTGATCTCTGGCTATTTTGGGGCATGAACACACAGGGACGAGTTCTGGCTGGCTTCCTAGTTGGCCACGCCTACAGCCTCCCCCCCCCCCGGGCTCCCCAGATGTCCCACAGCTGCGGGATGCCTGGGGAAGTCAATCGCGAAACTGCTTTCCTTCCCTCGGGTTCCCCATGAGCCCTCCAAGCCAGGGGGACCTGGGGAAGCTTATCCTGGGAGAGAGCAGCACTGTCAGGGGTGTGGCCTAATATGCTAATGTGTTTCCGCTGTTGGGTGTGGCCTATTATGCTAATGCGTTCCTGCTGGGCTTTTCCCACAAAAAAAGCCCTGCCGGTTGTAATTCCGGGTGAGATCTCCCGCCCCACCTGGAGGCTGGCATCCCTAGTCAGGGAAAGGGTTTTTCTTATCTCCTCACTGGACAAGTTCTTGTTTTTCTGGTTCCGTCCCCACCTCAGCCAAAAGCATTTTCAGGCAGGACCGGCTTCTCTTTTCAAGGATGGGAATTATCAAGAGCGCGAGTCAGGAGGCCACGGGCACAACTGCAAGCTTATCATTTCGGGCTGCCTTTTTTTTTTTTTTTTTTGTACCCAGCCTGGATCTTATCCTGAAGTCCATAAATACAGAAGAAGAAGAGAGGAAGAGATTGGATTTATATCCCGCCCTTCACTCACTTGGAGTCTCAGAGTGGCTGACAAACTCCTTTCCCTTCCCCTTCCCACAACAGACACCCTGTGAGGTGGGTGGGGCTGAGAGAGCGCTTTCCCAAGCTGTCCTTGAGAGAACAGCTGGTACAGAGCTATGGCTTGCCCAAGGTCATCCAGCCAGGTGCAAGTGGAGGAGTGGGGAATCAAACCCGGTTCTCCCAGATTAGAGTCCGCGCACTTAACCACTACACCAAAAGCCAATCCCATTTCAAACAAGGAAAATAAACTGCGACGAAGAGTGCAACATTTTCTCAAATGCAAGAGTAGGTTGTGTGTCTCCCCCCCCCCAACAACCAAGCCCTGTGAGGAAAGGCTGAGGGGCTTGGGAAGGGTCAGTCTGGGGAAGAGGAGGCTGAGGGGGGACAGGAAGGCTCTCTCGAAGCATCTGAAGGGCTGCTGTCACTGAGGGCAGGGAGCTGTTCCTGTTGGCAGCAGAGAAGAAGACTCGCAAGAATGGGTTTCAGTTAAGGGCGGGGAGGTACTGGCTGGATCTAACTTAGGGAAAACTTTTTGACAGTCAGAGTTGTGCCACAGTGGAATCAGGCGCCTAGGGAGGTGGTGAGCTCCCCCTCCTTGGCAGTCCTCAAGCAGCGGCTGGACAAACACTTGTCAGGGACGCTCTAGGCTGATCCTGCATTGAGCAGGGGGTTGTCCAGATGGCCTGTGTGGCCTTTTCCAGCTCTCTGATTCTAGGTAGCCCTTCCAAAAAGGGGGGGAGGGCCTTCTGACATTCACATACAACTTACAGTTATGTCCAGCGATACATTTTGTGTGGGTATATAACAACAGTGGTGGAGTTCTCTTACATTCGGGGCCATCTCCCTTTAGAAAAAAACACAGCATTTGGGACAGCACGTGCTCAGCCCTAATCCCCATAAAATACTCCTTTAATGCGTCGTGAACAACGCAGTGCCATTACGATCCCAGCTGGAAACATGATCCATGTCCCACCGACGAGAAGAGACTTTATTGAGGTTAGAAAGCCAGACTAGCACTTGCGTCGGGGGGGGAAAAATCCCCTTTAATTCTGCATTATAAATAGCCCAGCCACCCACTCGCAACCACTGGCCTCCTGTGAGGGAGAGTCGAGGGTTATATCCACTGTTGCTGGTGCTGATAACTGGAGAAGAAAATTTTAGATCTTCAGTGGGAGAGGGTGCATGCAGGGCGGGTACTACAGAGTTAAGTGGCACCCGTGAAGCAAGATCCTCTTAATATGTCAGTGAGCAAGTGGTATTTGCTTGTCATCAGGACTGGCGTCTGACCCCAGCCAGAACGGCAACATATATCCTAGGCAGGTTCGGGGCTTAATGCATACACACACACGCACAAACACATCCGGCACTGCTGAAAGCTTTCCACAGATGAGGACAGAAACATAGAAAGACAGAAACGCAGAGCCGGAAGGGACTTCAAGGATCATCTAGTCCAACCCCCTGCACAACGCAGGGAATTCACAGCTACCTCCAGGGCTCTTTTTGTAGAAAAAGCCCAGCAGGAACTAATTAGCATAACAGACCACACCCAACAGCAGAAGCTCATTAGCATATTGGGCCACACCCCTGACGGCACAGCTTATTAGCATATCAGGTGGGGGGCTGGGAAAGCGCAGGGCAGGCATAGAAGCTTGCCTCTTTCCCCCCATAGCTTCTCTGCCCCACTTCAGCATTGCCTTTTTAGGCTGATTTTACACCTCCCCTCTAAAGTAGTTTGACTGCTGTCTTTTCCTGTGCTGATTTCACAGTGGTGTGAAATTTCACTCCAGGGGGTACAAGTGCACTAAGAAACCACAATTGTTTAAAGCAGAATAAAGCGGTATAATACTAGCTTGACCACAGGAGGGCAATTAGTAGATATGGACATTTCAGTGGCAGCACCGCACAGAGGTATGGGCAGGTTTTTTTGGAACTAGAATGATTCCAGCGGGAAAGTCAGATGTAAAATCAGCCTTAGTCTCCTTCTCCCTCACCCCCCAAACCAGACAACTGAGGAAGGGCGCTGCTGAAGTGCCTTTCTAGTCACACATGCCAGAGGTTTTGGTTGTAGGCGTGGCCAACTCAGGAGCCAGCCGGAACTCCGTTCCTGTGCGCTCCTGCCCCAAAATAGCCCTGGCTACCTTCCTCCCACACTCCCCCAGTGAGCCCTGTTCTATGCCCAGAAGACGGCAAAAAACCTCCAGGATCCCTGGGCCAATCTGGCCTGGAGTAAAATTCCTTACTGACCAGTGTTCCCTCTAAGCTGAGTTAGTGTGAGCTAGCTCACTGTTTTTCAGCCTCCAGCTTACACATTTTTGTCTTCGCTCCAGAAGAGGTGGCTCCAGAGCAAACCAATAGATGCAGCAGCTAAAATCGCTTGCTCACAACTTCGATGCCGGTAGCTCACAAAGTAGAATTTTCTCTCACGAGACTCCACAGCTTAGAGGAAACGTTGTTCCTGACCCGAAATCGGTGACTGGCATTAGCCTGGACATGTGAGAAAGGGCCACAAGAGCCGAGCACTGGCTCATCCATCCCTCTACGTTCCGCCTAAATTCACAGTGAGTCATGCTGCCAGAAGCCATCTGCCCTCCCTCTCACAATATGCCTAAGCTCTCGGAATCAGCACTGCTGTCAGATGGCCATCTAGGCTCTGCTTGAAAACCTCCCAAGAAGGAGAGCTCACCACCTCCCGAGGAAGCCAGTTCCGCCGAGGAACCGCTCTCTCAGGAAGTTCTTCCTAATGTTTAGCCAAAAACTCTTCTGATTTCACTTCAATCAATGAATCTTGAAATGAATTATTGTGAGAATGGATACCTTCCCAGTCAGCAAATCCAATGGCAAAGAGTCTCATATCGGTCAGGTGTAACATTTTAATGTCTCGGAATAAGATTCGGGAGACTTGGATTAAAATCCTCGTTCACCCATAAAGCTCTTGTAGGTCCTGTCGTTGGCCCTCCAGAGGAACTGGTTGGCCGCTGTGTGAGATGGGATGCTGGACTAGATGGACCACTGGACTGATCGAACAGGGCTCTTCTTATGTTCGAGTCCAGCATCCCGTCTCACACAGTGGCCAACCAGTTCCTCTGGAGGGTCAACAACAGAGCAGAGAGGCTGAGGCTTTCATTAGAACATAAGGAGAGCCCTGCTGGATCAGACCAATGGTCCATCTAGTCCCACATCCTTTCTCACACAGTGGCCAACCAGTTTGTCTGGAGGGGCCACAAAGAGGCTGAGGCCTTCCCCTGATGTTGCCTTCTGGGTGTGGATTCAGAGCCTTAGTTCCTCTGAGTGTGGAGGTTCCCCTTAGTCACCACGGCTAGTAGACACTAACAGACTTCTCCATGAATCTATCTAATCCCCTTTTCAAGCTTTTATTCCTGCGGGCATCACTACATCTTCTGGCAGCAAATTCCACATTTTCATCACTCTCCTGACTCACAAAGTGGCCAACCAGTTCCTCTGGAGGGCCAGTCACAGGGCATAGAGTCTGAGGCCTTCACTGGAACGTAAGAGGAGCCCTGCTGGTTAAGACCAGTGGTCCATCTAATCCAGCATCCTGTCTCACACAGTGGCCAACCAGTTCCTCTGGAGGGCCAACAACAGGGCACAGAGACCAAGGCCTCCCCCTGATGTTGCTTTCTGGCTCTGGATTCAGAGGCTTCGTGCCTCTGAATGTGGAGGTTCCCCTCAGTCCCCATGGCTAGTAGCCACTGATAGACATATCCTCCAAGAAGCTGTCTAATCCCCTTTTAAAGCTGTTTATTCCTTTAGTTATCACGACATCCTCTGGCTGCGAATAGTCACAGCGAATTCTCAACCTGCATCCTCACGGCAGCCCTGCAAGGTAGGTTAGGCTGGCAGGGTGTGACTGGCCCAAGATCACCCCACTAGCTGTACTTTGTGCTTTGTTCCTTGCAGCCCAAAGATGTGTGGACCGGAGCAGCTGAGACTCACAATACTGTTATACCAATCCAGACGGTAACCACTTTGAGATTATACTGTCAGGAACAATGATCAGACATCCTAGAAATGTCGTTTTGGGTGGCATACCTGTGGCAACAGTCCCACCTTGTCTCACTCTCTGCTTACAAAGTTATTGTTTTTGATCTAAAATCTGGGGGAACAACTATTGCACTATGCTTCAGGATTCACGGATGTGCCGCCTGTAATAAATTCTAGCAAACGTTCGCGCGAGGAGATTCTCAGCCGAATATCTGAAATCTGTCGGTTGCCGTCGGGCTTAGTTGGTGTTCGAGATGACATGCGAAGCCGGCCAGCTGTCAATCTCGAGAACACATCTGTCTCTCTAAAAACGACACGGCAGCCGCCGGGCTTTCTGCCCTGTTCGACATGCTCCCACCTGCTTTGCCGGCATCGCTAAGCGTGCACGAATCCTCACACCGCGCAGGAACTGAGGGCTCTGTTTGCGCTCTCATTTGTGGATCTGTCACGCAATTCTGGATTGATGCCTGCCGTCTGCATGAGTGGGAGTGGACTGGAGATCCGGGGGAAGTCAGATCTTCTCTAGCGCTGTTGGTTGCTGTGCAAAGGACTGTCTGGATGGCGCGGTGACAGGAAAGCTGTTGAAATTTTGGCAGGATGTCACTTATGTTTTCTGCAAGCAAACTGTCGACTGTTTCCTTCTCTCAGAGCTGCTGGGGGAGCGAGGCAGGAAAACTTTAGTGTTTCATCATTTTTTTCCAACAGAGCAGGAAGAACACTGTACCACTTCCAAGGAGCTTTGGAGTGGATAACAGTGGCCACAACGGGGGCCTCTGTTGCCTACGGTTGCCAGGTCTTACCCATGTCCCAGCATTTATTTGTTCATGGTGTTCACCACTCTCGTATGGATCTAACTCAAGTCACCCAGGGTTGCCAGCTCTGGGTTGGGAAATACCCAGAGATTTTGGGGATGGAGCTTGGGGAGAATGGAGTTGGGAAGGGAGGGACCTCAACAAGGTGTAACGCCACAGAGTCCACCCTCCAAAGCAGCCATTTCCTCCAGGGGGACTGATCTCTATTGTCTAGATCTCAGTTATTACAGTGGGATATCTCCAGGCCCCCTCTGGAGGTTGGCAATGCTAAATGCACTCCCCAGTAGGGTTGCCAGCCCAGTACTGACAACCAGTAGGAGACTGAGGGTGGGGGGAGGGCAGAGGCCTGGTGAAATGGCACCACATCGCTTCTGGCTGTGCAACCAGGAGAAAGGTTGCCAGGCTCCAGGTGGGGCCTGGGACTTTCCCAGAATTACAAGTGATCTCTAGTCTAGACTGCAAAGTTCAGTTCCTCTGGAGAAAATGGCAGCTTTTGCAGTGATTAACACATGGAGTTCACTGTCCCAGGAGGTGGTGGTGGTGGCTACAAGCATGGACGGCTTCAAGAGGGAATCGGATAAACATATCGAGCAGAGGTCCATCAGTGGCTATTCGCCACAAGGTATAGATAGGAACCTTCGGTCTGGGGCAAGGGATGCTCTGTCTTCTTGGTGTTTGGGGAGGGGGGCAACAGTGGGAGGGTTTCTAGCATAGCAGTGAGAGAGCCAGTTTGGTGTCGTGGTTAAGTGTGCGGACTCTAATCTGGGAGAACCGGGTTTGATTCCCCACTCCTCCACTTGCACCTGGCTGGATGACCTTGGGCAAGCCATAGCTCTGTACCAGCTGTTCCCTCAAGGACAGCTTGGGAAAGAGCTCTCTCAGCCCCACCTACCTCACAGGGTGTCTGTTGTGGGGAGGGGAAGGGAAAAGGAGTTTGTAAGCCGCTCTGAGACTCCCTTGGGGAGTGGAGGGCGGGGTATAAATCCAATCTCTTCTTCTTCTTCTTCTTCTTCTTCTTCTAGTGTCCTGGCCCCACTGGTGGACCGCCTGATGGCACCTGCTATTTTTGGCCACTGTGTGACAGAGTGTTGGACTGGATGGGCCACTGGCCTGATCCACCATTGGCTTCTCTTATGTTCTTTTGCTGGAGGGTGGGCCTTCTGCCTCCTTGTTGAGCGCCCTCCCCTCCACCCTCCCCAGGCTCCACCCCCACATCTCCAGGGACTTCCCAGAGTCAGCAACTGTAATTGGAAGTGACATCACCATGTTGCAGTGTTCTTGGATTTCCCAACAGCTCAGTGGGAAACACCATGGAAACCGGAGGAATTCACAGAGAATCACACAACAAGGTAAGGTCACTTCTGGGTTCCTAGCCAGAAGTGGCCACGTGCAGCACTGTTTTCCTCATTTATCCCCACCAACACTACGATGAACGCTGGTGAGGGCAGGGAGTGCCACTGGGGGGGTTCACCACACCTACTGGGCATGTGGCATCCCCACCCCCAAGAAATGTGTGGAACACACAAGTTGGGAAATGGTTTAGAAAAATATACATTTAGTCATTTTCAGTACTGTGGAGGACAACTCAGCTTAGAGAGACATATTCTGGGAAGAGTTCCTACTGGGAAGGAATTCATAAGCATTTTAAGCTTTTTCGGCCCTCGCCCTGGCCTGGTAGACCACGCTCCCATTTGAGGTTAGGGCCCTGCAGGACCTCTTACAGTTCCACAGGGCTTGTAAAATGGAACTCTTCCACCAGGCGTTAAACCAATCTGGCCCCCCATCCATGGCCCTGTCCACGACCCCCTTCCCAGTGTGCTCATTATTCTGAATATCGCTTGGGCACTTGGGGTAATTATTCCTGCCCGAAACGAGGCATGGGTTGTGGTTTTATCTGCTGTTGCTGTTTATGGTTTTATTGCTTGTCTTTATTGCTGATTGTTTTATTGTTTATTGTTTGTTTGCTGTTTTTTGTTTTTATTGTTTTTTTGTTTGTTGTATTGGTTGTATTGTTTTTGTTTGATTGTTTGTTGTGAGCCACCCTGAGCCCATTCCTGAAGTAGGGTGGGGAAGAAGAAGAAGAAGAAGAAGAAGAAGAAGAAGAAGAAACTTACAAAGAAAGAGAAGAATCCTGGATCTCAGGTGTATGTTGGCCATGAAAGAAGACACTCCCCAAGGGATTTCTGCCTCTCTGACTGATCAGCCCCGACCCCTGGGTCAAAGGCAGCTAAACAATTAATTGCCCATTTGAATTAGCAAAGCAATCTGCAGCTAGAATAGCAAATTAAACAGCTGCGGCAATTTGGCCTAATACCACTTCCAATTTTTCCCCCACTCAGATTTATCTACCTAATATAATATAGCGGGAATTATTTAGCCCAGCTGGATTAATTAAAACCCTGGTTTACAAAAGAGATGACTCAGGTATAATACAAATTGGCAACCGGGATGTATTTATGGTGTTCATTTGCATTAAATGCGCAAAAACCAGCTGTGTAGCCTAAGGCTTCTCTCATCTAGGTCCTCACTTTAAAAACAAAAAAAAAACAAAAGCCGACGCTTGAACAATTTGGGTTTTTTTCTCATCTTTCCATTCAGTCACAGCCAAACCCTTCTTTGTCTCTGTCCAACTTTTCGCCTCATAAATCCACTTCATTAAAGGGAGACCGTGAGAATAAAAATGATGCTGGTACATGAATGTTCGGAGACGGAGCTCTGCAAGTGCCGGTAACATTTTAAGAACCATAAATCTAGCCCTCCAAAAACGGGTAATTACTAATTAGGCCCAGCGACACTTTGTAAAGATGATGTTTGGGCTGAGTTCTTTTTTCACGCGGGAGCCATTCAAAACAATCCCAATGGATTGCTTTTCTCCTGTCACCTCCCAAACATGTAGCGATGGCCAGGGTTCCCTCTAAGCGGAGTTAGTGTGAGCTAGCTCATAGCGTTTTAGCCTCCGGCTCACACATTTTTGTCTTAGCTCAGAAAGGAGGGCTCCAGAGCAAACTAATTTATGACTTACCGGGAGCAGCAGGAAGGCCGGTCTGATATGTAGTGATGTGTCTAGGTCACTGCCTATGTGATGTGACCTGGAAGTAACATTATCACTTCCATGCCGTCAAGCAACACTCTGGTATTTGGGCAAAAACTCTATGGTAAATTGGGCTTCTACCATAGAGCTTTTGCCCAAATCCCAGAGCATCTCCCTGACGACCTGGACATGATGCTGTCACTTCTGTTCTGGGTCATGTGGGCTGCATCTCCTTCTTTTCCTGGGTAAGTCCCACTGCCTGCTGGCCAGCTGACTGGCAGTTTGGGAGGTGGAGCCTGGCACTAGGGGACCCCCCTGCCTCCACCAGAGGGTCTCGAGTAATCTTTAGGAAACACTGTCAACGGAACAAAAAGTAATGCGAACAAGAAACCGTGATATGCTGGCTTATTTACAATAAATATAATAACGACAAAACAACAACAAAAACCAAAACAACAATAATAGAATGGATTTATACCCCACCCTTCACTACCCAAAGGAGTCTCAGAGCTGCTTAAAATTCCCTTCCCCTCCCCACAACAGACACCCTGTGAGGTAGGTGGGGCTGAGAGATCTCTCTTGAGAACTGCCCTTGAGAGAACAGCTCTGACAGAACTATGGCTTGCCCAAGGTCACCCAGCAGCTGCAAGTGAAAGAGTGGGGAATCAAACCCGGTCCTCCCAGATTGGAGTCCACACACTTAACCACTACAATAAAGGATTATACTCAAAGTGAAAGGTGTATTTGATTATTGTGAAAAGAAAACTATTAAGTTTTCCTGAACATTAGAATTTTTGGACAGACTTATAATATGTCTTTATGTTTTGACTACTTTATTGGACCATGAAAATGACCCACATTATTTACAATACCTATAGTGTACTAGTCTCTCCTTGTTCTTTGCAAATAGTCTTGTGTTAATTTCATCATCATATTGTCTATTAATTACAATAGTACTTGATAATTTCCACATGCGGCCCGCCACAGAGTTTTTTGCGGCCCGCCAAGACCGTCGGCCACATGGTTTCTCAACAAGCAATCTCCTGATTTCAAAAAAATTGTAGAAAAGTGTGATAGGGTACCTTTCTCTCATTAAACTGATTCTAAAATTAAATGTGCTTGCAGCTATAGATGACATGAAATTAGCACAATAAATAAATTGAATAAAACTACCACCATTTAATTTAATTTATATTTATTGATACAATTGATACCTTTTCTGAAATGCAAAGTTAACTAACGAATGCAATCATTTTAAAAGGTGCGGCCCTCCGCTAACCTCCGCTCCCACAAAGTGGCCCCCGAGCCAAAACAATTGCCCATCCCTGACTTTGAGTATAATCCTTTACTGTACACCTCCATTAAGTTTACTGTAAACAAGCCAACATAGTACAGTTTCTTGTTTGCGTGACTTCTTCCACCGGGGGCTCAGCAACCCTACGTCTGATCCAACAGGGCTCTCCTTATGTTATTATGTTCTTAATGCTGATTTACTGACGACACTGAAATGCATATATGTTTAAAGGTAAAGGTTTCCCTTGCTCGAAAGCCAGTCGAATCCGACTCTAGGGGGCGGTGCTCATCTCTTGTTTCCAAGCCCAAGAATCAGTGCAGTCCAAAGACTTTCCCATGGTCATGTGGTCAGCATGGCTAAACGCCGAGGTGCACAGAATGCTGTTACCTTTCTGCCGAGGTGGTACCTATTTATCTACTTGCAATTTCTTGTTTTCGAACAGCTAAGTTGGCAGGAGCTGGGGCCAGAGACAGGAGCTCACTCTGTCACGTGGCATTAGGGTCCTGAACTGCTGAACTACAGACCTTCTGATCTGTAGCTCAGTGTCTTTTATATATATATATATATATATATATATATATATATATATATATATATATATATATATATATATATATATATAATTTTTCTAACATAAAACCATAAGCTGTTAATATACACATAGTAGAAGCATCCTTGAAAAATAAATCATATTCAACATTCTGTTACTCATTACATCTTTGGTTCATCCATTTATACAACTTATTCCAAATTAACTTGCATGTACCATCTTTTTACCTTTTAACATTGTAGTCAATTTGTCAATTTCGGCGACTTCTAGCAGTTTCTGCAGAAATTCCTGCCTATCTGGAGTTTTTTCTATCTTCCAGTATTTAGCGTAAAGAATTCTGGCAGCTGCGATACCATGCAATATCAAATATCGATCCTCTTTTTTATAAACATCGGGGATTATGTTTAGGAGAAATATCTTAACCACTGAGCCACCGTGGCCCCTCCATGTATGTTTACAAGAAAGGAATTAGCGCAAGGGAAGTGAAAGAGGGGTACGAAAATCGCAGGTTCGGTTTGCACAAGGAAGAAGCAAAAATGGGAACCCGAACTTTCAGTCAAAACTCTGCAGGTGTGAAAGTCAAAGATGCCCCTAGATGTGAATTTTCCCCCAGCGAGTCCTTCTGGCCACTCCGGCTTTTGTAACGCTCTCCCTGGGCAGGAGCATTCAGCCTTTCGCTTTAGTCAAATGTCGTGCTTATTTAAGTGTGTGACTCGATACCCCTGGCGCTGGGCCACCTGCTGTACACAACAGGACTTATCTCCCAGGGTACAGGATCCCTCCTGTCATTGCATTTCATCCGTGACTTGCAAATCCACTCCGGTTCCAATCTCCCTTGGAGACGCACCAATCAGGGGGCCTCATGCCAAACCAAGGAGCGGTTTCAGGTTCTCTGAACTCGTCAAGTGTCCGTAAAGACAGGTTGCTATTAAACCCTGCCAGAGGCTGCCCGAGGCACTGGGGGATGGGTGCGCGGAAGGCACATTTGAAGGTTGTACAGCAACATCAACTTCTACTTGGCTAGTAAGTTTGCCATAGTATTCGAGGGAACATTCCTCTAGGTCGGGGGGCCGTGGTGTCTGCTGACATGTTTCCTGGGGTCCAACAAGTGTTTTGGGAAAGTGATTTGCACCAGGCGGAGCTTTGGCCCAGCAAGGCTTCTGATTGGCCACTGGAGATTTGATTGGCTGTGCAGATTTTTTAAAATGAAGTAGGAGGAGAGATTGGATTTATATCCCGCCCTTCACTACCCGAAGGAGTCTCAGAGCGGCTTACAATCTCCTTCCCCTTCCCCTCCCCACAACAGACACCCTGTGAGGTAGGTGGGGCTGAGAGAGCTCTCTCGAGGACTGCTTCTGAGAGAACAGCTCTGAATGAACTTGTAATGGACCCAAGGTCACACCAGCAGCTACATGTGGAGGAGTGGGGGAATCAAACCCGATTCGCCCAGAGAACCCCTCAGAGATGTAATGTCAAGAATTAATTATTGAATGGCGTTGCGTGTAGAAACCGCCTTTGCTTCACACTTGCCTTGAAAGCCCCTTGCTGGGGTCACCTGCAGCAACTGGACAGCACTTACGTATGTAACTTTTAGGGCATAACATTTTTCAGAAGCACAGCAGATAATCCTTGGCAGGATTCGTAGGAAGAAGACACTCACTGGTTGGCGGGAGAAATGGGGGAATAAAAAAAACACCCAGGTGTCCAGGATTGCTCCTAGCACGCTAAAAGCCACAGGTGGATAATCCATGGTTGGTCGAGTCGACAGCTGACCAGTAGGTCGATACGGAAACTGAGGAAAGCAGATCCTTAGTAACTGTTAGGTAAACCCTACACTACTTCTGAGTCCCACCTATGGTACGCATGCCACTGGCTGAGAACCACTGCCTTCTAGGACACATGTGGCTCTTTCACACATATTGTGTGGCTCTCAGCAGGGCAGCTAGAGAAGGGAAGGAGAGGCATGCTTTTTCCCCTCCCTCCCTCCCTCCCATCTACTTGCTTTCTTTGTTTCTCTCTCTCTCTCTTTCCACCTCTTTCGTTCTTTCTTTCCATCTCTCTCTCTCTCTCTCTTAGACAAATAAATATCATAGGCAAACAAACAAATATTGGACAAAGAAATATCATTATCAATATCTGTTTTTACCCCTTTTGTTGTTATTTGGGGCAGTCTCATTTCATGTTAATAAAAGGCAAGTTTGCCTATTTTTCAGTAAAAACATATGTGTGATATTTGTTCCTGTCTGGCGGCTCTCAAATACCTGATGTTTATTCTATGCGGCTCTTACGTTGAGCAAGTTTGGCCACCCCTGTTCTAGGAAATGTGGGGTAAAAAATTAATAGATCGATTAGATCCATTTTCTTGCTTGTCCTTTAAGCTTCTGCATCCAGTTCAAGGCTCCGACCTCAGGGACTATAAGAGCATCTCGCCAAGGTCTAAAGTGGAGTATGGCCCCAATCCACACAAGTATTTCCCCCCAAGGATGCATCTCATGCCACAAACTATGTGCTACAGTCTGAGCTGGCAGTCAGCCAGTGAAGGAATTGTCAGTTGATGAATCATCTGCCTTCCCAATAGCTAATTCCCTAAATTTAAATAAATGAACACATTACCAGAACCTCAATTTGATGTCTTTTTGAGAAATTAAAGGCGATATGATTTAATTAAGAAAAGCTACCAGAAGGAAGAGCGGTTTTAGCTTCCTTTTCATTCCCTGCCAGAATAACACGCCACAGCCAGTGGTGCTTGTGGTTTAGCGGAGCCTTCTTGGTCAGGGGCAGTATACCTCTGAGGGCCAGTTGCTGGGAAGCAACCACAGGCAGGAGAGTCCCAGGGCTCATTTCGTAGCAGGCGCTCCTCTGCATATTAGGCCACACCTCCTTAATGTAGCCAATCCTCCAAGAGCTCACAGAGCTCTTCTTACAGGGGCTACTGTAAGCTCTTGGAGGATTGGCTACATCGGGGGGCGGGGGGGTGGCCTAATATGCAGAGGCGCTCCTGCTACAAAATCAGCCCTGCAGGAGACTGTGTGCCCTGTTTGCGGGCTTCTACCTGGCCACTGTGACAGGGGTATAGCCAGAAAAATGTGATTGGTGGGGCATGGGGAAATCTGGGGGACAGGCACCGCAGCCTCACCTGCTGCTCCTCTTGCAGCAATGGCGGCAGAAGCAGCTCCGGTTCCACTGCGACCTCTAGTCCTCCTCTCGTCCTTTTGATTGGAGAGACTCAATTCCAGGCTGCTTTTCTGTGCAAGTCAGGTAGGGGGAATCTCCGACTTGCTCTTTCTTTTACATTTTGCAATTTTGTTTTATTTATTTTTTGCCATCTTACTTTATTTTATTTTTAAAAACCTATTTATTTGTTGGACATTTCAGAAGGAAGGCTTTAAAAAGAGAGACAGTTGTCCTTTGAAAATGATATCTGACCATCCTGCTCAAAGGTATAGGGTGATCTTGAAGGAGGAGGAGGAGGAGGAGATTGGATTTATACCTCACCCTTCACTCAGAGCGGCTTACAAACTCCTTTCCCTCCCCCTCCCCACAACAGACACCCTGGGAGGTAGGTGGGGCTGAGAGAGCTCTCGAGGACTGCTCTTTCAAGAACAGCTCTGAGAGAGCTGTGACTGACCCAAGGTCACACCAGCAGCTGCAAGTAGAGGAGTGGAGAATCAAACCCGGTTTTCCCAGATTAGACTCCGCGCACTTAACCACCACACCAAACTGGCTCTCCAGGGGCCTGCCCCATCAACATTCATTTAGGGCTGCCAACTTCTCCCCCCCACCCAAAACTTCTAGATGATGCCCCCTCCCTCCTCTGTGTAGCATGCCATGTAAGACACTCTTTTATTTATTTATTTATTTATTTATTTTTTAGATTTATACCCCGCCCTCCCCACGAATGGGCTCAGGGCGGCTTACATGGGCGCATAGGCCAAAAAATACTACATTAAAATGACTAAAAGCAGTTAAAGCAGTTTAAGCAGTTAAAATAAATTCCTATGACTAACAAGATTACAAGCAGCTTCCTATAACATATTATCAAAGTGGCGACTCAGTGGTAGGTCTCCATATCCCCCCTGCCACCCACCAGGGCTATTTCAGGCCAGTTACATCAAAGATGGTATACCTGATGGATGGAATCGTCGGTGGCGGCTCCTATTCGAAAGCCTGGCGGAAGAGCTCCATCTTGCAGGCCCTGCGGAACTGCACAAGGTCCCGCAGGGCCTTGATCTCCTCTGGGAGCTCGTTCCACCAGATGGGAGCCGTCACCGAAAAGGCCCTGGTCCTTATTCTGATGAGCCTAGCAGCCCTAAGGCCTGGAACCTCTAGACGATGGGTTGACCTCGACCTCAGTGCCCACTGGGGTATATATGGAGAAAGGCGGTCCCTAAGGTATGTTGGACCCTGGCCATATAGGGCTTTATAGGTAAGAACCAGCACCTTGAAGCGAACTCGGTATACTATAGGCAGCCAGTGTCCTGATATCATGCTCAGATACATTTCCTTGCCTCCACCGGCCAATGAGGTGCAATGGAAGATGGGGACACTCTCCTAATAATGTCTGGACACAGAAGACGTTGAGCGAGACATGGCAAGGGGCATTGGGTCTGGAGTTGCCATTTGGACAGCCCTTCTGCATTCTCTTTTGGGGCTGCAGTGGCTCAGAGGTTAAGATGCTGAGCTGCAGACCAGAAGGTCAGTAGCTCGGCAGTTTGAGACCCGAGTGCCGCATGCTGGACTGAGCTCCCATCTCTGGCCTCAGGTCCTGCCAAGCTAGCAGTTCGAAAGCAAGAAACTGCAAGCCGATAAATAGGTACTGCTTCGGTGGGAAGGGAACAGCGTTCCGCGCACCTTGGCGTCTAGTCATGCCAGCCACATGACCACAGAGAAGTCTTCGGACCGCACTGGCTCTTCAGCTTGGAAACAGAGATGAGTACTGCCCCCCCCAGTCGGATTCGACTGGCTTTTGAGCGAGGGAAACCTTTTTTTCTGCATTCTTTATGATGCTCAGTTCCATTCAAGAGGGCCGCCCGTTGGTGTGAGTCACGGCAGTTAGACTGTAAAATTAATTAAGAATGGTGCCCGCCACCCCTGCGCCAACCCAGGCCAGTATCGCTTATTGGATTTTGCAGAAAGCCTCAGGCAAAGGAATAGCTGAGCCAGCGGGTTTCCAGCAACGGAGACTGCATGCGGCCTTGAGCATATCAGTGGGTGAATTAAATCAAATTTGTGGCGGCTTCCAGGGCACGAAGGGATGACAAAGAAGAGCAAGGTGCGGTGTTGTGAATGTCTCAGCGATGTCTGGAAGAGAACTGGAGCCTGCCTTTTGAGCAGCCAGTGCGGTGCAGCGAGTGCCAGGCTAGTATCTGGGAGACCCCGGTTTGAACCCCCATTTCTGCCATTACATCACCTTTGCTGGGTGATCTTGGGCCAGTCACGTTCTCTCAGCCTAACCTACCGCGCAGGGTTGTTGTGAGGATAAAGTGGAGGAGAGGGAAATCGTGTATGCCAGGGGTGGGCAAATTGCGGCCTGTGGGCCACATGCGGCCCGCCACAGAGTTTTTTGCAGCCCGCCAAGACAGTCAGCCATGGGGTTTCAGTCAGGCCTCTGTTGGGCCCGGAGCGCCGAGAAGCAGCGCTCCGGGAGTGAAGTGTCCGGGGGCGGGCACATTACCAAGCCCCACCCCCTGCTCCCAGCAGCCCTGTTGGGCAATGAGGAGGCAGAAGAAGGAAGGTAAGTTACCTTCCCTCCCCCATCTGCCTCTTCCCAGGGCCGCAAAGTTAACTAAAATGCAAAGTTAACTAATGAATGCAATCATTTTAAAAGGTGCGGCCCTCCACTAACCTCCACTCCCACAAAGTGGCCCCCGAGCCAAAACAATTGCCCACCCCTGGTGTATGCCATCCCCTTGTTGGGATTAATTAAAAAAAAATCCAAAAATAAACTCGCTGAGTATACAGTGATGGCGAAACTAACATCTTCTTTGAAAAACAGATCAGTTACGAAATCTGAGGAGAGATGGAGTGTGTATTCTATTTATGGAAGCAGGAGACAAATCTAGAACGAGACCTGTTTAAGTACCACATATAAATGTATTGCAATGAGAAGTCGAATGAGAAGTAGTTTTAAATGTTAAATGTTGAATATAAATGTATCCCAGCAGAAGCGATTTTCATTATACTTTATGTAGTGTTTCAAAACTTCTTTTATGTAATGAAGCGGTGTTGGGGAGAAATATTTCAATTTTTGTTTATGATATAGAATTACTTTTTTCTTTCTGTATTTTTTTTAATATTTTCTGTTTGTCTTAAAATAAAAGCTGTTACAAAAAAAATAATCCAGAGAGAAAACGCACGAGAGAGAAGAGAGAAGAGGAGATTGGATTCATACCACTTGGATATATACCACTTGAACCTGCTTGTGGGGAGGGCGAGGTAGAAATATGAAATAATAAAATAAATAAATACACTACCCTTCACTACCAGGAGTCTCAGAGAGTCTTACCATCTCTTTCCCTTCCCCTCCCCACACCCTGTAAGGTAGGTGGGGCTGAGAGAGCTCTTTTGAGAACTGCTCTTTCCAGAACAGCTCTGAGAGAACTTTAATTGACCCAAGGTCACCCAGCTGGCTGCATGTGGAGAAGTGGGGACTCAAACCCGATTCTCCGAGATTAGAGTCCATTTAACTGCTCTTAACCACTACACCAAACTGGCTCTCATTTCTTACCAAAAAAAAATTGATCCAAAGTAGAAAACGCACTAGAGATAAGCTGGCCAATATCATAAATCCCGTGCCCAGCAGAGTGAACTTGAGAAAGCATGAAAAAGCTTCCTGGGTGGAACCACAAACCACTGGAACAAGATCTAGTTTCAGCGCTGTTTGCTTACGGCTCATTATGAAAGTTTCCCTTACGAAGAAAAGTGAGAGCTCCTGACCCATTTCCAACATGGTACTTCATGCCAAGGTCCGCTGTCTGGATTTTCATCAGCGGGGAAAAAAATACACAAGATCATCATCCCACTAGAGAATCTTCCTTCTCTCACGCTCTGCTAATTGTCTAAGCTGCCTTCTCCTTGGCAAAATTGAATGTCCTGTGCTTGAAATCAGGCCATTATTTTCACCACTGCAAAGAGTGGTGTTGAATGACAATCTATGGGCATGACCAGGCTGACAATTAAAGAAGAGATGTATTCTTCGGAGGAAGGTTGTGAACACCAATGTCTGGTTTTTCAGAATTACCGTAGGCCCCAGATAGATCAAGATGGGTAGCCGTGTTAGTCTGTCTGTAGCAGTAGAAAAGAGCAAGAGTCCAGGAGCACCTTGAAGACTTGACAAAATTTGTGGAAGGGGAGGAGCTTTCGTGAGTCACTGCTCACTTCTTCAGATACAGCTAGAATGAGAGTCTGTCTGTCCTTATATCTTGGAGAGATTTCAGATGCTGAATGACAATAGCAGGTGAATGACAATAGCGGGCATGATTGGGTTAGGTGTGATATGCAGACGGGTGGCAGGTGTGGAGAAATTCGCATTGGTAATGAGACAAGAAACCTAGGTCTTGATTCTGTCCAGGAGGATGCATTGTCTTGAGCTTCATTATCAGTTGCAATTCAGCAGTCTCTCTTTCTAATCTCCCTTTGAAATTCCTTTGTAAGAGAACTGCTACTCTTAGGTCAGCAGCCGAATGCCCTGGAAGGTTAAAATGCTCCCCAACTTGTTTTTGAATGTTGTGGTTCCTAACGTCAGACTTATGTCCATTAATTCTTTGTCCAAGGGACTGGCCTGTTTGTCCAATGTAGAGGGTGGAAGGGCACGGCTGAGACATGACGGCATAAATCCCATTAGAGGATGAGCAGGAGAAGGAACCTGAGATGGTATGGCTGAAGTTGCTGGGTCCACTGATGGTGCTGCTAGGATCTATATGAGAGCAAAGTCGGCATCTTGGTTTGTTGCAGGCCTTGGTACCAGAGTCCATGTTACTGTTCACTAATTTATCATTGCAGGTGAGAAGTCATTTTAGATTAGCAGGCTGTCCGTAAGCAAGAAAATGCCCCCCCCAGTGCCTCTGTAAGGGAAGTGTCCCTATCCAGCATGGGTTGTAGGTCGTTAATAATACATTGAACTGGTTTGAGTTGTGAGCTGCTGTAATTTGTTATTGCAACACTCAGGACAATGGAACCCCCTGGGCTCAACAGAGATATCGGTTTCTTATACCTGCTGAGTTCATTCAGTTCTCACATCTGTTTGTAAATTCTTTTATTAGTCTGTATGCTGATTTGATGCTACTCATAGGTCTAGCCAATTGCCTTCATCCAGTCTTAGCCATATCTACTACTCAGTTATCCATCTTGATTCTAATTAGCCCTTCCTGGCAACACCGTACCCACCCTCTACCTATAAGTAACGGTTCATAACTTCCATCTCAGTGTACCTGAAGAAGTGTGCATGTACACAAAAGCTAATACCCAGTACAAAACTGTGTTGGTCTTAAAAGTGCCACTGGACTCAAACTTTATTCTGTGATTGGAGAAGTCCCTGGTTCAATTCTTCACTCTACACTAAACTTTCTGGGCTGCCTTAGGCAAGCCAGTCTCAAAGGGCTCTTTTAAAAGCCAGCAACAAGATAACATATGCAAAGCACTCCGAACATTTGACGGGGCTATATAAATGCTAATTATGTGAAGACCTAATTGGTAACTCTGCTATGCAAACTTGCTTATCACATTGCAGAGTGCTGCGCGGCCTTCTCCTTCCAGGTTGAGTTCGGGGGTGGGGGTGGGGTGGAATCTTGCCCTCCTGGTTTTCAGCAGCAGCTAGATTCACGCAGTGGATTGGATGGCTCTTGTGCCAGTCATTTGAAGCCACCTCCTCCCCATTTCTCTGTTTTGAAGCCTACAGTAATGGGCAAACCTACGTGTAGAACAGGGGTGGCCAACCTGTGGCTCGGGAGCCACATGCGGCTCTTTCACACATATTGTGCGGCTCCTGGCAGGGCGGCTGGGGAAGCAAAGGGGAGGCATGCTTTTTCTCTCTCTCTCCCTTCCTTCCTTCCCTCCTCCCTCCCATCTATTTGCTTTCCTAGTTTCTCTCTCTCTCTTTCTTTCCACTTCTTTAATTCTTTCTTTCCATCTCTCTCTTTTTCTCTCTCTCTCTCAATATCATTAGCAAACAAGTAATATCATTATCAATAACCGGTTTTCCTCATTTGTTTTTATTTTTGGCAGTCCCATTTAACGTTAATGAAAAGCAAATTTGCATATTTTTAAAAATAAAAACGTGTGTGTGATATTTGTTCCTGTCTTGCGGCTCTCAGACATCTCTATGTGGCTCTTACGTTTATTCTATGTGGCTCTTACGTTAAGCAAGGTTGGCCACCCCTGGTGTAGAAGATATGTGGCAGAATTGGCCCTGGGCCCTGCCTGGTGAAACTCCCTGCCGGAGAACATCTGTACTCTGCGGGAACGATTCCCTTTCCGCAGGGCTTGCGGCAACGGGACAGTATGACATCTAGCACTCTCGTACCCCCTCCACCCTCCGTAACCCCTTCCCCCCAGGAGTCCTGTGGAAGCTGGATTTTGTTTTTCTTCGGCCACCTTGGAATGTGTATTGTTTTATTTGTTGGTGTGTTTTAGGTATTTTAGGCTGAGGACAGACTGGGAAAATGAAGCGCAAGGGAAGTGGGGCAAAAAATCCCGGGCCGAGTTGTCCCCGGGGCTTTCAGTTCACACTGCAGAGATCGTTGTGGGACCATATCAGAGAGGAGGCGGAATGGAGCGTTCACACCGTGGGGCGGCCCCTGGTGGTCCTGCTACAGTGGTGCATGGCTTCAGTCCGTTTTGCCTAGGTGCGGTTCACTTTACCGGCACCGCTTGATGTGCGGCTTATTCGCATCCACACTGCCAGGAAGGGGGATGAAGGCACACAGAGACGGCTTGACACCAGTTTCCAGGGGTATCTGTTTGAAGCGCCATGAAACCGCTTCAGGACTGGGTGAGTGCGGGAAGGCAATGCCGGACAGCTGCGGCTGTCTGAACGGGTTCTCTTCATCCGCTTGAAAAGCGGACCGATAGCAGGCCCAAATGCCAGTCTGTCCTTGGCCTTAATGTCTGTTTTAAGTTAACTATTTATTGTATTTGGTCCTGTTGTAAGCTGCCCTGAGCCCTGCTTGCAGGGAAGAGTGGCCTAATGAATTCAATTTAATGGAGGAGGAGGAGGAGAGCGAAAAGAGCTTGCCCCAAGGCAATGTGGTCAACTGTATGAACTCAACTGCTGTAACCAGGTATTAGGATACAGTTGCCAACCCTGGCTTGGGTTTACCTGGAGATTTGGGGGTGGAGCCTAGGGAGGGAGAAGTTTGGGAAGTGGTGGAACCTTAGTGGGGTCACAATGCCATACTGTCCGCCCTCCAAAGCGGCCATTTCCTCCAGGGGAACTGATCCCTGTAGTCTGGAGATCAGTTCTATTTCCAGGAGATCGCCAGGCCCCACCTGGAAGTTGGCAACCCTACGTGAGGGCGAAGCAGGCTTTGTCCTCCTAGAACATAAAGAACATGTATCAGAACAGTGTTTCCTCCAGTATGCAGTGAACTCCTGCCACTGGATGTGAAGGTTTCCCTTAGACTAATAGACAGTAATGGGATCTGTCTAATCCTCATGTTCACGAATCTGTCTAAACCCCTTTTAAAGCCATCTGTGCTGGTCGCCACCCTGAACTGGATGGCTCAGCATAGGCGTAGACTACGGGGGGGGGGCTCGAGGGCTTGAGCCACCCCCGAAATTTCCGGGGGGGGGGGCGAAACATAGCACCTGCCACCGTGCCTCCCCGTGCCTTTCCAAGGCCCGGCAGCTCCTGCTGCTGATGCCTCTCCTCCCCCCCCCCCCCCCCCGCCTGGCCACTCCTCCATCCTTCCCTCTCCCTTCCTCTTTTCTGGGCAAAGGGAGAGGGAAGGAGTGGCCGGGGGGGGAAGAGGCACCGGCAGCAGTGGCTGGCGGGCCTCGGAAGGGCCCGGGGAGACGCGGTGGTTTCCCGGGGGGAGGGACATCACCCCAGCGAGCGTGCGCACTAAAGAGCCCCCCCCCCCAGAATTTACAAAACTCTACACCCCTGTGGCTCAGACTAGCCCAAGCATGTCAGAACTTGGAAGCTAAGCAGGGTTGGCCTTGGTGAGTACCTGGACAGGAGACGACTGAGGAAGCCCCGGGTTGCTATGCAGAGGCAGGCAGTGGCAAACCACTTCTGTTCATCGCTCGCCTTGGAAACCCGGCAGGGTCACCATAAGTCGGCTATAACTTGATGGCACTTCATGGAGGAGGAGGAGGAGGAAGAAGAGATTGGATTTATACCTCACCGTTCACTACCTGAAGGTGTCTCAGGGTGGCTTACAATCTCTTTTCCCTCCCCCTCCCCACGACAGACACCCTGTGAGGTGGGCGGGGCTGAGAGAGCTCTCTCAAAGACTGCCCTTGAGAGAACAGCTCTGAGAGAACTTGTGGACTGGCCCAAGGTCACACCAGCAGTTGCATGTGGAGGAGTGAGGAATCAAACCCGGTTCTCCCAGATTAGAGTCTGCCACTTTTGACCGCCACACCAAACTGGGTCTGATGCTGATAGACATTGCTACTTCCGCTGGCAGTGAGTTCCACAGTTTAATTACTCCCTGCAGAAAGAAGTATTTGTTTTTGCATGTCCTGAACCTATTGCCCAGCAATGTCATTCAGTGACTCAAAGTTCTACACATGGGGGGGGGGGGGGGAGTTTTCTGTATCCCTTTTCTCTCATGAAAAGCATCATAGACTTTTATCGTGTCCTGCTTTGGTCGTCTTTTTTTCCTAAGCTGAAAAGTTCCACTGTCACACGAATGAGCCTTGGGATTTCTTGGGCTGCTTCCTCCACTGGGGCATCGTTTGGAATCCAGATTTGTGAACAAGAGATCGAACCAGTTTGTCATTTTATCTGATTGGGGGTGGGGAGGCAAGGACATCTTCAGCAGCTGAACCGGGTATGAAAAGGGAAGAAGCTCAAGGATTTCCAAGGCCCATTCTCCCCATGAAAAATCTTTGTTTGTCATTACCGCCTAACAAGGGGGGACCCACGAGGACTCACAAAGGAGGAAGAAGAAGAAGAAGAAGAAGAGATTGGATTTATACCCCGCCCTTCACTCCCCAAGGGAGTCTCAGAGCGGTTTACAAACTCCTTTCCCTTCCCCTCCCCACAACAGATGCCCTGTGAGGTAGGTGGGGCTGAGACAGCTCTGACACAAACTGCTCTTTTTCAAGAACAGCTCTGAAAGAACTTGTGACTGACCCACGGTCATCCAGCAGGTGCAAGTGGTGGAATGGGGAATCCAACCCGGTTCTCCCAGATTAGAGTCCGCGCATTTAACCACTACACCAAACGGGCTCTCTATCCTATTCCTCCAGCATCCCAGTTCTTCCAGGTCTGGTTCCATTTACTTAACCCTCTGTTGGCTCTACATCCCCACCACTCCCTCCTTCCCCCTCAATTTCTATTTTCTTTCATTCCCTCTCTCCTGATTCCTTCCCCTGCTCCAGCTTTAGTTTACTCTTCTTTCATTGCCTTCTCTTCTGGTTAGGGTTGTTGGGCCATGCCTGGCACTTAGCAGGAGCTTGGCCGGTCAGGACGTGGAGGGCACTACCATCAAATGAGTTATGATGTCAGTTTTGGAAGTGATGTCCCATCGCTGTAGGAATCATTGGGAACTCTATGGTGAACCATGGAGTTTCCAGTGGTTCCTAGAACGGTGCGGCATCACTTCCACAGACAACCAGGCTGAGATTCTCTATGTATACACTTGTATGATTCATTACATGTGACCAAACATGTAATGGCGCCGGCCATGCGATCTGACCGTGTGGCCTGGAAAAGGTACAAGCTTGAGGTAAAAGAACAATAGCACCCAGGCTCCTGAAGATCCACCTATCAGGGGCTTAGCATGTTCAAATGAACCAATGTAAGTCTCTGGCGGGAAGATTAACCTATCCAGCTGTGTGGGTGTGGAAGGGGGCAAGGCTTTTCTGTGCATATAAGCTGACCCCCAGGGCCACCTCAGGTATGCTTGTTCCTGACCTCTAATAAACTCCACTATGCTGAAACTCACTCCACCGGCCTCCAGACTCCAGGACTTTTCATCTGTAACTTCACTATGTTGTAGGAGGGCCAGGAAGAAAGGCCTAGGTAGGGAAGCCAGCCTTCAGGTGGGGCCTGGAAAACCCCTGGGGCTACAATTGATCTTCAGACTGAAGTCCCCCTGGAGAAAATGAAGGCTTTGGAGGGTGGACTCTATGGCATTGTTCCCCACTGAGGCCCCTCTAGGGTTGCCAGCTCTCTTTGTTCTTCCGGCAGGGAAGATTTGGGGTGTGTTCCAGGGGTTGGGCAAGGATGTCGAGTGACGTCCCCAGCAAGATGATGTCACCCGAGAATGATGTCATTGTGTTGGGGACATCATGCAGGGACACTCTGGGCGAAATGCTATGGGTTTTTTTGCCCTCAAAATCATGGAGTTTGCCCAAATACCAGAGCGTCCCCATGCAACGTCCCCAGTGTGATGATATGACTTCTGGGAGACATCATTGTGTTGCAACATCCCTTTTTAGGGGAGGGTTTCCCCCCCACCTGCCGGCTAGTCCACAGCAGAGGGAAGCCCCCGAAATCAGGGGATCCCTAACCCTAGGCCCCTCCCCTACCCAAACCCTCCCCTCCCCATGCTCCACCCCCAAAATCTCCAGGAATCTCCCGACCCAGAGCTGGCAGCTCGAGGCAACAACTCCTCTTCCTGCAGTCATTTGCATTTGGAGAGACCCAGCCACCCAGTCCAAATCCTGAGCAGGAGGTTGAGCTGCAGACGAAAGGCTGCAAAGTTCTCAGCAGAGAAGGCAAAATCCTTCTGGGGTTTATGTATTCAGAGCCTGATTAAAAATGCAGTGCTCTTCGCTCGAGGCGCCCTCAATAACACAGCAATGTTTTCCCTGCATTTATTTAGGAATCGCCTCAATGCCGCAAACATTCCGGTGCCTGCTAAAACAGGAGAATGCTGGCAAAAAGGATGCTGGATTCGGGGATTTGGGAGATGCTTTTCAAAGCACAAGCTGAGAATCTTCCTGAAATATACTGGGTTCAGACATGTAGATCGATCAGCTCATAGTTTATTCAGGGAGTTAAGCCAGAACAAGACAACACTCGCAGGGCCAAAGCCCTGCTTATACGCATCGAAAACAATCCACCACCACCCCACACACTCCCTTTGATAGGCTGTTTACAAAACATTACTACTTGACCGGTTTACTCCAGAGTCCTGGTCAGCTATTGTTCTTGTGCTCCAAGCTCGGCCAGTCTCTAGGGTGGTTCAATCAGGGGTGGTTCAATCAGGGCGATTCAATCAGGGATGGTTCAATCCGAATACATAATTCCCCAAGCTGGTTGTGCCTGGCAAGCGATGGGACACAGGCACTTGGGTTGATCCCATTTTTCTAATTTTTTTAAACTGGCTCTTGCACCTTTAAGAGCCGCTAGCTCTGCAGAGCCTTGACTTGGATGTCTCAGGGTAGCTGGCCGTTTGCCAGCCTGGCCAACTTGCCTCTGGCACATCTGGCGAGACTGCAACAGCTGCCTCGTGCTGGGCCCGTTCATCGGGCTGTTATCTGAAGAGAATGAAAAACCCCCAGAGAAGGCGGAAACATACAAGAAGGAAGACACTTCCCCATGCAATGAAGATCTCTAACGGCGAGAGCAGCCAAAGACACAGCTGCTCTGCCGCACGGAGAACAAAGTCAATCCTCGAGTCCCGGAACGTCTTAGGAAAACAACACGATCGATTGAGGTCGGCTTGTTTTCTAGGTATCTGAATCAGCAGCCAAAGATGGGTTTCTTTGCAGCCCTGAACCCTGAAGCTCTAACTCCGCTTAGAGGGAACACTGTGAGCTACTGGCATTAAAGTGGTGAGCGAGCGATTTGGCTACTGCATTAAATCAGTTTGCTCTGGAGCCCTCCTTCCTGAGCTGAGACAAAAATGGGTGAGCCGGAGGCTAAGAAACTGTGAGCTGGCTCACACTAACCCAGCTTAGAGGGAACACCGAACAAGACCCCGCCCCCTTTTTTTGAGCCAAAATGCAGCAGAAAGTTTTCTAGCGTGCCACAAACTGAAGCAGTTTCTCTATGCCCAGGCTAGCTTCTGTGCCCTTCCCCTCACCCGGAAACTGCTTTTTGAATTTAGCGATGTGCCTGATGGTGCAATCCTGAATCCAGTCCTGTTCAATCAAGCCCTGAGAAGGGGAGCAACACCTGCTAAAACAGGGAGAGTGTCAAGGATTTGGCAGGCCACTGAACGCGGCTGGTGAGCTGAATGTGGCCAGATTGAATGCATGCAGGGGTCCATTGGGGCCGGAGCGAGGTGGAGCGAAGCTCCGCCAGCTCAGGACTGGCCAGTAGGGCAGCCACGGGCTGAATCAGATTCTCTAATCTGATTCAGCTCGCCGTTGAATTGCCGCCGACTTTAAAAGCCACTGCAGAGGAGGTGGTTTGAGGGAGAGACTCCAAACTTGCAGGGTAGCTGCTGGGGCCTCTTCTCAAAATACCCACCAAGTTTCAAGAAGATGGGACCAGGGGGTCCAATTCTACAGGCCCCCAAACAGGTTGTCCCCATTCCCTCCATTGTTCTCTATGGGGATGGGACAATCTGTTCGGGGGCCCATAGAATTAGACCCCATGGTCCAATCTTCTTGAAACTTAGTGGGTATTTCGAGGAGAGGCCCCAGCAGCTACCCTGCAAGTTTGGAGCCTCTCCCTCAAACCCCCTTTCCTCCAGCCCCTCATATACCCTATGAGTTTTTGCCATTGATTTCAATGGCCCATAGGATATAATGGGGCTGAAACTGACATTCCCTTTCTGACACACTTCTGGTGATGTCAGGGGGCGTGGCATATGCTAATGAGTTATGCTAATGAGTTATGCTAATGAGCTCCTGCACCTCTTTTTCTACAAAAGGGACCCCTGAACGCATGACAACGCCTTAGACCCTCAGCCTTTCAGGGTCTGTACTGTCTACTCAGACTGGCAGCGGCTCTCCAGGGTTCTCAGGCCGAGGTCTGTTCCCATCACCTACTGCCTGGTCCTTTTTTAAATTGGAGATGTTGGAGATTGATCCTGGGACTTTCTGCATGCCACTCCAATGCTCTACAGTTGCCCTATGGCTGGGGTTGTCAGGCAGTGCCTTGCAACCAGCAGGAGGGGTGTCGGGAGACAGCATGCTGTGAGAAAAAAAATAGAAGAAAAATAAGGCCTCAGCTTCTTACAGGAAGTTCTGGCCATAGAGCTCTGGTGATTCCTAGAGCGACGTGGGAGTGACAAGGATCGCTCTAGAAATCGCCAGAAACTCTACAGTAATCTTGCCATAGATTACCATAGAGTGATTGGAGATTGCTAGAGCTACCCTTGTCACTTCCAGGAAGCTCTAGAGATCATTAGGAACTCTATGGTCAGAACTTCCTGTAAGTAGCCAAGGCCTTATTTTTCTTTTTTAATTTTGCTCCCCGGGAGGATTGTACCTCCCCACCTTTGGCCACAGTCTCCACCCACTGATCAGCTGATCACTGGCAGGCAAAGACTGCAATTGCCTGGAGTTTTCCTGTATAGATGGGCAAATGGGGTCCCCAGCTAGGATTGCCAGCCTCCAGGGGGGACCTGGAGACCTCCCGCTTTTACAAATGATCTCCGGCTGAGAGAGATCAGTTCCCCTGGAGAAAATGGCCACTTTGAAGGGTGGACTCTACAGCTTTGTACCATGCTGAGGCCTCTCCCCTCCCCAAACCCCACCCTCTCCCGGATCCACCCCCAAAGTAGGGTTTCCAAGTCTGGGTTGGAAAATACCTGGAGACTTTGGGGGTGGAGCCAGGAGAGGGTGGGGTTTATAGCGGGGAGGGGCCTCAGCAGGGTACAATGTCATAGAGTCCACCCTTCAAAGCAGCCATTTTCTCCAGGGGAGCTGATCTCTGTTAGCTGGAGATCAGTTGCAAAAGCAGGAGATCCCCAGGCCCTACCTGGAGGCTGGCAACCCTACCCCAAAGTCTTCACGTATTTTCTAACCCAGATCTGGCAACCCTAACCACAGCTATGACCCCTTCTCAAAGGCTGAGTACAGGCATTAATTCAGGCACTACTTATCAAGAAGTCCATATAAGGCATCTCCTGTTGCAGTGTTACTAGCAAGACCGATAATTTTCAATCACCTCCTGAAAGCTTTTTCGGAACATCCAAACTACCCTAAAGTTCACATCCATCTGATAGACACTGGCTGGTGCTGCATCTGGCACTCCCTCCGTATTTTCTCAAAACTGAGGAAAAGGTGCAGCTCAAAACCACATTCAGATACTCCGGGGCCAACGCCGTACTAACTGCAAAGTCACCCTGGAATGGCCATAAAACGGCCACAGATCTATGCAGAAGGTACCATAAAACCCGATGATCGAAGAAAGTGAAAGCGGCACGCAACACAAAAGGGAATTTCTGCCCCAACGTGGGTTTGCTAAAACCACGCAGAGAGAAGGCAATGCAGAATCGCCCGCTGTTGCCTTGATGACACAGGAAAGGAGAAACACCCTCTTTGATAACTGTCATTTGGGGGGGGGGGGGGAAGTTACTCTAAAGGAGCCACAAATCAGCAAGAGTACTGAACAGGGGTGGGGGAATAACAGTGTCTAGAAATATACAGCATTGCCTCCAGCCTCCACGGTGACAAGGAATACCATTCCCTGGAGATAAAAATAGAAGTTGCAGCCTAACTCGACAGCAGACCTTTCACACTTCGGGAGAACAAGCTGGAGACACCTTCAACACCTTCTGTTATTTCAGTACCATCAGAGAAGTTCAGCTTGAACCCCGTGGGCCCAGCCTGACTGTGGCACTGTTCCATCTCATTAGAGCCGAGGCACTCGAAAAAGGAACCAACTGAGTGACAGCCGCCACGACTCTGCTGTATAGCTATGGCCAAACATACAGGATCGTGCATAGAGAAAGCACCCAGGGCAAAAGGTCCTTCTGATGAGAGCCACCCTGGGCTGCCCAGCAAGGCTCCCTCTAAGCCGTGGAGTCCTGTGAGCAAAAATGCTACTTTGTGAGCCACTGGCATTAAAGTTGTGCGTGAGCAATTTGGCCACGGCATAAATTAGTCTGCTCTGAAGCCATCCTTCCCGAGCGATGACAAAAAGGAGAAGAAGAAGAGATTGGATTTATATCCCGCCCTTCGCTCACTTGGAGTCTCAGAACGGCTTACAAACTCCTTTCCCTTCCCCTCCCCACAACAGACACCCTGGGAGGTAGGTGGGGCTGAGAGAGCTCTTTCCAGAACTGTCCTTGAGAGAACAGCTGGTACAGAGCTATGGCTTGCCCAAGGTCATCCAGCCAGGTGCATGTGGAGGAGTGGGGAATCAAACCCGGTTACCAAACTGGCTCTCAAAAAGGTGTGAGCCGGAGGCTAAAACATTGACCTAGCTCACACTAACTCAGCTTAGGGGGGGACACTGGTGCCTCCCCAGCCACCGATCCGTATCACCAAGCGCCTCTGTCTTCCAGCCTCCATAAACACGACATCGCAAACACATTCAGAACTGATACAGATCCTAAGACTCGCCTTCTAGAACTATTGCACAGCAAATATGGTTGTCCATGGACTACAGACTCACGATGGAGCTGCTGTTGAGTGAGCTGGTGTGCTAGATGGATGCACTTGGCCTTTCTGAGATGTTACCTTTGGGGGTATCCAGCCAAAAGATACGGCCGTGATTCTCGTGGTACATACAGTTGCCATTTGGGCAGAACCGTGCACTGCCTCTTTACAGTGCTTGTTTCCGACAAAAATGGCAAGTGCTCCCAGTACGTGTGGTGGGATACTCCCAGTCGTAATATCTAAAGCAGGCTACAGTCGCATTCCAATTTCCAGATGCGCTCCTTAAAAAAAATCATCTGCGGATTCTGCTTGTAAGGTCCCATCGAGAATGATTCCAAGACCCAACGGAGCATGTTCATCACTGTATGGAAGCATAGCTGCCGAAGCCATTATAAGCGACAGCTACTGCAAGCCGGGAAAGACAAGGTTCTCAGAGCAGGATGTGAGTGGGTGGACAGTCCCACCGTACAGTTTGAAGGAAACCGCCGCAGGCCAAATTCCCTGCCGTTCTACATCAACGTGCTGAGAATATCTGTCATATTTTAATGGGGGCGCTCTACAAATCCCATGCAAAGTCATAAAAAATACTGCGACTGTAAATATGCACACACACACACCCATACATATAGAAGATCCTACTTACAGCCAACCATCATCATGGCCACCGAAAATATCTTCTCTCCGTCGGTGGTTGGAGCAATGTTCCCAAATCCTATCGTCGTAAGGCTTGTCATGGTAAAGTAGAGCGACGTTATATACAGCGAGTATTTGTTGGGGCCTCCCTCCCATTGCCCTGAACCGGTCGTGTTGTACCGATACGGCATCCCGATGCTCTCGGCCAACTGGAAGAGCCAGCTGTCCGTCTTGATGGTGTTCGTGATTTCGTCGATGACCTCATAGTCCCCGATGCTGTACCAGATGCAAGCCAGCCAGTGAGCCACTAGCCCGAAGACGCAGACCAAAAGGACCAGCACGGCGGCACCGTATTCCAGGTAATGATCCAGCTTCCTGGCGACGCGGCCCAACCGCAGAAGGCGTACCACTTTTAAGGAACTGAAGAGGCTGCTGATCCCCTGCGGAAGGAACAAAGATCATTTACTATTGGTGTATTGAACGACATAACTGGTGGAGGACTGGGTTATTAAAATAGCCCTTTGCGGTTGGATGAGCCTATACCCATTGTCATCATTGCTGTGACCTGGTTCTGAGCTGAGAAGACGCTACCGCACTGCCACCACCAGAGAAGCCACTTGGTTCAGTTTGCTCCTGGCCACCAGTGTTCCTCCAAGAGAGGAGAAGGAGAAGGAGAAGAAGAAGAGGAGGAGGAAGAAGAAGAGGAGGAGGTTGGATTTATATCCTGCCCTTCACTACCCAAAGGTATCTCAGAGTGGTTTACAAATCCCTTTCCCTTCCCCTCCCCACAGCAGCCCCACAGGTAGGTGGGGCTGAGAGAGCTCTCTCAAGAACTGTCCGTGAGAGAACAGCTCTGAAAGAACTTATGACTGACCCAAGATCACACCAGCAGCCACATGTGGAGGAGTGGGGAATCAAACCCGGCTCTCCCATTTTAGAGTCTGCGCTCTTAACCACTGCAGCAAACTGGCTCTCAAACAGCCCACCAGGATCCTTTCCAGTAGGTGAAAGGGTTAGTCTACCCCTAAACAAAATGCGCTGACATGCAAAGGTTTCTATGTTCTGACTACTTTTCATCAACTCTTGTTTTATTGGAGTCACATTAAACCCAGATAGGCTTTCAGTTTTGCCCACTCAGGGCAGAAGATCTACTGGGTGGTTAAGTGCGTGGACTGGGAGAACTGGGTTTGATTCCCCACTCCTTCACTTGCAGCTGCTGGATGACCTTGGGCAAGCCAAGGTCTATACTAGCTCTATACCAGCTGTTCTCTCAAGGACAGTTGTCTTAGAGCTCTCTCAGCCTCACCAACCTCACTGTTGTGGGGAGGGGAAGGGAAAGGAGTTTGTAAGCCGCTCTGAGACTCCCTTGGATAGTGAAGGGTGGGGTATAAATCCAATCTCTTCCCTTTTCTTCTTCTTCACTGTGCTTGCGCAGAGAATGCTGTTTTACTTTGGGGGGATTTAAAAAAAAAACCCTTGTATTTTTTTTAACGGATTTGAGATTTTTCTGCACACCTGGGGAGCAGGGCCGTAGCCAGGATTTTTTTTTTTTAACTTCACGGGCATTTAAATAAGTTAGGGCAATGCTCCCTCTCAGCCGTGGGGCCTTGTGAGCAAAAATCCCACTTTGGGAGCTGCCGGCATTCAAGTTGAGAGCAAGTGATTTGGCTGCTGCATTAATCCGTTTGCTCTGGAGCCCTCCTTTCTGAGCAAAGGCAAAAATGTGTGAGCCAGAGGCTAAAAAATGGTGAGCTGGCTCACAATCACTCAGCTGAGAGGGAACACTGGTTGGGGGGCACCCCTGCACACGCCCCTGGGCTGTGTCAGGAGCAACAAGAGAGTAAATCTTTTTTTAAAAGTGACAAGAGAGAGAGAGAGAGAGAGAGGTGAGGGCACTGGCTGGATGGGAAGTCAGGGGGGGCTGGACGGTAAGTCGGGGGGCGTGGTCCCGAGATGCCCCACTGTATCTATGGTCCTGCTGGGGAGTCCCCCAAGTGTGCAGAAAGATCTTTTTGGCTTCCATGTGGCCCCAATCCACAGCTTTAGATATCGCCCATTCCCTCTAAGCTGAGTTAGTGTGAGCTGGCTCACAGTTTTTTAGCCACCAGCTCACACATTTTTGCCTTAGCTCATGCAGAATGGCTCCAGAGCAAACTAATTTATGCAGCAGCCGAATTGCCTGCTCACAACTTTAATGCCAGTAGCTCACAAAGTAGAATTTTTGCTCACAAGACTCTACAGCTTAGAGGGAGCACTGCCCACAGCCACAGGTGGCTAATAGTACATAGATCCTTTGATCATCGAAAGGAACGCTATACATTCTCAGGATTACCAAGAAGAGATCAGCAACTGTACACAAACTCTATTGTTCTCTCATTTTTCATGCCTGTTCCAATTATGTAAAAGCTGCAGTGGTTACTAAATGTGTGTCCTCATTTCTCCAGCGTTACAAAAAGAACTATTTTCATTTACAGGAAGGATGCCTTTGTCCACTGCCTCTCTCGCTGCACTTCACACTCCCGGAAATGGTGTTCTTGATTTTGGGGTGAATGGAGAATAAAGATTACACCAACCGACATTTCACCGATGAAACTCGGGGCTAGTTACTGTAACATCCAGGTTCTCACACACACGCAAAAAAATTACTGTCTGAGACACCTTCACTGTTGAAAGTGCCTACATCCATTTTTATTCTGCAAAGATCCACCCCCTGCTGATTTAAAAGCCAGTAAGGAGTTTGTTCTTTTGGATTAAAGACATAACCGGGGGGGGGGGGGGGGGGGGGGACTGAATTGTTTGCCAATATTCTATCTCAGTTCAAAGTCTTCCTCAGCAGCTGCCCTCAGGAATGGACATACCACACGCTGAACAGTGCCATAGTGTCTGTGCACATGTGTTTATGTGCGTGCTCCCAAGACGCATTCTCTTCTGTACTCAGGGACCGCACTTCTGGAGCCGCACCGAGCCCCAGAGGATGAGGACATTAGCAGCTCTCGCTGACAGTATTCCGAGCCGTCTCCCCGAAGGCAAAAATATCTGCCATCTTAATTATTCAGCATGTTTGAGTCTCTTGTAATTCTCTTGACTTTGCTTCTTTGGACTTTTATGTAGGCTTCTGAACTCCGCTCTCTTTTTAAAATTGTTCTTGAAAGGCTTTGTTAGACCCTGCCACAAACCCCGGTGCTGACTGTGACCTCGTGCCCACCCAAGTGATACAAGCATTAAGGACCTATGATTACCGTCAAAAAGACAAATTGGTGGGTTTGAGTTTGAATCAAGCCTGACATTTCCCTAGGAGCTAAGAAGAAGAAGAAGAAGAGGAGGAGGAGGAGGAGGAGGAGGAGATGGTGGTGGTAAAGAAGGAGGAAGAGGAGGATTGGATTTATAACCTGCCCTTCACTTGAAGTCTCAGAGTGGTTTACAATCTCCTCCCCTTCCTCTCCCCACAACAGACACCCTGTGAGATAGGCGGGCCTGAGCGAACTCTGAGAGAACTGCTCTTGAGAGAACAGCTCCGAGAGAACTGTGACTTATCCAAGGTCATCCAGCTGGCTGCATGTGGAGAAGTGGGGAATCAAACCCGGTTCTCCCAGATTAGAGTCCACTTTACCACTCTCAACCACTACGCCAAGCTGGCTAGGACAAAATTGAGGCTATAGAACTTTGGTCACATGATAAGAAGATAAGAGTCACTAGGAAAGACAATAATGCTAGGAAAAGTGGAAGGCAGCAGGGAAAGAGGAAGACAAAACAGGAGATGGAGTGACTGAGTGAAGGAAGTCGTGGCCCTCAGTTTGCAAGATCGGAGCAAGTCTGTTAACGAGAGGACATCTTGAAGGACATTAGTTCACAAGGGCACCGAAAGTCAGAAGCAACTTGATGGCACTTAACACACACAAACGGCATGGTTCCCGCCCAAGTAACCTCGGTCATTGTAGTCGTATAGCAGGACTAAGAATCACCCAAGAATCCCTAACCAAAACCTGCAATCCCCAGCATTCTTTTGGGCACGTCAAGACCATTACATCAGGGTCAATTCAGTTTCCATGAAACTCTCAGCTCTCCATCTGCCTGGAAGTTGACTCATTGGAAATGTGGTGCTGGAGGCAGGGGCGTAGACTTTTGGAAATCCCGGGGGGGCGGGGGCTCCTTAGCACACGCGCACTCACTGGAGCGATGTTCTCCCCCCCCCCGAAACCACCCCACCTCCCCAGGCCCTTCTGAGGCCCGCCAGCCGCTGCTGCCGGTGCCTCTCTCTTCCCCCCGGCCACCCCTTCCCTCTCCTTCTCCAGCAGCGGCAGCCGGGCCTCGGAAGGACCCGGGGAGGCGCGGCGGCAGGCGCTCCATTTTCCCGGGGATGGCTAAGCCCCCCCCCCGGAAATTTCGGGGGTGGCTCAAGCCCTCGAGCCCCCCCGTACTCTACGCCTATGGCTGGAGGAGAGTTTTACAGAAAAGACAAATCAGTGCGTTCCAGATCAAACCAAGCCTGAACTCTCCCTAGAAGCTAAAATGACCAGACTGAAGCTATCGTACTTTGGTCACATGATGAAAAGACAAAAGTCACAGGGAAAACAATATTGCTAGGAGAAGTGGAAGGCAGCGGGAAAAGAGGAAGACAAAACAGGAGATGGATTGACTCTATCAAGGAAGCCACAAAGGCCCTCCGTTTGCAAGGGCTGAGCAAGGCTTTAACGAGAAGATGTTTCGGAGGATGTTAATTCATGAAGGAGCAGGAGGAGGAGGAGCAGCAGGAGGAGGAGATTGGATTTATACCCCACTCTTCACTACCCAAAGGAGTCTCAGAGCAGCTTACAATCTCCTTTCCCTTCCCCTCCCCACAACAGACACCCTGTGAGGTAGGTGGGTCTAAGAGAGCCCTTTCGAGAACTGCTCTTGACAGAACAGTTCTGAAAGAACTTGTAACTGACCCAAGGTCACACCAGCAGCTGCACGTGGAGGAGTAGGGAATCGAACCCGGTTCTCCCAGATTAGAGTCCACGCTCCCAGCCACTATACCAAACTGACATACAGAAGATTTGTTCCCTTCCACAGCCCCATCATTTATTAGAAAAGTTTCCCTATGGAGTTTCCCAGTAGCTGCAAATAGCCACGCGAACATCATCTGCTCACTCAGTTCTTAAAGGTAGGACATATGTCCAACCACCGAAACTTAATTAGCCAGTACAGTGAATGTCACATGCCATTAAGCACTTCTGAGAGAGCTTTTGGTCGGGCGCCTCTGGGTCCTTCTTCCCACGTTCAATAGCCATATGCCTCACGTTGGGAGTTATTCGAGCCCTGATAGGGAACCAGAGGCTCTTAATTTACTACAGTCTACAAGAACCATAACTCGTTTCTGCATTCTGAATCATTAGCGTTCAATTATAGGAACATTCCAACAAAAGGATTCCTCCGCAGACGATTCGGGCAGCCGGGGATGATTCATTCGGCAGAAAGCGATGAAGCAGGCATACTTCACTTCCGTGCCAAGTTTAAATTGCCCCTTTTTCTACGCATCATTATCAAATCAGTCTAGTCAAAATGTTGCCTAATTATATTACGGAGCCGTAAAACGCTGGAGTTTATTTTCGGCCTCGGAATAGAGCTGGAGCTCTTCTACGTGCTAGCGATGTTTCTTTTTAACCTTACAGAGAACTTAAAAGAGAACAAGCTCGTTGGAGGTTTGCCGTTGCCAAATGTTACATCCAGGGTCAGCAACTGGGGGCTACAGGGCCAAGTCCGGCCCTTGAGGAGAGCAGCTGGCCAATCAGAGGAAAGAGAGTACAGCAACTGGTGCGGTTGACCTTTGAGGAGTCGGGGTTGACCTGGGATTGCCAAGCAGCGCCTGGCAACCAGTGTGAGAACTCTGGGCGTGGACATGGGGGACATAACGCCATGTGATTTCTAGTACAAAACCAAAAGTGATGAGGTAGCTCTAGGAATCAACAGAAACTCTATGGTAAACCATCCAGTTTCTGGCAATTCCTAGAACTACCCTGTATCACTTCCAGGTTGTTGTTTTTTTAACCAGAAAAGACATGATGCCACAACCAGCATCACTTTAAAAAATTCTCCTGCCACCAATCAGAACAGCAGCAGCCAGTGGGAGTGGAGGGCAGGGAATTCATGTCCCCCAACAGAGGAATGGGCTGACCATAGCCCACCACTGTATGTCCAGTACAGGAGTAGCCAACCTTTTCATTAATAAGAGTAAATTCCAATTGACCCCAAATATTGTGAATTACTACCCCTCTAGCATGGGTCCCGAGTTTTGTTAGGTCCTAGCAGCTGAACAAGGACTAGAAAGAGCACCAGGAAGGAAGCCATTGGCTAAGCAGCACAGAGGAAAAGCCTTGAAACAAAAGCTATATTTTATAGAAGAGCCTAGAGCAGATCTTTCTGTGATATTTTCCTGGGTCTTCCAGGGGAGGCAAGCGTCCTGGTGGAGACCCCTGCTTTAGCAATTCAAATGGTTAAATCTAAGCCTAGAGTTGATTTCAGATGAGTTAATTTCAAATGACTCATGCCAGTTGTTTGACCTAGAAAACCTGCGTATTTCGATTTTGTTTCTCCCTTGTGAGGGTGCAGAGGAGAGCGATGAGGATGACCGGGGTCCTGGAGACCAAGAAGCCCTGTGAGGAAAGGCTGAGGGACTTGGGAACGTTCAGTCTGGAGAAGAGGATGAGAAGGGACAGGATGGCCCTCTTGAAGTATCTGAAGAAGGGCTGTCGCTTAGAGGAGGGCAGGGAGCTGTTTCCTGTTGACAGCAGAGGAGAGGACTCGCAAAAGTGGGTTTAAATGAAGGGCGGGAAGGTACTGGCTGGATATTAGGGAAAACTTTTTGACAGTCAGAGTTGTGCAACAGTGGAATCAGCTGCCTAAGGAGGTAGTGAGCTCCCCCTCCCTGGCAGTCTTCAAGCAGCGGCTGGACAAACCCTTGTCAGGGATGCTCTAGGCTGATCCTGCACTGAGCAGGGGAATGGACTGGATGGCCTTCCAGCTCTCTGATTCTATGATTCAACCCATGAGCCTTCAGTTCGGGGGCATATGTTTGTTCCTTTGTTTCATTACAGGGAAACGCACTCCTCCATCAATATTCTTTGTGCACTAATGAATCAGCATCATATATCCCTGGATATGATTTCTATAAATGACGTGAGTTATACTTGTCAACTGTGTATGAAAACACATGCATACTCAATGTGCGCGCATCGACGTATCTAACAGTGAAAAGCAGAGGACTGAGCGCAAATGAGCAGAAAAGGGAGCCGAAAAGGGAATGTCTACTCCTCCCGACATGAATCATAAATGGGCAGGAAGGACTGAAGCAAATGTGTCCTCCAAGAGATGTTTCAAGTCAAGCTACTTAGAAGGAGCTTAGCCCTCAAAGCCCATATGAGTCTTTAATCTTTCTTTTCCGGCGAATAACATTGATTTCTGGTGTTAATGTTAGCAATACACATCTTTTAAGTATTCCCTCCCTTAAAGACGGGAGAGACAGGGGGAGGGGGGGAGTTAGTTATAAGAAAAAAAATTAAGTACCAGATTACAAAGGTGCTGGGGATAAAACTAGGGTTTTCAGTTTTGGGTTGGGAAATACCTGGAGATTTAGGGAGGGTGGAGCCTGGAGAAGGTGGGGTTTGGGGAGGGACTGCAGCAGAGAACAAGGCACCCTCCAAAGCAGCCATTTTCTCCAGGGGAGCTGATCTTGGTCAGCTGGACATCAGTTTTAATACCGGGAGATCTCCAGGTCGCACCTGGATGTTGGCAGCTCTGGATAATACACAGTCTTGTCCCACCATTGAAAAACTACATTTCATCTCTGAGAGGTCTAACTAAACCAGAATGCCGTAATTACTTCTGGCTCGCCCCGTCCTGAAGTCTTAAACAAGGTAGCGACAGGTTGCTATTTCATACTGTAAACTCAGACTGCAAAGTACATTGGAAATGCAGAATCCAGCATGTTCTCAAGAGTTTCATAAGCGCCCACATAAGGATATGGGACAAGTCCCACTTTCAGCAGTGATTCAAGTAAACATCCAGCATCCATGTAGACCTGTGGTCCAGGGTTGCCAAGCTCCAGGCAGAGACCAGAGTTCTCCTTAGGGTTGCCAGATCCAGGTTGGGAAACTCCTGGAGATTTGGGAGTGGAGCCTGGGGAGGACAGGGAACTCAGTGGGGTACAATGCCCTAGAGGCCACTTTGTGTGCATGCTACGATGACATCACCCAGAAGTGACATCATCATGTCGGGCACATTGGGGCGGGACCTCTGTAATTCGAGGGGAAATCATAGAGTTTTCCCTCGAATTATAGAGCGTCCCCCCCAAAAACGTGCCCGACGCGATGACGTCACCTCTGGGTGATGTCATTGCACCGGGCATGTCGCTGCAGCCCGGCAATTTGGGGGCAGGGTTCCCCCCAGCAGCCCAATCCAGGCCGGCGGGGAACGGACCAATTGAGCGGGGTTTTCCTCACCCCCTGGGGAGACTTGGCAACCCTAGATCCAGCAGGGCTCTTCTGATGTTCTAATGAAGGCCTCGGCCTCTCTGCCGTGTTGTTGGCCCTCCAGAGGAATTGGTTGGCCACCATGTGAGACAGGATGCTGGACTAGATGGGCCACTGATCCATTCCAGCAGGGCTCTTCTTATGTTCTTATCAGAGGAAGGCCTTGTCCTCTGTGCCCTGTTGTTGGCCCTCCAGAGGAACTGGCTGGCCACTGTATGAGACAGGATTCTGGACTAGATGGACCACTGGTCTGATCCAGCAGGGCTCTTCTGATGTTCTAATGAAGGCCTCAGCCTCTCTGCCCTGTTGTTGGCCCTCCAGAGGAACTTGTTGGCCACTGTATGAGACAGGATTCTGGACTAGATGGACCACTGGTCTGATCCAGCAGGGCTCTTCTGATGTTCTAATGAAGGCCTCGGCCTCTCTGCCCTGTTGTTGGCCCTCCAGGGAAACTGGCTGGCCACTGTGTGAGACAGGATGCTGGACTAGATGGGCCACTGGTCTGATCCAGCAGGGCTCTTCTGATGTTCTAATGAAGGCCTCAGCCTCTATGCCCTGTTGTTGGCCCTCCAGGGAAACTGGCTGGCCACTGTGTAGAGCAGGAGGCTGGACTCGAGGGACCACTGGTCTGATCCAGCAGGGCTCTTCTGATGTTCTAATGAAGGCCTCGACCTCTATGCCCAGTTGTTGGCCCTCCAGAGGAACCGGCTGGCCACTGTGTGAGGCAGGATGCTGGACTAGATGGACCCCTGGTCTGATCCAGCAGGGCTCTTCTGATGTTCTAATGAACGCCTCAGCTTCTATGCCCTGTTGTTGGCCCTCCAAGGGAACTGGCTGGCCACTGTGTGAGACAGGATGCTGGACTAGATGGACCGTTGGTCTGATCCAGCAGGGCTCTTCTGGTGTTATCATACGAGAACAGTCAGGGTGACTGAGAAAGGGTTAAAAAGCACCTCCATACCTAAGCTGTTCTCTTTGAAAAAAAACCAGCCCAGCAAATGTATTTGGGAAGATTTAAAGTGTTTCTGAACTCTTGCTGGGTTTTGGAATATGATAGTGTTGCTGCCGGCGCCTGTTCATCCGCTGTAATCAATCACTTGAGCTTATGCAACTCTTTAATATTTTTTATTAGGTTTACATTTTATCCCTGTTTGTTCTCATAGTTGTTTTAGAATTGTTCAGTGCTTTGCTGGGAGCACACGGAACAGGGTTTTAAAATTGCAGGCATAAATAAAAACAGAGCTTCAACACGTGTCCTTTATTCCGGCCACAGCAACTCTCTGACGCCTCTTTTTGAAGTGGAGTTGCCACCCAGTTAGGGTGCCAGTCCTCAGGTCCCGGTGGGGGTTCTTCTGACTTTGGGGGCTTCTGCCCGCCACTAGCCAGCTGGCCGGCAGGAGAAATCCTGCCCCCCAACAGCGACATTGCTGTGCGACTTCCCTGATGAGATGACATTACTTCCAGGTGATGTCATGGCATCGGGGACATCCCGAAACACACCCCAAATCCCCCTGCTGGTTCAGTGAGGAGACAGGGCAACCCTACACACAGTGGCTTGTGGGAGTCTGGGGCTTGTGGGAGTCAGTGGCTTGTGGGAGTCTGGGGCTGCAAGGACATGGGAAGGCACCGTCTGTGCTAAAGCATCGCATCACTTCTGGAGAAAACCAGGAAGTGACCTCACGGCTCTCTAGGATTAGCCGGAAACACTATTCAAAACCATAGCATTTCCAGTTGGGTTGCCAGGTCCCCCCTGGCCACCAGCAGGGGATGATGTGGGGGTAGGGTTGCCAGTTCCAGATATGGAAACGCATGGAGATTTGGGGACGGAGCCTGGGGAGGGCAGGGACCTCGGTGAGGTACAAGGCCATAGAGTCCGCCCTCCAAAGCAGCCATTTTCTCTGAGGGAATTGATCTTTGTTGTCAGGAGATAACCTGTGATTCCAGGGGATCCCCAGGTCCCACCTGGAGGCTGGCATCCCTAGGAGAGGCATAATGTCTCTTCCAGGTTTTCCCCAGTGGCAGCAGGCAACAGGTATTGCCAGCAGAAGGCCTGTCAACCTTGTTGGAAAATCAAGAGTAACAAAGTCATCAAATACAAGTACAAAAATAGTACATAGATGCTATAAAGCGTAAGCAGGTCAAGCAGGTAAGTAGTCCGGTGAGCTGATACGAAGGTTCTGGATATTAATAGCTTTGTTCAGGGGTCATTTCGTAGAAAAAGAGGTGCAGGAGCTCATTAGCATAACTCATTTGCATATTCCACACCCCCTAACATACCGGAAGTGTGTCAGAAGGCAACGCCCACCCCTCAGTGGCTCCACTCCTCAGGTGAGTGAAACTGACCTGCTCTTCCTCCATTCCCTTCCCCATCCAATACTTTCTGCAATAAAAATAAGCGTAAAGAACACACCCTCATTCTCTTCCTGCTCCCTTGAAACCACCAGGTTTCAAGTAGACTTGAGATACCCAGGACATGTGCCCCGCCCATCCCTTTCCCTTCCCCTCCCCACAACAAGACACCCTGGGAGGTAGGTGGGGCTGAGAGAGGTCTTTTGAGAACTGCTCATGAGAGAACAGCTCTGAGAGAACTTGTGACTGGCCCAAGGTCACACCAGCAGCTGTATGTGGAGGCGTGGGGAATCAAACCCGGTTCTCCCAGATTTGAGTCCAACTCTGGACCACTACACCAAACTGATGGGGTGGAAGCTGCTGAAGGGTTGGTGAAATTTCTCCAGTACTTATGTGCCATGTGCCCAGATAAAAAATGGTATACTTAGAAAATTTATATGCCACCTTGAGCAAGTCTCTGGAAAAGCAGCACACAGTCATAAAAGGAACAATGATAAAATTATCAATATTAAAACAAAACATTAAAATCAATAAAGACCCTAGCAGGGCTTTCCCTGGGGCGCTGCGCGTCTGCACTGCTTGGGGAAGCCGAGGAGGGGGCGGGGCTTGGTCATGTGCCCGCCCCCTGGGCTCCTCACTCCCGGAGCTGCGCTCCTGTGTGCTCCTGCTCCAACGGACCCCTGGCTTTGTTTCGAAATCGTTCGAAAATCTGGAGGCTAAAAATCTGTGAGCTAGTCCACACCAACTTGGTTTAGAGGGAACACTGCCCCAAACAATATTTCCCATCTCTCTCTGCCCCTCACCCACTCCCCCTGTGCTGTATTCTGATGTTCCTTCTGGAGAACATCCCAATCAATTATGCTGTTTCTCCACCACCTCCACCAATTCCCGGCTGTGTGCCGCAGTTTAAGTGTTACAAATCTGTCCTGCTGCCGTCAGCAGTCTTCTAGCCTGTGTCCAAAAGGATTACTTTGCTCCCCTTGTTCCCTTAGCAAAGCCCTCCTTTCGCTTCTCATTTTTCTCCACAGTATTAAAGGGGGGGGGGGCGGGGAGGGGGGAGAGAAAGGCCTCCAAGTTTCCCCGTAAAGCTTCGGAGATGGAACGGCATTTTTGTTAGTGTGTGTCTCTCTCTCTCTCACAAAGGATTTGAATTTCAATAACGTACACCCAACGCCTGCTAATATATACAGTAAGTTGGAAGGGACGGAGGAAGAATGCCTGAGAAGGGTAATTAAAATTCAATATCCTGTTGCCTGAATAATCAGTTCTAAATCTTGCATATATTCAGACACTGTAAGTAAACCCTTCAGGCCCAACTTTATCCTTGGGGTAATTCTTCTAACTTTGGGGGGGGGGGGGGGGGGGAGGGAAGTACCTTTGAGTTATGTGTACAAACTAAAACGTCTTTCTTCCCCTCCACAACCTGGGTACACTGCAGAATATTTATTCCATCTTGTCAGTTTAATATTTTCTTCCCAGCACAGCCCAGCACAGCTTAGAGCTTTCTGCACAGTCGCTGACATAAAGATGGCCCCAAAATAGAAAGAAACCTCCCTGTTGTTTCTGTTGTTATACAGCCAGGGGTTTTCAAGCCTCTTTAAGGATTTGGGGATTCAATCCTGGGTGAGCACATGAGGATACAGTGCTCTCACCTGAAGAGTGACAAAGAAAATGAAATTTCATTGGTCTGGCTACCAGTGGGAGTTATGGGGAGGTGGGAACTTACCGGGGCGGGGGGGAACGATCATTATCCCTGTGTGATGACACCGCTTCCGGCATGCTCTGAAAATGATTGCATCAAGCCGGGGTGACACTCTAGCACTCACCCGGGTGCTAGAGGGCCGGGTGCTAGAGTGTCGCCACGGGTGCAACACTGTCGCTTCTGGGTTGTGTAAGGGCTTGTGTCATCATCGTGCAGGGAGAGCAGATCCTCCCCATTTGGCTGGCCGATTCCCGCCTGCTGACCAGCTGAGCATCCGTGGGCAAGGGCAGTGATCCCCTGGAGGTAGGGTTGCTGGCTCCAGGTTGGGAAATGCCTGGAGATTTTGGGGGGTGGAGCCTGAGAAGGATGGGGTTCAGGGGAGGGGAGGGACTTCAGTAAGATACAAGGCCATAGAGTCCACCTTCCAAAGCAGCCATGTCCTCCAGGTGAACTGATCACTGTCGCCTAGAGATCAGTTGTAGTCCTAAGAGACTTCCAGCTGCCACCTGGAGATTGGCAACCCGACCTAGAGATCTCCCACCATAAGCGGGAAAATGGTTCAGGGTACTGGAGTCACATCCTCCTTTCCACATGGCCAGTGCCAGACCAGGCTACACAAGTCCAGTGGGCAGATTCTTCTCAGTAGCCTCCACCACTGGATCCACCTCTGTTTTCCCATATCCCCACAGGCCCATTTGCCTCTGCCACTCAGAGAGAGGGCAAGATGAACAACAGTTGTTGGTCCTTCTTTGTTATTCTCTGTAAGAGGGCAGACAGCAATTGAGAAGCTCCAGGCCCCACCGGAGAGCCGGTCCGGTGTAGTGGTTAGGAGCACGGACTCTAATCTGGGAGAACCGGGTTTGATTCCCCACTCCTCCACATGCAGCTGCTGGGGAGACCTTGGCTCAGTTACAAGCTCATTAAGAGCTGTTCTCTCACGAGCTCAGAAGAGCTCTCTCAGCCCCACCTGCCTCACATGGTGTCTGTTGTGGGGAGGGGAAGGAAGAGATTGTAAGCCGCTCTGAGACTCCTTCACATAGTGAAGGGCAGGATACAAATCCAATTTCTTCTTCTTCTCCTCCAGGGCTCAGCCATGGGTTTCCTGGTAGGTACCCTCCAACGCCAACCCATGACACTGGCTCTACACATGAACACCCTAAGACTGATTCACTGCTTTCCTTAACTGCTGGAATCTATGTTGTTGGATACTGTAACTTTGAATGGAAGACAATCCGGGAGGGAAAGGGTTAAGAGAATTCTCTCACTCGGGTACACTTAGCAGTAGACCCCACCCTCTCATCTGTCAGATGTTGAGCCTCTTTGGCCATTGCTTGCTTCCTATTTAATTTTATTTAGGACCACTCTTCTTCTCTCTTACCTGGGCTTGGAGCTGTGGCAAGTTAACCTTTTTTTTGAAGCTAATCTGTTCACAGTAAGTTAAATGTACCCACATGAATATGTCACGTGAGATGCTCTTCTATTTTTGTTAGTAAAATTTCTTTCTCTTGTTACCATTGGAGTCAGGTCATCTTTGTAATTTCTTTGGACAGCATTTTCCCATTAATGAGGAAACCTGGAGGATAGGGGATACAGTGTAAAGTTTCTGTGCTTCCAAGGCAAATGATTTTTTTTTTTACACTTTACCCAATATATGTTGCACCTTGAGGTGCCAGTTCCAGGTTGGCAAATTCCTGGAGCTTTGGGGGTAGAGTCTGGGGAGGGAGATCAGCAGGGAAGTAATTCCATACAGCCCACCCTCTGAAGCTAACATTTCCTTCAAGGGAGTTGATCTCCATTGTCTGGAGATCAGCTGTAATTCTGGGAGATCTCCAGGCCCCACCTGGAGGCTGGCAACCCTAATTGTACCTGAAAATGGAAAGTGGAGTCCCTGAATGGCTTTTTGACTAAGAATGTGACTACATCATAGCAGCACTGTCCCATTTAATTTTTTTTAAAAAATGACTGAAAAAAGCATTTGCATGAGAACTTCTCGTGGCGCTGGTCATTTTAAAAAGGGGGCAGAGCCCCCCAAAGCCCCACCGTAGCTATGAACATAAGAACATAAGAGAAGCCAATGTTGGAACAGGGCAGTGGCCCATCCAGTCCAACACTCTGTCACACAGTGGCCAAAAACACCAGGTGCCCTCAGGAGGTCCAGCAGTGGGGCCAGGACACCAGAAGCCCTCCCACTGTTGCCCCCCCCCCCAGCACCAAGAATACAGAGCATCACTGGCCCCAGGCCGAGAGTTCCTATCTATAACTTGGGGCTATGGGCCTGTCCCTACGTGACCTGGAAGTGATGCAGGCATATCACGGGGCAATGCTCTTAGTTTTAAACAGGGGTCATTTTGAGAGGGAACGAGCAGGAACGGTGTTCCGGGAGTAACAAGCCCAGGGCTAGAGCGTCACAGGCTCACTTCAGAGCCCACTTCCCTCTATGGTGCGTGCTGGCACACGGCAATAATTTCCCCTGCGGCCAGCGCAGCTCCAGCGCACCCAGGGCTCCAGCTCGGAGTCTGAGGAGCGAGTGCTGGGCTCGGGCAGCAGCCCCGCCCCCTCGCTAGTAGCCTCCCAGCTATAGGGTCCCCCGCTCCCAGCAGCCCTCCCTCGTGGCGACACCTGGGGGTCTGCTGCTTGCTCTTGCTGCCGTCTGCATCGTCCCTCCATGCCTATTCTTGCGCTTTTCAAGCCGTTTTTCTCCAGGTAGGCTCGCCAGCTCTGAGTTGGGAGACCCCCGGAGATTTTTGGGGGTGGAGCCTGAGTGGTGGGCGTTGCCTTCTGACACCCTTCCGGTGATGTCAGGGGGTGTGGCATACGCAAAGAAGTTATGCTAATGAGTTATGCTAAAGAGCTCCTGCACCTCTTTTTACAAAATGACCCCTGGTTTTGAGGCAAAACTGTACGGTAAAACTAGCTTCTGCCATGGAGTTTTTGCACAAAAACCAGAGCACTGCCCCCGACATCTGTGATGTGCCTACATCACTTCTGGTTCATGTAGGGATGTTGCTTTAATTTCTAGTTTTGGGAGGAGGGTAATTCCCCTCCGCCGGCCAGCTGGCTGATGACGGAGAGGTGCGGCCTGGAAGTGGGAGACCCCCACCCCCCACCGGGGAGTCTGGCATCCCTGCCTCCAGGAATTTCCCAAGCTGGAGTTGCGAGCCCTGGCTCCAAACCAGGCCGCCTCCCTTGGAACAAGAGAGGCCTCTTGCATTGGACAGAAGCTCCTCGCGTACAGTTGCCAGATAAGTGGCGCAGCAGGATAAACCCATTCCTTTTAACAAACAGACAACGATGCTAATGGTTATTAGCCCGGCAAATAAATCCACAAAATTTGCTTTTGCTGTTCTTTTGTCGCTTAGTGCTTCGGCGACGTTCTTATGAGCCTCAGCAATTCATCCCCGTCTTTGTCACGCGTGGGTATCGGCGCTCATAAACTGTCAGTCCAGGGGCTTTAGGAGACAGTAACACTTTCAGTGAATTATAGTAAATGGTTGCGCTTTGGGGCTAATTGTGTTTAGCTTCCCGTTTACGAGGCTTGCCGGAGCAGTCGGAGGACTGTCAACGGGCGGAGTTTGTCGAGACCGCTGCTGGGGAAGCGAAGTGGCCACGTTCCCCATCCATCAAAACCAGCAAGAGAAATCAGGGAAAATTGGTCTCTCTTATCGCAATCAGTCCTGAACGTCGTTACTTGTTTAGTCACCTGCAGAGAGTGGGATGTGCTTCTAGGAGATCAGAAAAGGTTACAAATGCGGCTTCATTTTCTGAAGGCCGTAACTGACTACGGCTTCCCTTGCCCAAAAGCCAGTCGAATTGACTCTAGGGGGCGGTGCTCATCAACATTTCCAAGCCAAAGAGCCAGCGCTGTCCGAAGACTTCTCCATGGTCAAGTGGCCGGCATGACTAAACGTTGAGGCGCATGGAATGCTGTTACCTTCCCACCGAAGGGGTACTTGACAACTTGTTTATCTACTTGTAATTTCTTGCTTTCAGACTGCAAGGTTGGCAGGAGCTGGGGTCACAGACAGGATCTCACTCCGTCATGCGGCACTCGGGTCTCAAACTGCCGAGCTATTGACCTTCTGGTCTGCAGCTCAATGTCTTAACCTCTGAGCCACCGCGGGGGCCCTCCATAGTTGACTAATAAAGCATAATAGACATAGAAATGTAAAGATGGAAGGAACCTCAGGGGTCATCTACTCCAACCTCCTGCACAACACAGAAAATTCACAACTGCCTCCCCCTCCACTCCATCAGCAACCCTCCTCTGTGCCCAGGGGAAGCAAAACTCTATTCCCAAAGGGACGGGAGGGGCTGTGGCCAAGGGGAGAGGCTGCGGCTCAGTGGTAGAGCCTCTGGTTGGCATGCAAAAGGACCCAGGTTCAATCCCCGATGACTCCGCCTAAAAGGATCAGGTCGGAGGTAATGCAAAAGAACTCTGCCTGAGACCTTGGAGAGCTGCTTCCATTCAGAGGAGACTTTGATGTACCGGTGGCCTGATTTAGTATAAGGCAGCTTCCTGTGTTTATATGTCATGGCTAATCTTTATGATCCTTTACACTTGTCAGGGATGTTCTAGGCTGATCCTGCATTGAGCAGGGGGTGGGACTAGATGGTCTGTATGGCCCCTTCCAACTCTGTGATTCTATGGTTCGAACTCCTCCAGGATCCCTGGAGCAATATGACCTGGAGGAAAATTCCTTCCTGACCCTAAAGTGGTGATTGGCATTCCCCTGGGCATGTAAGAAAGGGCCATGAGAGCTGAACACTGACTCCTCGCTTCCAGCCCTCCCTCTCATGATTTGCCAGAGTTCACAGAATCAGCACTGCTGTAAGATGGCCACTACTACCTGATACTTATTGGAGATGCTGGGGATTGAACCTGGGATCTTCTGCGTGCCAAGCTGATGCTCTACTTTGAGCTACAGCCCCTATCAGAAGCTATGGGGTGGGTACTTGGATGGGAGGCCACCAGGGAAGACTCTGCAGAGGAATGCCACGGGCAACCACCTCTGCTTCTCGCTGGCCCTGAAAGCCCCTTGCTAGAGTTGCCATAAGTCTTGGAAGGGCGACCACCAAGGAAGGCTCTGCAGAGGAAGGCCACGGCCAACCACTGCTTCTCACTCACCTTGTACGCCCCTTGCTGGGGTTGCCATAAGTCTTGGAAGGGTGACCACCAAGGAAGGCTCTGCTGAGGAAGGCCATGGCCAACCACCTCTGCTTCTCACTTGCCTTGAAAGCCCCTTGCTGGGGTTGCCATAAGTCTTGGACTTATGGCAACCCCTTATGGCCAACCCCTTATGGCCAACCACCTCTGCTTCTCACTCACTTGCCCTGAAAGCTCCTTGCTGGGGTTACCATAAATCTTAGATGAGAGATCGCCAAGGAAGACTCTGCAGAGGAAGGTCATGGCCAACCACCTCTGCTTCTCACTTGCCCTGAAAGCCCCTTGCTGGGGTTACCATAGATGGGAAACCAACCAAGGAAGGCTCTGCAGAGGAAGGCCATGGCCAACCACCTCTGCTTCTCACTTGCCTTGAAAGCCCCTTGCTGGGGTTGCTGTAAGTCTGTTACTATTTGATGCCACTTACCTGTGTAACCAGCCACACACAGGATTCCAAACGAGACCAGACCATTGGGCATTACAATACCAGCTGCTGGGTTTCCTAATTACCCCAATATAGAATAAATGTTCTTCATTGCATCTAGGCATTGTTGAGTAATCCGCCATAAACCCAAAGTGGCTGATTTCAAGTTTAAGCATGCTGTTAGGTGCTAGTTTTAGATTTCAGCTGATAATTATTATTTAAAAAAAAAAAAATTTTTTTAAAATCATTTTTAATTCTCGGTTTGATATGCCGTTTTAAATTAGCAGCAGAAAGGCAGAGCAGAAATCTCCTTAACTCAGTACCTTCATTCCTTGCCAAACTGAAAGAACTAGCAAGCCTGACGGGGTTTCTCGGGACACTGCTGACGTCAGGTAGATTTAATCAAGTTCTCTTTTCCCTGAAGTTTTAATTCTTGACCTCTCCAATCTACACGCTCCTTCCCAGTTCCTCTCCTAGCAAGAAGGCTGTCAGCTAATGCTGCCATCTCCTGCCCGGGAGGTGGGACAAATGAATCTTTGACATCAGGTTTGTGGAATGTTATGTTATATTTCTCATGGCATGCTTATCGCTCTCCGAGCTGCTCTGACCTTGGGAGACTGCTGGTGCCTGCCCATGTATCTCTTCTCCTGTCTGGCTCTAATCCTTCCCGCTTTTTCCCTGGGAACTGTAAACCAGTATTTTAAGAGCCTTTTCTCTGACATGGTGATTGGCTGCAATGCTTTACCAGACCCCTTTTTGAATTCTGTGTAATTGTCCTGCTTGGGTCTGAGTCAGCCATTACTAACACAAGAAGTGCAGATGACCACAACAGACCTTTCTCAATAAAGACTTCCTTCTCTAGGACACTTGGTGTTGACTGACTCTGTAGGACTCTCACAAGGGCCCCCGGAGCAGCCATCACCCACTCAATTTCCCTGCAAAGCTCTGAGTGTCTAGTTGCACAGTTAGGCAATATCTGGTTATTTACAAACACAAGTATTGATCATAGGGGAGCAGACAGATACAGAGCAGCATGATTTCCATCCAAGCAAAAAACAAAACAAAACCCAGAGGAGCTGCTGTGCAGAAGGTGAGCACATCAGGAATTCGCTGCCAGGGCTGCCAATCTCCAGGCAGAATCATAAAGTTGGAAGGGGCCATACAGGCCATCGAGTCCAATCCCCTGCTCAACGCAGGACCAGCCTAGAGCATTCCTGACTAGTGTTTGTCCAGCTGCTGCTTCACGACTGCCAGGTAGTGACTGACAATCTCCTGCAATTACAACTGAATTCCAGGCAGCAGAGATCCATTCACCTGGAGAAAATAGCAGCTTTGGAAGGTGGACTCTATGCCCTACCACTGGCTACAGACCTGCTCTGTGTATAGATATTATCTCCTCGAATGGAATACCTTTCTTTTTCTTAACCTGGGAGATGTCTTCTGACCCCCTCCTCTTGCTTTGTCCTCTCCCTCTCTCCCATGGCCTTCCATGGATAGAGACACATTTCTCTGCAGGTCTCTCCTGTAGCTACAATGCCTTTACACTCCTATATGTATGATGCCAGATTCGCTGGCCCTTTGTGATAGGGAAAGTACTCTTTAGATTAGAAGAAGAAGAAGGGATTGGATTTATACCCTGCCCTACACTACCTGAAGGAGTCTCAGAGCGGCTTAACAAACTCCTTTCCCTTCCCCTCCCCACCACAGACACCCCTGTGAGGTAGGTGGGGGTGGGAGAGCTCTGAGAGAACTCCCCTTGAGAGAACAGTTTTGACAGAACGATGGCTTGCCCAAGGTCATACAAAGGTACAAGTGGAGGAGTGGGGAATCAAACCCGGTTCTCCCAGATTAGAGTCTGCGCACTTAACCACTACACCAGACTGGCTTCTCTCTCTTCTTCCAACCACAACCTGAATGTGAACTGGATCTACTTGAATAAATGTAGAAGAAGAAGAAGAGAGAAGAGATTGGATTTATACCCCGCCCTCCATTCCCCAAGGGAGTCTCAGAGCGGCTTACAAACTCCTTTCCCTTCCCCTCCCCACAACAGACACCCTGTGAGGTAGGTGGGGCTGAGAGAGCTCTTTCCCAAGCGGTCCTTGAGAGAACAGCTGGTACAGAGCTATGCCTTGCCCAAGGTCATCCAGCTGGTGCAAGTGGAGGAGTGGGGAGTCAAACCCAGTTCTCCCAGATTAGAGTCCGCGCACTTAACCACTACACCAAACTGGCTCTGTAATTTTGCCTCTCTTTTTTTGCAATATCCTTCTTGGGAGATTTATTTACTGCATTCAGCCTCATGCTTCTATGACTGGGCAAAACTCTGCTCTGTTAGCCACATATTGTATGTACTCTTGATATGTCATGGATGTTATACTGTGCAAGGCCTGCCCATGACAATCCCAGGGAATGCATCATCCCAAGATTGCAGTACCTTAACCAAGAGTTGAGTTCCCAGCCAACCCTGTGCTGAGTGCCACTAACTGTACAGGTCCCAAACCACTTGAAATTCAGCGCATCTTCCATGCCAAAGAATTCATCAGTGTGATCACTTGAGGCTCTCGGTGCCAGAGAAAATGAGGGCAAGGTACATTCAGTTTCCAGCTGTCTTATTCTTCAAAACAGACTCATCGCTAAACAAAAACACACACGCACCCGTGTGTTCCAGTAAGAAGAAAAGTAGTTCCCAGATGAGCATTCCTCTAACTTTACCCACAGCCTTTACTGTGGATTTCCACCTCGTGGGAAGGGGCTATGGCTCAGTGGTAGAGCATTTGCTTGGCACACAGAAGGTCCCATGTAGGGATCCTAGCCTACCAATGGGACCTGGGAATCCCCGGGAATTATATCTCATAGAAGCATAGAGTTGGACAGGACCTTCAGAGTCATGGCCCCACTGCTGGACCTCCTGAGGGCACCTGGTGTTTTTGGCCACTGTATGACAGAGTATTGGACTGGATGGGCCACTGGCCTGATCCAACATTGGCTTCTCTTATGTTCTTATGTCATTTCGCCCCAAACATGGTGTTATGGCATGAAGGAAGGAGAGCTCTGTAGAGCAGCAAGAAAGAACACTGGGTGGTTTGTGGAATGCTGTAAAGCACATGAACCTTCAGAACGGGAGGACTCGGCGACGTCCCTTCTTTCAGTTTGGTGTAGTGGTTAAGTGCGCGGACTCTAATCTGGGAGAACCAGGTTTGATTCCCCACTCCTCCACTTGCACCTGGCTGGATGACCTTGGGCAAGCCATAGCTCTGTACCAGCTGTTCCCTCAAGGACAGCTTGGGAAAGAGTTATCTCAGCCCCACCTACCTCACAGGGTGTCTGTTGTGGGGAGGGGAAGGGAAAAGGAGTTTGTAAGCCGCTCTGAGACTCCAAGTGAGTGAAGGGCGGGGTATAAATCCAATCTCTTCTTCTTCTTCTTCTTCTTCATCCACTCTCGGGTTTATTCTCCTTCTGTTTGCTTGCAGCTCTGCCAGTGTGTCTGTTCCAGAACGGAATCATCTGTTTAGCGATGCAGCCCCAGCGATAAAAAAAACCCCTAATATCACCTCGACAGCTGCCAATGAAAGCAACACAGCGTGCCAGAATCCAAATACGCCTGCTGAATTATCCCCACAGTTATGAGGCTGCTTTGTAGATCGTGGCTGCGAATTTGGGACATTGTCCCAGAAAAACAGGACACCTCGTTTGCTTTTTTAAAGTATCTACATCTCACACTCTCAGCGCATCCTTTTTGAAATGGGGCTGCCAACCTCCAGGTGGGGCCTGGAGAACTTAAGATCATAAGAGAAGCTATATTGGATCAGGCCAGTGGCCCATCCGGTCCAACACTCTGTGTCACACAGTGCCCGAAACCCAGGGGCCATCAGGAGGTCCACCAGTGGGGCCAGAACTCCAGAAGCCCTCCCACTGCGGCCCCCCAAGGACCAAGAACACAGAACATCCCTGCCCCAGATATAAGAACAGAAGAGAAGCCATGCTGGATCAGGCCAATGGCCCATTCAGCCCAACACTCCGTGTCACACAGTGGTCAAAACTTAGGTGCCATCAGGAGGTCCACCAGTGAGACCAGGACTCCAGAGGCCCTCTCACTCTTGCCCCCCATGCTCAAGGAATACAGAGCATCACTCCCCCAGACAAAGTTCCATCTATACCTGGTGGTGAAGAGCCACTGAAGGACCTCTGCTCAATATGTTTATCCTATCCCCTCTTGGAGCTGTCCATGCTTGTAGCTGCCACCACTTCCTGCAGCAGTGAATTCCACGTGTTAATCACTCTTTGGGTGAAGAAATACTTCCTTTTCTCTGTTGTAAGCCTTTTGCTCATTAATTTCACTGAGTGCCCACGAGTTCTTTTATTGTGAGAAAGCAAGAAAAGAACTTGTTTTTCTACCCTCTCTATTCCAAGCATAATTTTGTAAACCTCTGTCAAGTCACCCCTCAACCGTCGTTCCTCCAAGCTAAAAAGCCCTCACCTCCTTAACCTTCCTTCACAGGGAAAGTGTTCCATCCCCTTAATAATTTTAGTTGCCCTTTTCTGCACCTTTTCCAATATTATAATATCTTTTTTGAGGTGCGGTGGCCAGAACTGTACACAGAACTGTAATTCTTCCGGAATTAGAACTGATCTCCAGGCAGCTGAGATCAGTTCCTCTGGAGAAAAAATGGCTGCTTTGGAGGGTGGACTCTATGCCATTGTACCCTGCAGAGGTCCCTCCCTTCCCCAAACCCCACCCTCCCCAGGCTCCACCCCCAAAATATCCAGGTATTTCCCAACCCAGAGCTGGCAACCTTATCTTCAGATTCACTATCATCAGGGGTCATTTCATAGAAAAAGAGGTGCAGGAGCTCATTAGCATAACTCATTTGCATAACATTTGCATATGCCACACCCTCTAACATACCGGAAGTGTGTCAGAAGGCAACACCCACCCCTCAGGCTCCACTCCACAGGTGAGTGAAACTGACCTGTTCTTCCTCCATTCCCTTCCCCATCCAATACTTTGTGCAATAAAAATAAGCGTAAAGAACACACCCTCATTCTCTTCCCGCTCCCTTGAAACCACCAGGTTTCAAGTAGACTTGAGATACCCAGGACATGTGCACCACCCATCCCTTTCCCTTCCCCTCCCCACAACAAGACACCCTGTGAGGTAGGTAGGGCTGATAGAGGTCTTTTGAGAACTGCTCATGAGAGAACAGCTCTGAGAGAACTTGTGACTGGCCCAAGGTCACACCAGCAGCTGCATGTGGAGGAGCGGGGAATCAAACCCGGTTCTTCCAGATTAGAGTCCAGCTCCTGACCACTGCACCAAACTGATGGGGTGGAAGCTGCTGAAGGGTTGGTGAGATTTCTCCAGTGCCATGTGCCCAGATAAAAAATGGTATCCTTAGAAAATTTATATGCCACCTTGAGCAAGTCTCTGGAAAAGCAGCGCACAGTCATAAAAGGAACAATGATAAAATTATCAATATTAAAACAAAACATTAAAAACAATAAAGACCCTAGCAGGGCTTTCCCCGGGGGGCTGCGCCTCTGCACTGCTCGGGGAAGCCGAGGAGGGGGCGGGGCTTGGTCATGTGCCCGCCCCCTGGGCTCCTCACTCCGGGAGCTGCGCTCCTGTGCGCTCCCGTTCCAACAGACCCCTGACTATCATTAAAACAGAACTGACTAAACGAGTTTGGTATGCATGACTGACACGTACCCAGGAAGAGAGAAGTGGGCAGGAGCACACTGGACCCATCTCCCACTCACAACTGAGGCCCCATCTCAATGCTCTGATTTGTAACATGGAAGATCGGGGATCGTCCAACCTGACTTAGATGCTTACAGACACATCAGGAACAGGGAAACTTGTTTTCTAAGCAACTAGGAAAACTGGACAAGAGTTAGATGAAGGTGGAGCGCGAATGGGTGGAAGGAACACTAACAGTATGAGATATGCAGATGGCACCACGTTACTGGCAGAAAATAGGGAAGGCTTGAAAGGACTCCTAGTCGATGCTCCCTCTAAGCTGTGCAGTCTTGTGAACAAAAATTCAGCTTTGTGAGCTACTGGCATTAAAGCTGTAAGTGAACGATTTGGCTGCTGCATAAATCAGTTTGCTCCGGAGCCCTCCTTCCTGAGCTGAGACAAAAATGTGTGAGCCGGAGGCTAAAAAAGTGTGAGCTAGCTCACACTAACTCAGCTTAGAGGGAACACTGCTCCTGGTTCGGCTGACTATTCCCCAGGTCCAGGTGGGGGATCCCACGCTTTTGCACGCTCCTTCCCACTGTGGGCCAGGTGGCTGGAAGGGAACAACCCCACCCCAAACAGCAGCGTTGCCACGGGACATCCCCGACACACTGACGTCACATGGAAATGACATCACTCCTTCGGGGACATCGCGCGGTGATGATCTGGGTTTGGGGCAAAACTCTATGGTTTGCTGCCGATTTTACCATAGAGTTTTGCCCAAAGAGTAGAGTGTCGCCCCCAGTGTTGTGATGACATCACTTCCCGCCACAAGCAGCAACGTCGCACAGTAGTAAACAAAACATAAGAAATAACTGGACACTATTTCATGACTGGGTGGGAAGAAACTTCAAAGACCAAGAACAATGAATATATAAATAATATAAATTTGGAGAGACTCCGACTTGAACTGTGTAGAATCTGACTCTTGTCAGGAAACACAGCAGAAGATTTTAGCGATTTGACTACGAGATATTAACTTTAGTCATTCTACAAAGAAATAGAACTGGAAACGATGAATGAAGACCTCCAAAGAAGGACAGCCCACCGCCTCCCGAGGAGCCGCTCTAACTGTCAGGAAGTTCTTCCTAATGTTTAGCCAGAAACCCTTCTGATTTAATTTCAACTCATTGGTTCTGGTCCGACCTTTTGGGGCAACAGAAAAACTCCGGCCCATCCTCTATATGACAGTCCTTCAAGGACTTGAAGATGGTGATCATATCACCTCTCAGTCGTCTCCTCTCCAGGCTAAACACGCCCATCTCCTTCAGCCTTTCCTCACAGGACTTGGTCTCAGGACCTACTCCCTTTTCCCTCTAACTGGAAATGCTAGGGCTTAAACCCAGGTCTTTCTGCGTGCACAGTAGAGGCCCTACCCTATCAACTAAAATAGCGTGAAAGGTTTATGCTTAAGTGACTTGATTTTCTGATTGTTGTCAGAGCCAATTCCTGTCTCTGCCATTTGCTTCTTTTGTATCTGCTGTCTGTGTCTATAATTTACGTTTAATTACGTTTAGCCTTGGGTTTTATTGCACGTCCTGCTTAGTGTATCTTTTTCCTCCCCGGGAGGGTGGCTTGCTGCATTCCATCACGTCATATAAACAGCCTGTTTACCTCTTCTCGTCACCTCCCTGTTTCTCTCCGGAGACTCGAGTGTTTTATCTGTTTTTGTAACCTTGGAGAACTGTTGAACTATTTTCTAATCCAGGTGCCTGGCCTGCGAATTGCAAGTAGAGGTCACTACGGGGCATGGGGGGGATTTTTAGTGCTTTAGCGCCTTTTCGGTGGGAACCAAACGGTCAGGGGTTTTCGCGCTTTTTCTATGTTTATTCTGATTGGCCCTATGCCTGCCATTACCTGACTGTGGAGGGTATATTAAGCCTTAACGCCTGTAACGAAGTATCTCTAACAAACATGAAGTACCTGAACCATCATTAAGAATAAAAGAGCTCTTTGCTTCATCAAAGGTCTGGCTTATTGATTCGATTCAGAAGTCTCACAATTGTGTCCAATAATAAATGTCCTTCTGACACCACCCTTGCCGCTGTTCCAAAGCAGGCCACCCTCAGATTTGTGAAAAGACCTACATTTATCAAAAATTAGAGGCCATAAATGACACTAAACTTTTGCTTAAGTCCTCACTGCGGGGGAAATGAAGCACAATTTGCATGGAAGAATTAATGCAGGCAGCCTGATACAAAGCAAAGAGAGCTGGTTTGGTGTAGTGGTTAAGTGCACGGACTCTAATCTCGGAGAACCAGGTTTGATTCCCCACTCCTCCACTTGCAGCTGCTGGATGACCTTGGGCAAGCCATAGTTCTGCCAGACCTGTTCTTGAAAAAGAGCAGTTTCTGTCAGAGCTCTCTCAGCCCCACCTACCTCACAGGGTGCCTGTTGTGGGGAGGGGAAGGGAAAGGAGATTGTAAGCCGCTCTGAGACTCCTTCAGGTAGAGAAAAGCAGTGTATAAAAACCGACTCTTCTTCATTATTTATTTCCCGTGTGCTGCAGCAGGCTATGGTGGCCAACAGGTCTGGGAGAAAATGTCCCTTTAATAGAGGCTTAATGGGAAGCTATAACTTTTAATGGCAACACTTCGTAAATAGCATTCCAGTAAGTCTTCATTAAAGGGACAGGACGTTTTTTCTTCCAGGCTGCTGGCATTCCTAGAAGGTGCAGAAATCCTGCCAGTTTCCATTCCACAATGGCAAAGGCTCTACCTGTTGGATGTCGGTCTGTCCTACAACACGAGAGCCAGTTTGGTGTAGTGGTTAAGTGTGCGGACTCTAATCTGGGAGAACCAGGTTTGATTCCCCACTCCTCCACTTGCACCTGCTGGATGACCTTGGGCAAGCCATAGTTCTGGCACAGTTGTTTTTGGAAAAGGGCAGTTTCTGTCAGAGCTCTCTCAGCCCTGGGGAGGGGAAGGGCAAGGAGTTTGTAAGCTGCTCTGAGACTCCCTTGGGTAGTGAAGAGTGGGGTATAAATCCAGTCGCTTCTCTTCTTCTTCTTCATGTTTATGCGGAAAGCAAATCGATGGGAGTTACTTCCTAGTAAGTGCCCAAACAATAGCAGTCTGAAATCGGGCAAAGGACTTATCATAATTGGGGAAGGAAGAGAATCCTTCTTTTGGAATATTTACTCCCTGTCTTCCTTATGCATCACGCCGAAATGTCTTCTCACGCATCTTCAGCTTTGTAAAGGATGATTAAATACAATCAGCAGCTGATTAAAAGGGTCCGGCAGAGCACTGCCGCTGTTCCCTCCTCGCGCTGCTTGTCGCCCCATCGCTGTTTTTAATCTTCACATCTGGCAGATGGTCTCAGCCTTTCAAAGGGCGAACTATTTTCTGTGCGCTCTTGATGAAAGGCAATATGTAAATATCGGTCTCAAAAGAGGCTGGGAGTGGGTGGCTCACTTGTTAAAGGAAAGAACTGACCCTCGCTGAAGGCTCGTGGCATCAGCGGCAGAGTTCCCTCTAAGCTGAGTGAGTGTGAGCTAGCTCACAGTTTTTTAGCCTCTGGCTCACACATTTTTGTCCCAGCTCAAGAAGGATGGCTCCGGAGCAAACTAATTTATGCAGCAGCCAAAATCACTCGCTCACAGCTTTAATGCCAGTCGCTCACAAAGTAGAATTTTTGCTCACAAGACTCCACAGCTTAGAGGGAGCATTGATCAGCAGCACCTTAACGGCTCACAAAATTTGTGGCAGGGTATGAGATTTCTGAGTCACTGGCTGCTCAGTGGGCAGTGAAAGCTCATACCGTGCCACAAATTTTGCTAGAAACAGTCCAGTGGCACCTTTAAGACCAACAATGTTGAGTTCCGGGTATAAGCTTTCACGTGCATGCACACTTCTTCAGATACATTGAAACAGACCGTCTTTAAGGTGCTACCGGACTCTTGCTCGTTTCTACTGCTACAGACAGACTAACAGGGCTGCCCATCTTGATCTCTTTTCAAGATGCAAGTTGAAAGTTTTCATGGCACCGTTCAACTTGCATTGCCAGTTCACCATCCGCCGGAAGCGGTCTGATAGGATTGTTTGCTCGGATGGGACCTCTGATGGGATCATTTGCTCATTCAGAGTGGATCTTGTCACATGGGAAGTAATGTTGTACATCTACCTCAGGCAATGCGAGGGCCAGGGCTGATTTCGTAGCAGGAGCTCCTTTGCATATTAGGCCACACACCCCTAATGTAGCCAATCCTCCAAGAGCTTACAGAGCTCTTCTTACAGGGACTACTGTAAGCACTTGGAGGATTGGCTACATCAGGGGGCGTGGCCTAATATGCAAAGGAGCTCCTGCTACGAAATCAGCCCTGGCTAGGGCTCACGTCCGCGCTTTGTAATCACACCTCCCTGTGACCCCACCACTACCCTTACTCTGTATGTACCCATTTGCACATGTAATACACATCTTCCAGAGGAGATGCTCCTGACCACAGGGACTCTGGTCTGCAAACATTTGGGTCTCAGAGCCAAACACACGCGTGTTCTGTTTGACCCATGTTAGGATACGGGTGCCCAACCCAACCCATGAGACCACAGACTAACATTTAAAAACCTTTTTAAAAACCCTTGCCACCTTGCACGGCTCCAAACACTGCGAGAGGGGAAGGAGGGGCTTCAGGCTTCCCTCCTGTATCATTTTCTCCAGTGGAAATGGCCAAAGTGAGGGCTTGTTTGCCCTTTCCTCTGGCTCCATATGTCCATTCTCAGAGCTTTCAATACATGCCTTAGGCTTGGATCCTGAGACACCGTTCCCCTTGAGCTTCTCTCCAACCATGGTGGAGGCTGTCAACTGCTATGGTGTTAACTCCCTCTGCTGTTAGCACTTCCAATGTTGTTCGAGAAGCCCTTACACATGGAGAAGTATTAGGAGCAGAAGAAGCGAGCACCTCCACAGCGGAAGACTGCCTCCCCAGCAGCCCAAGAGGGTAATGATGTCATAGAATCCAAGGCATAACTGTTCCTTGAACTACAAATGTTCAAGTGAGATGCTCTGTATTTTTGGTGCTTGGGGAGGGGGCAACAGTGGGAGGGCTTCTAGTGTCCTGGCCCCACTGGTGGACCTCCTGGTGGCACCTGGTGTTTTTGGCCACTGTTTGAAAGAGTGTTGGACTCGATGGGCCACTGGCCTGATCCAACATTGGCTTCTCTTATGTTCTTATGTTCTTAAATATCAGGGAATGTGGAATGATATGGTATAGCATGGTCTCATTGAGTCTTTGAAGCTAAGTAGGGTCAATACTTGGATGGGGGACCACCAATGAAGACTCTGCAGAGGAAGGCCATGGGAAACCACCTCTACTTCTCACTTGCCCTGAAAGCCCCTTACTGGGGTTGCTATCAGGTAGTTGTGGCTTGACGGCACTTTACACACAAACACATACATCGTTTGAGGAGGGAAAGTGTACCCCGATGTCATCAGATCTCAGACGCTACATAGGGTCAGTATCTGAAAGGGAGACCACCAAGGCAGACCTTGCAGCGGAAGGCCATGGCCAACCACCTCTGCTTCTCAGTCACTTTGAAAGCCCCTTGCTGGGGTCGCCATAAGTCTTGGATGAGAGACCACCAAGGAAGGCTCTGCAGAGGAAGGCCATGGCCAACCACCTCTGCTTCTCACTTGCCTTGAATGCCACTTGCTGGGGTTGACATAAATTGGAAGCTAGACACAGTCAATACTTGGACGAGAGACCACCAAAGAAGGCTCAGCAGAGAAACGCAGTGGCAAACCACCTCTGCTTCTCATTCGTCCTGAAAGCCCCTTCCTGGGATTGCCATAAGTCAGTTGCGACTTGATGGCACTTTACACACACACATACATCCTTTGAGGAGGGAAGGTGGCATCACGGCGCAGCCCGATCTTGTCAGATCTCAGAAGCTAAACAGGGTCAGTATTTGAAAGGCAGGCCACCAAGGAAGGCTCTGCAGAGGAAGGCCACAGCCAACCACCTCTGCTTCTCACGAGCCCTGAAAGCCCCTTGCTGGGGTCTCCATAAGTCTTGAAAGGGAGACCACCAAGGAAGGCTTTGCAGAGGAAGGCCACGGCCAACCACCTCTGCTTCTCACAAGCCCTGAAAGCCCCTTGCTGGGGTTGCCATGAGTCTTGGATGGGAGACCACCAAGGAAGGCTCTGCAGAGGAAGGCCATGGCAAACCACCTCTGCTTCTCACTTGCCCTGAAAACCCCTTTCTGGCGTCACCATGAATTAGTTCCGATTGGCAGCACTTGACACACACACATATATATATACACATCAGGGACTGAAACAGGAATTCAAAGGTGGTGCTCTTCAAACAAGCCGTGCCCCTTCCCCAGACCAACTCGGACAAGGACCATAAACAGAATCAAAAAGAAGTTCAAAGGCTGTATCATCTCATCCATAATCTATGTTAGGGGGAAACAACAGCAACTGAGACAAAGCAGTCCAGGAGGACCATTCAGGCCAAGCTCGCTTACCTCATCGACGTTCTCAAAGGCGTTGATGATGTCATAAGGTAAACACGACAACAGGTCTATCACGAACCACGTCTTCAGATAGTTCATCCTGATGAGTTTAGGGTCCGAGATGACTTCTCCACCGGGTCCGACGAAGGTCGTGTGAAAATTCAACACGATGTCCACCAGGAAAATAACATCCACCACGCTATCCAGAACCAGCCACGCAATGTTGTTCTGCTTTGTTTTGAACGACACGTTGTACGGAACCATAATGGCGGTGTAGAAAGTGAGGATTAAGATGACCCAGTCCCAGGTGGTCTTGAAAGCGCAGTAGTGTAAAATGATGTGCGGCGGAGTCTTTGGGGCTTCTTGCTTGTATTGTGGGAGAATATCAGAGCCCAGCTGGAGAACCTGAATCAACAGACAGGAAGAAGTCATGGCTTTGGTTATCGTTTATTAGGCAGTGACGAGCAAATCCACCTGGGCTCAGAATGGGCTCAGATAAAAGGGTGCCTTTACCCACCCACCCCCAAATATTTTAATATTGCAAAGTACTGGAGTCGGAGACACGTTGTAGTGAAATCAGCAAGCATGTTTATTAGTGGGTCAGATGAAGCATAACAACCCGGGCTCAGGGGCCCTCTTTTATTCCGGCCGGAGCCACACCTCCGGCCTCGCCCAACTGTCCCGATAGGACCTTAAGGTTGCGGTTACAGCTCATAGGTTCCCTAGAGGAACCTAGACCCTAGATTGGTGGCAAGTTATGATCCAGCCAGCTATTGTCCTTCCTGATCCAAGCTCAGGTCGCTGGCCTGGCCATGTGTGTTTGGCCACGTGGCGGTCGCCATTACAGTGAGCACATGGCTACCACCGTTCCATACATTACAAATATCAACCCATTCTGAAGTCGAGGTTCCATCACACACATCACACAGCATCTGGCATTCATTCCACATTTTCTCAACTGGAAGGGGAAAGTGCAGCTCAAAACCACTTTCAGATACCCCGGGGGCAGCACTGTACTGACTGCAAAGTCACCCCTCAATGGCCATAAAACGGCCATAGATCTATGCAAAAGGTACCATAAAATTCGACGATCAAAGAACTTGAAATCTCCAGGAGTCTCCCAACCTGGATCTGGCAACCCTATCCCCCAACCCCCACCGATTGCCAGGGGGTGACCTGGCTATCCTACTTCTCCTCCCTTTCCCACTCCTCTCATCCATAAATGGAAAGTAGCCTCCAAAAAGCCCTGAGATGTCTGATGTCCTCTCCCATCTTTGGTTGGAAGGGACATCTAAAGTGAACCAGCCAAGTGTATGCCCCTTCACTGCCTTTGCTGGGCAGGTGTTAGCCCCAGGGTCCTCTGTTTTACCCATGAGGTGAAGGGGGCCCTCCTGGAGCCCCAGCATCAGCCTAACCACGTCAGACCTTCTGGCCAACCAACTCTTGCAGCTGTGAGAGTTGCTATCTTCTCATGATGTTCCTATCTTTTTTTTATGCCATCTAGTCATGGCTGACTAACGGTGACCCCGAGGGATTTTCTAGGCAAGAGACGCCCAGAGGTGGTTTGCCACTGCCTGCCTCCATGTTATGGCCCTGGTATTCCTTGGCGGTTACCCTTCCAAATACTAGCCAGGGCCAACCCTGCTTAGCTTCTGAGATCTGATGAGATCGGGCTAGCCTGGGCCAACCCGGTCAAGGCACAATAACTGTGTAATGTCAAGCTGCAGCCAATTCATGGTAACCCCAGGACCATGGGGGGTTTCAAGACAAGGGGTGATTCAGAGGTCACTTACCAAGACCTGCTTCTGTGTAGCAACCAGTGTCTTACTTGGGGGTCTCCCATCCAAGTACTAACCAGGGCCGACCCTACTTAGCTTCTGAGATCTAACAAGATCTGGCTAGCCTGGGCTATCCAGGTCACAGAATCATAGGATCACAGAGTTGGAAGGGGCCAGACAGGCCATCTGCCTCTCTGTAGCAATCGTGGACTTCCTTGGTGGTCCTCCATCCAAGCAGTAACCAGGAACTATCCTGCTTAGCTTTTGAGATCTGAATAGATCAGTCTTGTTTGGGTCATCCAAGTCAGGGCAAAAAGACACACAGAGGGGTTTGCCATTGCCTGCCTCTACATAGCAACCCTGGACTTCATTGTTGGCCGCTCGTCCATTTACTAACAGGGCTGACCTCCTTAGCTTCCAAGGTCTGAGATGATCAGGCTAGCCTGGGCCATCCAGGTCACAGAATCATAGGATCACAGAGTTGGAAGGGGCCAGACAGGCCATCTAGACCAACCCCTTGCTCATGCAGGATCAGCTTAGAGCATCCCTGTTTATCCGGCCACTGACTGAAGACTGCCAGGGAGGGGGAGCTCGCTACCTCCCGAAGTGGCCCATTCCACTGTTGCACAACTCTGACGGTAAAAAGGTTTTTCCTAAGATCCAGCTGGTACCTTCCCGCCCTGAATTAAAGCCCACGATTGCAAGCCCTCTCCTCCACTGCCAACAGGAACAGCTCCCTGCCCTCCCCTAAGTGACAGGCCTTCAAGTACTTAAAGGTCAGGACATTCCACCTTAGAACGGAGAAAGCAACTGTCTAAGAATCAACCTCCATCACTCCCCACCTCCTTGATCTCAAATGCTCTTTACACCTGTAGGAAAGGAGAATACGGTTCTTTTGCATGCGAAACTTGGGCTGATTCTCCTTCTATCTGCTGTGATTCTCTCCTCCCGTTTTACGTTCAGGCTGGACAGGATCCGGCCCGCACTTACTTCAGCTAATCTCGAGTGCTTATGAACCACTTCGGCTTTGTTCATCGGCGTCAGCTGTTGCAGCACGCTCCGGCTGTTTGTCAGCGCTCTCGTCAGCCGAGCAAACTTCGTCCACCCTGTGGAAAAAGAGGAGGCAAACAAACAAACAAAGAGCAGCCGTGAGCACCACTGAGTGTGACAATCTGTTGTCAGTCAGCCGTTTATTTACCGTTGGAGTGAGCGGGCCTTAACCGTTTCACAGCGTCAGCTATGACAACCGATTGATTGCCATTTGCGCCACTCTTAATAGAGTGATCGTGTTTAGCTGCTCGGCAGAAATGAAGATTGAAGTGAGCAACTTTGGATCCCAATTGAACCACATCGTTCTGACAGCGGGACATATTGGTAGAAGATACATGATCTTTCCAAATTGTGTTAGCTGCTACGGACAATGTAGCCATCTTGTTACCAGCAATCTCCAATTCTTTCTATCCTCAAGGAATTTGTTTTACACTTGTATTATTGACCTGGAAGCTACTTTTTCCAAAACTGGGAGTAACAGGAAGGAGGAGGAGGAGGAGGTGGCAGTGGAGGAGAGTTGGATTTATACCCCGCCATTCACTCTTATAAACTCCTTTCCCTTCCCCTCCCCACAACAGACACCCTGTGAGGGAGGTGGGGCTGAGAGAGGGCTTTCGAGAACTTCTCTTGAGGGAACATCTCTGGAAGAACTTGTGACTGACCCAAGGTAACACCAGCAGCTGCATGTGGAGGAGTGGGAAATCAAAGCCGGTTCTCCCAATTAGAGTCCTGCCACTCTTAACCACTACACCAAACTGGCCTAAGGAGAGCCCCAATGGATCAGGCCTAAGGCCCATCGAATCACTCGGTGGGCGATCAGCTGCCTCTGGGAAGCCCACGAGCAGGATGACGGCAACGGCATCCTTCTGCCCATGCTTCCAAACAACTGTTAGGAAAGGGCAGACTGCCTCTGGTACTGGAGGGAGTAGATGGCCATCAGGACCAGTAGCCACTGATAGCCCCGTCCTCCATAAATCTGTCCACTCCCCTTTGAAAGCCTTCCGCCTTGGCGGCCACGACCACATCTTGTGGCAGCGAGTTCCGCAATCTAACTGTCTGAAGAAGTGCTTCCTTCTGTCTGTCCAGGATCGTCCACCCTTCAACTTCGGAGGATGTCCCGCAGGTTCTAGTATTACAGAAGGGGGAGGAAAGTTTCTCCCTGTCCACTCTCTCCGTGATATGCATGATTTCGTAGACCTCTGTCATGTCTCTCCTCGTCCCGTGCCTTTTTTCTAGGTTAAGCAGCCCTAACTGTTCTAATAATCATAATTATCGTACAGTGTTTTGTGTAGAATAGCCAGGAGATCCTTAGCTTGTCTGGCAGCCAGAAGTTCTAGCTCTTATAGCATTATGCACCATTAGATGGCGACCTAGACTTGTTTTTAAGACAAGAGACATTTCAGAGGTGGTTTGCCATTGCCTGCCTCTGCATCATGCCCCTGGTATTCCTTGGAGGTCTCTCATCCAAATACTAGCCAGAGCCGACCCTGCTTAGCTTCCAAGAGTTGACAGGATCAGGCTAGCCTGGGGTTTTTGGGTAGAGCTTTGAGTGTTGGACTAGGACTCGGGAGATGTGTGTTCAGGTGTGTTCATGAGTTGTGGTGGTGAAGATGGAGTTCTAGAAGGTAAATCATCATCATCATCTGGCGTTGTGTGTAGAATAGCCAAAAGACCCTAAGACTGCTGGGCAGGCAGAAGTTCTAGCTCATTTAGCGTTATGCACCACTAGGTGGCGAGCTAGAGTTGTTTTTAAGGCAAGAGATGTTTCATAAGTGGTTTGCCATTGCTTGCCTCTGCGCCAAGCCCCTGGTGTTCCTTGGAGTTTGCCCTTCCAAATACTAGCCAGGGCCGATCCTGCTAAGCTTCCGAGATCTGATGGGATTGGGCTGATGATCTGATGATCGGGTCAAGACCTGAAGGGGCCAGGGCGCTAAGTGTGCTAACCGATCCTCGCAGGGCAGCTGCTCTAACCCCCTGATCGCTTTGGTTGCTCTTCTCTGCTTCTCATGGCTTAGATTGTAATGGGAGTTAGATTCTCTAGAGTCCTGCAAATGGCTCGTCACAACGATTTCCCAAACAGATCTCCTTGGAGGGGACCCAGCAAAAAAAATGATAATGTTTCTCTGGGCGTGGATATTTCTTCTTGAATGGGCCGTTGACCTCCTGCGGGGTGGTACGCAGGGCTCCCTCTAAGCTCCCGGAACAAGTTCCCGGAAGACGTCAGGGCCCTGCAGGACCTTTTACAGTTCCACAGGGCCTGTAAAACGGAGCTCTTCCATCCGGCCTTTGATTGATTGATTGATTGATTGATTGATTTTTGTGTTTATACCCCGCCCTCCCCGCAAGCGGGCTCAGGGCGGCTTACAAGGGCATAATCCTAATAAAACATCATAAAACAAATTTAAAACAATAATATCAATAGACAATAGCAATAACAATAAAACTCCAAGTCCTAAGTATGTCAAAATAGATTTCTAATAAAATACATACTAACTTCCAATAAAGTGCTTCCATGCTTTCAAATAGATGGCTTCCTGTCAGGTTAAGGGCCCACCAACTACAGTCAGATCAGGACTGCATTTCAGGGCCAGGTTTACACTGTAGATGTCATTACAGTGGATGTTACTGCTGTTATTGTTGGTGGCGGCTCCTAATTAAAAGCCTGGCGGAAGAGCTCCGTCTTGCAGGCCCTGCGGAACTGCATCAAGTCCCGCAGGGCCCTGATCTCCTCCGGGAGCTCGTTCCACCAGGTTGGAGCCGCCACCAAAAAAGCCCTGACCCTGGTCCCAGTGAGCTTAGCCTCCCTGGGGCCTGGGACGCGGAGTCAGTGACACGACCCCGACCAAAGTGCTCGCTGGGGTATATGATTAGGAGCCACCCCCAATAACATCCATAACTCAACAACAATCAAGGTTTGTGATATGTTGGACGTCGCCTGCGGTCGCACTTTATGATGACACCATCGTGGTCTAGCAAGATATATTCGTTGCCAGCACTTTATCAGCACTTCATCAGCTTTTTATTTAGGACTATGAACTGTTACTGTTATGGGTTTTATCGAATAGTTATTCTGTTTTAATGTGCGAGTCTTACTAATTAATATTCTGTTTTAATGTATTTATCTTCTGATGTAAGCCACCCTGACCCTGCCTTGGCGGGGAGGGTGAGATAGAAGCCAAATGAATGAATAAATAAATAAGCTGAGTTAGTGTGAGCTAGTTCACATTTTTTTAGCCTCCGGCTCACCCATTTGTGCCTTAGCTCAGGCAGGAGGGCTCCAGAGCAAACTAATTCATGCAGCAGCCAAATCACTCGCTCATCAGCTTTAATGCCAGTAGCTCACAAAGCAGAATTTTTGCTCACAAGGCTCCACAGCTTAGAGGGAGCACTGGTTGTGAGATAATCTCTCCAGAAGTGGGCAAACGGTAACCCAATCTCACAAGTTCTGATATATCCCCATAGGACCTACAGAGGCAGAGGTTATACGGCCCACCAGCACCTTTCCAGTGTTTTTAGAAAGTGGGCGGGGCCAGGTGGGCTCCTGCCGTGTTGGGTTTCTGATTGGCCACTGGAGATCTGATCGGCTGTGCAGACTAAAACAACGTTTCAGATGCCACTACAGTGTCAATTTTATTCACTCCCTGACTCCTCTTTCCCAGTACATTTTTAAAATGTGCTCCTCTTGCCCCCCCCCCCCAAAAACTTGGGCTTCCTCTGTGTGTGGCTGGCTGCACCTCCCACGGTGACGCACGTTCTGTGGCCCACGTCCCACAGTGGCCATTTTCCAGCAGCACCCACCACCCCGTGCCAGGATTCTAGTGGTGCCTGCAGGCTCTATAAGGATGGGGGCTCCTATTACACAAGCTCTCTTCCTCTCTCTTTCTTGGGTTGTGACGCCCCATCGGCAGCTGTGCTCTGTCCTTCTAAGAGTAATTTTTTTCCGCTAAGCACACGGTGCGTATTTCTAAATGAAAGTAAATATCGCGACTCTCAGGAGAGAAGCTGTGTTCAGTCTGCTGCAGCTGAAATGACAAAAGATTGTATCCCAACGGCCAGACTTAATCCCGGTGAAATAAAAATATGCATGAATATGGTCTGTTTGGCTCATGCGCATGGACCCCGCCTCTTCTCCTCCCCCCCCCCCCCGGGCCACATAAAGTGCAATGAAGACATGGGGTTGGAAACAAACTCCAGTCACCCACCATGGGGTGGAAGGCAAACTTCAGCATGAACTAAGATCCTTAATCTGAGTTTATTCTCCGTTTAGGATTCCAGGTAGTGGAAGGGGATAAAATAAAGCCAGTTTAACCATGTCGCCGATGCAACAAACATGAAATTAAGCAAACTCCAGAACACGACAAAAGACAGGAGGACCTAACGTGTTGTGGTCCGTGGGGTCGTGAAGAGTCGGACTCGACTGTGCAACTGAACAACAACCACCACCACCGTGTGTTTGCATTTGTACATCATGGGTGACCACAAATGGCCTTCAGCCATGCCTACATCACACTCAGTATGAAAGGAGAAGGGAAGGGAAGGGAAGGGAAGGGAAGAGAAGAGGAAGAGAAGAGGAAGGGAAGGGAAGGGAAGAGGAAGGGAAGGGAAGGGAAGAGGAAGATGAAGAGAAGGGAAGGGAAGGGAAGGGAAGGGAAGGGAAGAGAAGAGGAAGAGGAAGAGGAAGGGAAGAGGAAGAGGAAGAGGAAGAGAAGGGAAGGGAAGGGAAGAAGAAGAGAAGGAAAGGGAAAAGGAAGAGAAGGGAAGGGAAGAGAAGGGAAGGGAAGGGAAGAGAAGAGGAAGAGAAGAGAAGAGGAAGGGAAGGGAAGAGGAAGAGAAGGGAAGAGGAAGGGAAGAGGAAGAGAAGGGAAGGGAAGAGGAAGGGAAGGGAAGGGAAGAGGAAGAGAAGGGAAGGGAAGAGGAAGGGAAGAGGAAGAGGAAGAGAAGGGAAAGAGAAGGGAAGGGAAGGGAAGAGAAGGGGAAGGGAAGGGAAGGGAAGAGAAGAGAAGAGAAGAGAAGAGAAGAGAAGGGAAGGGAAGGGAAGGGAAGGGAAGGGAAGGGAAGAGGAAGGGAAGAGGAAGGGAAGAGGAAGGGGAAGGGAAGGGAAGGGAAGGGAAGAGGAAGGGAAGAGGAAGGGAAGGGAAGAGGAAGGGAAGGGAGGGGAAGGGAAGGGAAGAGGAAGGGAAGAGGAAGGGAAGGGAAGAGGAAGGGAAGGGAGGGGAAGAGTAAGGGAAGGGAAGAGGAAGAGAAGGGAAGGGAAGAGAAGAGAAGGGAAGGGAAGGGAAGAGGAAGAGAAGAGAAGGGAAGAGGAAGAGAAGGGAAGGGAAGAGGAAGAGAAGGGAAGGGAAGAGGAAGAGAAGAGGAAGAGATGGGAAGGGAAGGGAAGAGAAGAGGAAGAGAAGGGAAGGGAAGAGGAAGAGAAGGGAAGAGGAAGAGGAAGGGAAGAGGAAGAGAAGAGAAGAGAAGGGAACGGAAGGGAAGGGAAGGGAAGGGAAGAGGAAGAGGAAGGGAAGAGGAAGAGGAAGAGAAGGGAAGGGAAGGGAAGGGAAGAGGAAGAGAAGGGAAGAGGAAGAGAAGGGAAGGGAAGAGGAAGAGGAAGAGGTAGAGGAAGAGGAAGAGAAGGGAAGGGGAAGGGGAAGGGAAGGGAAGAGGAAGAGGAAGGGAAGGGAAGAGGAAGAGGAAGAGGAAGAGGAAGGAAGGGAAGGGAAGAGAAGAGGAAGAGAAGGGAAGGGAAGGGAAGAGGAAGGAAAGGGAAGAGGAAGAGGAAGAGGAAGAGAAGAAGGGAAGGGAGGGGAGGGGAGGGGAGAGGAGAGGAGAGGAGTGGCGAAGCAAGGAGAAGAGGAGCCAGATGCAATGTTCCTTCTAAGCCAGGAGTGGCCAAACTGTGGCTCAGGAGCCGCATGTTGCTCTTTTACCCATATTGTGCGGCTCCTGGCAGGGCAGCTGGGGAAGTGATTGGTCTTCCCTTCCCCAGCCAGCGTTGCCTTCCCTGGGTAGGCTTGAGGCAGGGGGGAGCAGAGAAAGAAAGCAACTTTAACTTTAAATGCATTCTCAAAGCCCCCCCCCCCCCCATCCCCAGCCTACAAATCTCTTTGGACAAATAAATACCGTTATCAATATCTATTTCTACCCCTTTCGTTTTTATTTTTGGCAGTCTCCTTCCATGTTAATAAAAAGCAAATCTGCATATTTTCCAATAAAAACACGTGTGATATATGTTGAGGTCTTGCGGCACTCAAACACCTGACGTTTATTCTGCGTGGCTCTTCCATCGAGCAAGTCCAGCCGCCCCTGCTCTAAGATGTGGAGTCCTGTGAGCAAAAATTCTACTGTTGTGAGCTTACTGGCATTAAAGTTGGGAGCGAGCGATTCAGCTGCTGTATTAAATCAGTTTGCTCCGGAGCCCTCCTTCCTGAGCTAAGAGGAAAACGTGTGCGAGCCGGAGGCTAAAAAAACCTGAGCTGGCTCACACTAACTCAGCTTAGAGGGAACACCGGCCAGATGTAGGGCCGCCAGTCCCCAGGTGGGAGCGGGGGAATCCCCTGATTCCGTGGGCTCCTGCCTGCCCCCCAACCGCTACAATCCTGCATAACATCCCCAACATGATGACGTCACTCTGAAGTGATGTCATCATGCTGGGGACATCATGCGGCAATGCTCTGGTTTTTCGACAAAACTCTACTGTAGCGTTTGCCCCAAAACCAGAGTGTCACCATGCGATGTCCCCAGCATGAGGATGTCACTTCCACATGACGACATCACGTTGGAGACTTTGCACGCGGTGATGTCACCCCCACTCCCAGGAAGCTCCCTTCCACACTCCACCAGCCCAAGGTAAGGACCCGGCAACCCTAGTCTGATGTCTAAGCCCAGCATAAGCTGGGTTCGTACACATATTTATTTAGCCGTGATTGTCTCATGCAGTCACAGGGCCTCATAGCATCTTAAAGATCTATAAACGCTTTCAGGAACCAAAGCCTTCTTCATCAGATGCATGGATTTACCCCCTGAGCTTTCAGCGATCCTTCCCCCAAAGGAAAGTAGTCCTCAGCACCGCAGGGTATAATTCCATCAAGTCCATGCTCCAAAGCAGTTGTTTTCTCCAGGGGAACGGAGAGAACCACCCAACCTTCAGGCGGTGCAAACAACTGAACAGAATATTCTGTCACACCATCCAAATTGCACTAGAGACTTCTGTCTTCTTATACGGCTCTTGTCACAACTGTGAACAGTACGCACCCCAAATGGTTTTGCCACCATGCATGGATGACCTCGACACCAGTTGAACAGTGGCCTAATAGTCCTTGAAAGTACAAGTCTCTCTCTTGAGAATGATGCAGTTACCGGCTCACGACGCAAAGAGGGGTTTCGAACAGAAAATCCAAAGCGGACGGCATGAGCTCAGGAATAGCCGCGGCGCGAACCGAAGGAGCGGCAATGCCACACCCAGGCTGCTTCGCCATTTCTTAAGGCTTAAGGCCCTACATTGCACATTATGAATATTGTAGAGAAACACCATTTGGGGTATATGTTTCAGTTGGGGTGGGCTGGATGGGAGGAGACCATCAAACTTGAGGTAGGTCTCGGCCTAGTCTCCTCCTCCTTCCCCCCTCCCCTCCTGTCTCCAATTAGTAGTCGGTAGGGCTGCCAAGTCCCCGCAGGGGGCGGGGAATCCCCTGCTAAAGGGATCCCCAACCTGCCAGTCAGGATTTGGCCAGCGGGGGGAACCCCACCCCCAAAGTGGCCCGATCTGGCCGGCTGCCCAGCGTGATGACGCCACCCGGAGGTGAGGGGGGGTGCAGGGAGGCATTTGGCTTCCTCTGCCCGCTCGCTGAAGCGGGCAAGCAGAAGAAGCCCGGCAGAGGCTCCCCCCCCCCCCAGCTGCCTTTCCTAGCTCGTTCGCCAGGCAAGCCAGCTAGGAAAGGCAGGGGGGTGCAGGGAGGCATTGAAATGACGTCATAACGCCAGGTGATGTCATCACACTGTGTGCGCGCTTTGTGCGCGAGGCTCCCAGAACAGGAGCAGGACTCCCCCATTCCTGGAGGTAAGTGACTTGGCAACCCTAGTAGTCAAAGGGCAGCTCCCGAGAGAGGACAGGAAGTCCATGAAGGTGGCGAGGAGATGTGCCCCAGAATGCCACTGGAGGTAGAGCCAGTTCCTGGGCGGGAACTGCTATTTTATAGGGCACACACATGCTAAATAATGCCATTTCAGTCCACTTCAATTACTGTTTGCAAGCGGATCACAGTAAAATCCAGTTGCAATGTGCATTGAAAGTGGATTGGAGGTGTTTTATTTAGTGTGTGTGAAAGCACTCTATATTGTGGAGTTTGGGGCAGGAAGCCATTCAGTCAGAAGCCGGTCAGACAGTCGGTTGGCGTCTGCAGGAGACAGCAGCCATTTTGGGAGACATGCTTCGCCAACTTCCTCCAAAGTAATGAAGCAATGTGCCTGCCCTGCAGACCATCTAGAGAGGGCACAAATTTAGAGAAGGGAGAGAGATGGAGCGGTTTCGTCACCTTTATTTCGTTTCTTCCGTTTGTGTTTGATATGCCTGTAAATGGTTTAAAAGCCTGGAATAAATCTTTGAACTGTTGAAGGTGAGAAGTCCCTCGGTACCGCGTAGTTCCCCCAGCCACTTGGACATGCTGGAAGTGGATAAGGGAATCCCGGAAGAAGAGAAAAGGGGCAAAATGGCCAATTGCCAACTCTCCAAGGGAGCCCCTAAGATCGCCCGGAAGCCCTGAGGTGGGTCCCTAGTGACACTGGGGGGAGCTTAGGAGGCTGCCCCACCTAACCAGAGCCCAAGACAGGGACAGTGGTGGCAGCAGTACCTGGAGGCAGTGGAGTCAAACAGCCAGGTCAGGCAAAGGAGGGGGTGGGTAGAGCGGGTCTCTTCAGCTGACGTAGGCCCGGTCCGCCACAGATATTATTAGGACCACTGTTGATGAGGCCAATTTACTTGGCTATCTAGGTGACAATTAGGGTTGCCAAGTCTTCAAAACTCACCGGCGGGGGGGAGTCCTCCTCTGGCCGGGAGTTTCTCCTGGCGCGCGCACCCAGCGACGTCACCGGAAGTGACGTCAGCACATTTGGGGGCGATTGCCAGAGTGTCACCTTGGCAACGCCCCCAATGTGTTGACATCACTTCCGGTGACGTCGTCACGTCATCCTCACTGGATGACGTCGGGGGCGGGGTTCCCCCCGCCGGCCAAATGCTGGCCGGCGGATCGGGAACCCCTTTAGCGGGGGATCCCCCACCCCCCCGGGCTGACTTGGCAGCCCTAATGACAATACAAAGAGATTTTTATATAATAAATTTCCTAAGGTCCCAGACTGTTAGGTCACTATTCAACCGGTATAGATGTCATCTATTTGTTGTGTGTATTGTTTATAGTTGTAATGAGAGCTGTATAAGGAGACGGAAATCTCTAGCGTAATTGGTACAGCGTGGCCGAATACTCTGCTTATTCATTTGCAGAACTGCGTTAGCTGTATTTCCACTCGTGTGGTTGCTAACCTCCAGGTGGTGGCTGGAAATCTCTCGCTGTCACAACCGATCTCTGGGTGACCGAGATCCGTTCTCCTGGAGAAAAATGGCCGCTTTGGAAGGTGGACTCTGTGGCATTATTTCCTATGGAAGCCCCTCCCCCCCAAACCCCTCCCTCCTCGGGCTCCACCCCCAAAATCTCCAAGTATTTCCCAACCCGGAGCTGGCAACATAGGAACTGCTCTCTCTAGCTTTGAGAACAGCTGTAATTCCAGGAGTTCTTCAGCCACCCCCTGGAGGCTGCCAACCCGAATGCTGCCCCTGGAACTTCTGCTACTTCGGGGCATTGGGGTTAGTTCAGGAAATGGGGACACCAAAGAATGCTGCACATTCCCCTCTTGTTTCCACCCCCAGACACAAAACCGCTATGCATATATGTATTTATTACCTTTATAGTCCACCTTTCTCTCTGAGGCTTATAATTAAAAACACAATGAACAAAATTAGAGAACAAGGCACCGGGAAAAAAGGAAAATCCTCCACAAACAACCCCACAGACAATAAAGCAGGATTACGAGACTGGAGAACAACACAGCGGAACGTTCCATTTCATACAACTACACACAGTCATAAAGGCGGGTTGCACAATGGGAGAACAGTGCAATAAAAAAGCAACATATGCCCAGTGAAGAGGACCTTAAATCCCACAGACGGCAGCCGTAACCTTGTATCGCCAGTCTTTACGAGGCACAGAATGCCTCTTAATTTGAAGAGGTCCCCGATTAAAATCTCTCGTGCCTCAAAGCTTTTTGTGGGCCACAGGCTTAGAAGGGGTTTGTTCCTTCTCACATGGCTGGAAGATTCCATGAAAGCAGATATAACGGGCTTACATGATAGTGGGGAATTTCACACGGCACCTTTAAAAACGTTACTGAACCGGCTTGGAATAAACCGGTACAGTGACGGCTGTTTCAGACAGCCCTTCCACCGTTTTGGAGCCGTCTTCGAAGCAGTTTGCCATTTCAGACTGCCGCTTTCTTTTCAAGCCTCTTTTCACCACAAAGAGAGAGAGAGAGCATTTTAAGACTCAGCCTGGACCTTGATCTCTCTCTCTCTCACACACACACACACACACACACAAACACACACACAAACACACACAGAAACACAAACACACATACAAAAACACAAGCACACACACACACACAAATGCACACACACACAAACACACACACACACATGGCATTTTAAGGCTGATTTTACACCTCCCCTCTAAAGTAGTTTGACTGCTGTCTTTTCCTGTGCTGATTTCACAGTGGTGTGAAATTTCACTCCAGGGGGTCTAAGTGCACTAAGAAACCACAATTGTTTAAAGCAGAATAAAGCGGTATAATACTAGCTTGACCACAGGAGGGCAATTAGTAGATGTGGACATTTCAGTAGCAGCACGGTTTCACACTGCACAGAGGTGTGGGCAGGTTTTTTTGGAACTAGAATGATTCCAGCGGGAAAGTCAGATGTAAAATCAGCCTAAGACTCAGCCAGGATCGGCTCTTTAAAAAAAAAAAATTCGTGAAAACACTTGTCATCGGAGGAAGTGCTTCGGGGCATTTCACACAGCACCTCCGTAGCGTTTCAGGACCAGTACAAGAACTGAAGAACGCTTGAGAGCTGGTTTCAAGGTAAGCCGGTTCAGGAACGCTTCCCCAAAGTTTCCCTAACGCTTCTGTGTGAAATGGCCAATATGTTCCATTACGGAACCGGTTCTACAACACTTCTGTCTGAAATGCCAGACAGAAACCGTTACCGAGGAGTTCCTGAAACGGAACATATTGGCTGTGTGAAATTCCTCAGTATCACTGTCCTAGCTCCCTATCTAGTCTAGGTAACTGATCTTATCCTTCCACCAAGGAGCTTGGAATGGGGTAACTAGTTCTCCCGCTTTCTTTTTTTCCTTCACAACAACCCTGAGAGGTAGGAGACGCTGAAAGTTACTGGCCGAAGGTCACCCAGGAAGCTACTGGAAAGGCTGGGGATTAGAAGCAATGCCTCCTAGCACAGGGGTCCCCATCCTTTTTGAGCCTGCAGGCACATTTGGGATTCTGACATGGTATGGTGGGTCCAGCGAAAAAATGGCTGCTGCAAAATGGCTGCTCCGGGAGGCGGAGCCAGCCACAAAATGATTGCCACGACTGAACTTCAGGAATACAGTGTAGATCTTTGTGCAGTGGTGGCAGCTGCTGCCAAAGCGACGTTTTAAAGGAATCTGTACAGCCAATCAAATCTCCAGTAGCCAATCAGAAGCCTTGCTGGGCCAAAGCCCAACCTGGCCCCACCAATTTCCTAAAACACTTGGCAGGTACCAGAAAAGGTGTTGGCGGGAGCCATGGTTCCCACAGCCACCAAGCTGGGGACCCCTGCCCTAGCATCTACTGACGCTCAAACCACTGCACTACCCGAGCCCTCCTTCCTATTAACATTTCTTGCATAATTAGGGTTTGCATCCCATCATTTCCCACAAACCCAGGGTAGGTAACAACGGGACGGTAACCAACACACACACACACAAACATACATTAAAACAGCTTCCAACAGGCTTTGCCCGGTCACGAAACAACATAAGAACACGCTCTGCCTTCTCTCTCTCCGCCCTCCACACTTTGGCACCATCCGCAAACTCGGCCACGCTCCCCTCCAGCCTGAATTTCAGATCATTTATGAATAGGGGTGGGGTTTCCCCAGATCCGGAAGCTAAATGCCGCGGCCAGGCTCCTGATGGGTCTCCCTAAATGGGTACCTGTTTATCGGCTTGCAATTTCTTGCTTTCGAACTGCTAGGTTTGCAGGAGCTGGGGCCAGAGACAGGAGCTCACTCCGTCACGCGGCACTCGGGTCTCAAACTGCCAAGCGACCGACTTTCTGGCCTGCAGCTCAGCGTCTTAACCTCTGAGCCACCGCGGCCCCAGAGTAATTGCCATAGGAAAACCCAAGTGACCAAGAGGGCTGTAAGAGACCACAGTCTTCGTGTATATTGTGGGCCATGAAATTTGGCAGATGGTGCACTGCCCGGGATAGCCCAGGCAAGTGAGATCTTGTCAGATCTCAGAAGCTAAGCAGGGTCAGCTGTAGTTACTACTTGGATGGGAGACCTCCTAGAAATACCAAGTCGGGAGGACGGGGGCAGGCTTTATTCAGCCACTTCTCTGAATATCCTCCAGGCCCCCAGCAGGGATCAGTCACCAGAGATCTCCATGACTTCCAGGTGCAGACACATACACAAAACCCTTCAAAAATATACCAGAAAAAGATTGTGAGAGGGGGGGCAGGAAGGGATCAGCTATTGCTCAGCTTTTGTGGCCATTTTTACAAGCCCAGGGTAATGCCAGTTGCCACTTTGGGGTCAGGAAGGAATCTTCCTCCAGGCCAGATGGGCCCAGGGATCCCAGAAGGTTGGAGGGAGTCAAGGTTGCCTTCCTCTGGACCAATGCTCCCACTAAGCTGTGGAGTCTTGTGAGCAAAAATGCAACTTTGTGAGCTCCTGGCATTAAAGCTGTGAGTGAGTGATTTGGCTACTGCAGAAATTAGTTTGCTCTGGAGCCGCCGTCCTTCCTGAGCTAAGGAAAAATGTGTGAGCCGGAGGCTGAAAAACTGTGTGCTAGCTCACACTAACTCAGCTAAGAGGGAACACTGCTCTGGACACAGAGCAATGGTCACTTGGGGGAGTGGGGGAAGCTGCAAATTTCCTACCATTGTGAGTGGGTGGACCCCCTCCTCTTATTTATTTATTATTTATTTATTTATTCGGTTTATACCCCACGCTCCCCGCAAGCAGGCTCAGAGGCAGTTTGCACACGTGGGGTAGTTTGCACATGAACACCCTTCATTTTGTAACACCCCAGGGTTACACATGTCATACAGTCTAATCGAAAAACATACAAAACGGATGCCTGTCCGACAGGCCAGAGAAAAGAAGAAGAAGAGATCGGATTTATAGCCTGCCCTTCATTCGGAGTCTCAGAGCGGCTTACAAACTCCTTTCCCTTCCCCTCCCCACAACAGACACCCTGTGAGGTAGGTGGGGCTGAGAGAGCTCTTTCCAGAACTGCCCTTGAGAGAACAGCTCTGAGAGAACTATGGCTTGCCCAAAGTCATCCAGCAGCTGCAAGTGGAGGAGTGGGGAGTCAAACCCGGTTCTCCCAGATTAGAGTCCGCGCACTTAACCACTACACCAAACTGGCTCTCAGGCCAGACATGCCCAGGCACAGATTCTGGAAGGCGTAAGGTCAAGGTGTCTGATTCCGCTGTGACTTTCCTCCCAAATCCTAAAGGTATGCTGTAGTCAGAACAATGGGCTTCCCGAGACAGGCTGCCTCACCCTGAACGGACCTCCTCCACCTGGGCTTAACCCCAGAGGCGTCGACTTTTAAAATCGGGGGGGGGGCTCTTGTCCCCGCCGCCCCCCCCCCCCAGGACTGGCCTAGCCTGGCCACTCCTGCCTCCCAGCGTGCCAGGTCAGTCCCGGGGGGGGAGGCGGCGGCAGCGGCAGCAGCCGGTGGGCAGGCAAACGAGGCGGCAGCCCGCGCCTGCCCCGCCGCCTCCCCCCCCCCCCCGCCTGCTCCTGCCTCCGTTCCTCCATCCAGCACACTGGGCATTTGCCCATCTGGTTCCTGGACGGAGGGAGGGAGGAATGGAGCAGGGGGAGAGGCGGTGGCGGCGGCAGCCGGCCAGCCAGGTGGCCTGGGCGCTCCATTTTCCCGGGGTTGGCTGAGCTCCCCCCCCCCCGGAAATTTCAGGGGTGGCTCGAGCCCCCCCCCCCCCCGTAGTTTACGCCTATGCTTAACCCTTACAACTGCCTGACCTCAATCTCACCCCCCCCCCCCAATCTACCCTTCAACAGCAGTGCTTAACACGGACAGCTTTCCCATCCAGCACAATGGTTGGGTCATCAAGTAGCGCTTTGCATTCAGAATACTTTAATCACACAAACCGTCAGCCGTAATCGCTTGCCCTGGACGAAGCAATCAGAGCTGCGCCCAAAATCATTGTTCGTCTCAGGGAAACTCATCAAGGGTATTGTATTGTTTGGGGGCACTCACGTTACCCTGCCCCAGGGAGAATTTTCCTTATAACTGGGCTTTCTAGAGCCTCCGTTGTCTGTGTGCCCTCCGGGATCCAGACCTCACATCTGAAATTTAGGTTTTTTCATCTTGCTCTTCCACGGACTTCGTTCTCCTAGATAAGTAAATATCACCCGCCCTGGCCTTTATCCCCGCGACTCCCTTTTACCTTTGTTAGCCTCGTGCTCTTGAGGATGTTTTGCTTTTCCGGTCTCTTTAAATAAAACCCTTTCCGTTTCATTCAGACTGGTTTATCCCGAGAGCTCTCAGAGGGAAAAATCCCCATAAACACTGCTGGAGATCTCGTTATCCCCTTTCGTAAGCTCTATCTCCTTCACTGCTTCCCCCGAAGAAGAAGAAGAAGAAGAAGAAGAGAGATTGGATTTATACCCCGCCCTCCACTCCCCAAGGGAGTCTCAGAGCGGCTTACAAACTCCTTTTCCCTTCCCCTCCCCACAACAGACACCCTGGGAGGTAGGTGGGGCTGAGAGAGCTCTGAGACAACTGCCCTTGAAAGAACAGTTGGTACAGAGCTATGGCTTGCCCAAGGTCATCCAGCCAGGTGCAAGTGGAGGAGCGGGGAATCAAACCCGGTTCTCCCAGATTAGAGTCCGCACACTTAACCACTACACCAAACTGGCTCACTGCCTCTTTGAGTGACACATTGTGCGGAGGGTTGGCCTTGATGACATTTGGGGTCCCTTCTAGTGAGGGCCGTCAACCGCCAGGTGGCAACTGGAGATCTCTCGCTACTACAGTTGGTTTACAGATGACCAAGCTCAGTTCCCTGGAGAAAACGGCTGCTTTAGAGGGTGTACCCTACGGTATTATACCCCACTGAGGTACCTCCCCTCCTTAAATGCCACCTTCCCCAAGCTGAGCAAGCTCCACCCCCAAAATCTCCAGGTATTTCCCAAACCAGACCTGGCAACCCTACTTCCAGGTCTATGTTTCTTTCACCTTAACTAAACCATATTTGTGTTGCGAAGATCTCTCGCCCCTGGGAGCTTCTGTGACCATCCAGATGTTTAAGGGACCCAGCTTCAGGCAAAGCAGCCGGTGGCCAATCCACCTGGTCCTCATGTCTGTTAACCCTCTCAAAAGATGGGAGACACGTTGATGCTTTCCAGACATCAGGTTGAGTCTTCCTCCCTAGCACTTGTTTTCCTGTGTACTTAATTCTGTCCACAATAATAGCCTCCGCCAATTTAACAAGAGCATTGAACTAGGCTACACTTAAAACATCTCAAGAGTGGGTGCTAAAATGCTCCATCAGTCTCCTTTGATCGACAAATGCTAGCTGGAGTTGCGCCAAAGTACCAAAAAGCTTTTTCTTACAGTTCTAAACCCTTCCATCCTGCCCCATGAGACGGAGAAGAAACAGAGAGAACAAATGAGTCTAAATGGGAGGGTGGCCAATCTCCAGGTAGGGCCTGAAGTTCTTGAATTATAACTGATTTCCTGGTAGGGTTCCAGCCTCCAGGTGGCACCTGGAGAACTCCTGCTACTAAAACAGATCTCCCGATGATCAAGATCAGTTCCCCTGGAGAAAAATATCAGCTTTGGAGGGTGGAGTCTACGGCATTATACTCCGCTGAGGTCCTTCCCCTCCCCAAACTTCAATCTGCCCAGGCTCCACCCTCAAAATCTCCAGGAATTCCCCAACTCAGAGCTGGCAACTCAGAGATAGCAGCACTGTCTCCAGATGACCAAAATCTGTTCCCCTGGAGAAAATGGCTGCTTTGGAGGGTGGAGCGATTAACACATGGAATTCACTGCCACAGGAGGTGGTGGCAGCTACAAGCGTGGACGGCTTCAAGAGGGAATTAGATAAACACAAGGGGGGGAGCGATACTCGCGTGGGGGGAGAAGGACCTGAGGCCGGCGATCTCTCCCTCCCCCCCATGCCCGTTCCCCTGGCTCCCATCCCCCCCCCGGTCTCCATCAGGCCTCAGCAGCGCTCACCAGGCCTGCCGCTTCCCCCCCACGGGTCGCGGCGGGCCTTGGCGGTGCTCGCCAAACCTGCTGGTTCTCCCCTTCCCCCCCACGATCTGCGGTGGGCCTCGGCAGCGCTCACTGGGCCCACTGCGGGCCGCCGCTTCCCCCCCCCCCCACATGGTGCTCGCCAGGCCTCAGCGGTGCTCGCCGGGCCTGCCAGTTCTCCCCCTCCCCCCACGGGCCATCCCTCTCTCCCTGCCCGTTCCCCGGCGAGGCCCGCTGCAAGGACTATTCCAGTGCCACTGATGCCAGTACCCTCCGCTGGCGGCCGCAGCCTGCCGCTGCAGCCCGCCTGCCGCCCATCCGCCGCCGCCAGCATTGAGGTAACTCCGTTCCCTACGCATGCGCAGGAAACGGGTTTTTACTTCGGGGGCGATTTAAGTGTCCCCCCAAAATTTTTCTTAACTTTTGAGATTTTTCTGCAGACATGGGGACTGCCCATGTCTGCAGAACAACCTCCCTGCCCCCCAGGGGCCACTTGGCTGTTAGTATATAGATATGGAGCAGAGGTCCGTCAGTGGCTGTTAGCCGCAAGGTATAGATAGGAACTCTCAGTCTGGGGCAAGTGATGCTCTGTATTCTTGGTGCTTGGGGGGGGGGGAGGGCAACAGTGGGAGGGCTTCTAGTGTCCTGGCCCCACTGCTGGACCTCCTGATGGCACCTGGAATTTTTGGCCACTGTGTGACAGAGTGTTGGGCTGGATGGGCCACTGGCCTGACCCAACGTTGGCTTCTCTTATGTTCTTATGTTCGTATGACTCTGTGGCATTATACCCTGCAGAAGTCCCTTCCCTCCCCAAACCCTGCCCTCCCCAGGCTCCACCCCCCAAATCTCTCGAAATCTCCCAACCCAGAGTTGGCAATAAAGGGAAAGAAGCACTGTGAAGTTTTTGGAAAACTGTAACTGAATATGAAGGGCAACACCAGCGTACTGTGAATCAGACAACCGTCTAAGGAAGGGGGCCAGCCGTGCCAGGACTGGATTCAAGGCCACATTCCAGGTTTTCCAGACACTGGCACACCTGAGCAAAGTTATAATTTAGAGACCTGGACCCTTTCATTCCCAGAACTTCCCAAAGGGTTCACAAAGCCTTAGAAAAGCCATGGTAGTGAACTTGCCAGATCTTTATTAAACTGCGAAAAGCAGCATGGTGGCGAGAATTCGACTCTAACCTCCTGTCCCTTGGAACATCTTCTTTACATGGCAGATGCTGCTAGAGCTCGGAATTGTTCTCTAGAAGTGAGAAGCAGTGGGGTGCAATGGTTAGAATGCCAGGCGAGAATCTGGGTGCCCTGAGTTCAAATCCTAACTTTTGGCCAATCATTCTCTCTCTAAGGCTGATTTTACACCTCCCCTCTAAAGTAGTTTGACTGCTGTCTTTTCCTGTGCTGTGGTGTGAAATTTCACTCCAGGGGGTCTAAGTGCACTAAGAAACCACAATTGTTTAAAGCAGAATAAAGCGGTATAATACTAGCTTGACCACAGGAGGGCAATTAGTAGATATGGACATTTCAGTAGCAGCACAGTTTCACACTGCACAGAGGTGTGGGCAGGTTTTTTTGGAACTAGAATGATTCCAGCGGGAAAGTCAGATGTAAAATCAGCCTAAGGCTGCGGTCAGATGACAGGCTTGGCACAGTCTGGCTGCGCCTCTTATTGCATCTGTTTCAGTTGTAGCCCGTGCTCCTGCTAAGCTGAGTTAGTGTGAGCTAGCTCACAGTTTTTTAGCCTCCGGCTCAAACATTTTTGTCTGAGCTCAGGAGAGATGGCCCCAGAGCAAACTAATTTTATGCAGCAGCCAAACTGCTCACTCACAACTTTAATGCCGGTAGCTCACAAAGTAGAATTTTTGCACAGAAGACTCCGCAGCTTAGAGGGAGCATTGGTTGTAGTGGGAAGGTTTGATCGGACATCACACCCTGAACTGGCTGCACTGCACGCGCACTCCATGGTCGATTGAGTATTGATGCACAACTGCAGAGCACACTGTCCGGGAGGTTTTTTTTTTTTTTAATTGGGTGTGCATGCACACTTAAAAAGGGGAATCTGAGATGGAACTGAACATTGAGTTCACGTCAGGGAAGTTCAGACATCCAGAAATACAGAGTGGAAGCTCTAATATCTGTAAAGACCGGACTTTCCCCGGGGTCCGGTAACTCCACTTCGAAGTTGGGGCAGAACTGTTTGCCAACGACCAATGCTCCCTTTAATCTGTGGAGTCCTGTGAGCAAAAATTCTGCCTTGTGAGCTACTGACATTAAAGTAGAGAGCGAGCGATTTGGCTACTGCATAAATTAGTGTGTTCTGGAGCCATCCCTTCCTGAGCAGAGACAAAAAAGTGTGAGCTGGAGGTTAAAAAACTGTGAGCTGGCTCACACTAACTCAGCTTAGAGGGAACACTGCCAACGACTGGGGAACGGGAGGCAGATGTCCCTGTCTGATCATGCACTTTAAATCTGGCAGGGAACAGCGACGACATCGGATCAAACTGCTTGTCTGACCGCAGCCTAAGTCACCTATGCCTCACAGGGCTGTCGTAAGGACAAAATGTCTCAGGTTCCTTGGAGGAAGAGATAGACAGGCAGACAGAGATAGACAGGCAGGCAGTCATTTAGGGAAACAATGGCAGGAAATTTTCTAAACTCTGTAGGTCAAACAAAAACAATATTCTTCAGGGGTTGCTTTTATTCATTTTTAATATATATTTACACCTTGCTTTCCCCAGTTGTTCTACCCAGTGGGGACCCAAAGCGGTTTACAACATCCATCTTCCCACCTTCCATTTTTCCCCCTCCTAAGAACAACCTTATGAGTAGAGTTGCCAGGTCCCTTACCGTTTGTGGCAGGGTGGAGTAGGTCCTGGTCTGGGACATTCCTGCACGCATTACGAGCGCGTGCACCATGATGACATCACCCAGAGGTGATGTCATTACGCTAGGCCTGTTGCAGGTGGGCACTCTAGCATTCAGCTTGAAAACTCTATGATACCATAGAGTTTTCAGACTGAATGCTAGAGTGTCCCCCCGGCAACATGCCCAGCCTGATGACGTCACCTGTGGGTGATGTCATCACAGTGCACACACTCATAACCTGTGGGTGACATCATCATGCTGGGCACATTGGCCGAATTTGGGCACTTTTGGGAGCGGGGTTCCCCCACCGGCCGGATCCAGGCTGGTGGGTCAGGGGCCCTTTCAGCGGGCAAACCCCTGCGCCCCTGGGGGCACTAGTAGTCCTACTTATGAGGTAGGTTAGTCTGAGAGTTTGTGACTGGCCCAAGGTCACCCAGCTAGCTTCCGTGACAGTGAAGATTTGAACTTGGGCCTCCCAAATCCTAGCCCAGCACCTATCCCCACAGCACACTTTCTCTCTCTTCACATCTTCACATCAGAGTCTCTCCGAGTAAAGAAGGGCCAAACCTAACTTAAAACGTCGCGGCAGGAATCCGGTCAACCCCATCCATCAGCGAAAGCCATGTCCATAACGCTGCGGCTGACCTCTTCATTCACCCGAAATATCTCAGCTTAGTCAGCTGTTTCAGACTTTCAGTGGCAGACGGTCCGTCAGTCAAGACGTTTAGGTCATTAATCTGCATAGCCATCAGATTAAAGCTTTTCATATTCTCCCCCCCCCCCCCTCCCCGGCTCATCTTCGTATCAGAAACGACAGATCGTGCCTCCGGCTGACGTCTCGGGGTTCTCTCAGGTCTTTCTGGGCTTATTGAGTGTAGAAGAACGGAAATACAGAATTCCAGATAAGCAAAATGGGTTTTTAAAAAAGAAATAAAAGGAAAATCCTTGGGCCACGATCCTGCTTGCATTGGTACGTATGCAGGGCCAATAACTCCTCTGTAGCCACCCTGGATTTGTAACCTACCAATGCTGGACTGGAGAAGAAGAAGAAGAGAAGAGATTGGATTTATACCCCGCCCTTCACTCACTTGGGAGTTTCAGAGCGGCTTACAAGCTCCTTTCCCTTCCCCTCCCCACAACAGACACCCTGTGAGGTAGGTGGGGCTGAGAGAGCTCTGAGACAACTGTCCTGGAAAGAACAGCTGGTACAGAGCTATGGCTTGCCCAAGGTCACCCAGCAGCTGCAAGTGGAGGAGTGGGGGATCAAATCCGGTTCTCCCAGATTAGAGTCCGCACACTTAACCACTACACCAAATTGGTTCAAATAACCTATTTCCAGCATGAAAAAAGCCCATTCTTCATCCATTACTACAGTTGCCAGTTCTGGTTGGGAGATTTTGGGGGTGGAGCCTGGGGAGGGTGGGGTTTAGGGAGGGGAGGGGCTTCAGCTGGGTATACTGCCATGGAGTCCACCCTCCATGGCAACCGTTTTCTCCAGGGGAACTGACTTCTGTCATCTGGAGATTAGTGGGATATCTCTAGGTCCCACCTGTCGTCTGGCAACCATATCCATTACAAGCATTAACAAGCTAAGCGAAATGAGAGAACTGGAGAGCACACTTTCAGCTATCTGTCTTTTAATTCCCCAGATTCCATTAAAATCTGGCATCATTTCAAAGTCAGAGAATCATAGAGCTGGAAGGGACCTCCAGAGTCACCTAGTCCAACCCCCTGCACAATGCAGGAAATTCACAAATACCTCCCCCTCCACACACACCAAGTGACTGCTGTTCCGTGCCCAAAAGATGGCAAAAAAACTCCAGGATCCCCAGCCAAACTGGCCTGGAGAACAATGGCTTCCTGACCCCAAAGTTGCAAGCAGCATTTCCCTGGGCGGGTAAGAAAGGGCCACGAGAACTGAGCACTGAGGCAGCCCTTCCTGCCGTCTCTTCTCGTGATCTGCCTAAATTCTCAGAACCAGCATCGCTGTCAGATGGCCATCTAGCCTCTGTCTGAAAACCTCCAAAGAAGGAGGGCCCACCACCTCCTGAGGAACCCCGTTCCACCGAGGAACCGCTCCAACTGTCAGGAAGTTCTTCCTAATGTTTAGCCAAAAACTCAATTTTGATTTAATTTCAACCTGCTGGTTCCGGTCCGACCTTCCGGGGCAAACGAAAACAACTCTGCACCATTCCCTAGATGACAGCCCTTCAAGTACTTGACGATGGTGATCACCGCTCAGTCATCTCCTCGATCACACTTGTCTTTATTGCAGCCCAAGGACCCTTGTTTCTGTTCAGTCTTTTTTCCTAACTACACTTAGATCTGTCCAGGAAAGACCCACGACAGTAGGGTTGCCAAGTCTGGGTTGGAAAATACCTGGAGACTTTGGGGGTGGAGCCAGGAGAGGGCGGGGTTTGGGGAGGAGAGGGGCCTCTGCACGGTAGAATGCCATAGAGTCCACCCTCCAAAGCAGCCATTTTCTCCAGGGGAGCTGATCTCTGTCAGCTGGAGATCAGTTGTAAAAGCAGGAGATCCCCCGGCCCCACCTGGAGGCTGGCAATCCTACACCACAGGCATCTGAAGAAGTGGGGCTCCAAGGCTTACTTGGAACAAAACCTTGCTAAAGATGCCTTCAAACACATGAACATATGAAACTGCCTTATATTTATTTATTTATTTGTTTGTTTGTTTCAATTTATATCCCGCCTAGCCAGCGGACCGGCTCTAGGCGGCTTACAGCATAAAATCAGTCAATTACAAGGTTAAAACATAACATCAAATAAATACACTTTAAAATTACAACGGAACTTTCATCACAATAGCAGCGTCATACCAGCACCAATACCTGCCTCTAGCTTACACCAACCAGGAGGCTGCCACCATGGCGTTTTAGAGATGGCCCTCGTGCCATCTCCTGAGGGCCATTCCCCCCGGCGGCGGCCCCAAACGCCTGGCGGAAGAGCTCCGCTTTGCAGGCCCTGCGGAACTGTAAAAGGTCCCGCAGGGCCCTGATGTTCTCTGGGAGCTCATTCCACCAGTGGGGGGCCGCCACCGAGAAGGCCCTGTTTCTGGTGGCTGCTAGCCTCGCCTCCTTCAGGCCCGGAAGGGTCAGGCGATGTTGGCTGCCCGACCGCAGTGCTCTTTGGGGTGTATATGGGGAAAGGCGGTCCCTTAGGTAGGCAGGCCCCAGGCCATATAGGGCTTTAAAGGTTAAAACCAGCACCTTGAACCGGATCCGGTACGCTATAGGCAGCCAGTGCAGCGCCCTCAGCACAGGCTGGATGTGGTCCCTCACTGAGAGTCCCATCAGCAGCCTGGCTGCGGCATTCTGCACTAGCTGCAGCCTCCGGAGCTGAGTCAAGGGCAGCCCCATGTAGAGAGCGTTGCAGTAGTCTAGCCTTGAGGTGACCATAGCATGGATCACAGTCGCCAGGTCATTGTGTTCGAGGAAGGGAACCAACTGCCTAATCAGCCGTAGATGATAAAAGGCTGCTTTGGCAGTGGCTGCTACCTGGGCCTCCATAGTCAAGGAGGCATCCAGGAGCACTCCCAAACTCCGGACCCGCGGCGCTGGCACCAATGGAGCCCCCCCACAGGCCGGTAGTGGGATACCCACCCCCGGTCCACTCCGACTCAGGCAAAGGACCTCCGTCTTCGTTGGATTCATTTTCAGACGACTCAGCTTGAGCCAGCCCGCTACGTCCTCAAGCGCCCGCTCCAGGTCATCCAGGGTGGCCCCGGACCGGCCGCCCAACAACAGATATAGCTGGGTGTCATCCGCATACTGATGACAACCCAGCTTATGCCTCCGGGCAATCTGGATCAAACCCTTGGTCCACCAAGGTCCATATTTTCTACTCAGACTGGCAGTGGCTTTCCAGGACCCCGAGCAGAGGTCTTTCACTTTAGTTCCAACCTGGATCCTTTTAACTGGAGATGCCAGGAACTGAACCCACCTGGGACATTCTGCATGCCAAGCAGATGCTTTACCACTTAGACACAGCCCCTCACAGCCACTAGACTTTAGTTTATTTGAACATAAGAACATACGTAAAGCACTTCTAGTCCAATTTGGTGTAGTGGTTAAGAACAACGGACTAAACTGGAGAACTGGGTTTGATTCCCTACTCTTCCACATGTAGCCAGATCCAGGTTACAGAAGAAGAAGAGGAGGAGGAGATTGGATTTATTCCCCCCCCCCCGTTCACTACCTAAAGGAGTCTCAGAGCGGCTTACAAACTCCTTTCCCTTCCCCTCCCCACAACAGACACCCTGTGAGGTAGGTGGGGCTGAGAGAGCTCTGAGAGAACTGTTCTTAAGAGAAAAGCTTTGACAGAACTATGGTTTACCCAAGGTCATCCAGGAGGCGTAAGTGGAGCAGTGGGGAATCAAACCTGGTTCTCCCAGATTAGAGTCTGTGCACTTAACCACTATACCAAACTGGCTACACTAGACAACTCCTGGAGATTTGGGGGTGGAGCCTGGGGAGGACAGGGACTTCAGTGGGGTGCAATGCCATGGAGTACACCCTCCAAAGCACCCATTTTCTCCATGGAACTGATTTCTGTTGTCTGGAGATGAGCTGTAACTCTGGGAGGTCCCCAGGTCCCACCTGGAGGCTGGTGTCTCTAGCAGATGGTAAGCTCCACCAAGCATTAGCAGCCATTTACCCAGGCAGGAGACAATGGATCAAAGAGCAGGTCCTTAGCCCTTTGTTTGGGTAGCCAAAGAGACCACCCATCTTGGGATGGGGAACACATCAAAGGAACACTTGAGAAGCACTATCTTCAAAGGTTTCTGGGCACTAAGTGCTATGGAGCCTAAATTGGTTCAGGGAACTGAATGGAAATATTATTGCAAGGAAAATCCCCTGCCTTTCCACATTTCAACATGAAAATACAACTTTAGAATGGTGGCTTTTCAGAACTTCTGCCTTCAGGAAACCCTTTCCAGGCGGACTCTTGTCAGGGTTAAGCCTGGACTTAGATTACCTGCAAGAATTGGGGAATGGGCAGCAGTGTTTACTTATTTATTTATTTATTTTTGCATTTTTATCCCGCCTTTCCAGCAGACTGGCTCAAGGCGGCTTACAACATACAGTACCACCAAGGTGGTTTACAAAATCTAAAGCATATAAACAAACTACAATGTTAAAAACAGCACAACCTAAAAATACTGGCGGCAATCTACATTCTCCTGGAGAGAAAACGGCAGCAAAGGTTTGGCCCGTGGATCCAGGGCAATGGTATCCTGCAATATCCCGGTGGTGGCTCCTAATCGAAAGCCTGGCGGAAGAGCTCCATCTTGCAGGCCCTGCGGAACTGTAATAAGTCCCACAGGGCCCTGATGTCATCCGGGAGCTCATTCCACCAGTAAGGGGCCACCACCGAGAAAGCCCTGGCCCTAGTGCTGGCCAATCGTACGTCCCTCGGACCGGGAAGAGTAAGCGATGTTGTGTGCTTGACCTCAGTGCTCTCTGGGGCACATATGGGGAAAGGCGGTCCCTCAAGTAGGCAGGCCTTTGACCATATAGGGCTTTAAAGGTCAACACCAACACCTTGAAACCGATCCGGTATGCTATAGGCAGCCAGTGCAGTAGCCGCAGCACAGGCCGGATGTGGTCACCCATAGGGAGACCTATCAGCAGCCTGGCTGCAGCATTCTGCACCAGCTGCGGCTTCCAGATCTGAGACAAGGGCAGCCCCATGTAGAGAGCGTTACAGTGATCTAATCTCGAGGTGACCATAGCATTGATCACTGTAGCTAGGTCATCGCATTCGAGGAAGGGAACCAACTGCCTGATCAGCCGTAGATGGTAGAAGGTTGCCTTGGCAGTGGCTGCTACCTGGGCCTCCATTGTTAGGGAAGCATCCAGGAGTACTCCCAAACTCCTCACCCTCGGCGCTGGCACCAATGGCACCCCACCGAAGGGCAGAAGTGGGATCCCACCTCCAACCTGTTCTGACTTAAGCACAGGACCTCCGTCTTCGCTGGATTCAGTTTCAGTCGACTCAGTCTGAGCCAGTCCGCTACATCCTGAAGTGCCCGTTCCAGGTCATCTGGGGTAGAGTCAGACTGGCCGCCCAACAACAGATATAGCTGGGTGTCATCTGCATATTGATGGCATCCAAGCCTATGCCTCAGGGCAATCTGGGCAAGGGAGCGCATATAGATGTTAAATAACATCGGGGACAGCACCGCCCCTTGAGGAACACCACACACCAGTGGATACCTCTGGGAGGTCTGTTCCCCAAGCGCAACCCTCTGTCCCCGATCCTGGAGAAAAGAGGCAAGCCACTGTAAAGCAAGCCCCTGTATCCCCGAGTCGGCGAGGCGGTGGATCAGCAACTGGTGGTCAACCATATCAAACGCCACTGACAGATCTAACAACACCAGTGCCGCCGTGCCACCCCGATCCAGGTGTCTCCGGAGGTCGTCTGTGAGGGCGACCAGTGCCGTCTCCATCCCATGACCTGGCCGGAAGCCGGACTGAAATGGATCCGGCATGGAAGTGTCATCCATAAAGCTCTGCAACTGAATCACCACTACTCTCTCCAGTACCTTGCCCAAATAGGGCAGGTTGGACACCAGCCGATAGTTGGCCAGTACAGCCAGGTCTAGAGACGGTTTCTTCAGGAGAGGACGGACCATCGCATCCTTGAGTGCTTCCGGGAACAGCCCTTCCGCAAAGGACTTGTTGATAATCTCCCGAAGAGCACCACGTAACCCCTCACGGCTCGCTTTTATGAGCCACAAGGGGCATGGATCAAGGCTGCACGTGGTTGGACATACAGTTGAGAGCGATCTGTTGACTCCCTCCAGACTGAGAGGACTGAAATGATCCAGAATAGAACCAGAAGACGCGCATGGAGCCTCAAGTCCTCTCACTGTCTCAGCTGTGGCCAGGAGATCCCTCTAAGCTGAGTTAGAGTGAGCAAGCTCACCGTTTTTTAGCCTCCGGCTCACACATTTTTGTCTTAGCTCAGGAAGGGTGGCTCCAGAGCCAACTAATTTATGCAGCAGCCGAATCACTCACTCGCAACTTGAATGCCAGTAGCTCACAAAGTAGAAGTTTTGCTCACAAGACTCCACAGCTTAGAGGGAGCATTGATGGGCAGATGCTCAGCCACAGGTCTCCAGACAAGACCAAGCTTCAGTTTCCTGTTTGCCCAAAACCCTTGTATGTCTCCCATAGCACCCTTGTGCATTGCAGAAGTCTAGGGCTGCCAGGTTCCCCAGGGGGTGGGGGTGGGGGTTCTGCCAAAATGGCCCCCAATCCACCAGTCTGGATCAGGCTGGAGGGGGGAACCCCACCCCCAAGGTGCCCGGTTCAGGCCGACATGCCCGGTGTGATGACATTACCCGGAAGTGATGTCATCACACCAAGCCTGTCGCCAGCCGATGCTCTAGCAATCAGCCTGGAAACTCTAGGGTACCATATCGTTTCCAGGCTGATTGCTAGAGTATCGGCTGGTAGTGCCCAATGTGATGACATCACATTTTGGGCGAAGTCAGTGCGCCGCGCACATGCAAAGCGCGCACACAAATGTCCTGGGCCAGGACCAACTCTCCCCCGCTGCAGCAGGTAAGTGACTTGGCAACCCGGCAGAAGTCTCTGCCACATGTTTTATGGCAGGGGTCCTCAACCGTTTTGAGCATGCAGACACATTTGGAATAACCACAAAATGGCCACTGCAGAAGGCGGAGCCAACCGGAAAATGGCCGCCGTAGCTTCCCTTCAGTCACACGGTGAAGATCTTTGTGCTGTGGTGGCCCCTGCTGCCAAAGCAACATCTTTTTTAAAAATCTGCCCAGCCGATCAAGTCTCCAATGGCCGGGCAGAAGCCTTAATGGGCAAAAGCACCTTAAAGACTAACAAAATTTGTGGCGGGGTAGGATTTGTGGCCCCTGGGCACCATGTTGGGAATGCCTGTGTTATGGTGCGCAGCCCATTCAGTCTGGAAAGGCTTGTTGGGCCTATGAACGGAAAATGCGCCCTGGGATGTAGCCAAACTCTCCCCGGCTGCCATGCATTGAAGGGGAGAAGGTGGTAGGAAGAAGCGAAAAGTTGCACCTGGAGGCTGATCTGCCCTCCTGCCTTACCGGTCTAGGAATTGGCATTAAGCTTCCAAGAAATCATAGATTTGCCATCCGCGGGTGGTTCCAGAGAAAAAGATAGAACAGAGAGCACCGATTATAGATTGGAGTGGAGTGAGGAGTTCTGTCGTGCCTATTAAAATCTCCCCGAATACGGGGGGTGGGAGTTTTTATCTCACATTGTTCTTTACTTGGCGGAAGCGAGTGCCATTGATTCGAGGGGATCCATGTTCAAGGAGGCTGTTTTTGCCTTTAACAGTTTTCCTGTCAAGGAAATAAGATGCACACACCCCGTGATTTTATATAAACTGCCTATGACAGGGGTGGGCAATTGTTTTGGCTCGGGGGGCCACTTTGTGGGAGCGGAGGTTAGTGGAGGGCTGCACCTTTTAAAATGATTGCATTCATTGCTCAACTTTGCATTTCAGAGAAGGTATAAATTGTATCATAAAAATCAATAAATATAAATTAAATAAAATAGTGGTAGTTTTATTCAGTTTATTTATTGTGCTAATTTCATACCATCTATCGCTGCAAGCACATTTAATTTTAGAATCCGTTTAATGAGACAAATGTGCCCTATCACACTTTTCTACAATTTGTTTGAAATCAGGAGTGAGATGGCTTGTTGAGATTCTCATCACAGCCTGCAAGTATAATGTCTGTCAAAGAGCATCTATATTTACTCTTGTTAATCTTTATGTCTTGGCGGGCTGCAAAAAACTCTGTGGCAGGCCGCATGTGGCCCACAGGCCGCCATTTACCCACCCCTGGCGTATAATGTTTGGTCCCTTTCTGAAACCAGTGTAAGGCCTGCAGTGGTATCCAGCTGGAGACCGGGGGGGGGGGGGATTGGCCCATCCCCAGCAGACACTCTCAGCTTCTGTTCAGCTGGCTGGCAAGGGGGGAAACGGTGCCAACATCAGCCGCAACCTGAAATCACTCACCGTGCACCTGGAAGTGACATCAGCATATCGCGGGTGGACACTCCGGGTCCGGGTGTCACCAGCAATGCACTGGCATCTCTTCTGGTGCTCACAAGTGGCAGAGATCTTTTCCAGCTGTGCAACCAAGATCCTTTAACTCCAGCAGGTGCCTGAGATCAGACCGGGACCTTGTCCACACACAGCATGCGCTTGACCATGAAGCCGCCACCATCTGCTGCGTCGTTACAAATCTATGCCAAGACAAACCTTGTCTTTGGATTCTCCATGTGTCTCTGACTCAAAACAGGATCACAGAGAAGTGTTTAGAAAAGTGCAAGAGTCCAGGAGCACCTTAAAAGACTGACAAAATCTGTGGCAGGGGAGGAGCTTCCGTGAGCCACGGCTCACTTCTGCAGATACTCATTCAGCTAATGAAGTGAGCCATGACTCATGGAAGCTTCACCCCTGCCAGAAATGTTGTTAGCCTTGAAGGCGCTCCTGGATTCTTGCTCTTTTCTACTGCTGCAGACAGACTAACACAGCTACCCATCTTGGAAGTGAGCTGTGACTCACGAAAGCTCACCCCCTGCCACAGATTTTATTAGTCTTTAAGGTGCTCCTGGACTCTTGCTCTTTTCTACTGCTGCAAACAGACAGACACGGCTGCCCATCTTGGAAGTGAGCCGTGACTCATGAAAGCTCCTCCCATGCCTCAAATTTTATTAGTCTTTAAGGTGCTACTGGACTCTTGTGCTTTTCTGCTGCCACAGAAAGACTGACAGGGCTGCCCATCTTGGAAGTGAGCAGTGACTCATGAAAGCTCCTCCCCTGCCACAGATTTCCATAGTCATTAAGGTGCTCCTGGACTCTTGCTCTTTTCTACTGCTACAGTCAGACTAACACAGGGACCCCTCTTGATCTGTCTCCAAGGCCGTGTTCAGGGTGGGCGAATGCTCAGTGCTGATCTCCAGCCACACCACAAGAAAAACCACCGACGTGGGGAAACAGCAGACGACGCTCCCCGCACTCGGAACGCTTGAGCTTTGACTGCAGCTCTTCCGGGCCCTTGGTTTCCCGTCCACGATGGCCAGGCCCCGAGGCTCTTCTTCACCAGCAGTGGCCGTGGCTCAGAAGCGAAGCCCTTCCAGCGGAAAAGTAAGCTTTTCTCAGGATGCAATGAATGCTTTAGCTGCTAGAGCAAATCCATCGCGTCTAAATGCACAGAGATGCTCAGGAAGTGGCATCAGCTTGCTAGAGCTCTGGGTAGTTGAGCAAGCAGAGACGCACGGACGCATCCCAGCCTCGGGGAGGCTCTGATTGTCTGTGAAAAAGAGCCCCAACCATGTTCATTCATTTGCCTCTTGAAGCCAACGAGGCATTCAGAACACGTGTCTGTGTGCAGCGGCTTGGCAGGACACAGAGAACGGCCTCCGCTTCCAGTCTTCTTTTCCTTTAAGCTAACGAGTGTTTAAAAAATGTGCTGCCGGCCAGAGATTGATCGAGCAGTTCAGTAATTTTGTCCTCACGACACTCACTTGGAGATACAAGGCAGGCCTTTCTCCTCCGAACATGGCGGGCCGGAAAGCTCCAGCGGCTCAGATCCAGCAACGTGAAAATCAATGCCAGGTTTTGTCATTGACTTTGACAGCTGAAAGTCCAGGAGTCAAAAGAGCTGGCATGGTGGAGTGGTTAAGAGTGGTGGGCTTTGGTCCAGAGAACCAGGTTTGAGTCCCCACTCCTCCACAGGAAGACTGCTGGGTGACCTTGGGCCGGTTTCAGTTCTCTCAGAGCTCTCTCAGCCCCACCTACCTCACAGGGTGTCTGTGGTGGGGAGAGGAAGGGAAAGGAGTCTGTAAGCCGCTCTGAGACTCATTAAGGAAGAGAAAAGCGGGGTATAAGAACCAGTTTTCCTTTTTCCTCTACCTGAAGCCTGATGGGTGACCTTGGGCCAGTCTCAGTTCTCTCAGAACTCTCTAAGCCCCACCTGCCTCACAAAGGGCCTGTTGTAGGGACAGGAAGGAAAAAGTGATTGTAAGCCACTTTGAGACTCTTTAAGGTAGAGAAAAGTGGGATATAAAGATGAACTCTTCTTCTAATCTGGAGGGCAGGGTTTGATTCCCCGCTCCTCTGCCACATGAAGCTTGCTGGGTGACCTTGGGCCAGCCCCAGTTCTCTCAGAACTCTCTCAGAACACCTGCCTCACAAGTTGCCTGTTGTGGGGAGAGCCAGTGCAGTGTAGTGGTTAAGAGCGGCAGACTCTGATCCAGAGAACCAGGTTTGATTCCCGCCTCCTCCTCCACATGAAGCCTGCTGGGTGACCTTGGGCCAGTCCAAATTCTCTCAGGAGTCTCTCAGCCCCACCTCCCTCGTGAGGTGCCTGGTGTGGTGAGAGGAAGGGAAGGTGATCGTAAGCCGCTCTGAGACTCCTTTGGGTAGAGAAAAGTGGGGTATAAAAACCAACTCTTCTTCTCCATCTGGTGTTGAGCAAACCCAGAGCAGGGTAGAAGACATGTTTCCAAAGATGCAACAGTTGGCATGGAAGGAAGTCATGGCCCACCATTACTCCCAAGCACATGTCCACCATTTCTCTTTCCTATGTTCGGCTTTGTGTTCCCTGAAGGGAATATGGCTTTGCAACATGACTGAGGAAAGCCCGGGTTCTTCCTGATCTTCCAGCAGCTGTGGCTGCCATGCCAACCATGAAAAGTCCTTTCCTTTGAACGAGGGCAGTCAATAACAAGCTATGCCTTAAATGACCCTTTAGCTCTTGAGCGTGGAGAAACGACGGCGGAGGGGTGACCTGATCGAGGTTTACAAGATTATGCATGGGACAGAGCAGGTGGAGAAAGAAGTCCTTTTCTCCCTTTCTCACAATACAAGAACTCGTGGGCACTCCATGGAATTGCTGAGCAGTCGGGTTGGAACAGATAAAAGGAAGTCCTTCTTCACCCAAAGAGTGACTAACAAGTGGAATTCACTGCCACAGGAGGTGGTGGCGGCCAGGAGCATAGAGTTTTGTGAATGCCGGGGGGTGGGGGCTCTTTAGCTCCGGGGAGATGTATTTATTTGGTTGATGGCCCTGGATCTTTAAATTATCTCCATGCTTCTTCCTTAAAGGTTCAGAATCATCTCCAGTTAAAAGGATCAGACTGCAGGTGATGAGAAAGACCTCAGCCTGTGACCCAGGAGAGCTGCTGTTGTAGACAATACAGGCAAGCCCGATCTCGTCACATCTTGGAAGCTGAGCAGGGTTGACTCTGGCAAGTATTCGGATGGGAGACCTCCTCGGAATATCAGAGGCGGGAGGTCGGGGCAGGCGGGAGGTGGGGGCAGCATATTAGGCCACACCACTGCCAGCACAGCTTATTAGCATATTAGGCCACACCCCCATGTTACCAGAAGAGTGGTCATCCAGCCACGCCCACCTTTTGCTTCTTATTCTGTTTACCTTGTTTGTTGTCAAAACCCAGGGCTTTTTTTGTAGCAGGAATTAATTTGCATGTTAGGCCACATACCCCTAATGTAGCCAATCCTAATGAGTTTCCGCTGTTGGGTGTGGCCTATTATGCTAATGAGTTCCTGCTGGGTGTGGCCAACTCAGGAGCCAGCCAGAACTCCGTTCCTGTGCGTTCCTGCCCAAAAATAGCCCTGCTTATCACACCGTTACTTATGCATCTTGACTCTAACTAGTCCTTCCTGGCAACTAACCCCCCCACACCTATATGTAAGGCTTGAGGAAGTCTGTTTCAGTGTATCTGAAGACATGTACATGCACACAAAAGCTTATACCCAGAATTAAACTTGGTTGGTCTTAACCGTGCCCCTGGACTCAAAATGCATTTGTTATGTCCGCTGACCGCCACGGGGCATCAGCAACATACAGCCAAAACTTGACTCCTTGAGACAATAGGAGTCAAGGATCCTAGACCCCCACGAGCCCTCCAATAAGAACTCTGGCAGGAAATTCAAACCCACCAATAGGACTCATGGGTGTGTCCAGGGCCGTCGAGTTTTAAAATCCCCGGGGGGGATGGGGGCTCTTGCGTGCACCATGTCCCCGCCACCACCACCTCTTCTTCTCCCCCTCCCCGGCCTGGCCACTCCTGCCTCCGTCCCTCCCTCCCTCCGTCCAGGGGCCAGCTGGGCAAATGCCCAGCGTGCTGGCGTCACCCGGAAGTGAGGCCATCATGCTGGGCACGTTGCTGGGGCGACGCTCTGGCAATTGCCCTGAAACTAGAGTTTCGGGATTTGCCCACCTGGCCCCTGGACAGATGGAGGAAAGGACGGAGGCAGGAGTGGCCAGGCCCGGGGGGGGAGAGGCAGTGGCAGCGGCAGCCGGCAGCCGGCCGGGCCTAGGAAAGGCCCAGGGAGGCGCGGTGGCAGGCGCTCCATTTTGCCAGGGGTGGCTCAGTCCCCCCTGGGAAATTTCGGGGGTGGCTCAAGCTCTCAAGCCCCCCCCCCGTAGTTGACGCCTATGGGTATGTCCTAGGGATTGTATATAGTTGGCCATCTCGGCCGGTATTGCATGCTTGTGTGTACTCAGTAAATCTATGCTGATCACTATGTTGTAGTCCGGGCTTTCCATGCATCAAACCCAGTACACAATAGCATTCATATTAACTGGGATGGTCAGACGTGAGCCGATCATCAGGTCTGTTTGGTTTGGCAGCAAACAGCTCTAATGGCCACCAAGTGGGTTCGCAATGGGTGTTTGCAAAATGGCACATGCGTGAAAATGCTGCCAATCCAAACAGGTCAGCAGCCATTAATGTAGCTAAGTACTACTGAAACAAATGCCAAATGCCAGGATAGTCTCCTTTTTTTAGGAAAAAAGAAACCCAGTTGATTTATATGATTTGTGACTGATTCAACCATCTGTTTAAGCAGTAGCCTGCCAAGCAGCTGCAGCCACGCCGCGAGGAGGGGGAAGAAGTAGCACTCCAGTGGGCTGGGTGAAAATATATAGGCATAAAAAGCCAATCCTGCTGGGGAGAAACAGGTTGAAGCCACTCGCCGAACAGTCGACAAAACAGGTCAACGAACAAATGGACTGTCGGAAAATTGGCTCCCTATTCGCAACTGGCAACCAGGCTGTGAGCCAAACTGGTGTGTGTTCGAACATCCCTAATTGGTATCTCCATATTACAGATAAGATGGGGGAGGGCTTCGGGTTAACAAATGGTCTCCTGCCTAATTAGGGTTGCCAGCCTCTAGGTGAGGCCTGGAGATGTCCCAGAATTACAACTGATCTCCAGACGACAGGGATCAGTTCCCCCGGAGAAAATGGCTGCTTTGGAGGATGGACTCTATGGTCTTACAACCTGCTGATGTTTCTTGCTTCCCCAAATCCTGCCCTTTCCAGGCTCCGCTCCCAAAATATCCAAGAATTTCTAAACCCAGAGCTGTCAACCCTATTGAACATCACAGTGGTCAAGGCAACCTCCAGAGTCCAGAGCTAAGGACGACAATTTGCAGCTTACCCTGACAGGATCCTCTCCCAGAGAATCGAACTTGCACAGAGAGCTGGACAAAACACTGAGCTGTAAAGGGCCTAGTGGAGCATGATTGGCCCTTAAGGTCAGCTGACTGTCATATGGTAGGGCTTGTACTGGACTGGCAACTGGCAGGAGAGGGAGGGGGCGGTGAGGAAGAGAATGCTGGCTCACCAATGCTGCAACATCATTTAAGAGCATATGAACATCAGAAGAGCCCTGCTGGATCAGACCAGTGGTCCATCTAATCCAGTATCCTGTCTCACACAGTGGCCAGCCAGTTCCTCTGGAGGGCCAACAACAGGGCATAGAGGCTGAGGCCTTCATTAGAACACAAGAAGAGCCCTACTGGATCAGACCAATAGTCCATCTAGTCCAGCATCCTGTCTCACACAGTGGCCAACCAGTTCCTCTGGAGGGCCAACAAAAGGGCATAGAGGATGAGGTCTTCATTAGAACATCAGAAGAGCCCTGCTGGATCAGACCAATAGTCCATCTAGTCCAGCATCCTGTCTCACACAGTGGCCAACCATTTCCTCTGGAGGGCAAACAAAAGGGCATAGAGGCCGAGGCCTTCCCCTGATGTTGCCTCCTGGTTCTGGGATTCAGAGGATCAGTGCCTCTGAACGTGGAGGTTAGTAGCCATTGATGGACTTCTCCTCCATGAGTCTGCCTAATCCACTTTTAAAACTGCTTATTCCTGTGGCCATCACTGATTCAGGAATTCACTGCCGTGGGAAGTGGTGGCAGCTACAAGCACAGGCAGCTTCAAGAGGGGATTGGATAAACGTATGGCGCAGAGGTCCATCAGTGGCTATTAGTATAGATAGGAACTCTCAGTCTGGGGCAAGTGATGCACTGTATTTTGGTGCTTGGGGGGGGCAACCGTGGGAGGGCTTCGGGAGTTCTGGTCCCGCTGGTGGACCTCCTCATGGCACCGGGCTGTTGAACTGGATGGGTCATTGGCCTGATCCAACATGGCTTCCCTTATGTTCTTAATGGTTTAAATTAGATGTTGATTCCAAAGAAGGTCAGGCACAAGACAAGTGTTTGAGCAAATATCTCTCAGGAGAGAGAAGAAGAAGAGATTGAACATAAGAACATAAAGGAAGCCAATGTTGGGTCAGGCCAATGGCCCATCCAGTCCAACACTCTGTCACACAGTGGCCAAAAACACCAGGCGCCCTCAGAAGGTCCAGCAGTGGGGCCAGGACACTAGAAGCCCTCCCACTGTTGCCCCCCCCCCCGTCAAGCACCAAGAATACAGAGCATCATTTGCCCCAGACTGAGCGCTCCTATCTATCCCTTGTGGCTAATAGCCACTGATGGACCTCTGCTTGGATTATAATTGGATTTATACCCTGCCCTTCACTACCCAAAGGAGTCTCAGAGCAGCTTACGATCTCCTTTCCCTTCCCCTCCCCACAACAGACACCCTGCGAGGTAGGTGCGGCTCAGAGAGCTCTTTCGAGAACTGCTCGTGAGAGAACAGCCCTGAGAGAACTTGTGACTGACCCAAGGTCACACCAGCAGCTGCATGTGGAGGAGTGGGGAATCAAACCCGTTTCTCCCAGATTAGAGTCCGCGCTCCTAACCACTACACCAGACTGGCTCTCAGAGTAAAAGGCTCTGAGACCTCCCACAGATGGGCACGCCCCCCCCCTCAGGCCGAATGAGAAAGTACTTTGTTGTCTGCTGTTGCCCTTCGATGAAGAAACGAGAAACATTTGCAATCCTCATTTTCCAGGCACGGAAATTCTGCAGGATGCCAGCTCATTAAAACCCCAGCAGAAGCCTTGCCGAATCTCCTCGCTGTTCAATTTTTTTTAGGCATGTTGTGCTGCTGCCGCTAAATGTTTTAAGGACTCGCTTGAATAATAAATGCAAACTGTTGCATTGTTCTGCATACCCAAGAACTCTGCTTTGGAGTACAGGAAGAGAGGACTTGTGCCGAATCAGACAGCCGGGCCATCGTGAGGTTGCCAATCTGTAGATCTCCCAGAATCAAAAGCGATCTCTGGACGACAGAGATCAGTTCCCCTGAAGAAAATGGCTGCTTTGGAGGGTGCGCTCGATGACATTTTACCCTGCTGCGCTCCCTCCTCAATCCTTGCCCTCCCCAGACTCCACTCTCAAATCCAGGGCTATTTTTGGGCAGGAACGCACAGGAACGGAGTTCCGGCTGGCTTCCGAGTTGGCCACACCTACAGCTTCCCCTCGCCCCTTGGGTTCCCCAGGTGTCTCACAAGCTGCAGGGCGCCTGGGGAAGCCAAGCCAATCCAGGGAGGGAAGGCAGTTTAAACTGCCTGCCCCCCCTCAGGTTCCCCAGGTGCCCCACAGCTACGGGGTGCCTGGGGAAGCCGATCCAGAAACTGCCTTCCTTCCCTCAGGTTCCCCATGCGCCCTGCAAGCTGCAAGGCACCTGGCGAAGCCGATCCTGGGAGAGAGCTGTGCAGTCGGGGGTGTGGCCTAATATGCTAATGAGTCCCTGCTGTTGGGTGTGGCCTCTTATGCGAATGAGTTCCTGCTGGGCTTTTTCTACCAAAAAAGCCCTGCTCAAATCTACAGGAATCCCCCAGCTTAGCACTGGCAACACTCATCCGTCTGGTCCAACGCTGGGCGATTCTGCATCTGGCATTTGCTCCCCATTTTCTCAACCGGGAGGGGAAAGTGCAGCTCAAACCCACATCCAAATACCTTGGGGTAATGCCGTCCTGACTGCAAAGTCACCCGTGCATGGCCATAGATCTGTGCAGAAAGTACCATAAAACCTGACGATCAAAGAAGGTGAAAGCGGCATTGGGTGTGGAGGGTACCCTAAAACCCGATGGTCAAAGGAAGCGAAAGCAGTGTGCACGGCAGAAGGGAATTTCTGTTCCAAGGTGGGTTTGGTAAAACAACGGAGGGGAAAGCCAAGGCAGAATCAGGCACTCTCTGCTCTGTCTGGTAGCAGCTCCCCAGGCAGAGGTGTTTCCCTGGCTGAGATCCTTTAACTGGAGATGCTGTGGGTTGAATCTACACTGTTGTGCCTGCAAAGCACATGAACATAAGAACATAAGGGAAGCCAATGTTGGATCAGGCCAATGGCCCATCCAGTCCAACACTCAGTGTCACACAGTGGTCAAAAACACCAGGTGCCCTCAGGAGGCCCAGCAGTGGGGCCGGGACACTAGAAGCCCTCCCCCTGTTGCCTCCCCCCATCAAGCACCAAGAATACAGAGCATCACTCGCCCCAGACCGAGAGCTCCTATCTATACCTTGTGTCTAATAGCCACTGAGGGACTTCTGCTCTGTGTGTTTATCCAATCCCCTCATGAAGCCGTCCATGCTTGTAGCCGCCGCCACCTCCTGGGGCAGTGAATTCCACGTGTTAATCACGCTTTGGGTGAAGAAGGACTTCCTTTTATCCATTCTAACCTGACTGCTTGGCAATTTCATGGAGTGCCCACGAGTTCTTGTATTGTGAGAAAGAGAGAAAAGTACTTCTTCCTCCACCTGCTCTATCCGATGCATAATCTTATAAACCTGGATCATCTCACCCCTCAGCCGTCGTTTCTCCAAGCTAAAGAGCCCCAAGCGCCTCAACGTGCCCTGCCCCTAAGTTAAGGGCCCCCACTCCTTGTACGGTTGCCAGTTCTGCATTGCAAAAAGCCTTGGAGATTTGGGAGGGTGGAGCCTGGGGTGGGTGGGGTTTAGGGAGGGGAGGGACCTCAGCAGGGTCTAATGCCATAGAGTCCACCCTCCAAAGCAGCCATTTTCTCTGGCAGAACTGATCGGGATCACCTGGAGATCTAATGTAAGAGCAGGAGATCTCCAGGTGCCTCCTGGAGGCTGGCAGCACTACATTGTCGATATGCTCTGCTGCAGCAGCTTCACTCATCTGAGCAAAACCTTCTGAAGGTGCTACTCTGAACAGGCATGAGATCAACAATAATACCAGTGCCTCCTTTGTGGTGGCTCCGACCACAAGGAACAGCCAGCCTGACAAAATCAGGAAGGCCCCCACACTCGTATCATTCAGCAGAATATGTAAAGCAGAATTGTGCAGGAGGGCATTCTTCTAAAGGGAACGGGGCTGCAGTTATTGAGCTGGATCCAAAGTACCCTGGCAATTTCCACTAGTTCCCCCAATCCACTGTTGACTTCCCCTTGTGTCATTCCTCGGAGTCCCCCCTATTTCTCAGGAAGCAGAATTTAATGGATATTAATGAGCTTCGGAGGGGGGGGGGATAGTTCCATCTGGCCATTGTACAATGTAGTCTGGATCCACCCTTTGTCAGTGGCGGTTTTGACTGATTGACTCATCGCACTATACATGATATCAGGGGTCATTTCGTAGAAAAAGTGGTGCAGGAGCTCATTAGCATAACTCATTTGCATAACTCATTTGCATATGCCACACCCCCTAACATACCGGAAGTGTGTCAGAAGGCAACACCCACCCCTCAGGCTCCACTCCACAGGTGAGTGAAACCGACCTGCTCTTCCTCCATTCCCTTCCCCATCCAATACTTTGTGCAATAAAAATAAGCGTAAAGAACACACCCTCATTCTCTTCCTGCTCCCTTGAAACCACCAGGTTTCAAGTAGACTTGAGATACCCAGGACATGTGCACCACCCATCCCTTCCCCTTCCCCTCCCCACATCAAGACACCCTGTGAGGTGGGGCTGAGAGAGGTCTTTTGAGAACTGCTCATGAGAGAACAGCTCTGAGAGAACTTGTGACTGGCCCAAGGTCACAGCAGCAGCTGCATGTGGAGGAGTGGGGAATCAAACCCAGTTCTCCCAGATTAGAGTCCAACTCCTGACCACTACACCAAACTGATAAGGTGGAAGCTGCTGAAGGGTTGGTGAAATTTCTCCAGTACTTATGTGCCATGTGCCCAGATAAAAAATGGTATACTTAGAAAATTTATATGCCACCTTGAGCAAGTCTCTGGAAAAGCAGCACACAGTCATAAAAGGAACAATGATAAAATTATCAATATTAAAACAAAACATTAAAAACAATAAAGACCCTAGCAGGGCTTTCCCCGGGGCGCTGCGCCTCTGCACTGCTCGGGGAAGCCGCTCCTGTGCGCTCCCGCTCCAATGGACCCCTGCATGATATTATACAATATACAGCTTTTAGTGTCCTGGCCCCACTGGTGGACCTCCTGATGGCATCTCGAATTTTTGGCCACTGTGTGACAGAGTGTTGGACTGGATGGGCCATTGGCCTGATCCAACATTGGCTCCTCTTACGTTTTTATGTAAACCCCGTTCTCCCAGATTAGAGTCCACACTCTTACCCACTACACCAAACTGGCTATAGGTTGCAGATGTTTCTTTTCCTTCCCTGAGAGTTTCCTAATGTGCCCGAGATTTCTGACTTCCTTGCTTCCCTGAAGTCATTTAGCTGTCTTGTTATTGGGAAAGCGTCTTACCGTTCCGAGGTGCAAATCAATGGGAAGATGATTTGCAAAAGCCGAAACGCTGTTTTCTATTCAGTGACTCATAAGTAATTTATGAAACAATGCCACTCATTTTGAGCGTCCAGTTGATAGTTCCTCTCTCTCTTAGGGCTTCTCCAAAAATTATTCCTGTGGTAATAAGTCTTTTCTCTCGCTTCCAGGGCTAACGAAATGGATAATGTGGTGTTATGGCTAAATTACTTTTTGAAGCTCCACTATATATATTAGAGAATATTTTCTTAATCTGTTTAGGACGGAGAGTAACTACTACAGATTTCTTACTTAAGATAAACAGTAATTGCTTCTGCCTGAAAAAAGAAATTAATAGCACAGGAAATTCTGAATGAGCAGATTTTCTTAGTATATAATGCATGAAGCTGCAAAGAAGGAAAACAATTTTACAAGTTCAAAAGCTTACGTTACTTGCAATGTAATCCTAAACAGAGTTAGACCCTTCTATGCCCATTGACTTCCATTGTAGGGATGCCAGCTTCCAGGTGGGACCTGGGGATCCCCTGGAATTACAGCTCATCTCCAGACTACAGAGATCAGTTCCCCTGGAGAAAATGGATGCTTTGGAGGGTGGACTCCAGAAGGTTGGACCGGAACCAAGGGGTTGAAATTAAATCAGAAGAGTTTTCTGCTAAACATGAGGAAGAACTTCCTGACAGTTAGAGCGGTTCCTCAGTGGAATGGGCTTCCTCGGGAGGTAGTGGGCTCTCCTTCTTGGGAGGTTTTCAGACAGAGGCTGGATGGCCAACACTGGAGACCCTTGGAAAAGGGGATGGAGCTGTTGACTACCTTCTATTATGACTCTGTTAGAATGAGACAGTCTTCCAAAGTGTAAAGAAGGCCTTCACCATTAAAGGACGCCCTTTTCCATTCCTTCCTCTGTTCTTCACTTCATTCTTTTCCTAATGGAAGGGAGTCAATAGATCTGACCCTTTGTTTTCAAAATAATAGAGGGCAGGGAGCTGTTCCTGTTGGCAGCAGAGGAGAGGACTCGCGATAATGGGTTTAAACTAAAGGCAGGAAGGTACCGGCTGGATATTAGGGAAAACGTTTTGACAGTCAGAGTTTTGCAAGAGTGGAATCGGCCGCCTAGGGATGTGGTGAGCTCCCCCTCCCTGGCAGGCTTTACGCAGTGTCAGGGATGCTCTGGGCTGATCCTGCATTGAGCAGGGGGTGGGACTAGATGGCCTGTATGGCCCCTTCCAACTCTGTGATTCTATGATTGTATTATTCTAAATGATTGCTTGCTATATAAAACAGATTAATTGTTTTAAGTGCTAGCGATATTACAATATGCATAAGTGGACATAAATATTACACTGGATCCAAAGGTATCATTTCTCTGGTGTAACAGCATTCCCAGTAGCAGAGGTGTGGATGTGTTTTTCCCCCCTTCAGTTCTCCCCTCCCACTGCAGACCCATCCACCCCCTTTTCCATCAACCCGTAAGAACAGGATATCAAAATGTTCATAAGGTTGCCAGAGAAAAGGGAGGGGGGAAAGTCCTTTTCTGCTAACTTCATTCCAATCACGTTGGTTTGGATCCAACTAATAAATGTAGATGCCCCTAATTAGTTTAGCAATACTTCTACAAAACTGGACTTGTTTTTATATGGTACTGGGTTCAGAGAAAGTAAGAACATAAAAGGAGCCCTGCCAGATCAAGACTTTGCCCTGGCACAGGACTAAAGACAGGATTTTGTGTCTTGTGGGGCAAATTTTTTTCTGGTGGGGCTGAAGTTCTCAGTGCAGACAGAAAAGCCATTTAGCCAATAGAAAGCTGTGACCAGGATAGATCTCTAAATTGCAAGCTGTCAACTACTCTTTCGATGACAGTTCTCAGCTGCTGCAAGTTAATCACGTCTGTCAGCCTGAGCATCAGTTCTGATAACAAGGTGGAGGTGATGACTTCTATATTCAAGAAAGCTAAGACTTAGGCAGAAAAGGTCTTTTAAAGGAGATAAATTTCTTGACACAGAGTTAGATGGGATCCTAGAGGTCACCTACTCCAACCCCCTGGCTCAGTGCAGGAATTAGTCAACTACAGCACCCACTCTGCTTAAAAGACTGCATGCCTTTAAAAAAATGTTTAAAATTGTTGAAAAAAGCATTTACAGGGGAAATTCTTGTGGGGCTGTGCCTTTACGAAAGGGGGCGGAGCCCCCAAAAGCCCCGCGGTAGTGAGGGCCTGATCTGGCATTGCCTCCTGGCACTGGTATTCAGAGGTTCCCTTTAGTCACCCTGTCTAAGCCCTGCTTAAAGCCATCCCTGCTCATGGTTGCCTTGGCACTCACTGACAGTAAATCCCACAATTTAATGACTCACTGAGTAAAGAAGTCTTTCTTTCTGTCTGTCCTAAATTTATGGAGCTCAGCTTAATTGGGTTCCCCCAAACTCTAGCAGTTTAGGAGAGGAAGAACAAAATTTGACTGTCCATTTTCTCCACCATATACATCTCCTCATATCTCAGAGGCTAAGCTAAGCAAGGGCAGCTCCGGTTGCCCACAGGCAGGCAATGGCGAGCTGATTTGCAACTTGACAGCATTTTCCACGGCCACCACATATAATTTTATCAATCTCTAGCATGTCCCACATGAGTTGCTATTTTCCTAAATCGAAACCCCCTCAACTCCTGTGAGGAAAGGCTCTCCATCCCCTTAGTCATTTTGTTTGCCCGCCTCTACACTTTTGCCTGCTCTGCAATATCCTTTTTGAGGTGCAGCAACCAGACCTGCACACAGTATTCTAAATGGGGCCACACCATATACCTCTAGAGGGGCAGTACAATATTGGCTGTGTTATTTTCCATTCCTCTCCTGATAATCCCCAATGTGGAGTTTGCCTTTTTCCCCCCACCACCGCCGCACACTGATTTGACATCTACCTGGAAATGTCTCTTTTTCTCTATCTTGTCCTGAATACTAATTAAGAACATAAGATAGGGCTGCCAGATCCCCCGGGGAGGGGGGTTTTCCGTCGAAACAGCCCCCAATCTGCTGATCCGGATCAGGCCGGCGGGGGGAACCCCACCCCCAAAGTGCCTGGTTTGGGCCAATGTGCCCGGCGTGATGACATCACCTGGAGGTGGCGTCATCATGCTGGGCACGTCACTGGCTGACGCTCTAGCAATCAGCCTGAAAACTCTATGGTACAATAGAGTTTCCAGGCTGATTGCTAGAGCGTTGGCCGGTGACACGCCCAACGTGATGATGTCACTTCTCGGTGACGTCATCACACCCTGCACGCACAAAGCGCACGCACGAATATCCCGGGCCAGGACCAACTCTCCCCTGCTGCACCAAGTAAGTGACTTGGCAATCCTAAGAAGAGTCCTGCTGGATCAGAGCAGTGGTCCATCTAGTCCAGAATCCTGTCTCACACAGTGGCCCCAGTCAGTTCCTCTGGAGGGCCAACCACAGGGCAGAGAGGCCAAGGCCTTCATTAGAACACAAGAAGAGCCCTGCTGGATCAGACCAGTGGTCCATCCAGTCCAGCATCCCGTCTCACACAGTGGCCAACCAGTTCCCCTGGAGGGCCAACCACAGGGCATAGAGGCTGAGGCCTTCATTAGAACACAAGAAGAGCCCTGCTGGATCAGACCAGTGGTCCATCCAGTCCAGCATCCCGTCTCACACAGTGGCCAACCAGTTCCCCTGGAGGACCAACCACAGGGCATAGAGGCTGAGGCCTTCATTAGAACACAAGAAGAGCCCTGCTGGATCAGACCAGTGGTCCATCTAGTCCAGCATCCTGTCTCACACAGCGGCCAACCAGTTCCCCTGGAGGGCCAGTAACAGGGCATAGAGGCCGAGGCCTTCATTAGAACACAAGAAGAGCCCTGCTGGATCAGACCAGTGGTCCATCCAGTCCAGCATCCCGTCTCACACAGTGGCCAACCAGTTCCCCTGGAGGACCAACCACAGGGCATAGAGGCTGAGGCCTTCATTAGAACACAAGAAGAGCCCTGCTGGATCAGACCAGTGGTCCATCCAGTCCAGCATCCTGTCTCAGACAGCGGCCAACCAGTTCCCCTGGAGGGCCAGTAACAGGGCATAGAGGCCGAGGCCTTCCCCTGATGTTGCCTCCTGGCTCTGGGATTCAGAGGATTAGTGCCTCTGAATGTGGAGGTTCCCCTCAGTCACCAGGGCTCATAGCCATTGATAGACTTATCCTCCATGAACCTGTCTAATCCCCTGTTAAAGCTGTTTATTCCTGTGAAAGTTTAGTATAGAAAGCTGGATTGTAGTTTATAGAATGCCGGGCTTCATTTATTCTATACGAATAAAAATAAGCAGAGTGAGACACTTGGGTTGTTCCCTGAAAACATCTTTTCTGGGAGAAGAGGCGAGCTAAATCAAGGCAATAACTTTATGAAGGATTTTTGGAGACTCACCAGGATGGAAATTTTGTACACTGGGAGAAATGCTAATTGGATGGACTGGATTCTTCTCTTTTTAAAAGAGAGAGAGTGAAATAAGACATTTCTTAAGGAGATGTTTACAGGTTTTTTAGCGGGTTCCACACAGCATTGTGCCTAGTATGGAATGTTGCTAACAAAAGCGGTAGAGAACGCACGTTTCTGAGGAAGTCGCTCCCCTTTGACAAAGTTTTATGTTGTAGTAAGTCTTCTTTTACTATCTACAGCAGGGGTGTCAAACATAAGGCCCGGGGCCCAGAATTGGCCCATCCAGGGCTACTATTCGGCCTGCCAGCAACTGCTATGTATGGAAATATAAGGTACTCCCCCGTCTATGGTATCCCTTGGTCTTGCATATGATTAAATAAATGTACTGGGGCTTTTGTGGGCACCAGTGTTCCCTCGAAGCTGAGTTAGTGTGAGCTAGCTTGCAGTTTTTTAGCCGCCTGTTCACACATTTTTGTCTCGGCTCAGGAAGGATGGCTCCCGAGCAAACTAATTGATGCAGTAGCCAAATCGCTGGCTCACAACTTTAATGCTTTAATGCCAGTAGTTCACAAAGTAGGATTTTTGTTCGCAAGACTCCACTGCTTGGAGGGCACATTGGTGGGTGTTATGTTCGGTGCTTGATTCTTTGTCTGCAGCCAGGGAACACGTCTGGGCATGTTCGCCTGTAATGGGATGTGATAACAACAGAGCTTCCTTCCCCAGAGAACAATGGACCTAGCGATCCTGCCGATCCCCCTATCAGAGGCTGAGGATATTTGAACGGACCTGTGATAGCCCTGGCGGGAGAATAATCCCTGTTGGACGAATCCCCCTTGGGGGGGGGACGGTCAAGATGTGGTTACCTGTAATATAAGTGGCTCCCCATCCCTTCTCCCCCATGTTCCATCTTGACCCACAATAAACCACTGTGCTGATTTCACTATCACCGGCCTCCCGACTCCAGTACATTCCGGTGGGCTCCCCAGTAAATCAACAGCTTTTGTCTGGATTTCAAGTGAAAAATAATATCATTAATTGGGTTTGCCTGTGGTAAAACTCTATGGTAAAAGCAGCATCAAACCATAGAGTTTTGCCCAAAGGCCAGAGTGTCACCCCCCCGACATCGCCAATGTGCTGACGTCGCTGTTTCGGGGGGGGGGATTCCCTACCGCTGGCCAACTGGTTAGCGGCAGGCAGAGGAGCCTGCAAAATTGGGGGTCCCCCAGCCCAACCAGGCAAATGACAAGCCTAGTGCAATGGTGCTCACTGACACCTTTCCTGGTGGCCACCAAATGCTTTTAGAAAAGGGGCAGGCCTACATGGGGCTTTTCCCCGGCAGGGCTCCTGCGGCGGCCATTTTGTGATTGTGTCCATTGACCAGTGTCAGAATCCCAAAGGTGCCCGCAGACTGAAAAAGGTTGGGAGCTCCAGCTATAGACTTTCTCTAAAGTTTGGAGAACCAGATCTCTCTTTAGAGCAAGCCAGTCCCTCTCGCTCAGCATGATGGGCACAATCCTATTATTATTATTATTATTATTATTATTATTATTATTATCCTGCCAAGCCAGACAAGCTGGCTCAAAACGGCTTCCAACAGTTAAAATACTATAAAACAGTAGTTTACAAAATTTAAAACACAACATCATTTACAAATAAACAGACAGATAAAAATGGCGGCTATCAGAGTCACAACGGTAAAAAATCAGCACCCTACTTTAGCCACCTCCGGCAGGGTCTCAGCCAGCAAGTTCCAGGGGCGTAGTTGCCCTCAATCCCCCGGTGGCGGCTCCTAGTCGAAGGCCTGGTGAAAGAACTCCGTTTTGCAGGCCCTGTGGAACTGTAATAAGTCCCACAGGTCCCTGATGTCTTCCGGGAGCTCATTCCACCAGTATGGGGCCACCACTGAGAAGGCCCTGGTTGTAGTGCTGGCCAGCCAAGCTTCTTTCAGACCAGGGAGAGTCAAGCGATGTTGTGAGCTTGACCTCAGTGCTCTCTGGGGCACATATGGGGAAAGACGGTCCCTCAAGTAGGCAGGCCCCAGACCATATAGGGCTTTAAATCCTAAGCATGCCTACTCAGAGGTAAGCCCTCTGTTCTTTAATGGGTCGTATTCCTCAGGAAAATGTCCTTAAGACAGTGCAATCCTAAGTGGAGTTAAGAACATAAGAGCATAAGAGAAGCCATGTCAGATCAGGCCAACAGCCCATCCAGTCCAACGCTCCGTGTCAACACAGTGACCAAAAACCAGGTGCCATCAGGAGGTCCACAGGCGGGGCCAGAACTCCAGAACCCCTCCTACTCTTGCCCCCCAAGCACCAAGAAGACAGAGCATCACTTGCCCCAAACAGAGTGTTCCGTCTACATAGTGTCCATTAGAACATAAGAGAGGCCATGTTGGATCAGGCCAATGGCCCATCCAGTCCAACACTCTGTGTCACACAGTGACCAAAACCCAGATGCCATCAGGAGGTCCACCAGCCAGGCCGGAACTCCAGAAGCCCCCCCACTGTTGCCCCCCCCCCCAAGCACCAAGAATACAGAGCATCACTTCCCCCAGACTGAGAGTTCCTATCTATACCTTGTGGCTAATAGCCATGGATGGACCTCTGCTCCATATGTTCATCCAATCCCCTCTTGAAGCTGTCTGTGCCTGTAGCCGCCACCGCTTCCTGTGGCAGTGAATTCCACGTGTTAATTACTCTTTGGGTGAAGAAGTGCTTCCTTTTATCAGTTCTAAGTCTAAATTAATTTCACTGAGTGCCCATGAGTTCTTGTAGTGTGAGAAAGAGAGAGAGAAATAATTCTTTCTCTACCTTCTCTATCCCATGGGGTTACATGCTGCTAAGTCCACTGAAAGCATTGGGCTTAGAAGGGTATATCTCTGCTTAGCACTGTTGGCTTTTTGACGTCAATGGGCTTAAAGTGGAGTAACTCTGCACAGGACTGTACTTTAACACAGCTAAACATAAAGGCAAAGGTTTCCCTTGCTCGAAAGCCAGTCGCATCTGACTCTAGGAATGCGGTGCTCATCTCCGTTTCCAAGCCGAAGAGCCAGTGCTGTCTGAAGACTTCTCCGTGGCCACGTGGCTGGCATGACTAGATGCCGAGGCGCACGGAATGCTGTTACCTTCCCACCGAAGCAGTACCTATTTATCTACTTGCAATTTCTTGCTTTCAAACTGCTAGGCTGGCAGGAGCTGGGGCGAGAGACGGGAGCTCACTCCATCATTCAGCACTTGGGTCTCGAACCGCCAAACTACTGATCTTCCGGTCTGCAGTTCAGCATCTTAACCACGGAGCCGCCACGGCCCCTTAATACAGCTACTCTTGTAGAATTCTCAAACCAAAATCCCAATTTTTCAGTCAAAAGGGTGTGCGTGTGTTAAGTGCCATCAAGACGCTTCTGACTTATGGCAACCCTATTGACTAATGTTCTCCAAAATGCCATGTGATTAACAGCCTTGCTCAGGTCTTGTAGACCGAGTGTTTTCCTCGATTGAGGCAATCCATCTCATGTCAGGTTTTCCTCTTTTCTTGCCACCCTCGACTTTTCCTAGCATTATTGTCTTTTCCAGTGAGTCTTGTCTTCTCATGATGTGACCAAAGTACGAGAGCCTCAATTTAGTCATTTTAGCTTCTAGGGAGAGTTCGGGCTTGATTTGACCTTGAGCCCAGTTATTTGTCTTTTTGGCGGTCCGCGGCATCCATAAAACTCTCTGCCAACACCCCATGTCAAAGGAATCCACTTTTTTCCTGTCCAACTCTCACAGCCATAAATAGTGATGGAAAATACTGTGACTGAGAAATTCAGATGGGGTCTTTTACGCTGTGGCACCTCATTTGTGGAAATACCAAGTCTAAACCTGCCGGCCAGTGCCCCATTAGCGCATTTTGCTCAGGCAGTTGCTGATCATTTGTTGGGTTTCTTTCTCCTGTCAAAGCCTCTAGGCAATTATCTCCTGCTATTTATTTATTTACTTCGAAGACTGCTGAGCTACCCCTTTTTATCATTCCAGTTATTTTATTTTATTCCCTTGCACTTTTTTTTTTAAAAAAAAGTTGCGGTTTTGCTGTTCATCTTGGCAATTGCATTTTTATTGCACGTGAGTTCATTGAAAGCCCACTTGATCGAGGGCTTCCGGTTTGAATTTATTACTTTAAAAGACAGGCATGATATGGGGCACTTATTTTATCAGGGTTTAAAGTAGACCTGACCTGGATGGCCCGGGCTAGCCTGATCTCATCAGATCTCAAAAGCTAAGCAGGGTCGGCCTTGGTCAGTATTTGGATGGGGGACGACCAAGGGAATCCAAGGTCATGACGCAGAGATAGGCAATGCAAACCACCTCTGAACATCTCTTGCCTTGAAAACCAATTTGGCCAAGGTTAGCCTGATCTCATCAGATCTCAGAAGCTAAGTGGGGTCAGCCTTGGTTAGTATTTAGGTGGGAGACCACCAAGGAAGTCAAGGATTGTGCTACGCAGAGGCAGGCAATGGCAAAACCACCTCTGAATGCCCCTTACCTTGAAAACATACCTGAGGGACCGCCATACCTGAGGGACCGCCTTTCTCCGCACATACCCCAGCGAGCACTTCGGTCGGGGTCGTGTCATCGACTTCGTGTCCCGGGCCCCAGGGAGGCCAGGCTCACTGGGACTAGGGCCAGAGCATTTTCGGTGGCGGCTCCAACCTGGTGGAACGAGCTCCCGGAAGAGATCAGGGCCCTGCGGGACCTGATGCAGTTCCGCAGGGCCTATAAGACGGAGCTCTTCCGCCAGGCCTTTGGCTAGGAGCTGCCACCAGCATTGTAAGAACATCTACAATGAAAACTGGCCCTGAATGCAGTCCAGGCCCGATGGCTATGGCTGGTAGGTTTCCTACCAGATAGGATGCCATCTTAACGAGACTGGAAGCACTTTAGTGGGTACTGTAGTTTTATTGATGCAGTTTATTCTTGCTATGTAATGGAGTTTTATCGTTGTTTGGTGATTTTAAATTGATTTTAAAATGACTATGATGTGTATGGCATTTATGCCCTTGTGAGCCGCCCTGAGCCCGCTTGCGGGGAGGGCGGGGTATAAAACCAAAAATAAATAAATAAATAAATAAAACCCTAGGGAGGCCACTGTAAGTCAGCTGTGAACTGGCGGCACACAGTTATTACGCTCTGGCCTGGCTGGCCTGATCTTGTCAGATCTCAGAAGATAATCAGGGCCAGCCCTGGTTAGTACCCGGATGGGAGACCACCAAGGAAGTCCAGGGTCGCTGGTGAGAGGCAGGCAATGACAAACCATCTCTCAACGTCTCTTGCCTTGAAAACCCGATGGAATTTTGAAAGTGGGACCAGACTGAAATTCAAGACCTCGGGGGGGGGGGATCGTTCCCTCCATAGGACCTACCTCATCGACCCATCCAGTCCCTGATTCATAGGACATAATTACCTGAAACAGCATAAACTGTCCAGGTTATAGGACAGAGCAATAACTTCAGAGCACACTAGAATACACTGGGGAAACAGAACCTGCCGTGCATTAGCATCAATATTTCAGTTGCATTGAATTTTTCAACGAAACTCAGTCTTTCGTGAAGGATGGGCCCTGCCTCAACGTTTATACACTGTTCTGCAATTGCAAGATAGCGGCATTTCACTTATATATTATGTACAGATCTCACAGCCCCGGGCCCCCCAAAGACCTTGAGAACAAAGTGAGGGGTTTTTTTTAATGAAATTGGCCTTTTCAAGATACGGATTCTATCACTTCCGACTGATGTGTTACCCCACTGCCTCCTTCCCCTCCCCTTCAGATTCCTGCATTTCCCTATAAATTGTAATTTATGTATCTCTCCAACTCATAATTCTAGCTGGAAGGCCTCTTAAGTAGTTTGCGGTGTTGTTTGGAAGAGGGAGAAGATGAATTATGCATTTGCCAGAGTGTAACGTCTGGCAATACAGGGCTGCATCTCCGAGAAACTGGAGTGATGCGGGGGGGGGGGATAGTTTCTTTTTTTAAAAAAAAAATGTCCCCTATGGAGTGGGACCAGTGGTCTGTCTTCACCAGTTATCACCTGCTTACCCAGACCAGCAATGACTCCCCAGGGCATCCAACTGAGGTCTTCCCAAATGTCATTCTGTGCTTCCCTAGGGTGACAGACTGAGGTCTTAGAATCACAGAATCATAGAGTTGGAAGGGACCTCCAGGGTCATCTAGTCCAAACCCGTGCACGATGCAGGAAATTCACAAATACCTCCCCCCACACACCTCCAGTGACCGCTGCTTCATGCCCAGAAGATGACAAAAAACCCGCCAGGATCCCTGGCCGAACTGGCCTGGATAAAATTGCCTTCTGACCCCAAAGTGCCACTCGACATTTCCCTGGGCCGTGTCAGAAAGGGCCACGAGAACTAAGCCCTGAGGCAACCCTTCCTGCCCTCTCTCTCATGATCTAAGTTCACAGACACAGCATTGCTGTCAGATGGCCATCTAGCCTCTGTTTGGTGTAGTGATTAAGTGTGCGGACTCTAATCTGGGAGAACGGGGTTTGATTCCCCACTCTTCCACATGCAGCTGCTGGATCACCTCGAGCAAGCCATAGTTCTGTCAGAGCTGTCCTTGAAAGGGTAGTTTCTGTCAAAGCTCTCTCAGCCTCACCTTCCTCACAGGGTGTCTGTTGTGGGAAGGGGAAGGGGAAGGAGTTTGTAAGCCACTCTGAGACTCCGAGTGAAGGGTGGGGTATAAATCCAATCTCCTCCTCCTCCTCCTCCTCCTCCTCCTCCTCCTCTTCTTCTTCTTCTGTTAGAAAACCTCCAAAGAAGGAAAGCCCACCACCTCCTGAGGAAGCCTGTTCCAATGAAGAACTGCGCTCTAACTGTCAGGAAGTTCTTCCTAATGTTTAGCTGAAAACTCTTCTCATTTAATTTCAACCCGTTCTGCCCCCTCCTCTCTATGACAGTCCTTCAAGTACTTGAACATGGTTACCATATCACCACTCAGTCGTCTCCTCTCCAGGCTACGCATACCCACCCCCTTCAACCTTTCCTCATAGGACCACCCTCGTTGCCCTCCTCTGGACAAGTCCCACCTTGTCTATGTCCTTCTTAAATTGTGGTGCCCCAAACGGAACACAATACTCTACGTGAGGTCTACCCAGAGCAGATTAAAGCAATACCATCACTTTGCAAGAACTGGACACTGTACTTCCACTGATACAGCCCAAAATCGCATTTGCCTTTTTAGCTGCCACATCACACTGCTGACTCATGTTCCGTGTGTGGTCTACTAAGACCCCTAGATCCTTTTCACACATACTACTGCCAAGAAAAGTCTCCCCCATCCTATAATTACGCATTTGATATTCCCAAATGTCATTCCTGTGATCCAAAAACTGGTAATCCCAAGGGTAGTATTGGGGGCCTCTCTCTATCATTGCTCTCCAGCCCTTCCAAAAAGTGATACTGGGTACTGCAGGAAGGTCTGGGAAGTGGATAGCTCACTGCTCTGGTATAAGAGAGTTCTGGGTGAAGGTCAGTTTGTGCCACTAAACAACTGTTGATAAAGCGGTCCTCTGTGGTCTCCTTTTGAGAGCTTCACACCCACCTCCTTCACTCAGTGACCTTGCTAATCTTCCCATGTGGGACTGCACGGAAGCCACGACGATGAAAACAAGGTTGCACTTACCTGTAACTGTTGTTCATCGAGTGGTCTTCTGTGCAGGCACACATCCCTTCCTCCTGCCCCGCTGTGAACTCTCTGGAACTTAAATTGTCTAGGGGTCTCCGGCGGCAGCATGGAGAGAACTGAGGGAGTAGCGCCCCTCCTCCTAGTCATGTGAGCGTTTTGGCGGGAAAGCACCAGAGGGAGGAGGGGAGAAAGCTTGGAAATCTTTTTTCCCGTGGCTGGCCTGCGACTGGGATTTCTGGCTTTATTCTCTAGTGTTTCATCCCTAGCTGTTGGGGCCTTATTAGTGGCTCTGTTATTTAGTGAGGCTCTTGGAGGGGAGGGATTGCAGGCAGTTTTAGACTTAGACTGTTTTGCCAAAGATAGGGTTGCCAGCCTCCAGGTGGCACCTGGAGATTTCCTGCTTTTACAACCAATCTCTGGACTACAGAGATCAGCTCCTCTGGAGAAAATGGCTGCTTTGGAGGATGGACTCTATGGCTAAGGTTCCTCCCCTTCCCAAACCTCACCGTCTTCAAGCTCCCCGCCACCCCCCAAAAATCTCCAGGTATTTCCCCACCCAGAGCTGGCAACCCTATTTTTTTTCACCAAATAGTTGAGGTCCTTTAGGATTCGGAAGCAACAAATGAAAATGTGGTTTGTCGGGGGAAAGGGTTTATCGATAACACAGCACTAGGGATGGACACCAACTGGCTCACGAACTAAAGTTCGTGACAAATTTTTGGCTGGTTCGTGGTTCACGAACTGAAATTTGTGGCGGGTCAACCGGCATGAACTTTCCACAAACTTTCAAGCAGTCCATGATGGTTCATGACTACATTTCCAGACATACTGTCTCGACTCAATCAAAATTTTTACCAAACTTGAGGTCCCCTGTATGTTTGGTGTGTGTACCTTGCAGGGGGTCCATTCTATAGACTTTTGAACCCGTGCCTGGCTTTCCCCAAAAAGCTCTTTCCTGGGGGCATCTTCTTTGGGGGCCATAACTAGGATCCCCTACCAGGGGTGGGCAATTGTTTTGGCTCGGGGGCCGCTTTGTGGGAGCGGAGGTTAGCGGAGGGCCGCACCTTTTAAAATGATTGCATTCATTAGTTAACTTTGCATTTCAGAAAAGGTATAAATGGTAAAAATCATAAAAATCAATAAATATAAATTAAATAAAATCATGGTAGTTTTATTCCATTTATTTATTGTGCTAATTTCATATCATCTATAGCTGCAAGCACATTTAATTTTAGAATCCATTTAATGAGACAAATGTACCCTATCACACTTTTCTACAATTTTTTGGAAATCAGGAGTGAGATGGCTTGTTGAGATTCTCATCACAGCCTGCAAGTTAATGTCTGTCAAATGTCTGTTAATGTCTATATTTATTCTTGCTGATCTTCATGCAAGAAAAACTTTGCTCCCAAATATATGTAGACCCAAAGATAGAGAACATTTTCCCAGCAAATTTCTTCATACATGGAAACTTTTCAGCAGACAAAGATTTGCAAAAGTCAACTAATGTCACAACATTAAACCTTTCTTTCACAGTGTGATCTGACTGCATGTCAATAAGTTCAAGCTGCAGCTCCTCAGGTGCTGACAGTGGCCAACTGTCTTGGCAGGCCGCAAAAAACTCTGTGGTGGGCCGCATGTGGCCCCCGGGCCGCCATTTGCCCACCCCTGCCCTAAACCCAATCTGCACATAACTTGGAGAGCACATAGAGGCGGATCAGGGAGAGATCCCTTGAGAGTCTGATGTTTCTAGCTTGCACAGGGTCCGTTTTGAACCTGCAGAAAGCACTTTCCGGGGGGCAGCTTCTTTGGGTGTCTGTAATTCAGACCACCTAAACAAACCCTCACCAAACTTGGCAGGCATGGAGAGGAGAGAGCTGGAGATCCCCTGAGAGTCTGGTGTCTCTAGCATGCCAGGGGACTGATCTGTTGTGTCACGAACCTCAGAAACCGAACAAGTTCATTCGGCACATAGAAGTTCATGGCAGCTTTTCGTTCACAAATTGGGCACGCCACAGACCATAAACTGAAATGAACTGCATTTTGTTCCGGTTTGTGCCCATCCCTACACAGCACACAGGTATCAACAAATGGCAAAACAACACTTATACAGCAACAGACAAACAACAGGAAAAGCACTGCTGAGGCATGCTGACCCAGCCAGGTAGAGGAAAGACAAATGTTCTTTTTAATATCTTCTAATTGTTTATTTAAGGAATTTCCCCCCCCACCCCCACGTTACCTCTGGTTGAATCATCTTCAATAGGTTGCTTGAACAAAGTAATATCCTTAAACGTGCACAGGAATAAAACCACTTTGTCGTGCTCATTTCTGATGGGTGCAATTTGCATGTAAAACCAAACAGGTGTTCCTGTAAGGAAACAAACAACAACAAAAAAAGAGGTGTGAAGTAAAACATGCGGAGCAAAATACGACACAAAAGCAAGCTCTCACAATCCTCATTTGTATTGTGTCAGGGCAAAGTCCGTAACAGGGCAATCCTAAGCAGAGTTACACCCAGGGCTTTTTTTGTAGAAAAAGCCCAGCAGGAATTCATTAGCATAACAGGCCACACCCAACAGCAGAACTCATTAGCATATTAGGCCACACACCCCTGACAGCACAGCTCCCTCCCATGATCGGCTTTCCCAGGTGCCCCACGGCTTGCGGGTTGCAGGGGGAACCCGAGGGGAGGAAGGCAGTTTCTGGATCGGCTTCCCCAGGCACCCCACAGCTTGCGAGGCGCCTGGGGAACCCGAGGAGTGGAGGCAGTTTAAACTGCCTTCCCTCCCTGGATCAGCTTGGCTTCCCCAGGCGCCCCACGGCTTGCGAGGCGCCTGGGAAACCCGGGAGGGAGGCTGTAGGCATGGCCAACTCGAAAGCCAGCTGGAACTCCGTTCCTGTGCATTCCTGCCCAAAATGCACAGATTCCATGCACTGATGCACTCACTCCAAGCCAGCCCCACCAGAAAAAAAAATTGTCCCACAAGGCACAAAATCCTGGCTACTAGCCTGCATTCATCATTCCCTGGAAGTGGGGAACTTGCACAGCATGCCAAGGTCCAGGCTAAACCTTTTGGGCCTACCCCGTGAGACATATCAATTTGCAAGGAGTTCTTATGCATGGGAGCCACTGCAGATGTGGCTTTCCCCACCTCTCCCCACGCCTGCAGACAGGGCTCTTTTTCTAGCAGGAGCTCCTTTGCATATTAGGTGACACACCCCTAATGTAGCCAATCCTCCAAGAGCTTACAGAGCACTTCTTACAGGGGCTACTGTAAGCTCTTGGCGGATTGGCTACATCAGGGGGGTGTGGCCTAATGTGCAGAGGAGCTCCTGCTACAAAATGAGCCCTGCCTGCAGATGTGGTTCTCCCCATCAAGGGGTACAGTCTATTCTGCCAATGCAGGATTCTATCATCCTGTTCTGCTGCAGGCCTCAGAGTCTGCCTTGACATTAGGAGAGTCTTCTCTCTGGCCTTTGCCCCTTTGCCCCTTATTCTTCGGCCCAAGTTTCCAACTGTCTGTCAGCTGAGCATTGATGGGCAAAGGCTATAATGGGATGGAGGTAGGGTTCCCAGCCTCCAGGTGGGGTCTGGAGGCATTGTACCATGCTGAGGCCCCTCCCCTCCCCAAACCCCGGCCTCTTCCAGATCCAACCTCCCCCCCCAAAGTCTCCAGGTATTTTTCAACCCAGACCTGGCAACCCTAGCTGGAGGTCTCCCATAGGGCTGCCAACCCCCAGGTGGGGCCTGGGGATCTCCTGCTTTTAAAACTGATCTCCAACTGACAGAGATCAGCTCCCCTGGAGAAAATGGCTGCTTTGAAAGGTGGGCTCTATGGCATTGTACCCTGCTGAGGTCCCTCCCCTCCCCAAACCACACCCTCTCCTGGCTCCACCCCCAGTCTCCAGGTGTTTTCCAACCCAGATTTGGCAATCCTAGTCTCCCACCATAAACAGCCAAATGGGAACCTTGAGTCCAACTATTATTTGGAGATTTCCGATAAAGAAAAGAGTAACCTTCATAAGCTCCAGATCTGAAATCTGGATACGGGATAGAAAAGATCCTTTTAATAAATTAAGGGATCAGCAAAGCTCCCCTACTTCATCTCTTTTTATATCCGGATGGATAATAGCCAAGGGTGAATTCCATATGGATAAAAAGAAATCTGCGTAATAAGGCCAGCCAAGCCTAGAATTTAGGCTTCTTAGGCCCCTACACACTCCACTCCTAGCATTGCCAGTCTCCAGACAGGAATTCTCTTGGAACCAGTGTTCCCTCTAAGCTGAGTTAGTGTGAGCTAGCGCACAGTTTTTTAGCCTCTGGCTCACACATTTTGGTCTTAGCTCAGGACGGATGGCTCCAGAGCGAAGTAATTTATGCAGCAGCTAAATCGCTCACTCACAACTTTAATGCCAGTAGTTCACAAAGTAGAATTTTTGCTCATAAGACTCCATAGCTTAGAGGGAGCATTGCCTGGAACCCCAGGTTTTCAGGAAAATCTATGGGACATTTAAAAAAAAAACCCACAGAAATAGAGTTAGCTCCCCTGCAGGTGCACTAGAGTTGCCAGCTCTTTTTTTCTGTAAATATTCTTCTCTGTAAAAAGGAGGTCCATGATTTTTTTTTCTTCACATTGTATCTGAAGAAGTGAGCTCTGTCTCATGAAAACTCATGCTGGAATAAATGCTGTTGGTCTTTGAGGTGCCACTGGACTTTTGTCTTGCTACAATAGACTAACGTGATCACTCCACTGGGACTGAACTAGATCACCTAACTTTCCAACTCTCAGACTGTATGATTCTATACAAATTTTAATGCATATTTTGGAAATATCTCTAATGCACACACCCCATTCCCTACCACTTCCCTGTCCTTGCGTGTCTTGTCTAACTCAGACTGTAGCCCTAAAAGCATGGCCTCAAGTTATTTAATTTGTTCTCTATATAGTGCTTAGTATAGTTAGGCTCCATACAAATAAGCAAACAATACAAATTTGTGCCAAGTTTCATACATACTGTTTTTCTTGTACAAGAGGATTTCAAAGCAGTTCGACTCGTAGTTGTCAAATGTCTGCCGAACTTTATCGATGGTTTTCTTGTCTGTGAGTTCCCCGTACATAAAACTGGAGAAGGGTGGGAGGGAGAGAGAATTCTCATTGGCGTTTTAAACAAAAACAACAGCACACTTACAAACAGCTTAGACTACTATGTAATTGCAAACAATGTGTGTCAGTTTAACTACGATTTACACCTTGCACTTCCAATACTGGCAGTTACAAGATTTTTATGAAACCCTCTAAAAGCAAATAATGACAGCAGACTCCTGTGCTGGAGGAACGATCTTATGTTGCTGCCAATTTTAAGGGACATTGGGGGTATACTTTCAAGTATCCATTGCTTTCCTCCCCCCAAAAAGAGTTGCAAGTACTTAAAAGGTTTATGTTTGTTAGCGCTCCAGTGCAGTACTCAGCTAGTGCTGAAAATGCCAAAACAGATAACATCACATCCAGGTAAAGCCGTAAAAGCCTTCCAAACACAAAGGGATTCATGCCGGAGCTTGCTGAACTTTAGTTGACGTCATAACGCCGGGCAAGGTTCTGCGATCCTGGCAATTTGGGGGTGGGGTCCTGGCAACCCCAACTGCACTGGCTTCCATGTAAACTCACTCCAAATAAAAAGGAAGGAGGAGGAGGAGATTGGATTTATACCCCGCCCTTCACTCGGAGTCTCAGAGCAGCTTACAGACTCCTTTCCCTTCCCCTCCCCACAACAGACGTCCTGTGAGGCAGGTGGGGCTGAGAGAGTTCTGAGAGAACTGCTCTTTCAAGAACAGCTCTGACAGAACTATGGCTTGCGAAGGTCATCCAGCCGCTGCATGTGGAAGAAGGATGAGCTACACCTTTTTCTACATGTGGGGAACCAGGAAAAGAGTGTCCTTGTTGAAGTTTACCCTCCCAAGAACCATCTGAGTGTGTGTGTGTGTGTGTGTGTGTGTGTGTGTGTGTGTGTGTGAAGTGCCATCAAGTTGCCTCCAGTGCAAGGCGACCCTATGAATCAATCTCCTCCAAAACATCCTCTCATTAACAGCCTCGCTCAGGTCTCGCAAACTGAGGGCCGTGACTTCCTTGACTGAGTCAATTCATCATCCATCAGGTCTTCATCTTTTCCTGCTGCCTTCAACTTTTCCTGGCACCAGTGTCTTCCAATGACTCCTGTCCCCTCATAACATGACCAAAGTACGATAGCCTCAGTTTAGTCATTTTAGCTTCTAGGTAGATTCGACTGCGAGAAAATGACTAGCTGGTGGAGTTTCAGGCTGTCATGATCCTGGACCTATAGTAGTGCGTCCTACAGGCTCTATGGAGGCCTAGTGGCTCCATAGAAGCCTGTACTAGGGTAGTTATTGGGGGCTACATTTCCCAGGTCACCCTTTGGACCCTGTGATTGGCTAACAGGGGATCTGGAGGGAAAACTTACACCAGTAGACTAGTAGAGGGTGGTGCCTGGGAGGAAGGAATAAAAGGCCTTGCCCAAAGTGGGAGGTGGTTCACTAGGGTTGCCAAGTAGGGTTGACTTACCAGCGGGGGGGAGTTGTTCTCCCCCCGGGAGCTCTTCTGGTATCATAGAGTTTTGGGGCGATTGCCAGAGCGTCGCCCTGGCAACGCCCCCAACGTAATGACGTCACCTCCGGGTGACGTCATTACACGGGAGAAGTCGTCCTGGGCGGGGTTCCCCCCGCCGGCCGAATGCCGGCCGGCGGATCGGGAACCCCTATAGCGGGGGATCCCCTGCCCCCCGGGGCTGACTTGGCAGCCCTATGGTTCACTCTTAGGGAGCAGAGTTAGTGGAAAGGTGCTGCAGATGGAGGGAGCCCTCTTCCAAAGTGGGTGAGTTAGCTCTAGGCCAAAGGCCTGGAGAAAGCTTGGGATAGTATTAGTCAGACGCATTAGGGTTTTCTTATTTTGCTGGCTTACCTACCTTTGCTGTGCTCATTTTCCCTACATGCTATTGGCTTATAATTGTTTTTCAATCTCTTTAATAAAAAATAGTTTGTCGCTCTGCCTGGGTCCCCATGCCTCATTCTGTCACTTGTAAGGGGGAAAGCTGCTGGAAAAGGCATGTACGAAGGGGTAGGGTGGGTGCTCTGGGCCCTCCAGAGGAGACCCATCCCCGAGTGGTGGCAGCCATTAGAGAACCTCTCTAGCCGCTGCCCGTGACACAGGGCTAAGGAAGGATTGGAAGGCAGATCTTTACAACCAGATTCCAGCCTGCTGGCCGTGGCAAGAGACAGAAGCAGTCATGAGCGTGAAAAATAACTCTGCTCCACTGCTGCAAGGGGAACTGATCAAGGGAACTGATCTCAGGGGCATCCAATGAAGCTGACGGGCAGCCAGTAGGTTCAGGACGGACAAAAGGAAATACAACTGTTACACAGAGAATGAGTCTAATGTGGGATTAGCTGCCAGAGGATGTAGTGATGGAATAAACCGTTTTAAAAGGGGATTAGATAGATTAATGGAGGATAAATCTATCAATGGCTACTAGTCCTGGTGACTAAGGGGAACCTCCACGTTCAGAGGCACTAATCCTCTGAATCCCAGAGCCAAGAGGCAACACCAGGGGAAGGCCTTGGCCTCTGTGCCCTGTTGCTGCTTGCCCAGAGGAACTGGTTGGCCGCTGTGTGAGACAGGATGCTGGACTAGATGGACCACTGGTCTGATCCAGCAGGGCCCTTCGGATGGTCTTATGAAGGCCTCGGCCTCTGTGCCCTACTGTTGGCCCTCCAGAGGAACTGGTTGGCCACTCTATGAGACAGGATGCTGGACTAGATGGACCACTGGTCTGATTCATCAGGGCTTTCCTTATGTTCCTATGTTATACGCTTGCCAGCCTCCAGGTCTGGGTGGGGGATCCCCTGATTTTGCCGGCTCCTCCCCACCACTGGCCAACTGACTGGTGGGAGGAAACCCCACCCCAACAGCTGTGATGTGCCTTTAAATCTCAGCAGGACATTTTAGAAGAAGCTTGCAGACTGTTGGTGTTTGGGAATGTTCGTGTGCCTTTAAATCTCAGCGGGACGAAAGCTGCGGGGAGGTGGGGGGGTGAGCAGGCACGAGCCACGTGGCTCTTCCCAGTGAGTGTGTGAAGCGTGTGTGAGAGGAAGACAGCACAGTCCTTCCATTGTTTTGCATTTGTTCCAGAAGTCATGTGAATAGAAAAATGGATAGTAAAGAGTTAACCAGAACCCAATTATAGGATGGAGGAAAACTTCACCCCCTTGACTGTTCTTACTCAACTTTTGTTTTTCTGTGTTGGTCTGAAGGAGTTGGTTGAAATAAAGCAGACTGTTACATTCAGCAGCTCCTGTGAGGAAAGCAATTTATACCATTGCCCCACTCAGATCGCAAAAGTGTAGGCTTGCAAACTGTTTGTGCTTGGGAAAGGATTCGTTGTTTATTTTGGCTGCTCTGTGTGTGTGTGTTTGTGTCCCCTTAATAAAATCACGCTTGGAAATGCTACCAGAGCCTGAGAAGGCACTTGTAGTGGTATGACAATTTACACTTTCATTTAGTGGAAGTGCAGCTGCTGGGGAACCCTTTGAAGGCAAAAAAGAGGACGAGGAAATGAAGACTGTATTCAGGGGAACTGCACTGCTGCGTTTTTATTTATTTATTATTTACTGTAGGCAGGGGTCATTTCGTAGAAAAAAGAGGTGCAGGAGCTCATTAGCATAACTCATTTGCATATGCCACACCCCCTAACATACTAGAAGTGTGTCAGAAGGCAACACCCACCCTTCAGGCTCCACTCCACAGGTGAGTGAAACTGACCTGCTCTTCCTCTCTTCCCTTCCCCATCCAATACTTTGTGCAATAAAAATAAGCGTAAAGAACACACCCTCATTCTCTTCCTGCTCCCTTGAAACCACCAGGTTTCAAGTAGACTCGAGATACCCAGGACATGTGCACCACCCTTCCCCTTCCCCTTCCCCTCCCCACAGCAAGACACCCTGTGAGGTAGGTGGGGCTGAGAGAGGTCTTTTGAGAACTGCTCATGAGAGAACAGCTCTGAGAGAACTTGTGACTGGCCCAAGGTCACACCAGCAGCTGCATGTGGAGGAGTGGGGAATCAAACCCGGTTCTCCCAGATTAGAGTCCAACTCCTGACCACTACACCAAACTGATGGGGTGGAAGCTGCTGAAGGGTTGGTGAAATTTCTCCAGTACTTATGTGCCATGTGCCCAGATAAAAAATGGTATACTGAGAAAATTTATATGCCACCTTGAGCAAGTCTCTGGAAAAGCAGCACACAGTCATAAAAGGAACAATGATAAAATTATCAATATTAAAACAAAACACTAAAAACAATAAAGACGCTAGCAGGGCTTTCCCCGGGGCACTGTGCCTCTGCACTGCTCGGGGAAGCTGAGGAGGGGGCGGGGCTTGGTCATGTGCCCGCCCCCTGGGCTCCTCACTCCCGGAGCTGCACTCCTGTGCGCTCCCGCTCCAACGGACCCCTGACTGTAGGGAATGGGAAAGTCTCCGGGCTCCTCCCCCAAAGTCCCCAGGCTCCACCCCCAAAGTCCCCAGGTATTTCCTGAGTCGGACCTGGCAACCCTACTATGTTACCTGGAGATCACTTGTGACTCTGAGAGATCTCCAGGCCCCACATGGAGGTTGACAACCCTAACAATGTGCCTACCCCTGACACTTCTCACCCCAGGGGGACGGCCCCACTGCTAACAGATGGAATCTGGTCCACCGAACCTCCAAAGCCCCAAAGAAGTCTTCTCCCGCCCCCAACAAAGCAAGCTTACCTGCAGGTGCTGCTCTTCTGCATGACGTCGGCTCGATGGTATCCAGAAAGTTTACAAAATCCGTCATTACTATAAACTATGGGCCAGTCCACAATCTGAGCGTTGCCCAGTAAGAAACTCGATTCTAAAGGACAGAAAGACAAGATAAGAACGAATGAACCGCTGCGCAGAAGGAAGCCATACTAGTGAATGAGAACGGAGGTTGGAAAACGGTGTTGAGTGCAAGGGGGGATGGGGGCACACGTCGAGCAACTATCAGGCTGGAATTGGAAGCGTCTAGAGCAGGATGCCCCATCACGATGCCTTTGGACACCATGGCACCTACAGGCCTTTCCTGGTGCCCACCAAGTATTTTTATAAAGTGGGTCGGGCCAGATGGGGCTTTTGGCCAACAAGGCTTCTGATTGGACCCTGGAGACTTGATTGCCTGCATAGATTTTTTAAAGACGTCGTTTTTCTTCTTGTAAAATGTCCTCTGCCTGTGTTGTTCACACTTTCAGTGCGAGGGAGCATTCGCTTACAAATAAGAACCTCTCAGAGCCTCAATTTGTCTTGGGGTAGTGCCGGGAAGGAAAGGAGTGTAACCCTGCAGACGCCAGCCAGTTTTGCTGTTCAAAACCAGGCTCATTGCTCTGGCTTTAAAAATACCCATTTCCCCTTTTGAAAAACAAATTAATTATTTACTTACTAACTAACTAACTAACTACGTTAGACTTATAACCTGCCCTCCCCATAAACAGGCTCAGGGCGGGCAACATCATATAAATATACAGTTTAAAACATTTGTAATTTAAATACAATACATAATAAGTTACAATAAAGATGAGTCAATATATCACACAATCGAGGGTGTCAGTTCTCAGGGGGGTGAATGTCTAAAACCTAAAAACTGCCTGATAAGGAGACGGGGAAGGGGGGTTGACAGGAGAGAGGAGGGAGGAGTCCTGATGGAAAGTCCATTGCTGTCCTTAACCCTACGCTTGATGTCAGGTGGTTTAGCATATGCAAATAAGTTATGCTAGTGAGTTTTGATAATGAGCTCCTGCACCTCATTTTCTACGAAATGACCCCTGGCTGTTACCTTCCCACCGAAGTGGTACCTATTTATCTACTTGCAGTTTTTTGCTTTCAGACTGCTAGGCTGGCAGGAGCTGGGGCCAGGGACGGGAGCTCACTCCGTCACGCGGGTCTCGAACTGCCAAGCTACTGACCTTCTGGTCTGCAACTCAGTGTCTTAACCACCGAGGAGAAAGCAGAAATGTAAATAAATCTTGTCTGCTTTTACGTTTTTCAATTTTTTTTTTGGCATCTCTAATAATATAAGTAGCCTGACCTGGGTGGCCCAGGCTAGCCCGATCTCATCAGATCTCAGAAGCTAAGCAGGGTCAGCCCTGGTTAGTATCTGGATGGGAGACCACAAAGGAAGTCCAGCACTTGCTACACAGAGGCAAGCGACGACGGCAAACCACCTCTGAACGTCTCTTGCCTTGAAAACCCTATGGGGCTGCTATAAGTCACCTGTGCCGTGATCGCAGTTTTCACCACCAATAATAGGTGCGGGGCTTTCTCTGCTGTGGCCTCCCGTGTCCAGAATGTTTTGCCCAGGGAGATTCACGGGCACTGCCCTGCTGCAGACTTTTAGGAACCAATGTTAATTTCTCCTGTCCTTTAAAATCTCCATCAGCTGTTCCCATCTTCGTCTTCAGTGAGTTTTTTAATGGGTTATTTTTAACGTTTACATCTGCGTTTTAATTACCGTCATTCTTAATGCTTGTTTAATGATGTTTAATGTTCAGTGATTGCTTTGTGTGCTGCCTCGAGAGCCCCTTGGGACAAGGAGACAGGATGGTAACAAAAGAGAAGAATAAAATGAAATAAAGATAACTATGCATGAGCAAAGGAAGTCCAAATAGGCTAGAATAGGAGTGTTGATTTTGTCTAATCTGGAAGGGTTGCTTGAATTTCCCTAAATATACATCAGAATGAAAAATGTGTGTCCAGGTAGACAGTGAGTCTCTGTGGGCATAATGACTTGGAGGGTTTGTTGCTGCTGCACCGCATCAGTAATCCATCTTCCTATTGGTTAGTTTCCTGCATATATTTCCATAGCATGCGTTTGCACCGGCTCCTACACAGCCTTTCCCGATTTTGCTGTTACTGCTGAAGTACCTTTGGCAGAACAGCTGGATGACTAATCCAAAGGGGTTCTTGAACACACCGTTGAAGCTGCCTTCTGCTGAATCAGATCATCAATCCATCAAGGTCAATCGCGTCGACTTAGACTGTCAGCTGCTCTCCAGGGTTTCAAGCAGAGGTCTTTCACCTCTCCTTCTACCTGATTCCTTTATCTGGAGATGATGGGAACTGAACCTGGGACCTTCTGCATGCCAAGCAAATGCTCTGCCACTGAGATGAAGCCCCAGAGTACTGATCCATCAAGGTCAATCTTTTCTCAGACTGGCAGTGGCTCTCCAGGGTCTCCGGCAAAGGTCTTTCACCTACCTGGTCCCTTTATCTGGAGATGATGGAAATTGAACCTAGGACCTTCTGCATGCCAAGCAAATGCTCTGCTACTGAGACAACGTTCCAGACTACTGGTCCATCCAGGTCAATCTTTTCTCAGACTGGCAGTGGCTCTCCAGGGTCTCCGGCAAAGGTCTTTCACCTACCTGGTCCCTTTATTTGGAGATGATGGAAATTGAACCTGGGACCTTCTGCATGCCAAGCAGATGCTCTGCCACTGAGACAACGTTCCAGACTACTGGTCCATCCAGGTCAATCTTGTCTCAAAGTGGCAGCAGCTCTCCGGGGTCTCAGGCAGAGGTCTTTCTCCTCTCCTTCTACTTGATCCCTTTATCTGGAGATCATGGAAATTGACCCTGGGACCTTCTGCATGCCAAGCAGATGCTCTGCCACTGAGACACAGCCCCAGACTATTGGTCCATCAAGGTCAATCTTGTCTCAGACTGGCAGAGGCTCTCCGGGGTCTCGGGCAGAGGTCTTTCACATCACTTTTTCTGCTGCCAAGTCACGGCTGATTTATGGCGACCCCCGTAGGGTTTTCAAAGCAAGAGATATTCAAAGATGGTTTGCCATTGCCAGGCTGTGTGCCATGATCCTGGATTTCCTTGGTGGTCTCCCATCGATACGCAAACCAGGGCCAACCCTGCTTAGCTTCTGAGATATGATGAGATCCGGCTAGCCTGGCCCCTCCAGGTCAGAACCTCACCTACTACCTGAACACATAGGCGTCAACTACGGGGGGGCTCGAGGGCTCGAGCCACCCCCGAAATTTCCCAGGGGGGACTGAGCCCCCCCGGGAAAATGGTGCACCCTCCGCCGCGCCTCCTTCGGCCCTTCCTAGGGCTGCCGCCATCTCTCTCCCCCCCCCCCAGACTGGCCACTCCAACCCTCCCTCCCTCCGTCCAGGGGCCAACTAAGCAAATGCCCAGCTTGCCCCTGGACGGACGGAGGGAGGGATGGAAGCAGGAGCAGTCAGGCGGGTGGGGGGAGGCGGCGGCGGGGACATAAATCGATGGTGCGACTTCATTTGGAGTACTGTGTACAGTCCTGGCCACCGCACCTCAAAAAAGATATTATAGCATTGGGAAAGGGCAGAAAAGGGCAACTAGAATAATAAAAGGGTTGGAACACTTTTCTATGAAAAAAGGCTGAAGCCCTTGGGGCTCTTAAGCTTGGAGAAACAACGGCTGAGAGGTGACATGATCGAGGTTTATAAGATTATGCATGGGATAGAGCAGGTAGAGAAAGAAGTCCTTTTCTCCCTTTCTCACAGTACCAGAACTCGTGGGCACTCCATGAAATTGCTGAGCAGTTGGGTCAGAACAGATAAAAGGAAGTACCTCTTAACCCAAAGAGTGATTAAGACGTGGAATTCACTGCCACAGGAGGTGGTGGCGGCTACAAGCATGGACGGCTTCAAGAAGGAATTGGATAAACATATGGAGTAGAAGTCCATCAGTGGCTATTAGCCACAAAGTATAGATAGGAACTTTCAGTCTGGGGCAAGTGATGCTCTGTATTCTTGGTGCTGGGGGGGGGGGCAACAGTGGGAGGGCTTCTGGTGTCCTGGCCCCATTGCTGGACCTCCTGAGGGCACCTGGTGTTTTTGGCCACTGTGTGACAGAGTGTTGGACTGGATGGGCCACTGGCCTGATCCAACATTGGCTTCTCTTGTGCTCTTATGTTCTTATCCTTTATCTTCGCCCTTGGTGTAACTCCAGGCAGTAAAAATGCTGCCTTTGTTTGAGATCCCTGCAAAGGCTGTCCCCCCCCCCCCCCCCCGCTTTGTTAGGACAGCCGCAGAACCCTCCTGGCTCAACGCTCCAGCTGCCAGACTGACAAAGCGGGTGCCCCCTTCCCGTGTAGGTTCTTCAAACCTCGAACTTGAATATCCTCAAAAATCCCCTTCGTCAGCGAGGCCACACTAAGCTGCAAATGCTCTGTGACTTTGCTGTGTCCCGAAATAGGGACGCCCGTGTGTATCTGGAGTACACAGACATAATGCAACTTGATTGGAGATGGACCACAGAATGAAGGGCCATCAGGAATCCTCGCCGCCTGCAGGGGTTATTAAATTGGCTCAATTTATATTGGATTACGGGGCTCTGTGTGCTTTACTTACAAGAACGAGCACTAGCTGATTCACACAAACTCCGTGTCTTCTGGGGGTTGCCAAGTCTCTCTCTGTGGCCGGAGGCTTCCTGCTAGGAACTCACTCTTCTGGGGTCGGGAACCTCCAGGCGGGGCCTGGAGATCTCCTGGAATTATGACTGATCTCCAGATGACTGAGATCAGTTTCCCTGGAGAGAATGGCGGCTTTGGAGGGTGGGCTCCATGGCACTGTACCCCACTGAGGTCTCGCAACTCCCCAGACCCTGCCCTCCCTAGACTCTAACCCCAAATCTCCAGGAATTCCCTAACTCAAAGTTGGCAACCGGTCACTCTCCCCACCACTGCTACTCTGGGCAATGGGAGAAAAATAATCCCTGTGGTTTCACACAATGGGACATCACTCCCAGGGAAAACCCAGAAGGGACATCATGTCACTCTAGGAATCACCAGAAGCTCTATGGTTTCATGTGATGGTGGCGCCCCAATGTCCCTTTCCGCCATTGGCTGGCAACCCTACTGCCCACCCATTTCATTCTCCACAAGGTATACTTGTCCTTCCTTCCTTCCTTCCTTCCTTCCTTCCTTCCTTCCTTCCTTCCTTCCTTCCTTCCTTCCTTCCTTCCTTCCTCTTTTTCTTTTGACATTTTGTACTTTAAGACATCTATACCCCACTTTTCTCCACAACGGAGACCCACAGCAGCACTCCCTTTTCCTATTTTATCCTCACAACAACCCTGTGAAGCAGGTTAGGCTGAGCAATAGGGTTACCAACGCTATTATGGTTAATCACCGAGATCAAGTCCCTCTGGAGAAAATGGCAGCTTTTGAGGGTGGGCTGTACGGCATACCCTGGTGAGGTCCCTCCCCACCCCAGACCCTGCCCTCCCCAGGCTCCACCCCCCAAATCTCCAGGTATTTCCCAAGCCACAAGTGGCAGCCCTGCTGAGCAAGAATAATGGACCCCAGATCAAAAGTTGACTTTCCATGGCAGTGAAGGGGGATGAGACCCTGGGTCTCCCAGGTCCTAGTCTGACACTCTGACTGCTATACAGCGCTGCCTCTCTGATGTCATGGGACTGGAATAAGCTTCCCTGAGTAGCTTCCAATCATGCAGTTGTTGTCTTCTCTCCCCACCCCCCTAAAATCTGAAGATCTTCAAGAATAGTCTAGACTTGCCTTGACCTGGATAGACCAGGCAAACTCAATCTCATCAGATCTTGGAAGCTAAGCAGGTCCCACCCTGGTGAATACTTGGAAGGGAGACCTCCAAGGAATACCAGGGCTGTGATGCAGAGGCAGGCAGTAGTAAGCCACCTCTCTGAAATGTCCCAGCCCCACTAGTGGTCACTAGAAGTCAACCATGATTTCCAGGCATACATATACACACACTATACTCACACACACACAAAAGTCTTAACTTCCCTCTATTGGGTTTGGTGTAGTGATCAGGAGCACAGACTCTAATCTGGGAGAACTGGGTTTGAGTCCTTACTCCTTCACATGCAGCCACTGGTGCAACCCTGGGTCAGTCACAAGTTCCCTCAGAGCTGTTCTCCCAAGGGCAGTTCTCGAGAGAGCTCTCTCAGCCCCGCCTACCTCACAGGGTGTCTGTCGTGGGGAGGGGAAGGGGAAGGAGATTGTAAGTTGCTCTGAGATATCTTCGGTTAGTGGTATAAATAGGTATAAATCCGACCTCTTCTCTTCTTCTCTCTAACATAAGCCACCCTGAATATATATATATTTAAATAGAAAGGGGGAGTATAAATGTTCTAGTAAATAAATACATTCTGACAGAAAGATGTTATTAAAAATAGATACCAGCCATCAAACCGTATGCGTAAACTGGGGGGGGGGGGGGGGGGGAACTAGCGACAACTGCTTTGGAAGGTGGCCTCTATGACATTATAGTCTGCTAAGATCCTTCCACTCACCACTCAGGCGCCGCCACCCCCAAATCTAGAGGCACCAGAAGTCCAAAGGGGTCAGTGGTGAGATAACCGTGGCTGATTCTGCACCTAGCATTCGCTCTACATTTTCTCAACTGGGAGGAAAAAATGCAGCTCAAAACCGCATTCAGGTACCTCGGGGGCAGTGCTGTACGGACTGCACAGTCACCCCTGAACAGCCATAAAATGGCCGTAACCCTATGCAGAAGGTACCATAAAATCCTGCAGTTAAAGTACTTGAAAGTGGCATGGAGTGTGGAGGCTACCCTAAAACCCGATGACCAAAGAAAGTGAAAGCGGCATGGAGTGTGGAGGCTCCCATAAAACCCGATGCTCAAAGGAAGTGAAAGCGGCATGAAAGGCAGAGGGGAATTTCTGTTCCAATCTCGTAAAACAACAGAGGGAAAAGCCAGTGCAGAATCCGCCCACGTTTCTCCCAGTAGCCCCGAAGAATTACTAAGCGGACTGCAAAGAGGTCAGAAAGGATCTCTCCAAGGGAAGCGAAAGAGCAACAAGTTTGGGTGTAAGGGAGTCTAAAGTAATAAACATCGGGGCGAAAAGATCCTAACCTCTGGGATGCACTGATGGAATGAAAACAACTTGGTGGGGAGCATTCGGGAAGAGAGATGTTCAGGCTTGGTGGAAAATCATGACGAGAATATCAACTCGGTCGGCGGCAGTCAGAAAAAAGAGACAGATTTCATGCTGGAGATTTACGGACCGCAAATAAACTGCAGTGCCTTTATATAGATCTCCGATGCGGCTGCTTTTGAAATAGCGTCTATTTTTCTGGCTGTCCCTTCTCAGAAATACAAATGTAGGGCTGGAAACGGGACTAGAAAAGGCAACCTGTTGCCAACTCTGGATTGGGAAATTCCTGGATATTTGAGGGGGTGGAGCCTGAGGAGGGCGGGGTTTGGGGAGGGGGAGGGACTCCAGCAGTGTATAATGCCGTAGAGTTCACCTTCCAAGGCAGCCATCTTCTCCAGGGGAAATTATCTCCGTCACGTGGAGATCAGTTGTAATCCCATGAGATCTCCAGGTACCAGGTGGAGGCTGGCAACCCCTAAATATGATAAACGGGGTTGGAGCACCTTCTCCCCCCCCAAATTAAGGCTGAGGAATTTGAAGATTTTCAGGTTTTAGAAAGGGGGAGGGGGGGCATGATCAAGGTTGACAAAATTAGGAGTGGCGTAGAGAGAGAATGTGCTTGGTGAAGACCAGTGTGTAAGAGTGGAAGACTATATAATCTGGAGAACTGGATCTGATTCCCCACTTCTCCACAGGAAGCCAGCTGGGTGACCTTTGGCCAGTCACAGTTCTCTCAGAACTCTTTCAGACCCACCTGCCTCCCAAGGTACCTGTGGTGGGGAGAGAAAGGGGAACGCGATTGTAAGCCCCTTTGAGACTCCTTTGGGTAGTGACGGGCAGGGTATAGAACCAACTCCTCCTCCTCCTCCTCCTCTTATGACAGACCTGGGGATGTGGCCATCTTCATAAATGGCTGGTTTGAAAATCAAACATTCCCAGCTTTCAACTAGGCATGGAGTGAGGCGGGGGATTCAGAAGTAGGGCCGCCAGACCTCCCGGTCTGGCGAGGTTTACCCACTTTTTGTGGCATTCAACCCACTGGGAAGCCCCGCCCCCAAGCTCGAACACCCGCAGCCGCCCCTCTCCTTTCTCTCTTGGGAGAGGGGTGGCTGCCAACAGCATGCCCGATCTCCATGCAGCACTGAAAGGGACCAGCCCGCACGCCCGACCTTCCCCAGTGGAGGCTGTCGGCTCCTGACTTGCAAGAGGCAAGATAATCTCTTGCAAGACACAGAAGCGCCAGGGGCCTGCTCTTCTCCAGCGGGCCCGACAGCTCCTGCCACAGCTGAGAGGAGCGGTGTCAAACATAAAGCCCGGGGCCCAGATCCGGCCCAACCGGGGCTCTTATGCGGTCCGCAAGCAGCATGGAGCGGCTCTGCCCCCTCCCCCCAGCACTTCCTCACTTGCATCAGTTGCTTGCGGGGCCGCAAGGGAGGAAGTGCTGAGGGGGGAGTGGGCGGAGCCACTCCATTATGGCTTTAATGCAGCCGAACGAGCCTGCCATTGGCGAGGAGGGCGGGATATAAATCTCATGGAATAAATAATAAATAATAACAACCTCACCTGCAGCAGTCGAGCAGTGTGGGAGCATCTTCCCAGCATTGCCCTGCTGTCTCTCTGGTCCGCCTCCATGGGTTTTCCTCTGTACCGTCCTCCCACCCCAGGGGGCCTTGCTGCATAGCCCAGCCTGACGACGTGACATTTATGTCAGATCTGGTTAGCAATGTGAAGGCCTGGGGAAAACCCGTTCCCCCCCATTTTTCCCCTGAAGCCTTTTTTGGTTTTTCCCCCCCCAAAAAAAATTGGAAAAATTGAAAAGAAAAGAAATTGATTATGGAATGTTGTATTCTAACATGATGAATAAAATATTTTAAGACAAGGTGTTCAAATATTTTCCAAATCATTTCTAAAAAATATGCATGGTATCGGATTAATCTAATTTCTGTTGCAATCCGGGCAAGCCTTCAGTTTTTAGAGGTCCATAACAACGGTGACCATGACAGACACAACAGAGTAGCTGCAGAAGCAGAGACCGAAACTGATAATTACAGCTCAGAAAAAGATTCTGATTAAACTTCACGCCCGTTCATTGAAACTTAGTCCCACACTCCCTTCTATACACTTCCTCCCTCTTCAATTCTTTTTATGCTGTATACAGTCAAGAGAAATAGGTAGAGCTTGGTGTTCCATCACTGGAGGTGGCCCGACGACGTCCTAGAAGGAAACGGGTGGGAACCTGGGCAGTCCATTGGCACACCTCTCAGTGACTGTGTATTGTGGACATCTGTCAACTGTTACTCCTCTTAGTTTGGTGGACATTTATCCACCGTTAGGAATTTGTTGAACTGTATTGGACAATTTACATTGGTGTCTTCTGGAACAGATCTGAATGGTTATTTTTAGAGTATAACACTGTTAATATAAGAACGTTTTGAACCAAGTGTGAAGAATTTTGGGGTATAGTGTTACAGGTTTTGCCTGTGTCGTTATGGGCACAGCCCTCTTTACTGTACTTCCACTTATTTATTCTAAACCTCCAGGTTATAGCTGGAGATTTCCCGCTATTACAACTGTTCTCCATAGAATCATAGAGTTGGAAGGGACCTCCAGGATCATCTAGTCCAACCCCCCGCACAATGCAGGAATTTCTCAAATACCTCCCCCACCCACACCCCCAGTGACCCCTGTTCCACACCCAGAAGATGGCAAAAAAACCTCCAGGTTCCTTGGCCAAACTGGCCTGGATAAAAATTGCTTCCCGGCCCCAAAGTGGCGATCAGCATTTCCCTGGGCATGTAGAAGAAGAAGAAGAAGAGATTGGATTTATACCCCGCCCTCCACTCCCCAAGGGAGTCTCAGAGCGGCTTACAAACTCCTTTTCCCTTCCCCTCCCCACAACAGACACCCTGTGAGGTAGGTGGGGCTGAGAGAGCTCTTTCCCAAGCTGTCCTTGAGGGAACAGCTGGTACAGAGCTATGGCTTGCCCAAGGTCATCCAGCCAGGTGCAAGTGGAGGAGTGGGGAATCAAACCCGGTTCTCCCAGATTAGAGTCCGCGCACTTAACCACTACACCAAACTGGCTCTGTAAGAAAGGGCCAGGTGACAGAGATCAGTCCTCCTTGAGAAATGGCCACTTTGGAAGGTGGACCCCAATGAAATCCCTCCCCTCCCCAAACCCCGTCCCCCTCAGGCTCCACTCCCCCCCATCTCTAGGTATTTCCCAGCCCACAGCTGGCAACCCTGTTCCTACCCCACTTTCACCAGCGGACTCCGCAGTGTTTGGGGCTTTTCACCCCTTTCCTCCGGCTCCATGTGTCCCCCCGCAGCCTCCATTTCTGCCAGCAACAGCATCATTTACTGAGGAGGAGAGCTTTGACTCTTGAAAGCTCATTCCCCCAGAATCTCGTTGGCCTCTTAAGTGCAACTGGTCTTGAATCTAACATAATTTACAGCATCATTCTCCCTTCCTCAGTTTTATCTTCTTAACAACAACCCTGTGAGTAGGGTTGCCAGTCTCCAGGTGGCACCTGGAGATCTCCGGCTGTTACAACCGATCTCCAGATGACAGAACTCAGTTCCCCTGGAGAAAATGGCTGCTTTGGAGGGTGGACTCTGTGGCACCGTATCCTGCTGAGATCCCTTCCCAGACTACCCTTCTCAAATCTCCAGGTATTGTCCCAACCCTGAACTGCCAACCATCCAAGGCTCCCTCTAAGCTGTAGAGTCTTGTGAGCAAAAAATTTTACTTTGTGAGCTACCGGCATTAAAGTTGCGAGCGAGCAATTTGGCTGCTGCACAAATCAGTTTGCTCTGGAGCCATCCTTCCTGAGCTAGGACAAAAAAAACGTGAGCCGGAGGCTAAAAAACTGTGAGCTAGTTAACACAGCTTAAAGGGAGCACTGCATCTACCCCAACTGGCAAACCTCATCACCCATGAGGAGAGGACTGAACTTGGGCTAGCAGGATTTGAACACAAGACCCTCTGCATGCCATGCCAGAAGCTGTTCCACTGGGCCCCACATTGCCTCTTAAATCCAGCATCCTTTACTAGCTGTTAAAATCTCCATGCTTTCAACAAAATAACTGCATTAGCTGATATTTTGCTTTCTACCAAACTTTGGTGCCTCTTACGAGGCAAACACAGTCATCCATTCAAATGCAGGATGCCAAGAGCTGTTGGATTTTTTAAAAAGGAAAGAAGAACAATGCCGCTTACATAAAGACAGGAGAGCCAGAAAAGCAGAATCATTCCAAGAGACATGTTAAAATAATTGCCTAAGATGATTTTTTTTAAAAGGTTTGAGTAGAATTGGTTTAGTGGGAGAGGGGGGGAAACCATCCTTTAATATTTATAGTGTTCTAGCATAATTATTCATGTTTCACAGCTGCCCTTTAAAGGGAGCAAAGTTATTGGAGGGAAGCGAACCAAGAAACATCAAGGCGCAGCCAAGCTGCTGTAGGGGAATAAGAGAATGAGCCACGACTCAGCATATTCTGAATTCCAATCCTATCTTGGCCGCTAACTTCATTTGTGGTTTCGAACAAGTCAGCTCCTCCTAGGGAGACTGGGAGTGTGGGGAAATGGGGATGGCCTACAGGCAGTGGTGTGACGTCATTTCCCAGGGGAAAACAGAAGTGGTGTCATGCCTCTCTAGGGCTGGGCTGAAACTCTATAGAAAAACCATAGAGCAGCACTGTAGTGGGCGGTTGGCAGTCCAGCACAGGTCAACCTCTGTGACCTTGAGTCACCACAGGACCGGGGCTGACAGCCCTGTAGGCTGCTCACAAAACCAAAATAGGACCCACGGTAAGAAGCAGGGGTCATTTTGTAGAAAAACAGGTGCAGGAGCTCATTACCATAACTTATTTGCATAACTCATTTGCATATGCCACACCCCCTAACATACCAGAAGTGTGTCAGAAGGCAACACCCACCCCTCAGGCTCCACTCCACAGGTGAGTGAAACTGACCTGCTCTTCCTCCATCCCCTTCCCCATCCAATACTCTGTGCAATAAAAATAAGCGTAAAGAACACACCCTCATTCTCTTCCTGCTCCCTTGAAACCACCAGGTTTCAAGTAGACTTGAGATACCCAGGACATGTGCACCACCCATCCCTTCCCCTTCCCCTCCCCACAACAAGACACCCTGTGAGGTAGGTGGGGTCTTTTGAGAACTGCTCATGAGAGAACAGCTCTGAGAGAACTTGTGACTGGCCCAAGGTCACACCAGCAGCTGCATGGGGAGGAGTGGGGAATCAAATCCTGTTCTCCCAGATTAGAGTCCAACTCCTGACCACTACACCAAACTGATGGGGTGGAAGCTGCTGAAGGGTTGGTGAAATTTCTCCAGTACTTATGTGCCATGTGCCCAGATAAAAAATGGTATACTTAGAAAATTTATATGCCACCTTGAGCAAGTCTCTGGAAAAGCAGCACACAGTCATAAAAGGAACAATGATAAAATTATCAATATTAAAACAAAACATTAAAAACAATAAAGACCCTAGCAGGGCTTTCCCCGGGGCGCGGCGCCTCTGCACTGCTCGGGGAAGCCGAGGAGGGGGTGGGGCTTGTGCCCGCCCCCTGGGCTCCTCACTCCCGGAGCTGCGCTCCTGTGCGCTCCCACTCCAACGGACCCCTGGTAAGAAGGAAATACCAAAACACAGATTACCGTGCTACAGACAATTACAAAGTATCTCAAATATTATTTTTATTTTTTTTTGTTATTTTATATATATTTTTAATTAATTCACTATCGTATTAACTGTCACATATCCCAAAATTCTAAGTATCATCTGTTTATATAACAAAAGACATCGCACAGCCCCTTTATTAGTACCAGCCCTCCTAAACCGTACAAAAGTTTTAAGAAGGAGGACGCCTTTAATTCCAATCAGTCTTCTTTCTTCCTCCAACAGAGGTCCAGATATCCTTCTGTTTCCAGGTCTTCCTCAGGGAGTTCAACAGATTTTCCCAGCACGAGGTTGCCAAATACCAAAATATTTATCCAAATTTAATCAATGAATGCTGCAAAAAGTCTCTCTTAGTGAGCTCAAGATTTCCTCCAAAGTGGAAAGCAGTCCTGGAAACAGGAGGATATCTGGACCTCTATGTTATATAAATAGATGATGCTTAGAATTTTGGGATATAAGAAGCGGGACCCGCGATACTCACGGGGGGGGGGGGGGAGTATTCCTAAAGGAGGAGCAACTGAGGAAGAAGCGGCTGCAGGTAAGCCTTCTCCCCCCCCCCCCCCCCGGCACTGGTGGTGAGGCCTGAGCAGCTGTCAGCCACCGGACCCGCATTGGACACAGCCCAACCACTGGCAGACCTCTCCTCTATGAATCTGTCTCATCCCCCTTTAAAGTATCTGGTGGGGCGTGGGGGGGTGCCCTTACTGGGAGCAGGGATGAACACCTGGCATTTCAGTGATGTGTCGTATGTGACCTGGAAGTGATGTAGGGATGTTAGGGGGTGATGCTCTAGTTTTTGGGCAAAACTCTATGATAGAATTAGCTTCTACCATAGAGTTTTTTGCTTAAAACCCCCCCAAAACCAGAGCATTGTCCCCGTGATTCCTATGTCACTTCTGGGGTCATGTGGGCACATTGCTGAAATGCTGTGTGTTCCTCCCTTTTTTGGGGGGGATGATTCCCCCCACTGGCTGCTGGCAGAGAGGTGGGGGCTGACAGTGGGAGACCCTTGCCCCCACTGGTCATCCCGAGTGGCCATCACGGCATCCTCTGGTAGTGAGTTCCACATTTTGATCACTCTGTGTGTAAAGAACTATTGCCTTTTGTCCGTCCTGATTCCTAGAGCTACCCATCGTCACTTCCAGGTTGTACCCGGAAACAACGTAGTGCTGTCAGTGTCCCACGTCTCTGTGTCCCAAACCTCCCACTGGTTGTCATACAGGAAGCGGCTACTTCTCCTGCATTTAGTCAGTGAATAAGCTGATGCCCACACTCTCTCAACTCTGGCCCTCTTTGTTGCCAGTTCCGGGCTCGGAAAAGTGTCTTGTACGTTCCAGGAGCTTCATCTGCCGTAGCCGGTTATAGGGGAGCAGCATGGAAGGTGGCTCCAGGCAAGGGGTCAGGCTCTCCTCCAGTGTAGATCTCCAGGCCCGCTTCTCTCCCTGCCTCATTTGTGCTGCCTTTTGCCTGTCCAAAAACATGATCAACCATCCCCATCAGCTTCTCGGGCCGTCAAACCCGGCCGCAGTTCCTTCCTGTCAAAATAGCTCAGCTGAGATCCTTTTGGAAACTCGCAGTTTCAAGAATAATAGACCATGTGCCATGCAATTAGGGTTGCCAGGTGGTGGCTGGGGATCTCATTGAATGACAGGATCACAGAGTTGGAAGGGGCCCATCCAGGACATCTAGTCCCACCCCCTGCCCGATGCAGGATCAGCCTAGAGCATCCCTGACAAGGGTTTGTCCAGCCGCTGCTGAAAGACTGCCAAGGAGGGGGAGCTCACCACCTCCCCAGGCAGCCGATTCAGCTGTCCTCCAACGTGACATGCTGACATTATGCAGAAGTGACATCGTCACATCAGTGATGTTGCACTGCAACACTGGTTTATGGGCAAAACTCTATGATTTGAGGGTGATTCTACCATAGAGTTTTTGCTCAAAAACCAGAGCGTCGCCTGCGACGTCGCCAACATGATGACATCACTTCCGTGCGATGTCATCCCATTGCGGCGCTCTGCCCTCACTCCCAGAAAGCCTCTTCCCCTCCCCCGCCAGCATGATCATAGGACCTGGCAACCCTATTCAGTCATCAGATCGGACCAAAAATAGTCTTTGGTTGTCTCCCTGATGCTCACAGATTGCTGGACCCAATCACACTGGGTGTGTGGCCAGCCCTGGGACAGCCGGCTACCCTACAGCATTTCCTAAGGCCACCTCTTGCTCGGAAGAAAACGATCGTGACCAATGTTCCCTCTAAACTCCATGGTGTTGTGAGCAGAAATTGGACCTTAAGAGCAAAAAAACTTAGTAGCATTAAAGTTGTGAGCGAGTCTACATTTGACTACTGCGTAAATTAGTTTTTTAGAAGATTATTTCCATAACTATATTTTAACTATATTTTAAGAATAATTTAAACATTATAAGAGAAACCCGAATCCAGTAAAATTTCAATTCAGAAAATGTTGTCCTCTGTATTGGTAGACTTGACCTCTGGAGAAGAGGTCTGCCCTCTCCTTTCCAATATATTGGTAGACCTGGCCTCCAAAGAACAGGTCTACCCTCCCCTTTCTAGTATATTGGTAGACCTGGCCTCCAAAGAACAGGTCTGCCCTCCCCTTTCTAGTATATTGGTAGACCTGGCCTCCAAAGAACAGGTCTGCCCTCCCCTTTCTAGTATATTGGTAGACCTGGCCTCCAAAGAACAGGTCCTTTCCATTATATTGGTAGACCTGGCCTCTGGAGAATGAGTCTACCCAGCGCAGTTCACTTATATTGGTAGATCTGGCCTCCAGAGAACAGGTCTACGCACTCCTTTCCATGATATTGGTAGACCTGGCCTCCAGAAAAGAGGTCTACCTACCCCTTTCCACTATATTGGTAGACCAGGCCTCTGAAGAACAGGTCAACCCACCCCTTTCCACTCTATTGGTAGACCTGGCTTCCAGAAAAGAGGTCTACACTCCCATTTCACTATATTGGTAGACCTTCCCTCCAGAAAAGAGGTCTACCCTCCCATTTCCACTATATTGGTAGACCAGGCCTCCAGAGAACAGATAGACCTACCTGAGTCCGCTATATTGGTAGACCTTGCCTCAGACCATCATTCTGTGCTGAGCCTTAGGGAAAATACCAGCACTTGGGGGGGGGGGGGACTCTTGCAGTCTACTTTGGGTTTTTTTTTAATGAAATATTATAAATTACCGGTCAAGTATAACAGAGGTGGAACATTCGCTGTCAGAACCCTGCCTAACCTAATGAACGGGAAGTTGCTTAAATGTTATCAACCTGTCCAAACTACTTATTTATTCAAATCTTTATGTCAAACTTTTCCCTGTGACCCAAAGCAGCTTACAAATTATACTGAAAAGCATAATAGGGGTATGCAAAAACAAAATCGATTCCCCCCTTCACAAACTTTCTTCTTGACATTGCATTCGGGGTGGTGGAGGACACCCTTCCTCAGCTGTCTGGTTGCCCCACTAGTGAGCAGGCGAGACACACATTTTGCTATTTCTCTTCTCCCATTTTACAGAAAATCGAGTTTTTTAATTAGCAACAGGACAGGCATGCTATTTAAAATCACTTTATCAACACTAGTGGTAGACAAAAAGGCAATATTATGCGCCAACCCATGGTGAACCTTTTAAAAAGTATATCCAGTTTGTATTTGTTTTATATTCAGATGTGCAGCTGGGGTTGGTTTTGGTTCCTCCGTATTTCACTTAATCTGTATCCCTGGTTTTTAAATCCTGGCGACTTGTGAACGACAATAAACTTTCAGCCAAACTGTTTTTAGACAACATTTATCAGTTTTTCAAAGGTGGTCAGGACAAGGAAAAAATTTAAAAGGAGCAAGCAAACTGTAAATGCTGAATTGGATCCACTAGAACATTTCTGCAGAGGTCGGAGGGTTTCCACAATTGAAGCAAAACTTTCTGGGGGCCCCCCTTGTCTTCCTGCAGCCCCAAATGCCCTCCCTCAAATGCTGTTCCTTGAGGCCCCCTCTTCCCCCAGGAACAGCATAAATACGTGATCAGACACAACTGTGGGTGAGTTGCGGGGGGGGGGGGGGGTTGCCGTTTATTTCCCATGTGCTTAACCAAGGAATCGATTATTTGCACCCCGTCACCGAGGGCTCCCTATGGCATTTACAATGATGCACATACTGAGTGGGGGGGGACAATGGTACAGAGTCAGAATGGCCTGATCAGACCATCCTGACAGCATGAAAGAGCACTGAAGTGATCAGACAGTGGAAAGTCTGCCTGTGACCTGTCACAACCTGTTTACTACCCGATTTTCCCTTCTGTCTTTTAACTCCGCTTTTGTGGCAGAGCAGGGTTGCCGACAGCTGCGGGACGCTTCCCAGATGTGGCTGTCTGATTGCTCCCTTTAAATCCACCTGGCATCCGTGCCTAAAGATCTAATTGTGTGTATGATCGCAGCCTCAGTTTCACTATTCAAACCATAGAGATACACTCTGATCAAGTCAGCAAAGTGTAGCATATTGGCTAGGAAGAAGAAGAAGAAGAAGAAGAAGAAGAGAAGAGATTGGATTTATACCCCGCCCTTCACTACCCAAAGGAGTCTCAGAGCGGCTTACAAACTCCTTTCCCTTCCCCTCCCCACAACAGACACCCTGGGAGGTAGGTGGGGCTGAGAGAGCTCTGACAGAAACTGCTCTTTTTCAAGAACAGCTGTGCCAGAACTATGGCTTGCCCAAGGTCACCCAGCAGGTGCAAGCGGAGGAGTGGGGAATCAAACCTGGTTCTCCCAGATTAGAGTCCGCACACTTAACCACTATACCAGGCTGCTGGACTAAACCTTGAGAGACTCAGATTCCAATCCCTCTCTGTGAAACTTGCCTTTATCAGGCGTTTTCTCTGAGGCTGACCGCTCAGGGTTGTTGTGAGGGTAAAATGAAGGCAGGGAGATACATGCATGCCACCCTGACCTCCTTGAAGGATGGCTGGCATAGGAGTGTAAGAAACATGAGTGTCGGGGACTGAAACAGAATCACTTTCGGAAGCTTCTCTGAAAATAAATTCCCATTAGCAAAGGGGAATGTCTTGAGTGAAGCGGTGCAGATTCGCCCCAAAAGAAGAGTGAGGAAAGAGCTCTGGTGAGGAAGAAAAAGGGAGAATGGCGAAGAAGAAATGGAAACGATGATGTTCAGGGCAGTTTTGCAGACGGCTGCCTCTCCTCACACCCTTTTCAGAAGCAAAAAACCCTCTAAATTTCAGTGCATTGTGGGGCCCGCCTGGCTGTCAGCTCAGAAACAACGTCCAAATCGGGATCCTTTTTCCCTTCCAGTGGATCTGTCCTTTGCCCTGTTCCATAATGCAGGAAAAGAAGAGAGACGTCGAATAAGGGGAAAGTAGGTCAGCCACAGACTGACTCAAGCATAAGTTGGATCCAGATTTTATCAGTGCTGCCACATTCCCGAATCACCCCTACACAGAGAGCTCCTGCTTTTGAGACTCGTTACTATTCCCTAGAAGGCCAGATTACTGAAGCTGAAGTTCAAATACTTTGGACACCCAATGAGAAGGGAGCATTCACTGGAGAAGACACTGATGCTGGGAAAGATTGAAGGTCAAAGAAGAAGGGGATGGCAAAGGATGAGATGGTTAGACAGTGTTATCGATGCAACGAACATGAAAGAACAGACTCCAGAGCAAGATGGAAGACAGCAAGATGGTGTGATGTGGTCCATGGGGGTCGCAAACAAACGGACTCAACTTTGTGACTGAACAACAACAACAAACACCACACAACCCTTTCTACTTCCTTTTCAGTCATCTTCACGAACTGCAAATACTCATCATGTACCTAACCCCAAGAAAAGATTTTCTCAGCCAGTCTGACTTTCTGCTTTCTTCCCAGTTCAAGGAGAGATGGTCGACGTTATTCTACAGACCCTTCCCCTCTGCAGTTAGAATGTTTGTGTGCTTTCCGTGACATCAGACGATCCAGTGGCCGTTAGGATGGGCGTTTGCCAGTAATGGCTACTTTTTCTCCCTTAAAGATCTCTGCCTAACATAACGAGATCAGGCAACTGAGTTTTGAAAGTGGCTACGCAAACATGTGGGAAATGTGACTATTAAGAGCTGCTAAGGTGCTAAAGGCCTAGATTTTTTTTTTAATTATTTAATGTCTTCTCAAAGCACAATACTACCAATATCAAAAAAAGGTTCATAAAAATACATTGTTTGTTGACAGCATGTGGAGAAACATAAAAAAGGCACTTAAACACGTCAACAAAGGGTCTAGCAGCGCAGTCATCATAAAGAAGAAGAAGAAGAAGTAAAAGAAGAAGAGGAGGAGGAGGAGGAGATTGGATTTATACCCCGCCCTTCACTACCCAAGGGAGTCTCAGAGCAGTTTACAAACTCCACTCCCTTCCCCTCCCCACAACAGGCACCCTGTGAGGTAGGTGGGGCTGAGAGAGCTCTTTCAAGAACAGCTCTGACAGAACTATGGCTTGCCCAAGGCCCAAGGAAGAAGAGGAGGAGGAGGAGATTGAATTTATACCCCGCCCTTCACTTGGAGTCTCAGAGCGGCTTACAAACTCCTTTCCCTTCCCCTCCCCACAACAGACACCCTGTGAGGTAGGTGGGGCTGAGAGAGCTCTTTCGAGAACTGCTCCTGAGAGAACAGCTCTGAAATAACTTGTAACAGACCCACAGTCACCCAGCAGCTACATGTGGAGGAGCGGGGAATCAAACCCGTTTCTCCCAGATTAGAGTTCATGCTCCTAACAACTACACCAAACTGGCTCTCCATTTATTGCCCCCTTCCTCCAAGGGTAGCTAACAATGTCACCTCTTAACATTATTGTCAGAACAACCCTGTGAAGTAGGTTAGATTCACAGAGAAACAGAGAAAGACAGAGCTGCCCTAAAAGAGTTGCCCTAAGAGACCCAGTTTGGTGTAATGGTTAAGAGCACGGACTCTAATCTGGGAGAACCGAATTTGATTCCCCACTCCTCCACATGCGGCTGCTGGTGTGACCTCAGGTCAGTCACAAGTTCTTTCAGAGCAGTTCTTATTTGTTATTTTATTTATTTTACTTACTTAGATTTATACCCCGCCCTCCCTGTTGAGGCAGGCTCAGGGCGGCTCACACTAAAATTACGTCATATTAAAACACAGGTGTAACACAGTACACATCATAAAATTTCAACATAACAAACACAGTTCTTGGTTTTTATTCTCTAAAGAAACCTAAAGAATTCTCTAAAGAGAGCCAGTTTGGTGTAGTGGTTAAGAGCACAGACTCTAATCTGGGAGAACCAGGTTTGATTCCCCACTCCTCCACATGCAGCTGCCGGTGTGATCTTGGGTCAGTCACAAGCTCTTTCAGGGCAGTTCTTGGCTTTTATTCTCTAAAGAAACCTAAAGAATTCTCTAAAGAGAGCCAGTCTGGTGTAGTGGTTAAGTGCGCGGACTCTAATCTGGGAGAGCCGGGTTTGATTCCCCACTCCTCCACTTGCACCTGGCTGGATGACCTTGGGCAAGCCATAGCTCTGTACCAGCTGTTCTCTCAAGGACAGTTGTCTCAGAGCTCTCTCAGCCCCACTTACCTGACAGGGGGTCTGTTGTGGAGAGGGGAGGGGAAGGGAAAGGGATTGTAAGCCACCCTGAGACTCCTTCGGGTAGTAAAGGACTTGTTCTTCTTCGTAAGACAGCTGTGACTTGATGGCATTTTTCACCACCAGGTTCTATCCAGATCTATCACCCACGAATGGGCCTAATCTCTTGAAAGGTTTATAATACCTTGTATTTGACGTGTTTGAAATCTAATTTGGAACATTTGGAACGTGTTTGAAATCTAATCGTTTGCATCCTGATTTGAACATGACAGAGACATCCCAGAAGTTTTTTTTAACTTAAAAAAAATGTTTGTCAGTGGGGTGTAGTGGTTAAAGTCTTGGACCAGAACGTAGAAGACCCAGATGCAAGTCCCTGCTCTGCCATGGAAACTTGCAGGGTGACCTCAGGACAGTCACACACTCTCAGCCTAGCCTACCTCACAAGGTTGTTGTGAGAAGGAAGGAAGACTGAAGTATGCCGTACTGAATCCCTTGGAGGAAGGGTCAACCAGTTCCTCTGGATGGCCGACAATAGGAAATGGAGGTCGGGGCCTTCCCCTGATAAGAACATTAGAAGAGCCCTGTTGGATCAGACCAGTGGTCCATCCAGTCCAGCATCCTCTCTCACATAGTGGCCAACCAGTTCCTCTGGAGGGCCAACAACAGGGCACGGAGGCAGAGGCCTTCATTAGAACACAAGAAGAGCCCTGCTGGATCAGACCAGTGGTCCATCCAGTCCAGCATCCCATCTCACATAGTGGCCAACCAGTTCCTCTGGAGGGCCAACAACAGGGCATGGAGGCAGAGGCCTTCATTAGAACACAAGAAGAGCCCTGCTGGATCAGACCAGTGGTCCATCTAGTCCAGCATCCCATCTCACACAGAGGCCAACCAGTTCCTCTGGAGGGGGCAACAGTAGGGCATAGAGGCTGAGACCTTCTCCTGATGTTGCCTCCCAGCTCTGGGAATCAGAGGCTTAGTGCCTCTGAATGTGGAGGTTCCCCTCAGCCCCCATGGCTTGTAGTCACTGATAACTTTGTACTCCATAAATCTATCTAATCCCTTTTTCAAGCTGTTTATCCCTGTGGCCATCACTACATCCTCTGGCAGCGAATCCCACATTTTAATCATTCTCTATGTAGAGTAGCATTTCCCTTTGTCTGTCCTGAACCTACTGCCCCTCAGTTTCACTGGATGCCCTGGAGTTCTAGCGCACATGCATGCCCGAGGGGGAAAAATGATACTGTGCTTAATACGTTTTAATAACAACCAAAACTCATGTAAAAACCATCCTCTTTACTTCGTTCAGCATCCAAGATAGTAGTCAGAGTTTTTCTTTTTCTCCCCTCTCTGTTACTTTAGGAGAACACAAGCCGTCTTTTCCAATTACGTTTGAAACGAGGGAGTAGAAACCAACCTGCCGGAGGCAAAGGTGTTGATTTTTACACAGGCAGACCATGGCTGACCACCTCTGACCTGGATGGCGTAGGCTAGTCCAATCTCAGCAGGGTCGGCTGTGGTCGTATTTGGATGGGAGACCACCAAAGAAGTCTGGAGTTGCTCCTTGGAGACACGCAATGGCCAACCATTTCTGACCTGGATGGCCCAGGCTAGCCCAGTCTCAACAGATCTCAGAAACTAAGCAGGGTTGGCAGGGTTCCCTCTAATCTGAGTAAGGCTGTGATCACACTGGCGGCTTGGCATGATCTGGTGCCGCTTCTAATTGAACCAGTTGAAAGTATTGTGGGGCGTATCAGCCACACAGCACACCCTGCTGCAGGCTATCTGCGGAGATATCCCATGGTAAAGCATCCACATCATTGTAGTGCATTAACCATGGAGCGCACTGCCAAAAATTTCCCCAAATCCATGCACACACATAGTGTGCATGCGCACGCATGCGCATATAGGCAATTTTTTTAAAAAAAATAACATGTCACCAGTGGCAGAATGGATCTGCAGGTTCAGACTGCCAAATCCATTCTGCGTGCTCTTCCCCACATTCAGACATCCGGCCATGCGTGATGAATGTGCGGGGAAACAAAAACACCACTCCGGAGGCGGTGGCTTTTTAACCCGGCTCCAAGTCATCCTCTGACGGGGTGAGTATGCCCAGGGAACGCCTGACAGATGCGGCTGTGTGAATGGGCCCATTTAATCCATTTGTGAAATATGCCTATATCGGGACAAACTGCCAGTCTGAACACAACCTGTGTGTGAGCTAGCTCACCGTTTTTTAGCCTCTGGCTCACACCTTTTTGTCTTCGCTCAGGAAGGATGACCCCAGAACAAATTGATCCATGCAGGAGCCAAATGCCAGTAGCTCACAAAGTGCTCACTAGACTCCACAGCTTAGAGGGAGCACTGGTCAATCGTTGGATGGGAGACTACCAGGGAATACCAGGGTCATGATGCAGAGGCAGGCAATGGCGAACCACCTCTGAATGTCTAGACTCTCAAAAACCCGATGGGTCGCCATATGTTGGCTGCGATGGGAGAGTAACAAAGAAAGAAAAGCAGCCTGGTAAAGGTCCCTCAGACGGAGGAATCAGTGAGATGTGGAACTGCAGGGCCTTTCTTCTTCCACTACAGCCACATCGCTTCGTCTCACTGGTTCTCTAGGAGCCCTTTGGCCATCTGTTTCATCATATATATCTTAAGCTATACGACTGCATATATCTTAAGGAATAACAAAAAAAGAATTTAGAAGACCCTTAAAACACCAAGAACAAGAAGACTGCAGGACGCTGAATCTTAAGATCAACTTTTTAAAAAGGGTTTCCAAGAATGGAGAAAGAGAGAGAAAGAAATGAAACACACAATCCTCTCCTCCAGGATTTCATAAACTTTGGGGGCTTGAGCAGAATAATTTTCTTTCCTCTTCTCCGCCCCCCCCCCTTCAGCTTTGTCTCAACGGCTCTCGGCATTCTGTACCACTTCTCAACATTCTGTACCACCTCTCAACATTCTGTGCCACATCTCAACATTCTGTACCACCTCATCAGGCCTTGTTTGTTGAACCCCCTTTTATTTTGGTTAATTTACAAAGTTACAGCTTTTGCATACCCGGCCAAGTCCACCAACTATACAGAAACTCCTGCCTGATCTACTGGCGGCCTGCTTTTGCAGCTTTTGTGATTATTATGGTGACCAGAGGCTTTATCATTTGAAAGAGCAATAGAGTATTGTACTCAGACTTGAAAGGGGCCTGGGTTCAAATCCTGGCTCAGCTAAAAAAATTGCATTGTGGTCTCAGGCAAGTCCCCCTCCCCCTCGTCCACCTTACAGTACCTCCCAAGGATAAAATGTAAGATCCCTCTGGACCCAGGAAAGAGAAGGATAATCATGCAATACACAAATAAAGATGGAACTGTGCTGCTTAATAAAATATTTCCAGGGTGCTACCGCGACTTCCTTGTTCCAAGAGCACAAAGACACAACCAAGATGCTAGATTAAAGCCTCTCAGCGCCACAATACTCAAAGACCAAAGGAAACGCATGAAGCCTCAAAAATAAATTAAATGGGGGGGTTAGATAATGTACCTGCAATGACAGGTGGCTGATATTATCTCAAGGCATCAGTTTGCATGTTAAGTGTCTGTTCGGCTTCTGCCAACAATAACATGTATATGAGTGCCTCATACAGGCACTGGCTTTAAGGATGTTGTTGATGAAAGCACTTTGGGAGGGTGGGGGTGGGCATTTCTGTCTTTCTGTATACATTTTACAGTCAGGGCAATTTCCTCTCATCAGGAAAGTGTGCGGTTCTGTTTTTGCTATGTTCACTTATGGACATCGCCTTCGGTCTCTTCTCAAAGCATCAGCCTCCCCTGGTATTTCAAAGGGAGCCCTTCCTGTCAGATAGATAAACTGGACTTGGCTTGTTTTAAAACATCGTTTGGAAGGAATGCAGGGAGAGACGTCGAAGCAGACCAGCCAGCAAAACCAAGCTTATTTCCCTCGGATCTTTTAACCGGCTCACTGTTGCCTACGAAAGAGAGTCGCCCAGAGCCTTCTTCAGGCCTTTGGTTTTGACCGACATACAGAAAGTAGGCTGTTTGTGTACACAATGCAATCTTCCTTACGACCAAAACACACACACACACACACACACACACACCCCTGGATTTCAAGCTGGGCAACTGGAACAATCTCACAAAGGCAATGCTTATTGTTGCGCAAGATAAATGAAAGGTTGCCCCCAGAAGGCGCAAGAAAGGGGGAATCTATAGCCTAAAGCCACCATGGCTTTTTCCCCAGTCAGGCCTTCTGTGCTTGTTACCACCTCTCCGGACATGTCCAGTGCACCACCTCCATCCAATCCCCCCCCACACACACACACACAGTCTCATGTAGATTGTAAGCTCCTTGGGAGCAGAGACCTGTCCCTTTTAGATTATACGAAGATGGTGGTGATGATGATATGCAGCACATTTCCCAACCCTAATAAAAGTTAATCAACATTATTTAAGTTGGCTGGTTGGTTGGTCAGTGGGTTAAAACATGTCTCGCCCACTTATCCCCCAGGGATCTTGATCCTCAAGGCCTCAGCACCTAGCCCCACAGAAAGGAGCACTTTTCTTGCTTCAGAAACGTCCGGCGGAAATGTGTGTGGAGGGTTAGCAACTTTAGAACATTAGTTGTCCTAGATTTTCCGGGCTGTATGGCCGTGTTCTTGACCGTGGCCATACAGCCCGGGGAAACCTACAACGACTAATGAACTCCGGCCGTGAAAGCCTTCATCAACATATTAAACTTTAGGACAGTTTAACCCTTACTTTCCCTTCTTTTGCACCAACCCACCCGGCTGTAGGCGAGCAAGGGAGAAGGGGGGATGTTCGGCTTACCACTTGAGCGCCGGACGATGTTCTCCAAGAACGTGTTCTGTGGTGCCACCAGCCCTCGCTTGCCCCCCGGCATCCTGCGCCTGCAGACCCGGGCTCTGGAGCCAAGGGGTGGCAGTGGGGGCGGCTGGGAGGGGCTCGGAAGGTGTCTTGCGCCCAGTGCCGTGGAGTAGCTGAGGGAAGGTGGACGAGGCAGTTCATGGTAGTAGCGCACCGGCGGCTGGTGGAGCCCAGACTGTGGCAAAGCCGCGCTCGCCGCTCGGGAACTGCAGCCGGCGAGGGGATTGCGCCTGCGCGTCTGCCCGGCTGTTGCTGCTGCTGCCGCCGCCGCCGCCGCCGCGGGTAGGCAACATGACCACGCTCCGCTCCAAGCCTCCCCCGCCCCCCGCCCCCCACTCCGGGCCAGCTGCCACCAGGGACGGGGGCGACTCAACCCGAGCGGACAGCTGGTGGATGCCTTCTGGCTGCGCTCCCGAGCGCAAAAGCAGGGCGCCCCGGAGAAGCGGGAGCCGGAGAGAGGCGGAGCGGCGGCGCTGAGAGGGGGGATCTCGCCCAACTCTTCCCGGAGGTTGTTTTAACAAGTGCCGAAGGGAGCGAAGAGGAGCGATCCCCGCGTCTCGAAGCCAGCGCCGGGGTCCGTCTCGCCGGCCGAAAGCGCCCAGCCGAGAGGAGGCGCGCAAAGCCCCAGCGGAGTCCCCCAGCGCCGGCGGCGCTTTCAGCACTCTGGACAGCGAAGCTCGCCGGCCGCGCTTTCAGCACCCTGGACAGCAGGGCTGGCCGGCCGCGCTTTCAGCACCATGGATAGCTCCTCACTCCGCGCCTGGCTTCAGGAGGTTGGGACCGGCTCGGTCGAGAGGATTCCGCCTTCGCCATCGCTCCGCCGATCGCCTCGAAGATGGATCCGGCCGGCGGCACCCCCCTCCTCCCCAAGAAATGCGGGCAAGGTGGGACCGGGCTGCAAAAGGAGCCTCCCCGCTTCTGCTGGAAGAAAACTTGGGGAGAGAGGGACCCCCGAGCCCCAAGTCCAGGCTGGACACCACCAAGAGGAAAGACGCTCCAAGAAACCCGATCCTCCGACGGTCGAAGCGGATGGGACGATCCCCCCAGATCGGAGGAGCCGGGTTGCGGGGCTGCGAGGCGGGATGCCGGCCCCGCCGGTCTCAAAGTTCTCCGTCGGGGAGGTGCGTCGAAGCGGGAGAGCGCCCGGGCTTCCTTCCTCCGGGAGAGGCGGCGGCTGAATAATTCAGAAGACCGAGGCGTTTCTTTCGGGGCGGTGGGGAGGGGGGCGGGGAGGGAGAGAGATCGGAGAGAAGAAGGGCGGTGGGGAGGAGGCGAGAGGGTAGCAATTGGCTTGGCGCGGAGGTTAGAGGAGGAGACGGGGGGAAGAGAGGGAAGGGACAACTTTGTCGCCTGCCTCAGGGGCGAGAGAGAGAGAGACCGCCAAGCCAGCAAATGCAGTTTTTCCCACCCGCCTCCGGTGGAGACTAGAGGATTTCCCACGTCTCCGGAATCCACAGACACGCCCCTTCCCGGTCAGCCCCTCCCCTTCGCTCGCTGGAACCTCCATGTTCGGAGGCAGTGTACCTCTGAACGCTGGTGGCTGGGAACGAGCGAAGCAGAAGAACGGGCGCCTCCGTGCCCTGCCTGTGTTTTCCCCAGAGGAATGGAGATACTGAAAGACAAGTAATCCCGCCGGGCTCTTCGTGCCCAAAGAGATGGCGCTGCTTCTCTCTTTTCAGGCAGGTGGTCTTCGTAGCTCCAAAGGGGATAGTGTCTTGGGGGGGGGGGGGGGGAGTTTAACGCTTCACATGACGATCCTGTGCATCTTTTCTCAGAAGTCTGGCTGTTGGAGGGAGATTCCCCCAAGGGAAATGGACATAGGATTAGTGTCTCTGGCGGTTTAATAGGGTGACCTAAACTCCCATCTGATCTCACCCACCTTCGGCATCCACATTTCCCTTCTTGCTCGAGTTCTGGCTATTCCACAGAAGCCCTGGCCATCGAAGAGGTATTCCGAAGGGAGCTTTGACTCTTGAAAGCTCATCCCCTGGAAAGTCTTCTTAGTGTCTGAAGTGCCACTGGACTAGTAAAATCGAACTGTGCAGAGCCAGAACATCTCTTAGCACCGGGGAGAAAAATGAACAGGCATTGGTGGTGAGGTCCTTTCCGCATTTGCCTGCCACTCCAGATTTTCTCAGTGGTGGAGTGGAGGCAATTTAAGTCCAGGGCAAAACAGCATCCAAATAACCTGGGGCGATAGCGGGCTGAAACCCGGCTGACCACTGAAGGGAGGGAATGTAACGCAGAATGGGGGGGGAACCCAGAATACAAATAAGGTTGGAGTTGATTTTAGTGCAGCATGGGGGGAGGGGACTGGATTAAAAACAAGAATTAGTTCGATTTTAGTGCAGAATTGCTTGGAGGGCACCAAGGTGAACATGGATTAAAAGGAGATAGCAGAAAGGGCTTCAGTCCATCCTGGTCTCGAGGAGCGATGTGCCCATTTCTATCACTGAGAGCCAGTTTGGCACAGTGGTTAGGAGCGCGGACTCTAATCTGGGAGAACCGGGTTTGATTCCCCACTCTTCCACATGCAGCTGCTGGTGTGACCTTGGGTCAGTCGCAAGTTCTCTCAGAGCTGTTCTCTCACGAGTTCTTCGGAGAGCTCTCTCAGCCGCACCTTCTTCAGAAGGAAAGGAGATCGTAAGCCGCTTTGAGACTCTTTCAGGCAGTGAAGGGCGGGGTATAAATCCAATCTCCTCCTCCTCCTCCTCCTCCTCTTCTTCTTCTTCATAGTTTCAGGTGGGTAGCCGTGTTGGTCTGCAGTAGAATAGCAAGACTGAAGTCCAGTAGCACCTTCGAGACCAGCAAGATTTCCAAGGTAAAAAGCTTTAGAGTCAACGCTCCCTTTGTCAAGCACCGGCTTTGAATCTCGAAAGCTCCTACAATGGAAATCTTGTTGGTCTCTAATGTACTGCCGGACTAAAATCTAGCTCTCCTATCATTGAGGTTTCACTGTAAAGAGCGGGGGGGGGGGGGAATCCAGCATTTTTAAGACTGGGATTACTTAGAGTTCTGAAGAGAATTGAATGAAGGGGGGGGGGGGCAATGCAGGGATGGCCCGGGATGGCCTGACCTCATCAGATCTCAGTGCCAGTGTTCCCTCTAAGCTGAGTTAGTGTGAGCTAGCTCACAGTTTTTTAGCCTCTGGCTCACATGTCTGTCTTCGCTCAGGAAGGATGGCGCCAGAGCAAACTAACTGATGCAGTAGCCAAACTGCGCACTCCCAACGATCCCTCTAAGCTGTTGTGTCTTGTGAGCAAAAATTATGCTTTGTGAGCTACTGGCCTGAAAGTGGTGAGCAAGCAGTTTGGCTGCTGCATACATTAGTTTGCTCTGGAGACATCCCTCCTGAGCTAAGACAAAATTGTGTGAGCTGGAGGCTAAATAACTATGAGCTAGCTCACACCAACTCAGCTTAGAGGGAGCACTGCTCACAACTCTAATGCCAGTAGCTCACTAAGGAGATTTTTTTTGCTCACAAGACTCCGCAGCTTAGAGGGAGCATTGCTCAGCCCCTAAAGCAGGGTGGCATGGGAGACCAGAAGAAAGTCCAGGGACAAGGCAGGGTCAGGCAATGGCAAAGCACCCCTGAACATCTCTGGCCCTTGGAAACCCCATGCGGTCGCCAGAGGAGCTGCAACTTGACAGCCCTTTCCACCAATAACAACACAGGGAGAATTCCCTCCTCTTGCACAGATCTGTAGGCAGAGGAGAGCAACTCACTGGCCGCCAGCAGAGCCAAGAAGGGCTAGCTCTGCCATTATAGGGCTGGACCCCACACATGACTCCTTAGAAGTAAGTCCCATTATTCAATGGAAACAACCCCAAGCCTACGTGTCTAGGACTGTACGCCCCCCAAAACATTTTGTTCACATGCCCTCTTGGTGGGTCACCTGTTATATTAGTTATCACAAACACTGTTTATAAATCTCTGAAACACACGGATGCTTTGAATGCTGCCTTGCAGTCCCAATGCTTGCTTGGCCTAATGCTCCTTCGAAGCTGTGGAGTCTTGTGAGCAAAAATTCTACTTTGTGAGCTACTACTGGCCTTAAAGTGGTGAGCGAGTAACTTGGCGGCTGCACAAATCAGTTTGCTCTGGAGCCATCCTTCTGGGCTAAGACAAAAGTGTGTGAGCCGGAGGCTAAAAAAAACTGTGAGCTCGCTCACACCAACTCAGCTTAGAGGGAACATGGGAACAACGATTGACACCCGATGGTGGGAAAGCCCTGATCCGCTGGTCCCTTTAACCATTGCCCGACCCAACCCCCCAAAATAACTGAAGCAGACCGATGGAGCTGATGTTAAAAGTGAAGAACTCATCCTAGCACTTCATTATTGTGTTTTGGTTTTAACACTGTATTTATATTAATTGCTGTTGTGTTTTTATATGTATTGCTGGATTTTTCACCTTGTTCCGTAAGCCACCCTGAGCAAGGCTTGGCCAGGAGGGCGGGATAAAAATTAAACAAATCCATCAATAATCAGTCAATCAACACTGGCCACCAGTTATATTGGGTATCACAAACTGCGGTTGTAAATCTCCAGAGCCCACTGACGCTTTGAATACTGCATTGCAATTCACACACTTGGCCCTGTTATTTATTTATTTATTTGTTCTATTTGTATCCCGCCTAGCCAGTAAACCGGCTCAAGGTGGCTATCATATCCTTGTCTCTGGAATCCATACATACACCCATCTCCTTTTGAGGGGGGGCAGGATTTTCTGTGTGTGTGTGTGTGTGTGCGCGCGCACGCGCTAACATGCCTGGGAGTCATGGTGACCTCTGGTGACCCCTAATTGGGCTAGGACGTTTTCCAGAGCGGTGGCTTGTTTTGCCTTCCTCTGCATCCCCGCCCTGGTATTCCTTCGAGGCCTCCCTTCCAAGTACTCACCCCAGAGGCCTGTGCCTGCTGCATACAGATGACAGAGATCAAGGAACTGATGCACATGGCAGACCACAGAAGAGATTCACGTGAATGTTACTGCCATCCCCAAGTATTTATCTACATCTAGCTAGCACTGTATGACGCTGGATTGTTTTCAGATGGTTTTTCTCTATGTTATCATTGTTTCCTTCTGTTTTATCCTCCGGTAAGCCCCCCGGAGCCTGCTTTGGCGGGAGGGTGGGGTGTGAATTGAATAAATAAATAAATAATACTCGGCAGGGAGGGCGGGGTATGACTCTAATAAAAAAATAATATGCTTGCCAGGGTCGGCCCGGCTTAGCTTCCCAGATCTGACGAGATCGGGCTTGCCTGGGCTCCCCAGGCCGGGGCTCCTTTCATCATCTTTTGAAAGGCCGTTTCCCCAGTAATAGTTTATGCCACTTAATATAGAACCAGAGTCTCAAGTACCTTCTCCACGATAACCGTAATTGGTAAAGTCGCTAGATTGGAGTCCAGTTGCACCTTAGAGACGCATGAGAGTTTCAGGGTCTGAGCTCTCGCGAGTCAGAGCTCCCGTCTGGGCCTTTTGGTGGATTCAATATGTTTATGTAAATGGGTTTGAGTTATCGTTTCACGAGAGGCTTTGGTTCTGTACTAAGTGGTACAGCCTTTTAGTTCTTCTCCCCCCTTGTTCTTTTCTTCTGCTCTTTTTTTTTTTAAGAAAAAGGTGGTGCAGCATTTTATTTGAAATCTTAATTTGAAGAGTGTCTGTATGTGTTTGTTAAGCAATTAAGCTAGGACAGAAGGTAGTACGGAGATTGCTACAATTCACCCAAGGTCTTTTTGGGGACGTAAGTGGAGAACCACCCTATCCAGTATATTCCTTTGGCCTCTGGAAGGAAGCGTGCATTCTGGGGGCCAGTCTCTCTGGCTGTTCTTTATAACAGGCTGCTTCCACATCCCCATTTGTTATGCCTGAGCTAATGTTTTTTGAGCAGATGTAAAAGCCCATAGAGGTGATTAGATCTGAGTCCAGTAGTATCTTAGAGACCAGTAAGATTGTGCGGGGGGGGGGGGAGTAATAAGCTTTTGAAAGGAAACCCTACCTTCATCAGATACCAGAAGTGATTATATATGCCCATAGGTATTATACCCCTGTGGACTGGGAGGGGGGAGGGAGGGAGGGTCAGAGAGTGAGTGAGCGGAGGGAGGGAGGGAGGGAGGGAGGGAGGAAGGAAGGAAGGAAGGAAGGAAGGAAGGAAGGGTCAGAGAGAGAGTAAGCAGAGGGAGGGAGGGAGGGGAGGGGAAGGGAGGGAGGGTCAGAGAGAGAGTGAGCAGAGGGAGGGAGGGGAGGGGAAGGGAGAGAGGGTCAGAGAAAGGGTGCAGGGATGGAGGGAGGGGAGGGAGGGTCAGAGAGAGAGTGCAGGGAGGGGAGGGAGGGTCAGAGAGAGAGTGCAGGGAGGGGAGGGGAAGAGAGAGAGGGTCAGAGAGAGAGTGCAGGGAGGGAGGGGAGGGAGGGAGGGTCAGAGAGAGAGTGCAGGGAGAGAGGGAGGGGAGGGAGGGTCAGAGAGAGAGTGCAGGGAGGGAGGGAGGGAGGGAGAGAGAAAGAGAGAGAGAGAGAGAAAGAAAGAAAGAAAGAAAGAAAGAAAGAAAGAAAGAAAGAAAGAAAGAAAGAAAGAAAGAAAGAAAGAAAGAAAGAAAGAAAGAAAGAAAGAAAGAAAGAAAGAAGAAAGAAAGAAACTAACTGATCAAATAAACCTTGGGACAGCGACCCAAATGTTGATGATAGGGAATCATGCTGATCAGCTGTCTGACAGCAGCAGTCATCATTGCTTTTTAAAGCTGTTTGCTTCCCAGGAGCCAGACAGCCGAGAGGAGCCCGTGTGTACCACCTGTTTATATACATGAGTTCAGTTCTTCCGCTAGCTTGCAAAATGCAAAGAGAGCCTTGAAAATACACACACATAGAGAGGAAGAGGAGGAGGGATTGGATTTATACCCTGCCCTTCACTACCCAAAGAGTGGCTTACTAGTGCCTTTCCCTGTCAGTGTGTGTGTGTGTGTGCGTGTCCCCAGGTAGATGGGGAACCCAAGGAAGCTTTTTTCCTTTTAAGGACATTACAAGCCATTGTGTTTGGAATCAGGAACCTTTCGAGTGCTTGCCCGGCGCTGACTAATACGTCTGTATATCAGCAAACAATTGTGTTGAGAGTCATGTCCCAAAACAACGTCATATTATTTGCAGCCGGAATGCAAACTGGCAGTCAAATTGCAGTTTTGTTCCTCACCCCCAACGGAAAGTATGAATCCACCCCACTCACCCACCTGCGCCTAATTCGACATTTGCTCTTTATTAGATCAGGAACTTCTTTATCTGCGACTGACACAGTCGAAAAGAGCAAGAGTCCAGGAGCATCTGAAAGACTAACAACATTTGTGGCAGGGGAGGAGCTTTCGTGAGTCACGGCTCACTTCTTCAGATATAGAGTCACAAAAGCTCCTCCCTGCCCCAAATGTTGTTAGTCTTTCAGATGCTCCTGGACTCTTCCTCTTTTCGACTGCTACAGACTGACTAACACAGCTGCCCATCTTGATCTGTCTGCTGACACAGATTATTAATCTAGCCCATTTTCAACCAATGTTGCCATTTTACCATCCCCAGTGAGGGTGGGCACTTGGAATCAAATGCACGAAGCCCAGATGAGCAAATGGGAAAAGGAGGCAGGCTATGAGCAAGACACCCATGTGGCTGGGGCAAGATGTTCTGCCTTTTTGTTATTTCTGGGAACGAGATCAGCTGCCTCTTGCTTTTCCTCCAACGCCGGAGCCCCCTACGAGACCAATGCGTCAGCCTGGCCATTAATTGCTCCGCCGCCTTTCTCAGCACTCTTGACCTGTTCCAGCCTCCCTTTTCCCGATGAGATCAGGAGTCTGGCCTCGGCTCGGCAAGCAGAGGGCTATAAAGCCTTGGAGATATCCTGCAAACCAGGTCAACGGCCATTGCCTTGGGGGAAGTTCCACCTTGGTGCATTTCTCCTCATTTTGCTCCACTTTAGCTCCCAGCTGTTTTCTATGCCTCTCCGGTATATCAAGGTCAGCAAAACAGGAGGCCCTCCACCTGGAAAAAGGTGTCAAGTTTATAGGGTTGCCAGGTCCCCCCTGGCTACCAGTGGGAGATGAGGATTACACGGAGTGAATCAATACAGTCGACAGGATGGGACCTTCCGTAAACAATGAAATCAGGATTTGGGTTGCGGAACCAATCCGAAATTTACAAAACAGAACGGAAGCAAAACATGAGTGTTAACAGGACACATTAAATGATGCAAAGTTATGATGCATTAACTGGTGCATTAAATGATGCAACACTGAAAAATACAGGAGAGGAGAGGGGAGGAGATTGGATTTATACCCCGCCCTTCACTACCCAAAGGAGACTCAGAGCAGTTTACAGGAGGAGGAGGAGGAGGAAGGAGGAGGAGATTGGATTTATACCCCGCCCTTCACTCAGAGTCTTAGAGCAGCTTACAGTCTCCTTTCTCTTTCTCTGGTGCATTTGCACCAGCAGAAGACTGCTCTGATAGAAAAGCTGTGATATAGCAGCGAATAAAATTCCATTCCCATTAAACCAGGCAGGAAATAGTGTTGAAGACAATGAAAAAGAGTAACCTGGGGGACTTGGCTACACCGTTTTAAGACATGGCAGGTTCCCTCCTCCCCACCACCACCTTTTGAAAAGAAGAAGAGGAGGAGGAGGAGGAGATTGGATTTATACCCCGCCCTTCACTCACTCAGAGTCTCAGAGCGGCTTACAAACTCCTTTCCCTCCCCCTCCCCCCAAGAGACACCGTGTGAGGTAGGCGGGGCTGAGAGAGCTCTGACAGAAACTGTCCTTGAGAGAACAGATATGACAGAACTCTCAGTCTGGGGCAAGTGATGGTCTGTATTCTTGGTGCTTGGAGGGGGGGGGCAAGAGTGGGAGGGCTTCTGGTGTCCTGGCCCCACTGCTGGACCTCCTGAGGGCACCTGGTGTTTTTGGCCACTGTGTGACACAGAGTGTTGGACTGGATGGGCCATTGGCCTGATCCAACATTGGCTTCTCTTATGTTCTTATGATGGCTTGCCCAAGGTCACACCAGCAGCTGCAAGTGGAGGAGTGGGGAATCCAACCCGGTTCTCCCAGATTAGAGTCCGTGCTCTTAACCACTACATCAAACTGGCTCTCGCAGAATAGATGAGGCTGGTGCCCTAAGGAGGGTGAGAAGTGGAGGAAGGGAGCCAGCATATATGTGTGAGCATCTCATCTTTTTGTTGGATCTTGTAACTCTGCATGCAAGAAGATCCGGGAGAGAAAGGGTCATAAGAATTATCTCACTCAGCTACCCTTGGCAGTTAGCCCCACGGTCAAACTCGCTCTGCATTTTATCGCTGGCTTGCCATGGAACTTGGGACGGGAAGTTGGGGAGAGTGAAAACCACATACTTCCTGGGCCTGGGAATTTTTAGTGTCCTTGATTCTCATCTTTCACTGCCTGGTCTCTGTCTTCCTTGCTGGAGGGATGACGCCAAGGTGGGAACACTGGGCCATGTCTTTTGGCAGGCAGTGATTCATCCCAAACCTTTTAGGACCTTTGTTTAAACCCTGTATATCTATTGCTTTTGCAGTGTTACCTTCAGTTCTAACACAGTCTGTGTTCAGCCTGGATCCTATCACTGTCTCAATAAACTTATCATTCTCCAGAGTGAATGTTGTTGGGAACTGATTTATAGGAGTCTGACACCCACCCTCCTCCTATTGGTTAGGTGTTGGGCCTCTTTGGCTCCTGCCTCCGTTCTGTTGCATCTTACGTAGGGCCTCTCTTCTGCCTCATACCTGGGCTTGGAGCTGCAGCATGTTAACAATTTTGAAATTAATCTGTTCACAATAAGTTAAATGTATCTACAGTGTCATGTCAGATGTGCTATTTTTGTAAATAAAATTTCTTTCTCTTCTTACCATTGGAGTCAGGTCACCTTTGTAATTTGGTTGAACAGCATTTCCCCCTTAAGTGGGAAACACGGCAAATTGGGGGTGCTGCAAAAAGGTTTCTGTGCTTCCAAGGCAATTGATTTTTTTTACATTTCACCCAATACTTTTATTTGTTAGTTTTATTTCTACCCCGCCCTCCCTGCTGTTAGAAATAAATGAGTTTATTCTAAGCATCTTACTCTCAGCCATTACTTCTTATTTTGATTGCTATTTAGCTGGGTAGTCTCTAATTATAACAAAAATACCAGGTGCCATCAGGAGGTCCACTAGAAGCCCTCCTACTGTTGCCCCCCCCCCAGCACCAAGAAAAAAGAGCATCACTTGCCCCAGACTGAGAGTTCCTATCTATACCTTGTGGCTAATAGCCACTGATGGACCTCTGCTCCATATGTTTATCCAATTCCCTCTTCAAGCTGTCCATGCTTGTAGCCCCCACCACCTCGAGTGCCCATGAGTTCTTGTATTGTAAGAAAGGGAGAAAAGGACTTCTTTCTCTACCTGCTCTGTCCCATGCATAATATTGTAAACCTTGATCATGTCACCCCTCAGCCGTCGTTTCACCAAGCTAAAGAGCCCCAAGCACTTCAACCTTTCTTCATAGGGAAAGAGTCCCAACCAATTCAATAGAGATGCTTGCAGCAATTTGAGTGCTTTTGGGTCCAGCAGGGGGGTATTCCCCCATTCCTATGCTCCAATTTACCGTGTTTCCCACTTAAGGGGGAAATGCTGTTCAACCAAATTACAAAGGTGACCTGACTCCAATGGTAAGAAGAGAAAGAAATTTTATTTACAAAAATAGCACATCTGGTCCAGCAGGGGGGTATTCCCCCATTCCTATGCTCCCTCAGCCTGTCAGCCTGTCCTTTCTCGTTTGCTCTTCCCTAGCACCCAACCCCCAAAAACCCAAGCGATCAAATCATTGGCTCTTTTGATTCTGGGCCAAAGCCGCCAACCTCCCCTCCTTCCCCCCAAGTTTTGCTTCTGCTTCACAGCTTCATTTTTCCTCTCTCTGTGTTTTTGCAAATGGGCCACATCTTCTAAGATTCCCGCCCATCTGTTCAGCTTCACACATCCAACTTCGAGCGGCAAAGAAAAAGAAGAGGGTTTCAAATCTCTGGTTTCAGCGGGACTAATTGGAGTGCGAGTCTGGAAAGAAGCAAGCTCCAGAGAGAAAGCTTTCGAAATGTCACAGCTGTCCGAATGAGTAAGAGGCGGGGTGTACAAGAGGCGGGGTGAGAACCTAGCCCCCCTCTCTTTGAACATCTAACGTGAAGTACCGGAAAGGATATACAAGGTTACTGAGATGCTTTCATGGATTCTCAGACAAACCCACTGATGTACAGCATGGATGAGCTATGAAGGAAACTGGTTCTCTTACGGGGGGGGGGATAAGAATGGAGGAAGGGACCTACTAGATCAGACCAAAGAGTCATCCAACCCAGCTTGGTGCTGTGGTTAAGAGTGGCGGACTCTAATCTTGGAGAACTGGGTTTGATTCCCCACTCCTGCCCCGTATGAAACCTGCTGGGTGACCTTGGGCCAGTCACAGTTCTCTCAGAGCTGTTCTCTCAAGAACAGTCCTCGAAAGAGCTCTCTCAGCTCCACCTGCCTCACAGGGTGTCTGTGGTGGGGAGAGGAAGGGAAAGGAGATTGTAAGCCATTCTGAGACTCTTGAGTGAAGGGTGGGGTATAAATCCAATCTCCTCCTCCTCCTCAACGTAGAATTTTATTTATTTAAGTTACTTATGGTTCAGCTTTCTCCCTTGGACTCAAGGCGGATTACGCAGAGTGAGTCAATGCAATTGACTGATGGGACGTTCAATGGATAATGCAATAGGATTTGGGTTGTAGAACTAACCAGAAGTCTAAAAAACAGAACTGGAGCAAAGCATAGGTATGAACATAACACGTTAAATGATGGGAAAGTCCCTAGTAGGACCCCAAGTTTTAGCAAGCTATACAATGGTGGTATAGACCACACTCCCTAAAATAATATCCGAACTGCGGCATTCAGGTCTACCCCATTCTTTGACTCTAGCCTACCTTCACTTTCTTTCTGTCCCTTGACTGACAGACTTCTTTCAGTGTTCAGACTGTATCTGTACAAATAGGGACCCGTTTTCTTCTCCCCTGCAAAATGCTGTACATATCTTGGTAGGGCGACCTAAAAAAGAAGCGAATGAATGAATGAACAAATAAATGAACAAACAAATGAATGAATGAACAAATGAATGAACAAATGAATGAGCGAACAAATGGATGGATGGATGGATGGATGGATGGATGGATGGATGGATGGATGGATGGATGATGGGCATTTCCCACTATGCTCTGCCACAGCAGCTTTGGTCATCTGAGCACAGCCTTCTGAAAGTCCCTCTGGTCAGATGCAGCAACTGTCTGGGAGCAGACATTCTCTGTGTTGGCTCCAGCCATGTAGGACAGCCTGCCTGAAGAGGTCAGGGGGGCTCCCACACTTCTGTCAGTCTACAGAGTGTGAAAAAGCAGAAATGTTCAGAAGGGCCTTCTTGTACTGGAATTAGAATTCTAGTGGGACAGAACAGTCCCGAAGGGTGCCTTCATATGGAAATGGGGATAGCATTGCCTTGTACCTTTGTAATCCCCATGCCGTGCAGGCAGAGGGGCTGTGGTTCAAAGGTAGAACATCTGGTTGGCATGCAGAAGGTCCCAGGTTCAGTCCCAGCATCTCCAGTTAGAAGGTGAAAGACCTCCGCCTAACACCCTGGAGAGCTGCAGCTGGTCTGAATAGACAGTTTGTTGTTGTTGTTGTTCAGTTGCACAGTCGAGTCTGATTCTTCGCAACCCCATGGACCACATCACGCCAGACCCTCTTGTCTTCCGTTGTCCTCCGGAGTCTCCTTAATTTCACGTTCATTGCATCGATGACAGTATCTAACCGTCTCATCCTTTGCCGTCCCCTTCTTCTTCGACCTTCAGTCTTTCCCAGCCTCAGGGTCTTCTCCAGGGAGTGCTCCCTTCTCATCTGGTGGCCAAAGTATTTGAGCTTCAGCTTCAGGATCTGGCCTTCCAGATCACAGTCAGGGTTGATTTCCTTTAGGACTGACTGATTTGATCTCCTTGCAGTCCAAGGGACTCTCAAGAGTCTTCTCCAGCACCATAATTTGAAAGCATCTGTTCTTCGGCGCTCAGCCTTCAGCAGTACTGACCTCAATGGACCAAAGGTCTGATTCAGCATGAAGCACGTCCATACGAGAGGACTGTGTTGGGTTGGGATGTGACCCTTAGTCCTTAGTAGACCCTTCGTTTCAGTCCTATCCTTCCATTCATGCCTCTTTCCCAAAAGGGTCGAGCCAGGGAAAGCAAGGGATCCCATGATGTCTTTGATGGATCTTATTCTATAATATTTGTCAGCAAAACATTCGGCGGTGGCTGGGAAGTACTTTACAGCCCGCTGGATGGGTCCTCTAATGAAATCCAGGGGAGCTCTTAAACCCAAAACAGCTTCACCTATAAAAGCTTAATAAAGTAGAAGGATAGGTTAATTTTACTTGAGGGGGCACCTGTGCCATATGGGGGGGGGGGGGACAGCTCCCCTTCCGAAAGCGGCGCATGATGGACTGAAAAACCCGAGGCTACGTTCTTGCTTCCCATAATCATAAATCAAGATGCCGAGGCACATTGGCTGGCGTTCCCATCGGGCCTTTAGCAAGTGATAACGATGGGAAGTGGTTACACCGCTGGGGGAGAAATGCTTGTACTTCCTGAATATGTTTTACCGCATACAAGTTCTCTGCACAGCTTATTTCATTAATCATCACCCTCCCCCCCCCCAAAAAAACACAAAACTTTAATACAGGCTATTATTATTTCTATTCCCATTTTCTGCATGGCGAGCAACAGCTCGGACGTATAGCGATAGCCCATCCATTAAGTTCTTGGCTGAGCTGGAATATAGACACAGACTTCGCGGAATACCACGGGCACTCCCTCCTTTGGGCTCGCTCACTTCGTGGCAGGACTTGAATGGTGGGAGGGGCAGGAGGCCTCAATGGTGGGGGCGTCCCACCATATTTGTGCGGGTTGACTTCTTTGGCGGAGAGGAAGAACCACAGAATCACAGAGTTGGAAGGCATGCGCAAAGAACATTCTGGGAACTACGGCAGGCTGGCAGCAGGGAGCCGCTGGGGCCTCACCGCTGGGGCCTGTGGGTGGGGAGATTGGCGGGCCCGGGCCTCTCCATCAGTGCCGGGGGGCAGGGGAGAAGGCTCACCTGTGGGTGCTTCCTACTCCTTGACATGGAGCTCTTTCTCCCCCCCACGAGTATCGTGGGTCCCCGCTTCATGTACATGAATAATATTACTAGGCACCATCCTTAAGGGTCATTACAAACCAACCCCTTCCAGTAGTCAACGAGGTAAGAAAGGGATTGATCTTTTGACCTGTTTTGGGGTCTGCTTCTATCCTGGGAAAGAAGGGTCTTACGAGACTTTTTTGAAACTGCATCTTCTTAAAATGGGCTACAGGGTTACAACACGAAGTTGCCTTACACCACATCCGGCCATTGGTCTGGGTAACTAAGCGTGATCCGCTTTGACAGGAGGCCGCAGCCCCGTGACAGCGAAAGGTCTTCGCCCAAGCCTCCCGCCTGAGATCCCGCTGCTGGAAATGCCGGCAACTGAACCCGAGATTTTCCGCTTGCAAAGCAGACGGTTTAGTGGTGAGCCGCAGCACTGCTGTGTCTCAGTGCTTTATGATTTCCAGTTTCAGGCCAAATGATAGTTCAGCAACCACCAGGCAGCTCCCAGTCTCTCCCTACGGCACGAACTGTTGCGAGGGAGCAGGGTTCTGTATGCAAGATTTATGATCTGAATCACGTTTCCTCAAACGGTCCTGATGCGAGTACATTTCCACCCAAGGCGTAGGAAATTCTCAACATTTGTATTGCTTCTCCGACAGATAATGGGACTTTTACAAATCACGGGCAGCACAGCTGGATTGTGCTCTTTCACACGCAAGCACCGTGTTTCCGGTATCAATTTTCAGTGCAATTAATCCATGTGTTTTCTATATATTTAGCCAGAGGTTTTGCAGCGCCAAAGTCTCCAAGTGTGAAAATTGGTGCTTGGGGGGCAACTGTGGGAGGACCTCTGGAGTTCTTGCCCTGTTGGTGGACCTCCTGATGGCATCTGGACTGATGGACCACTGGCCTGATCCAACATGGCTTCTCCTATGTTCTTATGTCTAGGGCAGTGATGCTCTGTATTCTTGGTCCTCGGGGGGGAGGGGACAGTGGGAGGGCTTCTGGAGTTCTGGCCCCACTGGTGGACCTCCTGACAGCCCCTGGGTTTTGGCCACTATGTGACACAGAGCGTTGGACTGGATGGGCCATTGGCCTGATCCAACATTGGCTTCTCTCACGTTCTTATGTCTAGGGCAGTGATGCTCTGTATTCTTGGTGCTTGGGGGGCAACAGTGGGAGGACTTCTGGAATTCCGGCCCTCTCTAAAGAGAGAGGGTAGTGAGTTGAGAGGAGAAAGTGAAGAACTCCTCAGTAGTCACAAAACAAAACATACACTTCTCCAAGGGAACTTGTGAGGTGGTTAAGGGAAGGACTAGGAGTCTGGAAGAGACTGGGAAAGATCTAGAATAGGATCACCAGTCAGTCTCAGAGAGCCAGTCAAAGGAAGTCCAAGGTCTAACCACAGATAATTACTGGAGAGTGAAATCCCAATGGGTCTCAATGTACCAAAGACAGTCTGTGACCAACTTAATGTTATATAACTACAGCCTATGTTAATGCAGAGAGAGAGAGAATCACTCATACAAAAAAGCAACTATATATCCTGTGTAACTATCCCATCCCCTGCTGTGTTTCTAGGAATAAAGAATTGTGCAGTATGACTTTACAGAGCACTGGTGCCTGACTTCTTGATAAGGATTCATATCTGGCAGATATCCACCATCCGCAAGAGATACAAACCCCGAGGAGACTGTTCAGTGTAAACTGGTCATCTAAAGAAAGGCGAGGTGATCAGTCCTAACAGAATAATAATCTGAATCCCGTTTAAAAAACAGGCGCCCCCACAACTCGGTCACGTTGCAGACACTCTAGCATTTGGGCAAAAAACCTCTACAGTCGTCATAGAGTTTTTGCCCAAATGCTAGAGCAACCCCTGCATGATGGGCTCAGCGTGATGACGTCACCTACAGGTGACATCATCGCGCCAGGCACGTCAGGCGGGACGGGGCTCTTCAGGGAGGGGGCTCCCCCACTGGCTCCCCCCACTGGCAGCTGATTGGGGGACCAGAAATTGGGGGAAACCGCACCCTCATTGAGGAGGATGGCAACCCTCCTTTTCTTATGTTCTTAATTCCAAAGGTACCTATGAGCTCAAAAAGATTGGAGACCCCTATTCTGTGCCCTTGACTTCCTGCCCTCACCCCAAAAGTCTGCAGAAAAATATGACTTTAACATCCGAAGGAAAACAGCCTAATAAAGACTGGACGTATTTATTTACTTATTTATACTCTCCCTCCCTCTCTCTGTCTGTCTCTGTTCCCCACCCAGGGTAGGCAAACTGCCTGCCACCCCACCCACTTAGAGCAGGGGTCAACGAGCTGAGACAACGAGAGAGCGCCAAAATACGGAGCAAGAGTTCAGCCAACAGCCGGAGGGAAGAGAGCTCTCTTGCGTGACTGCAAATACACAACATGAAATATTGAGAAGTTGACTGCCGATGAGCGATGTAAGGCTGGGCGGCATCCTTATGGACTTTTCTGATTTATAGGGGCAGCGTATGGACTATGCCATCAGTTATGTGGGACATGAGAGTACACTAGGTGACCAGTGGGAAGATGGGAATAGATGCCTACACTATAGGACCGGAGTACCATTTTCTGAGGTTGCCACCTCCAGGCGGGAGGTTGACACAAAGAACAAAGACACTCTCTCACACAAAGCCATGAGGTTACAGACTTACACCAGCAACCCCCTACAGATATACACGCCTTGCACGTATGCCTGCTTGCGCCCCCTCCTGCCAGCCTTCATCTCCATTTGCTACATCAAAGGACTTCACACCTGGGTGCGAAGACACCGGGATGCTTCCTGAGGATCGGTTCCCATGGCCAGCGTTCCTGTGATCCAGAAGATCGGCGCCAGATCCCGCTGGCAGTGACATCCCACCCTGACCATCAGATAGATTTGAATATTGACGACTCCTTTAACACCCCCTTAGTGGCTAGAGATAGCAAACAGACCTTCTATAGGTTTTTCTAGGGATGGCATCATATCGGGCCATCCTCCCAGGTACCACCTCCCAATAAAAGCTGCTCCCCAAGATTTCAGTTGAGCTTTTTAGTTCCAGTCTTAGTCTAGTTCCAGGTCCTGCCTCGGCTCCTTCCCTCCCTCACGGACCCCTGGGTGCACCACTGGGGTCCGCCACGTGGTCTTCTGCCGGTTCAGAGCCACGATCCCTTATCTCCTTCCCAAGGACTTCTCATCCTTGTTTTCCAGCCGGATTCCACAGCTTCTATAGAGGTAAATATCACCCTCGACGGAAACCATCAATTACCTGCTCATGCACACATCCCTATAGCTTCTATCTAACTTCCTAGTACTGTACGCATGTATGAATGATGGAACAGCAGTGTCTTGTACAACCTTTTATTATATTTTAGTAAACGAACTATCTTACACCTTTTAAATTGAGTCTGTGTCAGATCCTCAGAACTATCGGTTAGTGCCACCTCTGTATACACTGGTGAAGGTCCCGTAAGCCTGCTGCATATTGGTAAGAGCTAATATTCCCCAAATATTGATAACATAAGAGAGCAGTCAGGCTAACAACAACTGATATAGTTGTTGCAGGCTAAACAGGTAGTTGGGAGTCTGTTAGGGGGAAGTTGGACCCGAGGCGGGGAGGATTCACAATAACTAAAATGTCTACGTGAGAGCACCCTCTTGAGAGAACAGCTCGGACCGAACTGTGACTGGCCCAAGGTCACCCAGCTGGCTGCAGGTGGAGGAATGGGGAATCAAACCCCGTTCTCCCAGATCAGAGTCTGCACTCTTAACCACTCCCTCAAACTGGCTCTACCACGGGCACCACGCTGGGGGAATCTCTGTTCTACCCCTCTCTTTCCTTGCTGCGCTGGCTTTCTACTTGCACGGGATTTTTAACACAGGGGAGCCTTTCAAGCCACTACCCCTCCACCCTCATCCTATAGGGGCGCAGTCTGTTTTCCCACCTCCGGTCTATGCCACTGTCATTCCCCTGTGTGTCTGGTCCATGCTCCTGACAGATCTTTCGAAGCCCCTGCCTTTTTTCAGTCCTCTACCTCATGAGGGGCCGTCTGTCTAGGCACCCGGCAAAAGCCACCCACGTAGCTACAAAAATATTTCTATCAGTGCCTCGCCGGGAAGCCAGGGGCGGTTGGAAAGGCTTGGAGCTGCCCTACATTCCTGCTGCCTCCACTAGAAATATAGTCTGGGCAGCTACCAAAATGAGCACCGCAAGGGCATGGATGAAAGAGCCATGAGATAGCCAGCCTGGCACAAGGAAGGAAGGAATTGCCTGTTCTCTGTTGCCACCGTGCCCCCAAACTGAAGTGGGTCACCGCCTCTGCTGCTGATGCCACACAGTGGGTTGGAAATGGAGTGGTTGGGCAGCTGCGAGGAATCCGATCCTATAGAAGAACAGCCAAGAAGGCAAGTTGTCGCATTTGGCAGAGGGAGACTTTGGAAGTGTCTTTTTTTGAGAGAGAGAGAGAGAGAGAGACTCCCAGCCAAACGTTTAGCTAGTTCTTTCAAAGGGATGTGAATTTTGGCTTGCCTCACCTCTGCAGTTCTCCCCCCCCCCCCCCCGGGGCCCTCTTCTCTCTGCCTTTGCCAGCCTGCGTTCTTGTCCAGTTCTCAAGTTGGCGTCCTTGTCCACATTCTTGGTTTTTGCTCAAAACTCTTGGACGGATGGGGAGAAAGACAGCCTTATCTTTCCCTTGCATGTTCTCTTCCTTTTCTCACACAGACTAAAATGGAGAGGCAGTCTTGCATAGTGGCTAGAGTGTCAATGTAGGGATGAGAGAGCCAAGTTCAAATCAGCCATCAAGCTCAGACTGAGCAACCCTGGGGCACTCTCTCTCTCTCTCACTCTCTCTCTGAACACAAGAAGAGCCCTACTGGATCAGATCCAGTGGTCCATCTAGTGCAACATCCTGTCTCACACAGGGGCCACCCAGTTCTTCTGAAGGGCCAACAAAAGAGTAAGGGCGTAGAGGCCTAGGCCTTCATTAGAACATAAAAAGAGCCCTGCTGGATTGGGCCAGTGTGCTGTCCAGTCCAGCATCCTGTCTCACACAGAGGCCAACCAGTTACCCTCTGCCAACATCAGGGCAGAGAGGCCGAGGCCTTCATAAGAACATCAGAAGAGCCCTGCTGGATCAGACCAGTGGTCCATCTAGTCCAGCATCCCGCCTCACACAGAGGCCAACCAGTTACCCTCTGCCAACATCAGGGCAGAGAGGCCGAGGCCTTCATAAGAACATCAGAAGAGCCCTGCTGGATCAGACCAGTGGTCCCTCTAGTCCAGCATCCTTTCTCACACAGTGGCCAACCAGTTCCTCTGGAGGGCCAACAACAGGGCAGAGAGGCTGAGGCCTTCATAAGAACATCAGAAGAGCCCTGCTGGATCAGACCAGTGGTCCATCTAGCCCAGCATCCTGTCTCACACAGTGGCCAATCAGTTCCTCTGGAGGGCCGACAATAGGGCATAGAGGCTGAAGTCTTCCTAAGAACATAAGACGAACCCTGCTGGATCAGACCAGTGGTCCATCTAGCCCAGCATTGTGTCTCACACGGGGGCCAGCCAGTTCCTCTGGAGGGCCAACAACAGGGCAGAGAGGCCGAGGCCTTCATAAGAACATAAGAAGAGGCCCTCCTGGATCAGACCAGTGGTCCATCTAGCCCAGCATTGTGTCTCACACAGTGGCCAACCAGTTCCTCTGGAGAGCCAACAAGAGGGCAGAGAGGCCGAGGCCTTCCCCTGATGTTCCCTCCTGGCGCTGGGATTCATAGTCTTACTACTTCTGAATGTGGAGGTTCCCTCAGTCCCCATGGCTAGGTGCCACTCTTAGACCCCTCCTCTATAAAACTATCTAATCCCCTTTCAAAGCTGTCTGTGCACATGGCCACCACCACATCCTCTGGCAGCAAATTCCGCATTTTAATTGCCCACTGAGCATTTAAATATTCTCCCGTTCATCCTACCCTACCTCACAGGCTGATCGGGAAGATAATATGAGGAAGGGGGAACAGACAGAAGGAAATACTTCTTTACACAGAGAGTGATGAAAATGTGGAATTTGCTGCCAGACGATGTAGTAATGATGGCCACAGGAATAAACAGCTTTCAAGGGGGATTAGATAGATTCATGGAGGATGGGTCTTATCAGTGGCTACTAGCCATGGTGACTGAGGGGAACCTCCACATTCAGAGGCAGTAATCCTCTGAATCCCAGATCCAGGAGGTGACATCAGGGGACGGCCTCAGCCGCTCTGCCCTGTTGCTCTCTCTTCAGGGGAACTGGTTGGTTGGCCACTGTGTGAGGCAGGAAGCTGGACTTGATGGACCACTTGTCTGATACAGCAGGGCTCTTCTAATGTTTTTAGGAAGGCCTCGGCCTCTCTGCCCTGTTGTTGGGCCTCCAGAGGAACTGGTTGGGGCCACTGTGTGAGACGGGATGCTGGACTAGATGGACCACTGGTCTGATCCAGCAGGGCTCTTCTGAGGTTCTAATGAGGGCCTCAACCTCTCTGCCCTGTTGTTGGCCCTTCAGAGGAACCAGTTGGCTACTGTGTGAGACAGGATGCTGGACTAGATGGACACCGGTCTGATCTAGCAGGGCTCTTATGTTCTTATGAAGGCCTCGGCCTCTATGCCCTGTTGTCTTCTTATGTGCTTAAGTACATCACACTAATCATCTCAGAAGAAGGGTGATATAAAAAATGAAATAGCCAGGACAGAGACAGCGCTCTTGGTGAGCCCCCTCCCCCAATATTGTAAAGCTTTGAATGTTGCCTTTGCAGGCTGTTTTTATGACTTTGATGGATGACTCGCATGTATGATTTATCCCTTTCATATACCAAGAAAAACAAAGGCTGTGTAAATCTTGGGTTGGGTACTTATGAAGTTCAATTCTTTTTTTTTTTATGGTGAAAACAATATCATAACCACTCAGCGCACACATACAATCACATATGCATTTGTTGAACAGGCACTGGTGGTGGCTACAAGCATGGACGGCTTCAAGAGGACGGTTTCTAGTGTCCCGGCCCCACTTGCTGGACCTCCTGAGGGCACCTGGTGTTTTTGGCCACTGTGTAACACAGTGTTGGATTTGATGGACCACTGCCCTGATCCAACATTGGCTTCTCTTATGTTCTCATGTTCACTTTTAAAAAGCTTTCCCATGAATAAAAAAAAGTCCACAGATGTTTATGACACCTTATCTGGCTATGCATGTGGGAAGAAGAAGAGGAAGACGAAGGAGGAGGAGATTGGACTCGTACCCTGCCCTTCACCACCCGAAGGTGTCTCAGAGCAGCTTACAATCTCCTTTCCCTTCCCCTCCCCACAGCAGACACCCTGTGAGGTAGGTGGGGCTGAGAGAGCTCTCTCGAGAACTGCCCTTGAGAGAACAGCTCTGAGAGAACTTGTGACTGACCCAAGGTCCCACCAGCAGCTGCACATGGAGAAATGGGGAATCAAACCTGGCTCTCCCAGGTTAGAGTCCGCGCTCCTAACCACCACACCAAACTGGCTCTCTCAAGGCGTAGCCAGCTTGACAGGTGAAAAGGTTGAGTTGTATTATTTCTTTTCGCTGGTGGGTGGATACTTGAGTGGACCCCATGGGATAGGAATCTTCCCAACCCAGACCGCCTCCCCCCCAAAAAGCCTGGTGCCACCAGAGGAGGCTGGTGAGGAAGGCGTTAAAGAACCCTGGGCTTGTAGCTCTAAATCTCCTGTTTCTTCGAAAGGCAACGTGGCGCAGTGGTTAGAGCGTCCGACTAGGAACTGGGAGAACCCAGGTTTGAAATCCCTATTCTGCCATGGAAACTCGCTGGGTGACCTTGAGCCAGTCACGCATGCTCAGCCTAACCCACCTCACAGGGTTGTTGTGAGGATAAAATGGGGGAGAGGAGAATGATGTCAGCCAAGTGTGGTCCCCACTGGGGGGAAGAATCGTGGCTCACTGGAACAGCCTCTGCTTTGCGTGCAAAAGGTCCCAGTTTCAGTCCCCAGCATCTCTAGTATAACAGGCAATAGGTGATGTGAAAGATCTCTGCCTGAGACCCCGGAGAGCCTCCGCCACTCTGAGTAGGCAACACTGATTTTAATTTTCCAGTGATCTAATTTAATATAAAAGGGGGCACAGTGGCTCAGAGGTTAAGACGCTGAGCTGCAGAGCAGAAGTTCGGCAGTTCGAGACCCAAGTGCCGCGTGACGGAGTGAGCTCCCGTCTCTGGTCCCAGCTCCTGCCAACCTAGCAGTTCAAAAGCAAGACATTGCAAGTAGATAAATAGGTACCACTTCAGTGGGAGGGTAACAGCATTCCGTGCGCCCTGGCATCTAGTCATGCCGGCCACGTGATCACAGAAACATCTTCGGACAGCGCTGGCTCTTCGGCTTGGAAACGGAGATGAGCACCGCATCCCTAGAGTCGGATTCGACTGGCTCTCGAGCAAGGGAAACTTTTACCTTTACCTTTAATTCAGTATAAAGCAGCCTTTAAAGGGCGGGGGGGCTGTGGCTCAGTGGAAGAGCCTCTGTTTGCATGCAGAAGATTCCACCTTCAAGCCCCAGCGTCTCCAGTTAAAAAGGATCAGGCAGTGGGTGATGCGAAAGACCTGTGCCTAAGACCGTGGGGAGCCACTGCCAGTCTGAGTAGACAATACTGGCTTTGATGGGCCAATGGTCTTATTCAGTACAAGGCAGCTTCCTGTGTTCCGGGGTATAAATGAAGGAAATAAAATATATAAATGAAAGGTGCACTAGAGGAAGACTATGGGCCAAAGCTTCTTTTGTTAGTCACTAGGCCAGGGGTGGGCAAATTGCGGCCCGCGGGCCACGTGCGGCCCGCCACAGAGTTTTTTGCAGCCCGCCAAGACATATAGAGGTTCTTTGACAGACATTGACTTGCAGGCTGTGATGAGAATCTCAACAAGCAATCAGCCTCCTGATTTCAAAAAAATTGTAGAAAAGTGTGCTAGGGTACATTTGTCTCATTAAACTGATTCTAAAATTAAATGTGCTTGCAGCGATAGATGATATGAAATTAGCACAATAAATACATTGAATAAAACTACCACTATTTTATGTAATTTATATTTATTGGTTTTTATGATCCAATCGATACCTTTTCTGAAATGCAAAGTTGACTAATGAACGCAATCATTTTAAAAGGCCCTCCGCTAACCTCCGCTCCCACAAAGTGGCCCCCGAGCCAAAACAATTGCCCACCCCTGCTCTAGGCGATTCTGCATTGGCTTTTCCCTCTGTTGTTTTACGAAACCCATGTTGGAACAGAAATTCCCCTCTGCATTGCATGCTGCTTTCACTTCCATCAATCTTTGGGTTCTATGGGAGCTGCCCCACTCCATGCTGCTTTCGCTTCCTCTGATCATCGGATTTTATGGTACCTTCTGCATAGATTTATGGCTGTTTTATGGCCGCTGAGAAGTGACTTTGCAGTCAGTACGGTGTTGCCCCTTTGCGCTGCACCTTTTCCCTCCCAGTTGAGAACATGTGGAGCGAATGCCAGATGCAAAACCAGCTATTGTCTCTCTTTCTAGTAAATTTTGATCACTCCTTCCATCCAAGGGGCACCAGGTAGCAGGATATGTGATTCTTCTTTCCCCCTGTCTTGTTCTCACAACAGTCCTGCAAGGTAGGTTCAGCTCAGGGGGAGAGTCTAGCCCTAGATCACCCAGCTAAGCACTATACCCTGCTGGTGAAGAAGGGGAAATGTGGGGAAACCCTCCACCTGGAAGCCCCCTTTGCCATCACACCCAACGGCTTGTGTTTCTGTAATCCTGTCCTGACTCGATGTCATATCATCCTCCAGGTCTTTTTTAATTGCTTCACACTTACGGATTAAAGACAAGATCGACACAGGATCTCCCGACATACGATCCGCTCGCCCAAAGGCCACTGCCTCATCTTTCGACTGCAGCAGAGTCCGACATGACTAATTAATCAACACGGAAAGTGTCCCTCGTTTGCCATTCCACTGGATACTTAAATAACACAACCACTTACAATGGAAACACTGGTCCAGAACAAGCACGGCTTTCGGAAATGCACCTCGGATTCATCCTGCTACAAGCTGAAGGAAATTAACTGTCTTTTTCTTTTTCTTTTCTTTTTTAAAAAATGAAGATAAAAGATTAATTTTGCCATTTGGACTGAAACGAATAGGCCAACAGAGCCGGGTGTTTGCAAAATAGCCACAGTTTTAAACGATGTATACCGAAACTTGCAAATGAAATTCTAGGCACAGTATAGTCACCAGTATTTAAGGGGGATAACACAATAGAAAAGGGGCCGCGGTTAAGATGCTGAACTGCAGACTGGAAGGTCAGTAGTTCGGCAGTTCAAGACCTAGGTGCTGCATGACAGAGTGAGCTCATATCTCTGGCCCCAGCTCCTGCCAACCTAGCAGTTCGAATGCAAGAAATTACAAGTAGATAAATAGGTACTGCTTTGGTGGGAAGGTAACAGTATTCCGTGAGCCTCGGCATCTAGTCATGCCAGCCACATGACCACAGAAAAGTCTTCGGACAGCGCTGGCTCTTTGGCTTGGAAACAGAGATGAGCACCGCCTCCTAGAGTTAGATTTGACTGGCTTTTGAGCAAGGGAAACCTTTACCTTCATAACACAATAGAAATCAGGTTGTAGGGTTGCCAACCTCAGGGGGGCCTGATGTTCTCCTAGAACTACAACTGATCTCCAGACGACAGAGATCAGTTCCCCTGGAGGAAGTGGCAGCTTTGGAAGGTGGACTCTATGGCATTATATCCTGCTGAGGTCCTTAACTTCCACAAATTCTGCCCTCCACGCCCCAAGTCTCCAGGAATTTCCCATGCCAAAGTTGGCAACCCTAAACCAGAGGGTGGGCTACAAAAATTAATTTCGACAAAGAAAATCAGGTGAGGTCTGTTACATAAAATAGGTCTACTTCTCCAGGCATCCCCAGGAACACCTTGTTATCTCCCCGCCAAGATAACTAGTAAAGATACCTTGGCCCTTTTCTGATACGTCATCCTTGTGAATAATTTTGGCCCACCCGTTTTCGCTGCGGGTACCGACAGTTCGTTTGTCTCTCTTATGCATAACTTAGCCGTTTCTTATGCAAATCGTATACAGCCTAGACAGGCTTTATAGGTAGCTTGTTTGTAAGTCCCATGCCGGTGTATCAATGCGCAGTAAATGTTGGGAAATGCACGGGTTTGACAGCAAAATAACTGGTGCAAGTGAGCAAAAAAGGCACAAAAAGAAAGGCTCGTGGATTCGTCCGCGCAAGGGAGGAGCCAAATCGACCCCTCCCATATATTTGCCACCGAAAACAATACCATTTGAAAATAAATCCCATAAGTAGCTTAGTTCCATGAGTCCCTAAGGGCAACCAGGTCCCCCGGGATTGTCCTCCCAGCTCCCTTTTCAGGAGCCCTACATGAAAAAGGCCAATGTGTGAAAGAGGGGCCACAGCCATAAATTGAGGGAAAAAAGAAGAAAAAGAAGAAGAGATTGGATTAATACCCCATCCTTCACTACCCAAGGGAGTCTCAGAGCGGCTGACAAACTCCTTTTCCCTTCCCCTCCCCACAACAGACACCCTGTGAGGGAGGTGGGGCTGAGAGAGCTCTGAGGCAGCTGTCCTTGAGAGAACAGCTGTGACAGAGCTATGGCTTGCCCAAGGTCATCCAGCAGCTGCAAGCGGAGAAGTGGGGAATCAAACCTGGTTCTCCCAGATTAGAGTCCACACACTTAACCACTAAGAGACCCCCCCCCCACAGTCCAACAACAATGTCTTAAATTACTTTATTTTTGATAAAATCAGATAATTTCCTAAAAACAGTGGATCCGGTTCGACAGCCTAGTTTACTTGAAAAATGGTTTCCTTTTTACAGACTTAATGTTCCAGAACTTTGAAGGTTGTAGAAATTTGAGGGGGGAAAAGAACTTCTATATGTCTCTAGTTGCTTTTCATTGATTATATAACCTGTTTATGTTGTTTGGCTATAGACAGTTTGTTTCCTTTGTTATGAGGGTTTACATTTCATTCTTGATATTGTCAATGCTTTTACTGTTCTATAAATAACAGTAAATTTCTCCCTCATTGCTGCAGGGGGAGGACACATTCCCATTATTAAAACTTGCTATAAAGTAGTTCTCTACAATATTACAGAGGTTTCCTAAGTTTATTGTAGGATAAGCACTGTTTGGTTAGTCCTAAAGCTATGGGTTGTTTGTGCAATTGTTAAACTCGTCACAAAGGAATTCCGCAAAATATTACAGAGGTTTTTCTGCGTTTATTGTATGATCAGTACTGTCTGATTATCACTACAGTTTTGCGTTGTTGGAGTGTTTCCAATAAAATATAATTTAAAAAGAGAGAGGGGGGGCCACAATCTGGTTGTCAGTTTCTAAGCGAGGTCTGGAGATCTCCTGGAATTACAGCTGATCTCCAGATCACAGAGAATGTGGCTGCTTTGGCGGGTGGATTCTATGGCATTACCCTGTGGAAGAGGGGCAGCTGTGTCAGTCTGTCTGTAGCGGTAGAAAATAGCAAGAGTCCAGGAGCACCTTAAAAGACTAATGAAACATGTAACAGGGTATGAGCTTTCGTGAGTCACTGCTCACTTTCAGGATGGGTGGCCGTGTTAGGCTGTCTGCAGCAGCAGAAAAGGGCAAGAATCCAGGAGCACCTTAAAGACTAACGAAACTGTGGCAGGGTAGGAGCTTTCGTGAATCACTGCTCACTTCCAAGATGGGTCGCCGTGTTAGTCTGTCTGTAGCAGTAGAAAAGAGCAAGAATCCAGGAGCACCTTAAAAACTAAGAAGATGTGTGGCAGGGAAGGAGCTCTTGTGAGTCACAGTTCACTTCTTCCGGTTATCAGGTTGGTATCAAATATTCAGTACCTGAAGAAGCAAGCAGTGAGCCATGACTCCCAAAAGCTCCAGCCCTGCCACAAATATTCTTAGTCTTTAAGGTGCTACTGGACTCTTGCGCTTTTCTACGACCCTGCTGAAGTCTCTCCCTTTCCCAAACCCTGCCCTCTCCAGCCTCAACCCCCCGAATCTCCAGAAAATTCTCTCTTTTTGTGGGTATTTGTGGGTGTGAGTGGGTGGGTGTGCACGTGCCCACTTGTATACCTGGAAGTCATGGTGACTTCCGGCGATCTCTACTGAGGCAAGGCATGGACATATTTCAGAGAGGTTGCTTGACATTTCCTGCCTCTGCCTCCCAAGCCCTGGTATTCCTAGGAGGTCTCCCTTCCAAGTACTTGCCAGGGTCAGCTCTGCTTAGCATCCAAAACCTGTCAAGATCGGGTTTGCCTGGGCAGGACTATCCAGGGCAGGGCTCGAGGGATTTCTCAACCAGAGTTGGCAACCCTGGGCACAGACAAGGAGACATTTATGGGATGATGCCAGGAAGGCTCTCACTCTGCGAGCCTTTTGCAAATGTTGCAACCCTGAGTTATTCAGAAGGGCATTTCTACACAGACCATGAGGCTGAACTACAACAGAACGGTTCGGGAAACTGGATTTATACCCCACCCTTCACTCGGAGCCTCAGAGCGGCTTACAATCTCCTTTCCAGCCCCCCACAACAGACACCCTGTGAGGTAGGGGGGGCTGAGAGAGCTCTTTCGAGGACTGCTCGTGAGAGAACAGCTCTGAGAGAACGTGTGAGTGACCCAAGGTCACACCAGCAGCTGCCTGTGGCGGAGTGGGGAACCAAACCCGGTTCTCCCAGATTAGAGCCCATGCTCCTAACCACCACACCAAATTGGCTCTCTCGAGAGAACAGCTCTGAGAGAACTTGTGACTGACCCAAGGTCACACCAGCAGCTGCATGCGGAGGAGTGGGGAACCAAACCCAGTTCTCCCAGATTAGAGTCCGCGCTCTTCACCACAACACCCAACTGGCTCTCTGGGAAACTTCGACAGTCTGCAAGAGTGGAGCTGGTACCGGGGGGCGGGGGGGGGGATTGGGCAATAGAAACCAGGAGGCAGGTCCGGATTCCATATTAAAACTTGGGTTTTTTTCCTATTAAAAAAAAATCCAGCCTGTCTTTCTAAATTGCTCAGGGCCTCTGCCGATGTTAATCCCCATAGGCAGACCGTGGTGACCCCGTCGGCCGCAGAGATAAGAACAGGAGAGCTTTTACCGTAACGCCACGTCATCTCTCCAAAGGCTTCCTGCAAATCTGCCCGTGAGATTGGCCGCCGGGGAGGGGGGAAGGAATCCAATTTAACGAAAGCTTTAGAAACCCATGACAGGCCACCAAGCCACGCCGGACTCCTCTGTCAGGGGAGAGGAGGGAACCGGGTGCTCAAAGCGAAAACGGATCTTGGCCACCTGGAGATCACTAACCGCTTGCAATCCTGACTCTGTCGACCCTAATTGTTGGGTGTTAGCTATCTTTCCTGCTTTGGAGATAGATCGAAAGGGGTGGCCATGTTAGCCGGTCTGTTGCAATAGAAAAGATCAAGAGCTCAGCAGCACCTTAAAGACTAACCAAATTTGTGGCAGGGGAGGAGCTTTCGTGAGTCGCTGCTGACTTCCAAGATGGGGAGCCCCGTTGTGCCCCTGAGGCCAGATGACTGGCTCAGTTGGGGGGTGGAGAGCAGAAGACAGCAATCTTTTTGACGGCGGGAGAACGAGTTCAAGTATTTGAGAAACCCTGAGCTTGATGGCATTCCTGGAACTGGGACTGGGTGGCTTTTTAATACAGAAACTCTGGAAGGAAGCGAGCGTCTTTGGCCTCGGCGTCCCAATTAGCGGAAAGCACTGCTGGAACCGGCCTTCTGTCCCCAAGCCAAGGAACCTTCTCCACTCGACAAGGCAGGCTGGCTTGGCACGGGGATGCCAGATCAAGAGTTCACTGTGAAGTGATCTGTACTAGACGGTGTGCCCTGTTCCGGGCCAAAAATGCCAAGGAGTCCAGGGTCTTTTTTCTGTTGGCAGTCAGTTTCCCCTGAGCCACAATGGCGGCAGCTTCACACAGGTCTTCTTGAAATTGCCCGGCTGCTTCTGGGACACGTCAGCCCTGCCCAGAAGCTGGTTCATCAACCATCCAGAAGCAAACGGGTGGGTTTGAAGATGGGGATTGACCAGCTGCCTGGACAATCTCATGCTGGTGACCTACATTCAAAGAGTGTCCAAATGCAAGTCCTCCAGTGCAGATCGAGGGATCGTCACTGTGTTTCGACTGGCCTCCTCCATCTCCATAGAATCACAGAGCTGGAGGGGACCCTACAGGCCATCTAGTCCAAACCCCCCCCTGCCGTACAGGATCAGCCTAGAGCAGGGGTGGCCAAACTTGCTTAACGTAAGAGCTCCACAGAACAAACATCAGGCGTTTGACATCTGCAAAACATGAACAAATATCAGATGGACGTTTTTACTGAGAAATATGCAAATTTGCTTTTTATTAACATTAAATGAGACTGCCAAAAATAAAAACTAAAGGGGTAAAAACCAGTATTTATAATGATATTTATTGGTTTGCTAATGATATTTATTTATCTAAGAGAGAGAAAGAGAGAGAGGTGGGAAGAAAGGATGAAAAAGACGGAAAGAAAAAGAGAAAGAAAGAGATAAACAAAGAAAGCAAATAGGGGAGGGAGGAAGAGAGAGAGAAAGCAAATAGATGGGAAGCCGCACAATATGTGTGAAAGAGCCACATGTGGCTCCCAAGCCACAGTTTGGCCACCCCTGGCCTAGAGCATCCCTGACAAGCCGCTGCTTAAAGACAGCCCAGGAGGGGGAGCTCACCACCTCCCTAGGCAGCCCATTCCACCGTGGCCCAACTCTTACTGTCAAAAAGTTTTCCCTAAGATCCAGCTGATACCTTCCCACCCTTAATTTAGGTCCTTTCCACATTTGCCCGCCACTCCGGATTTTCTCAGTGTTTCAGTTGAGGCAATTTAAGTTCATGGTCAAACAGCATCCAAATAACCTGGGGCACCAGCAGGCTGAAACCGGGCTGACCACTGAAGGGAAAGGATGTAATGCAGAATGGGGAAAAAGAATGGAATAAAAAGAAGGTTGAAGTCGATCTTAGTGCAGAATGGGAAAAAACCCTGGATTAAAAAGAAGGTTGAATTAGATTTTCGTGCAGAATTGCTTGGAGGACACTGCGGTGAATATAGACTAAAAGAGAGTGCAGAAAAGAAAGGCCTTAAGCCCATTTTTGCGAGTCCTCTCCTCTGCCGCCAACAGGAACAGCTCCCCGCCCTCCTCTGAGTGACAGCAGCCCTTCAGATCCTTCGAGAGAGCCATCCTGTCCCCCCTCAGCCTCCTCTTTTCCAGGCTGAACATTTCCAAGTCCCTCAGCCTTTCCTCGCAGGGCTTCTTGGTCTCCAGGGCCCTGATCATCCTTGTCGCTCCCCTCCGCACCGGCTCCATTCTGTCCACATCCCTTTTTGACATGAGGCCTCCAGAACTGCACATGATACTCCAGGTGTGGCCTGTGTCATCTCTGCTCACCATTTGGAGAGCCAGTATTATCATCTCCTGAGCCATATGCTGATGAAGCAGCAGAAGCAAAATCACCACCAATGCATCACTGATAGTTTTATGTGCTTGTGAAGTGGCTTCGAGCTGACCTACGGGAACCCCCCTCATGGGGCTTCAAGGCAAGAGACGAGCAGAGTTGGTTTACCATTGCCTTCCTTGACGTAGCAATCCTGGACTCCCTTGGTGGCCTCCCATCTAAACATCAGGATATTGGGTTAACATAGCAGCGGTTGCCCAGTCGTAGAAGCCTGAGACTGAGCACAGTAAATAAATCTTCCAAGAAGTATATTGCACAAGAGGTAAACTTGCATGTATTCAAGCAGATCCGGTTCACATTCAGGTTGCGGTCAGAAGGAGAGAAAGAAGCCTAACCTAAAGAGCACTTTCCCTATCACAAGTGGCCAACTAATCCGGCATCACATGTATTGAGGGCATTGTTTCTACAGACATGTGTCTCCATGGAAAGCCATGTGTAGGGAGTGAGAAGACAAAGGGCAAAAGAGAGGAGGGGTCAGAGGGCAGCAAAGAGAGGCATCTCATTCAAGGAGATAACACCTACACACACTTAGGCTGTGATCATATGCGCCTTTAGATCTGACATAGCTGCAAATGCTGGGCCGATCTAAAGGGTACGATCAGCCAGCAACATCTGGGAAACATCCCACAGTTGTTGGCAACCCGTGCTGCTCCGCCAGAGAAATGGAGTTAAAAGACACCAGGGAAAGTCCAGCTCTAACTGGACTTTCCCCTGTTTGATCATGCAAGCACACTTTCATGCTGTCTGGCTGGTCTGATCATTCCATCCCAACTCTGTGCCATCCCCCCCTCGCATTATGCGCATCATCGCATACTCCATAGGGAGCTCTCAGTGTGGTGCAATTCCTCGTTTATGCGCCTGGGAAAGAAATGGCAAAAAAAGAGACTCACCCGCGGTTGCGTCTGACCACACAGTGACAGGCTGAGCCTACAGCTACAAAGGAATGTGTGATCTTGCAACTGCATGTCAAATTGCTCCAGAGGAAATAGCCTCACTTCCCCTCCGCTCCAGTTGGCCCGTGTGACTGCAGCCTCAGAGTGATGTAGTACTCCCCAATGTCCAGGCATGCTGAGTCGCTCACTCCAACATTAAATACTGACCAGGGCTGACCCTGCTTAACTTCCAAGATCTGATGCGGCTAGCCTGGGCCATCCCAAGTCAGGGCAATGCCAGGGAATAAGCCAGGATTAAGCCGGGATGTCTGTTTTCATTTATCATATGAAACCATAGCTCATACCAACTATGGCTAATAAACTAATCCTGGCTTCAGATCCTGGTTTGATTGACCTTGACTAACCATAATTAGTGGAGCCGTTCGTATTTCAACCAGCACACCAACTACAGCTAATTTCACACTCTATTACAGGAGGGGACTTTTTTTCCTCTTCTGGCCACTGGCAATCCGACTTGTGTCTGAATGCAATGCCCAAATAACGACATCTGGGTCTTTTTTTCATTGGATCTGAAATCCATCCCTGGCTGAAGAACACGGGCTGGCAGGAAAGCTCGGAAAGCTGCCCGAAAAGGAAGGGAGGGTGTCGCTGGCTGTGCCCCTGTGTATTGTGGGAGAGGGAGCCACTCTCGCTTCTCACCCGCCACTCAGGCCCAAGATTCTGTGTGGGTGAGGCAGACGGTGTTTCCCCCCTGGGCCTCCGTGTCACTTTAATTGACTGTTTGTTGCCATTCTTCGGTTGTTTTCCCTTGGCCTCGTTAGCTCCTTAAAGACTTTTGAAGAGCGGGAGGCAATTGCATGGACAGCCACCCCCCAAGTGGCCCTCTGGATGCTTTGGAGATGTCTTGTTCAATCAGAATCGAGGCGTGTTGGTGTCTCAGTCGGTCGCGTTAACATTCCCTGCCCGGGCTGGGAGGACTTGCTCTTCAAAGCTCATTCCAGTCACTTCCAATCAGTCTTTGCGTGGCTTGGATCTGGTCCACGCAAACCAATTACCCACATCTCCGGCTGTAATGAAGATAACCCCGGGGGGGGGGGGTATTTCTGTCTAGTTATCAGTAAGCGAGGCGCACTTTCTCGGTAGTGGAAACAAGAGTGGAGGGGGGTCAAGTTTTGAAAGGGCCCTAGTGGCTTGTCACAAGCAAAGTCTGAAAGATGGAAGAAGAAGAAGAGCCCTGCTGGATCAGACCAGTGGTCCATCTAGTCCAGCATCCTGTCTCACACAGTGGCCAACCAGTTCCCCTGGAGGGCCAGCAACAGGGTAGAGAGGCCGAGGCCTTCATTAGAACATCAGAAGAGCCCTGCTGGATCAGACCAGTGGTCCATCTAGTCCAGCATCCTGTCTCACACAGTGGCCAACCAGTTCCCCTGGTTGTTATGAAGGCCTTGGCCTCTCTGCCCTTTTGTTATCCCTCCAGAGGAACTGGTTGGCCACTGTGTGAGACAGGAACCACCACCCAGCATTCTACCAGAATGCTTTTCGGAACCACCACCCAGCATTCTATCAGAAGAGGAGCTGTCCCCTGCCACAGGCTGTGCCTCCACCTCCCACGACAGTACTGCCACATCCCCCATCTGGAAGCCACATGAGGGAATGAAGAAATGACAGCAGGCATGGGGAAGGGAAACGAGGGAGAAAGAGAGAGCAGGAACGTAACGACAAAAGAGAAGCCATGTTGGATCAGGCCTTGGCCCATCCAGTCCAACACTCTGTGTCACACAGTGGCCAGAACCCAGGTGCCATCAGGAGGTCCAACAGTGGGACCAGAACTCCAGAAGCCCTCCCACTGTTGCCCCCCAAGGACCAAAAAGACAGAACATCACTGCCCCAGACATAAGAACATAAGAGAAACCATGCTACATCAGGCCAATGACCCATCCTGTCCAACACTCTGTGTCACACAGTGGCCAAAAATCAGGCGCCACCAAGTGGTCCACCAGTGGGGCCCGAACTCCGGAAGCCCTCCTACTGTTGCCCCCCAAGCACCAAGAAGACAGAACATCACTGCCCCAGACATAAGACCATAAGAGATGCTATGTTGCATATGGCCAATGGCCCATCGAGTCCAACACTCTGTGTCACACAGTGGCCAAAACCCAGGTGCTATCAGGAGGTCCACCAGCAGTGCCAAAACTCCACTGTGGCCCCCCTCAAGCACCAAGAATCACTGCCCCAGACAGTAGGCTTGAAGAAGTGGGAAAAGGGAAGAAAAAGGAAGAGAAGGATTGACAATAGACATGGGGAAAGGCGAAAGAAGGAGAAAGCGAGAGAATGAATGACAGTAGATGTGGGGACAGAAAATGACAGAAAAAGAGGAGTGACAATAGGCATGGGGAAGTGAGTGGTTGTGGGTGAGAGAGAGAGAGACTGAGAGAAGAAGGGAGAGAGGAGGAAGTAAAGGCCATGAGAATGGGATGGCCACGCCTGCAAGTTCATTGCAGGTTCCCACTTGTAAATATCTAATAGATACAACAGCATCTCATTCATATCCCTTTCATACCACCTCTTATTCGAAGCCATTTCAAGGCTGCAGGGTTTTTGCATGGCTGCTGTAGCGTCAGCACTAAAAGTTGCAGTGTTTGCCAGGGCCGAAGACTGCGAGCAGAACTGAAGCTGCATTTGCAACATCCCTTTTCTATTTTGGCTGTACATTTCGGACTGCTTAGCTTGCAAGGCGATTGAGGAGACACACAATAATTTTATTAGCATTATTATATGCCGGGAATGTGCAACACAGTACAAGCACGGAGAACGGCACTCAGTTGTTTTAGCTCGCATCTCTGGAATGTGTGTCTTTAAATGAGAGGCTGGATTGAATCCAGGGCATTAAACAAGAGGGGGAGGGAAGGCGGCGTGGTGTAGCCCAATCTCGTCAGACCTGGGAAGCTAAGCGGGGTTGGTTCTTGGAAGGGAGACCACCAGGGAAGGCTCTGCAGAGGAAGGCAATGGCCAACCACCTCTGCTTCTCACTGGCCCTGAAAGCCCCTTGCTGGGGTCGCCATAAGTCGGCTGTGACTTGATCGCACTTTACACGCACGCATTAAACAATAGGAGAGTTGATTGTTCTCTTCTGTTTTTTCACCATCTCACCACCAGGGGGAGAGAGAAACTCATCTCCATCACAGCGCCAGCGTATCCTACAGCAAAAGTACCACCTTTCAGTGAAGTTCAAGCTTATGCTATAGGCAGATTCCAACCGTCAACAGCTACAGGGCAAGTTTAAAATCCTCAGGCAGCATGACCCGGGGGGGGGGGGAAGGTTTAAGGCTGCCAGGTCCACGTTGGGAAATTCCTGAAGATTTGGGGGTGGAGCCAGAGGAGGGTGGAGTTTGGGGAGAGGAAAGACTTCAGCTAGGGTTGCTAACTTCCAGGTGAGGCCTGGAGAATTCCCAGAATTACAACGCGTCTCCAGATGACTGAGAGCAGTCCCCTTGGAGAAAATAGCTGCTTAGGATCAGAGAATCGTAGAACTGGAAGGGACTTCCAGGGTCATTTAGTCCAACCCCCTGCAAAATGCTGGAGGGTGGACTCTATGGCTTTATACCCTGCTGAGATACCTCCCCAAGCCCCATCCTCCCCAGGCTCAACCCCCACTCCATATCTCCAGGTATTTCTGAAATAAGAGCTGGCAACCCAAACCTCAGCAGAGAATCATGTCACAGAGTCCACCCTGCAAAGCTGCCATTTTCTCCAGGGGGATGGATCAATATCACCTGGAGATCACTCGTAATTCTGGGAGATCTCCAGGCCCTAGCTGGAGGTGGGCAACTCTGCTTGGGTTCAAAAATTCAGAGGAATTTACAAAATGTATGGCGTTTAAAGAGAATATTTATAAGATGTTTTATAGGCAGTATATGACACCCGAGAATTTAGCAAGGTGGTATCCAAATATGTCGAATGAATGTTGGAAGTGCCAACAAACTGTTGGTTCCTTTTTTCATGTGTGGTGGACTTGTAAATGTGTAAAAAAAAATTAGACCTGGGTTCATTAAATACAGCTAAATATGTTGCATTTGACTCTACCAGAATTTTTTTGTTGTTGAATATGATTCCAGAAACTTTTAACAAATCAGATAAATATCTGATTATCCGTGTAATAACTGCTGCTATAATTCTTTATGCAAAGCACTGGAAAAGAGAAGAAGTTCCTTCTAAGGAGGAAGTAATCTATAAACTTTTGGAGACTGCAGAAATGGACAATTTAACACTGAAATTAGCAGATAAAAGAGAGGAAATCTTTGAAAATAACTGGTCAAGATCTTATAAATGGCTGGATGAACACTATAAAAAATGAATCAACTCTAATCATATGCTCCTATAAAACTAGGATAAGCTAATTTGGTGAATTAGATACTGATTTTAGTAGAAATGTTAATGTAGATACATATAGTACGGACTCCGTATCTGTTAGTATATTTTCATCTTTGTATGTTTTTTTCTTGATTTTTCTTTTTTTCTTTGCTTTATAAAAACTCAATCAAAAATTATTTTTAAGAATTAGAGGAATCTTGCAAAGGGGGAAGATGTTTTCTGATCCCCTTTCTTGTGAACCAAAGGGGGGGGGGGTTCTACCTGTGAACCACTCTGCTTACAGGCTGCCCAGTAAACCAAAATTCCATCACCCAGCATATATTTTAAAAGCCAGATTTAGGGTTTCTGTCTCTGCGGATTGGTGAAAATGTCACACCGAATCATGCTCTGCCAGAAGCATTATAGGCCTCCGGGCAAATATTGCATCCGGGGGCCCCTCTAAGTTTGCCAGCTGTCCTGGAAAACAATGGCTTGATGTTGTCTTATGGAGAGCCAGTCGGGTGTAGTGGTGAAGTGCGCGGACTCTAATCTGGGAGAACCGGGTTTGATTCCCCACTCCTCCACATGCAGCCAGCTGGGTGACCTTGGGCAAGCCATTGCTCTGTCAGAGCTGTTCTCTCAAGGGCAGTCCTTGAAAGAGCTCTCTCAGGCCTACCTACCTCACAGGAGGGGGAGGGGGAGGGAAAGGGATTGTAAGCCACTCTGAGACTCCTTCGGGGAGGGGAGGCTGGGGTACAAAATCCAATCTCTTCTTCTCTTCTTCCCCCATCCAGACTGGTTAGATCAACCTCATCTTACATACTGGCCTTCCCAAGCGTCATCCCATCCATCTTCTTCCGGGTGCCATTTCTGCTTGTTCCCCCTTAGCCACTTGACCCCAGCTTAAAGACGAAAGGCCATTTCTTGGGGGCTCCAATAACAAACTACATCTAGCAGCGCTCCACCTCCCGATGACAACCAGTCCCCAAAGGGATGAGCGAAGCTCTCACCGCTCAGATTCAGCGGCATTGTCTCCCAGCCAAACATGTAAATTGATGGTTTAAATGCTCCCCGAGCACAGATAAACCAAGGCTGCAGCTGAACGGGCTCATAACCGCTCTACACTTCCGCTGTGGGATCTGCTTCGTAAAAGCTGACTGACACAGTGCGATTATCGAGTCGCCAATGTTTAATTGAGTCGTTTTCCTGGAGCACCGCCGTAAGATGCTTTCGGTTGGTATTTTGTCGTGAGGCTCTGCCGACGCGCAGAGACTTCGCTGAGCGAAGATTTGTGGCATTGAGCAAGCTCTGGGTGTTCTTGCAACGAGGGTTGTGGAGCTGGTGACAATGGACAATGGACAACACGAGCTTGCAGTGCGATGGGACTGGGAAGAAAGCTAATGCAATCTTAGGGTGGAAGAAGAAGAGGAGGAGGAGGAGGAGATTGGATTTATACCCCGCCCTCCACTACCCGAAGGAGTCTCAGAGCAGCTTACAAACTCCTTTCCCTTCCCCTCCCCACAACAGAACACCCTGTGAGGTAGGTGGGGCCGAGAGAGCTCTGAGACAACTGTCCTTGAGAGAACAGCTGGCACAGAGTTATGGCTTGCCCAAGGTCATCCAGCAGGTACAAGTGAAGAAGTGGGGAATCAAACCTGGTTCTCCCAGATTAGAGTTCGCGCACTTAACCACCACACCAAATTGGCTCTCTCTTAACAGAAGCACTGTGTCCAGATCATCGGAGGTGGTAGTTCCGCTCTATTCTGCTATGGTCAGGCCTCACCTGGAGTACTGTGTCCAGTTTTGGGCACCACATTTGAGGAAAGATGTTGACAAGCTCAAGCGTGTCCAGAAGAGGGCGACCAGGATGGTGAGAGGGTTGGAATCCAAGTCTTATGGGGAAAGGCTGAAAGAGTCGGGCAGGGGTCATTTTGTAGAAAAAGAGGTGCACGAGCTCATTAGCATACCTATTAGCATAACTCGTTAGCATAGGCCATGCCCCCTGACATCACCGGACGTGTGTCAGAAAGGGAAGCAAAAGGGGGGCATCTTCAAAAGACCCCCCTTCCCTTCCCCAGCTGGCCTGCCAAGGCGGGTGGGGCGGGAGCGAAGCGAGAAGGGCCCCATAGAAAACAATGGAAAGATCGTGCCGCTGCCACCCCATGACTTCGCTTCCTCCACAGGCCTGCTGGGAGCTGGGGGAGGGGCTTGCCACCACTGCCACTTGTGCCCACTAGGGGTGTGCAAATAAAAATTGGGGGGGGGGATTCAGATCGAGCCAAATCAGGCTGCATCTGTTCCAGCTGCCAAATGACCCCCGCATGTCAGTTTCGGCAATGCAAGCCCATTCAGGAGTCATTCCACAGGCTGAATGTCAGTTTCAGCCCCATGATACCCTACCGGCCATTGAAGTCGATGGCAAAAACTCATAGGATATATGAGGGGCTGGAGGAGAGGGGGTTTGAGGGAGAGGCTCCAAACTTGCAGGGTAGCTGCTGGAGCCTCTCCCCGAAATACCCACCACGTTTCAAGAAGATTGGACCAGGGGGTCCAATTCCATCCCTCCATTGTTCTCTATGGTGGGGGAAAACCTTACTTTTTTCCCACCGTAGAGAACAATGGAGGAAATGGGGGCAACCTGTTTGGGGGCCTGTAGAATACTACGCAGAAGACAGAAATTAGATACGAAGGGAGTGGTGAACAGAGAGCAAGGAGCTGAATTGGTGGACGGAAGCTAGGAAAGAGGTGTAGAAGTAAAAGGACTCAGTGATAAAGAGGAGAAAAAGAGACACGGATAGCTGGGTAAAGAAAGGTTATAGAGTGGATGGATTTATAAGAGTGTATAAGGGGAGTAGGAGGTTTTTCACAAGAACATTGGCTGTAAACCCTGTTTTATGTAATACTGTATAGGGTGTGTTGTGGATAATTTGGTGCATATAAGGTCTGGGTACCACTGTTTAAGTAATATAGTAATATAGTAATAAAACACACTAGAAAATAGGAAGAGAAAGAAAAACCAGAGGAAGGGATATATAAAAATACTGCAGAGAGATACTAGGCTGGAACATAATATAAATATACTTGCAAGATATAAATATTAAGTATACAACATAATACTGATAAAAAGTTATTAAATATAAGATAAATAACGAATTTGCTATAAAAAAGGAACTTATAACTGAATGGCTACTAACCCAAGAACAGGAAGAAAAGCCTCAGTAAAATCACCGGGACAAGTAGGTATACAAAGCTTCTTGAAACAAAGTACAATGAGTGTCTCACAGTTGAATATAAAAGATTTAAAAGCTCTTATTATGGAGTGTATGGAACCAATAAATACTGATGAGATTAAGAAACAGATAAATGAAACAGACTGATGAGATTAAGAAACAGATAAATGAAAACAGGCATGAGATACAAAAAATTGCTACAAACACCCAAAAAACAGATGAGAGATTACAAAAGGTAGAACAAGAATTACAAGACGTCAAATCAAGAGCAGATAAACTGGAAGAATCTTTAATAGAATTAGAAGCAGAAAAAGCTGCACTCATGATTAGATGTCAAAATATACCTGAATCGCTCGAGAAGAACCTAAAGGAAGAAATAATTGAAAATTTAATGGAACAATTGGATATAGGATCTGTAGAAGTCGAGAAGGATATAGATCAAATTTACAGGAAAAACACCGCTTTCACCAGAAGGAACAACTTGCCCAGAGAAGGGCACATTAAGCTGAACAGAAGAGCAACAAGGGACAAGATTCTGAGGGAAGCAAACAAATCTAAGGTTTTTATACAGGATAGGGAAATATGAATTTTAAAAGAAGTACCTTGGAGGATACGTGATAAATGTCAAAATTATAAGGAACTAGCTAATTTACTTCAGAAGAATGAAATTTGGTGTAAGTGGCTAACACCAGAGGGTTTGCTCTTTAATTATCAAGGGATAAGATACAGGCTAGACTCTTGACTTTAAGCTGGAGGACTTCCTGGATAAATTTGGAGAAGATTTAGGTTGGCAGAAGGAAGAAGAAAGTAGTAAAGCAGAAGTAGAAGAAGAGGCAACAACTGATAAAAAGAAGAAGGGAAAAAAGGCATCCCTATTGAAGGGGGATGTTCTTTTTTCAGAATTAATAATCGGGGTGTTTTGGGCTACTCACAGTGACCCACATTTCAGGTTTCTGGGTCATGTGCAAGTACCGCAAGATTATTTTGTTTTGTTTCCCTGTAAGTCAACCAGCGGCGAGCATTTTTATCTATCTGTGTATTCCAATAATGATGATAACACAGAACTAAAAATAGGAGAAGACATTTTGTTAGGTAATCTGCAGTGACAGCTTTAAAAAATCCAATTCTGCCGACTTCCCTCCTTCCCAGTTTTGCAAGCAAGATTCATATTTCCCCCCCTTTCAGCATTTCTGTCTAGCATATGGTAATCTTGCCCGCCCTCTAAAGCAGTGGTCACAGGGGTCATGACACTCAAGAGGGATGGTGGGTCATACGCAGGGTTGCCAGCCTCCAGGTGGTACCTGGAGATCTCCCAGAAGTACAAGTGATCCCCAGATAGGGTTGCCAATCCCCAGTTGGGGGCAGGGGAACCCCTGGTTTGGAGGTCTTCCCCCTGCTTCAGGATTTTCAAAAAGCAGGGGGGATGTCCACTGGGTGCTCCATTATACTCTATGGAAACCAGTCCCCTTAGGGTATAATGGAAAATTGATCTGTGGGTATCTGGGGCTTGGAAGGGGCTGTTTTTTGAGATAGAGACACCAAATTTTCAGCATAGCATCTGATGCCTCTTCTTTAAAAATAACTCCAAGTTTCAAAAAGAGTGAACCAGGGGGTCCGATTCTATGAGCCCCCCAAAAAAGGTGCCCCCATCTTCCATTATTTCCAAAGGAGGCGTTTAAAAGGAATGCATTTAAAAGGAATGTGGTCCCTTTAAATGTGATGACCAGAACTCCCTTTGGAGTTCAATCATGCCTCTTCCCTCCTCTCTCCCGGAGGCTCCTGGAAAGTCCCCCACTGGACCGTCAGCCTCCCCTGGCAACCCTAAATGGTACCAGTGTGCAGGGGTCATTTCGTAGAAAAAGAGGTGCAGGAGCTCATTAGCATAACTCATTTGCATAACTCATTTGCATATGTCATACTCCTAACATACCGGAAGTGTGTCAGAAGGCAACACCCACCCCTCAGGCTCCACTCCACAGGTGAGTGAAACTGACCTGCTCTTCCTCCATTCCCTTCCCCATCCAATACTTTGTGCAATAAAAATAAGCGTAAAGAACACACCCTCATTCTCTTCCTGCTCCCTTGAAACCACCAGGTTTCAAGTAGACTTGAGATACCCAAGACATGTGCACCACCCATCCCTTCCCCTTTCCCTTCCCCTCCCCACAACAAGACACCCTGTGAGGTAGGTGGGGCTGAGAGAGGTCTTTGGAGAACTGCTCATGAGAGAACAGCTCTGAGAGAACTTGTGACTGGCCCAAGGTCACACCAGCAGCTGCATGTGGAGGAGTGGGTGGGTGTTGCCTGAGGGGTGGGTGTTGCCTTCTGACACACTTCCGGTATGTTGGGGGGGTGGGGGTGGGGGGTGGCATATGCAAATGAGTTATGCAAATGAGTTATGCAAATGAGTTATGCTAATGAGCTCCTGCACCTCTTTTTCTACAAAATGACCCCTGCCTAGGAGAATCCCCTCCCCTGTTTTGGTTGGCAGCTTCATTCAGCGGCCCCCTCCTGGAATCCACAAGAACCATCGGTTCATTTGTAGGCAGAGGTTGGGAGCCCCCATAGAACACAAAAGGCCCTTTGTCCTCCCAGTTCCATAGTAGGCAAGTATGCAATTTTTTCCTTTTTTAAAAAAACCTTCCGTGAATGATTTATCACTCAGCTGCATGCATATGTTTCAGCCATTAAAAAAAAATCTTGCATAACTTGAGTCCAAAAGAAGAGAATGGGTTAGAGAAAGCAATACGGTCATAGTTGGCAAAAATAATACACATTACCCGCGGAAGTCTTGACTTTAGATCAAGATGGGGAGCCAATCGGTGTTCCCTCTAAGCTGAGTTGGTGTGAGCTAGCTCACAGTTTTTCAGCCTTTGCCTCACACCTTTTTGTGTGAGCTCAGGAAGTATGGCTCCAGAGCAAACTAATTGATGCAGCAGACAAATCACTTGCTCACAACTTTAATGCCAGTAGCTCACAAAGTAGAATTTTTGCTCACAAGACTCCACACCTTAGAGGGAACACTGGTAGCCATGTTAGTCTGTCTGCAGCATTAGAAAAGAGCAAGAGTCCAGGAGCACCTGAAAGACTAATACAATTTGTGGCAGGGCAGGAGCTTCCATGAATCACTGCTCACTTCCAAGATGGGTAGCCATGTCAGGTTGCAATCACATCCACAGTTAACCCCGACATAGGTGAGAATGCTGGGCGGATTAAAGGAATGCGATCAGACAACACCTGGGAAGTGCCCCACAGCCGTCGACAACCCGTTTTGCTTCGCCACACAAGTGGAGTTAAAAAGCAACTCGGAAAGTCTGGTAGCAAACAGGTTGCTATGGGCCACAGATGGACTTTCCTACGTCTGATCACTCCAGCGTGCTCTCATGGCACCGGGATGATCTGAGCAGGCCATCCTGACTCCATGCTGTTGTTTTTTGCCCTTCTCAGTATGCACATCATCACACACTCCATGGGGAGCCCTCAGGGCTGAGGTGCGAATCATCGATCCCTCGCTGAGAAAAACAGCAAAAAAAGAAAACCCAACTCACCCGTGGTTGTGTCTGATCACGCCGTGGTGGGCTGTGCCTGCAGCTTCAAAAGACTGTGTGATCTCACAACAGCTGGTCAACTTCCGCCAGAAGAAATAGCCTCTCTTCCCCCCCACTTTATCTTGCACATGTGACCGCAACCTTAGGCTGTCTGTAGCAGTAGAAAAGAGCCAGGGTCCAGTAGCACCTGAAAGATTAGCACAATTTGTGGCAGGGGAGGAGCTGTCGTGAGTCACGGCTCACTTCTTCAGATACAAACAAAATTGCATGTGCCCAAATTTTAACACCAAAAGTCAATGATTTAATAAATGATATCAATATGACCTATATAGTACTAAGAACACATTTTCCTATGCCAATACCAACAGGTAGGAATTCACAGGTCAAGTTGATCACCAACAGGTAGAAATTCACAGGTCAAGTTGATCACAGGTAGGAATTCACAGGTGAAATATTTCCAAAAACTATTTATGATAAATTCAAAAAAGTCCTTGAACTATAACGATGTAGTAGTGTCTCTGCCAGCTGACTCGACGGACCCCCATTTAAAAATGCATTTCAATAATTTTTTCAAGAATCATGCTGGATTCAACATTTCAAAGATGCAGGGGTCATTTCGAGCAGGAGCTCAGGGGAGCGCAGCTCCGGGAGTTGGTGCCAGCCCCCCTCCTGCGGGGGAATGCCTCCTTGTGTCATGGCTGCAGCAAAATGACCCCGTCCCCTGGAAAGGTCCTTGTTCCTCCGACCAGCCTTCTGAAGGCTTCAGCCACCACTGAAGCTATCCTCCCAGAATAGTGGTATATCTGAGGCTTGGATTAGTAGCTGACCCCTCTCTTTCTTTCTTTCTTTCTTTCTTTCTTTCTTTCTTTCTTTCTTTCTTTTCTTTTCTTTTCTTTTCTTTTCTTTTCTTTTCTTTTCCTTCCTTCCTTCCTTCCTCTCTCTCTCTCTCTTTCTTTCTCTCTCTTTCTTTTTTTCTTTCTTTCTTGCCTTCTGACATACTTCCGGTGACGTCAGGTGATGTAGCAAATGCAAATAAGTTATGCAAATGAGTTATGCTAATGAGTTATGCTAATGAGCTCCTGCACCTCTTTTTCTACGAAATGACCCCTTGCAAAGATGTGTGTAGGCATCCGTACAGTGTATTCACATACAGCAGTCCTCACTGATTCCCAATGAAGAATCAATCATTTCTTGGAACCTCCCTTCAAAATTCTGAAGCATTTCGCCATTTTCATTAAAGGGAAAGGTGCCACTGCCTTTCATCTTGTATCCCACTTCTTCAGATACAGCTAGAATGGGAGTCCATCTGTCCTATATATTGTAAAGTGAAGCGATTTCAGATGCCAAATGACATTAACAGGAAAATGACAATAGCAGGTGAATGACAATAGCAGGCATGATTGAATTAGGTATGATATGCAGAGGGCTAGTAGGCAGGAAGACATCAGCACTGGTACTGAGACAAGACAATGCATCCACCTGGACTGAATTGAGACCTAGGTTTCCTGTCTCACACAGTAGCCAACCAGTTCTTTTGCAGGTCCAACCCCAGAACATAGAGGCCAAAGCCTTCATAAGAACGTAAGAAGAGTCCTGCTGGATCAGACCAGTGGTCCATCTAGTCCAGTGTCCTATTTCACAGAGTGGCCAACCAGTTCATCTGGCTGGAGCACCTTTCCTATGAGGAAAGGCTGAAGAGTCAGTTTAGAAAAGGGACAGTTAAGGGAGAACGTGAAAGAGGCTTATAAAATTATGCACAGGGTAGAGAGAGGGAGAACTTTTTCTCCCTCTCCCCAAATACTAGATCTCGGGGGAACCCAATGAAGTTGATGGGCAGTAGGCACCGAAGTTGGACAAAAGGAAATACTACTTTACACAGAGAGTAATTAAAATGTGGAATTTGCTGCCAAAGGATGTAGTGACGGCTACGGGAATAAACAGCTTTAAAGGGGGTTAGATAGATTCATGAAGGACTGGTCTATCAGTGGACTAGCCATGATGAGTAAAATAACCTCCATGTTCTGAGCCACCAAAGCTTTGAATACCAACGCTAGGAAGCAATGCCAGGGGAAAGCCTTGGCCTCTATGCCCTGTTGTTGGCCCTCCGGAATTACTGGTTGGCCACTGTGTGAGACAGGATTCTGGACTGGATGGACTACTGGGCTGATCCAGCAGGGCTCTTCTGATGTTCTTATGAAGGCCTCAGCCTCTCTGCCCTGTGGTTGGCCCTCCAGAGGAACGGGTTGGCCACTGTGTGAGACAGGATGCTGGACTAGATGGACCACTGATCCATTCCAGCAGGGCTCTTCTTATGTTCTTATCAGAGGAAGGCCTTGTCCTCTGTGCCCTGATGTTGGCCCTCCAGAGGAACTGGTTGGCCACTGTGTGAGACAGGATGCTGGACAAGATGGACCACTGATCCAATCCAGCAGGGCTCTTCATATGTTCTAATGGAGGCCTCAGTCTCTATGCCCTGTGGTTGGACCTGTAGAAAAACTAGTTGGCCACTGTGTGAGAGAGGATGCTGGACTAGATGGACCACTGGTGTGATAGTCCTAGATGGGCCATTGGTTTGATGTTGTTAATCATCTAGGTTGCCCTTTTCAGCATGGGCTTTTGTGAGTCAGAGCTAAGCGTTCCGGATGCCCCTGTGCTTCTGTTTTATTTTGCTATGGCAAACTAACATGACCACCTCTTTGTCAGTTTCTTCCAAGCCTGACAGAAAGGTGGACTAGATGGGCCATTGATGTGATGTTCTTAGATGGACCATTGGTGTGATGCTCTTAATACCCTGGTTGCCCTTTCAGCATGAGCTTATGTTCTTAAGTTCTTAAATATTGTTAGCCTTTAAAGTACCACTGGGCTTCTGTTTTGTCTTAGAAGAAGCTACCAGAGCCGGTAAACGGACTCCCAGCCTGAGACTTATCTCAGCATAGCTTTCTAAGACAGAGGCAAGGCTTTTCAACAAGAGCATCTCCGGAGTCCAGCACTACACCTAAAAATACATACAGATGATGTCCAGGTTTCATTGGAAGACAGGAGTGAGAACAAGAAGAAATGCCTTCAAGAAGGCAAGGAACGAAAAGAGCAGGAAGACTCAAGCAGGGCCTGAGGGAAACCAGAGGCCCCCCGATGGGAATCGCGAGCACGGACATTCCCACAAGTAGTGCATGAACTCAGAAAATCTCGATGTGTCATCACATCTGCCATGGAAAACTAAAATTAAAGCTGTGAAGCCATCAAGAAAGCAGCTGGAAGGCCGGGCTCTGCTCAAGGGGCAACAGCTGTATTTTGTGGGCGAGTAACCTGACACTCTTCACAGTCAGCCGAATTCAGAAAATAACGGCACGTTAATAACGGCACGGTCGTCCCCACCGGCTCGTTCCCCCATCCCCCAAGCTCGAATCAGTAAGTACTGTAATCGTTTCGCAATGCACATTATGCAATGGTCGCCGTTGGGGAACAGAGCATAGCTTACAAATGAGAGTGGAGTAAGGCCAGGAAATGATGTCACCTGGCCGTTTTCTGGAGGGCCTCCAAATAATTCCCTCCCCTTTTTTTTTGGTTGATTGTTTCCTTGCATTTACCTTTCCAAGACTGGGTCTGTGGTCTCATCAGCCTATAATAATCACTAAGCTGATCAAAAGCCTAGCATCGGATGGCTAGTGTTTAAAGGAGGGGGGGTGGCTCAGTGGAAGAGCATCTGCTTTGCACGCCAGAGGCCCCAGGTTCAATCCCCGGCCTCTCCTGCTTAAGGATCTTAAGTAGCCGAAGTTGGGAAGGTCCTTTCTTTGCCCGGGATCCTGAAAGAGATGCCACCTACCAGAGTAATAGATGAAGAGCTGAACAAGGTTTGAGTCCAGTGGCACCTTCAAGACCAACAAAGTTTTATTCAGAATGTTCACACTTCTTCAGACAAAGGGAATAAACTCTTCTCAAGGGCTAACTGCAGGGGGGAAAGGGTGGGAGCAGCCGTTAGGAGGGGACACTCAGAGCCAAGATGCTATGTAGAGCTGCAGTTGGATCAGGTGGCAGCAATGGACGGCAGCAAATTAACATGTCAATGCAAGAGTTAACAAGAAGATATGAGAACGAAGCTAGAGTCCAGCATAGGGCTGGCAAGTCAGCCCGGGGGGCGGGGGATCCCCCGCTACAGGGGTTCCCGATCCGCCGGCCAGCATTCGGCCGGCGGGGGAAACCCCACCCCCGAAGTCGCCCAGCGTGGACGACTTCCCCCAACGTGTCCAGGAGGGACACACACAGGCACCCTCATGTTAACACGAGGATCTGGGAGCTGTAGTTTCTGCCCTGTCCACTGTCGCAGCAATCCCGGCACATGCCGAAGGCCTTAGAGACTACATTGTCCAGAATGCAACTGAGTGGCGAAAGGGGCCCTTTCGACTTTCAGGCATGGTGCCCGAACTGTTGCCTGTTTTATAGGCGGTTTTTCCCCCAGAGAAGGAACAGAGAAGTGTTTTTTAAAAAATTGCGACTGAAACAGAATAAAACAAGAGCGTACCGTTGAGGTGATTCAATAGCGAAACAAACTGTGAAGAGGAGAGGCATTTTTTTTAACAGCTATATGTTCGGGAGGCTTTGCTAAACTGTGGATGTCGTTCATTGGTGAGAGGGGAAAAGGCAGGGAGGGGCTTAGCATTTGTTTCTAGAGTTTGGGGGCGATTGCCAGAGCGTCACCCTGGCAACGCCCCAACATGGTGACGTCACTTCTGGGTGACGTCACCAGGCGCGCGCGCTGGGGGAGCTCCCGGGCAAAGGAGGACTCCCCCCCACCGGTGAGTAGAATGGACTTGGCAACCCTAGTCCAGCAGTATCCCCAAGACAAACCAAGCTCAACCCTGTGAACGTGGGAGAACAGAGTTGTTTTTTTATTCCCCACTTTTCTCTACCTTCAGGAGTCTTGGAGCAGCTTGCAATCATCTGCCTTTCCCCTCCCCGCAAGAGGCACCTTGTGAGGCAGGTGGGGCTGAGAGAGTTCTGAGAGAACTGGGACTGGCCCAAGGTCACCCAGGAGGCTTCATGTGGAAGAAGATGAAGAAGAGTTGGTTTTTATACCCCACTTTTCTCTACCTACAGGAGTCTCAAAGCAGCTTACAGTTGCCTTCCCTTCTTCTCCCCACCTTGTGAGGCAGGCGGGGCCGAGAGAGTTGGGAGAGGACCGTGACTGAACCAAGGTCTCCCAGTGGGATTCATGTGGAAGAGGAGTGGGGAATCGAACCCAGTTCTCCAGATTAGAGTCCGCCACTCTTAACCACTGCACCACACCAGGACCGATTTCCCACAAGGTGCTGCCCTGGCGTCATTCCTACGTTTTCCCCGGTTGCGTGCTTGAATTTTCCACTATTTGCCATGGGGCACATTTTGACCCGCAGCTCCACCCAATTTTCCTCGCGGCTTCAATGGTCCTCAAGAAACAAGATCACTGAAGCCGTGGGGGAAATCGTGCGAAGCCGTGGGTCAAAATGCGCCCCGCGGCAAATAGTGAGAAATTGAAGCACGCATTCGGGGAAAACAGAGGAATGACGCCAGGGCAGCGCCTTGTGGGAAATCGGTCTAGCTCTCCCCACAACAGGCCCCTTGTGAGGCCGGTGGGGCTGACAGAGCTCTGAGAGAACTGTGACGCAACCAAGGTCACACAGCTGGCTTCGTGTGGAGGAGGAGTCTAAACTGGTTCTCCAGATTACAGTCCGCCACTTGTAACCACGACACCACACTGGCTCTCAGACTGTACTGAGCTAGGTGCAGCCAGTCATTTGGCTCAGTATGAGGCAGCTTCATATGCAAAGGAAGGGCTATATTGCATCCCCAGAATGAAGGATTTCAGGAGCGGTAGGTTTATACGCTCGCTCTCGGTCTTCAGCACAGAATCCTACCTTCCTCTTTGCCTAGGGGGCTGAAGCAGCAGCACGAGCAAAGGCACCACTGGATCACGCATGCTTGCTGTGGAGATGCATAAGCCACTGCCCTGAAGGACAAAGAAGTTTCGGTTAGCTGTGATCAGGGGAAGGGCTTTCTCAGTTATGGCATCGTCAAGGAGAAGTCTGCACTTCTGGTGGCACTGGCTCACGTCTTCTGTGTCAGACTTGGAGCATTCTTTGAGGAGCATTGTTTATTTATTTATTTCATTAGATTTATATCCCGCCCTCCCCGCCACACGACGGCTCAGGGCGGCTAACAAGAAAATACACAATAACAAATACAGTACCCTAAAACATTAAAATATATAAAACATAGACGATCACACTGGCTGACGGATAAGATCGAATACAATAAAATCGGGCCAGGGCCAAGATGTATATATTGGGCGGCCACTACTTAAACGCCTTGTGGAAGAGCTCTGTCTTACAGGCCCTGCGGAATTGTAAAAGATTGCTGTATCACATCCAGTAAGTTCAGGACACTGGCCTATTGTCAGCCTGAGTGCAGGGTAAGTTCCACGGTTAATTAAAGCGACGTTCCGCCATGCCATTGAATTTTCGCATCACGATCAAAATGGCTGCGTTCCTGAGAAGGCTATCCAGTCAGTTTCATAGTCAACATCTCATTCAGTCTTAAGGTGCCCCCAGCGTCCCTCATTAGCCAGCCAGAGAAGTTACCCTCGGACGTTGGGCCTCACTATGGTAACCAGGCTCCGAATTAATTAATTTCACTTTCAGACCCTGAGATGTGCTGTGAAGGAAGCCATTTCATAGCAGGCAGAGGAAGAATTCGGGATTGTCTGGAAAATGGTTCTCGGATCACATGTGGGCAAGTTACCCAGTACAAACGCATTGATTTAGATGGCCCCGGAGATTCCTGGTGACTGAGGAGCATTGTTTCTGATGAATGGAGGGTATGGGGGGGGGGGGGTAATTCTTCTGTAAATTACTGAAGTCTTGTTCAATGTTGGCCACAGAGCAATGTTCTTCTAATGTTGGAGATATTGGAACCCAAGTCTCAGGGACTGATTAGAGTATACATTAAACGCCATTACGCTATACATTAAACACGAGTCGGGATACCCCAACCCAACTTACATTTGATCCAGCACTCACCTTTAAAATAATGGCGGGGGGGGGGGAATATCTAGAAAATGGTTCTTAGATCACGTGTGGGTGAGTTAACCAGTACAAGCGCATTAATTTAGATGGTCCCAGAAATTCCTGGTGACTAGGGAGCATTGTTTCTGATGAATGGAATTAATAAGGGTGGGGTTTTTTTTTTTCATTCTTCTGTAAATGATCGAAGTCTCAATAAGCAGTGACCACAAAAGCTGGCCACAGTGCAGTGTTCTTAAAATGCTGGGAGATATTGGAACCCAATTTAAGACTCAGGGACTGATTAGACTATACATTAAACACCATTAGACTATGCATTAAACACGAGTTGGGATTCCCCCAATCCAGGTTGCGTTTAACATGTGATCCGGCACTCACCTTTAAAATAAGTGGGGGGGATCAGCTCCCAAGTGTGCACACAGTGGCAACAGGGGCTTCATTATTCCCTCCCTTCCACCCTGCACACTTTCGCTAGCAGGAAAGGGCCATGGGACATGGGCCGTTTGTCTTAGGCTGTGATCACACACACTAAATAGTCCACTTTCAATCCACTGGCCTCGGCCTCTATGCCCTGCTGTGGTTGGCCCTCCAGAGGAACTGGTTGGCCACTGTGTGAGACAGATGCTGGACTAGATGGACCACTGGTCTGATCCAGCAGGGCTCTTCTGGTGTCCTTATGAAGGCCTCAGCCTCTATGCCCTGCTGTTGTTGGCCCTCCAGAGGAACTGGTTGGCCACTGTGTGAGACAGGATGCTGGACTAGATGGACCACTGACCTGAACCAGCAGGGCTCTTCTGATGTTCTTATCAGGAGAAAGCCTCGGCCTCTATGCCCTGCTGTTGGCCATCCAAAGAAACTGGCTGGCCACTGTGTGAGAGAGGAGGCTGGACTAGATGGACCATTGGTCTGATCCAGCAGGGCTCTTCTGGTGTCCTTATGAAGGCCTCAGCCTAGGGCTGCCAAGTCAGCCCGGGGGGCGGGGGATCCCCCGCTATAGGGGTTCCCAATCCGCTGGCTGGCATTCAGCCGGTGGGGGGAACCCCACCCCCGAAGTCGTCCAGCCTGGACGACTTCCCCAGCGTAGTGACGTCGCCCGGAAGTGACGTCACCACGTTGGAGATGTTGCCAGGGCAATGCCCCCAACGTGGTGACGTCACTTCCGGGTGATGTCACCGGGGGCGCGCGCTTTGCGCACGCCAGGGAAGCTCCCGGGCGGCAAAGGACTCCCCCCGCCAAATCGTAAGTTCGACTTGGCAGCCCTACCTCAGCCTCTCTGCCCTCTTGTTGGCTCTCCAAAGGAACTGGTTGGCCACTGTGTGAGACAGGAGGCTAGACTAGATGGACCCTCACTGGTCTGATCCAGCAGGGCTCTTCTGATGTTATAATGAAGGCCTCGGCCTCTCTGCCCTGTCATTGGCCCTCCAGAGGAACTGGTTGGCCACTGTGTGAGACAGGAGGCTGGACTAGATGGACTATTGGTCTGATCCAGCAGGGCTCTTCTGATGTTCTAATGAAGGCCTCGGCCTCTCTGCCCTGTCGTTGGCCCTCCAGAGGAACTGGTTGGGGCCCCTGTGTGAGACAGGATGCTGGACTAGATGGACCACTGGTCTGATCCAGCAGGGCTCTTCTCGTGTTCTTATGCCTATGGTTGAGCAATGAAGAATATGATCAGGGGGCACAGAATGGTGGGGTTTTCCTGCAATTTCAACAGATGTCTAAGGGTTAAATGGAGCTCGTAATCCACAGCTGTCATTACGGGTGAGGCAACAAGGATGCTGGGTCTGTTATCTTGTGCCCATTATTCAGACGGTAAGGAAAAGGCTGTGGCTCACTGGAGAAGCCTCTGCTTGGCACGCAGAAGGCCCCAGGTTCAATCCCCGGCATCTCCAGTTACAAGGTCCAGGCCAGGAGGTGATGGGAAAGACCTCCGCCTGAGACCCTGGGGAGCCGCTGCCAGTCTAAGTAGACAGTCCTGATGTTGATGGACTGGTGGTCTGGTTCAGTATAAGGCAGATTCATATGCACTCAACTACATTCAGATCGGGCCCTTTTATTCCAGTTTAATTATCTTGGATTTGCTCAAGGGAGTCATTGACCTGGACTTGACCCAAGGGTGTGGATCTACTCAGTTATGTTGATTAGTATTGCCAGGTCCCTCCTGGCCACCAGAAGGGTGTGGGAAAGGTAGGGGTTCGAGCTCCAGGTTGGGAAACTCCTAGAGATATGGGGGTGGAGCCTAGGGAGGACAGGGACCTCAGTGGGGGACAATGCCACGGAGTCCACCAACCAAAGCATCCATTTTCCCCAGAGGGAACTGTTCTCTGCAGTCTGGAGGTGAGCTGTAATTCGGAGGGGGTCCCCAGATCCCACCTGGTGGCTGGCATCCCTGATGCTGGGTGTCTCCATACACCACACCTGTCGTTGGGAGGAACCCTCTTCTGGATTCCTTGCTGTCTGCTCCAAAACCAAGTTAAATCAAAGGGCTTGCGTGTAAGGTTTACGTCTGGTGTAGTGGTTAAGTGCGCGGACTCTAATCTGGGAGAACCGGGTTTGATTCCCCACTCCTCCACTTGCACCTGGCTGGATGACCTTGGGCAAGCCATAGCTCTGTACCAGCTGTTCCCTCAAGGACAGCTTGGGAAAGAGCTCTCTCAGCCCCACCTACCTCACTGGGTGTCTGTTGTGGGGAGGGGAAGGGAAAGGAGTTTGTAAGCCGCTCTGAGACTCCAAGTGAGTGAAGGGCGGGATAGAAATCCAATCTCTTCTTCTCTTCTAAAATTTGGCGGTTTGAAACAGAATTATGGACAGAGTTGGTAAAATGAGACGCTGGCCAAGAAAGCCTTTGCCTTGCATTCTGTTCTGTATTTTTAAAGCTGACTCCCTTTTAAAACAAACTTGTTTAATGTAGCCTGGAATCCCCTGCTGAGGCCCAACAAGCCATTTCCTTCCTAAACATTAGGGATGATCACACAGACATTCCAAGGCGCACACCCCCCAGAGGGTAGCTCAGTGTGACCCGCATTGTTTCTGTTGGTTCCTGTATGCTGTCACTGCGACGAGTTCTGGCCCATCCGTTCTCATCCTTGCTAGTGACTCTTCTTTTGCCTTTTAAAAACACGAACAAACACTTTGCTTCCTTTTACGCCAAAAAGTATACCCAGAAATGCTCCTCTGAGCTGTGGAATCTTGTGAGCCAAAATTCTACTTTGTGAGCTCCTGGCATTCAAGAGGTGAGCGAGTGGCTTGGCAGCTGCATAAATGAGTTTGCCGTCCTGGAGCCGTCCTTCCCAAGTGGAGACAAAAAGGTGTGAGCCGCAGGCTAAAAAACCGGTGAGCCAGCTCACACCAACTCAGCTTAGAGGGAACACTGCCAGAGAGTTAAAATGTGGAATCTGCCACCAGAGGGTGTCGTGATGGCCACAGGATTAAAAACCTTTAAAGGGGGATTAGACCAGTTGATGGAGAATAAGTCCACCAATGGCTACTCACCACGGTGACTGACAGGAACCTCCACATTCAGAGGCACTAAACCTCTGAATCCCAGAGCCAGGAGGCAACATCAGGGGAAGGCCACAGCCTTTATATCATGATGGTCATAGGAATAAACAGCTTTAAAAGGGGATTAGATCAGGGGTGGGCAAATGGCGGCCCGGGGGCCACATGCGGCCCGCCACAGAGTTTTTTGCGGCCCGCCAAGACACTTGGCCACTGTCAGCACCTGAGGAGCTGCAGCTTGAACTTATTGACATGCAGTCAGATCACACTGTGAAAGAAAAGTTTAATGCTGTGACATTAGTTGACTTTTACAAATCTTTGTCTGCTGAAAAGTTTCCATGTATGAAGAAATTTGCTGGGAAAATGTTCTCTGTATTTGGGTCGACATATATTTGTGAGCAAAGTTTTCCCTGCATGAAGATCAACAAGAGTAAATATAGACATTTGACAGACATTAACTTGCAGGCTATGATGAGAATCTCAACAAGCCATCTCACTCCTGATTTCCAAAAAATTGTAGAAAAGTGTGATAGGGTACATTTGTCTCATTAAACGGATTCTAAAATTAAATGTGCTTGCAGCTATAGATGATATGAAATTAGCACAATAAATAAATTGAATAAAACTACCACTATTTTATTTAATTTATATTGATTGATTTCTATGATACAATGTATACCTTTTCTGAAATGCAAAGTTAACTAATGAATGCAATCATTTTAAAAGGTGCGGCCCTCCGCTAACCTCCACTTCCACAAAGCGACCCCCGAGCCAAAACAATTGCCCCCCCCTGGATTAGATAGATTCATGGAAGATAAGTATCAGTGGCTACTAGCCATGGGGGCTGAGGGGAACCTCCACATTCAGAGGCACTAATCCTGTGAATCTCAGAGCCAGGAGGTATCATCTTGGGGAAGGCCTTGGCCTCTCTGCCCTGTTGTCGGCCCTCCAAAGGAACTGATTGGCCTGTGTGTGAGACAGGATGCTGGACTAGGTGGCCTATTGGTCTAATCCAGCAGGGTTCTTCTTATGTTCTTATGAAGGCCTTGGCCTCTGTGCCCTGTTGTCGGCCCTCCATGGAACTGGCTGGCCACTGTGTGAGAAAGGATGCTGCACAAGATGGACCACTGGTCTCATCCAGCAGGGCTCTTCTTATGTGGTCCATCTAGTCCAGTATCCTGCCTCACATAGTGGCCAACCAGTTTCTCTGGAGGGCCAACAATGGGGGACAGAGGCCAAGGCCTTCATTAGAACATAAGAAGAGCCCTTCTGGATCAGGCCAGTGGTCCATCTACTCCCACATCCTGTCTCACACAGGGGCCAACCGGTTCCTCTGGAGGTCCTAGAACAGGGCATAGAAGCCGAGGCCTTCATAAGAACATAAGAAGAGCCTTGCTGGATCAGACCAATAGTCCATCTAGTCCAGCATGCTTTCTCACAGTGGCCAACCAGTTCCTCTGGAGGGCCAACAACAGGGCATACAGGCCTAGGCCTTCATTAGAACATAAGGAGAGCCCTGCTGGATCAGACCAGTGGTCCATCCAGTCCAGCATCCCGTCTCACACAGTGGCCAACCAGTTCCCCTGGAGGGCCAACAACGGGGCATAGAGGCCGAGGCCTTCATTAGAACATAAGGAGAGCCCTGCTGGATCAGACCAGGGCTCCATCTAGTCCAGCATCCTGTCTCACACAGGGGCCAGCCAGTTCCTCTGGAGGCCCAACAACAGGGCATAGAGGCTGAGGCCTTCATAAGAACATCAGAAGAGCCCTGCTGGATCAGACCTGTGGTCCATCTAGCCCAGCATCCTGTCTCACACAGAGAGGCCGAGGCTTTTCCCTGGTGTTGCCTCCTCATACTGGCATTCAGAGGCTGACCTCCTCTGAACACGGAGCTACAACTTTGGCCAGCAGATTATGACTGCATAGCAGCTCTTGGAAAGGATTTTGGGTTTTTGTTTTGGATGGGAATTGCACAGCAGCTTCCGAGCAGGAGCGAACGATACGAGCGAGACGAACTTGGCGATTCGGCAGCAGCTTCCCGAAAGGGCCAGCGCGATTCTTAACTTCTCCCAGATGTTACCCGTCGCTCCTCACAAGGGTCAGCCCGAGGGTAAACTTACATCATATAGATAGATAGATATAGATAGATCTATCCCAGATGACCTTTTTCAAATTTGCATGCTGCTGCTGCTGCTGGCTCTTGGGGAGGGGCGTCAGACGGACAGCCTGCCCAGGACACGGAAACCGGCAAGTGACAGGATTGTCCTCCAGCACCGCCTCCAAAGTGTCGGCGTTTGGGACAGACAAGTGGAGCAGGAAACCAATGAACTTCAGCCTGCAGTGAGACCTCTTGCTCTTTTTTTTTTCTTCCTCTACGTCCTGGCAGCGTTCCTGTGAAGTACAAACACACACAGAGCAGCTATTGTTCGCAGCCCTTCACGAGCCCCTCTGATCCTAATATGGAATTCAGCAGGAAACCCATGATTTCCTGACATACACCAAGCTGGAGAAAATAAAAGGGGTTGCATGAAAAAAAGAAAGAAAGAAAGAAAGCGAGGAACAGAGTCCCTTAAATCCCTCCAGCTTCCCTTCTCTGTTTGGAAATGGAACGGAAAATGGAGTGGATTTAACATGAATCCGTGAGGTTATTGTTAGGTTTTTTGAGCCAAACTGGAGCTGAGGAACAGGCACGCAACTCTCCGGTCGGCTGCTATTTTTAAGCTGTGCGAAATACCAAAGTCTCCGAGTCCAAGATGAAGATTTCCTGACTCGAGCAAACGGATTTGTGTGTGGATTTTCAGTCGCTTCGCCCGCATGGTTCGGGACAAGGAGGCTCGGATAGCCTGGGAAATAAAGTTATGATTTCGTGAAATTCTATCCCTGAACCAGGCAGACAAAACGTTTGCTCAAGAGGAGCCCTGTAGGAACCGCACTCCCTCTTTGTGTTCCCGTCCCGTGAGGTTTTCACGGGCACCAAGAAGTGTGGCTCAAAAGGAAAAGCCGAAGGAACCAGGATGAGCTACAGCGGAGAAGACGACAGCGACTCTAGCGGTACCAAGAAGATGCTGAAATGTGTCGTGGTCGGTGATGGCGCCGTTGGCAAGACTTGTTTGCTCATGAGTTATGCCAACGATGCCTTCCCGGAAGAGTACGTGCCCACCGTGTTCGACCACTATGCAGGTAAGACAGCCGTGTGCTTTCCAAGTATATTATTAATTATGCATGCCACGCTAATGCTCCCCCACCCTTTCCAGCCCCGTGGAATCCACGACTCTCAGCTGTTCTGCATATTACACGGTACAAGGTAGGAGATGCAGATTCTAGATCGGTCCACATCATGTTGCAGGAGGACATTGTGAGTTTTTTTTAATCTTCCCCCAGGCAAAAATTAGAATGCCCCCCCTGCATGCAGAAAAGTAGCTGATGAGGGAGAAAGTTGTGCTAAACTCTTTCCCCCTTGAGATGCTAGTTTGTCACATGTATGGATTTTTTTTTCCGTATGGAGGAACATTCTAAAACAGGGCCCCACACCTGCAAGTGAAAGAACACTAAACCCTACCGTTCCTGTAATGTGTCGATGAAGTCTAAAATCTGACTCCTCTAGCAGCTCCTTTTATTTCCATTTCATTTGCACGTTGTAATCCCCCCCCCCCCCCGAGGTAACTATTCTCTGTTTCTGTTGGTTTCTGTTGCTTATGGTTGGAATGTTGGCCATACAATGTCCTCCGCAAAGTTAATTAATATTTGCGTGCTATAGTGTATGACTTCAGCCCAGTGGCTCATCAAGGGTAAGTCAGGGAAGATGGTTGCCAGGGGTGATGAAAGCCCCTCCCTAGCCTAGCCTGTTTTCATTGGGCTTTGGGCCCGTGTGTGTTTTGATTGGATCAGGGACAGAGAGTGTGTTTGGAGTGGATCAGCAATCCGTACTAGTTCCTTTCCAAGAAAAGCGGTTATACAAACGGCAGGCTGTCATCTAGCCCCTTCTATTGTTTCATTGGTCCGGAATGCACTTGTATGTTCAGCTAACTGATCTTCCATTTTCTATCCCGTGTTAATAGGGTGCACGGGTGGCCTTTACAACATGAGTAGTTTCCACATCGCCAGGACAATGTCTAAATGACCCAGCTGTGTTGGTGTGGAATTGATATGGTCATTGCAACAGAACTGGCACCCTGAGGGTATGCCTCACTCAGACAGCTCCACCAATACGGTTGGGTCTTTTAGATGGTTCCTCAGCTACATGGGAGTGACTCATAGCTCACACGTTACTTGGAAAATGTGAGCAAGGCACCCTGCTCTGCCTAAACCATGTATAGGTCCTTCCCGCACTTGGATCTCATCCCTGGTTTTATCAGAGTTCAACTTGGGACACAATACCTTGCATTTAACCCTAGTTATAACAGCATCCGTTTATCCTGGGACACTTTTGGGGCGAAACCGGGGTAATGTGGAAACAAAAAAAAATACCCCAAGATAATTAAAGGGGTGGACTCGCGTGTAGTGCAGAATGTAAAGATGCTCCGAGATAATTACAAGGGTGAACTCGCGTGTTGTGTAAAATGTAAGTTCAGGGACAGGGCTGAACCAGGATTTAAGGTCTAGTGCGGAAAGGACCATAAGAAACTCAAAGGTTATTCTTAGGATTACACGGGACAACCATCTCTTTCGAGCTGCTGCCGAATATTCTCTAGTGTCAGTTTTTTTGGAATATTCCTTCAATTTCAGAATATTTCGGTGAAAAACAATGAAATCGTGGTAACATTCCTTTTCCCTTTCGATCCGACTTCTGTTTCTTCGGCAGCTTCCTCTTTCCTAGATTAGAAATGTGGGTATCTGCTAGGGTTGCCAACCTCCAGGTAGGGGCTGGAATGCTCCCACTGTTACAATTGATCTCCCGACAATAGAGATGAGTCCCCCAGGAATGGCTGCTTTGGTGGCTGGTCTCTATGGCCATGGTAGGGAGGGTGGAGTATAAATCAAATAAATAAATAAATAAATAAATCCTGCTCAGGTCCGTCCCCTCCCCAAATCCTGCCCTCCCCAGGCTGTGCTCCCAATTCTCCAGGTATTTCTCATGTGGGAGTTGGCAACCCTAGTGTCTGCCTAATCAGGGATCACAAAGAAGAAGAAATGACATCATAATAATACTCAGCCTATCAGATTTTGACTACATAATGGGCCGGTTTAGATAGAATACAACACCCTGACTTATTTTTACAACTAGCTTTCACACATGCTGAATAATGCAGTTTCGGTCCCCTTGCCAGTGGATTTTGCCATTTTACACTGTAAAATCCAGTTGCGAAGTGCACTGAAAGTGGATTGATGGTGCATTGTTGAGTGTGTGTGAAAGAGGAGGATTCAGTTTTGCAGCAGAAAAGAGCAAGAGTCCAGGAGCACCTTAAAGACTAAGAAAACTTGGGGCGGGGCAGGAGATTTTGTGAGTTACTGCTTCACTTCTTCAGATACAGTGAGAATGGGAGTCCATCTGTCCTACACATTCGAAAGGGGAGTCCCTGTGCACAAGACTGATGGATTTCCATTGGTGCCTTCCATGGAGATAGATGAAGACGGGTAGCTGTGTTAGTCTGTCTGTAGTGGTAGAAAAGAGCAAGAGTTTAGGAGCAAGACTAACAAAAATTGTGGCAAGGGAGGAGCTTTGGAGAGTCACTGCTCACTTCCAATAATGGGTAGGTGTGTTTGTCTGTAGCAGAAAAGAGCAAGTGTCTAGGAGCACCTTAAAGACTAACAAAAATCTGTCATAGGAACTTTCGTGAGTCACTGCTCAGTTCCAAGAAAGATCGCCGTGTTAGTCTGTCTGTAGCAGCAGAAAAGAGCAAGAGTCCAGTAGCACCTTAAAGACCAACAAAATTCATGGCAGGGGAGGTGCTTTTGTGAATCACGGCTCACTTCTGTGGAGATAGATCAAGATGGACAGCCATGTCAGTATGTCTGTAGCAGCAGAAAAGAGCAAGTGTCCAGTACCTCCTTAAAGACTACCAGGGGTCATTTCATAGAAAAAGAGGTGCAGGAGCTCATTAGCATAACTTATTTGCATATGCTACACCACCTGACATCACCGGAAGTATGTCAGAAGGCAAGAAAGAAAGAAGACAGAGAGAGGAAGGAAGGAGGAAAGGAAGGAAGGAAGGAAGGAAGGAAGGAAGGAAGGGAGGGAGGGAGGGAGGGAGGGAGGGAAGGAAGGAAGGAAGGAAGGAAGGAAGGAAGGAAGGAAGGAAGGAAGGAAGGAAAGAGAGAGAGAGAGAGAGAGAGAGAGAGAGAGAGAGAGAGAGCTGGCAGAGAGGGAACAGCTACTAATCCAAGCCTCAGAAATACCACTATTCTGGGAGGGTAGCTTCAGTGGTGGCTGAAGCCTTCAGAAGGCTGGTCGGAGGAACAAGGGCCTTTCCAGGGGATGGGGTCATTTTGCTGCAGCCAGGACACAAGCAGGCATTCCTTCGCGGGGGGGGGGGGGGTGGCACCAACTCCCAGAGCTGCACTTCTCTGAGCTCCTGCTTGAAATGACCCCTGAAGACTACCAAAATCCGTGGCAGGACAAGAGCTTTCGTGAGTCATGGCTCACTTCTTCAGATACAGAACAAGGTCTGAGACAAAGGGGTGCCTTAGAGACCGACAAAATTTTATTTAAAGTGTAAGATTTTGTATGCAAAGCAAACCTCTTCAGGCTGACCTGGAATCAAATCTCAAAAGCTAGTTACAGGGGGGAAGAGGGTGGGGGTAAGCCGTGAGGAGAGGCCACTCTGAGCTGGAATTGGAATGGGTGGCCAGAAGGATCAATGGATAGCAGTAGATTAGCACATCAATGCAAGAGATGTGAGAATGACAACTCCAATTTCATTCTCACATCTCTTTGTTAAATCTTGCATTGATGTGCTAATCAAAAGACTGAGACCCCGGGAAGGGAAAGACCTCGACCTGAGACCCCAGAGAGCTGCTTCTGGTCCGCCTAGACAATACTGAATTTGATGGACCGAGGGTCTGATTTTGTTTAAGGCAGCTTCATGTGTCTACATGATGGGGGGGGGCTGTTCCTGAGACCCTGGAAACCCACTAGAAGTCAGAATAGACAATACTGACCTAGATATTTAAAGGTAAGGGTAAAAGTTTCCCTTGCTCGAAAGCCAGTCGAGTCTGACTCTGGGGGGCAGCGCTCATCTCCGTTTCCAAACCGAATAGCCAGCACTGTCCGAAGACATTTCCATGGTCACATGGCCGGCATGACTAGATGCCGAGGTGCACGGAACGCTGTTACCTTCCCACCGCAGCGGTACCTATTTATCTACTTGCAGTTTCTTGCTTTCAAACTGCTAGGTTGGCAGGAGCTGGGGCCAGAGACGGGAGCTCACTCCGTCGTGCGGCACTCGGGTCTCAAACTACCGAACTACCGATCTGCAGTTCAGTGTCTTAACCACTGAGCCACCGCCTCTATATATTTATACTCCACTTTTCTTCTCTAAGGCCATGGTGGCTCAGTGTGCTCTAGCTCCTATGCAACTCTGGCTTTCAGAGTAATTATCCTCTAAGAAGGGGGAAAGGAAAGTGGAAGGTCACTTATGCTTATGGAAGGTCCCAAGTTCACATGAACACATGAAACTGCCTTATACTGAATCAGACCATCAGTCCATCAAGGTCAGTATTGTCTATGGTCTCAGGCCAAGGTCTATCACATCATCTACCACCTGGTTCTTTTAACCGGAGATGGCGGGAATTGAACCTGGGACCTTCTGCATGCCAAGCCGATGCTTTACCACTGAGCCACAGCGTTCAATCCTGAGCACCTCCAAGTTAAAGGTCTCAGGGGGTTGAAAAGGCTGCCACTTCAAGCCAGAGAATACTGGACTGAATAACTACTCAGAGAGGAACCTGAGAGCCAACCCAGAATTCCCAAATCCCCACTGGTATACCTCCTGATGGCACCTGTTTTTTGGCCACTGCATGACCCAGAGGTCGGGGGGGGCTCTTCTGTGCGCACGCGCTTTGCACGCGCACCCGCTGGAACTATATCCCCACCGCCGCCGCCTCCCCCCCCCCCGCCTGACCACTCCTGCTTCTGTCCCTCCGTCCGTCCAGGAGCCAACTGGGCATTTGCTTAGCTGGCCCCTGGACGGACGGAGGGAGGGTCGGAGTGGCCAGGCGGGGGGGGGGAGAGGCAGCGGTGGCCCTAGGAAGGGCCGAGGGAGGCGCGGCGGAGGGCGCACCATTTTCCCGGGGGGGCTCAGGGGGAAATTTCGGGGGTGGCTCGAGCCCCCCTGTAGTTGACGCCTATGCAGAGTGTTGGACTGGATGGGCCACTGGCCAGATCCAACATGGTTTCTCTTGTGTTCTTTAAAACTATCCAGCGATGCTCCGTTTCTCTCCTATGTCATGTCCCCTTTGGCTCGAGAGACTGAAATCCGAGGTCCGAGTCAGAAAGCAGAGCTCACCGCAGGCTGTGATTTTCCTTCCCACAGTCCTTGCAGTTTTCTCCACATCAGGTCTTTTAAATCTAAAACACACGCAAGCTTCGTGTCAGACTTGTGTTTCCTCACTCCCTTGTGGTAGATGATTCATGTGCAGCAAGAAGCAGGCCTTTCCTCGGAATAGAGCTTTGGGGAGAAAACCAGATTTGTCTGGGCCAGCCCGGCTTTAACGACATCCACTGAAGTTTCGTTGATGGCTTGGAATACGAATCTGAAGCCTACAGAATATTTACATTTCAGAGGAAAGGAGAAGTACTGCTTCTCTGATTAGACTTCAGAAGTAATGTTAATCAGCCATAAGAAGGGATTATAAAATGTACTTCTCAAAGCCAAAGAACGAGGCATGTGTTTCTAGTAAAACTCTGCTTAGTGGGGATAACTTGTGGCGTTGGTTTATATTTGTTTTCCCTTCCCTGATTACTATAATCCTGTATCCAAAGAGACTTGTGGCAAATGATGTGTTTAGATTCCCGCTTGCGCCGGAGCCCTTTGAGTGCATGGAAGCGTTGAGCAATCGGTACGATTAATCATCTTTGGGATGGAGAAGTAAACATTTTCACTTTATCTTCAGCTGGATTTGACGGAGACAAGAAAGAGCCGGGGGGCGGGGGGGGGGGGATGTGTTCCTAATGTTGACATGAGCACATTTGAACCCGTTTTCTCGCATTCGCTATAGCGAAGCGTAATAGCAGCTGTGAGACTGATGTGAACGAGCATATAAATTTCGTTGAAATCCATACGGCTAAAGAAAAGCCTTGATTGTTTGCTTTCCCAGCGATGTGCCGGTGGTGTTCGTTCACTAGCATGAATCAGCATTTGGCATGCCGCGGCAGACTTCAGGCCAACATTTATATCTTTTTTTTTATTTCGCTTTCTTTCAGTTACGAGCCTGCCTTTCTCCCACACAGTGGGACCCCAAACAGACATGTCCAAGATAATGGACCATTTCCTATGAGGAAAGACTGAAGAGTCTGGGACTTTTCTGTTGAGAAAAAAGACAACGGGGAGGGGGGATAACAGGGGGTTAGAAAATCATGTCATGGCGCAGAGAGAGAGTAGATAGAGGGGATCTCTTCTTCCTTTCGCAAAATACCAGAACTCAGGGACATCAAATGAAGTGGATGGGCAGTTTGGTGTAGTGGTTAAGTGCGCGGACTCTAATCCGGGAGAACCGGGTTTGATCCCCCACTCCTCCACTTGCACCTGGCTGGATGACCTTGGGCAAGCCATAGCTCTGTACCAGCTGTTCCCTCAAGGACAGCTTGGGAAAGAGCTCTCTCAGCCCCACCTACCTCACAGGGTGTCTGTTGTGGGGAGGGGAAGGGAAATGAATTTGTAGGCCGCTCTGAGACTCCAAGTGAAGGGCGGGGTATAAATCCAATCTCTTCTTCTTCTTCTTCTTCTTCTTCTCTAGATTCAGGATGGACAGAAGGAAGCTCTTCTTTTGAGAGTTTGCACCCTGTGGCCGCGGTCCTACATGGAGTCATTTTAAACCCACTAATCCTAACGGTGCGAAGCTCACTTAATTCTGTTCTCCTCTTTATTCACTCCTGACAGATCGAGACCCAAGGAGGAGGGTGTCATAAATCTAACCCACAGTGCCAACTGAATAAAAACAATACAAATGTGTTGGCAAAGACTAAATGCTGCATTTCCTAATTATACTCCCAAAGCAACACAGGACAAAACGGGTACAAGGAAAGCCCTGGGCATTACAGAAAGCGTGATGCGTGTGCTTTGACTCCCCAAAGTATTCAGGAGGGGGGGGGGGAATAAAGAGAAATATTTTCTTGCCTCTTCTTGAACAATAAATGGTCTCAGGAAGGAGACAATATGTTTAGGGTGCTGAGGTCAGGCTGGGAATGGCTCTGCCACACTCACATCAATGGTACTACTACTCTCTAATGTTGAGTTTTTCAAAAAAGAAAACTCTGCAAGCTTTCTGCAGAAGCTGGCTGTGCACAGCGCTGATTGGCTAGTGCCCATAACGTCACCAAGAACTACATCTCCCATTAAAAAAGAATCTTGAATTTTTTTTAAAAAAAAAAGCACTTTTTTCTTTTCTTTTTTTAAAATTTCTTTTTTAATTTACTTTGTAGTGGTTAGGAGCACAGACTCCAATCTGAAAGAACCGGGTTTGGTTCCCCACTCCTCCATATACAGCTGCTGGTGTGACCTTGGGTCAGTCACAAGTTCTTTCAGAGCTGTTCTCTCACAAGCAGTCCTCGAGAGAGCTCTCTCAGCCCCACCTACCTCACAGGGTGTCTGTTGTGGGGAGGGGAAGGGAAAGGAGATTGTAAGCCGCTCTGAGACACCTTTGGGTAGTGAAGGGCGGGGCTTAAATCCAGCCTCTTCTTCCTGTGAGGGGCAGTGAGCAGCTAGTTAGCAAAAGATGATGAGGGACAGGAAGAGTTAACTATGATTAATGAAACATGACCAGATGCCTCACACCTGCCAAAACCCAGGGCTGGAGGGAAATGGGTGCGAGATGACTTAATTCCAGGCCCCTTCCAAACTCCAGCAATTCAAAAGAAGGAAAGGCCATGTTTTCTATTAACGTCCCTGGCAAAGCTGTCGAGAAAAAAAACAGAAATAGGCTCTTCCAAAGGCCGGGTTTGCTTCCTTGGAAAGCTGCAGCTGCATCGCAAAGCAGGGACTCTGTGGATATTAATAAAGCCCCAGGAAAATATTTCTCCTTTGGGGAATGTGACAAAAATACTGCCGTAAAACGGTCCGTTGACACCAGCGTTGCCCTTGCTATTTCTGTGCCTGGGTATAAAATGCATGCCTGCGCATACAGGATCTCCCAGGGACTGAAAGTGTGCTTCCTTGAGTTTAGAAAATTGTCCTCCATTGTCAAAACTGGTTTTCTTGTGAGTTGATGTATTTCAAATGTATCAGTTTTCCAATCTTTAATGGGGATGGGGGTTACCCCGATTTTGGGGGGCCCAATCCGCCACTGGCCAGGTGGCCGGTGGGGGGGAGTCCCATTCCCAAAGAGCCCCACTGTGCCCGACATGCCCGGCATGAGGGGGGCACTCTAGCATTTGGCTAAAGACTCTATGGTGACCATAGAGTATTTTAGCCACATCCTAGAGTGTCTCCTGTACAACGTGCCCAGCACGATGACATAACTTCCGGTTGATTTCACTGTGGTGTGCATGCTTCACACATGAGCCAGAAGACCCCTGGACCAAGTCAGGCGCTCCCCGCCAACAGACGCCTAGAGATGTGCACGCCATGTTAGAGGCAAGCACAGGTCCCAACTTTTCAACAAGGAGCCAAAAAAGTCACAAGCCGGGAAAGAGTCTCGCACAAGTTTGCCAGTATCTAGGTGGTGGCTGGAGATCTCCTAGGATTACAACTGGGATTACAACTCTTCCGGCAGTGGCGGGCATTGGAAACTGCTCCAAGCCCTGCCACAGCGGCGGACGCCGGGCCTGTAGTGGTGGTTAACAGGCTCAGAGCAGCTCTCTGAAACTGCTGCCGCCAGGCTTCAAGGTGGATGTTTGGGTTGGACTCTCAAAGGCAGGGGGGAGCTGGGATTCCCACTCCCGCAAGTTTCGCTGGACCACACTTCCATTGATTCGCTGGACCACACATTCGTTTTCCCCACGCGGTTTGCCAGATTTGTGCATAGTCCATTCAATGCAAATGGACTCCATTAAACATAGTATTTGAGATGACATATAGGTTCTGTCCGTGCTGTCTGTTCAGGGATGGTGCGTTCATACATGCTGCAACTAGTCGAGTGCAGTGCGGACCTACATTTTTGGGACCCTGAAGCCTGAACTGTTGTGGGGGCCCTTTCTCAACCAGCAACAACAGGGCAACATCCACCAAGGTCCAAAGGGCCCGAACTGAGAAATCCGATGTCTTTTCATGGTTCTGACTGGCTGAGGGCTGAGCTGTAGAACTATTAAGCCGTGCACCAACGAAGGAGTCGAGGATCCAGCTGCCAAAATGAGCAGAGCGAGCCCATATAGTTGGGGGGTGCTGCAAGCCCCCAAGAAAATTTTGAAATTTGACCCAATTACAGGGACATTTTGAGGCTGTATGAAATGGGTATTAGAGCATACAAGAAATTGGGACCTGTGACACTTGTGGGGGGGGGGCTCCATGTGGAGGAGAAGGAAGCCACCATAGGTAAGCCTTCTCCCTTTCTCCCCCACCCCCCTGGCACTGACAGCGAGGCCCACATGGCTCTGAGCCGCCAGGCCTTCTCTCCCACCCACCACCCACCAACAACAAGGCCTGCGTGGCTCCAAGCCACTGGGTGCCAAGCCTTCTCTCCCTCTCCCCCCCCCCCCCCCCGCAATGGTGGAGAGGCACAGTTCCTAGAGCATTCTCGGCACATGCTCTTTTACTTTTGGGCGGATTTAAGTATCCCCCCCCTATAGTTTTCCCTACATTTCAGATTTTTCTGCACACCTGGGGATTGCCCCAAGTGTGCAGGAAAATCTCTCTGACCCTCCCAAGTGCCCCCAATGTGTGTATTTAGATATCTGCACACACAGGGGACACTTGGCTATTAGTATATAGACAAGAAAAGGGGACCTGTGATACTCGTGGGGGAGGAGCTCCACGCAGAGGAGGAAGCTGCCGCAGGTGAGCCTTCACCCCTCTCCAGCTCTCCCCCCCGCCAGTGACGGTGAGGCCCACGCAGTTCCCAGCTGCCAGGCCCACCAAGCTCTTCCCCCCCAAGCGATGGTGAGGCCTGCCAAGGCTTCTCCACCCGCCCACCCCACCAGCAGCCACAGACTCCAGAGGTAAGTGTGTTCCCTGCACACGCACAGGGAATGCTTTTTTTTACTTTTGGGGGGATTTAAATAGCCCCCATATAGTTTTTAAAACTTTTTAGATTTTTCTGCACATCTGGGGATTGCCCCAAGTGTGCAGGAAAATCTCTCTGCCCCCCCCCCCCCGTGCCCCCAATGTGCGGATTTAGATATCTGCACACACAGGGGACACTTGGCTATTAGTATATAGATTCTAAGGTCAATATTAAGTACGTCAACCCATCGCGGTTGAGTCTGTCACGAAAATAGCCTGACTTTAATAACAAACACTTTTTAAAAAACCCATCAATTTTGTTGGAAAATTCACTCACAAAAAATTACGTCGCTTCAGGGGCCCTCCAGGACTAAGGGCCCTGAAGCTTAAGTTTCTTTAGTTTCATAGTAGATCCGTCCCCAGCCGAGGGATGAGCAGGCATGCAGACAAAGTCTTGCGCTGGGATGTGGACCAAGGACTTCCAAACGCCATCCCTTGCATCGCCCTTCCTGGCAATCAAAGCAGAAAGCCCGCTATGGTGTCAATCAGACCGGCCAGCCCTCCTGCAGGATCAGTAAATGCTATACACCAAAAAGAGAAGTCCTTGAAGTACCAGCGAGTGCTTCATCACCATTTAAAGCTGACTGGACGAATGCAGGAGTAGATCATTTCCTTAATGTGCTTCTCTGCGAAGTGCTGCTAACCTCGTCAGAAACCGGAGCAATGAGATTTATGGAGCACAACAGTTAATTTGTCAGGAGGAAGGAGGAGGAGACGGCAACCGGGTTTTCCTTGCCTGAAAGAGAAGCAGGGCCGATGCTGAGTATGAATTACCAAGCCATTTGTTTTCATCAAGGCAAAGGATTATTCAGCTGCTAAAGAATTTAGATCTCCGGTCCTTTGTGCAGTGCAGGGGGCTGCAGTGGCTCAAGTGGTTAAGACGCTGAGCTGCAGACCCAAAGGCTGGCAGTTCAGCGGTTCGAGACCCGAGTGCCACATGACAGAGTGAGCTCCCGTCCCTGGCCCCAGCTCCTGCCAACCTAGCAGTTGGAAAGCAAGAAATTGCAAGTAGATAAATAGGTACCGCTTCGGTGGGAAGGTAACAGCGTTCCGTGCGCCTCGGCATCTAGTCATGCCGGCCACATGACTATGGAAAAACTCTTTGGACAGTGCTGGTTCTTCGGCTTGGAAACAGAGATGAGCACCGCATCCCAATTGTCATATTCGACTGGCTTTCAAGCAACGGATACCTTTAACCTTCCAACAAAAATATAGAACTTAGTAACACAAGAGAACGGGGATCTTTTAAAGTCCAGACCATTAACTTCTCCCTCCTTCATAGCCTGCCACCACCACCACCCCGAAGTCCATCCTCTTCCTCTTGTTGGTGGGTCAAGAAATCTCCAGCTGAACACTCTGTGCACTGGCTTCCAAAACGAGTGAACTCCCCACTAGATGGCACAGCCCCGAAACAATAATTCTAAAAATTGCAATTTAAAACAAACGTCTCCCTCCCTTACCGGTGTCCATCCATCAGTCATAGTTACCTTAAACCAGGTGCGAAGAGCCCATGATTAAGGTTCCAACTCCCCAGCAGTGCAATCTGGCTTCCCTCCTTTGATTTCCACACCGTTTGCACCCTTCTGACTCTGGAGGTTCCACCCCTTCCTGGCTCATTCCATTCCTAGTTAGGGTGTTACATCACCACAACACTCCACCTGTGGATTTTGGTAATTCAGTGGTCATTCCAGGAGGTCCCCAGGTCCCACCTGGAGGCTGGCAAGCCTACTCTGCTGTATGAGGTCAGCCACTGGTGGCTGCAACAGAAACGGGAAGGGGGAAAGTCACCGGGGGGGGGGGGCAGTACCCCTCGAAAAATTCTTTGCAAGGCCACTTTCCTCCCAAGGCTAGAGACGCCAACCTCCAGGCAGGGTCTCATGCCCTCCTGAGATTACAACTGACCTCCAGACTACAGACAAGAGAAAATGGCTGCTCTAGAGGGTGAACTCTACAGCATTCTACCCAGCTGAAGTCTCTCCTCTGCCCAAACCCCACCTTCTCCAGACTCTGGGCCCCCAAATCTCCAGGAACGAGTAGTCAAACCTACACATTACCCGCTGTCACTCCATTCACAACAGAAGCTTACTGACCACGGCTTTCGAGTCCCTGATAGGGTTGCCAGCTCCAGGTTGGGAAATACCTGGAGAGTTGGGGGGTGGAGCCAGAGAAAAGTGAGGTTTGGGGAGGGGAGAGACTTCAGTGGGGTGTAATGCCATACGGTCCACTTTCCAACATGGCCATTTACTCCAGGGGAACTGATCTCTGTCGCCTGGAGACCAGTTCTAATCCCAGACAATCTCCAGCCCCCACCTGGATGTTGGCAACCCTAGTTCCTGTTTCAGCCTGCAGTCTCTCAGCTAAGAAGTTACTGGCAAAGACACCTAGTAGAAAAAGAGGTACTTGCTTAAAATGTCAGCACCAACACTGCGTGAGGAAGTGTCTTCTCTCTCTTCGGAGGCGCGGCTGTAGTCATTCCCAACTTTATTGCCGTACAGGGGGAGAAAACACCATGTTCAAATTATCTTGAAATCATAAGTTGGAGGGATAAATGGATTCTCAGTACTTTATCCTCCTGAGAGTTCCTCCCTGCAGGAACTGTGAAGATATGCATTTTTTTTTCCTTTGGAGGTTTGAAATGAGGAAAATCACCACTCTGAGTACTAAAGGTTTTTGTCCTCCTCACTGTGCAGAACACAGGCAGCAAAGGGAGGAAGGCAGTCCATTTGCTTTCCAGCTTACCTTCATACAAATGTTAATAGACCTAGCAGGAGAGATAATGGCTGGGTCAAGTTCTCCCCCCTTCTCCAAGCAAGAAACAGAGATTTGGAAGACTTTAGATTAGAAAGGTTCCAGGACTAATCTCCAGGAAGAAGCTCCCGGAAACACTTCTCTGATCTGGCCTGACTTGGTCAGTGGGTGGGGGAAAGAGAGGTGATAAAACTCAGGGGATCAAGGAGGGAGGTCTCTTTTGTGCTGGGACCATCAGAGCAGACAGAGCTCTTAGCTGAGGCCTGGAAGGGACAGCCATTGACCATGTGGCGGCCTGAAGAGCTACAGAAAACTTCACAGTGATGGAAAGTCTGTAAAGATCTGTAACTTCCTAAGCTAAAAGAGCCTGTCCTATACTTTAACAATTGATAGGGCATGTACAGAGAGAGGAACAGAAGATCTGCAATTTACCCATTTCTTTTGGAATCCCTTGCTCAGTCTGGTGCTGTGCTAAAAGTATACTTCTGAACATTTTCTTTTTAATAAATACTTCGTAACTTTGGGTGCTGGTGGTGGTTCTCTGTACCACATAGACCTCCACTGTCTTGGACACACTATTTTAAAAGGAGTGCAGGGAGAAGGCAGGCAACTGGCAAGTGGCTATTCTTTGGCAGTTGGCAAGTGGCAAGGGCGCACAGGGCAGTAAACTGTCTCCATGGTGACCAGGCACTGGGCAGCGGGAGGCACAGGGGCAAGGCCTCAGAACTTGGAAGGGAAGCTGGGAGTCCTGTCCCTCCCAGTGGGCAGTTCCTTCAGAGTTGAGGTGGTGGCAGCAGGTTACCCGAGAGAGAGGAAAGCCTCTCCAGGAGTTGTGAAAACCATGGCAGGCAGGGTGGGAAAGGGCCTAAGGCCAGAGCAGGACACCACCCTGTCCAGGCTCTGCCCCCAAATCTCCAGGAATGAGCAGGCAAACCTACCCATTGCCCACTGTCACTCCATTTATGACCGAAGCTTGCTGACCACATTATACATGGCTTCTGAGTCCTTGCTAGGGCTGCCAGCTCCGGGTTGGGAAACATCTGGAGATTTGAGGGGCAGAACCTGAAAAGGGCACAGTTTGGGGGACTTCAGTGGGGTATAATGCCATACGGTCCACTTTCCAACATGGCCATTTTCTCCAGGGGAACTGATCTCCGTCACGAGGAGATCAGTTCGAATCCCAGAAGATCCCCAGCCACCACCTGAATGTTGTACAAAAAAAAATTAAACCGAATGGTCTGTCGCGCTGTATAAATAACACTAGAGATTTCTGTCTTTCTTATACAGTTCTAATTACAATGATAAACAATGCACATGGTTTTGTCACCGTGCATAAATGACATCTACACCAGTTGAATAGTGACCTGATAGTCCTTGAAAGTCCCTCCCTTTAGAATGATGCAGTCACCGGCTCACGGTGCAGAGAAGAGTTTCAAATAGAAAACACAAAGCAGACGGCACAGGCTCAGGAACGTGAACCAAAGGAGCGGCGACGGCATGGCTAGGTTGCTTCACCGTTTCTTAAGGCTCCATCAGGCCGCTTTCCTTAGTGATGGAGCCCACCAAGCTCTGGTAATATTCAAAATGACACAAAGTCTACAAGTATATTCCAACCAGCTAGGTATCAGGAGAGCCACTGAAATTCATAAACATAAACACCATTTCAACAGGAAAGAAGAGGGTTTTAAAATAAATAGGGCATGGTTTCCAGTCCTGAAAAACACAGAACGCTCTACATCTTACAACAGCACTACAGAGATTAGAATTTCCACAGCCAATCCATATGCAAAAGAACCACCTCAGGAAAGCTCCTCCGTTAGCATGTCACAGCCTGGGAAATGCCTGCAAGATAATGACTTGGCCCTACCCCACCTTCCCGAGTAGATATAAATTACCTGCCTACCATTTTTCTTCTCACATTGACACAGAGAGTACTCCACCTTTCTATGTTAGACCTCTGAGGACGCCAATCACAGCTGCTGGTGAAACATCAGGTCCTACAATGCCAAGACCATGGCCATACAGCCCGGAAAATCTACAACAACTAAAACAATTAGAACTGTGTATGAAAGATGGAAGTCTCTAGTGTTATTTGTACAGCATGACAGATTATTCTGCTTATTCATTTGCATCACTGTATTCACTGTATTTCCATTCTTGTGTGGTTGTTAACCACCTGGATGCCAGCAACCCTAGTTCCTGCTTCGGCCTACAGTCACTCAGCTAAGAAGCTTCTGGGAAGACACCTCGTAGGAAAAGAGGTACTTGCTTAAAATGTCAGCGCCAAAACTGCGTGAGGAAGTGTCTCTTCTCTCCTCGGAGAGACTCATCCCCAACTTTATTGCTGCACGGGGGGAGAAAACGCCATGTTCAAATTATCTCGAAATCATAAGTAGGAGGGGATAAATGGATTCTCTGCACTTTATCATCCCAAGAGTTCCTCCCTGTGGGAACCATTCCAAGCGCTCCATGATCTAACATTTATTTCAGCGCCGTGCCTCAGACTGAGTTGGTGCGGCACAAGCCGAATAAGGCCACCGCTTACAACTCATCGGTGTTCATTATCCTGATGCAAAGTCATTTTGTTCCTCGGGTAATGCGCGGAGGTGGCGCTTAATGCCTCCCAGTCAGGAACCTGCGAAGTCTTTTGAGCAAAAATCCATTGGGAGCATCTTATGTGTGAGCCACACCGAAGAGGCAAGAGTAGCGTGCGGGTTTACACTCATGAGACTGCAGACATCCTTCTGGGGGTTGTGGAAGAAGTGTCGCCAGCCCTGGGTGAAAGGCCCATTGGCGTGATGAACAGTATGCATGCGCAGAAGAAGAGTCAACGTGTCTCAGCAATCAGAGGAAGAATGGTACATGCATCACTGTGAGAGTTGCCAGTTCCGGGTTGAGAAACATCTAGAGATTTGGGGGGTGGAGCTTGGGGAGGGTGGGGTTTGAGGAGAGGATGGACCTCGGCAAAGCATAATGACATAGAGTCCAACCTCCAAAGCAGCCATTTTCTCCAGGGGAACTGATCTCTGTCATTTGGAGACTGGCTCCAATTCCAGGAGATCTCCAGGTGCTACAGGGAGGTTGACAACCCTAGTAGAGGCACATGGGCTCATGCTTAAAATCAGGGATGAGCTCTCCTGCCTTAGATCTAGTCCTGCTAGAATCGTAGTCCGACCGCACACCGAGAAAGGGTAAAAAAGCTATGATTTCTCCCCTACTGGTGGGAATATGAATAATTTAAAAAATGTATCAGGGATGAGGAGTTGGGTTCGTTCCAGTCATAGCTCCGCTTGGAATTCAGCAATTTAACTTGGTCTCCACAGGAGTAAAGGAATGCCATTGATTTACATGGTAGAAAGTGTACTTGAGACCGATTTTGCCCTGATCTGGAATGGCTTGGGCTGCCCTGATCTCACCTGATTACAGAAGCTAAGAAGCGTCTGCTTCTTTGGAGTCCAAGGTTGCTACACAGAGGCAGGCTATGGCAAACCACCTCTGCTCATCTCTCACCTTAACCAGTGTTCCCTCTAAGCTGAGTTAGTGTGAGCTAGCTCACAGCTTTTTAGCCTCCAGCTTACACATTTTCGTCTTTGCTCAGGAAGGAAGGCTCCAAAGCAAACTAATGTATGCAGCAGCCAAATTGCCCGCTCCCAACTTTAATGCCAGCAGTAGAATTTTTGCAAACAAGACTCCAGAGCTTAGAGGGAGCATTGGCCTGGATTGGCCGTGCTCATCAGTTCTTGGAAGCGAAACAGGGTCAGTCCTGGCTAGTACTTGGACGGGAAACCACCAAGGAAGTCCAGGGTCTCCACGCAGAAGCAGGCAATGGCCAACACCTCTGTTTGCCTCTTGCCTTGAAAACCCTACAGGGCCACCATAAGTCAAGTATGGCTTGACGGCACCAGTCTGATCTCATCAGAAGCTAAGAAGGGTCATCCCTGGTTAGTACTCAGATGGGAATCCGCCAAGGAAATCCCAGGTCACCACGCAGAGGTAGGCGATGGAAAACCCCCTCTGTTCATCTCTTGCCTTGAAAGCACTCCAGGATTGCCATAAGTGAAGAACATAAGAAGAGCCCAAGATGGCAGTGACTTGAAAGTCCTTTCCACCACCACAGTTTGTCATTAGTTTGTTCAGTTCAGTTCAGTTCCCTTTATTGGCACTGGCATTTTGTCCAGTTGCTACGTTATTAAGTTTAACTCAAAAGCTAAATATGAAGAAGAGGAGACTGGATTTCTACCCCGCCCTTCACTCCCCGGAGGAGTCTCTGAGCGGCTTACCATCTCCTTTCCCTTCCCCTCCCCACAACAGACGCCCCGTGAGCAATGCTCCCTCTAAGCTGTGGAGTCTGGTGAGCCAAAATTCTGCTTTGTGTGTTGCTGGCGTTAAAGCTGTGAGTGAGCGATTTGGCGACTGCATAAATTAGTCTGCTCTGGAGCCATCCTTCCTAAGCTAAGGCAACAATGTGTGAGCCGGAGGCTAAAAAATTGTGAGCTAGCCCACACTAACTCAGCTTAGAGGGAACACTGCCTGTGAGGGAGGTGGGGCTGAGAGAGCTCTTTTGAGGACTGCTTGTGAGAGAACACCTCTGAGAGAACTTGTGACCGACCCAAGGTCACACCAGCAGCTGCATGTGGAGGAGTGGGGAATCAAACTCGGTTCTCCCAGATCAGAGCCCGCGCTCCGAACCACTACACCAACCTGGTTCTCTGCTATCTATTATGATCATTCTTGTGATTCCCCAAAACATAGCGAAGAAGCCAACATTTCCATTTCACCTTAGTCCCTCCCACAGAACCTAATAGCAGCCAAAGAGCACCGTTGGGGGTGGATAAATGTGTTCTGTTTCGTCTCTTTTTCAGAGTGGATAATACTTGTGTGAACCACTTCAGCTCTCTGTCCTTCGCTCCTTGCTGTTTGCTTTGTAGATGCATTTGTCATGTACACGCCTTATATATGCAGGGGGGGGAGGAATTGTATGCAATTTATAGAGCACGCAGACATATTTGTCTCTCCAGAAAACATTTCGCCTACCTCTCTTTTAAAGAATAGGGCAATGTACAGTGCATGAAAACACAATACAGCCGAGACAAAGTGCTTGAAAAACGAGCCGAAACGGAAGCCTGGAACAAATGAGATGAGACGCAAAAAAAAAAAGAGAGAGAGACATGAGCTCCGACCTAGAATAGAGCTTAAAATGTAAGCACTGCACGGCTGTAAAACTAGAGAGACAATCAAAATTTGCCAAGTCCGGGTCGAGAAAATCCTGGAGATTTTAGAGGCGGAGTCTGGAGAGGGTGGGGTTTGGGGAGGGGAGGGACTTCAGCAGGATATGATGCCACAAAGCAGGCATTTTTCTCCAGGGGAACTGGTCTCTTTTGCCTGGACATCAGTTATAATTTTGGGAGATCTCCAGGCCCCATCTGGAGGTTGGCAACCTTGCTGGCAACCAGCAAGCAACAGGGACATGGTGGAGGCACTATTAGTGTGGTAGCATTATGTCACTTCCAGGGGGAACCCAGAAGTAGGGTTGCCAGGTGAGGCCGACAAGAGGATGGGGGACTTACCAGGAGGCTCCGGGAGAGGAAAGGGAGGCTCCGAGAGAAGGAATTCCAAAGCGAGTTCCAAGTGAGCTGCCATTGCATTTAAAGGGACTGTGTTCCTTTTAACTGCTTTCCCTCCATTGGAAATAATGGAGGATGGGGGCACCTTATTTTGGGGCTCATAGAATTGGATCCCCTGATCCAAACTTTTTGAAACTTGGGAGTTTCTTTTGAGGAGAGGCACCAGCAGCTACGTTGAAAATTTGGTGCCTCTAACTCAAAAAAAAAAATTCCCCCTCAGAGGCTGAGATTCCTACTGATTGATTCTCCATTATACCCTATGGGGACCGGTCTCCATAAGGTATAATGGATCACCCATCAGCTACCCCCCCCCCAGCTTTCTGATAGCCCTGAAGTGAGGAGAGGGGCTCCAAACCTGGGGATCCCTGGCCCCCAACTAGAGATTGGCAACCCTACCCAGAATCTAGTAACCACTAGAAGCTCTATTGTTGTACCAAGAAGTGATGTAACGCCATTAAGCTGACAGCAATTTTGGCAGCAGGCTACTGAGGTGTCCTCTCATAGCAGAAGACCTGACAAACCTGGAAATGAGACCAAATAACAGAAATTCTTGAAATTTGAAGCGAAAGCAGCATGCAATGCAGTGGGTACCGTAAAATCCAATGATCAAAGGAAGCGAAAGCAGCATGCAATGCAGAGGATACTGTAAAATCTGATAATCAAAGGAAGAGAAGGCGGCATGCAATGCAGAGAGTACCATAAAATCTGATGGTCAAAGGAAGCAAAAGCGGCATGCAATGCAGAGGGTGCCGTAAAATCCGATGATCAAAGGAAGCAAAAGCGGCATGCAATGCAGAGGGTGCCGTAAAATCCGATGATCAAAGGAAGCAAAAGCGGCATGCAATGCAGAGGGTACCATAAAATCTGATGGTCAAAGGAAATGAAAGCGGCAAGTAATGCAGAGGGTACCGTGAAATCCGATGGTCAAAGGAAGCAAAAGCGGCATGCAATGCAGAGGGTACCATAAAATCCGATGATCAAAGAAAGTGAAAGCGGCATGCAGTGTAGAGGGTACCATAAAATCAGATGATCAAAGGAAACGAAAGAGGCATGCAGTGCGGAAGCTACCATAAAATCCGGTGATCGAAGAAAGCGAAAGCGGCATGCAATGCAGAGGGGAATTTCTGTTCCAGTGTGGGTTTGGTAAAACGACGCAGGGAAAAGCCAGTGCAGAATCGCCCAGAGAGAGTGCGAGGGCTTGTCAATGACTGAAGAGCAGTGATTACCAGGACCAGCTGAGCATACCAACTAATTATTTCTTCAGACACTAGAGACCAACAGCTTATTGAAACACAACTCCGCAAAGCCGTCCAGTGGCTGCCTTCCAGGTGCTTGTGACTTTATTTGTCGAAGCAATGGCTCACTCTGATGAATGATATCATAAAAGTCAAGGATGAAAAGCCTAACTGACACCCAGCTTCACAGAGATGCGGGATGGTTTCAAGTTACGCTCCCATTTGTTTTAAGCTTGGTCTCGAGAGGCGGGTGGTAGATCCAGCAGGCAGGCAGGTTGCCAATAGGATCGAGTCATTAGATAATTATGTAATACGTGGAAGGGCTTTGGATGATTGGTACAAGCCCGTAGCCATAGTGGGGCATTTAGGGGCAGTGCCCCCTCGTTTGTGGCCCATGCCCCCACAACTCCCACGGCCCTTGCCCCTGCCCTTACCTGCTGGCCACACTTGTTCCCCTCGGCTCCTACGGGAGAAGGAGAGCCAGCCGGCCTGTGCAATTAATATTTGGGGAATATCTGCTCTGCTCTACAGTAGCGGCATACTCACCAGGTATTAATCACAGCAGCCGGCTGTCCTTCTTCTGTAGTGGCTGAGGTGAACGAGTGCAGTCAGTAGGTAAGGAAAGACCCTTCTCTTCTTCACCTGCCTGCCTGTCTGCTGACGGGAGATCTCTCTCTCTTTCTCCTTCCCCAGGAGCCCCCTCCGGCAAATGGGTAAGACCTAGCAACCCTAATTGAGGATTCTTTTTTACCGAATTCATTTCAGCTTTCATTCCAACAGATCTGGGGTATGCCTGATTTTCTTTGAACTGGGCCTACACGAAGAAGAAGAAGAAGAGGAGGAGAAGGAGGAGATTGGATTTATACCCCACCCTTCACTACCCGAAGGAGTCTCAGAGCGGCTTACAAACTCCTTTCCCTTCCCCTCCCCACAACAGACACCATGTGAGGTAGGCGGGGCTGAGAGAGCTCTGACAAAGACTGCCCTTTTTCAAGAACAGCTGTGCCAGAATTACGGCTTGCCCAAGGTCATCCAGCAGGTGCAAGTGGAGGAGTGGGGAATCAGATTAGAGTCCGCGCACTTCTCCGTGGTTCTCCCAGATTAGAGTCTGCGCACTTAACCACTACACCAAACTGGAACATAAGAACATAAGAGAAGTCAATGTTGGATCAGGCCAATGGCCCATCCAGTCCAACACTCTGGGTCACACAGAGGCCAAAAATACCGGGTGCCATCAGGAGGTCCAGCAGTGGGGCCAGGACACTAGAAGCCCTCACACTGTTGCCACCCCGCCCCCCAAGCACCAAGAATACGGTGCATCACTTGCCCCAGACTGAGAGTTCCTATCTATACCTTGCGGCTAATAGCCACCGATGGACCTCTGCTCCATATGTTTATCCAATTCCCTCTTGAAGCCGTCCATGCTTGTAGCTGCCACCATCTCCTGTGGCAGTGAATTCCATGTGTTAATCACTCTTTGGGTGAAGAAGGCCTTCCTTTTATCTGTTCTAACCCGACTGCTCAGCAATTTCATGGAGTGCCCACGAGTTCTTGTATACTCCACAGCAATCTAATGTCTAAAGTAGCCTTTATTCAGGAAGCATCATTTGGACGTCAGACAACAGCCATGTGAAGCCCTTACACACACTGCGACTCTCCGCACTCGTAAAGACCTCGTACGGCAAAGAAAATAGTGGGGTTTGAGCCTCTTGGGAGCAGGAAATGAAGACACAAGAGGGCCATTTTCTGAAGGCCCGTTCACTCAGCCGAGAAGCTACTGGGGCTTCACCAAAGGGAACATTCCGTAAAGGTCAGCCCCAACGTAAGCCTGTGGCTTTCCCATCATGCTCTTAAAAAACACTTGGATACAGGCCAAGCTTAGTCCTTCACTGAGCTTTTCTACACAACGACAGAAACAAAAATCCCACAGTTTATTGCTAATCTCAGACACCCTGTCCAAAGTTTTGTCAACTGGCAAGAATCCAGTGACGTCCAGGCCTGGGAGGGGCTAGGATGCCAGCCTCTAGGTGGGGCCTGGGGATCCCCCGGAATTAGAGCTCATCTCCAGACAACAGACTTCAGTTCTCCTGTGGAGAAAATGTTGGTGGAAGAGGAGAAGAAGAAGAGTTGGATTTATACCCCGCCCTTCGCTTGGAGTCTCAGAGCAACTTTCAATAGGCTTCCCTTCCTCTCCCGACAACAGATACCCTGTGAGGCAGGTGGGGCTGAGAGAGCTCTGAGAAAACCGTGACTGACTCAAGGCCACCCAGCTGGTTTCATGTGGAGGAGTGGGGAATCGAACCCCTTTCTCCCAGATTAGAGTCTGCCATTCTTAACCATGAACCAAACTGGAGGGGGGACTCTATGTTATCGTACCTCACTGAGGTCCCTGTCCTCCTCAGGCCCCATCTCTAAATTTTATTAATATTTTATTTATACATTACATTTATTAATAGCCCAATCCCTGCTATCTCCAGGAGTTTTCCAACCGGATTCTGGCAACCCTATCCCCCCGATCCACCACCGGTGGCCAGGGGGGGACCCAGCAAGAGGCTGCTTACCTTCCTGTAAAATGTCAGCGTTAGGGCCAAGCGCCACAATACGTTCTTAGAAATCAGCGGGACCCCGATTCATCTTGGAACTGTGCCATGGACAAAGGTCCCTCGGCTCATAACTGAATCAGGATGGAATCAGCTGGACCCCATCAAAAGCAGAGAGCACAGAGTCCTTCAAGACTGGCCAGGGATCCAACCCTAGCTGCAATCCCAGGAGAGCTCCAGCTCCAGTTTAGCAACCCCACATTTAGATTAAGACAGGAAACAGGCAAACACTGACCAAAAGGGAGGTCTTTAGTTCCCTGATTAAAAGTTCAGGCTGCAATCAGACATGCCATTTGGTGCAGAAGGGGAAGCAAGCCTATTTCCCCCAGTGGGAATTGACACAGCTTTGCACGAGCACACATCCTTTGTAGCTGCAGGCTCAGCCCATCACTGTGTGATCAGACGGCACATGCAGATGAGTGGGGGAGTTTGCCTTTTGTTTCCCATGCACATAAATGAGGACTTGTACCTCCACATGGCGGGTTCCCCATAGAGCATGCGGTTATGCGTATACTGCTAAGTGAGCGGAGAAAAGGCACCAAGTCAGGATGGAATGAGCAGACCATTCTGATAGCATGATTGTGTGCTTGAGTGATCAGACAGGGGAAAGTCCATCTGTGGTCCATCAGCAAGTATTGGGACAGGACTTTCCCTGGTGTCTTTTAACTCTGCTTCTGTGGTGAGGTGCCAACAGCTGTGGTGAGGTGCCAACAGCTGCAGGACCTTTCCCAGATGTTGCTGTCTGACCATACCCTTTAAATCCAACAGGCATTCGCAGCTGAGTCGGATCTAAAGGCATATCTAACTGCGGCATCAGAGAACCATCGATTTTAAAAGACCTCTGTGGAATCTTGAGACAAACTCAGCCTTTTTCGTTTCTCTTGTGAGAGGCCTTCCTAAGTCTGACCGTGTTTTGAATCATTTATCCACACATAATAGAAAGTTGGGGACGACGTCCAGAAATGATTCCACCTCCCTCAGGCTGGCCAGACTTCTGAGATTAGTCTGAGTCACGTGCTGAAAATTTCCCGCCAACAACGAGCGGCTCGGGAAAGAATGAGATAAAACAGACCGATGAGCTCTAAGGGGACGACAAGGATACGCAGCGCATTGGAAGGGTCAGAGGAGAAGGCAGGAAGAGATCCACTGATTAAACCTTGTGACACGATTTCTTAGTCACGCTTAGTTATACAAAAGCACAAACAGACACGCCTGAGTTTCTCGCAAGGGTGTGTGCTCAGAACTAATCAAAGTCCCATCCAAACATTCCCTGCATTTGCCTACCATGGAAAGACGACTATAGTGTGACAGAAATTACCTCCAACTTTCAGTAAGGGACTAGGTCATGTCCAAACATTATTTATGACAACTGTACAACTGCCAGTTCAGCGTAGTGGTTAGGAGCGTGGACTCTAATCTGGGAGAACCGGGTTCGATTCCTCACTCCTCCACATGCAGCTGCTGGTGTGAGCTTGGGCCAGTCACAAGTTCTCTCAGAGCTGTTCTCTTAAGAGAAGTCCTCGAAAGAGCTCTCTCAGCCCCGCCTACCTCACAGGGTGTCTGTTGTGGGGAGGGGGAGGAGATTGTATGACGCTCTGAGACTCCAAGTGAAGGACAGGGTATAAATCCAATCTCTTCTTCTTCTAGTCTGAATCTCCCAGCTGCTGCACTATATGGGCAAATGGTTTTAAGTCATTCCCCACTTGGAGGCTCGCAACCTGATTCTATTCCATTTTACCCTCACAACAACCCTGTGAGGTAGTTAAGGCTGAGAGGGTATGACTGGGCCAAGGTTGACCAGTCAGCTTCCATGGCAGGGTAGAGATTTGAGCCTGGGTCTCCCAGAGAGAGCCAGTTTGGTGTAGCGGTTAAGAGCACGGACTCTAATCTGGGAGAACCAGGTTTGATTCCCCACTCCTCCACATGCAAGTGCTGGGTGACCTTGGGTCAGTCATGGCTCTCTCAGAGCTGTTCTCTCAAGAGCAGTCCTCAAGAGAGAGCTCTCTCAGCCCCGCCTACCTCACAGGGTGTCTGCTGTGGGAAGGGGAAGGAGATTGTAAGCTGCTCTGAGACTCCTTCGGGTCATCGTTATCTTCTTCTACAACAGGGGTGGCCAACCTGTGGCTCGGGAGCCACATGCGGCTCTTTCACACATATTGTGCGGCTCCTGGCAGGGCGGCTGGGGAAGCAAAGGGGAGGCATGCTTTTTCTCTCTTTCTCCCTTCCTTCCTTCCTTCCTTCCCTCCTCCCTCCCATCTATTTGCTTTCCTAGTTTCTCTCTCTCTCTTTCTTTCCACTTCTTTAATTCTTTCTTTCCATCTCTCTCTTTTTCTCTCTCTCTCTCAATATCATTAGCAAACAACTAATATCATTATCAATAACCGGTTTTCCTTGTTTGTTTTTATTTTTGGCAGTCCCATTTAATGTTAATAAAAAGCAAATTTGCATATTTTTAAAAATAAAAATGTGTGTGTGATATTTGTTCCTGTCTTGCGGCTCTCAGACATCTGATGTTTATTCTATGTGGCTCTTACGTTAAGCAAGGTTGGCCACCCCTGTTCTACAATGACTGTGTAGGAACATTCTGCTTTTGGTTTGTCTTTAACTTTCCATTTCCTGGGGTGGGGGAGGAGTCAGCAAGGAAAATCAGCAAAGTTCTATCTGACAGGGATTTCCTCCAACCGACACACTTAACCCATGTTCATGGCAAACAGGATCACCACTATTGGCATCTTGGTGTACAGCAAGCTGGATTGTGTTGGATTATTGTGCTGGATTGCGGGGGGGGGGGGGCTTTCTCTACAGGACACATTTGCCTGGGCTATTTTGTTATCATTCAGTGTTATTTATTTCGCTTCTTTAGAGCCAGCTTTTCTCACTGAGACTCAAGGCAGATTACGTAGGACATCGAATGAATAATGCAATAGGACTAGGAATGCAGAATTAAATGACCACATTGCCCAGGTTGGCATAGTGTGATTGGTGCAGAATTACGAAGACACCGGCAATGCCATTCTGTCCCCGCTACAGATCAATTCCATTCCAAGAATGCCTTCTTGAGCATTTCTATTTTTCACATGCTGCTGAATGATAGTATCATGAGAGCCGTAAGATGGCGGTAATGCTGGTCAGGAAGGCTGAGGTCTTAGAAACATAGAGCTGGAAGGGACCTCGAGGGTCATCTAGTCCAACCCCCTGCACAATGCAGAAAATTTATGACTACCTTTCCCCACCCCACTGCAGCCAGTTTGGTGTAGTGGTTAAGAACGCGGACTCTAATCTGGAAGAACTGGGTTTGATCCCCCACTCCCCCACATGCAGCTGTGGGAGTGACCTTGGGTCAGTTACAAGTTCTTTCAGAGCCGTTCTCTCAAGAGCAGCCCACAAAATAGCTCTCTCTCAGCCCCACCTACCTCACAGGGTGTCTGTTGTGGAGAAGGGAAGGGAAAGGAGATTGTAAGCCACTCTGAGACTCCTTCGGGTATTGAAAGGCGGGATATAAATCCAATCTCCTCATCCTCGGTGTAGTGGCTAAGAGCACGGACTCTAATCTGGGAGAACCGGGTTTGATTCCCCACGCCTCCACTTGCAGCTGCTGGATGACCTCGGGTAAGCCATAGTTCTGTCAGAGCTGTTCCCTCAAGTAGTTCTGGAAAGAGCTCTCTCAGCCCCACCAACCTCACAGGGTGTCTGTTATGGGGAGGGGAAGGAGTTTGTAAGCCGCTCTGAGACTCCAAGTGAAGGACGGGGTACAAATCCAGTCTCTCTTCTCTTCTCTTCTCTTCTCTTCTCTTCTCTTCTCTTCTCTTCTCTTCTCTTCTCGTGTTCTATGCCCAGAGGAAGGCACAAAATAATCCTCCAGAATCCCTGACCAGTCTTGAAAGACACGGTGCTCCCTACTTTTGATGGGGTCCAGCTAACACTCTCTGGTTCAACTAAGAGCCTAGGGACCTCCACCCATGGCACAGTTCCGAGCCGAATCGGGCTCCCGGTGATTTATGAAATGACACTCCCCAAACCTGACTTGCTGAAAAGTGTATCGTTCAGCTGGGCCCTTACTCTTACAGTTTACAGAGAAGTTGCCTCTTCCCTTTTGTCTCATTTTGCACTAGCCCTTCCCAGAGCTGATTAAATCCCAAGAAGCCACGCTTCATGAAGGCTCATGGGAGGTGTCCTCTTCATAATGTGCCCGAGAACACACTTGAGGTCACTGCAAAAGCCAGACGATCGCTGTGACTCACTGGCCTGCTGAGCTGTTTTTTATACTGTAATAATTAGAGAGTGACAGCGAGCTTTTGCATAATTCTGGGGAACGAACACAACCCGCCAAGATTGTCATTAGGAGGCAGAAGGCTAATTGTCATAGGAGGAGAAGACTGCCTAGGAAAAGGGCAGGGGGCAACTGTCAGTTTCTTAAAACGGAAAGGCCTTTGCACGGTACAGGCAGCTGAAAAACTGAAGCCGCTGGCTGTGCTGACAGTATGAGCTGGGAAGTCCCTCATTCGAATTTCACACCAGCGAACATGCAGCCGAGCTGAGCTGAAAGGAACAGCCCATCGCATTAACTTCTTTAACTGCACGGGCTGGCTTTTTTTTCAGAGGGGCACTATAAAAGACTACGAAAGTGTTTGATTGTTACAGTGATCCTGCATTGGCTAGGACAGGGGTGGGCAAACTTGCTCAGCGTAAGAGCCACCTAGAACAGGGGTGGCCAAACTTGCTTAACGTAAGAGCCACACAGAATGAACATCAGATGTTTGAGAGCCACAAGACATGAACAAATATTACCTGCTTTTATTGGAAAATAAGCCAATTTGCTTTTTATTAACATTAAATGAGACTGCCAAAAATAATAACAAAAGGGGTAAAAGCAGATATTGATAATGATATTAATTTGTCCCATGATATTTGTTTGCTAATAATATTTAGCTTCCCCAGCCGCCCTGCCGGGAGCCACATAATATATGTGAAAGAGCCGCATGTGGCTCCTGAGCCAGGATCACCATGCGATCAGTACACAAAGATGCCTTGCCCACATTGCAAGTTGGTTTCATTTGCTGATACGCGATGACACTGGATGATGTTATTGCGCTTAGTATGTGGTCCCTGATTGGCTGGGATCACCACATGCCATACACAAAAAGGCCTTGCCCGTAGTCCCATTAGGTTTCATTTGCTCTTTTTAGTGTTAGTAGAGGTAAAGGTTTCCTGTTGCTCGAAAGCCAGTCATATCCGACTCTAGGGGGCGGTGCTCGTCTCCGTTTCCAAGCCGAAGAGCCAGCGCTGTCTGAAGATGTTTCCGTGGTCATGTGGCCGGCATGACTAAATGCCAAGGCGCACGGAATGCTGTTACCTTCCCACCGAAGCAGTAACTATTTATCTACTTGCAATTTCTTGCTTTTGAACTGTTAGGTTGGCAGGATTTGATAAGCTATAAAACTTGATGACGCTACCATGCTTAGTATTTGATCCCTGACTGGCTGGGTTCACCGCATGCAATACACAAAGAGGCTTTGCCTGCAGCGCCATTAGGTTTCGTTTGCTCTTTGTAACGTTACAACATACTAGCTCTGATAAGCCATGAAACATGGTGCTGTCATAATACTTATTATCAGATCCCTGATTGGCTAGGATCATTGCACACAGTACGCAAAAAGGCCTTGCCAGCAGGGTGATTAAGTTTCTTTTGGTCGTTGTAATCATACAGCACACCAGATCTAGTAAGCCATGAAACCTGATTATGTTCTCGTGCTCAGTACGTGATCCCCAATTGGCTAGGATAACCTGAGGAGGAATGGGGGAAACTCAATTACTCATACCTGCTGGGATGATCTCCGTTGTCAAAAAGGTTCAGACCAGGAGAGGTCGGGACTCAGTGCGGATTACCTGTGGGACTCTTGGGTGTGCAAAGTGTTAAGTCCTTGTTTCTCACACACTGCAACCCCAGTCCAGATTTGGCTCACTTTGTCTGCAACTAAGGCTGTAAAAAAATAGGCAACGCATTGACAGATCTCCAACTGTTCTATCTACTTTCTAAGCTATATAACTAGGTGCCCACCAACAATAATCTGGTTGGCAGACGGAAGCAAGCCAGCAAAACAGGGGTGGGGAGGGGGTGGATCTTCATTGCCATGCAATGACAGCACTTCCTGTGTGACCCGGAAGTGCTAGCATTGCACTGGAGCAGTACTGTAGTGCTCACCCGGAAACTCCCTAATGCTTTGGGGTGACTACTAAAGCATCGTCCTGGTGCGATTATCAGTTCTTCTAGGACACATCCGAAGTTATGTCATTGCTGCCCTCCCACAGTAAGTACCCGCCTCCCCCCTCTCCCCGCCCTTCTGAAAGTCTCCAGAATCAGAGAACATATCAAGTGGGCCTCTGGTTTGATTCACTTTCAACGCTGGATTTCACAGTGTTGCATAACTTGGCGACCCAGCAGCCTAACTCCCGGGCGTGCTGTTTAGAACCGCCAGAGACAGAACAGCCTTTACAGAACCTGACAGGCAAGGAGAAATCTATTAACAGGCACATCAGCAGACTGTACTTGGACAGCCTTGCTTGTGGACGGGGAAATTATCTATCGGAGGTAGAGAATAGGGCCGGTTTTAACACAGTGTCAGACCGCATCACAGTCTCAGCTGTATTTATAGCAACGTGGCCTGAGTGGGAGAGGGCAGCGTTCTCAGCTTGCTCTTGGGGAGAAATGCCTTTGGAGGGCTGAGCATATGCTCCTTTATTGAACTGGAAGCAAACTGACAATTGCCCATTCTCTCGGCCAGTGCGATCGCGTACCAAGCAAGATGTCGTTATAAAGCCCTCGGCACAAATGCCTCCCAGTGCTTTCCCAGTTCCCCCTTTGCCTCAGAGTCAAGTTTGCAAGATTCTTGATCATATCACTGCCTAGGACCAAGGCTGCCCCTATTGCCAGATCCGCCTCCCAGATTTAAACAGGAAACTCACCTTAGTACCCATAGTGCCAGCAACAGGGAAACCCACGAGGACAGTGGGAAGACGTTTAAATACCTTCCCTTTACTGCAGGACACTGTGAGTAGCCAAGCCCAAATAAAAGCCGAATAATATCGGCTTTTATTTGGGGGCAGCTACTTTGGTAGCTGAATACAGATCTCTGATCTGTATTCGGTTGAATAAATACCAGGGGGGGGGAAATTCAGGTATTTATTTGGTTCAGTGTATACCAAGCACAAACCCCTGGTGAAGACTTTTCTTTTTCCATCTGGTGTTCCCTTACAGTCCTTCCTTCTTGTTTATTTAATTGCATATGGTTTTACATATATGTACTGTTTGTCAAGTTGGTTGCATTGTCTTTTTAACTGTTTGCCACCTTGGTAGTTGTGGCGAAAGGTGGCATCAAGCCACAGCTGACTTATGACCACCCAGAGGGTTTTTAAGGCGTGAGACGTTTAGAGGTGGTTTGCCACTGCCTCCCACTCAGTAGCAGCCCTGGACTTCCTTCCTGGTCTCCCATCCAAATACTAACCAGGGCTGACCCTGCTTAGCTTCCAAGATCTGATGAGGTTTGGCTAGCCTGGGCCATCCAGGTTGGCCACCTTAAAGGCCCTAATTGAGGGGAAAGTCAGGGTACAAATGCAATCTATATATCTAATAGCCAAGACCACCACCACCACCCTGTGCGGATATCTAAATTCGCACATCGGGGGCACACTGGGGGCAAAGAGATTTTCCTGCACAGTTGGGGCACTCTCCAGGGGTGCAGAAAAATCTAAAAAGTTGAAAAAACTATAAGGGGATACTTAAATCCCCCCCCCCCAAAAAAAGTAAAAGAGCTTTCCCTGTGCATGTGCAGAGAATGCTCTAGGAACTCTGCCTTGCTGCCGTGGGGGGGGGATCAGCAGGCCCGGCGGCTGGGAGCCACTCAGGCCTCACTGCCAGTGCCCCGGGGGGGGGGGAGGCTTACCTGCAGCCACTTCCTTCTCCTGAATGGGGAGCTGCTTCTGGAGGCCGGTAGCCTTTGGGAATACTCTTCCCCCCGCGAGTATCGCAAGTCCCGCTTCTTGTAACATTAATAATAACTATCCAATGATGCTGAACAGAAGGCTGTTTCCACCAGAAGAAAGTATCCCACAAGAGGAATAGATCTGCAGGCTCCAACCCTGCATACGATATGTTTCAGTAACTTAGACTTCAGTAACTGTGGTGTGTACAATGACCAATAAGCTAGTGCTCAGAAAGTTAAGAATATCACTCATTGGTCCTTTTCACACTTGGATCTCATCCCTGGTTTTCTCAGAGTTCAACTCGTGACACAATACCTTGCATTTATCCCTGGATGTAGCAGCATCCATTTATCCTGGGACAAGTATGGGACGAAACCGGGGTGACCTCAGTGTAATGTGGAAACAAAAAATATCCCGAGATAATTACCGGGGTGAACTCGAGTGTAGTGTAGAATGTAAGTTAGCGGACAGAATTGAGCCAGGATTTAAGGTCTAGTGCGGAATCACCCATTAAGGGGGAAACAATTGAACGTTCCCTTTTTAAATGTGCATTTGCGTTCCCACGAGGAAACGCTTTGCGGCTTGGGGTGCCTTCTTCTCCGTTTCCGCTTTGGATAGCCACAAGTCACTGTGAGCGCTCGATGTGGTTGCTAGCTGCAGAGAAGGAGAGCGTTGTTACATAAGAGTAGTAAAGAAAGCTGTCCAGTTTTGGTTGACGGAAAGAAAATAAATTGCCCGTGACTGTACGGCCAATTCTGCACCTCTGTTTCCTCGAGGTTTTTCATTTCCCTCTACACCGCACGCCATTTTCACTTTCTTTGTTCCTTGGATTTTATGGCACCTTCTGCATAGATTTATGGCCATCCAGGAGTGACTTCACAGTGATTAGGAGGCCTGGGAAATGCAGATGGAAGGGGTGTTTCCAGGGTAGTGCATTAAGAACATAAAAGCATATGTTTGGTGTAGTGGTTTGGTGTAGTGTTTAAGTGCGCAGACTCTAATCTGGGAGGACCAGGTTTGGTTCCCCACTCCTCCACTGGCACCTGCTGGATGACTCTGGGCAAGCCATAGTTCTGTCAGAGCTGTTCTCTCATGAGCAGTTCTCGAGAGAGCTCTCGCAGCCCCACCTACCTCACAGGGCGTCTGTTGCAGGGAGGGAAAGGGAAAGGAATTTGTAAGCCACTCTGAGACTCCTTTGGGTGGTGAAGGACGGAGTCTGAATCCAATCTCCTCCTCCTCTTCTTCCTCTTCATAAGAGAAGCCAATGTTGGATCAGGCCAATGGCCCATCCAGCCCAACATTCTGTGTCACACAGTGACCAAAAATACCAGGTGTATTGTGGCGGGTGGCATCTGCACAGGATGGCGACTGCAAGCAGCAGCCTCAAGCGACCCGTCTTGCAGAGCTATTGTTGGTTCCAGTCCTCGCACATCATTGCAAATAGCAGAAGGAAGGAGAACAGCACGGCTGAGCCTCTCGTGCGAATGCGTTCTTTCTCTGAGGCCGCTGTTTCTTACTGCAGGCATGAACCCACATGGAACTGCCTCATACAGGATCCGACCATCAATCCATCAGAGCCGGTTTGGTGCAGTGGTTAAGAGCGGCGGACTCTGGTCCGGGAGAACCGGGTTCGATTCCCCACTCCTCCACATGCAGCTGCTGGGTGACCTTGGGTCAGTCACAAGTTCTTTCAGAGCTGTTCTCTCAGGAGCAGTTCTCTGTGAGCCCCACTTACGTCACAGGTTGTCTGCTGTGGGGAGAGGAAGAGAAGGTGATTGTAAGCTGAGATGCCGGGTGAAAGGTGGGGTATAAATCCAATCTCCTCTTCTCCTCCTCCTCCTCCTCCCTCTTCTATCAAGGTCAGTATTGTCTACTCAGACTGACAGTAGCTCTCCAGGGCCTCAAACTAAAGTCTTTCACTTCACTTAAGACTGATCCTTCCAACTGGAGATGCCGGGGGAGTCAGTGTTCCTGCTAAGCTGAGTGAGTGTGAGCTAGCCCACAGTTTTTTAGCCTCTGGCTCACAGATTTTTGTCTCAGCTCAGGAAGGGATGGCTCCAGAGCAAACAAGTTTATGCAGCAGCCAAATCACTCGCTCACCACTTTAATGCCAGTAAGCTCACAAAGTAGACCTCTTCCTCACAAGACTCCACAGCTTAGCGGGAGCATTGCCGGGGATGGAACCTGGGGCCTTCTCCATCACGCAGAGCAGAGGCTCTTCCACTGAGCCCCAGCTGAGCTTAAAAGATCCAGACTGAAGCTATCTACCTTGTCCCTAACGGTTTGGTTGTTTGCAGTCGGACATTCAGTAGGTGCTCCTGGGATTTCTGGTAATACACACTGCCTAGCTAGAGCATGAAGGGAATAATATGTTTTGCCAAGGAACCCAGGAGCCTGTGGCCATTGTCAGTGTTAGGGAAGGAAGCCGGCTATCTCCACAAAGGATTCTTTATTAGGAACGGGGAGAGAAAGCAGTTAAAGCTCTGAGAAATCCATCCGATTAAGATGAACTCCCCGCACTTGGAAGCACGATTCCCCAGCCCCATCAAATGCAGCTATTAAGGTTGTTATCTAGCCAGAGTCCTGAGCCGGACGGTCCAGGCTAGCCTGATCTTGTCTGATCTTGGAAGCTAAGCAGGGTCAGCTTTGGTGAGCAACTGGACGGGAGACCACCGTGGAAGTCCAGGGTTGCTACGCAGAGGCAGGCAATGGTCAAACCACCTCTGTTCATCTCTTGCCTTGAAAACCCCATGAGGGGTCACCATAAATCAGCTGCAACTTGACAGTGGCTATGACCACACTGGCAGCTTGGCATGATACGGTGCCGTTTCTAATTGAACTGGGTGAAAGTATTGCGGGGCATACCAGCCACCCAGTACACCTTGCTGCAGGCTACCTATGGAGACATCCCGCGGTAAAGCATCCACATTATTGTAGCACATCAGCCATAGAGCACATCACCAAAGAACCCCAAAATTCATGTGTGCACACAGTGTGCATGCGTGCACAGATGCACGCATGCACATGCACTATGTGCCCATGCGCATATAGGCCATTTGGGGGGGGGGGGGGAAGCATGTCTCCAGTGGCAGAACGGATCTGCAGGTTCAGACTGCCAAATCCGTTCTGCGCACCCTCCCTCATGTTCACATATCCAGCCATGCACGATTAATGCACGGGGAAAGAAAAACACCATGTCATGAGTCCTGCTGAGGATGTGGCCCTGGGGCAAATAGTGGGAAATTGATGCACGCAATCAGGGGAAAGGGAAGAGGAGGAGGAGGAGGAGGAGTTTGGTGTAGTGGTTAAGTGCACAGAATCTAATCTGGGAGAACCGGGTTTGATTCCCCACGCCTCCACTTGCACCTGCTGGATGACCTTGGGCAAGCCATAGTTCTGTCAGAGCTGTTCTTGAAGAAGAGCAGTTCCTGTCAGAGCTCTCTCAGCCCCACCTACCTCACAGGGTGTCTGTTGTGGGGAGGGGAAGGGAAAGGACTTTGTAAGCCGCTCTGAGACTCCAAGTGAGTGAAGGGCGGGGTATAAATCCAATCTCCTCCTCCTCCTCCCTCTCATAATCGTTCTGAGTTCCCAGAACCTGCATTGCTGTCAGATGGCCACCTAGCCTCTGTTTGAAAACCTCCCAAGAAGGAGAGCCCACCACCCCCTGAGGAAGCCTGTTCCACTGTCAGGAACCGCTCGGTCAGGAAGTTTCACACTGCCATTTTGCTGAACCAGGCTGTTTTTGGCCAAGGTGGTCTGCAAACAGACTGTAAGAAGACTGGATGGGAAAGACGTTCGATTCAGTCAGAGGGGGCAGAACAATCCGCGTCGAGGCAAAAGTTTCAGACTAGCTGATTTTTTAAAATGAAGTTCTATATCTGGATGACTGCACTCGTGACGGAGTAGTTGAAACAGCTAATTTGCAGAGAGAAAACATCATTAAGCTTAGTGTTTCTAAATATAGGCTACGGAGCCCGAACTCGCCAGATTATCACTCTAAATCCAGCCATTTCTCTTCTGCAAAATGGTAGTGTGACAAGAAGAATTAGCTCCCATGATTTTTGCAGCCATTCCCGTTTCAAAGTCGCTGTTTGTGCTTTCTGGAGTCCAGCAACGACCCCCACAGGGTAATGGATCCTTTTCCACAACGAAGCATGCTTTGATGTCCAAAGTTCTGTCTTGGGTCATAAACTTAACTGGCTAAATGTAGATTCTGGGCAGAACGGCTTACGTGTCTATTGCTGTTCCTCAGCAAATAGACTTTGCACGGGAAGAAAGGGGATTCGGAGTGAGCGCCTTCTACAGCATGCCCAGAAATTGTTTTTGCGCTTGCAAATTCAAACAGGGATGTGCAAGCTCATTATCAGGAGCCCTGTTCTTGTTGGAACGTACAAGGTCTATAGTGCACCTACTTGAAGAAGATCAGAAGAACAGCCTATACGGGACAGATGAAGGACTGCTAGTTAGCATAGCTAGATTAGGGACAGCCCACAATTTCAAATTATGTCCTTTCTATCTTCTGATTGGCTCTTTAGAGACTTCCTGCTCCAACTGAGCCCTCCCCCTTCGCTCCTGTCTCTCACAGCAGTTAGTCGGTTAGTTAAGCCTCTCTCTTTCTCCTCTGTTCTGTCAGAGTTTATTTCTTCTTTAATAAACTGAGTTATTTTCCGGAAACAGTTGGTGTTCCATTCCTGAGAACATAAGAGAAGCCAATCTTGGAGCAGGCCAATGGCCCATCCAGTCCAACACTCTGTCACACAGTGGCCAAAAATACCAGGTGCCATCAGGGGGTCCGCCAGTGAGGCCAGGACACTAGAAGCCCTCCCACTGTTGCCCCCTCCAAGCACCAAAATACAGAGCATCACTTGCCCCAGACCGAGAATTCCTATCTACACCTTGTGGCTAATAACCGCTGATGGAACTCTGCTCCATATGTTTCCCCCTCTTGAAGACATCCATGCTCGTAGCCGCCACCACCTCCTGTGGCAGTGAATTCCACGTGTTAATCACTCTTTGGGTGAAGAAGGACTTCCTTTTGTCTGTTCTAACCCAACTGCTCAGCAATTTCATGGAGCGCCCACGAGTTCTTGTATTGTGAGAAAGGGAGAAAAGGACTTCTTTCTCTACCTGCTCTGTCCTACGCATAATCTTGTAAACCTCGATCACGTCACCCCTCAGCCATTGTTTCTCCAAGCTAAAGAGCCCCAAGCGCTTCAACTTTTTTTCATGGGGAAAGGGTTCCAACCCTTTTATCGTCCTAATTGCCCTTTTCTGCACTTTTCCCAGTGCTGTAATATTCTTTCTGAGGTGTGGTGACCAGAATTGCACACAGTACTCCAAATGCGGTCTGCTTGTTTCAACCCTGCCAGCAGTTCCCACAGTCTAAAACAAAATCCAAGAAGGTTCACAATAATTCTATAAAATAGGTCAGGTTAAGAGAAAGATCACACAGAAAGCTTTAAGGCAGAGTTGGGGTTCGAACCTTAGTCTCCCAAGTCTTATCCCCAACTCTCTAGTGACTATACAACACTGGCGCTCACCAGAGGATAAATCAAGGGTGTGACATCGTTCGACTCCCTGTAACGGCAGCTTCATTTGTCCGGGAATCAGCTGTTAAAACAAACACGCATTCAGAGGAACTCGTCGTCCTGTGTTTTCCACATTCTCCCACCCTTAATCATAACCCTCCTTCGTTATTATAGTATTGTGGAAAAATTAATTTCGTTCCCCTCCCATCCCCTCCTTCCACAGCCTTTCCTATCTGCCTCCACAGTCTGTTTCCTTTGTTGTCTCTCCTGGCAAGAGGAAAGTCCCAAAATCTCACTTTTAAGAGGACGCGGGAGAGCAAACGGTGCCGAATGACATCCTGGTCGGGATGAATGTTTACCCGAAGCGTGAGCAAAAACAGTCAGTTCTGCAACTGCCCACAGGTCAGGTCTCTTTGTTTTGCTCAAAGGTTGGTCCGGTGGTCAGGCGGGGCTGGCTCCGGATTTCTGGCATTGTCTTGGTACAAGGCCTCTGGTGTGTCACTAGAGTTGCCGGGTCCCCCCTGGCCACGAGCAGGGGATGGGGACAGTAGGGTGACCAGATCTAGGTTGGGGAAGTCCTTGAAGATTGGGGGGGGGTGGAGCCTGGGGAGGACAGGGACTTCAGTGGGGTGCAATGCCATGGAGTCCACCCTCCAAAGCAGCCATTTTCTCCAGGGGAACTGATCTCTGTCGTCTGGAGATGAGCTGTAATTCCAGGAGATTCCCCAGGTCCCATCTGGAGGCTGGCATCCTTAGATGTCACCCTTCCATGTTTTGCAAAAACATCATCCCTCTTGCAGTGAGAACGTGTTGCTTTTCTGTGTCACTTCTCATGATCATTTCCCTCAGTGGTTTTCTTAAAAATGGAAGAGGAACAGGTATTGTATGGTCATGATGATCGGGACTTAAAGTTGCAGTATTTTCTCCAGGTCAGAAGAAGGAGAAGAAGAAGAGAAGAGATTGGATTTATACCCCGCCCTTCACTACCCAAGGGAGTCTCAGAGCGGCTTACAAACTCCTTTCCCTTCCCTTCCCCACAACAGACACCCTGTGAGGTAGGTGGGGCTGAGAGAGCTCTGACAGAAACTGCTCTTTTTCAAGAACAGCTGTGCCAGAGCGATGGCTTGCCCAAGGTCATCCAGCAGGTGGAAGTGGAGGAGTGGGGAATCAAACCCGGTTCTCCCATATTAGAGTCTGCTCACTTAACCACTGCACTAAACTGCCTCTCTTAGGATCTGAGTTACAGTTAGAAGAAGAAGATAAAATGTGTGCATGCACACGAAAGCTCATACCTTGAATAAAACTTAGTTAGTCTTAAACTGAGAGCCAGTTTGGTGTAGTGGTTAAGTGCGCGGACTCTAATCTGGGAGAACCGGGTTTGATTCCCCAACTCCTCCACTTGCACCTGGCTGGATGACCTTGGGCAAGCCATAGCTCTGTACCAGCTGTTCTCTCAAGGACAGCTCCAGAAAGAGCTCTCTCAGCCCCACCTACCTCACAGGGTGTCTGTTGTGGGGAGGGGAAGGGAAAGGAGTTTGTAAGCCGCTCTGAGACTCCAAGTGAGTGAAGGGCGGGGTATAAATCCAGTCTCACACGAAAGCTCATACCTTGAATAAAACTTAGTTAGTCTTAAACTGAGAGCCAGTTTGGTGTAGTGGTTAAGTGCGCGGACTCTAATCTGGGAGAACCGGGTTTGGTTCCCCACTCCTCCACTTGCACCTGCTGGATGACCTTGGGCAAGCCATAGCTCTGTACCAGCTGTTCTCTCAAGGGCAGTTGTCTCAGAACTCTCTCAGTCCCACCTACCTCAGAGGGTGTCTGTTGTGGGGAGGGGAAGGGAAAAGGAGTTTGTAAGCCGCTCTGAGACTCCCTTGGGGAGAGGAGGGCGGGGTATAAATCCAATCTCTTCTTCTTCTTCTTCATCTTCTTAGAGGTGCCCCTGGACTCAAACTTTGTTCTACTGCTTCAGACCAACATGGCTACCCACCTGGATACTATGATATGAATTATCAATAAAATTATTGTCAGTAAAATACAGATGCATAAAAAAAATCAATAATTAAAAAGAGGGCGGGAAGGAGGGACCACTAAGAGAACACTGGGCCAAACAAAAAAGTCTTCACCTATTGGTGGAAGATGGCTACAGAACCTCACATCCTGTTGATCTGAGTCTACCACTGAGCCGCCTCATACAGCCAAGCTCTTCTTCTGACAAGGAATCTTCTCCTGATGCTACTAGATTCCATTTCCGATCCACGAAGCTCCACCCTTTTGTTCCCAGGCACCCCGCCCCCTACTGAATGGCAAGAGAACAGTAACTAAATCTCCCAAGGAGTATATTGCAAAAAAAGGTAAACTGACATTTATTTAAGTAGATCCAGTCCACATTTAGGTTGCAGTCAAAAGAAGAGAAGGAAGCCTAATCTAAAGAGGACTTTCCGTGTCACAAATCGCCAGCTAGCCCGGCATCATGCGTGTGGGAGTTTAAAAGGCATCGTCTCTAGAGGAGAGATCTGCAGAGACATGTGTCTCCGTGGAAGGCCATGTGAAGGGAGGGGGGAGGACAAAGTAACAAGGGGTCAGAGGGCAGCTCCCAAGTTAACACAAAGAGAGGCATCCTGTTCAAGGAGATAGCACCTATAACACACTCAGAGTGATGTAGCGCCCCTCAACATCCAAGTATGCTGAGTCGCTCACTCCAACAAAATATTCTCAAGCTGTTCCCGGGATAAGCGAATGTTCACCAAAGATTTGCTGCCTAGAGTTCATTATTTATTCTTTCACGAACCAACATTATTTGTAGTCCACCTTTCTCGCTGGGCCACCGGGCAAATGATATAGAACAGGTCAAGGTGGTCAACAGGACGGGACATCTGATAGACAATGCAATAGGATTTGACTCGTAGAAATCTGGAACAAACCAGAGATCAGACGAAGTGGGGAAACAGAGCGTAAGTATTAACGTTACATATTAAAGAACGCAAAAATTACATAGCAGGAACCTACTTATGGCAATAGACAGTACAAACTATTTACAGCGGTATAGTCTATAGTCCTTAACCCTTTACCCCGAGCTTCTTTCTGAATCATTTTGTCACAGTAGAGTTGACAGCCGATGCGGTTTGATTTCAGTATTTGACAGCCAGCGTATGCGCTAGAGTTTGATAGTTGACATTCAAAGCTGTTTAGAATTTAATGCATCCTGTTATTTTTATCTGACAATAATATGCAGTAATGTTTTGGTATCACATAGCGGACACGCAACGCTATTAAGCCTCTGACAGTTCTTAATGGGTAAAATACCATGGTATTTTCTACTAGACAGCAAACAGCCAAAACAATCGGGACATTTAACCCTCCCCCTCCCCCAGCAATGGATCCTGAGGCTATTATTAGTCCTCAAAGAGAAAACTAAGATGGGAACTTACTTCTTTTCTTGTCTTTTTTCTCTTGCAAGGGAAATGACAGTGCTGGGGAGGAGGTCAGCTGCAAATGACAAAATGGCAAGGGAGGAAGGGTTAACATCCTTCTCACATCACACCGCAGCCCCAATCCAAACTGACACTCCTCCACCACCCACTGCCCCCGGCCAATGATCCCGATTGTCCTTTTTTAAAATGCTCGGATGAGTCAGCTACAGATGTATCAGCAGCACATCTGGACTGTCACTCAAGCTGTGAGGCAAAAGTTTTCACCTGCAAAATCCGAACAAGAATTTTCAGCCAGCATTTCACACTCTAGAGATGAACAGTGCGGGAAGAGGAGGCAGATTTCGAATGGTTGCAAATGCTCGCGAATATTCGTTTCGCCAGGGGTGTCTGCTACAGGTGGATTTGTACCGAGAATTGGAGCCCTACGATGTTGTGTGAAATCCATGTAGACCTGAGCAGTGTGGGGAGGGGAGGCAGATTTTGAATGTTTGTGAATATTCGTTTCACCGGGGGTGTCTACTGCGGGTGTATTTGCACCACAGATTGGAGCCCTGTGATGTTGTGTGAAACCAGTGTAGATCTGCGGAATGCGGGGAGGGGAGGCAGATTTCCTTTTAGAAAGGGCCCAGCCTTGCCACCCTCTTTCAACGGGATTATATAAATATGGGACAAACCACATCTATTCTGGTCCTCTCGTGACACCGATCAGCCTTACACAGGGTGTCATATCTTCACCTCCGAAAATGTTTATCCCTCAGGCTCGTTAATACACTTCAAAGGAGAAAAAGACGCCAGCCTTTTCAAAAAGATAATATTTTAGCCTCCTGACAAAACATATCAAGGGGATCGACACCCGCCGAGCGTAAAACGATACTCGAGTCCCTTCCACACCCATTGATAGTCAAACAGCTTGGGAGAAGCCATTGGAAAGTTACAGGGAACGGAATTCGCCTTCTTACAGACGTTGGTCCAAGCTTTAGTCAAAATGGCAGGAAAGGGCTGTGTCCATCCATATGTCTCTCTACCCTAACTACAGTTTTTGGGCAGCCATCTGTTAGCTATCATACTAGGGATGCCACATCCCCCGGTGCAGATGGGGGTCCCCCGGTTTAGGGCACTCCTCTCTGCTGCTGGCCAGCTGGCCATGGGGGGAGGAATTATCCCCCAAACCAGGCAAGAAGCCAGAAATAAATCTGATGTGTCTACATCACCTGGAAGTGACTTAGGCAAGTCGGCGACGTTAGGGGGGGATGCTCTGGTTTTGGGGCAAAACTCTATGGCAGAAGTTAATTCTACCATAGAGGTTTTGGCCACAAACTACAGTATCGCCCCTGATGCCCCTGACATGCCTTCATCACTTCCGGGTGACACAGGCATGTCACCTTTATTTCTGGCTTCTTTCCTCCCCATTCCTGATAAGTTCACTCTCATTGCCCACCAGCAGGTCTGACGGAGCTGGCAACCCTGTATCACACACTTAGAGTGGGCTGCCCAGCATCAACCAGAGCCGCGGCCTTTTCCATCATGGCTCCTCTCTGTGGAATGGGCCAAAGCCACCAAGGGAGGAACTGGAGGGGGGGGGGGATGAAATTCCTGGTGTCCAAGTCAGCCAAAGGGGCCCTGAAGCTAGCATCTTTCTGCATTCAGATTGGGCTAGCCTGGACCATCCGGGTCAGGGAGTCTAGTGTTTAACCGAAGCCTGATTTTGTGCCATCCAGGAGATTATATGCTCAGAACACGTCAGGCATGAAAACAACAGGGAAAAACTGCCATTCATACAGGAGCCAGTTTGGTGTAGCGGTTGGGAGCGCAGACTCTAATCTGGGAGAGCCAGGTTTGATTCTCCACTCCTCCACATGCAGCTGCTGGTGTGACCTTGGGTCAATCACAGGTTCCCTCAGAGCGGTTCTCTCAAGAGCAGTCCTCAAAAGAGCTCTCTCAGCCGCACCTACCCCGAAGGATGTCTGCTGTGGGGAGGGGAAGGGAAAGGAGATTGTAAGCTGCTCTGAGACTCCTTAAGGTAGTGAAGGACAGGGTATAAATCCAATCTCCTCCTCCTCCTCCTCCTCCTCTTCTTTAAGGTGCTACTGGACTCTTGCTCTTTTCTATTGCTACAGACAGACTAATACAGCTACCCATCTTCAACTTTCTTCCTTTCAGCTTTCTTCATTGTCCAACTTCCACATCCGTAGTTCTTAGAAAACTATAGCAAGCAGGCTCCTCAGCAAGTGAATAATACTTAAGTAAAGGTAAAGGTTTTCCATGCTCAAAAGCCAGTCAAATCTGGCTCTAGGGGGTGCTGCTCATCGCCGTTTCCAAGCTGAAGAGCCAAAGACGTCTCCGTGGTCCTATGGCCAGCACGACTAGATGCCAAGGCACACAGAACACTGTTTGCCTTCCCACCGAAGCGGTACCTATTTATCTCCTTGCAATTTCTTGCTTTTGAGCTGCTAGGCTGGCAGGAGCTATCTGACAGCATGCAGTTTTATTATTAATTGTGAATGTGGCTCTCTGTGAGCTGTAGACCCCTCGTGTTGTTGTTCAGTCGCACAGTCGAGTCTGACTCTTTGCGACCCCATGGACCACATCACGCCAGGCCCTCCTGTCCTCCGTCGTCCTCCGGAGTTTGCTCAACATCATGTTTGTTGCATCAGTAACACTGTCCAGCCATCTCATCCTTTGCCGTCCCCTTCTTCTTTTATCTTCAGTCTTTACTAGCATCAGGGTCTTCTCCAGGGAGTGCTCCCTTCTCGTTTGGTGACCTCTAGAGGTCAATGCCATATTACACCAGATCATGTCCAGCATACCTCCCTTCAGATTTAAACTGCAGGTTTATATGCCGGACGTAAACCCATGTAATATCAAATCAGCCACTAGATGGAGCAAAACACGTGCAGAACAGGGACTCCCCCCCCCCCCCAAAGCAACAGAAACAGACAAGCGAGGAAAATGAGGATGTGGAAAAGCCCAAAGTATGTTTTAAAAGAAACAGGCAGTACTTCTCCAAAACCAATGTCGTCATGGTTTCCAATAGTCAAGGAAGAAAAACCTCAGAGCCGCATACGTGACCACTTGTGCATCCCCATGACAGTGTGCTTAATTTTGCTTAATTTATGCAGCTTCTATGGTGCCAGCTTTTCCTGGCCCGGAATTTGTACCCCTTTAGTGCTGAGTGTGCACCACCTCAATTACGGCGGCATAACAAGGACTGCGTCTTGGGCCCCATCCATCTCACTTTCAGGCTTTATCAATATAGCTAGAGGGAGGTGGAGAGATTGAGAGCTCAGCAGGTTTCCTCACTAACAAAGCTGTCTGGAGGTTTGCCCACGGTCTGAAGGCAGCCAGCCGGATCACCCCTATAGATCCGAAAATAAAAGGAGAAGCGATTATCTCCCTCTGCCTTTCTGCAGCAAGTTTGTCAGACTCAAAGCCCCCTGGTCCACGTGCGGCCCACAAAAACAGGGACTGTCAAGTTTCTGCTGGTTGTACGTAAAGGTGACGTACAACACTGAGCTCAGGAACGAAGAGTCTGATTACTGCCTACGTTCCCCTTTTACTGCCAAAGTGGTTAGACCCGGTATTTTACAAAGAGATGAGACGGTAAATCTGGATTTGGATAGTACTGTTTCGGACAGCGGGTGAGGGAATCATAGCTCCTCACCCCCTCCAAATTATTTAATTCCCTGACACAGCTATGCGAGACTCTAGAGGAGGATTGGTTTTACGTACTGCAAAGGTGTCCTGACCTGGACAGGTAGCCTGATCTTGTCAGATCTGGGAAGCTAAGAAGGGATCGACCCCGGTTAGTACTTGGATGGGAGACCACCGAGGAAGGCCAGGGTCGCTACACAGAGACAGGCAATGGCCAACCGTCCCTCGTCGTCTCTTACCTTGAAATCCTTACAGGGTCGCCATAAATCAGCTGCGATTTTATGACCCTTCGACCACCCCACCGATATTATAGGGCAGCTTTAAAAGAGTTAATCTGTACTCTCCCGGTGGCCTTATCTGTGGCATACAGAAAGGCCACCTATTTCCCTTCTAGATCATTTTAATGTTTCAGGACAGCCGCACAGGGAGGGAAGGCGGCGTGGTATAGCCCCAACTTAACAGATGCCAGGGGCTAAGCAGGGTCAGTATGTGGATGGGAGACTACCAAGGAAGACTCGGCAGGGGCAGACAACGGCAAACCACCTCTGACCATCTCTTTCCAGATGGGATAGAGCAGGGTATAAATTAAATAAATAAATAAGTAATGGCGGAGGTGGTGGCGGAGGAGGTGGTGGCGGAGGAGGTGGTGGCGGAGGAGGTGGAGGCGGAGGAGGTGGTGGCGGAGGAGGAGGAGGCGGAGGAGGTGGTGGCGGAGGAGGTGGTGGCGGAGGAGGAGGAGGCGGAGGAGGTGGAGGAGGAGGAGGAGGAGATGATGATGATGATGATGGCAGCCCCAGGCTAGCCTGATCTTGTCAGACCTGGGAAGCTAAGCAGGGTCCCTGTTTGGATGGGTGACCACCAAGAAGAGAAGAAGACAAGAAGAACAGATTAGATTTATATCTTGCCCTTCACTACCCGAATAAGTCTCAGAGCGGCTTACAAGCTCCTTTCTTTTCCCCTCCCCACAACAGACACCCTGTGAGGTAGGCGGGGCTGAGAGAGCTCTCTGGGGAACTGCCCTTGAGAGAACAGCTCTGAGAGAACTTGTGACTGACCCAAGGTCACACCAGCAGCTGCATGGGGAGGCGTGGGGAATCAAACCCGGTTCTTCCAGATCAGAGTCCGTGCCCTAACCACTACGCCAAACTGGCTCTCCAGGGTCACTATGCAGAGTCAGGCAATGGCAAATGGCAAACTACCTCTTAATGTCTTTTGCCTCGTAAGCTCGATGAGGGGGTCTCCATAAGTTGGCTGCAACTCGATGGCACTTCCCACCACTGCCACACAGCTCTAAAAGCAACCCCAGACTCCGCCCCCAAATCTCTAGGAACTGCCGACCCCAGAGATGGCAACCCTAGCCAATACAGATAAACACGAAACGAGGCATTAAAGAGTGGAGGCAGAACATTCCTCAAGAGCCTCCTGGCTTGCCGTAAGGATGATGCATAATTCATTTTGTCTCTCTTTCTTGAGAACCGCAAGATTTCATAAGTTCAAGTAGGTTAATCAGTCAGGCCAAATTTGTATGAAGGCCAAAGAGGTAGGGGAAACCTTGGGGTTTTTTTCAGTTTTCTTTTTGTTTTTTCTCTGCTGATGGGTTTTATGTGTGGCTGCTACTGATAATTTGGGGGGATATTTACCAAATTTCATTCAAACAGTGTGATTAATTCGCAGCTCTACTTTTCTGAGCTTGTTTCTGGTTTTATTTTGTTACGAACGGCTGCAGTAATTTCCCAACGGCAGCACTGCAGAGTTCAGTAACAGCGGTGGGGATGCCATCCTCCTAGTCAGGAGGGGGCACTCCTGCCCCCCCCCGAGCTCCTGTTACTCACCGCTGCTCCAAGGAGTATTGGGGGGTGTCAGGAATGCCCTCCGGTCCCACTGAGTCGTTGTTCCCAGCTCCCACTGAAGGGGGGAACACGATAGAGGTTTATAAAATTATGCATGGGGTGGAGAGAGCTGGTAAAGGGAATTTTCCCCCCTCTCCCCAAACACTAGAATTCAAGGGTGTCAGGGGTGTCCAATGAAGCTGATGGGCAGTAGGTTCAGGACGGATAAAAGGAAATGCTACTTTATACAGAGAGTGATTAACATGTGGAATTCGCAGCCACAGGATGTACCGATGGCCACAGGTATGGACAGCTTGAAATGGGACACTTTACTGGAGGAACGAGCTCCTGGAAGAAGAAGAAGAAGAAGAAGAAGAAGAAGAAGAAGAAGAAGAAGAAGAAGAAGAGATTGGATTTATACCCCGCCCTCCACTCCCCAAGGGAGTCTCAGAGCGGCTTACAAACTCCTTTTCCCTTCCCCTCCCCACAACAGACACCCTGTGAGGTAGGTGGGGCTGAGAGAGCTCTTTCCCAAGCTGTCCTTGAGGGAACAGCTGGTACAGAGCTATGGCTTGCCCAAGGTCATCCAGCCAGGTGCAAGTGGAGGAGTGGGGAATCAAACCCGGTTCTCCCAGATTAGAGTCCGCGCACTTAACCACTACACCAAACTGGAAGAGATCAGGGCCCTGCGGGACCTTTTGCAGTTCCGCAGGGCCTGCAAGACGGAGCTCTTCCACCAGGCTTTCAACTAGGCGCCGCCTCCACTGTTACCATCAACGAGCCCGGCCCTCAGTTCCAACATCAGGCTCATTACATCGAGTGACTCATGACAACACTGAGCCGGAACTCAGCAGCTGTAGATATCTAGTACTCCACCGCAAGCGATGAATGTTATAATTGATAGCACCTATGATTTTATGATCTTATAATTTATTTGTATTGTGTCGTTTTATATGTTTTATATGGTTTTATCGGCAACCGGTGCCAATGTTGTAAGCCGCCCTGAGCCTGTTTGCGGGGAGGGTGGGGTATAAATGGAATAAATAAATCTCAACAGAACACCAGAATACTGAATCTAATAGTTTCTCTGCACAGTTTTAAAAACTGAATACAAAACTCGAGAGCAACCCATAATCTCAGGCAGTTGTGAACCCTCAAAAAGTGCTTTCACAGAAAACCCCTGGCCGACAGCTGGTTCGGTCTGCTGCTCCACCCAGTGTTTGGAAGACCCCGATTAAGTTATTTTTAATGCATTTCCATTCAAGCCATATGTTGAACATCAGTACACAGAAAACAACATGCCATCTGTTAAATATTAAATATGCAGTTAGAAGGGGAAATGAGACCTACTGGGAGAAAAGATGAGTCGGCCTCAGAATTTTTGAGAGCAGTCAGAGAGTGAACGAATCCTGCCCCACTTCCCAAACTTTGAAACTGGGCTGCATAAAAAAGGAAAATAATTACAAGCCAGTCACATTTCTTTAGATTTCTAGATTAGCCCAATTCTCTTCCATTTCCATGGCTTCCAAAGCCCGACATCAAAATAACGGCATAGTCTCCATTCACTAGGTAATGCCGCTAATTTGGCTTCTCTGGAGTAGCGGGTACACCTTTTAAGATACTATTTTTTTTCCATTTTGAAAATATAAAGATGATTTCCCCCCTGCTTCTCCTACTAATAGAACGGTGGAAGGGGAATGTATAAACGCTGTCCTTTTATATTTCCTAAGAGAAAGATTCCACTTTTATTACAATAACCTTGTCTTTTTGAGGATTCAAGGGGGCGTGAGAGAATTTTTTCCTTACAGTGACGTACTTTTGAAAAGCCAATAAAAGCTCAAGGAGCAGAAAACTGCCGGTGGGGCGACCAATCGCTGCTGCAGACCCTCAATTAACACAAGTTCAGAAGAAGCAGCCACTGGAAATAAGGAGGCCGACAGTTCATTCTTGCTTCCCATACCTGGCAAGAACAAAGGGAAGATGGAACAGGCTCCTTTCCACTCAACTGATTTGATAGAAAGCCACTGGCAGGTTTCCCCTTCTGTCTACAGATCTTTGGGGGGAAGGGGTTCTGTAAATGAAAATTGAGAATGTGGCCAGCAAATGAGCATAACAGGTTCCAGGAAGCAGAACCAGATTCCAGCTGGTTTGGTGCGGTGTTTAGGAGTGGGGACTCTAATCTGCGAGAACCGGGTTTGATTCCCCACTCCTCCACATGCAGCTGCTGGTGCAACCTTGGGTCAGTCAAAAGTTCTGTCAGAGCTGTTCTTTCTCCTTAAAAGAGCTCTCTCAGCCCCACCTACCTCACAGGGTGTCTGTTGTGGGGAAGGGGAAGGGAAAAGGAGATTTTAAGCCACTCTGAAACTCCAAGTGAAGGGCAGGGTATAAATCCAATCTCCTCCCCCTCCTCCTCCTCCTCCTCTTCTTCTAAAACTTGATCACAAGCAATGAGACAAAAGAAGGATCCATACGTGTTTCAGCAAACAACCTTCCTCAGCGGCTTAAGCTATAAACATAATCTTTATAGTCATATCTCAACTCACACAGTCAGTTGGATTACCAGTTTTCCCTGGAAGTGATGTCAATCCTCTCTTGGAATTGCTGGAAACAATACGGTTTCACCACAGAGCTTCTGCCAATTCCTAGAGAGGCCTGCCATCATGCCATCACCAACGGCCGTCCCCCACGTTCCCACTCCATCATTAAACAGCTGGTTGCCGGGCACGGCCTGGTAACCTTAGTTCAGATTAATGCTGCAAAATGAATTAGATGAGAGCCAATTTGGTGTAGTGGTTAAATGCATGGACTCTAATCTGAGAGAACCAGGTTTGATTCCCCATTCCTCCCCTTGCAGCTGCTGGATGACCTTGGGCTAGCCATAGTTTTGTCAGAGCTGTTCTCTGATTTCAGACGGGTTCGAATCCCCATTCAATCAGAAAATTCTCTGGATAACTTTGGGCGTCTCTATCTAACCTACCTCAATGGGTGGTTACAAAGATACAGTGGAGGAGGAGAAAGCCACATTTGTCTTCTTGAGTATCTTGTGGGACGGTGAGGGAGATGAAAACATCGGCTGGCCCAATGTGTACCAAGAGGACGAAATTTCTGTCTGTGTTGATTTTCTCTGAAAGGGGGATTTTCTTTGAAAAAGGAGGTCATTTTCCCAGAAACAGCTTTCAGGAAGTTGCTCAGCCAGTTTCAGAGTGTGTCTGGATGAAGCCTGCCCCTGCCTCCTGATTGGGTGGGCAAAGCGTATTCTGAATGAAAGCAGCTCTCCCCAGACTCCACCCCCAAAATCTCCAGGTATTTCCCAACCCAGAGCTGGCAACTCTATGTAGAAATTTGCTCACTGCGAAGTTTGTTGAATCGTAGCCATTTTAAAAACCCTAGTTTTTCTTTCCCAGACTTTTTTTTGGTGATCCGTCTTCTGGTTTTGAGTACGATTTCTGCTGATCGTATTCTGGAGTATTTGAATTACTTCTGAGAACCGGGTTTATGCTGCTCTGAAGGTTTATTCTCAGTTTTGTCGCTGGAGGTCAGAGTGGCGCGGTTAGAACAGTGATGCTCCATCAGTGGCTTGGGGGAGCCATGAGAGTTGCCAGCTCTGGGTAGAAGAAGAAGAAGAAGAAGAAGAAGAGATTGGATTTATACCCCGCCCTCCACTCCCCAAGGGAGTCTCAGAGCGGCTTACAAACTCCTTTCCCTTCCCCTCCCCGCAACAGACACTCTGTGAGGTAGGTGGGGCTGAGAGAGCTCTTTCCGGAGCTGTCCTTGAGGGAACAGCTGGTACAGAGCTATGGCTTGCCCAAGGTCATCCAGCAGGTGCAAGTGGAAGAGGGGGGAATCAAACCCGGTTCTCCCAGATTAGAGTCCGCGCACTTAACCACTACACCAAACTAACTCTCAACACCAAACTGGGTAGGGAAATACCTGGAGATTTGGGGGGGGGGGTGAAGTAGGGTTGCCAAGTCCAGGTTGGAAAATACCTGGAGACTTTGGGGTTGGAGCCAGGAGAAGGTGGGGTTTGGGGAGGGGAGGGGCCTCAGCATGGTACAATGCTATAGAGTTGACCCTTCAGAGCAGCCATTTTCTCCAGGGGAGCTGATCTCTGTCATCTGGAGATCAGTTGTAAAAGCGGGATATCTCCAGGCCCCACCTGGAGGCTGGCAACCCTAAGGTGAGGACTGGGGAGAGCAGGATTTGAGGAGGGGAGGGACCTCAGCAGGGTACAATGCCACAGAGCCCACCCTCCAAAGCAGCCATTGTCTCCAGCGGGAACTGACCTCTGTCAACTGAAGATCGATTGTAGTAGTAGTGGGAGATCTCCAGGCCCCATCTGGAGGTTGGCAGCCCTGGCCATAGGGCTCTTTGCCATGCCACCTGTGGCTCTTCCAAGCACTCTTCTCCACTGAGACACCGGCCCCAAGTGGGGCTTGTTGCTGACAGGTGGTTTCCCACTTTGAAACAGCTTCCGCTGGAGGAATGGGCAAACTATGACCCTCCCTGATGCACACGCCAAGGATGAAAGTAAATGGGGCTCCTTTGGTTGATGGCAATTGCAAATACAGCTCTCGGCAAATACATGAAGGGCTGTCCTATAGAGGATGGGGCGGAGCTGTTTTCCGTTGCCCTAGAAGGTTGGACTAGAACCAACGGGTTGAAATTAAATCAGAAGAGTTTTCAGCTCAACATTCGGAGGAACTTCCTGACCATTGGAGTGGTTCCTCAGGGGAACAGGCTTCCTCGGGAGGTGGTGGGCTCTCCTCCGTTGGAGGTTTTCAAGCAGAGGCTAGATGGCCATCTGACAGCAGTGATGATTCTGTGAACTTAGGTAGATCACGAGAGGGAGGGCAGGAAGGGCTGATTCAGTGCTTAGTTCCTGTGGCCCTTTCTTACACGCCCAGGGAAATGCTGATTGCCACTTCGGGGTCAGGAAGCAATTTTTCTCCAGGTAGGTTTGGCTGGAGATCCTGGAGATTCTTTGTCATCTTCTGGGGGTAGAGCAGCGGTCACTGGGGGAGTGGGGGGGGGGGGTATTTGTGAACTTCCTGCATTGTGCAGGGGGTTGGACTAGATGACCTTGGAGGTCCCTTCCAACTCTGATTCTATGACTCTTTAAGTCCTGGTCTGAATTTCACTGGATAAAAGTGTAGGGCTATGATCTCGGAAACCTGAGTTTAAATCTCTGCCCTGCCATGAAGCTTGCTGGCTGATCTAGGGCCAGTAGGGATGCCAGCCTCCAGGTGGGGCCTGGGGATCCCCCGGAATTACAGCTCATCTCCAGACGACAGAGACCAGTTCCCCAGGAAAAAAAATGGATGCTTTGGAGGGTGGACTCTATGGCAGTGTTACCCCACTGAGGTACTCTTCAGGCACCATCCTCAAATCTCCAAGAGTTTCCCAACCTGCTGGGTCATTCAACCCTCCCCCCCCCATGTCCCCTGGAAGTAGCCAGGGGGGACCTATAAGAACATAAGAATGGAACTGCGCCCATTTGCGGGGAGGCCAAGGTATAAATGTAAATAAATAAATAATAAGAGAAGCCCTGTTGGATCAGGTCCATGTCACACAGTGGCCAAAAATAGCAGGAGCCATCAGGAGGTCCACCAAGCGGGGCCAGAACTCCAAAAGCCCTCCCACAGTGCCCCCCCAAGCACCAAGAATACAGAGCATCACTGCCCCAGACATAAGAACATAAGAGAAGCCAATGTTGGATCAGGCAAATGGCCCATCCAGTCCAACACTCTGTCACACAGTGGCCCAAAACACTAGGTGCCCTCAGGAGGTCCACCAGTGGGGCCAGGACACTAGAAGCCCTCCCAATGTTGCTCCCCTCCAAGCACCAAGAATACAGAGCATCACTTGCCCCAGACTGAGAGTTCCTATCTATACTTCTTGCCTAGTAGCCACTGATGGACCTCTGCTCCATATGTTTATCCAATTCCCTCTTGACGCCAATAAGAACATAAGAGAAGCCAATGTTGGATCAGGCAAATGGCCCATTCAGTCCAACACTCTGTCACACAGTGGCCAAAAACACCAGGTGCCCTCAGGAGGTCCAGCAGTGGGGCCAGGACACTAGAAGCCCTCCCACTGTTGCCCCCCTGCAAGCACCAAGAATACAGAGCATCACTTGCCCCAGACCGAGAGTTCCTCGACCTTGTGGCTCATAGCCACTCATGGACCTCTCATCCAACCTGTCAACCCTAAGGTGTTAGCCGAACTGCTTTAATTTACACTTAGCAATTGGCAAAATACACGGGTTCTTGCCAACTATACCAGGGTCCCACCCCTCCCGGGAGATCTCAAGGAAAGAGGCACGTGAGGCGAGTTCCAAGTTCAATGTTGTTTACTGGATCATGTAATCAAGCATACAAAAATCGTAATCACACACACAATCTTACAGGTCTAATAAAATAAAGAGAGAAAATAGCACTTTTGCATGAGCAGGTTTCGTTGGTGGGGAAAGCACGTTACCTTAGATGCGTTGTCCGATGTCAGGATGAATTGGATTTGGGAAGAAAGGTATAAAAGCTATGGGGCCACGAGGCTTGAACCGGCAAGACCACGTGGTTCTCCTGGATCGCGAGTCCAGAGAGAGAAAAAGGGTTTAAAGATGGAGGCAAGGGTTGGGGATAGAAAGCTGGACTGAAGGGTCAATAGGTAAGATAGAGGGCGATGGCTCAAGAGGCCGAGTGACTCTCGGTTTGGACTTTTATTGGGGGTCTTGGGGCGGGCTTTGCAGACCACAACCCACTAACACTCCTACTAGGCGGTCCGTCCCTGTTGGACCTTGCTATAGGTTAAAGGTGAACAAAGGGAGGAGGTCCAGGGGTTTGGTCAGTGTTGCAAAAGTATGACTTCACCAGGAAACAGACACTGAGTCTGGGGTCCAATGACTCACCTGGCCATACCTATTGTCAGTTGATGGTTTTAGCCAAGTATCTGATGGCTGGCACATTAGTTGCTAGGCAGTCTCGTTAGCATAACTATTCAGTGGGGGAGTGGGGGTCAGCCAGCGGATGTCTGACAGAAGGAGGCCTCATGGCAAGAGGAATCCTTTGTCTTTGCCTTGGGTGAACTGCTTGGGGTGTCAGCCTCCCGGCTTGGGCTGGAGCTGGCTCCTATGTGAAGAAGAAAGCGCAAGTCCCTTCCACTGCTGGCGACACAGAGTTCAAACTTATGGATAAAAATGAACTTATGGATAAAAATCCATAAGAGCACAGAAAAGTGCCTTGCTGGCTAACAAAGGCCCAGTCCCACTTTGTGCAGCCTAACCAACTAGTCACAAGAACAAAAAGGAGAACCTTGCATGGTGCTCTGAGCTCCTCAGAGGAAGGGCAAGTTAAAAATCTGCCAAGTCAGACAGGTGGGCTTTGTTCTTGGTCCCATGGCACTACTGGCTTTTGAATTCTTTTTCTGATTACTGCTTGTTCAGAAGCGGTCTCAAGAATATGGCTAAGGAGTTTAATCTAGCTTTTATTCCCATGGCTGGGCACCATGGGAAGAGTTAAGGGATATCTTTAGGAATGTGTTTATTTAAAGAAGGTGTTAGTTCTAAGAAGGGGAAAGCATGTGAGCTTAAAAATAACTCTCCGGATTCATTGTATGCATTTCTGACGGGAACATTTCAGATCCGTAATCATTCTTCTGCAGAGGGGCCGGGTGGCAGGGTTCGGGTTGTTTCTGTTGGTTACAAGGAGGGTCACCACGTCCCGTTCTCCCGCCCCCCAGCCACCAGTGTGGGATAAGGGGGTTGGGTTGCCAGATCCAGGTCGGAAAACTCCTGGAGATTTGGGGACGGAGCCTGGGGAGGACAGGGAGCTCAGTGGGGTAAAATGCCACAGAGTCTACCTGCCCAAAACATCCATTTCCTCCAGGGGAACTGATCTCTGTCGTGTGAAGATGAGCTGTAATTCCGGGGGATCGCCAGGTCCCACCTGGAGGCTGGCAGCCCTAAGAAATCACAGATTGGGCGAGTCTTTCTTTGTCGCTGTGCCTGACATTTTTAAGGAAGACCAGCTGCAGGCCCCTCTTAGTAGTTGTTAAAGGTCACACCGGTCAGTTTGGTGTAGCGGTTAAGTGCGCAGACTCTAATCTGGGAGAACCGGGTTTGATTCCCCACTCTTCCACTTGCACCTGCTGGATGACCTTGGGCGGGCCATAGTTCTAACAGAGCTGAACTCTCAAGGGCAGTTCTGGAAAGAGCTCCCTCAGCCTTAACAACCTCACAGGGTATCTGTTGTAGGGAGGGGAAAGGAAAGGAGTTTGTAAGCCACTCTGAGATTCGAAGTGAAGGGCAGGGTATAAATCCAGTCTCCTCCTCCTCCTCCTCTTCTTCTTCTGTTGCATTTTAGACAATGCAATTCCAAGCAGAATTGTGCTCTTCAAAAACTTTTGACTTCAGTGCCCTTAGAAGGGTGCAATACTGCTTAGGACAGCAGTGTCCACGCATGCATTTTGCGCTGATAACCTTATGCTTGCCCTGGATGGAAAAAATTCCATTTGGGCAAGGGAAATTTGCTTCTGCTCTCCATCTGGAGGTGATTTTTTATGACAAAAACCCTGTGATCCATCTCTCCCCTTCCTTCCAGCTGCTCTGTCTTTTCCATTCACAGACGCATCTTTCTCCTTAAAGCACCAGGTTCTCATTCTGGGATGCTGGAGGGGGGGGGGGGGGGATCAACCTACCAAGACGCAAGCACTGAAGTTGAGGGATCATGATAATAAACCCTTCCCTCTTTGGTGAGAACTCTGTAAGTAGCTGCTCACCACAGTGATGAAAGGGCTCCTAAAACACGGTCAAAGACAACACTCCACCAGCCATTGTGGGGATATAAATCTAACCCTTGTCAATCAGCACCATCCCGAGAATTTAACACATGGAGATTGGGCTCCCACCTCGTTCAGGAAGTTGTGAGAGAGGCCTGTTGTCCTATTTATCTTCCCTGCTTCACTTTCCCTTCGCTGTTTAAAGAACAGATTTGTTGAACATTGAATTCCTATTACCAGCCTGTCAACCGCCAGCCGATAAGCGTTAGGAAGAATCATCCCCCTCCAGCAGGGTTGTTCATTAACTGTCTCTCACAGGGCTTTGTGTATCTTTATTGAGACTGGCTGGTGTCGGCCATTGATTTCATAAATAGCGTAGATCCGTTGTCGGCAACTAGATTTACTGGGAAGCCATCTTTGAGGAGGTGACAGGGCCAATCAATCCCTTTCTTCCTGTTATCTTCTTGTTACATTGGCCTGCTCACAAATAGCCCCTCCCTTGACCTGTCCCCCACCACTGTGGGGAAGATGACTTTGGACAAGCCATAGTTCTGGCACAGCTGTTCTTGAAAAAGAACAATTTCTGTCAGAGCTCTCTCAGCCCCACCTACCTCACAGGATATCTGTTGTGGGGAGGGGAAGGGAAAGGAGATTGTAAGCCCCTCTGAGACTCCCTTGGGTAGTGAAAGGTGGGGTATAAATCCAATCTCTTTTTCTTCTTCTTCTTCTTCTGTTTGGGCGTGGAGCAGCCGTCACTGGAGGTGTGGAGGGGGAGGTATTTGTGAATTCCCTGCATTGTGCAAAGGGCTGGACTAGATGATCCTGGAGGTCCCTTCCAATGCTATGATTCTATGATTCTGAACAGATTCAATGGCTGCTTGACTTGATCCCAAGGAAGCATCCATCATTTCCCGGATCTCACCAAGACAGCAGCTTCTGACGCAAGTCCCGAGACTTTGCAAAGAACAAATAAAGGGGGGGGGGGGGCGATGAATGCAGCACATACACAAGCCAGACAAAACCTAGACACTCACAGTAAGGGGGGGGGGGTCTAAAGGCAAGGATGCACCCTCTGGGGGTCCCTTCCTGACCCCATTGAGCTGCCTTAGATCTCCAGCTGCCCAGACACAGCCGGCTGGCTGTGAAGTTCAACGCTACATCTGTGGACTATACAAAGGATCAGCTCTGTGGACTGAAGGCTGTCTTTGTGACATTTCAGCGGATGACCTCCATCAAAGGGGACTGTCAGGAAAGGATGAACAAGTCAACAGCTGCCCTTAAGCAGACATCACCGCTCTCCCTTTAACTCATTAGCACCCTGCCCCACCGCGTGAACCTGTGCTTCACCTCGACCTTTGCTGTATGTCTATAAATGTCAGACTTTCTCTGAGGATCTGTCTAATAAGGCAAGGATAGGTTTTACACAATCCTGTAAAGAACCAAGGGCGCTCATGGTGTCGTATTAGTGTGGTGTCGTATTGCCTTTAAAGCCCTAAATGGTCTGGGTCCGACCTACCTCCGGGACCGCCTTTCCCCGTATATACCCCAGAGAGCGCTGCGGTCTGGGGCCCAACACTGCCTTGTTGTACCAGGCCCCAGAGAAGCCAGGCTCGCTGCCACTAGAGGGAGAGCCTTTTCGGTGGCGGCCCCTTCCTGGTGGAATTTGCTCCCAGAGGAGAATTCAGGGCCCTGCGGGACTTGATGCAGTTCTGCAGGGCCTGCAAGACGGAGCTCTTCCGCCAGGCCTTTGAATAGGGGCCGCCGCTCCCCTATCTCTCCCCGCTTTGTTTTACCATCAACAAGGGGCCCAGTGAACAGTGAACATCATCTGGCTGTGTGACATTGTATCGGGGCCAGGTAGGGTATGGGCAGACGGTTCGCCATCTAATTCTAATTGAACAGCACTGAATATTCTTATGTCCATAAATGTTTTAATCTGTTTTAACTTTCATTGTATTTATTGTTTTTTTACTCTTGGCATGTCCAAGTCCTGTAAGCCGCTCTGGGCCCGCAACAGCGGGAAGAGCGGCCTAGAAATCCAATAAATAAATAAATAAAATATAAAACATCACAACAGGGTTTGGGTTCTCAGTCCTGGGAAACCATAGGACCGTTTGGGATGGCCCAGTGAGGAAGGGGCTGGGTCGCCAAAGGGAATCAGCTCACAATTATTGTGGCTGGCCAGATGTGACCTGAGCTGCCTGGACTCAGTTTGGACCCAGCTGGCTGCAGCACAGGAGGAAGGAGGGGTTGTCTTGCTTGGGGCAACTGAATACCTTGAGGCAGCTATTGACGTGCTAAGAATGTGGGAACCTCAACATCTGGAGACAGTCATCCTCTGAGTCCCAGAGCCAGGGGGCAACACTGGGGAAGGTCTTACCCTCTATGCCCTGTGGTTGGCCCTCCAGAGGAACTGGTTGGCTGCTGTGTGAGAAGCAATGCTGGACTAGATTGACCGCTGGTCTGATCCAGCAGGGCTCTTCTGATGTTCTTATGAAGGCCTCGGCCTTTATGCAGTGTTGTTGGCCCTCCAAAGGAACTCGTTGGCTGCTGTGTGAGACAGGATGCTGGACTAGATGGACCACTAGTTCGATCCAGCTGATCTCTTCTTATGTTCTTATGAAGGCCTCATCCTCTCTGTCCTGTTGTTGGCCCTCCAGAGGAACTGGTTGGCCACTTGTGTGAGGCAGGATGCTGGACTAGATGGAACACTGGTCTGATCCAACAGGGCTCTTCTTATGTTCTTATGAAGGCATTGGCCTCTCTGCCCTGTTGCTGGGTGTTCAGAGGAACTGGTTGGCCATTGTGGGAGACACGATGCTAGACTTTGTTGTTGTTGTTCAGTCACACGGTCGAGTCCAACTCTTTGTGACCCCATGGACCACATCACACCAGGCCCTCCTGCTCCAGAGTTTGCTTAATTTCATGTCAACTGCATCAATAACACTGTCCAACCATCTTATCCTTTGCCGTCTCCTTCTTCTTTGACCTTCAGTCTTTCCCAGCACCAGGGTCTTCTCCAGTGAGTGCTCCCTTCTCATTTGGTGGCCAAAGTATTTGAGCTTCAGCTTTGGTATCTGGCCTTCCAGGAAACAGTCAGGGTTGGTTTCCTTTAGGATTGACTGATCTGATCTCCTTGCAGTCCAAGGGACTCTCAAGAGTCTCCTCCAGCACCATAATTCAAAAGAATCTATTCTTCGGCACTCGGCCTTCCTTATAGTCCAACTCTTGCTGCCATACATCACTACTGGGAATACCATGGCTGTTGACCATACGGACTTTTGTTGGCAGGGTGATGTCTCTGCTTTTTGTTATACTGTCTCGGTTTGCCATCGCTTTCCTCCCAAGGAGCAGGCGTCTTTTAATTTCATGGCTGCAGTCACCATCTGCAGTGATCTGGGATCCCAGGAAGGTGAAGTCTGTCACTGCTTCCACGACTTCCCCTTCTACCTGCCAAGGAGCAATGGGGCCGGATGCCATGATCTTAGGGTTTTTTTATGCTGAGTTTCAAGCCAACTTTTGTGCTCTCCTCTTTCATCCTTAGCAAGAGGCTCTTGAGATCTTCTTCATTTTTTACCATTAAAGTGGTATCGTCTGCATATCTGGACTAGATAGATCATTAGCCTGATCTAGCAGGCTCACCTTATGTTCCTAAGAAGAAGAAGAATACAGCTGTTGAATGATCCATTGAAGGTTGACTGTCACGAAATGTGGTGATAGCTCCTGGCTATCACTTTCACACCGGCTGTATAATGCACTTTCAATCCATTTCCAATGCACTTTAGCAATAATTTGCAAGTGGATTTTGCCATTTCACATCGTAAAATCCAAAGCGTGTTGGAAGTGGATTGAAAGTACATTAGTTATCATTCATGAAAGATTAGAAGCGTCAAAGGACCCAGGGGAAAACGTGAAATGGCTGAGTGATTGAGAGAGTCTGGTGAAGCAAGCTATGATGCAGCAGCAGCAACAGAACTGGAAGCAGGAGATGGCCAGTTCCTGGGTGGGCCTGACAGAAGCCCTCTGGGGGCCTGATCCAGCCCCTGGGCCGCATGTTTGACATCCCTGGTCTAGATGGAACACTCTGACTGGGGCAAGTGATGCTCTGTATTCTTGGTGTTTGGAGGGCAAGAGTGGGAGGGCTTCTGGAGTTCTGACCAGATGTTCTGGAAGACCCTTTCCAATTGCATATAGGATTCTGTAAGCCATTGGCCTGATCCAACATGACTTCTCTTATGTCTGGGGCAGTGATGCTCTGTACTCTTGGTGCTTGGGGGCGGGCAACAGTGGGAGGGCTTCTGGAGTTCTGGCCCCACTGGTGGACCTCCTGATGGCATCTGGTTTTGGGCTACCGTGTGACACGAAGTGTTGGGCTGGATGGGCCATTGGCCTGATCCAACTTGGCTTCTCTTATGTTCTTACGACTGTCTGATTTTGGAAACAGGATGCTGTAATGGGACAAACCTTTGGTCCAGTGCAGGACGGACGGATGGATGGATGGATGGATGGATGGATGGATGGATAGATGATGGATAGATGGATAGATGGATAGATGGATGGATGGATGGATGGATGGATGGATGGATAGACGGATAGACAGACAGACAGACAGACTCGGAGTGGGGTCATGGTCAGAGTACTGGATGAGAGGCAATCAATTCAGTTCACCACTGGAATCCCAACAGCTGGCCTCAGACCGCGCTCTCTCTCTCCCTCTTTCAATCTCACCTACCTCATAGGGATGTTGTGAGGCTATGGAGGACCACGTGTGCCATTCTGAGCTCCCTAGAAGCAAGATGAGATTAAAAAGTGCAACCAAGTGCAACCAAGATCAGGCATCGCAGCAGTTTACAGACAGCGAAAAAATGGAGGCAGATTTGGTCCAAAAGATGTTACCTTGGGGCTCTTGCAGTCTTAAGGGCCAGGGAGACGGAGAGACACACATCCAAGATGTCACTAGATATATTCTGGGTTGGGTTTTTTTCCCCCATCTGACACCTTTTCTGATTTTCTTTTTACAGTAACTGTGACGGTAGGCGGGAAACAACATTTGCTTGGTCTTTATGACACTGCTGGGCAGGTAACGTATATTCCATTGATTAGTATTTAACCTGGGTTTGATTTCCATTTCTGCAAACCCTCATTTGGCCTCTTGGATTCAAAATCACAGCCCCTGCTTCCTTGTCTCCCTTGAATGCGTCAGTGTGTCCTTTCCATAAAAAAAGGCACAAGGATTGTGATACAAATGCTGCCCCAGAAGAATGTCTACTGGAAAAGATAAGCTGACCATTACTGAAGCAATTCTCCTTTTCTCCACCTCCTGTGTCTAAGATGAGACATATGAGGGGACTGTGGCTCAGCAGTAAAGCATCTGTATGGCATGCCGAAGGTCCCAGGTTCAATCCCTGGCATCTCCACTTAAGAACATAAGAGAAGCCAATGTTGGATCAGGCCAGTGGCCCATCCAGTCCAACACTCAGTAACTTAAAAGGATGAGGTAGTAGGTGATGAGAAAGACCTCTAGCTGAGACTCTGAAGAGCCTCTGCCAGTCTGAACAGGTGATACTGGTCCTGATGGAAGGAGGAGGAGGAGGAGGAGGAGATTGGATTTATACCCCACCCTTAACTACCCAAAGGAGTCTCAGAGTGGCTTTCAATCTCCTTTCCCCTCCCCAAAACAGATACCCTGTGAGGTAGGTGGGGCTGAGAGAGCTCTTTTGAGAACTGTGACTGACCCAAGGTCACACCAGCAGCTGCATGTGGAGGCGTGGGGGAATCAAACCCAGTTCTCCCAGATTAGCATTCACTCTCCTAGATACTATACCAAACTGGCTCTCTAGGGTCTGATTCAGTATAAGCAGGGCTATTTTAAGGCAGGGACGCACAGGAATGGAGTTCCGGCTGGCTTCTGAGTTGGCCACGCCTACAGCCTCCCCCCACTCAGGTTCCCCAGGCGCCTCCCAAGCCAATCCAGAAACTGCCTTCCTTCCCTCGGGTTCCCCATGCGCCCCGCAAGCCGTGGGGTACCTGGGGAAGCCAATCCTGGGAGGAAGCCTTGCTGTCGGGGGTGTGGCCTAATATGCTAATGCGTTTCTACTGTTGGGTGTGGCCTATTATGCTAAGGAGTTCCTGCTGTGCTTTTTCTACAAAAAAAAGCCCTGAGTATGAGGCAGCTAGGAAGGGGTCATCACTCAGTGGCAGAGCCTCTGCTTGGCATGCCAAAGGTCCCAGGTTCAATCCTTAGCATCTCCAGTTAAAAGTAGTTAAAAGAGAGCCAGTTTGGTGTAGTGGTTAAGTGCGCGGACTCTAATCTGGGAGAACCGGGTTTGATTCCCCACTCCTCCACTTGCACCTGGCTGGATGACCTTGGGCAAGCCATAGCTCTGTACCAGCTGTTCCCTCAAGGACAGCTTGGGAAAGCGCTCTCTCAGCCCCACCTACCTCACAGGGTGTCTGTTGTGGGGAGGGGAAGGGAAAGGAGTTTGTAAGCCGCTCTGAGACTCCCTTGGGGAGTGGAGGGCGGGGTATAAATCCAATCTCTTCTTCTTCTTCTTCTTCTTCTAGTAGGTGATGAGAAAGACCTCTAGCTGAGATCCTGGAGTGCCACTGCCAGTCCGAACAGGCGATAGTGACCTTGATGGACAAAGGTTCTGATTCAATATAAGGCAGCTAGGAAGGGGGTCATCATTCAGGGGCAGAGCCTCCGCTTGACATGCCAGAGGGCCCAGGCTCAACCCCCAACATCTCTAGTCAAAACATCTGGCAGTAGGTGATGTGAAAGAGCCCTGCCTGAAACCCTGGAGAGCCGCTGCCAGTCTGAGTAGACAGTGCTGACTGTGATGGACAGTTGGTCTGATTCAATATAAGACAGGTAGAAAACGGCTGTCGCTCAGGGAAAGAACCTCTGCTTGGCATGCCAAAGGTCCCAGGTTCAATCCCCGGCATCTCCGTTTCAAAGGACCAGGTAGATAGGTGATGTGAAAGACACGTGAACACATGTATCTGCCTTATACTGAATCGGACTCTGGGCCCATCAAAGTCAGTATTGTCCAGTGATAGTGGCAGCGGCTCTCCAGGGTTTCAGACAGAGGACTTTCACATCACCTACGGCCGAATCCTTACTGGCGATGCCAGGGATTGAACCAGGGACCTGCTGCATGCCAAGAAGATACTCAACCACTAAGCCACGGCCCCCTGACCTCCACCTGAGACCCTGGAGAGCTGCTGCCAGTCTGAGTAGACAACAATGACTATGGCGGACCAAGGGTCTGATTTAGTATAAAACAGCTAGGAAAGGGCTGTGGCTCAGGAGAAGAGCCTCTGCTTGGCATGCCGAAGGTCCCAGGTTCAATCCCCAACACCTCCAGTTAAAGGGATCAGGTGGGAGGAGATGTGAAAGTCCCTGGAGAGCTGCTGCCACTACGTGTAGACAATACTGATCTTGACGGACCAGTAGTCTGACTCAGCTCGTGTGCTGACACAAGGACACATACGCCTGGAGTACACCGATTTCATGTATCACAGCAGTTCAAAGGGGCTGCCTCGAAGGAGTCTGTTGGCTTAGTAGCCCATGTTTCCATGTTGGTTCTGACATTCTGAACGGCGCCCCGAGCTTCCCCTTTCAAACCAGGAAAAGTCTTGGATATCTGAATGAGGTAGGATGGGCAGCCGAGTTTCAATCTTATCCAAATATCTACTGCCACCTTGTGGTTATTCTAAGAGCTCTATTTGGCAGTCGAGTGAAGCCAGGAGGCCAAGGGAAGGCAGCGTGTTAAATCCCCGTCTCATCAGACCTCGGAAGCTAAGCAGGGTCAATACTGGGAAGAGAGACCTCCAAGAAACCCTCTGGAGAGGAAGGCCATGGCCAACCACCTCTGCTTCTCACTTGCCTTGAAAGCCCCTTGCTGGGGTTGCCATAAGTCAGTTGTGACTTGATAGCTCATATATCGTATAAGACTACAAGGAGGTCAAATCAGTCAATCCTAAAAGAAATCAACCCTGACTGTTCCCTGGAAGGTCAAAATTGTTCTCATAATCACCAGAAATACACAATAACACACTAACAAACGAACTCCTCATCGAGTGGAATTTCAGGCAGCCGATCTGTTCCGTTTCAGGAACTGTTCACTAACGGTTTCTGTCTGTCATTTCAGACAGAAAACGGTTCTCTGACAGAATATATTTTCCCTTTCAGACACAAATGCTTCTGTCCTGTTAGGGAAGCGTTCCTAAGCCATTTTTACTGCAAACTGCTTCCAAGCGGTTTGCAATTCCTTCTACTGCTTCTGAAGCGCTATGGTGGGTTGTTTAAAATGCCCCGAAGCACTTCCTCAATGGACGAGGCTTTTCGCGCCCTTTTTCGCCTGCACGGGCGATCTCTGCCATTTTTTAAAACGTTCTTTTAAGAGCGCTATGGTGCTGAAATACAATGGCAAATCAGCGCCATAGCGGCCTCGTTGGAATGCCTGGACTATCCCTATATAAAACAAAGAGTATAAATCGTTTTAAACATACGAATGAATAAAATTCCCCATATAACAAAAAACAATATCCCGAAGCGTGATAATAAATTTCAGTTAATACTGGCTACGCATAAGTAGGTTCAAGCATGTGGCAAAATCAATTTCTTAAATAAACTTTCCAAAATAAACTTTCAAGTTGTACAAAACTATAAGACCCAGTGGTTTTCAATAGGCTGAGTGGTGGTCTTAGGATCACAAGGCTGGATGGGGATTTGAACCCAAGTCTTAGTCCTACAAGGAGGAGGAGGAAGAAGAAGAAGACAGTGTGTTGGCCTGATCCAACATGGCTTCTTACATTCTTATGGTTGTGTGAATGAGCCTTAGAAATCAATCCCCCCCAAGTTTTGGAGAAAATCGATTACTTCCGTTTTCTCCACATTTAACTGTTGTTGCACTGTCCTAATTTGTATTCTTTCCCTTATTTGGCAGGAGGACTACAATCAGCTACGACCCCTCTCCTACCTGAACACGGATGTGTTTTTAATCTGCTTCTCTGTCGTGAACCCCGCCTCATACCACAACGTCCAGGAAGAATGGGTGCCAGAACTGAAAGGGTGCATGCCTCATGTGCCTTACGTCCTGATAGGAACACAGGTAAATGGGGGAGAAGGGGCAGCAGAGAAGCCGCTGGAGGCCATGGAAGTTTGCAAAGCGTGGGCCCCGAGCCTGCCCTTAACAACAGGGTCTTGGATCCTATGCTCGCACTAGGATGCCAACCTCCAGGTGGTACCTGGGGATCCCCTAGAAATACAGTTCATCTCCAGACTACAGAGATCAGTTCCCCTGGAGAAAACGTATACTTTGGAAGGTGGAATCTGTGGCATTGTATCCCACTGAGGTCCCTGCCCTGCCCCAGTTCTATACTCACATCTCCTTTAAACAAAAATACAAATATTTGAAACATAGGTGAACACAAGTCTGTTGAATTAGGATTGTCGCCAACTTCTGAGAGAAAGCGCTTCTGTGACATTAACGGTACCATGACAGGGAGAAATTCAACTGGTGAGGAGCATCCTGGAATGCTTTAATATATGAGTACTAATACATGAGTATTAATCAGGGGTCCTTTCGAGCAGGAGCTCAGGGGAGCGCAGCTCCGGGAGTTGGTGCCCCACGGGGGAATACCTGCTTGTGTCATGACTGCAGCAAAATGACCCCGTCCCCTGGAAAGGTCCTTGTTCCTCCGACCAGCCTTCTGAAGGCTTCAGCCACCACTGAAGCTATCCTCCCAGAATAGTCTTATTTCTGAGGCTTGGATTAGTAGCTGCCCCCTCTGTGCCAGCTTTCTCTCTCTCTCTCTCTCTCTCTCTTCTTTATTTCTTGCCTTCTGACATACTTCCAGTGATGTCAGGTGGTGTAGCATATGCAAATAAGTTATGCTAATGAGTTATGCTAATGAGCTCCTGCACCTCTTTTTCTACGAAATGACCCCTGGTATTAATACATGAGTAAGGTCTGTAGCTCGGCAGTTCGAGACCCGAGTGCCGCATGACGGAGTGAGCTCCCGTCTCTGGCCCCAGCTCCTGCGAACCTAGCAGTTCAAAAGCAAGAAATTGCAAGTAGGTACCACTTTGGTGGGAAGTTAATAGCATTCCGTGCCCCTCGGTGTTTAGTCATGCCGGCCACATGACCACAGAGACATCTCCAGACAGCGCTGGCTCTTCGGCTTGGAAACGGAGATGAGCACCGCCCCCTAGAGTCGGATTCTACAGGCTTTCGAACAAGGGAAACCTTTACCTTTACTTATTTATACAGTACATATATTATATGTACAATATACATTCTTGATACTTATAACACATAATACTGGTTTAGTGATACACAAATCATGTTGAAAAATGCATTTCATAAGGAAAAATTCAGCATGAGGAAACAGAGTGGGGCAACAATAAGGAACCGTGGGATAATTCATGTGAGGAAGAAATAAAATCAGAATGAGAATTTGAAGGGGTTGAAGCTGCAGGAGTGAGACATTTGGAGCCCTCCCTCAAGGTGCCTGCTCAGAGACTGTAAACAAAGATTTGTGTCTCTATCAACTTTTTAGATCGACCTTCGAGACGACCCCAAAACCTTGACCCGCTTGCTCTACATGAAGGAGAAGCCCCTGACTTATGAGCATGGCATCAAGCTGGCAAAAGAGGTATGGTGGTTTTCTTGGAACGTGAGAGGATTTCAGAGCACTTAATGGTTTCGATGCTGCAAGTGACTCAAATACACGAAGTATGGAAATGAAAATGTGCTTGCAACTAGGTGTTAAGACTGGGAACCAGTGGTTGTACAAAGTACTGTTATGTAGCTTATATTACATTATGGTTTACCCCGTAGGATTTTCAAGGCAAGGAACATTCACAGGTAGTTTGCATTTGCCTGCCTCTATGCCGCAGCCCTGGACTTCTTTGGTGGTCCCCCATCCAAATACTAGCCAGGGTCAACCCTACTTAGCTTCCAAGGTCTGACAAGATCGGGCTAACTCAGGTCATCCAGGTCAGAGCATGGGATGAGAGACCCACATTCAAATTCCCACTTGACCATGGAGCTCAGTGGGTGACTTCCATCCAGTTGCTCTCTCGCACAGTCTAACCCACCTCACAGGGTCATTGTGGTGAGGAGAAAGGATAACATTTCCCATTTAAATAAATTCATTTCTTAATGTTATTTTTGCATCCATTATTTTTGCGTCAGCTAAGTAGCCCTGACCTGGATAGCCGAAACGAGCCCAATCTTGTCAGATCTCAGAAGCTAAGCAGGGTCGGCTCTGGCTACTATATGGATGGGAGACCTCCAAGGAATACCAGGGGCATGAGGCGGAGACAGGCAATGACAAACCACCTCTGAAACAACCCTTGCCTTAAAAGCAAGTCTAGCTCGCCACCTAGTGGTGCATAATGCTAAAAGAGCTAGAACTTGTGGATGCCAGACCATCTTAGGATCTCCTGTCTATACTACACACACTGCCACGTGATAATTATTATTCCCATTAAAATAAATTCATTTCTTAATGTTATTTTTGCATCAGCTAAGTAGCACAAATCCTACTATGTAAAGCAGAACTGTCCAAGAGAGTATTTTTACACAGGAAATTGGGGCTGCCTTAAAATGGAATGGTTCGTGAAGACACTTCAGTAAAGGGAATGGAAGTGGGACTGTGGACTGTACTGCTAATATTTATTTATTGGTTGCTGTATGTTTTTCTCTTACTCTGCTTAATTCCCTTCCTTGCATTGCTGAATATGTCATGTTGAATACTTGTGCCTTGGTTCAGATTTCTGCAATCCCAGTCCTATTACATTGCTTATTAGATGTCTTCTCATCCTACTGACTGTACCAACTTACTATTGGGATATTCAGTTTACATAGCAGAGTTTTGCCCAGTCCCAGGAGCATGATACTGAGTACAGTAAGTGAATATCCCAAAAAGTGTATTGCAAAAAAAAAGAAAAAGTAAACGGACATTTATTCAAGGAGGTCCGGGTCACAATCAGGTTGCAGTCAGAAGGTGAGAGAGGGAAGCCTGATCCAAAGAGTTCTTTCCCTATCACAAATGGCCAGCTTGTCCAGCATCGTGTGTGGGGGAGTATGAGGGCATTGTCTGTACAGGCGAGACCTGCAGATATGTGTCTCCATGGAAGGCCATGTTGAGAGAGGGAGAGGACAAAGGGAGAGAGGAAGAAGTCAGAGGACAGCTCCGAGGTGAAGACCAAGAGAGGCATCCCATTCAAGGAGATAACACCTATTACACCCTCAGAGTGATGTAGTGCTCCCCATTTTCCAGGCACCCCGGACACTCACTCGAACACTGACATTATGCAATCCACCTTGAGTCTCAGTTGAGAAAGGCAGACTATAAATAACAGACATAAACAAAACTAAAGATAGAAACCAATTTCCTTGGCACCTGGGGAGGCCGGGGATTGAACCAGGGACCTTGTGTGTCCTAAGCAAGTGCTCTGTCATTGACCCATAGCCTCTTCCTTTCTCCTCCCTTTTAATCATCATCATTACACACAGAGAAACCCGCTTAGCTTGTAGGTTCCATCGGTGGACCAGAAATAAAAATTGCAAATCACTCCCTGGGTTGAGATGGGGTTGCCAATCCCCAGGTGGGACCTGGGGATCCCCCAGAATTACAGCTGGTCTCCAGGTTACAGAGATCAGTTCCCCTGGAGACAATGGCTGCTTTGGAGGGTGGACCCTATGGCATTGTACCCCAGTGAGGTCCTGCGTCTCCCCAAACCCCACCCTCCCCAGGCTCCACCTTCAAAATCTCCAGGTATTTCCCAACCCGGAGCTACAGTGGGGCTATTGGTGGCGACGCCCCCTTCCTTAAAGGGCCAGCCCCCTTCTTAAAGGCCCCCTGCTTCTTCCCAAAAGCATTTAAAGGGATCCTTTAAAAGCTTTTGAGAAGAAGCGGGGGGGTGGCACGCCCCCCTCTCCCTCCCCTCCTACAAAATTTAAAGGGCCCTCCACCTGATTGACAGGCCACGCGCTCCCCACTGATCAGCTGAAGGGCTCTTTAAATCGTGCGGGATGGGAGGGAGAGGGGCACGTGCCGTCACCCCCCTTCATTATGGCAAATAATGGCAGTCCCAGCAGGAGAAATCTTGCCCCACAAGCCACAAAATCCTGTCTACAGACTGGGCTATTTCCCAACCCAGAGTTCGCAACCCTAGTACCAGGAAAGGTGTCACCGGGGGCCCCTGACTTCATGGATTAATGTATTCTAAACCAAATGTAATATCCACCGAGAACAAAACAAATAGAGATATGGTCCACTGCTCACCCCCATTCACGTCTGCTTCTCTCCCTCTCTTTCAAGATTGGGGCCCAGTGCTACCTGGAGTGCTCGGCATTGACGCAGAAGGGCCTGAAGGCCGTCTTTGATGAAGCGATCCTCACTATCTTCAACCCCAAGAAAAAGAAGCCACACTGTGCCAAATGCTGCAGCTCCTGTAAGGTCCTATGATACTGCCTGGAATTTGAAGCCATGTGCTAGCATCCAACCAAAGCATTCCCAGGGGAATGAGGGATATGACCAGAAAGGAGCCACATGGTGTGGAGGCTTCTCCCAAGTCTGCGACTCCTCAGTCCTGCAACCTTTTCAAGTCTTCTCACGTCTATTTGCTTTTCTAACCACCGCAGACCTGTACTGACAAGGCAGCCAGGCCTGTTAAGAGGATAGTTTTCACTGCGCAAGCCAGTAGATGACGAAAACACTTCTGTTTCTTCAGCCTTGATCTGTGTGAGAGATGATGCCATGGAAGGAACCCAATTCAAAGATCCTGTGACATAACCAAGAGACATTGGGTTCGTTATTTGCGGCCTTCAGAAAGAAAGGACTTGATCTACACCACCAGCAAGGATATGCAACCATTGCGAAACGCGAAGGCAACTGAAACATGTTTCTTTGGGAACTGACAGTCTTAAGGTCCAAGCGAAATGTGGGAGGATTGTTGGAATTCAGATGATCTCCATTTTCAAAAAAAAATTGCTTAACCTAGAATCAGAATAGCCTGTCCTGCAATTTGTCTTCCTTTTGTATAGTCAGCATAATCCAAACGGAGCGTAAGAAGAGCCCTGCTGGATCAGACCAGTGGTCCATCCAGTCCAGCATCCTGTCTCACACAGTAGCCAACCAGTTCCTCCTCTGGAGGGCCAACAACAGGGCACAGAGGCTGAGGCCTTCATTAGAACACCAGAAGAGCCCTGCTGGATCAGACCAGTGAAGATCCATCTAGTCCAGCATTCTGTCTCACACAGGGGCCAGCTAGTTCTTCTGAAGGGCCAACAGCAGGGCACAGAGGCCAAAGCCTTCCACTGATGTTGCCTCCTGACTCTGGGATTCAGGGACTGACTGCCTGTGTATGGTGACGTTCCCCTCAGTCACCATGGTTAGTAGTCACTGATAGCCTCCATGAATCTAATCCTCTTTAAAGCTGTTTATTCCTGTGGCCATCACGACATCCTCAGGCAGCAAATTCCACATTTTAATCAGTCCCTGTGTAAAGTAGTATCTCCTTTTGTCCATCCTGAACCTACTGCCCGTTAGCTTCACTAGATGCCCTCTAGTATTTTGGGGGAGGGGAGAAAAGTGTCTCTTTGTCAGTTCTCTCTATGCCATACATAGGTTGCGGTCCCACGCCCGAGATAAAGTAGGGAGGAAGTGAGGCTGTTTCCTCTGGCGAAAGTTGACCTGCCGTTGCGCTGTCACACGGAGTTTTGTAGATGTGGGCGCAGCCCACCACTGCGTGATCAAACGCAACCATTGGTGAGTGGGTTGGGGTTTTTTTACCATTTGTTCCCGATGCGCTTACACAAGGAATCGATAATTCGCACCTCTCCCTACGGAATGTGCGGGGGAGGGGGGGCTGATGCGCATACTGTGATGGGAGGGGGGGAATGGCACGGAGTCAGGATAGCCCGATCAGACTATCCCGACGCCATGGGAGCGCGCTGGTGCGATCAGACACAGGAAAGTCCATCTGTGGCCCGCATAGCAACCCGTTTGCTACTGGACTTTCCGAGGTGTGTTTTTTTCTCCACATGTGTGGGGGAGCAAAACAGGTTGCCGACGGCTGCTTGACGCTTCCCAGATGTTGGCGTCTGATCGCACTCCTTTAATTCACCCAAGGACAAGGAAAGTCACAGTCCTAAAAGTGCAATGCAAAAGACCAAAAGAAACTGTACAAAAACCGCTATATTCAATCCATATTCTATCATTTAAATATTAAAGAAACTATTGCTGTCACCTAGTTTGGTTGGCAGTTTCACAGCTAAATTGGGATGACTGCGCCTTGTCATTGTGGAAAGAAATTTATCTTATCCATATACTGTCTTAGGAAGAGTAGAGGTACACTTTACTTAAAGGAAATACTTGGATTAGCAGTTGTCAGTATTTACTAAGAACCCATTGATAGTTCTTCATGTATAGAGTTGCAGGCTTACGAAGATCTTAGAAACAGTAGATTCTATAGGTATGATTTTGGTTTGATTATTGACATGACAAGGAGACTTCACATAACGGAGAACAATAATATTCTGTGGTGAGCAAAGGAAGCAAACTTCCATTGAAAGGACATAGCTGAGTGATAGTACAGTAAAAACTTCATTTTCCAGCACTAATGGGGAATGGGAGTTGCCTTAATCAAACACATCATATGGCCAGGGTCCAACATACCTGAGGGACCACCTTTCCCCATATAGACCCCAGAGAGCACTTCGGTCGGGATCGCAACACAACCTCTCGGTCCCGGGTTTAAGGGAAGCCAGGTTTGCTGGTACAAGGGCTAGGGCCTTTTTGGTGGTGGCTCCTCTCTGGTGGAATGAGCTCCCGGCGGAGATCAGGGCCCTGCGGGATCTTATGCAGTTCTGCAGGGCCTGCAAGATGGAGCTCTTCCACCAGGTTTTTGATTAGGAGCCACCACCACCCACCATTCCACCACCATTAACATCAGAGATGAGGGCTGGCCTGAACTGAGAGAAATTGCTGGACACCATCGTGATCTATGTTGATCAGCACTTTGCGAGCATTTTACTGTATATTTTAGTGCAGATTCATTATAATGCTTGTTAATGTTTTAAATTGGTTTAAATTGTTTTATTATGACTTGGCTTGTGCCACATTGTAAGCCGCCCTGAGCCCGCTTGCGGGGAGGGCAGGGTAAAAGTGTAAACAAATAAATAAATAAATATTATTAGAAGAATGGTCCATAGAAACAATCAGTCGACGAAAGTCACCGGAATGGATCTTCGTTTCGAAGGAAACTTCATCTGAACGTAGACCATAGTATCAGGATATCTTCAGCCATTTTTGTATACTCGTGATGTACTTACTTTTCATCTCTTCTTCTTGAAGAATATGTAATTTTTGGAAGTTATATAGAAGCTGTGTCAATTGTTCTGATTAATTTCATACACAAGAATTTTGGAGATAGCCTATGGTCTACGTTCAGATGAAGTTTCCTTCGAAACGAAGATTCATTCCAGAGACTTTCATCAACTGATTGTTTCTATGGACCATTCTTCTAATAATAATAATTACGTACTGTTTCTTTAATATTTAAATCATAGAACATTGATTGAATATAGTGTTTTTGTACAGTTTCTTTTGGTCTTTTGCATTGCACCTTTAATTCACCCGGCATTCATGCCTATGTCGAGGCAAACTGTGCATATGATCACAACCATAATTTTATAAATCTCTATCATAGGGGTGTCAAACCTACGGCCGGTGGGCTAGAACTGGCCCATCCATGGCTTTAATCCAGCTCACCATTCTCGTCTTCCTGCACCTGGCCTGTCCTCACCCTTCCGATCCCAAGCAGAGAGCAGGGCTGCCAAACTTTCGAGCTTCTCTTCACCAGCTTCTCCTCTAGCTAAAAACTCCTCTGGGCTCCACTGAAATATATTGCAGCATAAAAAAAAGTTGCAAAGAAAATGTGGAATGGATTTCCCATTCCCAGAGTAGTCTCCCTGGGCCAAGAGACCTTAACGGAAAATCCATTCCACATTTTCTTTGCAACTTTTTTTTGCGCTGCAATGTATTTCAGTGGATCCCATGCAACTCAATTGGCATTCTTGGCTCCCATTATCACGGATGGGCCTTTCAAGTCTCTCCCACCTCAAACCACCCTGTAAAAAACCCTGAGAGGGTGGGAGGGTGGGGGGAAGGAAGCTTGCAATGCCCAAGCATTTCATGTTTTCCTAGGCTCAGAGCATTTTACATTTTTTTTTTAGTTTATATTTTGTAGTTTCCACTGCGATCTTTGTGCTTTTCCTTGATGTTTTAGTTTTAAAATTGCATTGCCAAATCCCACTGTTCCCCCGTCGCTGCATTTTAGGCAGGCATCTTTTAAGGGGGCAGGGTGGTTTGGGAAGTGTCAGATATCAAAGACTGTTGCAGGAGTGTTACTGTTTTAAGCATGTTGGTATTTTAAGTAAAAAGTATCTTGAATTGTGTTTGTCGGTGTCCTTTATAAAAATTTATATCTCCGCTACCTGGCATTATGTTTTCCGACACGCGTAGCCCGACCCAACAAAGTCCCATTTATGTCAGATCCAGCCCTCATAATAAATGAGTTCGACACCCCTGTTTCAGCATATCGAGACCAACTTGTTGCAGATTGGTTTGCGGGGCCTCAATAAGTGATGGTCACGTTCAATTGCTGTCATTTAAAAAAAAAACTGTTTCCTCGCAGTTTTTCCACAGCCACATCGGGGAGTTAATCTCTCTCTATGCTGCATGCCGCTTTCACTTCTTTGCTCATCGGGTTTTATGGTACTTTCTGCAAAGATTTATGGTTGTTAAGGGGTGACTTTGCAGACAGTACGGCGTGGCCCCAGGGTATTTTAATGTGCTTTTGAGCGGCACCTTTTCCTTCCTCCGCTTCCAATTCGAAGGGAACAATAAGCAGACAACTTGACATGGCTTCATTGATCTCCGTCAGTTCCCCTGCCCCTATTTCCCCCTCTGTATTTATCATCCCAGGGCTCCAGCGGCTCAAGTGGTTAAGATGTTGAGCTGCAGACCGGAAGGTCGGTAGTTCAGCAGTTCGAGACCCAAGTGCTGCATGACGGAGTGAGCTCCCGTCTCTGGTCCCAGCTCCTGCCAACCTAGCAGTTCGAAAGCAAGAAATTGCAGGTAGATAAATAGGCACCACTTTGGTGGGAAGGTAAAAGTGTTCTGTGCGCATCGGCATCTAGTCATGCCGGACACATGACCACGAAAACGTCTTTGGACAGCGCTGGCTCTTCGGCTTGGAAACGGAGATGAGCACCGCATCCCTAGAGTCATATTCGACTGGCTTTTGAGCAGGGAAACCTTTACCTATTTATCACCCCACCATGAATTACTTGGCTCAGGGGGGGGGGGGGCTGATGACCGCTGAGGCAAGTACTGACACAGGGAAATCTGCATTCCAATGCAGCAGCGAGCTGAAAACAAGATAGATGGCAAGCTGACACAATAGCCAATGCAGAAACCAAGATCCGAGGCAATGCAATGAAAACAGGTATTCCGAGGCAAGGGGGAACCTGGTCGAGTGCTGATAAAATGTGGAGCGAATGCCGGATGCAGAGTGGACCCTCATATGTTATGACCATCCAGTTCCCCAAAACAGGGACAGGGATAATTATTAGCATTTCTGGTTCTCCTTAATTAACTGATATGTGGGGATGAACATGGACAAGAAAATCAGTGGAGGTGATATGTAGCGTTGAGCTCAATGTCTGCTTTGTGTGCCGAAGGTCATGGTTCAGTCCCCGGCATCTCCAATTATATAGGACCAGACAGTTAAGCAGGTGAATATTCTTCACCTGAGACCCTATGAAAGGACCAGGGGTTGGTGCGAGCCCCCCCCCCCCCCGCAGGGGAATGCCTCCTTGTGTCATGGCTGCAGCAAAATGACCCCATCCCCTGGAAAGGTCCTTGTTCCTCCGACCAGCCTTCTGAAGGCTTCAGCCACCACTGAAGCTCTCCTCCCAGAATAGTGGCATTTCTGAGGCTTGGACTGGTAGCGGTCCCCTCTCTGCCAGCTCTTCCTTCCTTCCTCCCTCCCTCCCTCCCTCCTTTCTTTCTTGCCTCCTGACATACTTTGGGTGATGTCAGGTGGTGTAGCATATGCAAATAAGTTATGCTAATGAGTTATGCTAATGAGCTCCTGCACCTCTTTTTCTACAAAATGACCCCTGGAAAGGACCCATTCATCTCGGGCCTCTCCAGTTAAATGGGCTTCAGACACCACTGCTGCAAGAGGTCCCCACTCAGTTACCAGCAGAGAAATCTGGAGCCTTTTCACCCATACACACTGAACACTGCCCTTTCAACCCACTCCCAACGTACTTTGGACACTGTTTGCAACAGGGCTTTTTTTGGTAGAAAAAGCCCAGCAGAAGCTTATTAGCATATTAGGCCACACCACTGAGAGCACAGCTTATTAGCATATTAGGCCACACCCCCATGTTACCAGAAGAGTGGTCATCCAGCCACACTAGGGCTGTCAAGTAGGTTCGACTTACCAGCAGGGGGGGGGGAGTTGTTCTCCCCCCGGGAGCTCTTCTGGCGCGTGCGCTTTGCGCGCACGCCACGGCGACGTGATGACGTCACCCGGAGGTGACGTCATCACGTTGGGGGCGTTGCCAGGGTAACGCTCTGGCAATCGCCCGGCGATTGCCAGAGCGTCGCCCTGGCAACGCCCCCAACGTAATGACGTCACCTCCGGGTGACGTCATTACACAGGGGAAGTCGTCCTCACCAGACGACTTCTGGGGCGGGGTTCCCCCCACCAGCCGAATGCCAGCCGGCGGATCGGGAACCCCTATAGCGGGGAATCCCCCGCCCCCCGGGCTGACTTGGCAGCCCTAAGCCACACCCACCTTTTGCTTCTTATTCTGTTTACCTTGTTTGTTGTCAAAACCCAGGGCTTTTTTTGTAGCAGGAATTAATTTGCATGCTAGGCCACATCCCCCTAATGTAGCCAATCCTAATGAGTTCCTGCTGTTGGGTGTGGCCTATTGTGCTAATGAGTTCCTGCTGGGTGTGGCCAACTCAGGAGCCAGCCGGAACTCCGTTCCTGCGTGTTCCTGCCCAAAAATAGCCCTGGTTTGCAAGTGGCTCTTGCCATTTCACACAATCAAATTCCGTGGCAAAGGGCTTTGAAAGTGGACTGGAAGTGCACAATACAGCATTGGTGAAAGCGAATGTGGTCTCGCTAAGAGAAGCAGGGAGTATGACTCAGGCCTGACGAAGGGTGTAGTCACACGAGCAGTTTGCCGCAGCGGAATATCAGCTCTAAATAAGCCGCTTGAGTTTGGGACACTTTGCGTCGACCTTTGAAAGCTAGTTTGGCGTGGTAGTTAGGCGCAGGGACTTTAATCTGGGAGAACCGGGTTTGATTCCCCACTCCTCCACATACAGCCGCTGGCGTGACCTTGGGTCAGTCACAAGTCCTTTCAGAGCTGTTCTCTCAGGAGCAGCTCTCAAAAGAGCTCTCTCAGCCCCACCCCCCTCACAGGGTGTCTGTTGTGGGGAGGGGACGGGAAAGGAGTTTGTAAGCCGCTCTGAGACTCCTTCGGGTAGTGAAGGGTGGGGTATAAATCCAATCCCTTCTTCTTGGTGGAGGACCCTGATTTTCAAGGATGCTTGAATTAGAAAGATCTGCTAGTATTTTCCATCCACCATCAGTCGTGGGTTGCGTCAAGGGTATGTCAGGAATGCTGCCTTGCATTTCTCCAATGTACTAATTTATGTCACTCCCAGTGAGAGTTAGTCGCAAGTCTTCTTTTTCTCGCTGCTCAGGAAAGCTGCAGCAGCAGCATCCACTTGCCTTGCAGTTTTAACTAAAATAGAGTTTGGCACACCACTGCGACTTGGCCAGAATACCCTGTGTGTGTCGTTTGCTCACCGTTAGAAAACCTTGGTGCTTGCACACCTGCCGTTACTGCGACGGCAACAATTAGCTGACAAATCGGTCAGATTAATGGACTGAAAATGTTTTGGTAAATTAACAGGGCAATCCAGTGCAGAGTTACACATCTAAGTGCATTGAAGTCAATGAATTTAGACTGGAGTAACCTAGGAAGGTCAGTAGCTCGGCAGTTCAAGACCCGAGTGCCGCATGTTAAAGCCTCTTAACAAGTTTGGGTCTGCTCAGTTTCTCCATTATTGTTAATTGCATTTTTATCCCATTCTTCCTCCATGGAATGTATTTGGTTCTCTCTGCCTCCACAACAGAGGTGGTGGCGGCTCAGAGGTTAAGATGCTGAGCTGCATACCGGCAGGTCTGTAGTTCAGCAGTTCGAGACTCAAGTGCCGCGTGACAGAATGAGTTCCCGTCTCTGGCCCCGGCTCCTGCCAACCTAGCAGTTCGAAAGCAAGAAACAGCAAGTAGATAAATAGATACCACTTTGGTGGGAAGGTAACAGCGTTCCATGCGCCTTGACGTCTAGTCATGCCGGCCACATGACCACGGAGAAGTCTTCACACAGCGCTGGCTTTTCAGCTTGGAAACAGAGATGAGCACCGCCCCCTAGTGTTGTATTGGACTGGCTTTCGAGCAAAGGAAACCTTCACCTTTAACCTAGGTTTACACCAGAGGTCCCCAAAGTGGTGCCAGTGGGTGCCATGGCAACCATCGACTAGGGTTGCCAGACCCCCAGTCAAGGTGAGGGACCCCTGAACAGCCCCCTCCCATGTTGATGTCATCACACTAGGCACGCTGTGCACCAACACTAGCAATTTGGCCAAAACTCTATGGTGACCATAGAATTTTGACCAAGATGCTAGAGCATCATCATGCTCTGCCTCCCCATCCTGGAAGGCCCCCTCCCACCCACCCACCCACCCACCAACCAACCAGGTAAGTACACCTGGCAACCCTACCACTGATATCTCTCCAGTTGCCCATCTAGAGTTTTTAGAAAGTAGGCAGTGCCAGATGGGCCATTTGCCCTGCAAGGCTTCTGATTGGCCAGTGGAGATTTGATTGGCTCTGCAGATTTTTAAAAACATTGCTTTGGCAGCAGCTGCCAGGACAGCAGAAGGACCGTCACTCTGTGACTGAAGGTAAGCGGCAGCAGCCATTTTGTGGCTGGCTTCACCTCCTTTGGCAGCCATTTTGTGGCAGCATCCACCACAGCAGGTAAGAATTCCAAATGTGCCTGCAGGCTCAAAAAGGTTGGGGACCCCCGGATGACACTGTAAAAATGTGCCTTCGGGTGGACAGCTAGGATTTGGAGGGGGGGGGGGGAATTACTGAAATTTCTAAAAACCAGGAGAGGAAAATATCATTGAAGAGGAGCCGTTCTTTCTCTCTCGAGTAGGAGCGAATGGTGATGCTTGCTGTAGCACAGATCCATTATCTGTTGAACAAAGTACTCTTAAATTTTAGAACTACTGTTTTCTTCATACGAAAACGTATGCAGGATTGAGCACTTTGGTTTTTCATTGGGCTACGACCCTAATTATTACTATCAAACAGCAAGAGTCCAGGAGCACCTTAAAGACTAACAAAATATGTAGCAGGCAGTGTTCCCTCTAAGCTGAGTTAGTGTGAGCTAGGTCACAGTTTTTTAGCCTCTGGCTGACACATTTTTGTCTCAGCTCAGGAAGGAGGGCTCCAGAGCAGACTAAATTTATGCAGTAGCCTAATCCCTCGCTCACAACTTTAATGCCAGTAGCTCACAAAGCAGAATTTTTGCTCTCAAGACTCCACAGCTTAGAAGAAGCATTGGTGGCAGGGTATGAGTTTTGTGAGTCTTGAAGAAGTGAGCAGTGAGTCATGACTCACAAAAGCTCCTTCCCTGCCACATATTTTGTTAGTCTTTAAGGTGCTACTGAAGAGCCAGGAGAAAACATCAGGGCAAGGCCTCGGCCTCTGTGCCCTGTGGTTGGCCACTGTTTGAGGCAGTATGCTGGATTATTGGTCTGATCCAGCAGGGAGAGTCAAGTTTGGTGTAGTGGTTAAGTGCGCGGACTCTAATCTGGGAGAACCGGGTTTGATTCCCCACTCCTCCACATGCGGCTGCTGGTGTGACTTTGGGTCAGTTACAAGTTCTTTCAGAGTTGTTCTCTCAAGGTCAGTTCTTGAAAGAGCTCTCTCAGTACCACCTGCCTCACAGAGTGTCTGTCATGGGGAGGGGAAGGAAAGGAGTTGGTAAACCGCTCTGAGACTCTGAGTGAAGGGTGGGGTATAAATCCGATCTCTTCTCTCTTCTTCTTATGTTCCTATGCAGGGCTCATTTCGTAGCAGGAGCTCTTTTGCATATTAGGCCACACACCCCCTGATGTAGCCAATCCTCCAAGAGCTTACAGAGCTCTTCTTACAGGGTCTACTGTAAGCTCTTGGAGAATTGGCTACATCAGGTGTGTGTGGCCTAATATGCGGAGGAGCTCCGGCTACGAAATGAGCCCTGTTTGTATTGCACATACTATTTTCCCAAACCCTCCCCCAATTCTGCCCACCAATCACTCAGTCAAAAGGAGGGGAAGTCACATGAACACATGAAACTGCCTATACTGGGTCAGACCATTGGTCTAGCAGGGTCGGTAGTGTCTACTCAGACTGACAGCAACTCTCCAGGGTCTCAGGTGGAAGTCTATTCCTAGCACACACTACCTTCTCCCGGGCCATGCTAGGATTTGAACCCGGGATCTTCTAAATGCAAAGCGGATGTTCTACTGTTGAGCTCTGTCCCCTGCCATAGCTGGGAGCCTTCCTTTTCTGTAGCATTCCAGCCTTTTCCATTAGGTCTTCCTGACTTCCGGTGCTGAGTTCTTCCACCAAGTGCTCTAAACTGGATCACAAACGCTGCCAGGGTTGCCAACTCCAGGTCGGGAAATTCCTGAAGATTTGGGGGGGGGGGGGTGGAAAGTGAGGGCAAGGTTTGGGGAGGGGAGGGGAGGGACCTCCACAGCATACAGAGCATCACTTGCCCCAGACCATAGGCATAGAGTACGGGGGGGGCTCGAGGGCTCAAGCCACCCCCGAAATTTCCGGGGGGGGGGGCTCAGCCACCCCTGGCAAAACGGAGCGCCTGCCACTGCGCCTCCCCGGGTGTTTCCGAGGCCCGGCTGCCACTGCTGGAGGGGGAGAGGGAAGGAGTGGCCGGGGGGGGAGAGAGAGGCACCGGCAGCAGCGGCTGGCGGGCCTCGGAAGGGCCTGGGGAGGCACGGCGGTTTCCGGGGGGGAGAACATCGTCCCAGCGAGCTTGCGTGCGCTAAGGAGCCCCCGCCCCCCCCCCGAATTTCCAAAAGTCTACGCCCCTGCCCCAGACTGAGAGTTCCTATCTATACCTTGTGGCTAATAGCCACGGATGGATCTCATAGTCATCAACTACGTGGGGGCTCGGGGTCGCGGGCCACCCCTGAAATTTTCCAGGGGAGACTGAGGCCTCCCCCCGGGTGAAACGGAGTGCCCGCTTGCCACCACGGAAGGGAGAAAAGGACTTCTGTCTCTACCTGCTCTATCCCATAAAGCCCACCATTCAAAGTGGCCATTTTTCCTCCAGGGGAATTGTTCTCTGTCATCTAGAGAGCAGTTATAACAGTGGGGGATCTGCAGCCAGCACCTGGAGGTTGGCAACCCTACAGCGCTGGCACCCCGAAGCCGAGGAGAACAACGTCAGTTGCTCTGGGTCCCCACTGGGGAGAAATGAAGGTATAAATGGTGAGATATAAATGAACTAACTAAATAAAAAGAACTTTGATACTGCAATGGAAATGTTTTGCCCCACAGTCTTCAAGGCCGTGTCTTAGAACCGGCTACGGTCATGTGATCTGAGGGGAAGTCCTCAAACTACCAATTCCCTGTCATTTTTTAATTTTAAGGGACCGTCTCTAAATTATACATTCTCTCAGTACGAGGCGTACCGATGTGATGAATGAGTCGAAGTGACAGATGCTGCCAGCCACGCGGGCTCGAAAAACGATAATGCACGCAAATTAAGTTGACTTCTAATGATGTGTATCTTGTCCGTGATGATGGGGGGGGGGGGCATATCCGAGCACAGCAATCCGGTATGTCAGCACAGACCATACTCATCTACCTAGCCAACTGCCGTGCCGGATGTCCCCAACTGTGCGCATGCAAAGTTATGCAAAACATGGCTTTTGTTCAAGCTGTGAACAAACCATCCAGGTGCGCACACTGTGTATTCACCTTAGGAGAAGAAAAGAGCAAGAGTCCAGGAGCACCTTAAAGGCCAACAAAATCTGTGGCAGGGCAGGAGCTTTACGGCTCAGTTCTTCAGATACAGCTGGAATGTGAGTCCATCTGAAATCACTCCACTCTCCAAGATATAAGGACAGATGGTCTCCCATTCTAGCAGTATCTGAAGAAGCGAGCAGTGACTCAAGCTCCTGCCCTGCCGCAAATTCTGTTGGTCTTTCAGGTGCTACCGGACTCTTGTTCCTTTCTACTGCTACAGACAAACTAACAGGGCTCCCCATCTTGGAAGTGGGCAGTGACTCATGAAAGCTCCTCCCCTGCCACAGATTCTGTTAGGCTGCAGTCACACGGCCCCTATAAATCCGGGAGGGCTCCCGGATTTAAAGGGGCCGCATTTTTCTACCGCGGGTTGGGATGTCTATACATCTCAACCCCTGCAGCTGCAGAAGCGGCCGCGGGGGGAATGGCAGCGGGAACGGCAGCGGCCGCTGAAGAGGCGGCCGCAGCAGAAGCGGCGGTGGCGGCCAAGGACCCGCCAGCCATCTGGTGAGTTTGGGGGGTTCCCCCCCCCTTTTACACTTGGGCGCTTGAGTGGCCAAGCACCCAAGTGTAAAAGGAGGGGGGGAATGGCTGGCGGGATTATCTGGACAGCCCCGCTCTCGCAATGATTGCGAGAGAGGGCTGTCCAGATACCTCAAACGTGGGTTCCTCCCACAACACCCGGGAAAACACTTGATTTTCCCGGGGTCGGAAAATGCGGGAGGAACCCACATTTGAGCCCGCTTCAACGCGGGACTTGGGGCGGGCCGTGTGATCGGCCCCTTTAAATGGGGGAGGAAATAGCCCTTCCTCCCGCATTTAAGGGCCGTGTGACCGCAGCCTAAGTCTTTAAAGTGCTCCTGGACTCTTGCTCTTTTCTCCTGCTACAGACAGACTAACAGGGCTATTTATTTATTCTATTTATTTATTTTCTGGTTTATATGCCGTCCTACCCTGCCAAAGCGGGCTACCCATCTTGGAAGTGAGGAGTGACTCACAAAAGCTCCTGCCCTGCCACAAATTTCTTTAATCTTGCTACTGGACTCCACTGTGACAGACGGATTAACACGGCTATCCATCTTGAACTATCACCCTGAGATAAACTGAGCCCTGTGAGTAATTTTTGAACACACTTATAAAGTACTGAGTCCAGAGACGTGTTGCAATGAAATCAGCTCATAAGTTTATTGATGGTACAATTCCAGGCTACTGAACGGGGCTCAGGGGTCTACTTGAATACACGTCTAAACCGCACCCCCAGCCCTGCCCAAACTCCCTGATAGGATTACCTGGATAAGATTACGCCCAAACTCCCTGATAGGATTAATCATGAGTTACCTTAAAGCATAGGTCCCCTGGTGGAACCTGGGTGGCCGCTTGGTCTAATTTACAATCCGGCCGGGCTATTGTCTCCTAAAGCGGAGCTCCAGTAGCCAGCCCGGTCACATGCGATTCTCTGACCGCATGCGCGGTTGCCATTAGGACATGACAGCGCTGGGGGGGAGGAGGTTGTTTTGACTTTTTTGCAACCCATTTGCTGGAACAAATCTAAACATGGCCCAAGAACCTGCGATGGTGCATTAACAAGAGCATCTGCAAAGGGGAGATTCAATTAGGAACCCTAATGGGTCGTGTGACCTGGCAAAGACTTCCACGGTGAACATGACCATTGTTGACATTCCGCTGAGCTCCGCTCATTGGGGGGGATCCACTTTCTGCCACCATGGCTGCTTACACAGTGACAAACTTCAGCAGGAGTGATGCGCCAAGTAAAAATGGCAGCGTTCCGAGCAACGGCAACCAAGCAAGCCCACAGGATGGGAAGAGACATTCCCCCCCGTGGCTTGTCAGAAAACTCTGCAAGAGTCCCTTTAATTAAGCTGAGCAAACTTATTTGTCTTGATTGCTCAGTTGCGTTGAAACCAACGCACGTCTCCTACAGCGAAAAATATTAGATCACCTGTTTAAACATCGCATAGTCAAACACAGGCCTTGGATGAGAACGTGAAATGCTGTCTATTACTGTGGTTATCACCATGTCATGTCCTCGAGTGCCCCCTGGTGGTGGTGGGGGCTCCGTCACCACCCCGGAGGGCCCCGAGGTGCGGGGTTGGGGAAGTGGGAGGATAGGAGTGGCCTCTAAATGGGGCGACGCCTGGTTGATAGCACCAAGCGACCGCTCCCCTGCGTGGACAGTGACTTAGAGGAGTGCTTGGCCTTGTCGTTTTCTCTCGCTCACTCTGGGCACGACTCGGCCCTCATCAGCTCTCTCTCTCTCTCGTCCCTCTGTGCACGCCACTTCCTCCCTGGCCATCCTCTGCCTCCCCCTTTTTATCCCCTTCCCCCATCCCTCGGCACACCTCCCTCTCTTCCCTTCCACCTCCCCAGTCGTGCGTCTCTCCGTCACTCATCACCCCTCTGGCTCCCATTGGCTTCCCTGTCTCCCCTGATCTCTGCCCTTGCCCGTCCCTCACGCTGTCCTGGGCGTCCTGGCTGGCCCGCCCTGCGCCCTCTCTGCTGGTGATCCCAGGGCTGTCCCGGAGGCTCCTTCCCCAGCCCGTTCCTCCTGCCACTTGCTAGTTTCTCCGGACCCGGCAAGGGTCCTAATCCTCCCCCCTCTACAGGCATGCCAGAGCCAGCCTCAGGTCCTCGCGGCTCCCGTGGCCACGCCCGGGTGCGTCCTGGCGGCCCCATTTTCTGCCCAGCCTCTGCGACCCTCGTGCAACCCCGCCTGGGATGTCTTCCCCTGCCAACACCCCCCTGTCATTGTCGTGGGGGGCCTCTTCTGCGTCAGTGGCCCCAGGTGAGTCGGCCGAGCTCCTGCCGCGGCAGGAATGGCCGTTCCCGGAACTCTCAGGAGCCCCGCAGCGGGACACACCACATCCTCTGGCATTCCGCATTTTTGGCATGCTCTTCTTTACTTCTTTACATCCTTTTTGTCCATCCTGAATCTACCGCCCATCTACCGATCAGTAGATTGTGGAGACCCCCATATGCTAACATCCGAATTCAAATTGGGGCTTCCCCACAGGGCTTCTTCTCTGCCTTTGCTTCCCAAGTGGACTGCTATTTGGGGGAGCAGCCCCCAAATCATCTTCGGCCCACTTTCCAAGTTTTCCCCATCCTCGGAATGGTCTTTCTCAAATGTGATTTACTATGATCTTTGTGGAAAGAAGACAGCTCAGGCCTGTGAGTGTGCCGTCCAGACAGGAAAGCGTGCATTCGGAAGGTCCCGCTTAAATCTTTGCCGTTTTGCTTCTGTCGGCCTCCGTGTGGCTTCCATTTCCCGCTCTTGTAATTATGGGTTTTTGTAAAGCCTTCAGGTGGTACAGTGAGGGAGAAATAGCAGCTGACTAAGAAGAGCGCCCAGAAATCTTCTGCGTGGGTTTCTGTCACTAATGCCATTGCAATGAATGCAAAATAGAGAAGCCCTGGCTGGTTCTGTCTCTGGCATTCGCTCCACATTTTCTCAACACTGAGGAAAAGGTGCAGCTCAAAACCACATTCAAATACCCCGGGGCAACGCCGTACTGACTGCAAAGTCACTCCTAAATGGCCATAAATCTATGCAGAAGGTACCATAAAATCCGATGATCAAAGAAAGCAAAAGCAGCGTGCAGTGTGATAAAAGGTAAAGGTTTCCCTTGCTCAAAAGCCAGTAAAATCCTATTCTAGGGGGCGGTGCTCATCTCCATTTCCAAGACGAAGAGCCAGCGCTATCCGAGGACATTTCCATGGTCATGTGGCCGGCATGACTAGACAACAAGACGTACGGAACGCTGTTACCTTCCCACCAAAGGGGTACCTATTTATCTACTTGCAATTTCTCGCTTTCGAACTGCTAGGTTGGCCAGAGCTGGGGCCTCACTCTGTCACATGGTACTCGGGCCTCGAACAGCCAAACTACAGATCTTCTGGTCTGCAGCTCAGCGTCTTAACCTCTGAGCCACCACGGCCCCTCTGCATAACAACCCTGGTAGAGGGTACCATCAGATCTGATGATCAAAGAAAGTGAAAGCAGCATGCAATGTAGAGGGGAATTTCTGTTCTAACATGGGTTTGCTAAAACAATGGAGGGAAAAACCAATGCAGAATCACCCCGTTGTGTGCGTGCAACAAAAGACACACAAAATCTGTCTCTTCTCATTGTTAGTACTAAAACTTTGCGAGACCTTCCTTTCGGTGACAACCAGACCAACACAGAAAAAAAGATCTGCTCACACTGGTTGGATTTTTAACCCAGTAGTCCAGGCTAAAACATCTGGGTTGTGTTCAATAGACAACCTTTTCATCCCTGGCTCTTGAAGCTCTTCCACCAGCTCCTCTCGCCAGAGGGGGTTCTCTCTTAAGAACAGCCAGGAACAAAGAGCGAGGGCAGAGGAGGGGACTGGTTTCGACAGACATCAGAGAGAGAGACGGCTTTTAAGAGAGAGACTTCAAAGTGGCTTCTCTGTTTCCTGACTGAGACACCGATGCCATAATCAGAAGAATCCGGGGGATGCTTTTATCAAATTGATGCTCAGACTTCCCAGATGTGAACTTGTCATTGTTGTTTCAGCCCATCAGCTTCCGTTTTCTGCTCTCGGTCTCTTCTGAAGTCTCCATCTTCCCTGGGTCCTCATAAGCCCGGGCAATGGAGCAGCAACACTGAAGAGATGCATGGATGCCAAAAAGACACATCCAAGGTCTCCTTCCACTTCCAGTACAGTCAGCCACCACCCTGCTGGGATTGCCAGACCCCTTTCTGGCAATGACCAAATATTTAACCCTTCACTGAACCTGCGCCTTTCACAGTGACTCAACGTACTGATCTCAGTCGATCGTGCATTATGTGACTCAACATTCATGAAACAGATCACGGCAAGTGTCAGATTGACAAACTCAGGCCTGGAGCCAGGATTTTCTGACTTGTGGGGCAATTTTTTTTTTCTGGTGGGGCTGAAGCTCTCAGTGCAGGAAGAAAAGCCATTTAGCCACTAGAAAGCTGTGATAGATCTCTAAATTGCAAGTTGTCAGTCACTTTAGATGACAGTTCTCAGCCGCCGCAAGTTAATCACTTCTGCCAGCCGAAGCAACGATTCTGATCACAAGCCAGCAGGTGGGGGTGATGACTTCTATAGTCCAGAAAGATAACACTTAGGCAGAAATTCTCTTTAAGGAGACCATTTTTTTTTTGACATAGTTAAAAGTGACCCTAGAGGTCACCTACTCCAACCCCCTTGCTCAGTGTGGGAATTAGTCAACTACAACACCCCACTCTAAGCAGACACTCTAAGTACTGACAAAACAAAAGCATTTACAGGAGAAATTCTTGTGGGGCTGTACCTTTAAGAAAGGGAGCTGAGCCCCCCAAAGCCCCATCCATAGCTGCGGGCCTGTACAAACTTCTGCCCATCAAGCATCTGTTCAAAGCACAGCAGCTGCAAAGTGAGCTTTCTTTTCCTGGTCACTTGGCATCAGTTTACCCACACATGAACCCAACCCCTCCCGCCTAGGGGTTGCCAGGTTCCCTGGTCTGAGAGAATGCCTGTGCGTTTTAAAAGTTGGACAGAGATCACAATTTCCCCCTTCTAGATAACCCTTAAAAGTGCAGGAAATCTAATCAGTCCTAGTTCTAGGAACTAACCCTTTTCAGGTAATCTTATAGGCAATGCTCCCTCTAAGCTGTGGAGTCTTGTGAGCAAAAGTTCTACTTTATGAGCTGCTGGTGTTGAAGTTGTGAGCCAGCGATTCGGCTACTGCATAAATTGAGTTTGCTGTGGAGCCATCCTTCCTGAGCTAAGACAAAGATGCATGAGCCGGGGGCTAAAAAAATGTGAGCTAGCTCACACTAACTCAGCTTAGAGGGAACACTGCCTATAGGCAGTTTATCTGCAAATATGTTTAGGGGTAAGTCAAAAACAACAAGCTGGTAGACGGCAAGGAATCACGGGGATGATTTGGAAATCCGACCTTATCCCCCAAAATATCTCCCCCTGTGATTCTCATAGGGTTGCCAGGTACAGGTGGCAGGGGAGACTTACAGGCACTGGGGAAGGCAGAGTCTGATGTCTCAGTGACATCTCTCCAATGCAGAGACTGCCCTTGAGAGAACAGCTCTGAGAGAACTTGTGACTCTCAGCAGCTGCATGTGGAGGACTGGGGAGTCAAACCCAGTTCTCCCAGATTAGAACCCATGCTCTTAACCAGGACACCAAGCTGGCTCTTAACCAGGGCTCATTTAGTAGCAGGAGCTCCTTTGCATACTAGGCCACACCTCCCTAATGTAGCCAATCCTCCAAGAGCTTACAGAGCTCTTCTTACAGGGGCTACTGTAAGCTCTTGGAGGATTGGCTACATCAGGGGTGTGTGGCCTAATATGCAAAGGAGCTCCTGCCACGAAATGAGCCCTGCTCTTAACCACTGCACCAAGCTGACTACACCAACCCTGGCAACCTTAAATTCTATACCCTTTTCACGGGTTTGAACACCTTCCTTCCCCCTTCTCTGCCCTTTTTGTTTTAACTGACTGGCCTCAATGTTCCATAACTTTTAGAGCATCATCGGTCCGCCTCAGGCTATTTAGGGAGAGAGGCTTTTATTCCCTTGACAAAGCCATATTTTTCTGCCTTCCTGGAGAATTTCCAAAAGGCATAGAGCGTCCTTCTTTCTATGAAAGTAATCCCACTTTTACTGCATGCACGATCCTTGATCTTTACTGCTAGAAAGACGGATGGTTAAAAAAAATAACTCCACATGAATATAAGGCTTTTAAAAAGCACTTCGCGTCATCATTTTGCAGGCCATGTAATAACCCTGTACACAGTATGAATGAGTAAAAATCTACAGATCGGAGCTTGAAAATGTATTGTCTTCCAAGACGCCGCTTGCGATACTACCTCAGCATGGCCCTTCGAAGAGCCAAGAAAAACGTGCCACAATCACATCCATTCTTCCTCTTGCTCTCCTTAGCTGAAGACAGGGGTTATAATTCTTGTCCTTGCTGCAGTTTCAGCAGTCGCAAAACTGCGAGTCAGCAGAGACGGAACTATTTTGGCCAGTTTTGATGTAGGGAACTAAAGGAGCTGGGGGGACTGGGGTAGGCAAAAATGCATTCAGGCTGAGGTCACACATGCCAGTTGAAGTGATTGCTGCCAGTGATTGGACGCAATTGTGGGTGAGTCAGGGATTTGGGGGGCATTTGTTTCCCAGGTGCATAAACGAGGAATCTCACCTCTGCACTGAGGGCCCCTATGGAGTATGTGATGATGCACATAGTGTAAGGGGGGGGGATGGCACTGAGCCGGGATGGTCTGATCAGACCATCCTGATGGCTTGAGAGTGTGCTTGAGCGATCAGACATGGGAAAGTCCATCCATGGCCCGTCAGAACCCGTTTAGAAGAAGAAGAGATTGGATCTATATCCCGCCCTTCACTCACTTGAAGTCTCAGAGCATTTTACAAGCTCCTTTCACTTCCCCTCCCCACAACAGACACCCTGTGAGGTAGCTGGGGCTGAGAGAGCTCTGACAGAAACTGCTCTTTTTCAAGAACAGCTGTGCCAGAACTACAGCTTGCTCAAGGTCATCCAGCAGGTGCAAGTGGAGGAGTGGGGAATCAAACCCAGTTCTCCCAGATTAGAGTCCGCGCATTTAACCACTACACCAAACTGGCTCTCCAGTTTACTACTGGACTTTCCCCAGTGTCTTTCAATTCAACTGCTGCGCCGGAACATCACAGGTTGCTGATAACTGTGGGACGCTTCCCAGATGTTGCTGTCTGATTGCTCCCTTTAGATCCATCAGGCATTCGCATCTATGTCGGATCTCAAGGCGCGGGTGATCGCAGCCATATTGTGGGGTTTGGGATGGATATTGTAGTCAGGTTAAGAACATAAATGAGGTGCAATTGCTTGAGTTAGACTCGGAGCTACTCAATGTTATTTTTATTTATTTACATCATTTATGGTCCCCCCCTTTCTCACTTGGATTCAAGGCGGATTACACAGAGTGAGTCAATACAGTCAACAGGATGGGGCATTCAAAAAAATAGCTCTCAAATCAGGTTTGGGTTCATGGGACAGTTCACCAGATATATGCTTGCAAATATCCCTGCGATGCAGGAGGGTGCTTAGTCCTTCCCCGTCCTCCCAGTCCCATTTTCCTAGGCTTTGCAAGACTACCCCCAGCCCCAATCTCCCTCCCTCAAGAAAATGAGAAGCCAATGACAAAACGGTCTCCGTAGGGACATTATAGGAATTTCCCTTAGTCTCTGTGGCCTTTACCATAGAGTTAAGAGGAAATTCCTACAGTGTCACCCGAAAGTGACATCACATCCTCCCCAGACTCTACCCTCCCCAGGCACCACTCACAAAATATCCTGGGATTTGGCTAGACAGTGTTGGAAACCCTACATTTTCTTGACCTGACAGGTTCTTGGATGGGTGCTACTTGCCCACTGTAGAAAACTGTGTATACCTCCCTGGTATAGGTGGAACCAGCAACAGGGCCAAAAGAGGCTCCCTGCATCCATTTCAGGTAAGGAAAATAGTGTGAGGGAAGGGTGGAGCACCCTGGCCTTGTGTGCCATGGCCCGGATTGTAATGTACATTCCTGTTAATTGCCACCTAATGGCCAAGTGGCAGATACTTTTCACTGATCAGTCAGACCAGGCAGGCTCTTGAGGGAGGTGGATTTTTCAGGCCTGATTCCAAGGCAGACAAATGGTTGAGGTTTCGTGAACTGCAGTTCAAATTAGGGTGGGAAGGCAGTGCCTGGCACCCGGCGAGAGGGTTGTGGGTGGGGATACAGGGGGGCTGTGATGCCCACTGTGGCAACACATCATTCTAGTAAAAAAAACAGGAAGTGACGGGGTACCTCTAGGAATCGCTGAAAACAAAACTCTGTGGTAAAACCATAGAGTGTTTGATGATTCCTAGGGCGACCTTATGTCACTACCTGTGGTTTTTTTTTTACTGAACGTGACATGTTGCTGCACATGATGTGGCTTTTTTTTATTATCCCACCACCACAGAGAGCAGTGGAGGCAACGGGAGCAGGGGGGGAGCAGGGGGGAGAGGAGGTCATTATGCAAGGCTTGTGGGCGGCATTTGGTGGGCACGACAGGTCATACTGTGGAGGAGGAGGAGACTGCCTTTATACCCCACTCTTCACTGCCCAAAGGAATCTCTGATTGGCTTACAGTCTCCTTCCCCTCCCCACAACAGACACCCGATGAGGGAGGTGGGGCTGAGAGAGCTCTTTCAAGAACTGTTCTTGAGAGAACAGCTCTGAGAGAATTTGTGACTGACCCAAAGTCATGCCAGCAGCTGCATGTGGAGGAGTGGGGTATCAAACCCGGTTCTCCCAGATTGGAGTCCGCGCTCCTAACCACTACACCAAACTGTGCACCCCTAACCCCCACTAACAGGATCATTGAGTCCCGGCGGAATGATTCTAATTGTCTGCCAAGAACTGGACAGAAGCCAGGAATATAGGGCTCAGGAGACTTCAGGAGCGCTCCCTGATAAAGTGGCTATTAATAGCCAAAGTGTCTTGGCTTTCAGCAGCTGGCTGCCAAATTTAAACAACTGGGGGAAATAAAACCTTTATATATATAAAAAAAGCTTATGGAGGATGTAAATCCTGATTAGTTGCATAATGCCCGTCTAACAAAGGTGCTGCAGGGAGAAGAGAAAGATTTTATAAGACCATTAAAAAATATCTTGGGAACACAGTTTTAAAGCATCGAAATTAGAAAAGAGGGTTGAGTTGTCCTCCTTCTCAGCATCCCTGTTAGAGATCAGAGCTGGACTGACTCGTCCACGGGAGAGCGATGGATTGATCCTAGGCACTGATCTGCTGCCTGCGTCAGCACGCTTATCCTCTACAGAAGGGCAAATTTAGAACTTAAATCCTGCAGGAACACTAGTGGGGGAGTGGCGTCCACTCCCAAAACATATTGTGCAAAATGACCACCAGAGCACACTCATTAGAGCATCAGGAGAGCCCTGATGGCTCAGAGCAGTGGGCCATCTAGTCCAGCATCCTGTCTCACAGTGGCCCCAACCAGTTCCTCTGGAGGGCCAGCAGCAGGGCACAGAGGCCGAGGCCTTCATTAGAACATCAGAAGAGCCCTGCTGGATCAGACCAGAGGTCCATCTAGTCCAGCATCCTGTCTCACACAGTTGCCAGTCAGTTCCTCTGGAGGGCCAACAACAGGACACAGAGGCCAAGGCCTTCATTAAAACATGAGAAGAGCCCTGCTGGATCCATCTAGTCCAGCATCCTTTCTCACACAGTGGCCAGCCAGTTCCATTGGAGGCCCAACAACAGGGCAGAGAGGCCGAGGCCTTCATTAGAACACAAGAAGAGCCCTGCTGGATCAGACCAGTGGTCCACATAGTCCAGCATCCTGTCTCACACAGTGGCCAACCAATTCCTTTGGAGGCCCAACAACTGGGCATAGAGGCCGAGGCCTTCATTACAACAACAGAAGAGCCCTGCTGGATCAGACCAGTGGTCCATCTAGTCCAGCATCCTGTCTCACACAGGGGCCAGTCGGTTCCTCAAGAGGGCCAACAACAGGGCAGAGAGGCCGAGACCTTCATTGGAACATAAGAACTGCCCTTAGGCTTGCCAAGTACTCACCACAGGCCAGCGGGGGGGTGTCCTCTTCTTGCCGGGGTACTCTATGGTAGAAATTTGGGGCGGTTGCCAGAGCGTCACCCTGGCAACGTGCACAACGTGATGATGTCACTTCCGGTGACATCATCACTCTGGGGACGTCGTCCTGACCGGACGACTTCAGGGGTGGGGTTCTCCCCGCTGGCCGAATCCGGGCCGGCGGATTGGGGACCCCTGTAGCGGGGGATCCCCCGCCCCCTGGGCAGACTTGGCAGCTCTAACTGCCCTGCTGGATCAGACCAGTGGTCCATCTAGTCCAGCATCCCATCTCACACAGGGGCCAGTCAGTTCCTCAGGAGGGCCAACAACAGGGCAGAGAGGCTGAGGCCTTCATTAGAACATAAGAAGTGCCCTGCTGGATCAGACCAGTGGTCCATCTAGTCCAGCATCCTGTCTCACACAGGGGCCAACCAGTTCCTCTGGAGGGCCAACAACAGGGCAGAGAGGCCGAGGCCTTCCCCTGATGTTGCCTCCTGGCTCTGGGATTCAGAGGTTTAGTGCCTCTGAACATGGAGGCTCCCCCTCAGTCATCATGGCTAGTAGCCATTGATAGACCTATCCTCCATGTACTTATCTAATCCCCTTTTAAAGCTGTTTATTCCTGTGGTCATCACGACTTCCTCTGGCAGGGAATTCCACATTTTCATAACTCTCCATGTAAAGTAGTATTTCTTTTTGTTCATCCTGAACCTACTGCCCATCAGCTTCATTCTTGATTTATTTATATCCTGTTTTTCTCCCAGCAGGACCCGAAGCAGCTTACATCCTTTCCCTAACCTCCATTTTATCCTCATAACAGCCCTGCGAGGTAGTTTAGGCTGAGAGTGCATGACTGGCCCAAGGTCACCCAGCAAGCTTCTATGGCAGAGTGGGGGTTTGAACCCAGGCCTCCCAGATCCTTGTCTGATGCTCTAACCACTATACCACACTGACTCAGGTTCAAGACTCTGCCCAGGAGGAAGGTACCAGCTACTGCTGCTCGGACTATTGGGGCCACTTCATTCTATCCCATTTTTAATCCTGCTTTTCCTCCCAGGAGGTTAGGGAGGCACATGTGGTTCTCCTGTCCCCATTTTGTCCTCACAACAACCCTGTGAAGTAGGTCTGGCCGAGAGAAAAAGAGATTGACTTGAAACCACCCAGAAAACTTCACAGCGATCAAAAGCTATATCCACATAGCTTGGAGGAGGAGGAGGAGGAGGAGGAGATGAAGAAGAAGAGGAGGAGGAGGAGGAAGAGACAGGATTTATATCCCAACCCAGATTTATACCCCATTACACCAAACTGGCCTCAAGCCAAATTGATTTACCCTGCCCTTCACTACCCAAAGGAGTCTCAGAGCGGCTTACAATCTCCTTTCCTTTCCCCTCCCCACAACAGACACCCTGTGAGTTAGGTGGGGCCGAGAGAACTTTGAGAGAACTACTCATGAGAGAACAGCTCTGAGAGAACCTGTGACTGACCCAAGGAAGGTCACATCAGCAGCTGCATGTGGAGGAGTGGGGAATCAAACCCGGTTCTCCCATATTAAAGTCTGCACTCCTAACCATTACACCCAACTGGCACTCATGAGCAGACTGGGGGAGGGCAGGAGTGCAGGCATGGGAGGATATTTGTGGGTAAGGTATTGAGAGCAGCGGCCCCCACCTCAGGGTATGCTGACGCCCGCCCTGGTTTTCGCCCTAGATAGCCATCTCTTTTTTAGGGTGGAATTACATCCATGAAGCAAGTGTTGGTCTCTGAATATATGCTGTAGTGTAAATATTTTGATCAGACTGTTCCAAACAGACCTCGGAAACGGCAGTCTGCTAGGAAACCTTCACAACTGATCGAAGAAATGGCATTTATGTAGCACTTTCGCTGTTTAAAGTGCTTTATGTAGTTTACCTTGCTGCATTTTACAACACTTCTGAACCGAGGCCACAGTGCAGCCGAGGCTGGGGGGAAGCGGCTTCCCCACGACGGCATAGCAAATTCACGAGAGATGTGAGACTCGAACCCAGGCCTTCCCAGATCATCGTTCATTGGCTTAGTCGTTATTTTTCCCTGCTTGATATGGAAACATGGGGCAGTGGGGCAGGGACACTTCAGAGCTGGACAGCTCTGCCCCAATTTATTACCCACCCAACACCCCCCACCTACTCCGCTGCTGTATTGCAGTTTATTCCTGGACAGAATTCTGCATCCAAAGAGGCTGAGCTCCGGCGGTCAGAGGATTTCAGACAGTCTCGCATTCGGTGGTCGTGGTGAGGCACGCGCCGCAGTCGCAGCGGATGGCCTTGGGATACGTGTAGAAAGGATCGACGTTGGCTGCGCAGTGCGGCAGTTTCACGGTCACCAGCCTGGTCTCGTTGTACGTGCAGACCCGATGGTGCGCTTCGACGTACGGGGGATCCAGCACTGGTTTCTGCCCATGAGAGAGGAAAGAGAGAGAGACGTTGGCAGAAGATTGGCGACATACATCTGATATTCATTTCTCATAATCAGGGCTCATTTCGTAGCAGGAGCTCCTTTGCATATTAGGCCACACACACCCTGATGTAGCCAATCCTCCAAGAGCTTACAGAGCTCTTCTTACAGGGGCTACTGTAAGCCCTTGGAGGATTGGCTACATCAGGGGTGTGTGGCCTAATATGCAAAGGAGCTCCTGCTACAAAATGAGCCCTGCCATAATGATAGACCTCGAATGAGTCACTGAGCGCAGCTGTCCGGCAGAGAAGAGGAAGAGAAGACGACATTGGATTTATACCGCGTCCTTCACTCAGAGTGGCTTACAATCTCCTTTCCCCGTCCCCTCCCCCGCCTTGTGAGGTAGGCAGGGCTGAGAGAGAGCTCTCTCGAGGGCTGCCCTTGAGAGAACAGCTCTGGGAGGATTGACCCAAGGTCACACCAGCAGCTGCATGTGGAAGAGTGGGCAATCAGACCCGGTTCTCCCAAATTAGAGCCCACGCACTTAACCACTGCACCAAACTGGCAAAAGAGATGCTTCTGTACACAGTGAGTTGTCAGCTTATTGACTTCATTGCCACAAGATGTCGTGATGGCCATTGTCTTGGTGGTGGGAACTGCTGCCAAGTCGCCGCCAACCCCATCAGGTTTTTAAGACGAGACAAACAGAAGGTTTATAGAACCCTAGAATCACAGAGTTGGAAGGGGCCATACGGGCCATCTAGTCCAACCCCCTCCTCGATGCAGGATCAGCCTAGACCAGGGGTGGGCAAACTTGCTCAGCGTAAGAGCCACCTAGAACAGGGGTGGCCAAACTTGCTTAATGTAAGAGCCACATAGAATAAACATCAGATGTTTGAGAGCCACAAAACATGAACAAATATTACCTGCTTTTATTGGAAAATAAGCAAATTTGCTTTTTATTAACGTTAAATGAGACTGCCAAAAATAATAACAAAAGGGGTAAAAGCAGATATGGATAATGATATTAATTTGTCCAATGATATTTGTTTGCTAATGATCTTTAGCTTCCCCAGCTGCCCTGCCGGGAGCCACATAATATATGTGAAAGAGCCGCATGCGGCTCCCGAGCCACAGTTTGCCCACCCCTGGGCTAGAGCATCCCTGACAAGTGTTTCTCCAGCGACTGCCAGGGAGGGGGAGCTCACCATCTCCCTAGGCAGCTGATTCCACTGTGGCACAACTCTTGACTGTAAAAAAGTTTCCCCTAAGATCCAGCCGGTACCTTCTCACCCATAATGTAAACCCCTTCTTGTGAGTCCTCTCCTCTGCTGCCAACAGGAACAGCTCCCCACCCTCCTCTAAGTGACAGCCCTTCGTGTGCTTCAAGAGAGCAATCCTGTCCCCCCTCAGCCTCCTCTTCTCCAGACTGAACGTTCCCAAATCCTTACTCTAAGACTAAACATTTCCAAGGTTTGTCATTGCCTGCCTCTGCCTAGCAACCTGGGCTTCCTTGGAGGTCTTTTCCAAAAGCTTGATATAGATCCTGCTTAGCTTCTGAGGTCTGATGAGGTCAAACTAGCCAGGGCCATCCAGGACAGCCGCTACCTGAGGCGCTATTTGGTGTAGTGGTTAAGTGCGCAGACTCTAATCTGGGAGAACTGGGTTTGATTCCCCACTCCTCCACTTGCACCTGCTGGATGACCTTGGGCAAGCCATAGTTCTGGCAGTTTCTGTCAGAGCTCTCTCAGCCCCAGCTACCTCACAGGGTGTCTGTTGTCGGGAGGGGAAGGGAAAGGAGTTTGTAAGCCGCTCTGAGACTCCCTTGGGTAGTGAAGGGCAGGGTATAAATCCAATCTCTTCTCTTCTTCTTCTTCTATTTATAAGCTTGGCAAAGAAAAAACGCTTCCCCGTGCAACTTCCCAGAGGCTGAACCTCTTTGTTCTACCTTTGCAAAGCGGCTACATACGCTCAGCTGGCAAGCTAGAGACCTGCAGCCCATATGGCTATTGCGCCCCCCCCCCCCAGAAGTGGGCTTCGTTTGGCCATGGCAGGCAGTGAACTCCCACAACCACTACGCAGTACAGAATTATGAACAGGGCAGTCCGCCCAGTCCAGCCACCCATCGAGCACAGCAAAGGCAAATAGCAGTGGCTGATGCAGCGTTACAGAGACTGGCAAAAGGGCTCAGGTAGGGTACCCAGTACTGCCTTGGCAAAAGCCGGGATGCCCCTTGGGAAAGCAGAGTTTGAGGATGATGTGATGTCACTTCTGGGTGACACTGGAGGCTGCCTCCCCTGGTCTCTATGGTCTTTAGCACAGAGCAGGAGTGGCCAAACTTGCTTAACGTAACAGCCCCATAGAATAAATGTCAGATGCTTGAGAGCCGCAAAACATGAACAAATATTACACACATGTTTTTACTGAGAAACATGCACATTTGCTTTTTTATCGACATTAAATGAGACGGCCAAAAATAAGAACAAAAGGGGTAAAAACAGATATTGATAATGATATTTATTCGTTTGCTAATGATATACATTTGTCTAAGAGAGAGAGAGAGGTGGAAAGAATGAAAGAAAGAGGTGGAAAGAGAGAAAGAGAGAGAGAAACAAAGAAAGCAAATAGATGGGGGAGGGAGGGGAGGGAAGAAGGAAGAGAGACAGAAAGAGAGAAAGAGAGAGAAAGAAACAAAGACAGCAAATAGATGAAGAGCCTGCCAGGAGCTACACAATATGTGTGAAAGACTCCCGAGCCGCAGTTTGGCCACTCCTGGCATAGAGGAATTGAGGCATGTAGGAAAAAAGGCTTCCAAATTGTAATGCTCTAGGAATATCCCTTAGTCTTAAAGGTGCAACTGGACGCTTGCTCTTTTCTACTACTACAGACAGACAAACACGGCTCCCCATCTTGATCTGTCACAGTGGAAAAAGCCAGTAAACGAAAATTAAGGCACAGCTTTTCCCATCGCTTGTCACAAACCAGAAATCTAAGCACTCTCTGTTTTGTCTTGGGGTGTTTATTTTTAATTCACTAAAATCCAGCAGGGGTTTCCTGAGCGTACGAAGGAAAATTAGGCTTTGAAGGAGTTTAAAATTAGTCATGGTTTTGTTCTGCTCAGCGTGTGCCGACTTGTTCAAACCCACCCACTGCACAATTACCACAGTTTGGAGGGATCCAAAATTAGAAACAAACATATTCCGGGGGACTGGAATAAAATGTATCACTTCTGAATCAGGGGCTTGGTTTTAATCTCTGAGGAATTTTCTGTCAAGTAGAGAAATAAAAGGACAGTTCCCCCCCCCCCCCCGCCCCAAGTGTTTAAACCCTAAGAGGCTTTTGAAATTATATAATGGGAGCATTACGTAAAGGGGTTAGAAACATTTCGCCACATAACTCTCTTGGCTTTTTTCATTCAAGGGAAGAACCCGCCGTGTGGAATTGTCAAAGAGCAGATTGTCATCAACAGCCCAAACCAGACGTATGATGTTTGGTTGCCAAATTATGTCATCCATTTGTCTGCAAAAACTAGCTGTGAACCGTGTTGCCAGAATGAGTTTTTACGATGTGGATTGGGCCCATTCTTTCCCACACGAATATCTATATCTGAGAGCCAGTAAGGTATAGTGGTTAAGTGCATGGACTCTAATCTGGGAGAACAGGGTTTGATTCCCCACTCTTCCACTTACAGCTGCTGGATGACCTTGGGCAAGCCATAGTTCTGTCAGAGCTGTCCTTGAAAGAGCAGTTTCTGTCAGAGCTCTCTCAGCCCCACATACCTCACAGGGTGTCTGTTGTGGGGAGGGGAAGGGAAAGGAGTTTGTAAGCCGCTCTGAGACTCCGAGTGAAGAGAGGGATATAAATCCAATCTCTTCTCTTCTTCTATTGCTAGATAGTCTATCTCCTTTCTCTGAGAAGCTGAGAACATTGTTCTCTAGGGTTGCTGGTTCTGGGTTGGGAAATGTCAGAGACCACCGCGTTTAACTACCACACCGCCAGAGTTAATAGCTGCTTTGGAGGAAAGACTCTACAGCAGGGGTGTCAAACATGCGGCCTGGGGGCCGGATCAGGCCCCCGGAGGGCTTCTATCAGGCCCGCACTGGAACCGGCCATCTCCTGTTCGCAGTTCTGTTGCTGCTGCTGCTGCTGCTGCTGCATCATAGCTTGCTTCGCCAGACTCTCTCAATCACTCAGCCATTTCACATTTCCCCCTTCTGTATCTGGCATTCTCTCCACATTTTCTCAACACTGAGGAAAGGGTGCAGCTCAAAACCACATTCAGATACCCTGGGCCAACGTCGTACTGACTGCAAAGTCACCCCTGAACGGCCATAAATCTATGCAGACGGTACCATAAAACCCAATGATCAGAGGAAGTGAAAGCAGCATGCAACGCAGAGGGGGATTTCTGTTCCAGTGTGGGTTCGGTAAAACAACGGAGGGAAAAGCCAGTGCAGAATCACACACACACACACACCATTGAGGTTTCTCCTCTCCCCAAATCTCACCCTCGCCTGGCTCCACCCCCAAATCTCCAGGAATTTCCCAACCCAGAGCTGGCAACCCTACCCTTGATGATGCTAAGATGGTTGGCCTGACGGATCCTCACCTCCCAAGTCTCACATCGCCCCCAGCAGGCATCGGTGGTGATGCGCATCGGCCGGCATCCAGGTTTCTTGGCCAGGAAGGTAAACTCCCGGACGGCACAGCCAATGAATGTCTTCAGGTTCACCTTGGAAGGCTTGGGGGCCGGGACGCAGACGGCCAGGAGCAAGAGGAACACTGAGCTCAGTAGCGCCACCTGTGGGAACTTCATGCTGCGAAAGAAGCGGGAAAGCCATTTACACATCTTTGCTGTGGACAGACTGACAGGATTTGAAAGCCATTTCCCCTCAGAGTTCCAGACTTTGGCAGCCCCAAAGGAAAACATTTTTTTTTTAAATTAAAAAGATAACAAACAGAACACGGTTTCCACTTCGTAACGAAAGTGTCCAGCGAGGGCGAAAAATAACTGAGCAAAGGAAATGAGGTTCGAATGATCAGGATTCAACTGAAACAAAAGGTTTTCATGCCATTAATGGTAAATCAGTAGAGCTGGAGCCAAAACGAGTTCTTGAGGGAGGCCGTTCCACAAACTCTGGTTAGCCAACTCTAAGAAGACACAGCCACCAGTGTTCCCTCTAAGCTGAGTGAGTGTGAGCTAGCTCACAGTTTTGTTGCCTCCGGCTCACACATTTTTTGTCTTAGCTCAGGAAGGGATGGCTCCAGAGCGAACTAATTTATCCAGCAGCCAAATTGCTCACTCACAACTTTAATACCAGCAGCTCACAAAGCAGGATTTTTGCTCACAAGACTCCGCAGCTTTGAGGGAGCATTGACGGCCACGTATGTTACTTTCCTTATGTGTTGGTGTGTCCGGCAGTCTTTAAGCAGCAGCTGGACAAACACTGGCCAGGGATGCTCTAGGCCAGAGGTGTCAAACTCATTCGTTACGAGGGCCAGATCTGACATAAACGTGACTTTGGCATGTCACGCCCCGTCTGTCATAAAGCACAATGCCAGGTACTGAAGATATAAACTCTATAAAGGACAGCAGCTTGTAAGCTCTGAGTTGATGTATCCTCACTGCCTGGGAGGAGGTGCAGAGGAAAACTCACATGGGCGGACTGGAGAGCCAGTGGTGCAGCACTGGGCAGACACCTTCACACTGCTTGACTGCCGCAGACCAGGTTGTTTCACTGGGCTGAAGCCAGTGACTTCACCCGCTTCCCTCCCTTGCACCAGTTGCTCGCGGGCCACATAAGAGCTTTGGATGGGCCGGTCCTGGCCCCCGGGCGTTATGTTTGACACCCCTGCTCTAGGCTGATCCTGCACTGAGCAGGTGGTTGAACTAGATGGCCTGTCTGGCCCCTTCCAGCTCTGTGATTCTATGATTCCAAAGAGCAAAAGCCTCTCTGGCTGACCTTATTTATTTATTTAATTTGTGCCCCACTTTTCTCCACAATGGGGACCCAAAGCGGCTTACATCATTCTCCTCTCCTCCGTTCAGTCCTCACAACAACCCTGTGATGTAGCTCAGGCTGAGAAAATACGACTGGCCCAAGGTTACCCTGCGAGCTTCCATAGCACGAGTGGGAATTCGAACCCAGGTCTCCCAGATATTAATCTGATACTCTTAACCACTACAGCACACTGGCTTCATGAATTTAGGGGAGCTTCATGTGGGAGACACTGTTCCTGGGGCTCGGGGCCCCAACCATTTAGGATTTTACAGCTACCGCTATCACTTTGAATTTGTCCTAAAAATATGGATAACCTTTGGCATGCGATCAGAATTTGACATTTGATCAGACCCATTAAGAATACAAATAACCTCAGCTGGCACTTATTGACATGAGTCGTGCTTCATGCCAGCATGGTGTAGTGGTTAAGAGTGGTGGACTCTAATCCAGAGAACTGGGTTTGATTCCCCACTCATCCACGTGAAGCCTGCTGGGTGACCTTGGGTCAGTCACAGTTCTCTCAGAACTCTCTCAGCCCCACCTGCCTCACAAGGTGCCTGTTGTGGGGAGAGGAAGGGAAGGTGATTGTAAGCCACTATAAGACACCTTTAAAAGGTAGAGAAAAGTGGGGTATAAAAACCAACTTCTTCTTCTTCCACATAATGGGGATTCTCCATTTCGATTTCCTCGCCGCTACAAATGCATAGGTATGTGTGTTGGCAATGGAATTTCCACACATGGGAATTTTCTACACACTTTCCTCTGTCTTTCTTTGATGCATGGCCATCAAACGTGCTGTGGCAACTCACTGCCCCCCCTCTTTTCTGTACAAATACGCTATAGTGCTATAACACCCCTATTCTTTTCTGTACACATGTGCTATAGTGCTATAACCATTCTATTAACTATTGAAATAGGTCATCAATAATAGATGGTTTTTTAGTGCCATAGCAATTATTCATTTTAAAGAAAGATCTTTCAAAAAGCTCTCTGGTGGTACAGCTGGAAAAAGTTCTTGGAAAATTGGCTGCCTGTGGGAAAATAAGGCTGATGTGGGCACGACTTTTACACAGCAGGAAAATGTGCTGTATTCCATCTAGAGGGCCTGCTAATATGTTTGGACTGCATTTCACCTGCGAAAAACTGGAGTAAATCAAGTTGGGGGGGAAGCATATAGAGGGCATGGAAAAACTGGAAACGGGACTTTCACTGGTCACTATGTTTCTCTGTAGAACTGTAAATTTCACCCACTACATGGAATAAAACCCTTTGCCACTGATATTTCCTGCAGTTGTTTATCTCCCTGGTCATGGCAAGCCAGTCGCCTTGAACACAGCAAGTGGTTCACTGGTTTATCAAGGTCAGCTTTGGCAGCAGCTCTCCAGGGTCTCAGGTGGTGGTCACATCCTACCTGATCCTGTCAAGCGGAGGGGCTGGGGATTAAATCTGGGGTTGGAGTAAGCAGTTCAGCATGCCTGGACATTAGGGGGCACTACAACACTCTAAGCATGTAAAGGTGTTCTCTCCTTGAATGGGATGCCTCTCTTTGTCTTAACCGGGGAGCTGTCCTCCTCTCTCTCTCTCACTTTGTCCTCTCCCTCTCTGCACATGGCTTTCCATGAAGACACATGCCTCTGCAGGCCTCTCCTGTAGATACAATGCCCTTATACTCCCACACACATGATGCCAGATTAGCTGGCCGTTTGTGATAGGAAAAGTAGTCTTTAGATGAGGCTTCTCTCTCCATCTGACCGCAACTTGAATGTGAACTGGATCCACTTGAATAAATGTAAGTTTATCTCCCCCTCGCATACTTCTTGGGAGATGTATTTACTGCACTCAGTATCACACTTCTAAAGGTAAAGGTCTCCCTGGCTCGAAAGCCAGTCAAATCCAACTCTAGGGATGATGCTCATCTCAGTTTCCAAGCCGAAGAGCCAGCGCTGTCTGAAGACTTCTCCATGGTCATGTGGCCAGCATGACTAAATGTCAAGGCTCACAGAACACTGTTACCTTCTCATTGAAGCGGAACCTATTTATCTACTTGCTATTACTTGCTTGCTAGGTTGGCAGGAGCTGGGGCCAGAGACGGGAGCTCACTCCATCATGCGGCACTCGGGTCTCGAACTGCTGAACTACCGATCTTCCGGTCTGCAGCTCAGCGTCTTAACCACTGTGCCACCGCGGCTCTAGGACTAACCAAATATCCCCATACCTGGGACCTTCTGCATGCAAAATGGATGATCTACCACAAGGCTGTAGCTCCTCATGGATTGAACAGGAGTGGGGAGAAGACTGCACGCACCATCCCTAGTCCTGCCAGGTTGCCCCAGAGAACAACTTCTCATCCCTGCCACCGCCCTGCCCTTGCTCCATAGAGCAGGTGAAGCAAAATTGGGAGAAATGGCATTGCAGGGTATCTGGAAGTGATGTCATGGTGTCCTGTGACCAATGTTCCCTCTAAGCTGAGTTAGTGTGAGCTAGCTCACAGTTTTTTAGCCTCCAGCTCACACATTTTTGTCTTAGCTCAGGAAGGAAGGCTCCAGAGCAAAATAGTTTATGCAGCAGCCAAATCGCTCGCTCACAACTTTAATGCCAGTAGCTCACAAATAGAAGTTTTGCTCACAAGACTCCATGGCTTAGAGGGAGCATTGCCTGTGACATCGTTTCTCCTACCCTTTGCCCTTAACCCCATACCTTACTGGACAGCAACCTTAATCATCCCTGTCCACTATTTTTCAGGAGTGATATTTTGTAGGATGAATAATGGTTGTGGAGATGTGGATGGAGGGGAGTCTGTAGCCACCTGCCTACCGTACCATGGATTTCCAGACCTTTCTGCCTTAGCCCGATCTCCAGGGTTTGGGTTTTTTTTTAATGGATTAGATCTTTTCCCCTAAGGATTAACTGAAAGCAAATTTCTTCATGTAAGCAGCTGGATTAGAACAGAGCACTGAGAATTTGGAAAGCTCTATCAATAGCTCATCTCGCCTGACCTCCAAGGAGCTCAAGGTGGAATACATGGTTCTGCCCATATCTGTTTTATCTTCACAGCATCCCTGTGAGGTAGATTAGGCTGAGGTAACAGTGATCGGCCCAAGGTTATGGAGGGTGAGCAGTGGTTTGAGCCTAATTTTCTCAGCTTGAGTCCAACACTCTCACCATAACACTGCAGTGGCTTTCAGATTGATATGTTCCAAATCTCTTCAACATTACATTTTGGCTTACTTTTTTAAACAAGCCCTCAGTAGCCCACATTTGCCTCAGTGACATCATCAGGTAGCCAAGTCCAATTGGTTGTGATTTTATCACTGGCATCCAGTGAGGTAACCCCCTCAGATATAATATTGTGACTCAGTCCAATGAGATCCCTGGAAAGGGCTGGAGATTTTAAAAAACTGAAGGAGCTGCAGCCAGCCATGGCAAACGATGGCACAAAAGAGCTGAAGGAGCTGCAGCCAGCCATGGCAAGTGATGGCACAAAAGAGCTGAAGGAGCTGCAGCCAGCCATGGCAAGCGATGGCACGAAACAGCTGAAGGAGTTGCAGCCATCCATGGAAAGCGATGGCACAAAAGAGCAAAGGGATATGTTGCCAGCCATGGCAAGCGATGGCACAAAAGAGCTGAAGGAGCTGCAGCCAGCCATGGCAAGTGATGGCACAAAAGAGCTGAAGGAGCTGCAGCCAGCCATGGCAAGCAATGGCACAAAAGAGCAAAGGGATATGCAGCCAGCCATGGCAAGTCATGGCAGAAAAGAGCTGAAGAAACTGCAGTCAGCCATGGCACGAAAGAGCAGAGGGAGATGCAGCCACCATGGCAAGTGGTGGCACAAAAGAGGTCAAGGAGGTGCAGCCAGCCATAACAAACAATGGCGCAAAAGCGCTGAAGGTGCTGCAGCCAGGGTGGATAATACCTTGCTGAGGTCCTTTTCCTCCCCAAGCCCTGCAGTCTCCAGGCTCCACCCCCCCAAAAAAATCTCCAGGAATTTCCCAATCCAGAGTTGGCAACTCTTGCTCCCTGGAGGAAATAGCTGATCCAGACAGATGGCTTTGTGACATCACATCCCCCCCCGAGCTCCTACCCTGTCCCAGACTCTGCTGTCTCTATGCAACCTCCTGAATCTCCAGGCATTTCCCAAGCCAGAGTACTTTTTTAGAACTCTCTTGGTTTTAAATTTCATACAGACTTCCAACTCAAAGTCATTTACTGCAAGACCCTCAAGGTGTTGAGAGGTGGTGGTGTGGTGCTCGGGGTTCAGATCCTTACTTGGTCATGATGTTCACTGAGTGGCATTAAGCCTGGCACTTTCTGCCTGCCTACCTTACAGGTAGAGAAAGAGAGACTGCTGAACTGCAACTGATAAGGAAGCTCAAGACAATGCATCCTCCTGGACTGCATCAAGACCTAGGTTTCCTCTCCCATTACTAATGTTGATTTCTCCACATCTACCACCCTGCTGCATGTCACACCTTATCCAATCCCACCTGCTATTGTCATTTGCCTGCTAGTATCATTTGGCATCTGAAATCACTCCATTCCCCAAGATATAAGGACCCCACCCACCATTCCAATGTATTTGAAAAAGTGTGCATGCACACGAAAGCTCATACCTTGAATAAACCTTTGGTGTTCTTAAAGGCACCACTAGACTCTAATTTTGTTCTATCTGAAGGAGTGTGCAAGCATACGAAAGCTGATATCCAGAATAAAACTTTGTTGCCCAGCTACCCAGCTGAATCTAACATCACGGAAGGCACAATATCAAGCTGTGTGGAATGGAAATCCATCAACCTCATGAAGAAATTTGCACAGGTACAGACCAGTGTTCCCTCTAAGCTGAATTAGCGTGAGCTAGATCACCATTTTTTAGCCTCCGGCTCACACATTTTTGCCTTAGCTCAGGGAGGATGGCTCCAGAGCAAACTAATTTATGCAGGAGCCAAATCGCTCGCTCACAACTTTAATGCCAGTAGCTCAGAAAGTAGACTTCTTGCTCACAAGACTCCACAGCTTAGAGGGAGCATTGGTGCAGACAGATATTTCCTTTCTTACAGAATGCAAAAAAACACAGCGGTATCTGAAGAAGTGTGCGTGCACACAAAAGCTTACACCCAGAATAAAACTTCGTTGGTCTTCGAGTTACCACTGGACTCAAAGTTTGTCCTTTTGCCCGACCATGGTTCAGGTTGTTCTTTGCAACCTCTTGGCCGCCCCACAGCAAAGGAGAGCAAAACCCCCTCCTTACCTGGCTTGGCTGACGGTACCGCTTTCCCCACGTTGCAATTCTAAAAGTCGCAGAGTGAGGTTTGCAAAAGCCAGCTGCCCCTGGGCAGGGTTTGCTCTCGGCGGCTCTCTTTCCTGGCTGCTCCCAGGCTGCCTTATTGCTCACATTTATAGAGGAGGCCCTTGTCAGTCAAATGACAATGAAGGCAGATCCTTACACAAACCAGCTGCGGCATCAAAGCCCTGAAAGCTATAAAGCGAAGTCCCTCTCTCCCGAATGTTTTTGAAACTTCAGGGGAATTGTCTCTCGGAACATCACCTGATGGGAACAGAAGCAGTGGATCTGCAGAATTTCGGATGGGGAAGGAATGAGCCCGCCACCAGATCTCCCCCCCCCCCCCCCACATCTCCTTCGTGGTATTTTCAACCCTCTGCAGTAAGAATTGTATCCAGTCAGCTTCTTGGGTATCCATCCTCCGGGAGAGAAAAGCGCTGAGCCGCAAAGACAAAAGGGAGAATCCACAGGCAGAACACCTTGGTGGTCTCCCGGCTCTTTTAAAGCAATGGTTATTTTGTGTTGGGAATATTCTTTCGAACTGTGCAAAGAGTCACCGAGTAAGGGCTTGCTGTAGTTACTGCATCTCTGTAATGCTTAAGATGTAGAGGCCGCGGTGGCTCAGAGGTTAAGACGCTGAGATGCAGACTGGAAAGCCGGTAGTTTGGCAGTTTGAGACCCGAGTGCCGCATGACGGAGTGAGCTCCCGTCTCTGGCCCCAGCTCCTGCCAACCCAGCAGTTCGAAAGCAAGAAACTGCAAGTAGATAAACAGGTACCGTTTCAGTGGGAAGGTGACAGCATTCCATGCACCTCAGCATTTAGTCATGACAGCCACATGACCATGGAGAAGTCTTTGGACAGCACTGGCTCTTCAGCTTGGAAACAGAGATGAGCACCGCCCCCTAGAGTTGGATTCGACTGGCTTTCAAGCCAGGGAAACCTTTACCTTTACTAATGCTTAAGATGGGTAGCTGTGTTAGTCTTGTTAGATTCACGAGTATGGTATTGGCAGGAATCTGTATTAGGCAGCAGAGTGCAAGAGGCTTACACACAGCAGCAGCTTCTGGGTATTGTGTGCACTAGCAAAGTCACAACGCTACACAGAGACTTTTGTCAGTTTCAAAACTAATAAGAGTCCTTTGTTCGGGGAACTCCATTCTAGATAGTATAGGTGAGAGATAGGGATAGAATCTGATCTGACTAGATAGGATGGATGCAGATGCCAATTGCACGTCCTGCATCCATAGTGGACAAAGATGGAGAGTGTGTGCTCCTTCTTTGTGTGTGTGTGTGAGAGATGAGTTAAGCCGGAAGGAAGTCTCCTCCCTAATAATAGCATTCTACTTCAAAGAGATAGTATCAGATAGTAGGAAGGAAAGAATGCTCTGCGAGTCCTGTCCTCTCTATCTGTCTCTAAATCTATGGTAAATCTGAATCCTGAGGGAGGAGACAGTGTACCCTCCTCCACTTCCAACAAGTCTGTCTGTAGTAGAAGAAGAGAGCAAGAGTCCAGAAGCACCTGGACTGGTGTCTGAAGAGGTGAGCAGTGACCCACGGAAGTTCATACCCGACAACAAATTTTGTTAGTCTTCAAGGTGCTACTGGACTCTTCCTCTTTTCTTCTGTAATGTTTGACTTTCTTTCTTTCTTTTTTAAATACACAAGGAATGCCCTGACCCGGATGGGCCAGGCTAGCCCAATCTTGTCAGATCTAGGAAGCTAAGCAGGGTCAGCCTGGGTTAGTCCTTGGATGGGAGACCTCCCTGAAATACCAGAGGTGGGAGGTGGGGGCAGGCAGTAGCAAGCTATCTCTGTTTGTCAGTCCTGACGTGGATGGCCCCAGGCTACATCCATCTCATCAGGGCCCAGAAGCTAAGCAGGTAGGGTTGCCAACCTCCAGGTGGTGGCTGGAGATCTCCTGCTATTACAACTGAGCTCCAAGCGGCTTTGGAAGGTGGACTCTATGGCATTATACCCCATCAAAGTCCTTCCCCTCCCCAAACCCCACCCTCCTCAGGCTCCACCCCCAAGATCTCCAGCTATTTCCCAACCTGGCACTGGCCCCCTATAAGCAGGGTTGGCCCTGTTCAGCATTTGGATACAAAATGTGAGATGGATTGACTTGATAAAGGGAGCCAACAGCCCTCAGTTTGCAAGACCTGAATAAGGCTGTTAATGATAGCATGTTTTGGAAGTCATTAATTCACAGAGTCGTGTTGCCATAAGTCAGAAACGACTTGACGGCATTTAACACATACAAGCCTTAAGAACATAAGAACATAAGAGAAGCCAATGCTGGATCAGGCCAGTGGCCCATCCACTCCAACACTCTGGGTCACACAGTGGCCAAAAGCACCAGGTGCCCTCAGGAGGTCCAGCAGTGGGGCCAGGACACTAGAAGCCCTCCCACTGTTGCCCCCCCAAAACACCAAGAATACAGGGCATCACTTGCCACAGACCAAGAGTTCCTATCGGCTGATAGCCACTGATGGACCTCTGCTCCGTATGTTGATCCAATTCCCTCCTGAAGCTGATAAGAACATAAGAGAAGCCAGTGTTGGATCAGGCTAGTGGCCCCTCCAGTCCAACACTCTGTCACACAGTGGTCAAAAATACCAGGGGCCCTCAGGAGGTCCGCCAGTGGGGCCAGGACACTAGAAGCCCTCCCACTGTTGTCCCCTGCCCCCAAGCACCAAGAATACAGAGCATCACTTGCCTCAGACTGAGAGTTCTTATCTATACTTTGTGGCTAATAGCCACTGATGGACCTCTGCTCCGTATGTTGATCCAATTCCCTCCTGAAGCTGATAAGAACATAAGAGAAGCCAGTGTTGGATCAGGCTAGTGGCCTCTCCAATCCAACACTCTGTGTCACACAGCGGCCAAAAACACCAGGGGCCCTCAGGAGGTCCACCAGTGGGGCCAGGACACTAGAAGCCCTCCCACTGTTGCCCCCTGCCCCCAAGCACCAAGAATACAGAGCATCACTTGCCCCAGACTGAGAGTTCCTATCTATACCTTGTGGCTAATAGCCACTGATGGACCTCTGCTCCATACGTCTATCTAATTCCCTCTTGAAGCTGTCCATGCTTGTAGCTGCCACCACCACCTCCTGTGGCAGTGAATTCCATGAAGGCTTCAGAAGGCTTTACTCTGATGAGTGACACTGTCGCAGCAGAACATAGCAGAAGAGGCTGTCCTTAAGATATGCGGGTTCAGTACCGTTGAGGGCTTTGTAGGTGACAGTTGGAGCCTTGAATTGACCTCAGCACCTGATTGGTAACCAATGGAGTGGAAAAGAGCAAGTGTCCAGTAGCACCTTAAAGACTAACAAAATCTGTGGCAGGGCAGGAGCTTTCGTGAGTCACGGCTCACAGAGCCAGTTTGGTGTCGTGGTTAAGAGCGCCGACTCTGATCCGGGAGAACCGTGTTTGATTCCCCACTCCTCCACATGCAGCTGCTGGTGTGATCTTGGGTCAGTCGCAAGTTATTTCAGAGCTGTTCTCTCAAGAGCAGTCCTCGAAAGAGCTCTCTCAGCCCCACCTACCTCACAGGGTGTCCTGTTGTGGGGAGGGGAAGGGAAAGGAGACTGTAAGCCACTCTGAGACTTGGAGTGAAGGACGGGGTATAAATCCAGTCTTCTCCTCCTCCTCCTCGAATGTGAGTCCATCTGAATTCACTCTATTCTCTAAGGTATAAGGACTGATGGACTCACATTGTAGCTGTATCGGAAGAAGCGAGCAGTGACCCACAAAAGCTCCTCCCCTGCCAGAAATTTTGTTAGTCTTTAAGATGCTACTGGACTCTTGCTCTTTTCTACTGCTACAGCCAGACTAACACGGCTTCCCGTCTTGCAAAATGGGAGTTATGTGCAGATTCTCCTTAGCACCAGATAGCATACAGTCGACAGTGTTTGGACCGTGTGGAGTTTCCTTGTTGTCTTAAAGGGCAGACCCCTGTAGAGTACATTACAGCAGCCTTGCTGCATGGTATGGCTCCACATAGCCAGATCAGCTGATTCAAGTAAGGGGCCACATTCTGAGCTAAGTAGAGTGTTTGGGTTGCCAGGTCCCCCATGGCCACCAACGGGAGATGGGGTGTAAGGCTGCCAGATCCAGGCTGGGAAACTCCTGGAGATTTGAGGATGGAGCCTGGAGAGGACAGGGCCCTTGGTAGGTGTTATGTATTGACCATGCGGTCGCCATGTGCTCCCGTAATGGCGACCGCCATGTGGCCAGAGCACATGGCCAAGAAACTACCTGAGCTTCAGCCAGGTAGAACAAAGGCCAGGTGGATCCAAACCGGCCACCAATCATGTACCTAGGTTTCTCCCAGGGAACCTATGAGATGTAAATAGACTGATAACAGCCTATCAGGTCAGTTGGGCGAGGTCAAGGGATTATCCCTGACCAGCATAAAAGGAGGGCTCGGAGCCCTGGGTTGTATGGTTCATCCAGACCAGCAATAAAGATCTAGCTGTTTCACTGTTCCATGGACTCCCGACTCCATTACTTCTCAGTAGGGTACAAAGCCATAGAGTCCACCCTCCGAAGCACCCCTTTTCTCCAGGGGGACTGACCTCTGTAGTCTGGAGATGAGCTGTAATTCTGGGGGATCCCCGGGTCCCACCTGGATGCTGGCAGCCCTAGTTGGTGGAACGCCTTTTTTTTTTGCAACTGCAACAGTTTGCTTGGAGACGGCCCTTCAGAGATGATCCCTATAGGGCCAGGTCCTGTGCAACCACCGGCACAATGCCCCACGAAGCGCTTCAAAGCACAAACACACCTTTTGAGACAGTTACAGCTTTTTTCCAAGTTAATCTCAGGCTTTTGGAAACTCTTCAAGGGTGCCAGAGAAGTAATCTCGCTCTTATTGGGTCTTGATCTGTGATTAATTCAAAGAGGACTCGTAAAAAGCCAATGAATAAAAGACACCAGGGCGGGGGGAGGGAGGCAAATCTCATGTCTGAGACCGTGGAAACAAACTCGCCCCTCCCTCCTTTTAATTAATTAATTGGAACGGAATTGAGTGTATCTTGCTTATGTTTCCAGTAAATGTGGTATGTGTATATATATATAAATATTTAAAGCCACATCTTCAGAGTTCTTTTTACTTGGGAGGTAATTCTGTTCCATGGGGAAAGGATCCGTTTTTTGGGTAAACTATTTGACAGCAGCTGAGGTTGATAACCTCCAGGTGGGGCCTGGAGATATCCTGGAATTACAGTTCATATTGTCAAATAGGGTTGGGAAATTCCTGGAGATCTGGGGAGTAGCGTCAGGGGAGGGTGCAGTTTGGGGAGGGGAGGGACTTCAGTGAGGTATAATCATAGAATCATAGCGTTGGAAGGGACCTCCAGGGTCGTCTAGTCCAACCCCCTGCACAATGCAGGAAATTCACCAGTACCTCCCCACACACACCCACAGTGACCTTGCTCTATGCCCAGGAGAGAGAGGAAAACCCTCCAGGATCCCCAGCCGAACTGGCCTGCAGAAAAATTGCTTCCTCCAATGTTCCCTCTAAGGTGCAGAGTCTTATGAGCAAAAATTCTACTTTGTGAGCTCCTGGCATTAAAGTTCTGAGCGAGCAATTTGGCTACTGCATAAATCAGTCTGCTCTGGAGCCACCCTTCCCGAGCCGAGATAAAAATGTGTGAGCCGGAGGCTAAAAAACTGTGAGCTAGCTCACACTAACTCAGCTTAGAGGGAACATTGTTCCTGACCCCAAAGTGGTGATCAGCATTTCCCTGGGCATGTAAGAAAGGGCCACAAGAACTAAGCACTGATGCCACCCTTCCTGCCCTCCCTTCTCATGATCTGCCTAAGTTCACAGAATCAGCATTGCTGTCAAACAGCCATCTAGCCTCTGTCTGAAATCCTCCAAAGGCGGCAACTTTCAAAGCAGCCATTTTCTCCAGGGGAACTGATCTGTGTCACAGGGAGATCACTTGTAATCCCAGGAGATCTGCAGCCACCACCTGGCAGTTGGCAGACCTACTGCCAACCTTTCTCTTGCACCCGGAGCCATTCTCAGCGTCCTGTCGTTAATACTCCGTGGAAGGCATTTAGATTTGCCGCTTTGCTTTCACCCGGGATGTGTTTGGACTCCAGAGCTTTGTAAAGGCCTCCTGACTGTCTATCTGCATCTTGGCAAAATGGAACCGGTTTGACTTCTTCTTCCATCGGGGGAGCAAGCAAAACCGTAGCTTTGTCTCTGAGAGGCCCCCCACTCCAGCGCCACATGACTGCAAACTTTGTTTGTCACCAAGGCAATCTTGGAAATAAAACCTTAGCGGAAAAAAAAGGGAAAGGATGAAGACGCATGTGGGAACAAGGCGTTCATTTCTTTTCCAGCATGCTGGTCAGAGACAATAGGAAAGTGATCAGCCTTGAGCATGACATCAGATTGAACCTCTGGGACTTCAACTTTTCAGCCCCAAGGAGGGGATTATGGGATTGGTGGTGTTGCCCCTCAGGTTGTCATAGAAGCGGAAACCCTTTTCCACAACCAGTTGGGAGAAGAAAGCCAAAGGAACAACGGGAGTTATTTCGAGGCCTCTAAGCGGGGCGTGCACTTTTGTCTGTGCTTTCATGACAAAAAATGGTCCCGGGTTCGTGGAACTGATAGCAAGTTTCCAGGACACCCACATGTAGGGTTGCCAGTCTCCAGGGGGTGGCTGGAGATCTGCTATTACAACTGCACGGATGGGCCTCCGTGCGGCTCCTGGTAAGTCTCCCCCCATCCCCTGCTGTATGCCAGGAGGGACCTGGCAACCCAACATGGACAACAGATCCCTGCCCTGAACAAACAAGAACTTACAAGCAAGGAAGAAGAGAATGTGGGAAAACTCTATAAGTACTATAGAACTATTCAGTCAACTGGTAAGACCAGGGCTCTTTTTGGGAAAAAAGCCCAGCAGGAACTCATTAGCATAATAGGCCACACCCAACAGCAGAAACACATTAGCATATTAGGCCACACCCCTGGCAGCGCAGCTCCCTCCCAGGATCAGCTTCCCCAGGTTCCCTGCAGCTTGCGGGGCGCATGGAGAACCTGAGGAGGGGAGGCAGGTTAAGCTGCCTTCCCTCCCTGGATCGGCTTGGCTTCCCCAAGTGCCCCACGGCTTGCGAGATGCCTGGGGAACCCGGGGGGGGGGGGCGGAGTCCGTAGCTGTGGCCGACTCAGAAGACAGCCGGAACTCCGTTCCTGTGAGTTCCTGCCCAAAAATAGCCCTGGGTAAGACAATTACAAAGTATGACAAAGTATAGCATCTGAATGATAACATTTCAGTGTAGCAGGAACGTGTCTATGTCACTGACCACATGGCCCGGAAAGAGACATCATCACTTCCGGGACATCGGGGCAATACTCTGGTATTTGGGCAAAAGCTCTATGGTAAATCTGGCTTCTACCATAGAGTTGTTGCCCAAATACCAGAGTGTTGCCCCAACAGACAGGATGTGATGATGTCACTTCCAGGTCACATATAGACACACTGCTACATGTCAGATAGAGCTCTCTCTTTTTCAGGGTAAATCCCCCCACCATGCCAGCCAACTGATTAGGGGCTGGCAGCAGGAAACCGTCGCCTCCCCCAGGGGGTCTGGCAACCCCATCTGCACATGTTTTATGTCCAGCGTATCTCCCTGCAGATTTCAACTGAAGGTTTTTATGCTGGGAATAAATCAGTGTAATAGAGAATTGACCACTAGAGGGAGCCAAACACTTGGGGAACAGAACCCCCCCCCCCCCCCCAAGAAACAGGAATTTATAAGGCCAGGAAAATGAAAATGCAGAAAAACCCATAATCAGCCTTAAGTCTCCCTGAGAAGGGAGAACTATAAATCACAATAAAATAAAATGGGATTGCCATTTCTTGACTTCAACCATCTGCAGTTCTCCATGTGGAAAAAATTTGGGACAGGGATCCATGTAGCCACTGTGCTCTGCTGGTTTAGTCCCAGTCATCCATGTGGGTAAACTATATAGAAAAGAAAATTATTTCAATAGGGATTAGTCTTGATGATTTATTTTCCTTGCCAGAAAGTTCAGCCTATGTCCTGATTAAACAAAGGTTCCTAGAGATTGAGATACAAGATTTAAGGAGCCTGGCTAAAGGTAGTGGTTCATCTTTGAGGTTGGGGATTTTTCCCCATGGGTCCTTAGCAGGGTATTTCTCTTGTTTAAGAAGAAGAAGAAGAAGAAGAAGAAGAAGAAGAGAATTTCTCTTGTTTAGCAGTCCTGCATTATCGTAGAGCTTATACGTTAGCTCGCTTTAAGAAGAAGAAGAGATTAAATTTATATCCCACCCTTCACTCACTTGGAGTCTCAGAGTGGCTTACAAATCCCTTTTCCCTTCCCCTCCCCACAACAGACACCCTGTGAGATAGGTGGGGCTGAGAGAGCTCTGAGACACTTGAGACACTTGCCCAAGGTCATCCAGCCAGGTGCAAGTGGAGGAGTGGGGAATCAAACCCGGTTCTCCCAGATTAGAGTCCACGCACTTAACCACTACACCAGACTGGCTCTCAGTTTAATGTATTACCTTCTGCAGTACTGTATGGAAGATTTCAGAAAATGCCGTACTCTGATAGGCTCTGTGCTTGTGGATTGCGTGAAATAGAAAGCCTTGAACAAGTTTTCTAGTATTGTACTTTATTACCTTAATATTTGATTCTCACTTATTGAACCTTGGCTGTGAGATCAAGAAAGGCAACATGATGAAGGCAAAATTCTTTATCTACTATCCACTCAAAATCTAGCAATTATTGAAACTGTGGCCAAATTTTTAAAAGGCAAGAAATGTACCTGAATGCTGTGGTTAATGGATGACGGTTGCTACTTGGGTGTTATAATGCCAATAAAATGAAATTCTGCAAACGCCGAAGCACGGCGGAAGACAGGAGGGCCTGGCTTGGTGGGTTCATGGGATCGCGAAGAGTCGGACTCAACTGTGCGACCGAACAACAATGCCAGTAAATGTAAAGTTTACAGTTTACATAGCCAGCAGTTGGGATGGTAAAATTACTAGTAAAGTGACAGAAGCAAGGTGGAAAGCCAGTTTAGTGTAGTAGATAAGACTGCTGGCCTAGGATCTGGAGGAACCCCGGTTTGAATGCCCCCTCTGCCATGGAATCTTGCTAGCTGACCACAGGCCAGTCACACACTCTCAGCGTAACCTACATTATACCTCACCTAATCTTGTTGGTCTCAAAGATATTACTGGGCTTGAATCTAGTTCCAAGCAGGACTATCTTGGGGCAGGAATGCACAGGAACGGAGTTCCGGCTGGCTTCTGAGTTGGCCACACCCACAGCCTCCCCCCCGCCCCCCCCCGGGTTCCCCAGGCACCTCGCAAGCCGCGGAACACCTGGGGAAGCCAATCCTGGGAGGGAGATGTGCTGTCAGGGGTGTGGCCTAATATGCTAATGAGTTTCTGCTGTTGGGTGTGGCCACCGGCGTAAACTACGGGGGGCTCGAGCCACCCCCGAAATTTCCCAGGACTACGGGGGGACTGAGCCCCCCCCCGGGGAAACGTCACGCCTGCCGCCGGCGCCTTGCTGCCGCACCTCCCGGGCCCTTCCGAGGCTCGCCAGCTGGTGCCTCTCCCCACCCCCCCACCGGCCTGGCCATTCCTCCCTCCTTATCTCTCCCTCTTCCTCTTTTAGGGGTGAGGGAGGGAGTGGCCAGGGTGGAGGGGGAGGGAAAGGCACCAGCAGCACCGGCTGGTGAGCCTCGGAAGGGCCGGGGAGGCGCGGCGGCTGGCGGTAGGTTTTCCGAGGGGGGGGGCGGAAACATTGCCCCAGCTAGCCCCCGCGCCCCCCGGACTTCAGAAAAGTCTATGCCCCTGGGTGTGGCCTATTATGCTAATGAGATCCTGCTGGGCTTTTTCTACAAAAAAAGCCCTGGTTCCAAGTACACAATCTTAGTGGGAGGGTTAAACCCACAGAAGTTCCCTAGTTCTGCATTATCTTTGGGGAAAGACGTCAGGAATCTGTTTCGCCTTTACATACCGTGTGCAAATGAATGATTGTCCAAGGACAGCCATGCGTCGAAAAGATACGATAACCATCTTCGGGTACTTGAAGGGCTGTCCTATAGAGGATGGGGCGGAGTTGTTTTCTGTTGCCCCAGAGGGTCGGACCAGAACCAGCGGGTTGGAATTAAATCAAAAGAGTTTTTGGCTAAACTTTAGGAAGAACTTCCTGACCGTTAGAGTGGTTCCTCAGCGGAACAGGCTTCCTCTGGAGGTGGTGGGCTCTCCTTCTTGGGAGGTTGTTAAGCAAATGCTAGATGGCCATCTGTCGGCAATGCTGATTCTGTGAAGTTAGGCAGATCATGAGAGGGAGGTCAGGAAGGGTTGCCTCAGGGCTTAGTTCTTGTGGCCCTTTCTCACACGCCCAGAGAAATGCCAATCTCCACTTTGGAGCCAGGATGCAATTTTTCTCTAGGCCAGTTTGGCTGGAGATCCTGGAGTTTTTTTGTCATCTTCTGGGCATGGAACAGCAGTCACTGGGGGTGTGTGGGGGGGAGGCATCTGTGAATTTCCGGCATTGTGCAGGGGGTTGGACTAGATGGCCCTGGAGGTCCCTTCCAACTCTATGATTCCCTGATCATTCAACATCGGACAAGATTTGTCTCCACTGCCAGGGCTTACGCACGTACTCCTGAACTTGCGCAGCTCCCTGATGGCTTTCCGAACCCCAGCAAGATCTGACGGGCCCCAAGGAAGTTGCACATTGTTTAATGGTGCGTGATTTCGAAAACAGTCTAGCAACAGGGGAGGCCGGATTACAGAAAGGAAACACTGTTTCCTTTGTAATGCTAAAGAGGAACCCGAGTTCAGTGATAATCGACACCTGGAATCTGTTTTGCCTTTGCAGACCGTGTGCAAATTAATTATCGTCTGAGGACAGCCGTGTGTCAAAAGGAATACATAATATCCTCTTTGTGTCTGTGAACAAATCTGTGAACGCAGAACTAGTCAGCACCCTCTGAATTTCACGTTTCCTTGCTCAAGCGAACCGAGAATGTATACCTGGTCCTTTTCGGAAGTCGTAACAACTCAACACACACCGTCTTGCCCCCACTCACCTTGCTCAGCCAGTTTATTAGGGCATAACAAACATTTCTGGATCAGACTGAAAGTACCTCTGAAATCATACAAGAAGGGGCAAGCCAGCTTGCTCTATTGTTGTTGCCGTTGTCCAGTCGCACAGTTGAGTCTGACTCTTTGCGACCCTGTGGATCACATCACGCCAGGCCCTCCTGTCCTCCGCCGTCCGCCGGAGTGTGCTCAACTTCACGTTCGCTGCATCGCTAACGCTGTCCAACCATCTCATCCTTTGCTGTCCCCTTCTTCTTTGACTTTCAGTCTTTCCCAGCATCAGGGTCTTCTCCAGTGAGTGCTCCCTTGTCATTGGGTGGCCAAAGTATTTGAGCCTCAGCTTCAGAATCTGGCCTTCCAGGGAACAGTCAGGGTTGATTTCCTTTAGGATTGACTGATTTGATCTCCTTGCTGTCCAAGGGACTCTCAAGAGTCTCCTCCAGCACCATAATTCAAACGCATCTATTCTTCGGTGCTCGGCCTTCCTTACGGTCCCCCCCTCTCTTTCCCCCCCATTTGTCCTTTCCCTCTCCCCTCCCTTCACATGGCCTTCCACAGAGACACATCTCCCTGAGGTCTCTCCTGTAGATACAGTGCCTTCGTACTCCTACTCACATGATGCTGGGTTAGCTGGCCATTTGTGATAGGGAAAGAACTCTTTAGATTAGGCTTCGCTTCTCTCTCTCTCTCTCTCCCTTCGACTGCAACCTGAACATGAACTGGATCTGCTTGAATAAATGTCACTTTCCCTTTTTTGCAAAATCCTTCTTGGGAGATTTCTTTCCTGCACTCAGTCTCATGCTTCTATAACTGGGCACAACTCTGCTAGATTAACCAACTATCCCAAAAGTCTCTACCCACTAAATATCCAGGAATTTCCGAACCAGGAGCTGCCCATCCTCCAAAGTGAGATCCTATGCTTTTTCTCCAGGCTTAAGTCTACTGAAATCAACAGGCTTCGATTGCAGGAATTCTGTTCAGGATAGCCCCATTAGTGTCAGAAATAGATGTTGAATAACAACAGTTATTTTTCACTTGAAAAGTTTTTGTGCTGTTCTAATGAACCCCTTTGTGACAGGAATATCTCCCTCGAGTGACCCTCCCCTCCCTTTTAAGCACCAACCATGCTCAGTCATCGTCACTAAATGGGGATTTTGGGTATCATTTATGGTTGAGAATTATCTTGGGAAAGTCCCCAATCAGAATCTTGGGTGGGGACAGCGGCAGCCATTTTGATTAGCAGACGTTTCCCTGTTCTGAGAAGAAACGGTATCCCTCACTGGAAGCATGTTGCATGTTTCCCAAAAAAAATCCTCTTCATTGAAAAAAAGAAAAGAAAAAGTCTTCAGTGGAGTTAACCGGTACCTAAGATTCCCGACCCCCAAGCGGGGCCTGGATTTCTCCTGGAATTACCAGTGATCTCCAGACAACCGAGCTGTTTCCCTGGAGGAAATGATACTTTGGTCCAAGCTGCGTTAGTCTTCCCTGCCGCTGTGCCAGCGATCCCACATTGTCTCACAAATTTCTGTCTGCATTTCATGCCGCATCTGCTCTCCTATTGTTTCATCTCAGCGTCGACGGCCTGCATCACTTTTTTGCCATTTAGTCGTGACTCTGAGGTCACTACAGCGTCTCACCGTGTTATGTGGATTTGGTTTTAAGCTGGCCCAGTTGCTCCTCTGTACCCTCGAGCTGCTGTGAGCAAAAAGCAGACAACTGGAGCCAAATCCCCCCCCCCTTTTCTCAGGAGATACACAACTTGTCACAAAGGAAACGAGTCAGCTGAAAATCCAGTTGTCTGCATTTAAAAGCAGCCAGGGAACATTTTTCTGCAATCAGATTTTTTTTGGGGGGGGGGGGAGGTTTGGAAGCATGCCCACCCCTGAACCAATGCTCCCTCTAAGCTGTGGAGCCTTGTGAGCAAAAATTCTACTTTGGGAGCTACTGGCATTAAAGTGGTGAGCGAGCGATTTGGCCGCTGTATAAATGAGTCTGCTCTGGAGCCCTCCTTCCTGAGCTAAGACAAAATCTGTGAGCCGGAGGCTAAAAAACTGTGAGCTAGCTCACACTAACTCAGCTTAGAGGGAACACTGCCCTGAACCATTTGTTATTTCCTGGGACGGTCCCCAGAATGCCCTGCCTGGCAACCACGGGGTGTTTCGTGTTTTTTACCCAGCTCATTTTGTCTTTCCTCCCCCCCCCTTACTTTCTGCAGGGGGGGGGCACGAGTGCCGTTTCCTCCCTGCAGTGCAGCACCCTGCCAGCGCCCCTGGGAGGCTGATCTTCCCCCCTCTCTCACACGCACTCCCTAAACAACTGTGTCCTGATGCAGACGGCGAGCTTTTTATACTGAGCCAAATGGAAGGCAAAGGAAGCCGGTGCCAAAGCAGAAGGAAACAGCTTTAACATAGCAGATGCAGACTGGGCCTTTGGAAGAGCGCACTGTTTGGTGTGCCAGGCAGTCTAGGAGAAACGGAACTCCTCGAGTGTCATCCTATCCCAGCAGAGCTCCTCCCTGGCCCTAAACTCTACTTTCCCCAGGCACTATTTCCCCCTACCCCCGTATCTCCAGGAATTTCCCAAGCCAGAATTCGCAACCCTACCAGTACTTCAGGTACGGCAGTGCAGCCACTGTCCACCCCGCCCCCGCCCCCCCAGCCACAAACTCATAACTCATTTTTACCTTCGCTCGTTCCCCTGTACTTCTTCGCGTGGGGTCTGCTTCTTTCGCCCCTTTGCACTTTTCTTCTCCCTTTCCCCTCCTTGGTTCCTTTTACGATTTCAAATTCCTGTTTTCACTCCCATCTGGTAATCCTATTAACAGGGTTATGCCTTTTCCTGCTGTAAAATCCCCCAGTACTTTATGTTCCCACATATGATATTCTTCAAGTGTGGTGCAGCTAAATGAGATCATCTGTTGCTTCAGGGTGGGTGTTGTCGATAAACCGATTACCACAGATTCTGTGTTTCACTGTCAAAAGAAGAGGAGGAGGGGATTGGATTTATACCCCACGCTTCACTACCCAAAGGAGTCTCGGAGTGGTGTACAATCTCCTTTCCCTTCCCCTCCCCACAACGGACCCCCTGCGAGCAGTGTTCCCTCCAAGCTGTTAGTGTGAGCTGGCTCACATCTTTTTAGCCTCTGGCTCACACATTTTTGTCTCAGCTCAGGAAGGAGGGCTCCAGAGCAAACTAATTTATGCAGCAGCCAAATCGCTCGCTCACAACTTTAATGCCAGTCGCTCACAAAGTATAAACCACCTCTGAATGTCTCTTGCCTTGAACACCCTGTGGATCCCAGAAGCTAAGCCGGGCTGGCCCTGGTTAGTGTTTGGATGGGAGACCACCAAAGAAGTCCAGGGTTGCTATGCAGAGGCAGGCAATGGCCAACCACCTCTGAATTCCTCTTGCCTTGAAAACCCTACAGGGTCGCCATAAATCAGCTGTGACTTGAGGGCACTTTCCGCTACCAGCAGGGCTACTTAACCAGTCTGCAACGATCTGCAATATTTTAATTTTTATTCAGTGTCTATTTTTTTACATATTGGACGAACCATGTTGTAAAACCGCTTTGGATGATGGAAAAGCAACACCCAGCGTTTTAAATAAAATTAATAGGACTAAATGGTAATGGTAAGTCATCACAAAAAGCTATTAGCAGGTGTGACCGTTCCAAATGTCTTATTAGCCAGTTGACCACGTGCTGCTCTTTGGCTTCAGGATTCAGTCCATAAAAGCATAGCTGATTTGCAGATTTGGACTCCACTGTGTTTAATCCATTTAATCAGCCCTTAGAAGATATAAATTCACAGGGTGGTGCTTGTCAAGCTGTCAAGAGACAACGCAGCACAGCACAATGGAATCCTCGTTCCTGATCCATGCATACCCAATCTCCCCTCTCTCCTGTGAGTTCCCCTTGAAGAAGCACACCCACTGGCAGGGGATGTGGGGTATGGTTGCCAGGCTGGGAAACTTCTGGAGATTTGGGGATGGAGCTGAGGGAGGGCCTACTATACACGGTTGTTTCCCCCTCACTTTCGCCATGCACCTCTGTCGGGTTTTGTCATTCTGCATCGATTTTCCTCCCTTCAGTGCTCAGTTTGCTTTTTGGTCGCTGTTTCCCCGAGTTTTCTGAGAGTGCTTTTGTGCTGATTTCCCAATTGTTCTGCTTCCAAGACAAAGGTAATTAAAAAGTGTAGATTTCCTCAGATCTTTCGCCACCCCTTGAAGCTCCATTTCCCCCTCGTTTTTATTTTGGTTTTTTTGACAAGCGACATGAGTCTAGTGATATGGGACTATCGCTAGTCTCAGATTGCTGAATAAAAAAATTAATGCAGCAGGTGGAAGTTTAAAAAGAGCTGCATGATGTTTGGTTCCCTGCTGGTATTGACTTGAAAGAGGGATTGGAGAGGAGGCAAATGGCAGTGTTTCCAGTGCAAAAAAAAAAAGGGATTTTAGTGCTGCATGCAAGCAAAATAAGGTGGGGGGGGATTGTCAGTGTGGAATGAAATTGGCATGAGTTGTAAAGAGAGAGGAAACACTAAGATGGGAAGCCTAGAGCTTTGAAACATTTTCCCCTTTAATGCTTTAGTGAACAAAGTTGGGGGGGGGGGACCATTTTGGCAGTCTCCAGAAGCCTAATGTTAATATGGCAGCTGAACCATATAGACCTTCTGTGAACCACCAAACTTAAGAATCGCTTGGGATCGATCAGTTTGGAGGAAGACTGCAATCTGCACACAGCAGGCTCTAAAAAAACTGCCAAGATCACGACCAGTGTGCAGGATCGAATTTGTTGTTGTTGTTCAGTCGCACAGTTGAGTCCGACTTCTCGCGACCCCATGGACCACATCACGCCAGGCCCTCCAGGAGGGGCAGGAGGATCGAATTAGAGAATCACAAACAGAAAACCATGCAGATTTGCAAGGAAGGGCAGGAAATTAGTGTTACTACGCAGCTACACTAGGGGAATCATTGAAAATACCAAACCCCCCCCTTTTTTTCAATTTAGTGGTACAAGACTAAAAAAGCTCCCTAGAGCTTCTGCCAGAGGACTGCTCCCCCATACAAATTGCAGCCCTGTGCAAAGCATGGTGGGGTTGTAGCCAATTTTGCACAGGTGTGGGAGTGCACACCCCCATGTTGCCAACAATCACAGCTGGCATTGCCAGCGTCAGTGGGTTCTGCCATGCATTCTGTGCACTCAACATTCCCTCCCATATTATGAACATGTGACACTTTCCCATTTTTCACTGTGGCTGATAATACTGCCCCTCTAATCCAGATTAAATTTTCTTCCGTTTTTGGACAGCAATAGCCTAGCCTAGTTCCAGCTCTTTTGTCTGGCCACACCCACAGTTAACCTTGTTCAGTTGTGAAGCTTCCTGAACACATGATGAAGCTGTCTTATATTGAAATCAGAGACCCTGGGTCTCTCAGGGTCAGTCTTGTCTATTTGCTAATGCCCCTGTATAAATCGATGGTGCAACCTCATTTGGAGTACTGTGTACAGTTCTGGTTGCCACACCTAAAAAAGGATATTATAGCACTGGAAAAAGTGCAGAAAAGGGCAACTAAAATAATTAAAGGGATGGAACACTTTCCCTATGAAGAAAGGTTGAAGCGCTTGGGGCTCTTTAGCTTGCAGAAACGACGGCTGAGGGGTGACATGATCGAGGTTTATAAGATTATGCATGGAATAGAGCAGGTAGAGAAAGAAGTTCTTTTCTCCCTTTCTCACAATACAAGAACTCGTGGTCACTCCATGAAATTGCTGAGCAGTCGGGTTAGAACAGATAAAAGGAAGTACTTCTTCACCCAAAGATTAACAGGTGGAATTTACTGCCACAGGAGGTGGTGGCAGCTACAAGCATGGATGGCTTCAAGAGGGAATTGGATAAAGATATGGAGCAGAAGTCCATCAGTGGCTATTAGCCACAAGGTATAGATAGGAACTCTCAGTGTGGGGCAAGTGATGCTCTGTAATCTTGGTCCTTGGGGTGGGGGGGGCAACAGTGGGAGGGCTTCTTGCCCCCACTTGCTGAACCTCCTGAGGGCACCTGGTGTTTTTGGCCACTGAGTGACAGAATGTTGGATTGGATGGGCCACTGGCCTGATCCAACATTGGCTTCTCTTATGTTCTTATGTTTTAGACTGGCAGCGGCTCTCCACGGTCTCAGGCAGAGGTCTTCCACATCACCTCCTGGCCTGGTCCTTTTAACTGGAGATGCCGGGGATTGAACCTGGGACCTTCTGCATGCCAAGCAGGTGCTCTGCCAGTGAACCAAGACACCCTCTCTCTCAGCCTAACCTGCATCACAGGGTTGTTTGTAAAGACAACAAGGAGGAAAGGAGAAGCATGTGTGTCACCCTGACGTTCGTGGAATGTGGGATAAAATGTGAGCAATATCCTTCCAAGGATTAAAAAGGCTCTGATTTCAATGCGGTGCATTCTGAATGCAAACACCTGGTTCATAAACTTAACGAGACAAGGAAGTACTATCTTCCTTTTTAAAGTGTACATAAATGGCAAAAACCGTATTTATGGGATTTTAGGACATGGTAAAGTAATCATTTTTCCTTCACTGGTTTTGTATCCTTAGTCATCAATGCCACAAGAGTTTAAATACATCTTTCAGAGAGAGAGTGTGTGTGTGTGTGTGTGTGTTATGGATTACAATCTTTCAACAGAAGAGAAAAATGAGTTAGTGCTGCCCTCTCTTGCTTAAACAGTGAACTACAACAACCTAAAGGGAAAAAAATTAACAAAAGCCAAGGGTTATACCCTTGGAGGGCAAGTGGCAAAGGAAGCGGCTTTTGAAGACAATGAAGCTCTCTTAACAGAATGTAGTTCTGCATTTGTGCAAATGAAATCCGACCGGAAAGCCTTCCCTATTTATTTCTTGTAATTAAAATATCTATAGGCCTTCTTTCCCTATGAGGGTGGGGAGAATAGAAAAAGAAAGGGGCGGGGGCGTGAGAGATGCTCATGATATTATAATATGGGGCGTGGAAAGTTACTAAGAAAACATTTACTTATAAGTAATTGACAGTGCAATTGTTTTTTAAAAAAATACTTGCCTTGTTTTCTGTTGCCCCAGAAGGCTGGACCAGAACCAACGGGTTGGAATTAAATCAAGGGTGCTTTCGGCTCAACGTTAGGAAGAACTTACTGACTGTTAAGAGCGGTTCCTCAGTGGAAGAGGCTTCCTCGGGAGGTGGTGGGCCCTTCTTCTTTGGAGGTTTTCAAGCAGAGTCTAGATGGCCGTCTGACAGCTGTGCTGATTCTGTGAACTTAGGCAGATCATGAGAAGGGAGGGCAGGAAGGGCTGCCTCAGTGCTTAGTTCTCGTGGCGCTTATGACACGCCCAGGGAAATGCCAATCGCCACTTTGGGGTCAGGAAGCCATTTTCTCCAGACCGTTCGCGCAGGGATCCTGGAGGTTTTTTCCCCTCCACCCTCTTTTGGGTATAGAGGGTCACTGGGGGTGTATGTGAGGGGGGGGGAGATATTTGTGAATTTCAAGCATTGCGCAGGGGGTGGACTAGATGACCCTGGAGATCCCTTCCAACTCTATGTTCTATGGAGCCCCATTAAATAGGCATGAATGGGATTGCTCTCTAAATTGTGGAATTCACCGCCAGTGGGATATAGTGAGTGGGAGCAGGTTGCTAGGCCACTACGAGTAACAGGACGCTGGACTACCTTAATCGGCAACTGAATAGTGTTATATCGATATACTGTTAAGGCAATATATGCATCGGGTTGGTTAAATTTTTATTTCTTCTGCTGTCGAGTTGCAGCTGACTTATGGCAACCCCGTAGGTTTTTCAAGGCAAGAGGACATTTCAGAGGTGGTTTGCCCTTGCCTGCCTCTGTGTAGCGACCTTGGTAGCCCTTGGTGGTCTCCCATCCAAACATTAACCAGGAATGGCTTAGCTTCTGAGATTGGGCTAGCCGCGTTATCCAAGTCAGGGCTCTTTGACTTACTAGCTTGCATTGAAGAACAAAAGCAAGTCTCTGCCTCCTTTCCTTGTTGAGATAGGCCCTTTACCTTTTATCTCTGCAACCAAAAAGTGCTAGAGAGACTGGTGTTTTTTTTCTTAATGGAAGCCGAGAGTTCGGGCAAACCGATACACATATAGATGCCCTGACCTGGATAGGCCAGGCTAACCCAATCGCATTAGACCTTGGAAGCTTAGCAGGGTCAGCCTTGGGTAGTAGTATTTGGAAGGGCGACCTCCAAGGAATACCAGGGGTGTGACGCACAGGCAGGCAATGGCAAATCACCTCTGAAATGTCTCTTGCCTTAAAAACAAAGTCTAGCTTGCCACCTCGTGGTGCATAACACTAAGAGCTAGAACTTCTGGCTGCCAGACAATCTTTGGCTCTCCTGGCTATACTACACACACTGGCATACTATAATAATCATTAGTAGTATACAATTAGTAGTATACAATCACTGATTTTTTTAAAAAAAGAGAAACTCCTCAGTGACCGGAAGAGGACATGGGTGACAGAGGGGAAAATGGCAGCTGTATGGCCAGGACTGGTGAAGTCCAAGCTTTCCCACCCAGACACAGCAAGCAACCTTCCAGGTTTTGTTGAGATCCTCCCCAAAACTTCAGAGGAATGCAGGTTTGGGAACGATCAGAGGAAAGCCAGGGAAACCGAGGGAGGTGCACAAACGTACAGCAATTCTGTGAGGAGGGGGACCCACACTTCCCAACAGCATCTAACCCAGGCCAAATAAATAACCACCCACGTGGGAACACCCCAGGTAAAGCTGCCACAGTGTCTTTTCTGCCACATGTCCCCACCTGGAAACCAAGAGGAGATGCTTCCCAAGAATCACCACCGCCCAACCGGGCACCTGTGAAGATAGTGATGCAGAACCTGGCCCTGGAAATTGACTTGTTCACCTTGGAGATGTTTCTGGCCTTCTTCTGCACATCGTTTTTTCATTCTGAGACAGGCCTGAGAAACAATGGTCCTCACGCTGCATTCTGAGTTCCTTCTGACACAGGGGAAGAAGAGGAGGAGATTGGATTTATACCCCACCCTTCACTACCCAAAGGAGTCTCAGAGCAGCTTACAATCTCCCTTCCCTTCAACAGACACCCTGTGAGGTAGGTGGGGCTGAGAGAGCTCTTTTGAGAACTGCCCTTGAGAGAATAGCTCTGAGAAAACTGTGGCTGACCCAAGGTCACACCAGCAGCTGCTTCTGGAGGAGTGGGGAATCAAACCTGGTTCTCCCAGATTAAAGTCTGCGCTCCTAACCACTGAGATTGAGCTAGCCTGGGTTTTCCAACTCAGGGCTCTTTGACTTACTAGCTTGCATTCAAGAACAAAAGCAAGTCTCTGCCTCCTTTCCTTGTTGAGACAGGCCCTTTAGCTTTCATCTCTGCAACCAAAAAGTGCTAGAGAGACTGGTGGAAACTTAAGAGTAATGGTGGAAACTTAAGAGTAATGCATCTGGTGGAAACTTAAGAGTAATGCATCTGTGTTGTCTTTGAAAAACAGGCTGAAATAGGTTCCCCCATTGCAATGCTCAGGCTACTTCCCTAAAACTTCGGAGCAAAGACTGAGATTTTAAATTGCTCTGTGTGTGTGTGTTTATAGTCGTTTTTGTTTAAACTGTAAGCCGCCTTGAGTTTTGCAAGACAGAAAGGCAGCAAACAATTCTCTTAACAAATAAATACTTCCAACATCAGAGTGTGACTGTGTTATGTAGCTAATGTAACACTGCCAAGCTTAACAAAATGTTCTGCCCTCCTGGGAAGTGGCAAGTCATCTGTGAACTAGAAGTATTTCCCCATCTCTCCTCAGTAGAAGAAAGAGAACATAGCAGAGGAGGTTTTGCGTATGCTAATGAGGTACCTGGTTCTGAATGTGACCAATACGATACAGGCCCATTCTGCATCTAGCATTCGCTTCGTCCTTTTACCGAACCCACGCTGGAACAGAAAAAGATGCGGCTCTAAACCACATTTAGATACCCCAGGCCAATGCCATACTGACTGCAGAGTCACCCCTGAACTGCCATAAAATGGCCATAAATCTATGCAGACGGTACCATAAAACCGAGATACCAAAGGAAGTGAAACCAGCACGCGTGTGGAGGCTCTCATAAAATCTAACAATCAAAGAAAGTGAAAGTGGCATGCAATGTAGGAGGGAATTTCTGTTCCAACGTGGGTTTGGTAAAACAGCGGAGCGAGTGCTAGATGCGGAATGGGCCACAGACCGACGTCCGCCAGCACTCTTAGGTACAGATCCTTCTCCGAATTCCCCACCATTATCTTGCTTCTGACAGATATAAACCACACCAACGGCTTTGGTCGTGACGTTCAGACAGTTGCTGACCTCTTAAAACAAAAAACCCAGCCTCGACAGGCACATACAAACAAACCCCACGTGCAGCAGTCCCAGATGAGCCCCGAAATCTGCGTCGGGAAACGAGAGCGTGGTCAAGATTTTTAAAAAAAGGTCCGAGGGATACGGTTTGTTATAAATTTATTTCATCTTCAGTATTTCAGCTTGCACCTTTGCTCCAGCACTTTTGAAAAATAGAACGTTTCACCGAGGGCGGCGTCTGCCGAGTTTACATTGAGTCCCAGTCAATGTTCTTAAAAGAGGCTTAGCTTAATCCCGCTGAACCATGTCGTGTTCGGTGTGGCGGATGACTAGTTTACTTCTGTCCCACCCCCCCACCCTTAAATTAACAGTATCAAGTTTTTGTTCGGTTGCTGTTTTTTTTTTTACAAAGCCATTGACTTTACAACATCCATATGCGAAGACTTGTGTGTACAAAACTGACCTGATAATCCCAAAACAGGAGTCAGTCAAAAGGAAATTATTAACCCCCCCCCCCCCCTTTGGCCTAGAAACAAGGAAACCTAAAATTCCACCCAATATTTAAATGGCAAGAAGAGGAGGGGGGGGGATATATACGCTTGTATTTATACTGTACTTCTATCGATAGCGACAGGTTGTAAATTCATGTTTGCAACTATCACAAAAAGACTCATGAACACCAACTCAGCTTTATACTGTTAAATAACGGCTGGATCGATGGTTTAGGATTATCAATTCGTTGTTGTCGTAGAACAGTTCAGAAGCATCCTGGAGAAAACTCCTGAAAAAACACATACCTTACGGTATATAATAATGCACCTGCATTAGCTATATATATACTGTACACAAGTCTTGTCTGCATTTTCTCTACCAAAGATGTGAGATTCAACTTTCAAATACAAAGCAGATAGCCAGTAATGTATATCTTATAATACAGCCCTCTTCTTTCTCTCTCTTTTTCGTTTTTAATCTTAAAACAGTTTGGTCACAATGCACCTTTGATAGAAAGTCAATTTCATTTAGTTTTAACTAATACTCAGCTGATTGGGATTACCAGAATTACGGGGCACTCTCTTCTCTGTTTTTTTTTTCAGTAGTATTTTTAGAACCATTCTAGTAACAGATACGGTCGTGAGGAATGAGCATCCAAGACCAGAACGCTGAAGCATGTTACCCAGAATCCATTCCAGCTCAAAAACAAACAAAAAGGGAATAGCTGTGATGAAAAACAGTATTCAAGTCACAAATGTGCCACTGTATTTTTCCTCCCCAGAAGCTACATTCTCCCCAATACCACTCCCCCCCCACCCGCTGGAATGTTTAATAAAGCCATATTTTAAAAGGTCAGGTAACAAAACTTCAAACAATCCAAACTTCTGCTCTACTCCCCACCCTGCCCCCCAAATATTAAATGACTTTTTGAGGATCCATCTCATAGATGTATTCCTTACCTTTTTTTAAACAAAATTAATATTATTTCCACATGGCCTAAAAGAAGACGTATAGCAATACAATAATTTAGGCTCAGTATTAACTAACACAAACCTGGTCAAAGGGTTTCTTAATCGACAGTATACAACTAATACTGGTCAGATACTGAAGTCTGCTTTCCTCGCCACTGCACACTTGGATACGGGTCGGAGAGGTGAGCTTGGACGTGCAATCAACTTGATCCATTGACTAATCCGAAGCACACTTCCCAATTCTGTTTATAACCACTTTTTATATTTATTTGTCATGTTCACACTGAAGGAGCACCAAAGCGAGTCTGGCACTCAAAAAGATGCTTTTATACCAGAACAAAACTCTTAGCATTAAAGGACCCCAATTTTTCTTTTTTTTCAGTGGCCCTGATCTGTATAAACATTCAACTCGTGAAGATGTGCAAAAAAATAAAAGGAAAAAAGGAAAAAGATCCCCCCCACCCCCGGCCCGCCCCCCACCCCAAAAGTCAAATTACATCATAGTTATCCAGAGGAGAAAGATGTTACACAAACTCATATGAAAAATGACAATCTCTTTTTTTTCCTCTTTTACTATAAATACATTTAACAGTTTTAGCAGAAAGACAAGCTAAATTTTAAGATTGTTCACATCTGAAGTTTGTGTTACTCTCTGCTAACGATAAATAAGGGACGGGTCCTGGCGATGGAATTCGGACACAGCAATTTTTTTTCTCGTCAACGGATCTTTTCGAAGACTGGTTTTAAAGGAGAGTTAAAACAATGATTATTTTTGCCAAGTTCTGAGGAAAGTCCATCCGTTGTCCAAACTCTGGATTGAAGTCCTTATTTTTTTTTCCTCCCCCCGTTACTTAGAGACAAGATATATACACAGGGCTGTTGTAATAATGAAACAAATGTGAAATCTACTGTAAAGTTGCACAATACAGAAAACTTGTTGCTCCATCTTCTACTACATACATGTGTGACTCCACAGGATCGTTAACGTTGCTGCTTTCCTTTGCGTTAAGTCGGAATTATTCCATCCCGTCTGAGCCCCCTCTTTAATTCCAGATCCTCCAGTTTCTTCCATAGCTCTTCGCGTTCTTTCTCTTTTTTCTTCTCACTAACAAAGCAAAACAGGGCAAAAAAAAAAACAGGCATCACTGACACTGAATTTTTGAAGAACTTTGTCGCTTACGACAGTATTGCTACACAAAGGAACAAAACAGCGCTTTGGACTAATGATGGCCGCTGAGTATTCTCGGGTTTGCTCCTTTGGGAACATCCTAAATTACACACGGGGAACATGGCCGCTTCGTGCATTACGACCCCAGCTGGTGGTGTCTTTCGGCACCCAGTTCTAGTTAGATCCTCTTGAGTCTTGCCAAGACAGGACGTGTGCTTGAGTAACAGTCCTGGCTCAGTCTGCTGATAGGTCTTGCTCTCCTGCGCTCACTGGAATATTTTCTAAGCCCAAGTCAATAGAAAACAACTTGACAGCTGGAAGTCAATAGAATGAACACAGGTTTACGGATCGAACTCACCGCTGTAGGCTTCTGGAAGGAGAAGGATAGGTTATCTTTCCTGTGCTGGAAACCCAAACTGTTCATCATATGCCTTCAAAGAATAGCGAAGGTTATGCTGAAGTTGAGAGAGCTCTTATTAGGCCCTATTTTGCCCATCCATCTCATTATTCTGCCATCCTTCCTCCGAGGGATTCAGCCTGCACCCACGGCTCTCACTCCTTCAGAACAGATCAACTGGCCCAACATCGTCCTGTGAACTTTTCTGAGGCTGAGTGGTAATTTGAACCCAGGTCTCACCAATTCCTAGTCTGGAGCTTGGACCACTATATCAAGTTGGAGCCATCTTATTGCTCTGTGTACTTAATCCTTACTAATCAAATTGTTTTTAAGAAAGGATTGTTATCAGTTAGAGCAGGGGTGGGCAAATTGCGGCCCGGGGGCCACATGCGGCCCGCCACAGAGTTTTTGTGGCCCACCAAGACAGTCAGCCACGTGGTGTGATAGGGTACATTTGTCTCATTAAACTGATTCTAAAATTAAATGTGCTTGCAGCTATAGATGATATGAAATTAGCACAATAAATATATTGAATAAAACTAACACTATTTTATTTAATTTATATTTATTGATTTTTATGATACAATTTATACCTTTTCTGAAATGCAAAGTTAACTAATGAATGCAATCATTTTAAAAGGTGCGGCCCTCCGCTAACCTCCGCTCCCACAAAGTGGCCCCTGAGCCAAAACAATTGGCTCAGGGGCCACCCCTGAGTTAGAGAGTACAGAAACATCATTAAATTCCATTTTTGACTCCTCCTTTATTATTTTATTTATTTTATCATATTTTTATACCGCATCCATCTCTTGTGCGATCTTGGAGCAGTTGTAAATGTTCATGCTTTATGATTAATTAGAACCACATATCTATCACCAGGATCGGAATAAATTACCGAGGGAAAAAGGGGGGGGGGACTCAACCCAAAATATGGCTGTTTTTAAATCGTTGTTCATAAACTTGTTGCTCTTAACTGTTTTACAACTATCATCGTATTTATATTATGACGCCAAATAGCTTTGTGATCCGCCCTGAGCCCACTTGTGGGGAGGGCGGGATACAAGTTTGTTTATTATTCATTTATTTGATTTATACCCCGCCCTCCCCGCCAGGGCAGGCTCTCTGCAGTTTACATATAATTTGACAAATAAAACAACACCTATCAATGTAGCTATAAAAACAAGACTTAAAGTGCTAGTTATCAGTTCAATCAATCAATAAAATCAGTGAAGCCTTATCTGGACTATTTGAGGCTAGCAACTATGAACGATTGTTTCAGGAGGGGTCCCAAACATGGTGCCAACGGGTACCATGGCACAGGCCTGTAGCTACAGTGGGGCATCTCGTGCCCCCCCCCCACTTACCACCCAGGCCTCTTGACTTCCCATCCATCCAGCCAGTTTATTTTATTTTTCATATGTGCCACAGCCACGCCAAGCCAGTGCCCTACCCTGCCTGCCAGCGCCCTCGCCTCCCCTTCTCATCGCTTTTTAAAAACTTTTACTTTCTTGCCGCTCCTGACGCAGCCTGGGAGTGTGTGGTGAAGTGCCCCCCAACTTATTTAAATGCCCCTGAAGTAAAAAAAAATCCTGACTACGCCCCTGCCATGGCACCCACCAATACCTTTCCTGGAGCCATAGCATCATAGAGTTGGTTTCCAAGGGGCCATGCAGACCATCTAGCCCAACCGCCTGCCCAATGCAGGACCAGCCTAAAGCATCTCTGACAAATATCCATCCAGCCTCCTCTTGAAAGCTGCCAGTGAAGGGGAGCGCACCACCTTCCTCGGCAGCTGATTCCACTTTCGAACCACTCTGACCGTGGAAAAGCTTTTCCTACTATCCAGCCGATACCTTTCTGTATGTAACTTAAACCCGTTGCTTCGGGTCCTCTCCTCTGCTGCCAACTGGAACAGCTCCTTGCCCTCCTCCAAATGACAGCCTTTCAAATATTTAAAGAGAGCCATCACGTCCCCCCTCAATCTCCTTTTTCTGTAAACTAAACATTCCCAAGGCCCTTAGCCTTTCCTCGTAGGGCTCAGTCTCCAGACCTCTGATCACCCTTGGTGCTCTTCTCTGCACCCAAGTGTTTTTAGAAAGGGGGAGGGGCCGGCTGGGGCTTCTGCACAGCATGGCTGTGGAGTGTGTGTGTGTGTCTGATGGGCTGGTGCAGAGTCCAGAAAAAAAAACACAGCACAAGGCTTTTCACTGCATGACTGAAGGTAAACTGCATACAAGACAATATTTTTAAACAACCATTCCATTTTAAAAGGCACTCTGTTAAGCAGGGTTACTATTTATTTTACTTACTTGTTAAGATTTCTATTCCACTCTTTCCCGAAGGCTTGGGGCGGATTACAACAATTACTGTTAGAGATACGCATAACCTCACCCCCCTAGTATTTTGTGGTTCGTTCTGCCTCTTGTGGCAGGCATTTCATGGCTGTATCTCCACCACCTTGTGTCAGACTCGATGGGCTGCTGGCCTGATCCAACATGGCTTCTTTTATGTTCTAATTCCAAAGGTGCCCACGGGCTCAGAAAGGTAGGGGACCTCTGCTCGAGGAAGATTCAGCTCCAGACACAACCAATAAATCACTGGTGGATGAGTCTGCCCATTTCTTGTGTCACTTTTGCAACCAGACCCATAGCGTGTCAACCTTCAGAAGCTCTCTGTCATCTAGTGTGGCCGTGGCATTATGTAACCATTCCTGCCTGGTTTAAATTTAGCACTAGCAATCAAAACAACCCAGACAGACCAGGCACAAAGTGTACAAAAACCGGGGCGGTCCACCAGTTACTTTAAAAAAAATAAAATTTAAAAGACCTTCAAAGCAGTGAGCCTGGCATTGGAACTCAACAGCGTTACGGCCTCCAAAAACATATGAGAGGCTATACTAACCTAACAAGGCTTGATGACATACAGTACCCTTCGCTTTGCTTGTGGGAACCCCGAGTCTCACAAAAGGCACGACTTTCACCAAGTCGCAAACTGCCCGGAGTTCCCGAAGTTTCCTCATTAGTTTCACCTGCTGCTTTGGATAAGCTGAAATTTCAGACAAAAGATGATGCGCTATAAAATCGGAAAAGGATGATCAAGGAAGAAAAGACAAGAGAAACATTTTGACTAGGGGTGCAACTAATGAACTATATATGGATGGCACTTCTTCTAGATCCTGCAATGGCAAAGCCTTGGATATATCAAGAGATGGGAGAAGAAGGAAAAGGGAAGAAAAGACTGAAAAAGGGGGTCGCTTTGCTTGGAGATTTCAATCATTTCCGATGAGAGTTTAATACCAAAGGCTGCTTCAACTCATCGAGAAGTCCCACACAGGATGTTTACCTTCAAGCAAAGTGACGGTTTAATATTTTTTTCCCAAAAAAAAAAGAAAAGAAATTACTATTGAAAACTCTTGATACATTTAAGTCTTTAATACAGAGCCAAAAGAAGTTCTGTGAGGAATGCAAGTTCACAAGCTACGCAATGGGTACTGTATCTCATAAAGGGGAAGGGGGGGGGAAGAACCATCTATACATCTCGCAAGGGCCAGGCTAATGAGCATGCGGGGGGGGGGGGGGGGGAGGGAAATGAAGGCATCGCAATCAATCGTGTGTGGGAAATTATGCAATCGCTGCCAAGTGTCAAAAAAAAACCCAAGAAACAAACTAAAAATAGCAGGCCTTATGCACAGCTGACCAAAACAAACAAAACAAAAAGCTTTAAAAAGTTACCGCTGGCGATCTGACTTGTAAGTGGCTGTCAGCTCGTCGAACATGGCGCTGTTCATTTCCATGAATGCCTTCAGCACGTTGTATACTAAAGCCACGATAGCCCTGTGAAACGTGGAAAGACGAGAATCCATTACTTTGCGCCTCAGTCGGGAGGCCCTGGTCTGTTATGTTTGCAAGGGTTAAGTTCCTCCGATTCCACTGCTGAGAGAGTGGATAATCAAGTGGTTATAAGCAAGTTCTCCCCTCCTACAGTAGAAGCGACCGTATGTACTTGCTTCAGTATAGCGTTTTGGAATATAAACCTATTATTAAGGTAAGATCCACTTAAATGTAACCAGATTCAGGTGGGTAGCCATGTTGGTCTGAAGCAACAAGTTGGAGTCCAGGGTCACCCTTCACACCAACAAAGTTTTAATTCTCGGTGTAAGCTTTCATGTGCATCCTCACTTCTTCAGGTACATCTGCTCTGAATCTGATCCGCGTCTGAAGAAGTGTGTATGCACACGAAATTTTATACCTGGAATTAGACTTTGTGGGTCTTAAAGACGTCACTGGACTTGAACTTTGTTAAATGTAACCACATATGAAGGAACACCCACCCACCTCCAAAGAAGAGACCATTCTTATGGTGGTCCTGTTAAGACTCAATATTTTGGGAACCGAGATTCTTCTCTTTAACGGCAAACTGTAAATCATCTGAGCTGAGCCCCTGGATGGAGTTCTAAAGGTCTGTGTGACGCTACCCTGCAGGCTCCAGAACTTCAAATCCAGAAAACACCCTGCGGATATCCTTTGAGAGCACCAGCTGTTACAATAATAGGGAAGACTCAGCGGACAAACCTGTACAGCTTCATATTATAAGAGGGAAAGCAGCAATACTTTACAGGCTTAAGGACTCGATATTTTTCATTACCCATATGTTGTAGAAATCCAAGCTTAGGGGGGAGCTGGAAACAAACTCTCAAGCTTTCGAAGTTCCTGAGCCCATTACAAACTGAGACCAAACATTCCCTTAAATTTGGATCCACCTCATAATAGGCCTCGCCTGATGCGGACCCTCCCTGACAATCTCTCCTTTTCTAGCAAACGGAGTTGTATCAAGATCAACCGCAAGTGTGTGTAATTTATTTATTTATTTATTTATTTGTTCAATTTATACCCCGCCTAGCCAGCGAACCGGCTCTAGGCGGCTAACAAAAGTCAATTACCACAAGGGTTTACATATAAAAACGTTAAAACATTTCAATAAATTACAATAAAAGTCTCAAAAACTTTCAATAAACTAAACTTTCCAAAAAACTAAACTTTCACGATGGCGGCCTCCGAGTTATCTGTTTAGCGGAGGCCGTAGGGGTACCTTCCCCAAGACCAAGGCGATGTTAACGGCCGGGGGTGCCCTCCCCCGGACCAGGACGATGTTAATTTCCAGTTCTCCACCCGATGGCGGCTCCTATTTGAAAGCCTGGCGGAAGAGCTCCGTCTTACAGGCCCTGCGGAATTGCAATAAGTCCCGCAGGGCCCTGATGTCAACCGGGAGCTCATTCCACCAGTAAGGAGCCGCCACCGAAAAAGCCCTGGCCCTGGTACAGGTCAAGCGGACTTCTTTTGGACCGGGGCAAGTCAGGCGATTCTGGGTGCCTGACCTCAGTAACCTCTGGGGCTGGTATGGGGAAAGGCGGTCCCTCAAGTAGGCAGGCCCCTGACCATAGAGGGCTTTAAAGGTTAACACCAGCACCTTGAACCTGACCCGGTATGCTATAGGCAGCCAGTGCAGCACTCTCAGCACAGGCTGGACACGGTCCCTCAGAGAGAGACCTGTCAACAACCTGGCCGCAGCATTCTGCACCAGCTGCAGCCTCCGGATCTGGAACAAGGGCAGCCCTAAGTAGAGAGCGTTACAGTGGTCAAGACGTGAGGTGACCATAGCATGGATCACTGTGGCTAGGTCTTCGCGTTCGAGGAAGGGGGCCAACTGCCTAGTCAGCCGTAGATGGAAAAAGGCTGCTTTGGCAGTGGCTGCTACCTGGGCCTCCATCGTCAAGGCAGAGTCCAGGAGCACACCCAAACTCCTGACCCTCGGAGCTGGCACCAATGGCGCCCCACCGAAGGATGGGAGTGGATGCCCCAACCCCGATCCGGTCCGACTCAGGCACAGGACCTCCGTCTTCTGAGGATTCAATTTCAGTCGGCTCAGTTGGAGCCAGCCCGCAACCTCCTGCAACGCCCGCTCCAGGTCATCTGGACATGTAACATGTTTCCTTGTATCTGAGATGTTGTTAACGCACCTCTGCAACAAAGTCACTGGGAGTTCCCGTAGATCTTGACAACCCTACTGGGAAATGAGTATCAATGGAACTACATCTTCCGCAGATCCCTGTGCCCAGGATTCCGCCCTGACTCCGAGAGCCCATAGCGAGGATTCTCGGTTACCAGGTAAGTTTTGGAGAAAGGAAAGGGGCTAGGACAAGGCCACGGAAACTTCCAGACCCCCATCACACCCCTGATGATATCATCAGATCTTAGAATGGGACCAAAAACAAATGAGTGTTTCAATCTTGTCAACGTTAGCTTCATTTATTCTTTAGTTCTTTATTCTTTAGTTTCATACCCCACCCTCCCTGCAAGCGGGCTCAGGGCGGCTAACATGCAACATACAGTACAATAACATTTAAAATCCACTATAAAATCCTAAAACAATCTATTTACAGTAAAATTCCAGTAAACCAATGCTTCCAGTTATAATATAAAAACAGATGGCTTAGGGTCAAGTACGGCCTTCCACGGCCATCAGGACTGGGCAGCCACCAGGGTAACCCACATCACCAGACAGCAATCATGATGTGGGGCCATACTTATAAATAATAAATTTTTTAAAAGGGAAAGTCACCTCTACTGGCAGAACACTGCCCTCTTAGCCCACTGATAGCCTTTGCCCTCAAACAAAAGTAAAAAGCCATAAAAACACAAAGGGCCTGTTGCACTTCTTAATTTCAAGAGAGAAATCTAAATCCTGCACAAGCCTTGGGCTCCTCGGTTCCCCAGGAAATGCAGAGAAAGGAAAGCGAACGTTTATTTAAGTGAGGCGCCTCTAACCATTCAATATATCCCCAGAAAGAACAGGGGGTGTTAGCAGGAAAAGACATCACATTCAAACAAACATGATGATAAATAGTCCAGTTCACATGTTATTCACTCTGAATAGTGAACCTGAGCCTTCTCCATGAAAACAAAAAATAACCAAACTCAGTTCTACCCCACTACTGTTTTACTTCACGTGTTCAAACCTCTTCTTTGAGTACTCCACAGAAGGACTGCACCAACCCTTTTGCTACCCTTTCTTTTCAAAATTTCTCCCACTGCATATTAAAGAGGACTACAACAAACCAAAAAGGGGTCACAGGTATCAAACAAGAAAACCACACAAACAAACCCTGTGCTATAAATGACATTTAGTAAGGATTGTATTACTTTCAAAACTTTACAAGATTGCAATTTGTCCAACATTCTCAGCTTTACAATATTACCAAAAAAAAGTCCAAATTTTGTAATATTGTAAAGTTGAGAATGTTGGATAAATTGCAATCTTGTAAAGTTTTGAAAGTAATACAATTCTTACTAAAAGTCATTTATAGCACAGGGTTTGTTTGTGTGATTTTCTTATTAAAGAGGACTAAGCAGAGGTGAAAATCACTCTGATTTGCTGGCAATGGCAACTAGACAAGGCAGGTTCCGATGCGGGGCTCTTCTAAGCCATCTTCTCCCGTACTGAGGGTGCAGTTCTAAATTAGGCACTTAACTGTATTTTAAATGTCTATAAAAATAGAGGGATACGGTGTTCTTAACATTCCTCTATTTACTCTCTTAAGCAACAGGTTGGGTTTGGGTCTTAATTTCAAGGTACAGACGCAATCCGCTGAGCTTGCATCTGGACAGAATTCTATGTATGCCACTCTGAATTCCCTAGAGCAGGGGTGGCCAACCTGTGGCTCGGGAGCCACATGCGGCTCTTTCACACATATTGTGCGGCTCCTGGCAGGGCGGCTGGGGAAGCAAAGGGAAGGCATGCTTTTTCTCTCTTTCTCCCTCCCTCCCTCCCATCTATTTGCTTTCCTAGTTTCTCTCTCTCTCTTTCTTTCCACTTCTTTAATTCTTTCTTTCCATCTCTCTCTTTTTCTCTCTCTCTCTCAATATCATTAGCAAACAAGTAATATCATTATCAATAACCGGTTTTCTGCGTTTGTTTTTATTTTTGGCAGTCCCATTTAACGTTAATACAAAGCAAATTTGCATATTTTTAAAAATAAAAACGTGTGTGTGATATTTGTTCCTGTCTTGCGGCTCTCAGACATCTGACGTTTATTCTATGTGGCTCTTACGTTAAGCAAGGTTGGCCACCCCTGCCCTAGAGGAAATGAAGAGTGTAAGATTAGTACATAAATAAAATTGTGCTGTCTTCTGTCTCAGGGCAGCCTTCCCAGTTACAACCTGTAAGTTAGGTAGGCCATAAAGAAACTCATTCTACCGACTAACAGCTTGCCTAGCACGGTGCCTTTGCAGTGCCATCCTAGCCAGAGTTTGCAGCCAGAGTTACTCCCTCCAAGTTCATTTACCTCTGCTCAGGATTTCACTGACAGCGCTGAAGAGCTAAAATGTCTTCATCTAAAGCATCACTCAGACCTGCCCCAAGTTCTTTACCTGGAGACATCTGGCACTGAACCACGTGCACTCACTCCAAACTACAGTTCCTCTTCTAAATATATGCACAGCCCACAACTATGGTGGCTCTGTTATTTAGCTACGGATGTTAATGGAGAATATTTATCAAGGTGCCTTTCTCTTAAGCATCTTGGGGCTAAGGACAGCTAGGTATCAGAATATGTATTAATCAGTTTTGTAAGGAAAGGAGGTGGCAGCAGCCACATCCCAATTCACAGGATGGTATCTTTTCAGAATCTGAAACCCTGTGAAGCAACAGCAATGAAAGAAAATGAGAGCTAAGGGGAAGCTGATCCCCAGAAGCCACTGCCTTGTGGAAGAGAAAACATAAGAGGCAGAAAGACCAACTGAAATGCAGAGCTCACAGTATAAATGAAACAATGAAGTCAGAGAGAAAAAAATACAGGAAACTGCAGCATAAATCCCAAATGGGACTGGCACCTAACACCCAGAAAATGACTCAGAAATCCTCTTCCCTTACATCTGTGACCCAGCATGGAAGCCAGTGCTCTGAGCTGTCAGATAACGGTGCCCGTAACAAACCCCAGGGGACCTCTAAGGGTTTCATTAGCAATACTAGGCAAGAGGGTCATCTCTAGTTCCTTTGCTTCAGCTATACAGATAGGCTGGGACAACAGTATAAGATATTAGAGTGGAAAAGGGAGGGTGGGGAGTTTAAAATTAGGGGAGAAACATGGAAAGAGAAGAACAGTTTACATGGAGAAAGAGGAGGAGAGAAACACACATTATGTAAATCATGACTTCCTGCATTTACATTTTTCCTTCATTACACACTTAAGTTTTACAGTGACATATTATGCAACTTAGAATCATAGAGTTGGTAGGGGCCTCCAGAATCATCGAGTCCAACCCCTTGCACAATGCAGGAAATTCACAAATACCTCCCCTTCCAAGCCTAGAAGATGACAAAAAACCAGCAGGATCCCTGGCCAAACTGGCCTGGAGAAAAACTGCTTCCTGACCCCAACACATGGCAATCAGCATTTCCCTGGGCGTGTAAGAAAGGGCCACAAGAACTAAGCACTGATGCAACCCCTCCTGCCCTCCCTCTCATGAACTGCCTAAGTTCACAGAATCAGCATTGCTGTCAGATGGCTATCTAGCCTCTGTTTGAAAATCTCCAAAGAAGGAGAACTCACCACCACCCTAGGAAGCCTGTTCCACTGAGGAACCACTCCATTTAGCCAAAATCTCTTCTGATTTAATTTCAACCCACTGGTTCTGGTCCGACCTCCTGGGGCAAAAGAAAACAACTCCACACCATCCTCTATATGACAGCCCTTCAAGGACTTTAAGACAGTTATGATATCACCTCTCAGTCATCTCCTCTCCAGGCTAAACCTACCCAGCTCCTTCAGCCTTTCCTCATAGGACTTGGTCTCCAGACCCCTCACCATCTTTGTTGCCCTCCTCTGGACAAGTTCCAGCTTGTCTATATCCTTCTTAAATTGTGGTGCCCACAACTGAATACAATATTGTAAGTGAGGTCTAACTAGAGCAGAATAAAGCAATACCATCACTTTGCATGATCTGGACACTATACCTCTGTTAATACAGCCCAAAATTACATTTGCCTTTTTAGCTACCGCATCACACTGCTGTCATGTCCAGTGTGTGGTCTACTAGGACCCCTAGATCCTTTTTGCACATACTACTGCCAAGACAAGTCTCTCCCATCCTATCATTATGCATTTGATTTTTCCTACCTAAATGCAAAATTATACGTTTATTCCCATTAAAATCGATTTTGTTTTAGCCCAGTTTTCCAGCCTGTCAAGATCATCCTGTATCATGACTCTGTCTTCTACCATATTTGCTACCCCTCACAATTTAGTATCATCTGCAAATTTAATAAGCATTCCCTCTATTCCTTCACCCAAAAAATTTATAAAGATATTGGACAAAACAGGTTCCAGGACAGATCCTTGCAGCACTCCACTTGTCACTCCTCTCCAAGAGGATGAGGAACCATTCACAAGCACTCTTTGGGTGTGATCTGTCAACCAGTTACTAACAGTAATAGGATCCAAACCACATTTGAGCTCACTGGGCTTATTTCCAACTGGGCAAATGCAGGACTAGAGAAACCCTCAAGACTAAGTTTAAGAAAGGCAGGATCTCATCTTTTTCTGAGTTCTTAATGATCCATGGGTTAGATCCCATAGAAAATCTCTGGTGATAGAAAGGATTTATGCCAAGAGAGCAAGACTTCCTTGCCTCCCACTGCAGTCCAAAATGGCCCCCAAATGCTGCTCCTAGAGCACATGGGACCCTGAAGAACATAGTGAAAAAAATCAGCCCATCCTTGCAACAGCAGATATCTATTTACTTATAAAAATTTTATGCTACCTTTCCCCTCAAATAGTGTTCCCAAGGTGGTGAATCCACCACCGAATCCACCATATTTCCCACCAAATCCAGCCCCACGTGCTGCTTCTGTGCCACAATTCCATCTCCTTCTCCAGACTGGCATGCTGTTGCGAATAAATGAACCGATGAAGCTGCCTTATATTAAATCAGACCATTACCTACTCATACTGGCAGCGGCTTTCCAGGGTCTCAGGCATATCACCTACTACTGCCTGGACCTCTTGATAGGAGGTGCTGGACCTCTTAACTAGAGAAGCAGATGGAGAGAGCCAGTCTGGTGTAGTGGTTAAGTGCGTGGACTCTAATCTGGGAGAACCGGGTTTGATTCCCCATTCCTCCACTTGCACCTGGCTGGATGACCTTGGGCAAGCCATAGCTCTGTACCAGCTGTTCCCTCAAGGACAGCTTGGGAAAGAGTTTTCTCAGCCCCACCTACCTCACAGGGTGCCTGTTGTGGGGAGGGGAAGGGAAAAGGAGTTTGTAAGCTGCTCTGAGACTCTTAAGTGAGTGAAGGGCGGGATATAAATCCAATCTCTTCTTCTTCTTCTTCTTCTTCTTCTTCTACTGAGCCACAGCCCCTCCCGTGGAACTCAAGCTGCTAGAACTCAAGTCAATCCTATTAAACTTTTGTCCAAAAGGGTACGGGTACGGTTCCAGTTGGCTGCAAAGCGTGTAAGGAGGCACATTTCATTTTTGATTTTATATTAGAGCATAATATAAACATAAAGCCCTGCTGGATCAGACCAGTAGTCCATCCAGTCCAGCATCCCATCTCACACAGTGGGCCAAGCAGTTCCTCTAGATTGCCAACAATAGGGCATACAGGCCGAGGCCTTCCACTGATGTTATCTCCTGGCACAGGGATCCAGAGGTTTAATGCCTCTGAACATGTCACTGCCACAGGAGGTGGTGGCGGCTAAAAGCCTGGACAGCTTCAAGGGGGAACTGGATAAACACATGGAGCAGAGGTCCATCAGCGGCTATTAGCCACATTAAACAAATTCCGGAGCACGACGGAATATAGGAGGGCCTGGCGTGATGTGGTCCATGGAGTTGTGAAGAGTCGGACTTGACTGTGCGAATGACCAACAAACAACAGATAGGAACTCTTGGTCTGGGGCAAGTGATGCTCTGTATTCTTGGTGCTGGGGGGGCAACAGTGGGAGAGCTTCTAGTGTCCTGGCCCCATTGGTGGACCTCCTGAAGGCACCTGGTATTTTTGGCCAGTGTGTGACAGTGTTGGACTGGATGGGTCATTGGCCTGATCCAATATTGGCTTCTCTTATGTTCTTAACATGGAGCTTTTATTGTGTACACCTCAAGGTGTGCCAAGATCATACATTTTGGCCACACACAGAATTATTCTGGCTCCAATTTTTCTCATATTTGTGTCCTACCCTTCCTATGAAGATCTCAAAGGGAACATCCGTGGGGTTACTCTACTGAATTGTACAGTACAACTAGTGCTATATATATTATGATTCAATTATGTTCGCTATACACAGCAACTTTCCAAATCGTTGTACAGTATCCCAGAAACATACCCCCTGCATACAGTGGAGGTAAATAACTGTAACTGATATACAAACAGTTCTGACTGTGTGCCACTAAATGTTTAAGAACATTCCATTTCATTCAAATCCAGTTAATGCTGGGATCTCTATCAGCAGTGCCTCATCTGGAAGAGCATATTTGTAACAAAGAATAAGGCTGCAGCTAACATCAATGAAATTAATGTTTTCATTGCTTTGTTCTTTGCATATATAGTATGCCGTTTTATGACATCACTCCCCAATTTTGTCACTCTGTTGCACTGTTTGTATGGTACTGTTATATTGTGTATATTATCCTGTTTTTAGTGTAGAGCCCAAAGTTTATAACCCAGTTGTATTCACTGCTGGTGGTATGTTTTGTATTCTTCTTATTTTATGGTTTTAAATTACGAAACTGCCTTGAATCAGCAAGGAAGGCCGACCATAAATGAAGTAAATAAACAAAATATTTATGTACCTTATGTATAGTCCGCCTTTCTCACTGGGACTCAAGGCCGATTACACAGAGTGAGTCAACACAATCAACAAGATAAACAATGAAATTAGGATTTGGGTCATAGAACTGATGAGAAGTCTAAAAAACAGAACTGAAGCAAAGCATAAGTGTTAAAGTAACACATTAAATGATGCAGAATTACAAAACGGAAACCAACCCACAGCAAACTACGCACAGTAGTACAGACCGGAGTCCCCAATAATTTAACCAGGTAACTTTGTGAAGCCATTTGTACAGTGCTACCCGATTGCCCGCATAGAAAAACCCTCTCAAATAATTCAGTTTTGCATAGTCTGTGGAAAACCAGGATAGGGGGAGTCTTCCTGACCACCTCAGCCTGGCCATTCCACAAGGTGGGGGGCCACAACGGAGAAGGCGCCTATACGGGCAGTTGTTGATTCTGCCCATTTGCAGGCTGGCACTTGCAAAACACCATGCTCAGATGAGCAAAGCTGTCGTGGCAGAGCACTGGGGAGCGGGAGACGGTCTTGCAGATATGGCTGTTCAAGTCCACAATGGGCTTTGTATGTGATAGCCAGTACTTTAAACTGAGCTCAGTAACTGATGGGTAGCCAGTGGCATGATCGTAGAATGGGAGTGATATGCATGCTCCATCTAGCTTCTGACAATAAGCCAAGCTGGGGCATTGTGCTTGATCAGAGATGCAGTATTCAGCTGTGAAGAGTAAGGAAATCATAGGAAAATAAAATCCCCTCTATATACACAGAAAATTAAGCAGCAAACAGAATGAAACAAACACAAAAACTCACGGATTCCAGTGTTCTTTGGAAATCCTGTACAGACTGGAAAACATGATGGGAAGTATTACATTGGAATTCTCCTCTATCAAACTCATGATGTATTCGTTATTCCAATAGTACAGCGCTCTTTCAGCCACCTTGGAGAAAAGGGAAGAAAGCGTACTCTTTTGTCATTTCCAAAACTCTGTTAACGCCCCAAACTTAAAAAAACAAAAGCCACACTACGAAAAAGGTACATAGCGCAGAATTCCTGTGTGTGTGTGTGGGGGGGGGGGGGGGGGTTCTGGGACCTTTTCGTCTTTTCCTAAACATGTAAGAGTATGATGAACACATGAAGCTGCCTTATACTAAATCAGACCACCGGTCCATCAAGGTCAGTAGGGTCTGCTCAGACTGGCAGCAGCTCTCCAGAGCCTCAAGCAGAGAGGGGTCTTTCACACTGCCTACTAGCTGATCCTTGACTGGAGATGCCAGGGATCAAACCTGGGACCGTCTGCATACTACTACTGGCTCTGGTTAGGAGGGGCTCCTCCCACTCTGTTGCTATGCTAGCTACAAAAATCTTCTGTTGGCTGGCCTGCACAGTACCCATGTGGGACTGCACAGTACAACGATGACGAACACGTTTTAATCGGTTAAATATTCCATTTGTCTCACTGCGAAAGCTACATTTTATATGGAAGTTTTATACGGAGGGCTTCTAGTGTCCTGGCCTCATTGGTGGACCTCCTGATGGCACCTGCTATTTTTGGCCACTGTATGACACTGGATGGGCCACTGGCCGGATCCAGCACTGGCTTCTCTTATGTCCTAATGTTCTTAAGTTGAAGCACACACATTTGCTTCTCTTCAGACAGAAAACATTAAGCACAGCAGCGCTTTTGTGATGGATAAAGTTACAGGAGGTATTTCTGGAACAGACCGCTCATTAAAACAACCTAACAAAGCTAAAAAATGGTTCCCCTTATTAGACAAAACAGCACAAAGTTTAATTAATACACACCTTTTTAAAAATCAGTTATCACAATATTATGGCATATTAATGATATATATTGTTAGTTAATCACTGGGGTAAGACTCTCTTTTCACTCTTGTACATGTTATTACTGATGTCAGTCAATGATATTATGTAATATTCCAATGTGTGCTAAGCTGTAAATGGTTAAGAAGAGTCTGCTGTTACAGTTTTGTATTTAATTAGCATGTATTTTGTCAGTTAAATTAAATACTTGTATTTTGTAAGTTTGAAGAAAATTTGGATTTTTGAATTAAAAAAAATAGCATGGCAGCACCATGGCTGCTGCAGCTATTTTCAGATGCTCATAGCACAGATAACTTGCATCCTTTTAATATCCTTTTAAGTGGATACTTGAAAATGTAATTTCTTTATTCAGTTTTACAAGCCAAGAAACCAGCATGGGCTGCAGTCCCTTTTCAAACACATTCCACAGTACACATAACACATAAAACCATCTCAGAGCCAGACAACAATTTAATAATGAAGTCCAAATTCTGGAGCTCCCAGACACAGCTCCAGGGGTTAAAGGTAACCCTACTCTACTACTTAACTCTGAGGCTTTTTTAAAAATCGCTATACAGTACTATTCTCTTTTGTTTGGTTTTTGCTGTAAAACGTCAGCTCGGCTACCACTTTGGAATTCTGAATACCATTCCACGTGCTGTGAGTAGGAAATCTGCCAAGCAGGTTATTATGCCCACTTTCCAAGAACAGAAGATGAGATTCGGCGAGTCTCTCAGGGTCACTAAAGGAGTCCATGACAGATGCAGGATTTGAACAAGGTCTCCCAAACACCCCAGTCCTTCTCTGACCGCGGGCTTCTCTATGCTTTGCACTGCACCCATCTCATTTGGAAAATGGGATTCTTGTTCCCACACTTCTGGTGAAGGCTAAGGAAACTGAAGCTCCTTTTCCCTTCTTGGAAATACTCCCTCCCCCACACACAATCTGTCCCTTGCAGAAGCCCTTAAACTGCATAATGGAGTGAGGTGCATAATGGGGTGAGGTTTGCATTATGGATAAGGTGTCTTCCTTCCATAGCCATTGTCATCTCCGCTGCTTACTTCTTTATGGATTCTGTATCATGTATCCTACGAACCCAATGGAGCCAAGATGGGAGACTTCATCCTGGCTAAGGAGCCTTCTTCTCCCAATAAAGCAACAGAAGAGTCCTTAGGCTGAAGATGGGTAGCCATGTTAGTCTGTCCGCAGCCGTAAAAAAGAGCAAGAGTCCCGTAGCACCTTAAAGACGACAAAATCTGGGGCAGGGTAGGAGCTTTTGTGAGTCACCACTCACTTCTTCAGATACAACAAGAATATGAGTCCATCTGTCCTATATATTGGAAAGCGGAGTGATTTCATATGCCAAATGATATTAGCAGGCAAACGACAATAGCAGGTGAGGTTGGGTTAGGTGTGATATGCAGAGGGGTGGCGGGCATGGAGAAATCAGCATTTGATGAGATAGGAAACCTAGGTCTCAATTCAGTCCAGGTGGGTACATTGTCTTGAGCTTCATTATCAGTTGCAATTCAGCAGACTCTCATTCTCATCACCCTTGGAAATTCCTTAGAGAGAAATACAGGTTGCTTACCTGTAATTGGAGATCTTCGAGTGGTCATCTGTGCATTCACACCTCTGGGATAATATGCGCCTGCGCCGATCCCGATTGGTAACTTCAAAGCCAAACGGATTTTCGCGCCAACTCCCCGATCGCGCGCCGGCTCCACTGCGCATGACCGGGGAGGGGCACGAGGATCCCGCCAGTTCCTTCTGACCGCTGCAAGCAGCCTCCAAGAAAAATATACGGGAGACCGAAAGCAGAGGGGAAGGAGGGCGGGTGGTGTGAATGCACAGATGACCACTCAAAGATCTCCAATTACAGGTAAGCAACCTGTATATCTTCTTCGTGGTCTCTGTGCATCACACCTCTGGGAGAATAGCGAGCAATAAATACACCACATACCTGGAGGTGGGTGCTGAAGGTCTCACATCTGAGCTGTCTGCAGAACTGCACGGCCCACCGCCGACCGCTGATGGGCACGGACGTCCAAAGCATAGTGCCTCACAAACGTGTGAGGCGACGCCCATGTAGCAGCATTGCAGATCTCTCCCAGGGGAATGCCCTTGAGAAAGGCTGTCGAGGCAGCCACTGCTCGAGTAGAGTGGGCCCGCAGGGACGCCGGCAAAGGCCGCTTGGCCAGTAGGTAGGCGAGCTTTATCATCTCAACGATCCATTTAGACAGTCTCTAAGACGACAGCTTCTGTCCCTGTCTGGGCAAGGCATACGCGACGAAGAGAGCTGGGGACTTGCGGAAGGATTTAGTCCGATGCAAGTAAAAGGACAGGGCCCTCTTAACATCGAGAGAATGTAGACAACGTTGTGCCTGGTCCTTGGGTTCAGGAAAAAACACTGGCAGGGTGATGTCCGCTTTAATGTGGAAGTCCGAAACTATTTTCGGCAAGAAGGTGGTATCAGGAGACAGGGCTACTGCATCCTGATGAAAGGTGAGGTATGGTGGGTCACAACGGAGAGCCGACAGCTCACTCACCCTACGAACCAAAGTGAGAGCTACAAGAAACGCCACTTTCCACGAAAGAAGCTGTAGGCTACAGGAAGCCATAGGCTCAAACGGTTTGGCCATGAGCTTGTTCAACACTAGTGGCAGATCCCACGCCGGAACAGGGGTTTTGACTGTCGGGAAGAGACGGCACATTCCCTTTAGGAATTGCTTCGTAGTAGGATGGGAAAACAGAGTAGCCATCTATTGAAGGATGGTTGACCGAAACAGCTGAGAGGTAGACACGCAGTGATGCATGGCACAATCCTCTGTCCTTGCATGATAAAATGAAACCAAAGATGTCATTGAGTGTGGATGGAATGGAAGGTCTTCCTATTGAAGCCAGGAAAGACAGGAACTTACTCCATTTCGCCTCGTAGGAACGACGTGTAGACGGCTTACGGGCATTGAGGAGGACATCAGCTATACGAGGGTCTGCTTCGGAGGACAAATTAGCCAAGCTGTTAGTTTCAGTCTGGGTATGTCGTGATGCAGCACTAAACCCTCGTGCATCCAAAGAAGGTCTGGGTTCATCGGAAGGTGGGTGTAAGACTCACTGGAGAGGCAAAGAAGGGTGGGGAACCACGGTTGCCTCGGCCACCAGGGTGTGATCAGGATTGCTAGTGGTTGTTCCACCAGTAACTTCTGTACTACCCTCAGTATCAGCGGGATCGGGGGAAACAGATAAATGTGTAGCCCCGACCAGGAAAGGAGAAGACCGTCTCCCAAGGACGTCGGATCCGTGCCCGCCCTGGAGCAAAAGAGGGGACACTTCTTGTTGTCTCTTGACGCAAAGACATCCACAGCAGGTTGACCCCAGAGGCTGAAGATTGGGGTCAGGTAAAGAGGATTGAGTTCCCAATCGTGTAGGGATGCACCCCCTCTGCTCAAGAAATCTGCCTGCGTGTTGAGCTGGCCAGGAAGATGGTTCGCTACCAGATAAATATCCAGCGACTGACATTCCGTCCAGAGTTCTATCGCTAAGCGGCATAGGCTGCGGGAAACTGTACCACCCTGTCTGTTGATATAGTACATTGTGGTCGTGTTGTCTGTGAAGACGGCCACTGTCTTTCCCGACAAAAGGTGTCGAAAAGACCGGATCGCGTAGCGGACCGCTAGTAGCTCTAGAAAGTTGATGTGATTGGAGGCTACTGACGGATCCCACTTGTCGCCTACACACAGATCGCCCAGGTGGGCTCCCCAGCCCATAGGGAGGCGTCTGTGGTAATAGTGACTGACGGAGGAGGGCAGCAAAAGGGGGCGCCCGTCTGGAGATTTTGTGGCACCTGCCACCACTCCAGGGCTTGAACCACCGGATCCGAGAGGCGGAATCTCTTGGACAGAGGGTGTAGGTTTGGCCGGAACCGACGGAGGAACCACAGTTGTAAGGGCCTCATGTGCAGCCTTGCGAAGGGAATGACCATGGTGGTGGCCGCCATGAGTCCCAAGAGGCGCAGTATTTGACGAGCTGTCGCCTCCCGGTTCCTTCTCAGAGCACTGAGGAGGGAAACAATATCTGAGACCCGGCTGGAAGGCAGAAATGCTCTGCACTGTAGGGAGTCGAGAAGAGCTCCGATGAACTGTACCCGTCTGGAGGGGGTGAGCATGGACTTTTTTGTATTTATCGTCAACCCCAGGGTCTCCAGGGTGCGGAGTGTTAGGGAGACGTGGTCTTGTAGATCTGATGCCGAGCGTGCGATCAGGAGCCAGTCGTCCAGGTAAGGGTATAAGTGGATGCCGTGCAGGCGGAGGTGGGCCGCTACTGTTGCCATTAATTTTGTGAAGACACAAGGTGCCGTCGAGAGGCCGAATGGGAGTGCCTTGTACTGGAAGTGACGCGGACCGATCGCAAAGCGTAAAAAGGGTCTGTGGGAAGGATGGGTGGTCATGTGAAAGTATGCATCCTTCAGGTCCAGCGTCACCATCCAAGAACCTTCTTCCAGCAAGGGTAAGATGATCTGGAGGGTGGTCATTCGGAACTTCTTGTAAGTTATAAATGCGCTGAGGTTCCGAAGATCCAGGATGGGTCGGAGACCCCCGTCCCTCTTTGGCACTGTAAAGTAGCGGGAGGAGAATCCCTGTTGGGATTGCTGGACTATTACTGGTTCTATTGCATCCCTGCTCAGCAGAGTCTCGACCTCGGATGTTAGGGTATCGGATGGGGGAGTGACCACGAAGTAAGGTTCCGTAGGGATCTTGAAGAATTCTATTCTGTATCCCTCGGAGATGACCGAGAGTGCCCACTTGTCCGAAGTGATGGATTGCCATGCTGTCAGGAAGGGTGATAGACGGGTGGGGGTGTCGGAGCGGGGGTGGGAGTCAAAAGCTCTGTTTGCTCGGTTTGGGAGGTTTCGCCTTAGACGCTGGAGCAGTTGGGAAGCGAGGTTTGTTGTTGTAAGGCTTATGCTGGTAGGTAGGTGGCGGTGACCTCTGCCATTGGGGTTCAGCGGGAGGTCTTTGCGATTGCTTCTTGGGCCATGATCTTTGCCACATTCTCTGTTCTTGTTGTTTAGGTTGAGAGACTCCCAGATTACGGGATGTCTTCATACTTTTATCGAGCTCGTGAAGCACTGTGTCTGTTGTTGAGCTGAAGAGTCCGTCTCCTTCAAACGGAAGATCTTCCACCAAGGTCTAAGTGTCTTGAGGAAGAGAAGTGGATCTCAACCAGGCATGTCGTCTGATGGACACTGCTGATGTGAGCGTCTTGGAGGTCACTTCTGCCGAATGCTTGGAGGCCGAAAGTTGGAGCTTGGCCAGAGACATTCCTTCCTTCTGGATCTTTCTAGCATTGCGAAGCTTGTCCTCTGGGAGATGGGCAATGAGCGCGGTCATCTGCTCCCAGAGCGAGTACTGGTACCTGCTCATGCAGGCGGTGTAGTTTGCTATCTTTAAACCTAATGCACCCGCTGAATAAATACGTCTTCCGAAGGAGTCTATTCTACGTCCTTCTTTGTCCAAAGGGGAAGAGTGCCCACTACGACCCTTGGTGGAGGGCGTCACAACCACTGAATTAGGTTTGGGGTGGACAAACAAAAACTCTGCCCCAGGCTCCTGGATCCTATACATATGGTCTAGGTGTTTGCTGGAGATGGAGGTAGATGAAGGATGCGGCCAAGATTCTTTGGCTGTAGTCATCAGGACCGATATGAGTGGGAGGGCTACCGGTGTTGATGTATCCATCTGCACTATATCGAAGATGGAATCTGTGGCCGTTGGGGTCGGCTGGGCCGTGGCTAGGGCCAATGAATGTGCCATTCTCTTGATGAGTTCCCCGTAGGGTTTTACATCCTCGGAGGGAGAGATTGGAAGGTTCTCGGTGACCTGCGTGTGGGAGCGATTCATCTTCTGACACAGAAGATGCCGGAGACCTCGGTGCCGAGTGTTCGGACGGCGAGAGGGGGGTCGGGCTTGAAAGGTCTTGAGATATCGGCAACGGGCGTGGATCGATGTCGGGCGTCCGTTTCGGAGGTGCCAGTGTCGGTGTCGGTACTGATGCAGGTTCTCGGTACCGGCACATTCTAGAGGAGGTGGATTGCCGATCCCATTCGGTGGGATACCACTGGGGTGGAGGTGGGTAGGAGCCGTAAAGGTATCTCCACTGCTGCACGTCCCACGGCACCGGTGGAGCCGGGGAGCGGTAATCCTTGTCCCCTCTCGGTGCCGATGGTGGCTTCGCCTCGGCGTCGGGGGTGTCTCGAGGGACCTGTGTAAGGTCTATGTCGCGGTCGGAGTCCGTCAAGGTGATCGGTCGCGGCATCGGGGAGGTCGATCTACCCCTGGGTCGCTCGCGATCTTTCGGGTCAAGCTGGTCGAGCCCGGACTGGGCTGAGTCGAGCGCGCCGCGCGTCGACGAAGCACTCGAGGGTTTCTTGTGCTTCAGCTTGCCCTTCTCCTCCTTGCCCTCTCTGCGCTTTTTAGCAGGGGTATCGGGCAAGGGGAGTGATCTCTTCGGTGCCGGTCTGTCGGTACCGATGCTTCGGGATGGAGACGGCGTCGGTCCCGTCGGTGAAGACGCCGGAACTTCGGAAGAAGACATCTTCGGGGACAATGCTGACTCGAGGAGGGCAACCCGGAGCCTCGCAGCTCGATTTTTACGAGTTTGCTTCGAAAAAGCCGCACAACTCGCGCAGGAGTCGACTCGGTGGGACTCGCCCAGGCAGAGAAGACACAAGGAATGCTTGTCCGGTGGGGCTATTTTGCTGCCGCACTGCAGGCACCTCTTAAAGAACCCCCACCGCTGGGCCATAGGCCGAGCGGTGAAGTAAGGGGGGGGAATTCCAAAATCAAGTCCAGTTAACAGTCCGAGTTCAAATAGGAGAAAAAGATCAGTTCGAAGGCTTTTTTAGAATAGGTAAAGTAAACTACCGACCGGAGCAGGAGAGAAAGGATCCTCACGACGCGGCGGTCAGAAGAGAACTGGCGGGATCCTCGTGCCCCTCCCCGATCATGCACAGTGGAGCCGGCGCGCGATCGGGGAGTTGGCGCGAAAATCCGTTTGGCTTTGAAGTTACCGATCGGGATCGGCGCAGGCGCATATTATTCCAGAGGTGTGATGCACAGAGACCACGAAGAAGATCTGCTACTTTTAGGTCAGCAACTGAATGTTCTGGAAGGTTAAAATGTCCCTCCACTGATTTTTAAATGTTGTGGTTTCTGATGTCAGACTTATGCCCTTTAATTCTTTGTCGAAGGGACTGGCCTTAGGCTGGAGGAAGACTCCCAACTTGGCACCAACAGAAGTGACACTTTATTTGAGAGGAAGAATCCTTAGGCTGCAGGAGCCTAAGGCAGAATACATGCATGTAGGATGCACACAACCCACATAATTTTATTCCATGTTATTATGGTGTTTCAATGCTTCTGTTGTTATTTGCCTGAAGTTGTAAATAACTGGGTCAGAAACGTGTAAACAGGAAAAGAATTCATCGCCTTCCCTTCAGTTTGAAATTCACGTCTTTCAGGACACCTTCTACATTCTAAAGGTTTTTAATTTTTTTGGAATGCAGTACTTCCTCTCGTAAAGACAACTTCACAGATGTCTCTGCCATGACCTGGATAACACAGGCAAGCCCAATCCCATCGGACCTTGGACGCTAAGCAGAGTCGGTCCTGGTTGGTATTTGGATGTGAGACCACCAAGGAAGACAAGGATTGCTTCCCAGAGGCAGGCAACAGCAAACTACCTCTGAACGTTTCTTGCTTTGAAGACCTTACAGGATTCACCATAAGTTAGCTGAAACTTGACAGCAAAAATGAATAAATAAAAACATGTTTTCAGTTACGTGTACCATCGTACATTAGGATTTGTGACACACAGCAAAGGGCTAAATATGGGCAAAACACTTTTTTAAAAAAAAATTAGATTAATCCTTTTCCAGTTCTGCGTTTCATCCCCCTCCCCCAAGCAATTAGCTTTCCCTCACCAGAATCCCTCTTGCATGTCCCTGTGTATGCACAAGCAAGGTGCCTGTGGGGAAAAAATGGAGCAAAGATCTGGCACAGCATTGTAAAGGCTAAGTCGCTTTGCTTCTCTTCCAACTATCGCCCTCTTCTCTGTTGTAAGTTACTCTCCCCAAAGGGGCTTTAATTTTTCAGTATGGTGTTGAAGCTTCTCATACATGCTTGCATACAACAAACGGTTAGTCCACGAGCTGAGTGCACTACTGACCTGAAAGTGCGGGCTAGAGACACATTTAGCTATTTGTTTAAACAAGGGCTCCTGAATTTTGACAAACTGCGAAGGTTCAATCACATCCAGTATCTCCTCCAGTTCCCCAAGGAACATGACCTAGAGATGCAAAAGAAATTATTAAGTGCAGAGTTCTTCTGCTTACAGTCGCTCAAGCAGATTTTGAAAGAAGCTTCAACTCAGCTTCTGGCAATACGAGCCCAGATATAATGCACAAAAGCCATATATCATTTGCAGAGGTGACAGCTGCAGCTGCCCTCCTGGTTTAGCAAATAAATGCTTATTTATCTCTTACAGGCACATGAGGACACGAGCTTCAGGCGCCTTGAAGATTATGACACAAATTAACCACCTGACCGCCAAACTATTCACTTCCGAGGAGATGCAAACATTTCCAGCACTTCTTACCTTTTTACACTGTTAAAAACTATGCAGGTTGGGCAGCATACCTTTGTTCCAGAGGGTATTAATGTGGAAGACATTATTTTATTCTCCCAACAGTATGCACGGTGAAGTAGCTGCCACTAGTAGTGTCAGTTTGGTGTAGTGGTTAAGTGCGCAGACTCTAATCTGGGAGAACCGGGTGTGATTCCCCCTCCTCCACTTACAGCTGCTAGATGACCTTGGGCAAGCCACAGTTCTGACAAGAGCTGTCCCCTTGAAAGGGCAGTTCTCTCAGAGCTCTCTCAGCCCCACCTACCTCCCAGGGTGTCTGTTGTGGGGAGAGGAAAGTAAAGGAGTTTTTAAGCCGCTCTGAGACTCCAAGTGAAGGGCGGGGTATAAATCCAATTTGTTCTCTTCTTCTATTCAAAATCCCAGAATCAGGCTCCTGTTGAACTCTTCTACTTTAAAGAAAGGACCAGTGACATCTAAGGGGTTCTAGCCCTGCCAGTGGACATCCTGATGGCCCCTGGGTTTTGCCAGTGTGTGACACTGTTGGATTGGATGGGCCACTGGCCTGCTCCAACATGGCTTCTCTTATGTTCTTGTAAGAGATGACAAAAAGGTGTGCATAAAAAAAAACATGCTCTTCCTCAGACATGCAGCTGTTAAGTTTTTTACTGACATTGTTTTCTGACCTGATTTCTTTTCCTCGCCTCTCACTGATGGGAAACTCTGCTATGTACACGTATATAACTCATGCTCAAGTATGAACACTTTCGAACAGGGTGTGAGCAAGTGAGACTGTGCACTTCTTTGGGCTGTGAGTGCAAATGATCTTGCAAAGAGGAAAAACATAGCGATGGGGGTGTCGTGACACAAGACTACACACGTTTGGGTAGACTATTAAAGCCCTGACCCGGATGGCCCACTCTCAGAAGCTGCACAGGGGCTGGCCTTGGTTAGTACTTGGAAGTTCAAGGAAGTCCAGAGTTGCTATGCCGAGGTGGCCAATGGCAAACTACCTCTACTTGACTCTTGCCTTGAAAACCTTACAGGGTCACCATAAGCTGGCTGTGACTTTAACAGTATTTCCCACCACCACTGATTGTTCATAATGTAACACTCTGATTTGGATGGCCCAGGCTAGCCAGATCTTGTCAGCTAAGTAGGGTTAGCCCTGGTTAGAGTACTTGGATGGGAGACCACCAAGGAAGGTAGATGGGAGACCACCAAAGAAGTCTCTGCTACACAGAGACAAGCAATGGGCCGCCAACTCCTGGGGGGGGGTTTCTGCTGTTTTATGTCTATTTTTAAGTTAACTTAATATAAATTATATTGTGATGTTTTAATTTCTGTAAGCCGCCTTGAGTCGGCTACGGCTGACTAGGCGGGATATAAATTCAAATAATAAATAAATAAATGACAAACCGCATTGAAAATCTTACGGGGTAGCCATTTCGGCTGCAACCTGACAGCACTTCCCCCACCACCACCACCACCACATGCCATGCCATTCTTTCACTAGTCAGAAGGAACCTTTAACATGAAACATCCGATTAAAAATCATTCAGGCACAGCCAGGTTCATTCTCTGGGAACTGTAACATTATATGAAGCCAACATTCCAACATCACTATTTCTATACATACGATGATGTTACTTCATATCGGGCTGGAAACATGCTGGATGTTTCTGGATAGATTTTGACTGGATGTTCAGCGTCTACTTTCATGCATCTTTGGGATGGTTCTGGAGAGCCAGTTTGGTGTAGTGGTTAAGTGTGCGGACTCTAATCTGGGAGAACCGGGTATGATTCCCCACTCCTCCACTTGCACCTGCTGGATGACCTTGGGCAAGCCATAGCTCTGTACCACCTCTTCTCTCAGAGGACAACTTGGGAAAGAGCTGTCTCAGCCCCACCTACCTCACAGGGTGTCTGTTGTGGGGAAGGGAAGGGAGTTTGTAAGCCGCTCTGAGACTCCGAGTGAGTGAAGGGAGGGATATAAATCCAATCTCTTCTTCTTCTTCTTTGGCAAGCCATACAGTGCTTGCTTTTGCAACCACATGTACTTTTATCTGTCAGACACACAAAGGCTGTCCTGTGGCTGCCCTGGTAGCTGCTGATATTTAATACTTTGAAAACTGGGGGTGCTTAATTTTTTACAGTGGTTTCCATCATCACAGTGATATCAGATAGGTCACTGTTATTCCTACTGCAGCAGACTGAGAACGGAAGCCAAGAGGCAGAGGCGTGTCTGCTGAAAAAGTTCACGACCAGCACGAGGCCCGGCTCTGTCTTCCAACAGCAAGTTCAACCGGAACCCACGGGGTTAGGTTAAGCACTGCCCCTTCGACTCACCTCTTTCTGACTGCAGGTTTTCGGCCAGAATTTCATTAAACCTCTAATGACCTAAATTGAAGAAGAGAAGTTCAGGAGATGGTCTAGGTACAGAAACGCTCCGCAAAGTAAAATGCAAAAGTAAACAACAGATGTGTGTACTTACAGGCTCTGTGAGTGAAGGGTCTTTCTCCAGAAACTGCACTATGCAATAAGCCAACTGCAAAGAGAAGGGAGGAAAATGTGAACCCATGAAATATGTTAATGAAATAAATCAAAATATTAATCAAACTTAATCCTCTCTCTCTCTCTCTCTCTATATATATATATATTTATATCCTACATATATTACAGAGAGAGAGATCTCCTGCTCGAAAGGGTTCCCATATCTGAAAAACAAAGAATGTACTTTTTGACAAAACGGGAGACAGTACTTCGATCAAAAATTTAAGTATTGCCAGTATCTGGCAAGAATGCCAGAGAGCTAGAACACAGCAGCCAGACGTGGCAGCCTACAGTTCCATCTGACACACGACAATCTCCCATTGGCTCACCATTCCTTTACGGCAGATTTTTTAAAAAATCATCTTTTAGCCCTCAACCAATCTCACCACTGGCTTCTAGAGGGAGAAGGCACTTTCCCAAATGGGGTGCCCAAGTCTTGAGACCTTCTGCACTTCCTTCTCAATAACAAACCTCCTAACATTAAGAGACACGCAAATCCGAGCCTATCCAAATGGAATTACATACGTGGGACAGGCCACGAGTCCTCATTCCTGGGCCGCATTCTCTTTTCTCTTCCACCCAGGAAAGACTAGGGTGCTAAACTAAAACGTTTTAGTATTGGCAGTCTATAAAGTAAAGGGCGGGGGATCTGATCCAGCCCCCCCCATGCTCCGAACTACATAAGCTAAATCTAGTTACTAAATGCTGGCTTGGAGATGAAGGCAGGACACCTTGCAGGAAGGCTAATGGCGAACACACATGAAGCTGGATGAGACCACCAGTCTACCAGGGTCAGCACTGTCTACTCCAGGGGTGGCCAACCTGTGGCTCGGGAGCCACATGCGGCTCTTTCACACATATTGTGCGGCTCCTGGCAGGGCGGCTGGGGAAGCAAAGGGGAGGCATGCTTTTTCGCTTTTTCTCTCTTTCTCCCTTCCTTCCTTCCTTCCCTCCTCCCTCCCATCTATTTGCTTTCCTAGTTTCTCTCTCTCTCTTTCTTTCCACTTCTTTAATTCTTTCTTTCCATCTCTCTCTTTCTCTCTCTCTCTCTCTCAATATCATTAGCAAGCAAGTAATATCATTATCAATAACCAGTTTTCCTTGTTTGTTTTTATTTTTGGCAGTTCCATTTAACGTTAATTAAAAGCAAATTTGCATATTTTAAAAAATAAAAACGTGTGTGATATTTGTTCCTGTCTTGTGGCTCTCAGACATCTGACGTTTATTCTATGTGGCTCTTACGTTAAGCAAGGTTGGCCACCCCTGGTCTACTCAGACCGGCAGCGGCTCTTCAGGGTCTCAGGCAGAGGTCCTTCACATCACCCACTGCCTGACTGCTTAACTGCAGATGCTGGGGATTGAACTCACGACCATCTGCATGTTTCACTGAGTCTTCCACCGAGCCACAGGCCGTCCACTCAGCACCCTTCCCGAAGCTCGCTCTCTCCACCCTCCCTCCACTGTGCGAGCTGACAACGGGTATACCAATTTATGCGCAGCCTTGTTGTTTTTAGCCCCGATTACATCACCAATCTTCAGAATGGGATGGGGGAAAACAGCACACAGGAAGCTGCCTTGTACTGAATCAGACCACTGGTCCGTCAAGGTCAGCACTGTCTACTGAGACTGGCATCGGCTCTCCAGGGTCTCGATTAGAGGCCTTTCCCATCGCCTACTACCCGATCCCTTTTAACCGGCGATGCCAGGGATTGAACCTGGGACCTTCTGCATGCCCAGCAGATGCTCTACCACTGAGCCACGAGCCCTTCCTAACAGAGTCTCAGATGACATGAATCCTTTGCAATAACAAACTTGCCAGCATTAAGAGACACGCAAATCCAAGCCTACCCACGTGTCATTACATATGTAGAACAGGCCACGCACCTTCTTCCCTGGGCTGCTGTCAATGCCTTGGAAGCAGGGTTGTTGTTGTTTTTAAAGCTGCTGTGCCCTGCAATTGCAGGATATGCCGTCTTCTTCCTCCAAGCCCCCCCCCCCCCAAGTGGGGGCACTGAAAACTAACCCCCCTCAAGTGGATGGAGCACAGAGGGTTGAATCCCTCTCACGGGACGAGTCGTTCGGCGAGCAGAAAACTCGTTCCTTGAGCGGAAGAGCACCTTTCGATTAAAGATTTACGGGGGGCGTCTGTGCTTCTGGGTTTTATGGGCTGGCTTTTACTGGCTGGCAATTTTAGGTTTCACGGGTTTATCTTTTGTGCTGTCAGCCACCTCAGGATCATATACGCTGCAGCAATCCGAGGACTGCGCGGAAGAGGTTCTTGCCTAAGGGGCACGGTGGTGGAAAGTGCCACCAAGTCACAGCTGATTTCTGGTAACCCTCGTGGAGTTTTCGAGGCAAGAGATAAGCGGAGGTGTAGCAACCCTGGACTTCCCTGTGGTCTCCCATCCAAGTGCTAACCATGGCAGACCCTGCTTTGCTTCTGCAGTCTGATGAGATCGGGCTAGCCTGGGCCTAGGGGACGCACAGTATATAATTTGTTTGTATGATGTCCCAGCTTCAATGTCTGCCTCTCAAGTACCAGCCTTGGGACAGATCATTGACATGGATCCAGGGCCAATGCATTCTGCCCGTCTGTTGCCTGCAAGGGGAAGCCGTAGCAACCCAAGCTGCAGCGTTAGGAAAGCCTGGTAACAAACAAATATACACTGCAAAAATATATAAACTATCGTGTTCTGTCTGTAATTAACATTCCTTAAAAAGTACATCGTGTGCTATTATTACATCCTTATCAAATACACATACATTCAGTTCATTCAGTATTATAACTACCAGCCAATTTCACATCCATTTTTAAAAAAAACAACCCCCCAACGGGAATTTCCAGAATGGCAAGCCCGCCTCTACTTGTACAAAGTCTTCCAAAGGCACCGTCAACAAAATGCGTCTTTACTGAAATCTATGTGTTGGGGGGGGGGGGGGAGTTTAACGTCTGCACAATTCGAGCAAAAGGTGAGAGACAGAAAATAGTTGCATAAATTTCTACCTGTGCATGGAAGAGCGATAAACTCCTAACGGTGTGTAGAGGAATCAGCACTTTCACCAAAAACTGTTTATGCTCCGCTTTCAGAGGTAAAGCAAAGCCATTGATAATACTGGAAAAGAGAAAAGAAGCAATTTTGTATGAGTATGATGAAATGATTTTTACTGAGGCGTAAACCAAAACTCCTACAGCAAAAGGTGGCTTGACACATGGCGGTACTCTGTATAGGATGAGCACGCCGTCACTCAATCCTGGCTATGCAACAGCTGGACTTTTGGCAAAGCACACATGGAAATCATGGGCTGTATTTTGTTGAGAGCAGAGATGAGTTTGCATATAGCATACCAGATCTGGTTTAAGGTATTGGTGCTGACCTTTAAAGGCCTATATGGCCTGAGGCCTGCCTACTTGAGGGACCGCCTTCCCCCATATGTGCCCCAGAGGGCGCTGAGGTCACATCGCTTGACTCTCCCTGGTCCGAAAGAAGCTCGGTTGGCCAGCACTAGAACCAGGCTTTCTCAGTGGCTGCTCCATACTGGTGGAATGAGCTCCCAGAGGACATCAGGGCCCTGCAAGACCTCCTACAGTTCCGCAGGGCCTGAAAAAACGGAGTTCTTCCACCAGGCTTTCGATTAGGAGCCGCTACCGGGGACGGAGGTCAACTACGCCCCTGGAATGTGCTGGCTAGACCCTGCTGGAGGCGGCTTAATTGGATGCTGCCTTTCTCACCAATGTGTTTCTGGTTGCTGAGTTTTAACTTGAAAATTATTGTTTTATTGTATTTTCATCTGTTGGAAGCTGCCTTGAGCCAGCTTGCCTGGCACGGAGGGGTAGAAACACAATCAATCAATCAATACTATTTCTAGATGGTTTTACAAAAGCACACTCAGAAGTTTTACTAGAATCATAGAGCCCCAAGAGTGGGAAGGGGTCCTACAGGCCATCCAGCCCAGCCCCCTGCTCAGTGCAGGATCAGCCTAGAGCATCCCTGACAAGGGTTTGTCCAGCCGCTGCTTGAAGACTGCCAGTCTGGTTCATACAAACTAGTTCATGCAAACAGTGCCTATTATGAAGTAGGTGACTGGGGTCTTCTTACTTATCACGTGACCCCTAGGATTTGGGCTCATACGCTCCCCCCGCCACAGTGCGGGAAGAAGTCAGCGACTGAACAGACTTTCTAAAGTGCCAGTTTAAGGAGACCTCCTTAAGGAGACCTCCACACTCAACCTAGGATCTCTGAAGTCAGCCGTTCACTTCTGGCAAAAGTAAAGAGAGTGGGAAAGGAACGTGTGAGCCTGAGGCCCCTTCTCACCGCAACTGCAGGTGGAATCCCTTGCATCAGTTAACAGCCCTAAGACTATGCCATCAAAAACAAAACCCCTACCTTGCCTCTAGGAAAGCTTCTTAAAGGCCTCCAAGATGAACCACCATATGCACTCAGGGACTTGATATCTACTCTATTCGTGGCAGCAAAACAACTTCGAATTGGAAAAGCACAAACTCACTAACTAAACACCAATGGTTCTCTACAATGTGGGAATACTATACAATGGAAAAAATAGCTTCATCAGTGCCACCCTATAACACAGGGGTGGGCAAATTGCGCCCCGGGGGCCACATGCGGCCCGTCACAGAGTTTTTTGCGGCCCGCCAAGACAGTTGGCAACATGGTGTGATAGGGTACATTTGTCTCATTAAACTGATTCTAAAATTAACTCTGCTTGCAGCTATAGATGATATGAAATTAGCACAATAAATAAATTGAATAAAACTACCACTATTTTATTTAATTTATATTTATTGATTTTTATGATACAATTTATACCTTTTCTGAAATGCAAAGTTAACTAGTGAATGCAATCATTTTAAAAGGTGCAGCCCTCCGCTAACCTCCGCTCCCACAAAGTGGGCCCCGAGCCAAAACAATTGCCCACCCCTGCTATAACACATACACCCACCAGGCTTATTTTTACTCTAAATGGCTACCTTACATTAAAGCAACACTTAATGATTAAATGCCTAGAAGTACTGTACAGAAACGGTACCTCGAAATAATTTCACTATTTTTAAGGTTGAAGGTACTTAGGTTTAGGTTCCGTTATATTTTAAGTTTAATTTTTATTTATTTTTTGGTTTAAATGTCTTTGTTGTTGTTATTATTATTCATTTGTTTTTGTATTTTGCAATTCCTTATGAATATTACTGAGTCATACTTGTAAACTTGGTTAAAGATGTTTCAGATTGTTGTATAGGGTAATGTTAAAAATTATTACAGTTCAAACAAGTTCTAAATAAATTAAAAAAAAATTTTTTTAAAGGCCTCCAAGGATGCAACCTTATAGCTTAAGTTAAGCATGGGCCTATGCAAGACCCATCAGGTTTTGTTTTTTTTAAAGGACATAATATGTGCAAATCTATTAGAACTGCCTTGTCAAAATGCATCCCACTTTACCGCGGCTAGTATAAAGACCAGCTTGTGCTGGCACAGAAGAGGCAGGAATCCTGGGCGGCAGCGGTGGAGAAAGAGATTGGATTTACACCCCACCCTCCACTCAGAGTCTCAGAGCGGTTTACAAACTCCTTTGACCTCCCCACAACAGACACCCTGTGAGGTAGGTGGGGCTGAGAGAGCTCTTTCGAGAACTGCCCTTGAGAGAACAGCTCTGACAGAACTATGGCTTGCCCAAGGTCATCCAGCAGCTGCACGTGGAGGCGTGGGGAATCAAACCCGGTTCTCCCAGATTAGAGTCCGCGCACTTAACTACTACACCAGACTGGCTCTCTGGTACAGGCGGAAACCCATGATGGACCTTTTATTGCCAGAATATCTGTGTTCAGGGCAGTGTAGAGGTTATGGTGTTGGAGTAGGATCTGAGAGACCCAGCTTCAAATCTCCTCTCTGCATGGAAGCTTGGTGGGTACCCAGTCATAGGCCACTCTCAGCCTAACCTATCTCAAAGGGTTGATGTGAGAATAAAACGGTGGCAAGGAGAACAAAGTGAGCCACTTTGGATCCCCCCCCCCCCCCAGAGAAAGGCAGAGTATAAATGAAGCAAGTCAGTAAATAAATATCCTTCCTCACTTTCAAGGACAGCCATCCACAGCTCCCCATCAGTTCTACCTCTGTAGATTAAGCTCATGTCTGGGGGCGTAACAGACGCGCAAGGAAAAAGAGAAGCATAGCTGGTATTCCGCTGACATAGGGAGCACCAGCCAAGGTTTGATAATCTTGCACCAGTCTTGCACCTGTGCAGGGGTCAGGAGCAGTCCTCATTTTACAAGCTCATGCTGGGCTGTACAGTCACCATCTCCAGCACAGCGATTTGGAAGCTGGAATAAATGGCACTTCCCTCCACATAAGCTCTGGCCCTCAAAAACATCTGGCCACTCTTTCATACACCAAGCCTGACCACCACATGTACAGAGGAGGCTATCTGAGAGATCGGCCATTAGCATGGAAGTTCATTTACCTTCCTAATATTTCCAGCAGTTCAGCTACACCGTTGAAGTGTTCTGTTTCATAAACAAACCTGCCAGAAACAAATTAAACATGTCAAACAAAACAATACTTATTTATTCCACTGCCTAGCCCGTGTAAACTTAGTAAACCAGTAACAGGGGCCTTACCGTAGAAAAATATTGTTAATCTGTTTTCTGATAAATGCTCTAAGACCAAGGAACTTGCCATAAATTCTGTGTAAGACTGTTTTTAGGTAGTCCCGCTCTCGAGGATCTTCGCTGTCAAACAGCTCCAAAAGCTGTTTAAAAACAAACAAACGTGAAGTTCAGACGTGGTGTGCAACCCTACACTCTGCATGCCTGGAACAGCTTTATTTGTTGATCTCTCGGGCCTTCGCTTCTCTGCTTCCTGTGCTTTGCTTTGTGTTTCTGAGCCCCAAAATTCACCTCTCCCGAGTACTGACCTGCCAACCTACTGCTTCTTCACCCAAAGAATGAAATGAGAGAAAAGAGAGAAAAGAGAGCAGTGGAATTCACTGCTGCAGGAAGCAACCATAGAAGGCTTCAAGAGGGACTGGATAAACATGTGGAGCTGAGGTCCATGAGATGGAACCCTATGTCAGAGGCAGTAATGCTCTGTGATCTTGGTGCTTGGGGGGGCAATACTGGGAGGGCTTCTGGAGTTCTGGCCCTGCTGGTGGACCTCCTGATGGCACCTGGGTTTCGCCCACTGCGTGACACAGGGTGTGGACTGGATGGGCCACTGGCTTGATCCAACGTGGCTTCTCTTATGTTCTTATGCAAGTCCCAACAGGGAGGACTGGATCAGGACTTCAGGAGAGGGTGAAAACCTCAAATCCACCTTCTGTTCATTTCAATGAGTTTCTTGTGAAAGTCCACACACAAAGTTGTAGCATGGTTTCTTAAGTTCCCCTGGCTCGTAACAGCCACTGATCATTCTCAACCACGGAAGTTAAAACAGTTAATATCAAACAGCAACAGGAGCTTCCAAGACAATAGATCTTACCTGTAATACAAATTTCTGGTCTATATACTTTTTGGCAATGCTGGGCTGGAATTCTTGGCTTTCCAAAAATCGTATGAAAAATTCATATACAAGCTGGGGGGAGAAAAATCAATACACTGGTTTAAGTCCATCATCTGACCTATGTATACTGTATTTTAACCCAAAATTTCTTGAAGGCTGTTTTTGCCTTTGGGGGGGGGGGGGGGAGATGAGACACTACCTGCACCTCTGCTTTTTCGATAATATGATACTTCTCCCTTCTGCTGAAGCTGCCACCTCCACACCCACACTCCGCAACAAAGAAAAGCTGTATTGTATTAGCAGTTTTGTTGTTGTGGAATGCTGGGTCCATTTATACAGCCTCTTTTTATTGTAAACCCTCCACACGCACAATTTAATACCACTGAGCCCTCAGGACCGGGCAGGACATACATCCAAAATGAGCACGACTGTAATTTTCATATAGTTATTTGAAGCAGAGCAACCGCAAAGCATCTATTAATTTTTCTAATTCAAGCTGCCGTCTGAAGAATTCCAGCACACACCAGGAGCCGGCTCTGCCAGCCCTAAAAGGCTGGCTGGCTGGCTTGTCAAAGCTCCCCGGGGGTAACCATCAAGCGCATTCCTCTGCCCTCCAGACTCTTGAAATCATATAAAATAAAGCAATTATAACGCTAACAAGAGCTGGTGAAACAGTTTAGAAACATTTAATGGCAATTAGAAAATGTTCGGGAGCGTTTTACTGCAAGACAGACGCCTGATGCAGAATAATGTGATCTAATCAGGAGTCTCCAAGTTGCCCAGAAGATTTCCCCTCTAGCTTGGAGCACACTGACGTGCTCTCGCTCTCTCTCGCTCTCATGCACACAAACAGCAATATGTGACTGCAGCCCCATGACTCTCCTGTTTTAAAGGCATAGGAGTGGAAACTTAACCCTTTCCCCTGCTAACTTTCCTCACTCCAAATTACTTTGCCAAGCAACTCCCTTTCACACAGGTTTCAAATCACGTTCACATTTTAAACTCCATGGGGGGAAGAATCACAGGAGAATGGGGAGCACAGTGTTACGTGTCTCTCCACACCCCTTTGCTATGCATCGTGTTGTTCTTATTATTTTCATTTCACTCTGAAGGAGCTTCTGAAAACCAACACAAAGGCTCAGGGCTATGTCCATCTATGTTTGCATATCTATGGGGGGGAGGGAGAAACGACTCATCAAACCAGGCCATTCATTCGGTGTACAAAAGGGGATGGAAACGGAGCAGCAAAACTGGTGTTTTTCATTACTGAAGCCTAAGTGGAACTGGTTGCAGAAATTGCAGCATAGCAGAGAAACGTTCTGGCATTTTCTGAGAGCTAAAAATGCTGGTGAACTGAATCACAGAATCATAGAGTTGGAAGGGACCTCCAGGATCATCTAGTCCAACCCCCTGCACAATGCAGGACATTCATAAATAACTCCCCCAACACACACACACACACACACACACACACAGTGACCCCAATTCCACACCTAAAAGACAACAAAAAAAATCTCCAGGATCTCTGGCCAAACTGGCCTGGAGAAAAATTGCTTCCTGACCCCAAAGTGGCAATCAGCATTTCCCTGGGCATGTAAGAAAGAGCTACAAGAACTAAGCTCTGATGCAACCCTTCCTGCCCCCCTCTCATGATCTGCCTGAGTTCACAGAATCAGCATTGCTGTCAGATGGCCATCTAGCCTCTATCTGAACACCTCCAAAGAAGGAGAGACCACCACCTCCTGAGGAAGCCTGTTCCACTGAGGAACCGCTCTGACTGTCAGAAAGTTCTTCTTAACGTTTAGCCAAAAACTCTTCTGATTTAATTGCAACCCATTGGTTTAGTATCAGAATAACCAAGTTAAGCACTGCTTGACTTTTCATGAAACTCCAGTGGTGACTTGCAGCTGCAAACGCAATAGGAAGAGGTGTCCACCACAGGCCAACTGATTACCTTTTCCCTCCCCTCCCCTCCCCCTGTCTAGACATAGAAAAGCCTTGCTGTGCAAGGGAGGGCGAGCTAAAAGTCCAATACAATAAAATAAATGAATAAAAATGTTTGTTTTGAGTTCTATTCCGCTGCAATAACTACATTAAAAATGCCAGACTGAACATCACCTGTAAATGTGGCCATGATGCCTCAAGGGTGGGTTCATCTTCTTCTGGATCAAACTCATTGCTATCGCTAGGAGGAAGAGTTCGGAAAATATTGCAAGATACCTAGGAAATAAAAGGAACAAAATTAAGAGCTGCTCTTGTAGAAATACAGCCAGTTCCAAGAGGCCTGAGTGCAGTAACTTAAATACAGCCCCCTCTTTGGAGAGCTGTGGAAGGGATCCAGCTCTTCCACATCCCTATAAAATCTTTCTCTTCCATTTCAACCATGTTCTTATAATTCCTGCCAGCTTTGTTTTGTTACAATTACTCTTCCCTTTAAAGTGCACTACAGTTCCTGCTCTCCCATGTCTTACAAGGCAAAGCAATCAGACAGCATTTACAAATTGCCAGAGTTTCCCCAAAGAATGCAGAAATTCTACGCTGCTCTTGACTCAATGATTGCTACCATATAGGAACAATTTCTATAGCAATTTCAATTTATGAAATAGCAGATATCACTGCTCATAACTGCAGTCACCGACTAAAGAGAACAGACTGGTTACTGTGGTTGTTCTAACCTAACCACTACCAGTTCCTGAGAACTATGGACAATCAGTGCCTACCAAGCTACACCTGCCTCATTTTATATAATGACCCACAACCATTAGGGATGTAGCCTTCATCTCTTACCTTTCCTTTCATTGCTCAGTTCAGATCTCAATTAGCTCAACAGTTAAGTAGGGATTTAAACCCAAGCTACAAGAGCCTGTCCAAAATACTACATACTAAACCATGCTGGCTCTAAAGCAGTTTTCTGCCTTCATCAACCTCTTTCAATATTCCTAGACATTTGGTTAAATTAACAAGTAATTATTTTTAAAGATCTGAAGCATAACAAAAAGTCTGCCAGCCAGCCACTTTTATAACTTGCAGAAATTAATTTTCATGATTTTTTGGGGGGGGGGCTGCCCTAGTGATTTAAACAGGATAACCTTACTGAATACCAAAACGAACATATATTGGTAGTGGTAAATAACACATACAGGTTTGGGTAGGGGGAAGGTTGGTAAGTTAAACAGATTATTACAATAGCAGTAATTTTGTCCAGCCTTTTCTAATAACTAGGAACTGGACCAAGTAGTGAAAAAATGCTATGAGGATACAAAACCAGGGAGGGGGTTAAGGATAACTAGAGGAGGTTTAAAATACAGAGAAATAATAATCAAGGGATGAGTTTTTGCAATTAACCTTTCCTATTACCACCACAAGAGGGTGCCTTTTGCTTCAATACTAGGGAAAACATGCTGATTTTATAGAACTCTGGTATGCACAAATATGCACTGCTATCGCACAGCATTTCACACTGGCAGAAGAGGCTGTTAGAAATAAATAACCAAACCAGTTTTAAATTTGCCCATGGAGTATGTAAACATATAGACATGCTTCTCTTTGCTTTTTTTGCAAAGTAAAGTACCATCCTGGTACTCTATTCACACCACCACAACAATATCATCTCATATAGCCAGTAGATCAGACCCTGCGTCAGTTATTTTAGCATAGCGGCAAAAAGAGTGAACTGTGACTCAAGGCCCTCAGTTCAAATCTTGCCTGTTCAATGAACTCATTAAGTGGAGTAATCAAGCCACCTTTCTCAGGTTCGGCTCCCCCCTCCCACATTTGCAAAATCAACACTGTCCCACCCTGAAGAAGTGAGCACTGACTCAGGAAAGCTCATACCCTGCCACGGTTTTTGTTAGTCTTTAAGACGCTACTGGACTCTTTTCTTTACTCTTTTCTACCAACCTGCAAGATTGTTGTAGGGATGGAGATAAAATATACTAAGTGGTCCTGCCTCTCCAAAGAGCTATATAATAAAATGCCAAGTAATAATCAGTCTTCCTGCTCAAAGTGCTTTTTGCTAACGTGATATACTACAACAGAGATCATGCCGCTGGCTAACAATAACAGACAAGCAAATCTTAGCCAACATTAACTTTTTGTAGCACAGTCAAATCCAAAATAAAAATATACAGGCCACTGATAAAAAGAATAAAAGTAGGTTTTTATACCCCACTTTTCTCTACCTTAAGGAATCTCAAAGCAGATTGTAACAGTCTTTTCCTACCTCTCCCCACAACAGACACCTCATTCTGAGAGAGGCCCAAGGTCACACAGCAGGTTCCAGGTGGAGGAGTGGGGAATCAAACCTGGTTCTCCGGATTAGAGTTCACTGCTCTTAACTATTACACCAAACTGGCTCTCCGGCATTAACTTGAAGACTCCAAGTGTTCTTCTATCTACAGTAATATAACACAAAAATAGTCCTATATAACTGGCTCTCCCAACTGGCCCCCCCAGGATTCTCGGTCCTGCACCAACTGTGGACTAGGGGGTGGGGGGAGGGGTGGCAATTTTCATTCGAGAGGCTTACTCCTTCAGGGCGCTCCCATCGGTGGAGATCGCGGGCCTGGAGTGTGTCGGTCTGGTATGGGAGGCTGAAGAGAGTTTGGCTGTCTGGCTGGTGTACCGACCGCCTAATGCACCGACCAGCAGCCTGCTTGCTGTCTCTGATGGAGGCTGTATCTGGCTGGGCATTGGGGTACCCTAACCTAGTGGTTCTGAGTGACTTCAATGTCCATACTAATGACGCAGCCTCCACCCCATGCGGTTTCAGATGGCACTGCGGGACCCTATGCCCCCTGGCGGCTCATTGGATGAGCTCGTGGAGGACTGGCATAGCCAACTCTCCGCAGCCATCGACGAGATCGCTCCTAGGCGCCCTCTATGCCCTCGCAACAGGCCTGTACCCTAGTATACCCAGGAGTTGTGATGCATGAAGCGAGAACTACAACGGCTAGAGAGACGGTGGTGTCGTGCTTGCAACGAAGCTACAAGAGCATCTTATAGGACATTTATGAAAACCTATGACACTGGTGGCGAACCTATGCCACGCATGACAGAGAGGGCACAGAGCCCTCTCTGTGGGCACGTGCGCCATCACCCCAAGGCCCGGTGACTCCCTGCCAGGAGCCTTCCCAACGCACCGCCCCTCCCCCCTCCCCGGTTGATGCAGTGCACGAAGGCCCGCCGCTCCGGACCCACCGCCATCCTCCTCGGCTCTCCATCCAGTCCTCCCTCCTCCCGTGGCTGGCCTGGCTGTGATGCGACAGGAACAGAGCTGGCCCAGAGGTCGCTGGTGGGTGGTGTCTGCCTCTTCATGAGGGCGTGGCTGGGTGCAGAGAAAGAGGGAGGTGGCCGTGGTGCCCGGAGGGAGGGAGGAAGGAAAAGGCGGGTCTCCAGCTTGGTGCAGGATGCCGGGGCGTTGGGGTGAGGCTGCTGGCAGAGCTTCCTCCCGTCGTATTCCTCAGGCAGCTGCGGCTCTTGCTCTCTCCCGCTGCCTCCTGCGCCCCACTCCCCACGAGCCCCGGTGGGATCCCAGGCATGGGCAGGAGCCTCTCCTCTCCCTACCCCCATGTCTGTGCAGTAGGGCTCATGGGGGCCACCTCTTGCCCTCCCTCCGTCCACCCAGCTCGCTCGAGTCGGGGGGGCGAGTGCTGCGGGAGGGGAGGGGAGGGCTGGCGGCGGGGAAGAGACAGGGAGTCTCCTTCCTGCCACTGCTGCGAGCATCTAGCTTTTCCCCTCCCCAGAGACCCTCAGCTAGAGTTGCCCCTCCTGGGGTGAGAAGGCCATTGATGCCCTAGGTTGGATGGGAAGTTGTGTGGCCTTGCCAGGAAGTCCGGGGGGGGGGGGGGGCTAGCCCCGAGATGCCCCACTGTACAGGCCTATATTAAAACCTGTTTTGAAGCTGCTTAGTTAGCTGCCAGTCTGTTTCAAGGTTCAAGCAAAAGCACTGGTCCTCAGCTAAGACGCCCTACATGGCCTGGGGTTTACATGACAATATCCCCATTCCCCAGCTTTGCTCCTCCAAACTTAGCTTGCTTGGTCTGCTGTCTGATAGGACTTGTACTATAGCCCCTCAGCCTGGCTGTGGGTTTTTGCAGTCATCACCTGAACCCCTCTCTGGAAGAGGAGGCCAGAGGTTGCCAAGGCAGAGGGCTTTTTTTGGTTACTGAAATTGTATCTGTACATCACTGCAGTGGCTTGTTGGGCTGTTTAGTTCTTTATGGATTCTCCACCAATTTCTTTCAGCAGCTGACTGTTAACTTTTAAACACTGGCTGTGTTTTTATTTGCTTGTGCATGTGCGCAAGTAATCCACCCACGGCTGCCTTTTTTTTAGGGGGGAGGCCGGATATGAATGTTTCAAATAAATATTCCGAAACTCTGAAAGGACTTGCCCAACACTAGCTTATGAATGCAGCTTGTTTCATATTTAAAGGAAACCACACAGGTGGATATGTGGAGAGGTGGCTATTAGCCCCGCTTTGCCTTCTCACACCACCTCTCTGGGCTTTGCCCCCCCCCCCAGTACACATTGTACAACATGTGCACACTCACACTTGGCATATTTTTGCATCTCATAAAAGGACACCCTAGTGCAGGGGTGGGCAAACTGTGGCTCGGGAGCCGCATGCGGCTCTTTCACATATATTATGTGGCTCCCGGCAGGGCAGCTGGGGAAGCTAAATATCATTAGCAAACAAATATCATTGGACAAATTAATATCATTATCAATATCTGCTTTTACCCCTTATTATTTTTGGCAGTCTCATTCAATGTTAATAAAAAGCAAACTTGCTTATTTTCCAATAAAAGCAGGTAATATTTGTTCATGTCTTGTGGCTCTCAAACATCTGATGTTTATTCTATGCGGCTCTTACATTAAGCAAGTTTGGCCACCCCTGCCCTAGTGTTATTGCTACTATATGCTTGCTATTATCATGACTGCTTCAACGGGCTAATTAATCCCCTCAATAACCCCTCTCTGATTCCACCACATTCAGGTTCACAGTGTTTCTTCCAAAACTTTCACGGGGAGCCTCAGCAATTGGTCAACGATCCCTTGGGGGGGGCTGTTTTTGTGTCCCCCGTTGCCCTGAGAAGATGCAGTCTTGTAGCCAGGTGTAAAAACTTAGCCAGCAGTTCCTTTAGTCTAGGAACAAGAGGCAGCAGATCAAAGGTCCGCTTATGCTCATAATACTCAACGATGAATGCAGGCTCAGGTGGGCCACAATCATAAGGACACAAGTTCCTCCAACCGCTCACAGTAACAAATGCAAACAACCTGGGTCTAAGAGCTTTGCAGCAGTGTGCTTTAGCATACCAACGCTGGTCTTAAAAGTATTTAATTCTGCATGAAAACTAATGTTAGGGATCCACAAGGAATCACTAGGTGTGGAGGGGAATAAAATAATTTAACCCCCAACACTAACACACAGCACAGCTAAGTTCTGGGGCTAGGTGGCTGCTTCCTGCTCACACCATCCCAGTGTTATAGCGCAACTGCTCCAACTGCAGAAAGTCAGGCTTAAGCCCCCCCCCCCCCCCCCCCGGAACCTCAGTGGCACAATCCAAGATGGGGTGTTTTTAATCCTTCCTCTCTCTGCTACGCTGAAGAGTTTAGAGAGAATGTGAATTCGTGGTCTGTGCATTTCATAGATTACACTGCCCAATACAAATTTCACCTCCCATTCCAGGATATTTCAAGGTGCTCTCCCCCTTTAAAAGACTCCATTCTGTGGGAGCAACAATTAACCAGGATTAGAGGATGTGCTTTGCTGCCAACCTTAATGTTACCCCCAGAGCTCAGTTAGCTTCAATGTGGTCAGGGTAAAAAGTTATACAAAAAGCCCAGGGAAAGGGGCAGGGATTACTGTTGATGGACACATGACTCAAAGCACATATCCATGGCTCTAATCCTCTCTCAGGATGCTATTAGAGACTGACACAGTCTCCCCCCTCCTTTCCATTTCTCCCTTCGAACAGATCCTGAAATGCCCCCAGTATCCTGTGACTCCTGGAGGCCAATAAATATGCTCAGTCTTTGCTGGCCATCTTTGAGGGGGAAGGGTCTTCAAAAAAAATTCTGTCCAAATTTCTCCAAAAACCACACACTGAAACAAACCCTGGACAAGAAAAAACACGGAGGAGGGGGCTTCATAACCTTCTTTCCATTCTTTTTGAAGGAATTCATACACATCCATTTTTTACACTGGAAACCCCATAGGAGTACCTGCAATTCTCAGCACCCAGAGTCCAACTGTTATTAGACCAGGACTCTTTTGGAAATCTGTTACAACAGATATGACCTGTCAGCTTCAACAAGGTTTTATTCATAGTATAATCTTTTATATGCAAGCACACTTCACCGTGAATAAAACTTTGTTGGTCTTAAAGGTGCCACTGGACTTGAATTTTGTTCTACACAGAGACAGAATGACGAACTACCTCTGAATGTCCCTTGCCTTGAAAACCTACAGGCTTGCCCCAAGTCGGCTGCAATTTGACGGCACTTTTCTTGCACAGCCACAGTGCACCTGTATGGAGGGCTTCCTCCATAGGACATAACGGTGCTCCTTGGCCTACGCTCCCTCACCCCACATGCCATTATGGGAAATGTGAGATCTATGCATGCCTCCCATATTCACACCCAGCCCACGCATACGCATTAAGGCAGGGAAAATGGGGCTCTGTTATGCCCTAACAGGTGCAACGCCCAAATGAAGAAGGATCCTGCCCACTTGATTATGCTTCACTTGCCATTGTTCACCCTTGTGAATGCAGATGCAGTGATGCAGAGGCAAATAACCCAAAAGGATCGCTGCAGACAGGAGCTGATATCAATGAGAACGGTTCTTCCACCTGCAAAAGGCTCATCTCAGAAACAAGCCCCCTTGTTAAAACTGAGAATTTAGAATACAATACATTTATATTATTAAAACTTGCTACAGCGTTTCCCTTTCCAAAACTTTCTGTGGATTGTTTTATACGGCAGCACTGGGGGAAATATTTTACTTTAATCCAAATGGCGATACACCGTAAACAGCACACGACAGTAACTGGCATTGCAGATTAATCTATTAGCATTATATAACAAGTGACTAATTTGGTGTAGGGGAGGAAAAGTTTAGCTGCTTCGCAGCAGAGCCTTAGTTTTGTGCCTGCCCACTGGCCAACAGTACTAGGCATCAATCACACTGCTGCAACATCAGCACACCACATTTTTGAAAGACAAACTGGCATGCCATGGACAAGCACCAGCCCACTCCCAGATACTCCTCACACAGCTTCATCAAGTCTTACATTACTACCGGAAGGACTGGACCCACCTGTCTACAGGGACTGCTCTTCCCATGATGCTCCACTCATCTGAGCAGGGCTTTATTTATATAAAACATTCCTTAGCTACCTTTCTTTCCTTACGGAACTCATGGCATCTTACAATATACATAAATTAGAGAACATAAAAAACGCACAAAACCAAAACTGCTCTGATAAAGCATCCTAAATAAAACAGTCTTTGGCTGCCTCCTAAAGACTGGATGTGAAGGGGTCAGGTGCATCTCCCCGGGGACAGTGGTCCTTAATTGTGGGGCTGCCACTGACAAGGCCTTCTCTTGTATACCCACCAAACAAGCTTCTTTGATTGATGGAACAGTCGGGAGGGCCCTCTCCTTGTGATCTAAATTCCTAAGCAAGAACATATGGGAGGTGATATGATAAACATCCTCAAGTACTTGAAGGGCTGCCATACAGAGGATGGTGTGGTTTTCTGTTGCTCTGGAAGGCCAGACCAGAGTTGATGAGTTGAACTTAAAAGAGTTTTCGGCTCAACGCCAGGAAGAACTTCCTGACAGTTAGAGCGGTTCCTCAGTGGAACAGGCTTCCTCAGGAGGTGGTGGGCTCTCCTTCTCTGGAGGTTCTCAAACGGAGCCTAGATGGCCATCTGACAGCAAGGCTGATTCTGTGAACTTGGGCAGATCACGAGAAGGTAAGGCAGGAAGGGTGGCATCAGGGCTTAGTTCTTGTGGCCCAGGGAAATGCTAGTTGCCACTTTGGGGTCAGGAAGCAATTTTCCTCCAGGCTGGTTTGGCCGGGGATCCTGGAGGCTTTTTGTCATCTTCTGGGCGTGGAACAAGGGGTAACTGCGGGTGTGGAGGAGAAGGAATTTGTGAATTCCCTGCAGGGGGTTGGACTAGATGACCCTGGAGGTTCCTTCCAACTCTATGATTCTATGAGCGACAGAAGACAGAAACAGAAAACATGCCCAGGGATATGCTGATTGTCACCTTGGGGTCAGGAAGCAATTGTTCTCCAGGCCAGTTTAACTCCTGGAGGGTCCCCCCCCGCTTTCTGGGCATACAGCAGGGGTCACTGGGGGAGGGAGGTATTTGTGAATTTCCTGCATTGTGCAGGGGGTTGGACTAGATGACCCTGGAGATCCCTTCCAACTATATTTTCCAACATAATTCCAATATTTTATAAGAAGACAGTCCATCAGATGCCCCAGTCTCAAGCCATGTAGGACTTTGAAGGTCAAAATCCTTGAACTTGGGTTCAGGAGTGGACTGGTAGCCAGTGTAATTGTTGTAGTATTGGGGTCACACATTCCCAACTAGCAGACTAGCCTGTGCATTTTGCACTAGCCACAGCTTCTGAATGCTCAAGGGTGGCCTCAAGTAGACTGCAATAGTCCAGTCTAAATGTAATTAAAGCATGGATCCCCGTGGCTAGATCGGACTGATCCTAGAATGTCTGTAGCTGACACACCAGTCGAAGCTGGGAAAAAGCACTCTAGATCATCACAGCCACCCGGGGTGACTGCTGTGTTGAGCAGCACTCCCAAGCTGCGAACCTGGCTTTTCAAGGAAAATATAACCCTATCTAAGAAAGGAGAGATCTGAAGCCCCTGGTCTGCCTCTCTACTAACCCAGAGCACCACTGTATCATCAGGATTAAGTTCAGCTTGTTCACCTTTCTTTATTTTTTTAAAGAATATAATAACATTTAATAAACACACATAAAGAGAACATATGGTCTGTTCAAGCACCAGCCTGAGCAAGGACACAGCGAAAAGGTGAAAACACTCAAAGCTCTGTACCCTAAACATTATGCTTATTCTAGAGATGTAGTTGCTAGTAAATCTTGAAGTTGCAGCTTGTTCACCTTTCTGAAGATCTTCTTCTGATGACAAGATTGTTGTTGTTGTTATTGTTATTTTTATTATTTTTATTATTATTATTAGCCACCCTCCTCTGAAGGGCTCAGATGGTGTGCATCATAGTAAACATAGTAAACAAATAAAACAGTGAATAAAATTAGTAATAATTAAGCAAATAAAACAACATACAATCAGTGTTCCCTCTAAGCTGAGTTAGTGTGAGCTAGCTCACAGTTTTTTAGCCTCTGGCTCACATATTTTTGTCTTAGCTCAGGAAGGATGGCTCCAGAGCAAACTAATTTATGCAGTGGCCAAATCACCTGCTCACAACTTTAATGCCAGTAGCTCACGAAGAAGAACTTTTGCTCACAGGACTCCATAGCTTAGAGGGAGCATTGCATACAATGCAACATACAGTACACAATCAATGGCATACAAATCACTTCACTCCCCCATAGGGTAGATTCCCTTATAGGGAGGTTGATAAGGCAGACAGAAGCCACTGTCAGGAGCCACTAGCTGTCCTAAACCACAGGCCTGGGTGAAACATCTCCACTTTGCATGCCCTGCAGAACTGAGAAAGGTCCTCCAGGGCATGGATCAGGGCCTTTCACCTGGCTCCTACCTGGTGGAAAAACTTAACAGAGGAAATCCCACAGCGTTGGTAAGATAAAACTTTTTAGAAGGGCCTTCTTTGTAAATTGGGGTGATGTTTTTAATATGTTTTATAAAGGCTGTTATTGGCTGGTTTTACATCTTTTCATTGTGATTTGCCTTGTGTGTTCTTAAGAAAGGTGAACTATAAATGTTGTCCCATAAATAAAAATAAATATGTATTTCCTGAATCTAAGCTGCGGTCACACCTACCTGCATTATACCATTTCCATTTATTCTACACCCATTCAAATGTTTTAATCACAGGCAAGGCAATAACATAGGAGGCCAGCTTGTATCGTCAGCTGCCAATGGGGGGGGGGGGGGACAAACAATAACACGGACTTCTGAGGGTACCACATGAAAATTCATGTAAGGAATTTGCTCAAATCTATTGTGTGGTCTCCTCTGGAATACTGTGTACAATTTCTGGTTGCCGTACCTCAAAAACACTGAGCCTGAAAAAATGCTGAAAAGGGCAACAGAGACGATTAAGGGGTTTGAGCCATGTGAGAAGCTGTGCAGAATGCTACATTGAAAGTATGTTTGATGTGTTCTGATTATACATTCTGGGTGCCTCTGAAATAAAGCAGAAAATGAAGAATGCAAACGACCCCAGCATGAGTAGCCATGATAGGCTAAAAAAGGAGCTCCAGTTTTCCCAAGAGATTAAAACCACAACTGCTTTAGATCCTGGCTAGTCTTTGAAGGAATTTTTCAAACAGAAAAATTCTGACAATGAACCTGAGCATTAAAAGGGAAAGGGTGAATGCATTTTCCAAGGGCAAATCTGCCACTGGTGTCCTGGCAAGCAGAGACTGCTCAGTTTAGAAAGACAGAGGTCCCCGAGCAGCGGAGAGGACAGATCAGACCTGAAGGGAAAACTTTTTAGAAGTCAGCTCTCTCTGGTAGCTGGCTGGCTGCAACAGCAATGCAGATTTCTCCAGAGCGTATTGCCACTTCAGAACAGCAAGATTTTAGAGCGCGGCAAAAAAAATAATTCGCCAACCTATCCCAGCGACATTGCTTGCTTCTTTCCCCACCCTCAAACACCAGTTAGAGGAATGACAACACAGTTCCTAAAATAATTTGTCCAAAAAGGCAATATTCTTTCAAACACAGTTAAATGAAACTACTCATTTGACCCAATGGCCTTGAGCAGTATGACACTAATAAAATTAGAAACCATCCTAATAACCAGACTTCAGACTCGTTTATTTATTCATATTATTACATCTCACTATAGCTTGGGGAAAGAACTTTGCAACAGCCAAAGTGCCTTCATGTTCAGTACCTCTTAGGAGCACTATATTGGCTTGCCCGGCAAGGCGGGTTAGAAATCAAAGTAATACATAAAAAGAATAAATAAATATATTTGCCCTCCCTTGAAGAAGGGGCAAAATTCATAATTCTCCTATAATATGAGACACACATTCCAAGAGACAATGCTCTGACATATCGATTTGCCCCAATTGACACAAACAAAATCGATTTGAGTAAAGAAGTTTGTTATAGCGATCATCCACTACCGGAGAATGCATCACGTTTAATCAGGCTAACATAAATGCTCTTCTTTACCGAGGGACAGTTAAAAAATTTAAATATTCAGGACAAGCCCTTGTTCATCAAGTGGTCTTCTGTGCAGGCACACATCCCTCCTTCCTTTTTTGCGCTGTGGGGCTGTTTATAATTTCATGTTGATTTCAGTCCTCACAGCCGTCATGAAACATCGCCCCATCCCCATCACTGGGCGGGAAAAGAAGAGACGAAGAAGAAGAAGGAGAGATTGGATTTATATCCCGCCCTTCACTCACTTAGGAGTCTCAGAGCGGCTTATAAACTCCTTTTCCCTTCCCCTCCCCACAACAGACACCCTGTGAGGTAGGTGGGGCTGAGAGAACTCTTTCCCAAGCTGTCCTTGAGAGAACAGCTGGTACAGAGCTATGGCTTGCCCAAGGTCATCCAGCCAGGTGCAAGTGGAGGAGTGGGGAATCAAACCCGGTTCTCCCAGATTAGAGCCCGCGCACTTAACCACTACACCAAACTGGCTCTCACACCAAACTGGCTCTCAAAAAGGGATAAACTGGCTCTCACACCAAACTGGATCTCAAAAAGGGATACACTGAAGACGGGGGGGGGGGGGGGGGGGAGGAGCACTCTCTAGCTCTAGAAAGATCCTTAGAAAGCTTGTTAGCTCTTTTGCGGCTGGCTTGCAATGCCACAATCCCTATGAGGGGACTGCACAGGAGCCACAACGATGAACACGGGAAAACATGCTACGGGCAAGGCAGACACAGCTGGGGTGACACACGCTTCCTATTATCTTTACCATCACTTCACATTCACACAACATGCAACTGGCATCAGTTGCAACATTTAAAAACTTATTGAAGCGTATTTCTTGTCAAGCAAAATCTGAGAAAGACCTGCTTTCATAAACTCACCGTGTTTGTAGATAGATTTATTTTTATTTATCGAGTCTGATTTATTAGGCCGCCCTTCCCTGAAAGCAGGGCTGAGATGGGCAGCTGTGTTTGTATGTCTGTAGCATTAGAAAACGGAATACTGGATACTTAACCGTGAAGCGCCTCCTTGTCTTTGGAGGAAAGGAGGACATCTTGGTGGGGTGATTCCCACCATCCGCTCAGGAAGGCAGGAACAACTTTTTTTCTCCTTCCTGCCTCTGCTGTGGGAGTCACCTGCCCTACAGTTCTGGCAGCTCCGAAAGAAGGAATCCTGCAGGTAATTGGTTGATTTACTGACTGACTGATGATGACTTGGGAGGAGCAAGATGTCCTCATTTCCTCAGAGGACAAAAACACCTCATGGTAGGTATCCAAAGGCCCATTCTCCCTCTGAGGCAGAGAACATCTTGGTGGGACCTCCCACCAAGCGGTGGGAGCGGTGTCCTCATATCCTGGGTGGGTCCACCATCTTCTGTGTCTAGGATATGCTTGAAGCACTCTTCTGCCAGATCGTAGGTGCTTATCTTATAGCGCCTTATGAATGTAGAGATGGATGACTACATCGCTGCCTTGCACACTTCTTCCACTGAGGTGTGCCTAGCAAAGGCTGCACTGGTTGCCGCACTCCTCACTGAAGGAGCTGTAATTCCACATGACATGTCCAGCTTGTGGAGCTCGTATGCTTCGATGATAAATCCTTGAGAAACCTGCTGATGACATTTTATTACTCATCTTCGGTGGGAAAATAGAAATGAACAGGGAATTTGTTTTCCTGATGTGTACTGTTCTGCGTATGAACACCTTCAGGGCTCTCCTGACATTCAACATGTGCCATGTTCTTCCCCTCAGGCGACTGGGTTTCGGACAGAAAGATTGGAAGATGGATTTCTTGAGATCTGTGGAAAGTAGAATTTACCTTTGGTTGAAAGGTTGTATCGGTTTCTCAATGTCACCTTATCCTTGTGGAAGACACAGAGTTCGGGCTAGAAGGAAAGCACTCTGAGCTCTGACACCCTTCTTATGGAAGTGACGGCCACCAGGAATAGTGTTTTCATTCTTGGTCACTTCAATGGAATCTCTCTAATTGGCTTGAAGGGTGGTTCACTGAGGGATGAAAGCACAGTATATAATTTCCAGGCTGGAAATCTATGCATGTGTGGAGGATCTTTCAGAGCTGCTCCAATGATGAAGCAACGTACGTGTGGATGCCTTGACAGCCTTCAACTTGAGGTAACACTGCAGACAGCTCTGCAACTTGCCATCCAAGTGTTGCAACTCTCAAACCTCTGTCAATGCCTTCTTGAAGTCTAGAAGTGACTTGAGTTGTGGGCTTAGGTTATTGACTCTCTTCCTCCTACACCATCGAACGAATGCCCTCCAAGTAGTGTTATATATTCTGTTGATCAACTGACTCCTAGGTGCAAGGAGAGTATTTGTGACTTCTGTGCTGTAACCTAGTCAGAGAACATTATCCCATTTAATCCCCAAGCAGTCAAATTTAACTACTCTGGGTGTGGGTGCCAGATTGGTCCCTGTTGTAGCATGTCCACAGATACTGGGAGTCTCAGACTTGGATCTGTTGACATTTGAAGTAGGGCAGAGAACCATGAGTGACAAGGCCAAAAGGGAGCCTCCAGGATGACCTCTGCCTGTTATTCCTTGATCGTTTGGATCAGTTTTGTAGTATTGGGACAGGTGAGAAGGCATATAGCAGATCTCACGGCCAGCCTGATGTTAGTGTCTGTTCCTTTGGCCTGAGGACGATGGAACCTGGTGAAGAATCGATCTGTCTGATGGTTCATTCAGGATGCGACGAGATCCACCAGTGGGGGGCCAAAGTGGATCAAAATTAGGTTAAACAGTTCCTTCTTGAGGGACCATTCTCCCTCTTGGACTGCTTGCCTGCTGAGCCAGTCTGCTTGGATTTGCCATTCCCTTCAGGAGTTTTGCCCTGATAGACAACAGGTTCTTCTCTGCCCACATTAGGTTCCTGGCCACCTTCCTGTGAAGCGCTGTGGATCTGGAGAGGAGGGAGGGCTGGATAAAGCCTTGTCTGATCTAAGGCTTCCCTGATGGCAGAAATTCTCAAGTCTCTTCCCTCATGGTCTGTGTAATTAGTGAGGAAAACTATGGAGGGAAATCAAAGGGCCCAGGGTGAGTATATTAACCTTCCGTCAATCCTCAAGATTATTTGCCGGCTCTGTGGAGACTTGAATCGAGGACTCCTGATTGTTCTTGCTGGTTCCCATGCCCCGACTGGTCTGTGGAGGCGATGGGATCTTCTTCACAGCCTTCTTTTGCATGATCAAAATGGCTGCCGCTCATAACAAGCAGACATGAGCACGCCAAGTATTCAGGAGCTGTTTTCTGAAGGTGGTGCTTTTTCACACACTTTTTTCACTCCCGTTTGGGCGTCTGATCTATTGAAGCCAAGGCAGTCCCATTAGGGTCAGTGCCTACCTGATCCAAGGATTCTCCTACTGCAGCCATGAGTGGAGCCAATTCTGCTCCAGAGAGGAAGGCATCACAATCCTCCCAATGATTAAATGGCTTGAGCGGCTGAAAGACCCGCTATGCAAGCTGACCATCAGAATGGGTTGACGCTCCTTCAAGGAGCTCTGTCCTTGTTCTCTTCTTTCCCTGAGCCGGGGAGCCAAGAAAGGAAAGGAGAGCCAGAAGGAAGTAAGATCCAGTAGAGGCAAGGAAAAAATTAAGAGTTAAAGAGTTAATGAGATAAGTGAGATAAGTGAAATAAGAAGAGAAACAGGAAGTAGAAATAAGACAGCCTACTCTCTTAACTGCTCTCCCTGATGAGGGCAGGTGACTCCCATGGCAGAGACAGGAAGGAGAAAAAAAGTCACCCCTGCCTCCCTGAGTGGATGGTGGGAATCACCCCACCAAGATGTCCTCTGCCTCAGAGGGAGAACAGCAAGAGTCCAGTAGAACCTTAAAGACTAAGGAAACTTGTGGCCGGGTATGAGCTTTCGTGAGTCACTGCTTGCTTCTTCTGAAGAAGTGAGCGATGACTCACGAAAGCTCACAGCTAGCCACAAATTTTGTTAGTCTTTAAGGTGCTGCTGGACTTCTGCTCTTCACTCTGTTTGTGGGAGCTTGGATCTAATCCATGTTGCGACCAAGGGTACGGACACCCTGTATGTGAAGATTCATCCTGGGACACCAACCACCCTTAGAAAATGGAAAACTTTGTCTCAGGATTATCTCATAAACCAGGCACTTAGGCAATTCCTCCTGCAGATAGTTCCACAAACAAACATGAGGAACCCTAAGGGCAGATGTTTCCTTTTCCTTCTGCTATTGACATTTCCTTGCAGCAGCATCTGCTGCTACTCCTCAGAAATTCACTCAGCTTTGGGGATCCCACATTCACCACGACACCGAGATCTTCACAGATCCAAAGACAGGAGTCATACCGGTGATGCCAGAGTATGTGCCTGAGAAACAAAGCTGTGCCTGTTTAACTGAGATTTAATTTTTCTCCAAGAAGGTGGGGACTAGAATGTACACCTGAATTCAGAACTTCAGCCTTCAGCAGACTTCGCAGCAGCAATGGAGCAGCTCTTCAGGTTATCTGGTCTCTGGTCTAAGCTGAGGTTAGTCTTAGTCTTGCCTTCAGCACTCATAGTATGCTGGTCACTATTGTCGTTTGCATGCCAAGCTCTGTAACATCTACCGTTCAGACTTGTAGGTACTCCAGAGCCTCCTTTCCCACCACTACGGAATGGTTCTTCTACAAGTATTGGGGAAATACCCCTCTCCTGCATATTTCACCTTCATCACCAAAAGCACTGCCCAAGAAAAAACAGCTTTATGATGCCTTTCAAAAGGTCAGGCTATATCCAGAGGGAGGATTCTGTAAAAGTGGACCACCATGGAGTGTCAGTGTTAGAATCATGTTTTTAAATTGGGGGGGGGGGGGAGGGAATCCTGTGCTATATTACTTTTTAAAAATACTTTTGAGATAGATTGACTCAATAAAGGAAGCCACAGTGTTCAGTTTGCAAAACCTGAGAAAGGCAGTTAAACAAGAGAACATTTTGGAAGTCACTAATTCACTTGAATGCACTTTACTCAGTGCACCGCCATTGATATAAGCTGTTTGCTATGTAGCTGGTTCTGAAATGTATTTTATATTGAGATATATACTGTTTTTATTGCTTTACTGTTTTTTATGTAAATCGCCCTGAGCCTACTTTGTTGGGGAGGGCGGGGTAGAAGTTTAAATAATAAATAAAGAAATAAATTCATAGGGTTGCCATGTCAGAACTGATTCAACAGCAAGTAACACACACATTACTTCCCTGACTAAATCAGATTTTCATATCTGAGTGACCACCACTTACGAATCTTAAGGGGCATATTCAGAATTTAACCACAACATTAAATTTCTGGTTAAAATCTAGTAAACTGTCCACGTGCAACATTACATAGAAGAACAGGCTGTTCAGAATTTCTAAACGTTCAGTCACAGAATGTTTTCAGATTGTATGTTATCAGTACAAAACCAACCCATAACCATATTCAGCCGCAGGAGAAATAAAATGTTCTTTGTGGTAGCTTAATATACCTCCACAGCATGCAATTAACATTAGTCATTTTACAAAACGCTAGACCAAAGGTGTTGAACTCATTCATTACGAGGGCCAGATCTGACATAAATGTCACTTTGCTTAGACCTGGCACAAGATTTCATCTTTTCCCCCTCTCTCTAGCTCTTTCCCTCCCCCTTCCTTCCCAGAGGAGAAGGGGGGGAGGAGCCCTCAGGCAAGGGAGGGAAGGCTTCCTTTCTCTCCTCTAAAGCAGGAAATAGAAGAGACTGGCCAAAGGGAGCTGCAGTGTAAGAAACAGGAAGCAAGAAGCAGCACAGCGTCAGTTGCTCTTGGGCTGGATTGGAGCCCTGCAGGAGCCGGATCCAGCCAGTGGGCCGTATGTTTGACACCCCTGCACTAGACCAAGTAGTTCCACTGAAATTCATGACAATGATTACTAGAATAATAACAATGAAATATTAGGTGCAATGCAAGCAAACTTTAGAGCAATCAAATCTTCTCAGCATACGAAGAAACTCTTTTCATCTTACCTATGAAAAATATTTTTCCCAAACATAAATACTCCATGGGACAGCAAACTTTTAAATATTCAACAGTTGCCTAATGAAGCTAGCTAGCAATGTAACTATAATCACAAAGTTATTTTGAATAATAACAAAGAAGCCCGACATGTAAAAGTCTGGATATAAACAAAATTAACAACTGAAGTTCTAATAAGGATTTTCAAAGCTTGTATCCACCTTTCTAGCATCCATCGTGATACAACTTATTCATATTTTGCATTGTGAATTTTCAAAACTTAGAAATGATCTGAACTTACAGCTCTTTCAAACAAAAAACGTATTTCCTGTTTTGTGAAAGCTATCCTCATATTAATACTCAGACCAAACATGCCCATTTAACCTTCTCAACTCTAGTTATACTGGGCATACAATTGTAACTAGACAGCTCTATCTGCATTTTAAATGTTCATAGTAAAAAAAGACAACTCACCATTCTAACTACTTCAGGGTAAGTCTGCTCTGTCAAACAGCCTCTGCTTATTGTAATGTAATCCACAAGTTCATTAAGAGTTGAACGCTTGTATTCTTTCATTTTAAGATCTGAAAGTGTGTCCATGAAGTCAAAAATGACACAACACTGCTGAAGTTTCTTTAGGAACAATTCAGCCTGCTCTGAAGATGGAACGTCTGTGAGGGAGAGAAGAAAAGAAAAGCATGTGAGAATCCAGCAACATTCCTTTATGAAACAAGCCAAGTTTAAAGGGCACCATCAAAAGACACCAGGAGTCATTAAATGTTCATGAAACAACTGCCAAATCAACTGTTGTGCTTTTTGTAGGAATTGCAAGGTCAGATTTGGATACTATCATTACCCCTGTTTGTCAATTATTACTAAATCTATGGTTTCACAAGTAAGTAACCATAGCTCTGTGCAGGAACCAAGTTCCACAAATCCTACTTAGCTAATGACATCCTATAGAATTGTGCAAAACACAGCTCAACTAACAAAGCAACACAGGAATAAACAAAATTTCTGAATCACGGGGAGATCAGAAAGGGATATCATACGCCTCAGACTCCCATACATGGAAAATTCCTGTGCCATATATTACGACTGGGACTGGAAAAACTGGAACCTGGAAACATTTTCTTTTTTCAGAATGATGAAAGTGAACCTCTTTTTCAAAGCAGTGTTTTTAAATTAATATTCTCAAAACCAGTTCAGACTACAGCAAAGCTCTTCATGTTTCAAAGGCAGAAATGCTGGCGGTAACTGTATTGCTGCTCTGTGTGACTGGATTACTAAGCAAACACCACCCTTAGGACACTGTTGAGCATGTGCCATCAAAAGATGCAGCGCACAGAACATCATCAACTATTTGGCATGCCAAACATAATGCTCCTCCGGGGTGGCAAGGCCTTTGTATATCACAGCCTCGCACTCGCTCTGCTTATCTGCCCATTTGTTTCTGTTCCTTAACCAGATTATAGGGATGTTTGTTTTCTGAGGATGTCTCTAAAACATGGGTTGCGCTGAACTCTCCTTTCCGTGAGCCAAACAGTGTTGCCGGCACCAGAATGGGAAATAACCTGGAGAGTGGGAGGGCCCCGAGGAGAGGTTGGGGAGGGACTTCATTGGGTTAGAATGCCATACAGTCCACCTTCCAAAGTGGCCATTTTCTCCAGGGGAACTAATCTCTATCACCTGGAGATCAGTTGTAATTCCAGGAGATCTTCAGCCACGACCTGGAGGTTGGCCACCCTAAGGGCAGAAGGGCACTTCCACTTACATAAAGAGGACTGACTTCGGCTAATTCCCCCTTTCCTACTGCAACCCTTCCCACCCATGCATACACCACGCTGCATCCATAGAATTCCAAGGGTCCCCTGACTCTCAGGAGCAGGTCTGCGGAAACACAGGGGACTAGGGCAGGAAGGGGGAAATCCAGAAAGATACATTGGAATAAATATATACGGTATTTTTTGCTCCATAAGACTCACTTTTTCTCCCAAAAAAAGTGGGGGGGGGGGGGAAGTGTGTGCGTCTTAAACCCCCCTCACCTTTCCCAAGCCACGGCACCAAGCAGAGCTAGGTGCGTCTTATGGTCAGGTGCGTCCTATGGAGCGAAAAATACGGTAACGCACACAGTTACAGAATACAGAAACCTGTTGTAGTTAGTGCATTGTGGGAATCAGTTACATGGCACAAAAATACCTTCACATGGAGATAACTATGAAATTTCCAGCTGCTCCATACATCTCTTCAAAACAGTTGACAATTTCTATTTTATTCACAGTGGAAGCTTAGTTGCCCTGCTGTACATTCTCAGAAGATAAATAAAATGTATGTGTAAATGTAAAATGCTTCTCAAGTCCCCTGGGGGCTAACGCTAATTTGGCACGTCACAGGAAGCATCACTGATCTTTACTTAAATACAAGGAATCATGCAAAGGAAAAGAACTGCTCCCTATCTTGCAGATTGATTGGAAACAGCAGGTTTAGACACAATGTTTAAACAGCATAATGAACCCAAAAAAAACCAACCCAAAACATTTTAAAGCAATGCTTCCATGTAAGTATGTCTCCTTAATCTATATAGATTTCACTATTTTAACGAATGACAGAAGGTTACACACTGACTTCCTCCTTTGACCAAAACCCTTTTAATATTTCACATTTAACAAAGGTACTGCTAAAATTAACTTTGCATTTGACCTACAGTTTTCACTTTCCAGTAAAAATTTCAGGGGGGCCAAAACCTTTTTTAAAAATGAAAGAACTAAATAAAGAGCTTCATGCCAAATCACATTTCCCACTCAGCACTGTGTAATTATTTCTAATCTCAGTCTGAGAAAGTTCATTCATAAACCAGAGAAAGTTTGGAGAAAGAGCTAATGGTTTTTTTTTCTTTAGTATCTGCATCATTGCACGATCCCATACATCTCAGCTATTCTACCAGAAACTAGGGGCCCCACCCCCACTCACTCTGCTCACCAACCCTGTTGCTCTCTGTGCGTGCAGTGCTGTCTAGGGGCTCAGCCTCTACTGGCTAACCCTGAAAGCAGCAGTTGGCCACATTTTTCTCCTATAACAGGGGTGGGCAATTGTTTCGGCTTGGGGGCCTGTGGGAGTGGAGGTTAGCGGAGGGCCGCACCTTTTAAAATGATTGCATTCATTAGTTAACTTTGCATTTCAGAAAAGGTATCAATTGTATCATAAAAATCAATAAATATAAATTAAATAAAATAGTGGTAGTTTTATTCAATTTATTTATTATGCTGATTTCATATCATCTATAGCTGCAAGCACATTTAATTTTAGAATCAGTTTAATGAGACAAATGTACCCTAGCACACTTTTCTACAATTTTTTTGAAATCAGGAGTGAGATTGCTTGTTGAGATTCTCATCACAGCCTGCAAGTTAATGTCTGTCAAAGAGCATCTGTATTTACACTTGTTGATCTTCATGCAAGAAAAACTTTGCTCACAAATATATGTAGACCCAAATATAGAGAACATTTTCACATGGCCGACTGTCTTGGTGGGCCACAAAAAACTCTATGGCGGGCCGCATGTGGCCCCCGGGCCGCAATTTGCCCACCCCTGTCCTATAATATTTTCAGTACATTTTGTTTGGCAAAAAAAAAAATTCCATAAAAGAAATCAATTCGAACACATGAATTTGAGAACATGCAACGCCTGGACTTAAAGAGGTGTAAAAAAATATTATGAATGTAAACCATTCAATTTATCCAACAATGTGTTCAGTTATATAACAGTCAACCATTTTACATCTACGTGTACATGGCAAAGAACCATAACATACTTAAATCACCAAATTAACAAATAAATAATTATGGAAATTAAAAAGTAAATTAACTATTTATGACAGTAAGGATCCATTTCCCACTACAATAATTATCTTACCATGAGAAGCTAAAATAAATAGTTTTTCTTAAGTATCCTACTATTGGGTAAATGAATTTTTATTATTTTCTCTTAAAAGGGTGGGATATAGAAGGGAAAAAAAGGAGTAGGGGCGAAATACAGATTCATCAAATTTGTAAAGTGTTATGAATTGTTACGCATAACAAGTAAAATCAATTACCAAATGCATTACATATTTCAAATACAAAAGCAAGCAACAAAACTTGAATATTGCAGAATTACAAATTTAGATAGATTTGCTCTTTAAAGAATAGACAAAAATTTTCCTAAGGTTAACAATAATCTAGTAACGATATGGAAATTGTATCTTTAACAATTGAACAGACTTCTATATTAAAATTAAATCATTGTAAAAACCTAATAATCAATATCTTCAGCACCTTTAATGTGATATTCAGGCAATTCCAGAACTTTAAAAAAAAGTTAGTTGTTTCCATAGTATGAATAATAAGCTTATAATGATCCTAGTCTTGAGTACGTATGGGCATGAACTACATTTTTGTGGTTTGGTTCGTGGCCAAACCACGAACTGAACTACAAACCTATATAAACCAGGAGATTGGTTCGCAAACTGACCCAATGCATATCAGTTTGTGAGCCATTTAAAGTTTAAAGCCCTGCTTTCTGCTTCCCACAAAGAGCCGTGGGGAGCAGAAAGCAGTGATTTAAATGGTCTCCTGCTTTCTGCTCCCCACGAAAAGCTGTGGTCTAAATGGCTCCTAGCCATTTCAACCAAACAGCTGAGTGGCAGGGAGCTCAGCTGTTTCTTGTGGAGATCGGAAAGCCACAAACTGCTTCAAAATTTGCACACCATGAACCGGCGAAAATTCATGATGAACTTTAGTTCATCAGCTAGTTTGTACATATCTACTTTTGAGCACCCTACATGAAGCTGCACATCAGGGACAACTCTTTTTCACAATTTAATGATGGTCATCACAAAACTTAGTCCAATGGGAAATTGAAGCCTCTTAAATGGAGAGGGAAGGTCTGTTGGTATTATAGGAATTCTCAGAATAAATACTTCTAGGTACTAAAACGGCCCTTTGACGTAACTATGCTTGATTCATACAACACTGTGTTACATTTGGAAATACGGAGTTCTGTAAATCTTTTGAAGTTATCTACAATATTCCCAGTGTTTTTCATGGGTATATATCCTCTGTCAAGTATTACTGCACTGTTACCTAATTTCAAGATATTTTCTGCAAATTCACAAACCAACAAATTGTACCTACATCTTTGGACAACTACAACCTTAGTATAACTTTAGCTTTAGTTCTACTGGAATAACAAGAAGTGTTTGTCAGAAGTTCCCACCCAATACAACGTTAGTTAGTTCTTCACAAATCCTGTAAAATGCCATCTAAAGCTTCTAATGTAGCCTTATGAGACATGCTACACTCATTCCATATTACAAATCTGCAGCTTTTGCTCTTCCTCTACCAATATTGCACATTTGATTGACCTATTTAATGGTAGTTTTAATAGTGAACGAATAGTTGTGCTTCCCACTGAAAGAGCTGCAGCAATACCCAACGAAGAAACAGCAAGAGCAATCATCCTTTTTTTTTTTTAGCAAACTGTAGCCAGAAGTAGGTTTATAAGAAATGACTTTCCTGCTCCATTTTATCTATGAAAAATATGCCTCCTTTCCTTTCTTATTTAAAACAGCACCAGTTGATTTCCTCAAAAACGTTCATCTGGTCCAGTATGAAAACTTGGTTCATGTCTGTCACATGAATTCTCCAAGCTGCTCAAGATAATATAAAATAGCCGTAATAAAGTCATTTGACAAGTGCATGATTATCAATTCCTTTGTGGTTCAGGAAAACCAAATGTTTTCAAAGGAGAGCCACGTATGGCTAGAATGCAATCTTCAACCAATCATTATAAGTGCACTATTAAAAACTGCATCATTACATGCCATTTCTTTATCCAGATTTTATATTTCTGGCATGATTCAAAATATCTTCTGAAAGATGCTTCTTATTATACATCCCATAGATAAGGATCCGAAATAGCAAAACTAGTACCATGGAAACAAAAGTGATTTTGCAACGTTTTAGGTCACTGCACAACTGCTGCTGCTTCTAAAGTATCAAGAACACCTCTTAATTGGCAAATTTGTCTCAAGGTTTGTTTTGTACAGGAGGGGACAGACTCCACTCTCCCTGCCGGTACTGCCTCCACCTTCTTGGCTTCTAGCACGTAAACAGTAGCTTCCACTGCAAATAGCACAGGGATGCTCTTGAGATAATCTGGGCCAGATGTTCCAATTCATTTTGGGCACTGCAGCTGATGGCCAGTTTTGAAACCCCCTAGCTTTATTTTTCTAAGGAGCTACTGCTTGCCACAAACAGACAACCGCCACCTCCACTGCAAACAGGGCAGCACAGGGAGGCTCTGGAGATAATCTGGGTCAGGGTGTTCCAATTCCCATCATTTCTGGCATGACTGATCATCCTGAAGCTGGTGGCCAATTTTGAGATTCCCAGCTTCATTTTCTGATGATTTAGGCCTGCCACAGACAGACAACAGTTGGGCAGATCCTTTTATTATTATAGATTTGTTCCATAAGAGACGCCCAGCCCTAGATTATGTAAACATCATCCTGATTACCCTGTAGATCAGTTTGAACAGCAGCAGCAGAGCTATCACTTGTGCCTATCTGGGGTCTCACAATCCCCAGCACTTCCACCCACACCCTCATCTCAGCCGTTCTCCTGAGCCCCAAAAAGCCCCAAAAAACCACATGCTGCCAAATGTGTGCCATCAATAGGGGAACAGAAGGGACCCATCACCTTTGTCATGCACACGACAGAGCTATGTAGATACCTTTCCATTGCCGTACTGCACCGTTGCAAAAAGACAACATCAGCCATTAGCACAGGGGTGGCCAACCTGTGGCTCGGGAGCCACATGCGGCTCTTTCACACATATTGTGCGGCTCCTGGCAGGGCGGCTGGGGAAGCAAAGGGGAGGCATGCTTTTTCTCTCTTTTTCCCTTCCTTCCTTCCCTCCTCCCTCCCATCTATTTGCTTTCCTAGTTTCTCTCTCTCTCTTTCTTTCCACTTCTTTAATTCTTTCTTTCCATCTCTCTCTTTTTCTCTCTCTCTCTCAATATTATTAGCAAACAAGTAATATCATTATCAATAACCGGTTTTCCTCATTTGTTTTTATTTTTGGCAGTCCCATTTAACATTAATAAAATGCAAATTTGCATATTTTAAAAAATAAAAACGTGTGTGTGATATTTGTTCCTGTCTTGCGGCTCTCAGACATCTGACGTTTATTCTATGTGGCTCTTACGTTAAGCAAGGTTGGCCACCCCTGCATTAGCAGGATGGGTACATATAAAGCAGCCATGACCGCAACGGACTGGTCTGTCATGGTAACTACCAATGCTTTCTTCCCACAGAAGTGCTTGAAGACTAGAAGCACAGGTTCCAAAAGCCCACTTGGGACAACTGAGTCAGTGGCAGGATTTTAGTCTTGCATGCCTCCTCCAAACAAAGATGGCACCGTAAACATGGTCGTCCATTACCAGAATCTCACCCCTACAAGTACACCACCTTTGGAAAAAGAATCACAGTGCCACAGCTGTATGGACAAGTGAAAAGGAAAAGAAAAGAGCTAGAGGCAACAATGAAAATGAAGTCTATGTAGACTGAGAAACACGGAATGAAACTATGTTAAAGCTAATGTGCACAGATAAGAAAAAGAAGAAGAAAATAAGAGATTGATTTATACCCTGCCCAAAGGAGTCTCAGAGTGGCTTACAATCTCCTTTCCCTGTCCCTCCCACCTTGGGAGGTAGGTGGGGCTGAGAGAGCTCTCCCGAGAACGGCCCTTGAGAGAACAGCTCTGAGAGAACTTGTGACTGACCCAAGGTCACGCCAGCAGTTGCATGTGGAGGAGTGGGGAATCAAACCCGGCTCTCCCAGATTAGAGTCTGCGCACTTAACCACTACACAAAACATGCTGAAAGTTGTTGTGAGCAATACTGTAATGTTTCTGTGTAGATCTCTAGCACAGCCTCATTTAGGGCACTGTGCACAGTTCTTGTTCCCTATCTTAAATCAGATAATTGCAGACATGGAGAAAATGCATAAGATGGCAATCAAGATGATTCAGTGGCTGAAGTACCTTTACAATGAGGAAACACTGAAGAGTCTGGGACTTTTCTGTTCAGAGGAACAACAAAGTGAGGGGGGAGGGACATACCATAAAGCAACACATGATGAGGTAGAGAGAAAGAATAGAAAGAACTTTTCTTTCTCTCCCATAATACTACAACTCGGGGAACATCTAAAGAAGTTGATGCAAAACAAAGTTCCAGATGGAAAAATCGAAAAAAAAATTTTTTTAACTCAATGAGTAATTAAATTGTGGAATTCACTGCCAGTGGACGTAGTGATGTCCAAGAGTATAGATGGCTTTAAAAAGGGATTATACAGCTTCGAGGAGGAGAGATCTAGCAATGGCAACCAGCCATGGTGACTAAGTAGAACATCCACAGAGGCAATAAACCTCTTAAAATCAGAGCTAGGATGCAGCCGTGAGGGGAAGACCTTGGCCTCTATGCCCTGTCTGTTGTTCCTCTCTGGGGCAACTGGCTGGCCATTGTGAGAAACAGAAATAGGATCCAAAATTGCTGAGCGGCAGAGACAACAAAGGAAGAAACTGAAAATACCCTAAGTACATCAACTCTTGTCTAAAAGTCTCTCAGCGCAACTCCAGTTGTTGTTTTTTTTGGCCTTCAGTCAGTGCAGCATGCTTTAGCAGAAGCTACACACTAAGCCTTTGACACAGCTCACCCACCTCTGAAACTGATCTCCCCTCACCAAGGGCCACACTTTGACAAACCTCCAAGTAGGAAGACATGGAAAACGTTTATTTCAACTGCATGGGCATTTGGTGCTGGGATCTTTAATTACTCCCAAACAAAAATTAATTTGTTTTGTGATCTATTTTGATGTATCTGCCATCCATGGCGCCATATTCACACACACTGCTTTCTCAGGATGTCTCATCACAGGGTTTTGATATCGGGGCCCCATTTCAGCTCCTCCAACAACTACTTCTGTGGTGACTGGTCTTTTACTTTCTTCGTCCTCTCAGCTTTAGATCTAATTTACACCCGAGTATGCAAAATGAGTTTCTTTCCTTATAAAACAACTTAATGGCATTTGCCCAGCAAGGTGGCCTTTCCCCTTCTGAAGATAACATTCTTATCACATCTGGGGCACAAGATCTGGCCCCACGCACAGTCAGAAGTCCCAAATCTGACACTTTAACAACATTCCTATCAGGAACGCCTTAAGTGTCTGGAAATGAGAAATGCCCAGTTTCAAATACCTGGGGATGAGAGCGCTGAAGAAAGAAACAAGTTTCATTTTTGCTCATCACTTGTCTCTCCAAAACACTGCATCAATATTGGGGGGGGCACAGAGTACTACTGTGTTTTTTTTCAAAAGTCTTTTTTATTTTAATGAATTTAATAAATAAAAAAGTACATATCATAACATCAAAATGTCACTTAAATTAAAAACAGTTTCATTAGAAAGCTACCTATCAAAAATGAGATAATCTAGTAACTCATGCAATTCTCCTACCCTTTTATAATTTCAATGATACAGTACTCTATTGACCAGAAGGGATAACTCTCTTGTCAGTGAGATAGTGTATGCCCAATTTCCAGGTTTCCTCATAATAAAAATGTCCCCACACCAAAGGAGAGTCAGAAAAAAGGGGTTATTCATAATCTTCCCCATAATATATTGCTCTCATAAATTTACTCGCCTATTATAAAGTGTGGGACCCAAAGGACACTTCCACTTTTTAGCTATGGCCAATCTAGCCGCAGCCACTAATGTCGAAATTTTTAAATGCCGTTGTTTTGGAAGTTGTAGGTCTGCCCAAAAATCTAGTAGGAGAAATTTCGGCGAATATGCAAGAGAAAAGTTCACAAGTCCACAGATCGTCTTATGAACTTATTTCCAAAAAGTTTGAACAACATTACATTCCCATCAGTTACGGAAATTAGTCCCTACTTCATTACACTGTTTCCAACAGTACTGCTGTATTGACTGAGAGATACTCTCCTATTTTAACGTGTAGTGGGAAATCGTGGTCCCATCAGTCTAAGCGGATTGGGGGGAGGGGAGACAGACACACAGCACACCTACCTGGCATATTTTAATGCTGCCCTTCCTCTATAGAGTTCAGGGTGGTGTGTAAAATTCTACCTTCCTTTTCTAATCCTCACAGGAATCCTTTCAGGTAGGTCTGAGACAATGGGACTGGCCCAAGGTCACCAAGCTTCAAGGAGGAGTGGTGCTGAGCCCAAGTTCCTAAGACCCCAATTCCCCCCAGGGATTCTCACCTAGATTTACAAAAAGCCTTTTATAGGTTACAATAGCCTCCCCAGTAAAGGAGCAGATCAACAAAGCCAGAATTGATGCCCAGAACTAGCCTTCTACAAGACAGACCCAACAATGCTCTACTGGTTGTCACCTACAGCTCACAACTTAAAACCATTTTGATATATCAGTGACTTACACCTGACTATTTCTCTGTCACAGGGCTTGAGCAACGGGTCTCTCCTTGCTTACAGACAGCCCTCCAACTTAAAACAGCTTCTCACCACAAACAATGGACAACGCAACAGAGATACGAGCCCAAGAATCAAACCGTGCAACGGACTTAGATGCCAACTTTTGTTTCTGCACACACTTAGGTAATACTATTACAGGAACTAATAACATCAGCCACATCACCCTCAGGCTCATCCACGCGCACAGCATCCAATTTAACATATGCCATCATGTGCCAACAATGTCCTTCTACTATCTGCCCTGGACCAGCACGTCTGACCCTATGTGAGAGAATCAACGAAATGAGAATCAATGAGCAATTACAGCATTCAGAAACAAGTGGAGCAACGTTTTAATCTTTCTGGACATGCCGCTGCAGATCTGAAAGTCACTGTTCTACAGGAAAAAAAAGTTCAAAGGGAATATAGGACATGAAAGTGCTGAATTAGAACTCATCAAGGGATCAAGAAGGTGCTTAAAGAGAAACTTGGAACTTCCTTATTCCCTGTAATTTCTAATAGCTCAATGGGACCCACTTTTTAGAAACTTTCGGCATGCTGCATCACACTTTAACGCTTTACTGGTGTCTATTTTTTATGTTTCCAACTGCTTCTTGGTTAATTAGTCTTTGTTTATTCTGCTTCATTACACATGAGAGAGGAGGCTGGAATCTAATCCATTATGCCTTCTTGTTTTTTATATTGATAATTTTAATTGTAAGCTGCCCCAAGCAGAACTCTGATGTGGTGGCACAGATATTTCCTAAATGAAGTTCAACAACCTAAAGTCCATTCCAATCCCTTAGAGAGAACCAGACCAAATTTATAATGGGATTAACGTCAAGCCTCTCTCTGTTCCCAGCTCCCCCCCCCCATTATCTTCCCCTATAAGAATTGCCAAAATGATTTCCTCTTTATAGCCTGGAGAAGTGAGTTCTGACTCACAAAAGCTCAAGCTGGAATAAATGTTGTTGCTCTTTAAGCTATCACTGGACTTCAAGGGGTTTTTGGTTTCCCCCCACAAAAAACCTGGCCTGACATTCCAACCAGTTCCAACCACACTAGCTCTCCAGGTTATCCATGCTGTCATATCTAGGTTACAGGCAACCGTGGAGAAACTGATGCCTAGAATGGAATTTGGCATCTGAAGAAAATCAACTGTCGCTCTTTAAGCCCTCATGACTGAGGAAAATGTAAGTCTGAAAGTATATGAGCATTACATGGTGAAATTTCAGAATCTTAGAAACGGGGAAAAGACGAGAGGCTGAACAGGATTTCCATTGGACAATAGTACACTATAAAGTTCTTTGCCCTCCACCAGTGAATAAAAACAGAGTAAGTTATGCAGAAGAGCAAAGAGCAAATTTAGTTTAACTTCTGTATTCACACCTATAAAAAAATTCCACTTTCTTCTGCACAGGATTTTTAGGTCACTTGGAACTGTTTTGTGGTTTTAAAACCATATACCCAGCCATAGACATAGACATGCTTGTAGATACATCAGGACTCAGAAGAAAAATCCCTACCTCTAACTAAAAACACTAAATTTCACTGCCTTTAGTACACTGTAAGGACCTTGGTCTCCAATATAAAAGGTGCCAAGTTAAAAAACGAAAAAGCCACCAACAGGACTGAACGCTTCCTGTGTTTTTTCACCATCTTTACACTTCAAATAACATTCCAGAAGGTCCAGCTTTAGTCATGACCGCAGACGTTCTGTATCACCAAATCAAGCTGGACCGTTTTCATGTATTCTGTTTGCTTCACAAGTAATTCTGCTTTTCACACAGATATTGTAGTAACTTCTGCACACAGGAGTCCAAAAGAAAACCTCAAGGGGTGCAAGAGCACTGTTGAGAGCACCACATCTAGCACAAAGATCGAAAGGAATCTCCAACCTGAGCTATTTCGTCTTGTTTTGAAGTTTTCATTATGAGACTACAGAGGGATAAACTTAGCCCTTCCAATGTATGACTGCATCCAACTAACACAGATCTTGCAAACTGTATCGGCAGGAAGAGGTTCCCAGACCTCACTCTAATTATTTTATGTTATTTATAGTTCTCCTTTTGTGACTTTTAGGTCCATGTATGTGCCAAAACTACCAGAATCAGCTTTTCAGGGGTCCAAAAGGGCTGCTGTGGGAAGAAGAGCATAGGGGAAATCCACACAACTAGCAGTTGGTAGAAGACAACCCGCATGTTTTATACAGTAATTTTTGCAATCCTTATGATGCAACAGTAAAAAAAAACCCAGTCAGAGCCAGATGGTCTTAATCATGTGTTGTTTAGGACAGTGGCTCCCAAACTGTGGGCCGTGGACCCCTGGAGGGGTGGGGTGCAAAAGTTATTTCAAAGGGTCTGCAAATCCATCCCAGTTGGGCGAGTTTCTTTCCTTCCCCCTGGGCTCATCTCCATGGTAGCCATGCCCTCCTCGAATTCTCTGTCAGGCCGACTGCCTGCTTGGGCTTCATCCACCAGCCAGTTCACCACAGCACGATCACACATCCGCAATCGAGTCTGCTGCTCCAAGTCCCCATCCAGGTGGGGGGCACAGGAACCTAGAGGCCCCCAAGGTGGCCCAATCAGGGCTGCTTGCCTACTCATGAGGAGAACCACTACTTGTGAGAGGCTTGAGTGGGGCATATTGGGTTGCACTGCCTGCTACCCCAGATCTGGCAACAGCCGCAAATGCCCACACACGGAACAAGGGAATGAGTTGCAGCCCTTTAAGGAGCCAGTATGGGGCCAGGGTCGGCCTTGCAGGCCTGTCAGCTGACTTCCCCAGCTCCTCCCACCTCTCCGCCAAGGCCCAGAGCTGTGACATCTCCCTCTTGACCATGCCAGGGTATCCTGGTAAGTGTGGGGGAGGAAAAATCAGCCCCAGGCAATTCATGCATCTGAAGTGAGCTCTGACTCAAGAAAACTTAATACTGGAATGAATTTTGCATGCCACTACATTATCAGCTGTGGAAAAGGCTGCAGCTCAACACATGTGCCCAAGGATCTGACAATGTATTCTGGAGATGAGGTCCTTCCAATTTTAGAAGACTTTTATGATTCATCTGCCATTCCTCAGTGAGCCCTCCTTCCTGCCCTATGTTTTAATTGCTTTTATGTATTTATATATTATTTTAGCACTGGTTTTAATCATTTTAATGGTGTATATTTGTTTGGTTTTAATGGTTTTTCAGACATGCTTTTATTAGGTGTGTTTTAAATTTGTTATTCACCTTTGTGGCCCTGATGAGGTCAGAAAGGCAGAGTATACGTTTTGTAAATTAAATTAATTTTTTTTTAAGTGCAGTTGCTAAAGGCTGGGGGGGGGGGGGTGTTAAGCCGCCAAGCATCCCTTGATCATGCCTGGGTCCGACAGAACTGAGAATTCTCTCTACAAAGAACACTTTGTATTGCACATTAATAATTATTTGTATTAGATGCTGATACCTGTGAGCACGTTTGGATGCCAACTTTCCACTGAAAAGCAGTGTTAAAATAAAAATAAATAAGCACCCACCAATTGTTCTGCCAAGGACTGAAAGTTCATTGTGTTTCCAAGTGAATTCCCATGGGTACAGACCAGGGGTGGCCAAACTGTGGCTCAGGAGCCACATGAAGCTCTTTTACACATATTGTGCGGCTCTTGGCAGGGCGGCTGGGGAAGCTAAATATCATTAGCAAACAAATATCATTGGACAAATAAATATCGTTATCAATATCTGCTTTTACCACTTTTGTTATTATTTTTGGCAGTATCATTTAATGTTAATAAAAAGCAAATTTGCATATTTCCCAGTAACAACGTGTCATATTTGTTCATGTCCTGCAGCTCTCAAAATGTGACATTTATTCTATGTGGCTCTGACGTTAAGCAAGTTTGGTCACCCCTGGTACAGACTAACTGCTGTGTTATTTACAGTTCACCTTTTTCTCTGAGACTCAAGGCGGATTACACAACGGAAATCAATACAATCAACAGGATGAGACATCCAGCAGACAATGCAATCAGATTAGGACTGCAGAAACTGTTAGCAAGGGGGAGGTAAATTCTAGGCAACTAAATTATTAACTTCAAACCATACAAATACATGAAGCTTTCTTATACCGTGTCTAATCCTTAGTCTGTACTATCTACACTTCAACCAACCAGACCTCCAGTCTCTGAAAGCTGCAAATCATCATCAGCCATCTCATTAAATGACTCAGTATAATAAATAAGCAAACATACCTTTGGTAGAATAAATAATATGCCTTGCAGGTATTGCTATTTTTCAAAAGTATGCAGATGCTCTTGTCATTAATAATCTAAACATTTATTTAACAGCAGTAATGAGTTCATAGTAGCTTGTCATCATTATGTATTTTCTCAATCAATCGGTAAATTCTGACCTTAAAGAGGTCCACATACTTGAAAAGGCTGGAAGACACTGGTTTAGGGATATGAAAGAAGGGGAGCAAGCAGCAGTACAGAAACAATATAACAAGGCTGCGCATAATCACAGACCACTGGAAACCTAGGCAGTGTCTAACGGGTTGGATCTTATATACTGCAACAGTTTTTACAAGGATGGGAGATGCAATTCTAGCGGGTGGCGCTGGGCGAGAGGGTCTCCCTGTGGTACCTGCTAGAATGTGGAGTGCCACAGGGAACGATCCTCTCGCCAATGCTATTTAACATCTATATGCGCCCCCTCACCCAGTTAGTCTGCAGTTATAGGCTGGGCTGTCTTCAGTATGCTAATGACACTTAGCTTTATCTGATGATGGACGGTCATCTGTCTTCCATTCCTGGAAATCTGTCTGAGACGTTGGATGCTATGGCTGGATGGTTGCAGCTAAGTCGACTGAAGTTAAATCCATCGAAGATGGAGGCTCAGTTAGTGAAGAGCCTGTGATACGCCCTTTTGCTGTAGTCGCCAGATCTGCATTTTTCCATCTTAGCCAGATCAGGCTACTGAAGCCCTATCTCTCCCCCCAGGACTTAGCTACGGTGACCCATGCAATGGTCACTTCCAGGCTTGATTACTGTAATTCGCTCCATGCAGGCTTACCCTTGAAGCAAATCCGAAAATTACAGCTGGCACAAAATGTGGCGGCATGCCTGTTGACATCGGCGCCTGTGCAGGCTCACATTCGGCAGGTGCTCTGTCAGCTGCACTGGCTGCCAGTTGAGTACCAGATCCGCTTCAAGGTGTTGGCAATTACCTTCAAAGCCTTATACAGCCTGGGACCACCATACCTAAGGGACCGCCTCTTCCCATATACACCTTGGAGAGCATTACGCTCTGATAATCAACATCTTCTGGCGATCCCTGGCCCAAAGGACATCCACCTCGCCTCAATCAGGGCTTTTTCTGCCCTGGCCCCCACCTGGTGGAACATGCTCCCTATTGAGATCAGGGCCCAGCGAAATCTTATTCAATTCCGCAGGGCCTGCAAGATGGAGCTGTTCCGCCAGGACTTCGGCTGAGGCAGCGGGCATCCACACGTGGCCCCTCCGAGGTTGCAGTCTCTCACCCACTGATAACCAGCCACATCAGTTACTTCAATGGGCTGGATTCTCCCTACGGCAAGCATGACTGTTGATTTTATATGTTCTAACGTGCTTTAAATTTTATTGTATTTATTGAAATGCTGAGACCCACCCTGAGCCCATTTACGGGATGGGCGGGATATAAATGCAAAAATAAATAAATAAATAAAAATTTCTGCCCGGGTTCCAAACACTAGTGGAGAAGCTCAAGGATTTGCTCTAACAAGGATCAGGCACTTATTTTCCTATATACTCCGTGCAAAGACAAACACTACCATTCCTACCTAAACTAGTTTTAAAATGTCTAGTTCATATCATGTCTGAGATAGAACTAGTTCTAGAGGAACAAAGTTTGAGTCTAGTGGCACTTTGTTCTGCTGCTTCAGACCAACACGGCTACCCACCTTAATCTAGTTCTAGCCGGGATGTCAAACATAAGGCCCAGGGGCCGAAACCAGCCCATCCAGATCTGTTATCTGGCCCGCAAACAAGGAAGAGGAGGGTAGTGGTGGTAGTGGCAAGAGCAGCAAAAAAAAACCCCAACAACCTCGTGTCAGGTTGGCTGGCTGAAAGAACCATCCAGTCCTTCCTCTCTCTCTCGGTTTGGCCAGGCTGCGCACATGCAGCCCCTGCCCTCTCTCCTCCTCCTCCTGTCAGAGGCAGGGGGTTTTTTTGCCACCTGCCTGTCAAGGCTGGTTTACATTGGCATCTCCCTTCACTTTAGCAGCTGAAGCTGCCTCCTTCACCATGAACAAATGTAGGCTCTGGCCTTAGCACCACCTTATATGCAGAGCTGGGGGTTGTTAGTCCCCATGCGCCAACCCATGGGGGGTGTCTGTGGAAGGTCAGGTCTCTAAATGGGACTGAAGTACAAGGAAAGGAATGGTCAGTGGGAGCAGAGTTGAGATTTGGAGGAGAGTAGATTGGTGTGGATGAATCACACAGAGGTGGTGGGAGAAAAGAGCCAATTTAGGAGGCCTGGTCACTGACAAGTAGCTGGTGAATCCATGGAGGGTTCATTGTATTTGTGATGGACTGAGCAACTGTTGAGGGTGGTGGGCCTCCAGTTCCTTGGAGAATTTATATTATATGTGCACGTTTTGGGGTGGACCTCTCTAAGTGGAGAAGAAACCCTGCTTCACACATTAAAAATGCTTCCAGGGTTAAAGAGAAAAAAGTTGGTTATCTAGTATAGAGGGAAAGTGCATTTTCAGAGAGGTAAAATGGCCCCTGGGATTACTTGTGCAGAGGAGGAGCGTGGGATGGACAGGAAACTCAAGGCAGACTACACATAGTGAGCCAGTACAGTTATGTACAGTACAGTAGGTATGGGGAGTCTGTGGTTCTTATATACTTTGACTACGCATGCTTTTATTGTGCTATTAATAGCCGATTTTGGCATTTTATGTCCTGTGTTAGGAGGAGAGACGGACATGAATAATGCCTCAATCTTTCTGATGTGACTGGTCCTAGAAATATATGTCTTGCGGGCTCATCTTACATCCAGGGTGTGCCACACCCTTTCTCTTAGGTGTTGTGGATTGGGACAGAAGGATGGAAGACAGATTTCTTCAGCTCTACAGAATTTGGTTACTCTGGGAACAAACATAGAATCTGGCTTTAGCATCCCCTTATCCTCATGGAAAATGCAGAGCTCGGGGTTGACTGACAGCATCCCCAATTCAAAGACTCATCTGGTGGAAGTGATGGCAGTGAGGAAGAGAGTTTTCATTCTTGGCCATTTAAACTCGACTTCACTGAGAGGTTCAAATTGTGGTTTGGTTAGTGCCGAGAGAACTGTGTGAACGTCCCACGTTGGGAACCTGTGTATCTCTGGTGGATCCTTCAGGGGTATACCCTGGAGAAAGTTATGCTTGTGTGGGTGTCTCAAGATGCTTGTGCCCTTAAACTGAGGTAGGATCATGGCCAATGTAATTAATGTCAATAAATCAAAAGTTCATTCTCAGCTTATAGACCTACACCTAAATAGCATACTCAGGATTGCTAAAGAACAAACAATGACTTGAATTTTTGATGCAATAATTCAGAGCAAGAGGTGTTAGTTATCAAAGACTAAAATAAAGGAAATACTGTAAGAGTGTTAATGTTTTAAGCATGTTTGTATTTTATGCCACACATGACCCAGCCTGAAGTGACATTTATGTCAGGTCCAGCCCTCATAACAAATGAGTTTGACACCCCTAAAAGAGCATTTGCCATGTTAGTCTGTTGTGCCAAAAACAAAGTAAATCTTATGACACCTTAAATTATAACCAGCTGTATTCTACAATAAGCTTTAAGCTAACTAGAGCCCATTGCATCTGTTGCATTTAGTTGGTCTACTCCATACAGGTAATTTGAGTGTAAGAGAGGGAAATTATGAAGGAAGAACCTGTAAACATAAGGGTTAAAGGGTCATGAAATACAATGAAGTAGAACATAAAAGATGCAATTATGTGAAATTCAAGTATAATGGGGAAAGGTACACACACTATTCACAGTCACAGTAACTGAACATTACCATAGTTCCTCTAGCTTTGCTAAAATAGTTAACACCAGCAATGACAGGGGAATCCCTAGCCTTTTTAAGTTTCTGGGAAACAGAATTCATCATCAAGACTGATACTAATTTCAGCTTAATGCTGAAATCGCCTTCTGATGTTCTTTCGTTACAGATCGCTGACAAAATGCTGCCCAACTGATTTCTGAAAACTGTTTGTTTTTAATATCAGATTTTAGCCTATGTATTCTTTTGCAGAGGGTGGACCTGATTTGTCCTAGGTAAAGAGCATTGCTGAGATATGGCAGCACATGTCACACTGAAGCACGAGCAAATGAAGGAGCACAAGATAAGACAGGTGATGTTATTACAACATCACCTGAAAAGAAATAGAAACAGCGTTATCACCTAGGTTTTTTGCCAGGTCGGGCCCCCTATGTTTGGGTCTGTTAGGAGGACCACTGCTGTTAGTAAAATGGCTGTTTTAAAAAGCAAGGCTGCCTGTAAGCGAGAAAAAAACCTACCATTCAAGGCCTGAGAGAGAAAAATATCATTGTCCAGCTCTGATTCAGGTGGGGGAGCCGTCTGGTCTGCTGGTCTGAAGCAGCAGAACAAAGTTTGAGTCTGGTGGCTCCTTTAAGACCAACAAAGCTTTATTCAAGGTATAAGCTTTTGAAGTGTGCATGGACATGAAAGCTCATACCCTGAATAAAACTTCATTGGTCTTAAAGGTGCCAATGGACTCAAACTTTGTCCCCTTGTCCAGCTCTGTTAAACATCTAGCATATGTTTAGCATATTAGTGACACCTGATTCCAAAGCTGTCAAGTCACAGCTCAGGGCAACCCCTCAAGTTTTCAAGGCCAGAGATGTTCAAAGATGGTTTGCCACTGCTTGCCTCTGCGTAGCAGCCCTGGTATTCCTTGGTGACCTCCCATCCAAGCACTAACCAGGGTCAACACTGCTTCGGTTCCAAGATCAGGCTAGCCTGGGCTATCCAGGTCAGGGTAAGTACTGTATTACCTAGACATAAACTAACATATAAGAACAATTCTGCAAAGTGTGTGCTTGTTCTTTTAAAAAGCTTAAATCTAACCAAACTACATTCCTACAAAATAATTTGCCACTTCCTAAAATAAGCTTTATTATGATACTTCCAAAAAACAAGATCGCATCCTTCTAAATGTAGTATGCATTTCATTTAATAAAAAAACCGTTAGTTACTTACCTAAAATAGCCTATCTGCAATCGTTCTAGCAGTTCCATTGAATGTAAATCTGAAAAGTCTACTCTGCAACACAAAATGCTCAACTGCTAAGAACTTCCAGTTTTTTGGATGACCCAGCAATTAACTACATTTACTCAGGCCAGATGTTAACATGTAAATCACATGTCCTTTTAATTCAAGGCCTCCCTTGCCTAGGCGGCCACCACTATGGTTAATTATAATCGAGGAACATGACAAAAGAGTCCAGTGAACAAAATGAATATGTCAGCATGTACCCTACCACTCCACTTAGCAGAATTTGATGCCTTTCTCCAGCCTCAGGTGCTTTCCTCCAACTTAAGTGATTCTTCCTCCAACGGAAGAGCCACTTAAGTTACAGGAAGGTCCCTTAGGATCAAGGAAGTTCCTCTAGCCTAAGGGTAGAATTTGTGCCATTTCTTCTTTGATATTTACAAAGTCTATCTATAGTCATACCAAGTTAAAAACTCAATATATGCATCTGATGAAGTAGGTTCTAATCCACAAAAACTTAAGCTAGAATGATGTTCATTTAAGGGGCCACAAAACTCCTGTTTATTTTTCAGATGTACTGTAATTCAGCTGTACCATCACTGGAGGAAGCGCTACAGGGCATTTTACACAGCCCACTGTAGCAATTCAGATCCAGAAGAAGGGATTGAAAACCTGAGAAAACAGTTTTCATCAACAATGCCCCAGGCACACTTCCCAAACGGGAGACAACCAGCATTGTATGAACATGTAAATACATTCCCCTTTAGGAGCCAGTTACTAAAACGGGTCTGTCTGAAATTACAGAAAAACCCTGTTAGTAACCAGTTCCTGAAACAGAACAGATAGGCCTTCTGAAATGCTTCATAGACACACACGAGACTGTCTTATACTGAATCAGACCACTGGTCCATCAAAGTCAGTACTGTCTACTCAGACTGGCTGCAGCTCTCCAGCATCTATAAGCAGAGGTCTTTCACATTACCTATTGCCTGGTCCTTTTTAACTGGAGATGCCAGGGACTGAACCTGGAACAAACAGACTTTTTCACTGGGCCACAGCCTTCCCAATGATGCTTTTAGAAAACCGATGATTCCAAAGCAGTCACAATTAACTTACTTTAGAAAATATCAACCTTTTCTTTATGACAGCTATGTAAGCCACGATGTAGAACTGCAAGAGGAGAGTGGGACAAAAGACTGTGCACGTATCACAAGAAGCAATACCTCTCTCAAAGCACTCTCAATCCTCTTGAAAAGCATTGTCCATTCTAGTCTTGGCTATAGAGTTATTCATTCTGTGAGTTATTCCAAAATAGTGCTTGCCCCCCTTATTTCTGTATAATGCTGGTTAGGAAAACAGACGGTTCCTACAGCGAGATAATAAAAACTCTCTTGTTTACTACATTGTTGATGCTTTCTACTTTTCCCTTTAACTTTTCCCCATTTTCCAAATTTCCAAAAACCTAATATAGGTTTACTTTATGGTGTGGCAGCAATTCTAGTCTAAATGTTTATTTTGTTATCAGCACTAAGTTTGATATAACGTACTTTGGTCTTGAAAGCCACAATTTTTTAAAAAAATCTTACCCATAACTGATACATTTTTTGCAGACACACATATGGGCTTTGTGCCCGCAGAGCACTGTTCAAACCCTTTTAGGCCAGAGACTGTTCACTTGCAGGCTGCAGCCCCTCTCTCTGAGGGGGAAAATTCCACTTAAGACACTTGCTTCAAGGGGTAGGGCAAGAGTTCTCAAGTTCCCCTGTACCACTGCAGACCAGAATGAGAAAACATCTGCAGAGGGGAAGGAGGGTGGGTGTGGTTATGACTGCTCAAAGACCATCAGGAATGGGTAAGCTATCAGTTTGTCATGACCTCTGTGTAAGTTCAAATACAGGAAACCCCGCTGGATGTGTGAGAATAACAATATAAGCTGTTAAGACGCTTATACAAATAATACTAATGCAATAAAGATTTTAATACCAAAAAAGTTCCCATTAACAATAGAGGACTATAAATATGACAAAAACGAAGTTGCATGAATAGCATGAAACTTAAGTGCAGCTCTACTTGGATTTCTTTGAAATGATGTTAAGAATACTACTCTGAGAGATTCTTTGCTACAGTCAGACTAGCCTGACCCTATTGGGAGTTTTCCATATGAATATTGTGCAGTTTTCATGAGTGGTCCCACCCTGATGAAGACTTCTGGAAACGAAAATGATTGCCGGACACTTCGTTGTTGTTATATTTATGGACCTCTATTGTTAATAGGAATAAGACAAACACTTTTTTGTATTAAAATCTTTACTGCATTAGAATTATTTGTATAAGCGTCTAACAGCTATATTGTTCCTTCAACAGTGTTATTTGGTTATAGTTGTTCTTTGCTGCTTTACTGGATGTGTGAGAGTAGCATACATCAGCTAGAAATGTGCTTCACCAGGACCACATATGAGGTTGCAAAGAGACATACAATGGAGCATCCAAAATGAGTATAAAGTAGCATGGGATATATCCGGTGCAAATATATAGCTAAAAAATATCCCAGCAGTATTTTGGGGTATACTTGGCTATATTTGGGTATACCTAGCTATCAGGATCAGTATTTGGGGTTCTCTGGGTCCCGTATATCTTTAATTTTTAATTTTCACCCCTGGCGGAACATTTGGAAATATCTGGGGTTGACATTTTCAAGATCCAAGGCCTGTTTTCCCCCCTTTAGTAGGTTTCCTGGGCAACAGGAAGGCAACTTATGGCCGTCAAGAGTCTCAGGTGGCCTGACAGAGCTACAGATATGGTTGGCTCCTTTTCCTTCCCTCCTTCCTCTGTGGGGGGCCTGGATCCCAATACAGAATTTTATGGAATTTCATAGCTTTTTGAACAACTTCACTTGTAATGCCTTATCGACAGCCAGGAGTCCAAGCAAACTGATGTGGTCCTAGACCTCCTGTCGGATGTAGGCACCACAGATCCTGAGAACAGCACAGTTTGCTCCTCATCCCCACAGTGTGCTCCTCATCCCCACAGATATGCCTCTGTCATGATATACACTGTCCCCGGGGAGGCAAGTAGTAAACCCAAAGAAGATTTTGAGGGAAAATCTCCCACTGAATGATTTTGAACATATCAAGTGAAACCTGCAGTAACCTGGATTCTCTGTTTCCAGTGAGATGTAAAATCAAAGAGAACTTGTGCCATAAAGTCAGAAAGGGCAGTCTTGCATATGGGGCTACAAAGGCAGCTGCAACATGGACTCCCAGTAGGCACTGAACCTGAAACATTGCTTATGGTGGGATGAAGTAGGTAGCTGCTCTATTCTGAGAAAAGCACAGACTTGATACAAATCTGAAGTATTCCTATCAACTGAAACATCTGAGTCAGGAACAAGAAAGGTCTTTTAGTGTTGAGGAGGAAGCCAAGATTTTTCAGTAGTTAAAGGGCAACAATGAGATGGCTATGACGATGTCAAGCTAGTACTGCCAATGTGTCTATGTACGAGAAGACGCTGATGCAAGGAGGGGAAGGTAAAGCAATGATGATACTCTGGCAAAGATCTCTGAAATGAGGGAGAGGCTGAAGGTCAGGGTGTTGTGCTGAAAAAAATGAGACCTCACTGTGGATAAGAGATAGCTAATTTTGCTGTGCTTGTTGGGTGAGCTTCTGACAATGGGAGCACAAATCTAACTTCTGCTCCTTTCCTAGACAGCACAGTCATGCTTATCCACCTTCACTTCATGAATAAGGTCCACTGAACTCTAGGTACACAAGCCAGCAGACTCAAAATCAGAGGAAACAAAAACACCACAAGGCATCTATCAAAATCTAAGGACGGAAAATAGGTAAAAATAAAGGAAGACCTGGATAAAATTTGTCTCAGATCGCACTTAGTTCCATATACAAATGTTCCACGGAGATCCTTCTTCATGATCTCCCACCATTTAAAATATGTTGGATTAAGACTCCTCAATAGTACTGCCAAGACTGTGGAACTCCAAGAGAAGTTTACCTCAGTTTCTCCCTGCGGGCATTTCAGACAACAAATGGGGGGAGGGGGTGCTTCTCAAGAAAATCTTTGATAGCTAGATTGACTTTGTGCTACCTTTCCACCACCTTTCTTGTCGTTTGCTTGTTTTCCATGGAAAAGTGTCTTTTTTGTCTTCCTTATAACTGACATTATTTGAAATGACAGCCAACCTAGGAAGATAAACTAAAAGTGAGATATAAATATTTTAATGAAACAAACTCAGAGAAAGTTCCCTATGGTGCTATGACAGTTAAAGGAAAGCACACGACTGTACAGGGTCTCGAGTGGCGGTCCTTCACCTCACATACTACCTGATCCTTTTTAATAGAGATGCTGGGGATTGAACCTAGGACCTTCTAAAGGCAAAGGAGATGCTCTTCCACTGGGCCATAGCTCCTCTCTGTAAAAATTTTAACAGACTCAGTGTGGCAAGATTTGACAGAACTTGTGGCAATAGCCGACTTATAGCATCTGGGTTAAAGGGCTCAGCATCCTGATATGCCTGGCCTTGCAGCTCACTCCACCTTCAGCCAAAGTGGAGCCTAAGTCTCAGTCTTCATACTTATCACCAGGGCTGTTTTTGGGCAGGAACACACTGGAATGGTGTTCAGGCTGGCTTCCGACTTGGAAGCCCCTCCCCTCCCACACCTCGCCAAAAGCCCTGCTGCTAGCGCACTGGCCTCGGCTTCACATGCAAGGGGAAGAGGACTGTGATGGTGGGAGGGGGGTGGCAGAGGCGGCAGCTCCCGATCTCTCCTCCCCCCCCCCTCTGGCGCGGCTGCTGCGCCCACCCAAGGGCTTCTTCATCTGAGCCATGGGTGAGTCCGGGAGTGGGGGTGGGTCCCCGTGACTTCGCCTGCTTGCCTGCTGAAGCGGGCAAGCAGGAGAGGCCTGGCAGAGGGGCCCCCTGCCTTTCCTAGCCTGCCCGCCTAGGCCCAGCAAAGCCCCCCGCCTTTCCTAGCTTGCCCGAAGGTGTGGCCTAATATGCTAATGCGCTGTGCTGTCGAGGTGTGGCCTAATATGCTAATGTGTTCCTACTGTTGGGCGTGGCCTGTTATGCTAATGGGTTCCTGCTGGGCTTTTTCTACAAAAAAAGCCCTGCTTATCACCACAAGTAATTTCTCTGTCTAGGTGTCAAACTGACAATTAAAAGCACTATTCAGAAATGTTTTGCTTTTGGTTCCTTAAAAATATGGTATTAAATACCTCTGTTTACCAGTTGCAATACTGTGAAGTTAAGAATTAGCCCTACAGCTGGTATGGTTGAAGTACATAGTATTTACATCTTATGATACAAAGGGCGGTAATATGGCTACGTCACATATGAATTTTTTATATTTTTCCAGTCCTGAGAATCACATCTTTTATAACTGAGCACATTACAGAGATAATAAATCTGTATGAAATGGAAGGAAGCTGAAACCACAATCAAAGATGTAGCCAAGTTCCCCAACCACATGATTCCCACACCTCAATTATTAGTCAAAAGCTTAAAATAAATATTTTATGATGGAGCTTGAAGCATCTGGCAATGAGTTACTATTATTCCACACAAACCAGACGCAACTTGACAAAAAAAAGGGAGTCTAAAGCTAAGCAATTAACGTCATCAATTTGTGCTGTGAAAGACAGGGTGGAGAGCTAGACAAAGGTTATTCCACTGTAATAAGCTCTCTTAATTTTCCTTTCTGCAAGGAACAAACAGATATACAACTACAAGAAGACAACAAGACCATCCCTGTCAAGAAAGAGAGTTTTAAAAGGTGTTAGAGGGTGGCCAAGGAAACATTTTAGAGGGGATTTCTGTTTTCATTAATTAGATTAATGGTTTCCTCCTCTCTTGGATGTACATACACACGCCCTTCAGTTTGCAATGACTGGAATGTAGATTTCCCATCTGGCCCACAGCTTCCTTCCTCCATCGGCAAATTAGCTTGCCAATGGCTTCTCCAGTGGTTTAAGAAGAGACTCGCTACTCCAGAGAAGCAGTACTAGAATGACTGGATTTAGAATGGACTCAAGAATTTTCAAATGACCTTCAAAGTCACAATCCACTCAATCTAAATTATGTTCCATTAGGGTTGATTGCAGGCTGGAAAAATGTTAAATGCTAAGTCCACCAGGGCGCTTAGAAAGTTTGTTTAGGTGTGGAGGAAGTAAAAATATTTTTGTTTAGTTAACCTACCTGGGAGGGTACCTTAAAAAAAACTGAACTGGCTTCTGAAAATGCCTTTCTGAGAGTATCATGTGATGCTTGACCACAAAAATTCTATGACTGGGATCCAAAGAAAGAATAAGCAGAAAGTTCCACGCACCTAAGAGGGCTTCAGGCTTCTGTACCTGAAACAACTGCTCCCATGCCACATAGAAAACTTCTTCTGTAATGGAGGGCCCCTTCCTAGATTAGAGTCACAGATGGTGCCATCTGAAGCACCAAGCAAAGCACTTTCGACTCAAATTAAACTTTAATCCTTATGGATTAACCCTTCATCAGTTCTTTCAGACAATGTTCGTTCATGGTAGGTGAGAGCTGTTGAGGAGAAACTACGTTCCTATGACCTTATACCCCTGGTCCTATTCTAGCTTATATTTGTGGCAGCCAAAGATATAATTAAACAGTGAATCTTCAAGTAGATGGTGGTAGGGAACGATGGTAAAAACTTTGCTCCAGTGGACTCTATGTTTTGGAATTCCCTAAATACTGAAGAGCCTTCACTTTGGCCCTCTTTTAACGCTTTACAGTCAGCTGTTTTGAAAGGCAGATACACAAATACCCCTTATTCTCAAACATATTTGCCTTAGGGTGGCTAAATTTTGCACCTTTGCCTGTTTAACAAGGAAGCAGCTGTAAGTGATTTTATTATTATGTCTCCACTACTGAAATCAGACTATTACATGGCTTTGAAATGTTATTGTATGTTGATGTGCTGATGACTGTGTGTGACCATCTTGGCTGATCTTATGACCATAACGAATTAAGACAGATAGGCAATAGAGGGAAGTTCCAAGTTTGTGAGGTGGCATTCATGAGTGGCATACGTATCTGTCATGCTCTCATTTGTAAAATAAAATGTTTTTCTTTAACTGAAAACCTCCAGTTCTGTATTTCCGAGCTTGAACAGTTGCTAAGTGGCTGGCATTCAACTGGTGATGGAAAAGGACATGCACTGGGAAAATCAGGATCCAAGCAACCGTGTACAGTAATCTAGTTTCAAGCACCCTCTTTTCATTATAGCCCTTCTCACCTCCCCAAAAGCAGCAACTGAAGGCCCGGAGATTCTGCAAAGCAATACCTGACGTAGAATGAGTAAAGTAATTGGGAGGGGGGTATTAATCAGCAGTTGCCCCTAGAGATGTGAAGGCCGGGGGGGGGGGGGGGGAGACAGAAAAAGAATGGGAAAAATCAGACATTTTGGGGAGTACTGGAAAAAATTCCTATATTTTGTCTTTTAGAATGAGTGAATGCTTTTAAAGATGTACACAGCTCTTAAATCCAAGATGCATTTCTGCGCCTAAAATGATACCGGATCCTCATGAGGGCCACATAAAGGGTTTTCACCACTTCTGTGACCCTTTTGACCTGACTCCTCTCTTGTGGTTGACCTTTTCACCTCTCCCTCAAACCACTGTGGTGCATATACCTCCCCAGATTGGGTATCAAGTAGCTTACTGTCCTACCTTGCTGGAGGGGGGGAAAGATCAGAAAGAGGTGGGGCAGACACTATACCAAAGCCTCAGAGGAAAACTCTGAAAGTTTTATTGAGAATGGAGCTCTCACTAACCAGCAGCCACAGAAGGAAGACGACAGCATCTAGCTGGAACAACATCTAGCTACAAGGACATTATCATTGACCGTTTGTATGTCCCTTATTTCTGACCAAATAATATATTTTATGCTGTGTTTTCTGTTTAACTCCTAATTTTTCTACTTCCTGGATAACAAAATCTCAGGTGTATGGGCTAAGCTAGTGTAGAGTGCATCAGCTTCTGATTTTCTCTTCGGTATTGGGTATACTTGAAATTTTGCTTGTATTAAACGAAGGTATTTCTAACTTTTAAATTCCGTAGATATTTCAAATACTGCAATTTTATATGCTAAGTTATAAACAATGCATTTTCTATTGTTAACCCAGTAAAATTCATTTAGATCTGATAGGGCAGCAAATAGTCAATTTCCCCCCAAATTTCCAGTTTTTTCCCAGGAAAAAAATGGAAGAAAACCCTGCTTTTTCCATGGCTTCAAAATTTCCAGAAATTTTACGTCTCTAACTGCCCCACGCCCATTTGAAAATGCTTGACACACAACGCACCTTGTCCCCAGTTCACAAAAAAAAACCCAAGTTCCTTTAAAAAGTTTTTTTTAGTGTTTCGTTCTTATTACAACACCTCATTCTTCCACTGTGTACGCATCTGGAAGTGGTGAACAGGCTCCTCAGAGGCCATAACAACTCACCAATGACTAATATAAAAATCCCTTGTTACACAAACAGGATGGCATACAAGTCTTCAATTAACCAATCGTTAAACGCGAAGTGTTTTCTGCTTTGTAATCATACGCTGCCTTGACCTCCTCCCTGTCCACTTCACTTGGAAGGCTTGTTATCCACACAGTGCCATGCTTGTGCCTGAAGTTTTACTAAAAGACACCATTCCCCATCTGAATCTGGGGACACCAGCACCTTTGGGAATCAAGTACTCCAGTACCCTGGGAGTATCTAAGCACTCCTGAGGAAGAATGTGAAAAAAAAGCCTTGTCCCGTTGGCAACCACGCCTTTCTTCTTCCGCTTGCTTCAAAGGTTCTGTGACATCTGCGGTTCTTCTCTCAGACAAATCAAGACTACACATCTGGCAACTAAAATGAGGTATAGCTGGGAGCTGCAATAAGCTCCGGGTGATACAAAATATGTTCTTTCGTTTTGGGAAGTTGGGGGGTGTGCATTAATACTTACTTTCAAAGTTTCTTGAGGCTTTAAATAATCCAGAATCCATGAAAATCAAAATTAACTGCCTTTATTTGCCTTTTTTTTAACCTAGTTCTGTCCCCCCCCTTTCTTGCAACTCTTACTGATAAATTCTCTCCTACCTGATAGCAGTAGTACATACCGTATTTTTTGCTCCATAAGACTCACTTTTTCTCCCAAAAAAAATGGGGGGGGGGAAGTGTGTGCGTCTTAAACCCCCCTCACCTTTCCCAAGCCACGGCACCGAGCGGAGCTAGGTGCGTCTTATGGTCAGGTGCGTCTTATGGAGCGAAAAATGCGGTAATTCACAAATGAACAAACTGGAAAACCCACACGTTTTAAACAATTTAAAGCAACTGCCTATTAATTCTGTGACCGTAGAAAGTCACCAAAACTCTTTATAGACAATTCCAAGTTGTTTTTATGTTTTTAGCAAATATTTTGGTCAGTCCCTTTTTTTCCCAAACAAATGAATTCTAATAAACACACTTACATAAATAGGCATGTTCACTAAGCATTTAAATTAGCCTGACACTGCTGATAATAGGTACCACAGAACAAATACAGTTATCATATTTCTGATTACCTTTTGGAAGCTCTTTAGGCATCTAGCGACAGTAGAGAAAGCAGGCATGGCTTCGTACAGGAGACTATCACCAACCTGTTAAGTTACTGTTCCTAGCTGAATCCTCAGGACATAAAAGTATGTCAAATATCCATCCTTGTCAGCACAGCCCATCTACACCTCTCAGGAGTCCAAACTAGAACTGTATTCTAAGGTCTACATTTCTGCATATTAAGAAAATGGGTGGTGCTAAGCCAAGCAACTGTGTAATAGCAGATGACAAGGCACAAAACTATTAGCATATATATGAAGCACTGGTCCTGGGTAGCCAATAATAAAGCTATAAAGGTGTTTTAAAATTAAGTCCTCGTTTTAAAATTTGTTTTTTTGTAAAAAAAATATATATATTTTCAACATGGTAACACATGGAACTAATATATTCAGACATTCCCTAACACACACAGCTTTTTTTTTTTTTTAAGAAAAAAGACCCACATTTCTGCTAGAACAAGCCAGCAAATTTAAAACTTCATACTGCATTTTAAACATCTGTTAAAAATTTCTTGGCGCTTGTTCATACAGCTACATAATTTAAAATAACCCGATTCGTGTTCACAGTTGCCTTACATCGAGAAGTGAAACAAATTAAAAGAAAAGCCCTAAACCTACCAGAGGGTCCAAACCTGACCACGTTTCTTATTGTGAAACTGTATCAAAACACTGTAGCATAGGCTCATCAGTTAGAAGAGCCTCACCAAGTAGTTATGGAGTGCAATACACCTTTTGCTCTTTAACAGACCCACCTGTCTGCACCAGTGTTCCCTCTAAGCTGAGTTAGTGTGAGCTAGCTCACAGTTTTTTAGCTTCCGGCTCACACATTTCTGTCTCAGCTCAGGAAGGGTGGCTCCAGAGCAAACTAATTTATGCAGCAGCCCAATCGCTCGCTCACAACTTTAATGCCAGTAGCTCACAAAGTAGATTTTTTGCTCACAAGACTCCACAGCTTAGAGGGAGCATTGGTCTACACATTCAGTAGGCAGAGATCCCAGTACAGTGCTGCAAAGTAGAGCTGGAAGCTTCAATAGGGGGTTTGGCTAATTAATTGGGGGGGGTTAATCAGGAAGGTTGAGAGTCACTGGAAAAGACAATAATGCTAGGAAAAGGTGACGGCAGCAGGAAAAGAGGAAGACCCAACATGAGATGGATTGACTCAATCAAGGAAGCCATGGTCCTCAGTTTGCAAGACAAGAGTGAGCAAGGCTGTTAAGGATAGCATGTTTTGGAGGTCATTCATACATAGGGTCGCCATAAGTTGGAAGCAACTGTATGAAACTTAACACATACAAAGCAGAGAAGTAAAATTAGAGCAAGAATACACTGCCATTCCATAGCAAGGCAGAATGGGAAAGGTTGCAGGTTAGATTCCCTTCTAACAATAAGTGAATGCTTTAATATTTGAAAAGGTAAAGTTCTCTTACCTTAACATCAATAGTTCAAAGAACATCTGTACAGAGGTTTGATAACATACATTCATTTTAAAGTGATCGATCAAGTGAGTAAAAGGCAAATCATCAAGTCAATTCAAAAGTTGTTAGCCGGTTGTTAACCGCTGAGTAAAAAGATCACTTGCCTCCACAAAGATCCAAAAGTCGCATGGGGAATCACAGGCAGGCTCTTTGTTAATTTTTATTCCTGAATGCTCCATGGCTACATGTCCTCTCCAGCCTAAACAAAAGGGACCAATGCTTCTGTCCCAGGACGGACACAAAGGAGAAAGTGCTTCATCTCCTCTTGAGAAGAAAAACTGATGGAATGCACATGCATAGATATATATTTACCCAAGATTTGTTAAATATTATGAGGTAGAAACCACAGATTGTATCAATATAATGAGCAGAACTGATCATTATGAATAATTACCCCATACTGGTGTTTCTAAAAACATTCCAGAAACACTAATGGTGCAATTAGCTCCATGTGATGAGCTGGTTCATACAGTATAAAACCCAGCAGGACAACAAATGAGAAGGGAAGGAAAAGGCAGTGGAAGAGGTGTGAAGAGAAACCACTTTGCTTCCCTTTTTTCCTCCAGACTGCCGCAGACCTCAGTTTACTGAGAGATGGCCACGCTCTCTCTACATTGGCCGGCTGCCACAGCAAACACTATTCCAGAACACTCCCATAATCCTCCACACAGAGGATTATAGGCAGGGCTTAATTTATGGCAGGGATCAGCCCTGGCAACTATTGTCAAGGCCGGGGGGGGGGGGGAGGAGAGAGAAAGGGTTTGAGGGAAAGGCTTCCGGGTCACGGGGTGGTGGTTCCAAACAGACCTGAGCACCAGGTTCTCTTTCCCTAGAAATTAAGCAATAATTATGGGGCATGTTCTTATTTCAGCTCCTGTGAGCAGTCAGGAAAATAAAGGAGGAGGAAACTGGTTGTGCAGGCACTGTATCAGTGTTATTTTCTCCATTCATATGCACACCATGGTCACCTCTTGACAGCTGGACCTGGGGTCTCTGTTCAGAACAAGACCACGTATTTTGGGAGGACTAAGCACTAAAGAAGGGTTATAAATGACAAAAACTAACATTTAGCAACACTCAGCATACGGAGGAGCAGCTGCACCACGTGTGAAACGGCCCTGAGATGACAAACTAGTTATATTTGTTATCCGTCTCTGAAAATATCTTGAATAGATATATTTCATCACATTTGTCCACCTTGGACCCTTTAGCTCAGTCTTTAAATTGTTGCCGAAAGACTGTCAAGGCTTTTCTCTTTCGTAAAACATTGCTCTGATCTTATAGAACTTCAAAGGCCGCTGTTTTATAGCACAGAATGACATCTTTGTTTTATCAACTTGTGACCAATATTCCCTCTAAGGTACGCAGTCTAGTGAGCAAACATTTTACCCCATAAGCCAAAAATAGTAAGCAGGCCAACTTTTTTTTTTTTCAAAATAATTTTAAAGAATTATTTTAGCTTACAAACATACAAAACATTCTAACACAAACCAACAGAGAAACAATGGCTGCAATCCTAAAGCCACTTTCTTGGGAGTAAGCCCCACTGATCAGCAGGGCTTTGCTTCTGAGTAGACCTACTTAGGATGGGACCCAGTTATTGTATAAAGACCTATTAGAGTCCCAGAGTAGAGGAAAATTGGATCCGAATCCCCAGTTAGACCACACAGCTCCATGGGTGACCTTGGGCCAATCTTTCTTTTTCAACCTAATCTACTTTACACAATTATTTTGAAAATGGGATAATCCTCTTTGAAGGAGTGTGATGGAAACGGAAGAAATGAATGGAAACAAATGAAATCTATATGAATGCTAGCCCTCTAACTGGGTAGCCTGTCGTCCACCATCACTGTAATAGTGGTGGCCGTTAGTTACAGAGAAATGAAGGCTAAGTACCGTATTTTTTGTTCCATAAGACTCACTTTTTCTCCCAAAAAAAGTGGGGGAGGAAGTGTGTGCGTCTTAAACCCCCCTCACTTTTCTCAAGCCACGGCACCAAGCGGAGCTAGGTGCGTCTTATGGTCAGGTGTGTCTTATGGAGCGAAAAATACGGTACTCAGCTGATGCTCTGAGGCACTCTTTTCCTCATACATTCATTCATTCAATATACTGATAACCCACCTTTCTTCAAAGGGTAGCTTTCACCAAGAACAAGATCCACAATGCAATACAACCAGTAATATAACTCTTTTACCCATGACACATACACAGTAATCCACCCCACAGGTGAAATACGAGACTCAAATAAAAAACACATTACATTGAAAAAATATTACTGAAAAGCTGCGGAGCTTAGAATAGCTTTGTACTTCTTGTGAAGACCCATCCTCTGTCTTATGGGGGAGAGAACTTGTATTACTGTTTGAGACCACCCCAGGGTCACTTAGACCTCTCTTCTAGTGGCACTGGGAACAGAATATACTACTGTTCTGTAGTCTGCCCAAAGGTTTCCAGTCTAAGCATGGACTGATTTAAGAATACAAACAAACATACTCATCACATAAAGGTTTTCTTCCAGGTCTGATACATAGGTTACTGAACCAGCACAAAGAATGTGATTTCCCTGTGCTACCTCAGCATTAGTATTTGGATGGGAGACCATGAAAGAAGTCCAAGGTAGTTATGCAGAGGCAGGCAATGGCAAACCCACCTCTGCTCGTCTCATGCCTTGAAAACCCTACAGGGTCACCAAAAGTCAGCTGAGACTTGACAGCACTTTCCACCACCCATGCAACTGAACTTACATTGTTTATCCTGCTTCTATAACAATCCGGTCTCAACCTAAAGACATCTGTTAAGATCTTTAACTGAACCCACCCCATCCCTGGCTCGCTCGCACACACAGCGGCACAGGCCAAGACTGCCCCCATCCCCGGCTTGCACACACACATACACGCACGCACGCCCTGTATGCACACACACATACACGCATGCACGCACTGCCTCCTTCGTCATCACTGGTTGTGGCAGGCCCACAAGGGGCGCTGTGGCACATTGCTGAGGGGCAGAAAGAGGATGCCCCCAGCCTCCCCCCAGTTTGCACGCGCACACACCGCCTGCCTCCCCCAACAGCGCTGGCTGAGGCAGGCCCACGAGGACTGCTGGGCCACACTGCCAAGGAGGAGGAGTAGGGTAAGCGCATCCTGCCCCCCCATCCCCCGGCTTGAACGTGCACGCACACACAGCCCACCTCCCCCAACAGCGCTGGCTGAGGCAGGCCCAGAAGGGTTGCAAGGACATGTTGCCAAGGGGAAGAAGGAGGATGAGCGCAGCCTGCCCCCCCCCCCCCACCTTCATCCCTGGCTCGGAGAGGGGATGACTCATCTCAGGGAAGAGGAGGGTGATGGCGGCATGGGCCAGGCAGATTGCGGAATCAGACCAAGCTCTTGGGCCGTGGGGGTGAGAACTGCTGGGCCCACAGGCCCCAGCTGGGGGGGGGGGCAACCCAGGAGTTGTTGGACCTCTGCTCTGAGCTAAAAAAATCTCTGTGCTGGCGGAGGGAGAGAGATCTGTGCGCCAGCACAGGCTGGCGCACCCTAACAAGAACCTTGCTTGTAACCTGCCTTGTGCTTCTGTTCTAGAGAAAGGAGGACAATATTTAATTATGATTACTACAACTAATACATGTACAGAAATATAATCCCACAAACAGATGTTTACAGCAGATGGCAAGCAACTTAACTTAGCTGCTCTCTCCATTATTACCCACCGTTTCTAAAGTTTAAGGCACACTACAGATACATAAAACACAGAAAAACAGTAGAATAATTATATCATGTTACTTAATACATTACAGCCTTATCACCTGATATTATTTGCTTAACTGTTGGTCTACAGGTGTTTCTAATAGACAACATAAAAAACCATTTTATATGTAAACCCGAAACAAATATGTAAACATGGGACTCACGTTCTTGAAACAAGCACATCGTGGCCATGCCCAGGATGGAACCAGGACGGCTTATGGTTCCACTTTAAGTACTTTGGGCAAGAAAACCAAGTTTCCCACCACATAATGTATAGTGGCCCTTAAGAAGAGTATGGTGGAGCCCAAAGCAGAATATATGGCCCTACTTCCATGTTTTATCCTTATAATGATTCTGTGAGGTAAATTAAGGTGAAAGTGTGCCTAGCCCAAGGTCACCCAGTGAGTGTCATGGGAAAGTGGGATTTGAGTCGAGACGTCCTGGGTCCTAGCTCTGACGCTCTCAGCTTTACCTCACCCTGGCTTCAAAGGTATTTTAAAATAGTATTCTCCAACCCACACTTGACCTGAGAGGGCAATCCTGCTCCGGTTTCTTTCATGCAGTACAAGGCACTCTTGTACCTAAAGTGACACTTCAGAACACTGTCCCTGTTCACTAATGGCACCTTGCTCTTTTCTAATAAGGACATTCTGTGCATTAGAGACACATGATAAAAGGTTACAGAGATACCACTCTCTAGTGGTTGCAGCTAACCACTGCAGGTGAAGGTGAGCATCTTGAAAAGAACAAAAAAATCTGCGAGTACCATCAAGGCAGAGTACAGAAAATAAAGGACAGGTAGAACAGTACAATCCTATGCACATTTACCTGGGAGTACGCCGCTGAATACAAAGGGGCTTAAGTCCTCAATAAACCTGCATTTGATTGCAATATAAATGCCTTAGTCCTAAAAAGTATAACTGTTGTGCAAACAAGGCAGAATTTTAAATCCAAGAATTTCAACGCCTAGAAATGTAAAGGTATGGAGACGGGAGAGAAAATCTCAGGGGAATTCTGTCATGCCACAACCCTGGATTTCAGGGGAAGTCTGTTCTGTCATGCCACAACCCTGGATTTTTTAAGGAGACACTAGAAAAGGGGGGGGGGAGCACTAAAAACAAATCGGTCTGAAATATTTTTTCCTTTGGAATGAGTGAAATGCTTTTTATTTTAAGATTTTATACATTTAAAATGTAGGGCATAAAAAATCTGAATGCTTTTTTCTCAATTTTTTTCAGTTTCAGAAACAGGAAAGTTTGGGGGAGTGGTGATAAAACTGCTATGAAATATATAAATATTGTTTTGGAATAAGTGAACTGTGATAAGACAGCATAGGGTTCAATAAGATAGCATAAGGCTCAGCATTCTGCAGCTCGCTCTCTCCCTTTAGTATTGGGTATATTTACAATTTTGGCATAGAAAATCGAGGCATTTAGACATTTAAATTTCATACACGTGCCCATTAGTACAACTTTATATATTAAGTTATAAACAATGCCTTTTATGTGGTTAAAGAAGCAAAAGCATGTTTGACATAAAAGCGTAGCATATATTTCAATTTTCCCCCAAACCTGCCCCCTCAAGGAAAAGTGATCTCCCCCCCCCAGCTTCAAAATTTGCAGATATTTCACATCTCTGTCAATGCCTGCCTGTAAAACACCCACCAGCTATGCCCAGCGTAATAAATTGCACTTACATAATAGTATATCTCCTCTAGGACAGGACCTGCATCCAAGAACAGCACTTGAAATCAATGTGTTTGCTACCACGATTCACAGTGCAATCGTTTACACAGTTATGGTAGTTTGTGCCCATTGAAATCAATGGGTTTAGACCAGTCTAAAACAGCACAGGATTTCACTGTAAACGTTTTTTACCTACTCCCAATTACACTACTCCATATTTGCCAGACTACTAACCAAAAAAAACCCCAGTTGTACCTACTTGCACATGTTTTCTTTGCGTATTTGTCAGAGACACTTCCTGCCTACTGCTTCATCTGCACCCAGGAAACATTAGCAATCATTTCCACAATACAAACACAAAAATAAAAATACTCAGTAGTAACAGCATCTGTTCTAAGAGGGAGAAGTGCAACTGAATACATGGTAACTGGTTGGAGATTGGCACATCGATACTGACCGTGAAGGTACATTCTGACTTGAAGGCTTAATTTGGTCCTGAAGGCACTGACTAGAGATCTATTTGAACCACTTTGGAACTGATGAGAAGGCCCGGGCCCACCTTCCCCCAAAAGTGAAAGACAGAGGTAGAGGAAGATGGAACAATCTTAGTAGAAGGAGAAATTTCCTTTTCGGGTGTTCATACCAGTTATTAGTCTGGGTTGTGTCGTGTTGCTGTGTTTCTCTCTAGGTCTTCAGATTACGGCATAGGCCATGGAACCTATGAAAGTTTACGGACTGAAAGGGGAAATCGGGCAACTCCTCCCCTCCTGAACAACAATGCTGGACTTCCTGCCACCAAAAGAGGAGGGAAAGGGGTTCCCCACACATCCAGGTCCCCTCAGCCTTCCAAGGGAGAATGGCAAGGGATCATGTGACACCAGAGAGATAACTTATCCCCTTTCCTTTAGCCACACCCCCCCCAAGTCCAAGTCCTTACCCTTAACTAGAGAATCTCATTAGCTCACTTCAGGAATTGTGGTTGCAAATTCCTGCTTCTCCTTACTTTATGCATGCAGATTCCCATCCTTCCATCCGTGGTTTGTAAATACAGCCATGGTCTGGATGCAACTCTAGTTAGCACTGATAACAGTTGGCCTAACTCAGATGCCATAGCAAATAATAATGGGTATGGCACATCATGAGAAGGATGGAGAAACCGGTAAACAAACATATGGCATTCCCAAGATCCTACACCACAACTGGGAAATGAGACCCTAACCTGAACATTAGAAGAAAGCAACTAATGGCATACTGCTAGAGCACTGCAGCCAGTGGAAATTACTGGACAATGGTATTACATCTCAGCTGTGTTCCAAATTGTGATCTGATCTTTGAAATTGCAATGTCTGAAAAAGATCACTTGTGGCCAGGGGTCATTTCGAGCAGGAGCTCAGGGGAGCGCAGCTCCGGGAGTTGGTGCCAGACCCCCCCCCCTTCCTGCGGGGGAATGCCTGCTTGTGTCATGACTGCAGCAAAATGATCCCGTCCCCTGGAAAGGCCCTTGTTCCTCCGACCAGCCTTCTGAAGGCTTCAGCCACCACTGAAGCCATCCTCCCAGAATAGTGGTATTTCTGAGGCTTGGATTAGTAGCTGTCCCCTCTCTGCCAGCACACTCTCTCTCTCTCCTTTCTGTCTTGCCTTCTGACATACTTCCGGTGATGTCAGGTGGTGTAGCGTATGCAAATAAGTTATGCTAATGAGTTATGGTAATGAGCTCCTGCATCTCTTTTTCTACAAAATGACCCCTGCTTGTGGCTCTTTTATTTGCCTTGCATTTTTCCAAAGACATGCTGTCATCACATTTTAAAGCTTATTAAATTATATTATTTATTTATTGGATTTCTATCCCGCCCTCCCTGCGAACGGGCTCAGGGCAGCTTCCATGGGCCTAGGGCCTAAATATTACATTAAAACACATAAAATCAATTTAAAACATTCCGAGAAATACATAATTAATACATATTAAAGCTTCCAATAATATAACCTCTGGCGACCTAATGGCAGGTCTGAGCCCCGAGCCATCTTGCTTGGGCTGTGCTGAGTCAGGTTCCATCACAGCTAGTTAATATGATGGGTGGACTCACCGGCATCACCGGTGTCTCCGGTGGCAGCTCCTATTCGAAGGCCTGGCGGAAGAGCTCCGTCTTACAGGCCCTGTGGAACTGCATGAGGTCCCGCAGGGCCCTGATCTCCTCTGGGAGCTCGTTCCACCAGACGGGAGCCGCCACCGAAAAAGCCCTGGTTCTCGTTCTGGTAAGCTTGGCATCCTTTGGACCTGGGACACTGAGTCGATGGTCTGATCCTGACCGCAGTGCTCGCTGGGGTACATATGGAGAGAGACGGTCCCTAAGGTATGTTGGACCCTGGCCATATAGGGCTTTATAGGTAAGAACTTATCTCTGTAACATGACCGCTTTTAAATGAAAGCTAGGGGTCCCCCGGATCTTAACAGGGTGTGTAAACCACAAAAGAACACATCAGAAACAGAAAACCAGCCAGAGGCAGTAGGACTGTTAGATGACAAAGGGTTAGAAAGTAATGCTGGAGCAAAAAGGAAATTGCAGAGAAGTTAAATGTATTCTTTCCATCAGTCTTCACTGTGGAAGATGTGGGAAAGAAATACACCACTGAATCTTAGAGGGGATAGCTGTCCTATTCTGCCACAGCAAAAATAAAAAGGAGTCTTGTGGTACTCTGAAGATTAATGGATTTATTATGCTATGGCTTTCAATGGCTACAGTCCACTTCATTAGATGCATTATATTTTAAACATACACATAATACACACACACACACGGACAAGTGTGAACAGATATGATGCAATGATATACAAGACTAAGATTTCTTTATTTCAGCCGTCAAGTTGCAGCCGACTTATGGCAACCAAACAGGGTTTTAAAAGCAATAAACGTTCAGAGGTGGATTGCCATTGCCTGCCTGTGCACAGCAACCCCAAACTTCCTCGGTGGCCTCCCATCCAAGTGCTAACTAGGGCTGACTCTGCTTAACTTCCAAGATCAGACGAGATCGGGCTAGCATGGGCTATCCAGGCTAAGGGCACACAACTTGTATAGTAGCTCTTGCGTCTTCAGGTGGAATCTGTAAACACACACTGCCTAACAGAGACAACAGAAGTTTCTCTGGGAGAAGAATAGCTACTACAACTGATTGTCACTGAAGATGGAATGGTAGCTCTTGCCTTTACCAGAGGACATCAGGAAGCACTAATCAAGCTCCATACCAGTCCTGATAAAGCAGTAGTGGATGTGGGTAACATCACTGGGTGGCATCAGGTTCTGCTCTCTGCTCAGCAGCCCCGTGCTTGCATGATGCAGGAGGAGTGGACCCAGTGCTTTCATTGCCACCTTCTGCTGAAGACATCCTCCATCCACCTTCAACAACGCCCAAGCATTAATACCCACACCACCACTCCACCCTGCCAATCGTGACACGGGATGACACTGAACGACAGATAAATTTAAAAGGAGCAAATTAACTAAGACAAGACGGCATTCTTCCAAGAGTTCTCAAAGTCAAAACAGAATTGTTGATCTTTTAACAAAAATACATAAATGAGAGGATCTATCAGAAAAGACTGGGAAACAACACATTTTTCTTTAAAAAAAGGAATAATTCACATAAATCTAGAAAGCTTTGTCAGTCTAGGGCCTGTCCCAGTTAAATAGGCTGAAAGAAGTTTTATGGCTAGAGAAAAGATAAGGACGGCTTTTGGAAAGCAAAGTCTTGCCTCACAAACTGTTCCGGTTTTTACAAGAATCTTCCTGTCAATGGGGCAAGTGATAAGATATATTGCTGAGGTTTAAAGTTAACAGTGTAGTGAAACTGAAAAGAGAAGCTCCTCTCTTCTGACAGTAGCATTTGAGGAACCCAGGAAATCAGCTGGCAATAGGTTCAGGCTTGGCCAAAAAATATCAGGCAAACAGATAACATATGGAATTTATTGCCTCATAAATGGCCTCTAATGCATTATCTGTGCTAGCGCACTTATAATGGGGGGGGGGGTGGAATGTGAAAATTGACCCTTACATGAAAACAGACAAGTGAATCAGTAGTGTGAATCAAAAATCCTATGTATTTGAGAGGCTGCCTCCTCTCAGAGCCATCCCTATACTCAGTCCTAAAACCATCAGGTAAGCTATCTGTTTTATGTTCCCCTTGGGAATTCTGAGGAAATGCTTTTTAAAAAAAATTCCTATGAAATATATCTCACTTCAATATTGGGCGTATTAGCCATTTTGCTTGTAGAAAGTTATGAACGATGTACTTTATACAATTAAAGCAGCAGCTGGGTTTGATAGGAAAGCATTGCATATATTTACGTCCCCTCCCCCCCCAAAAAACTGGGGGGGGGGGACTTTTCTCCATGGATTCAAAATGTCTGGAAATGTTACACCTCTTCTTATAGCAGTGTTTCTTGCAGGGTTTACCTGTTCATTCTCACTGCAAAATAACATCATACAGATTATGGCCACTATATTTTGTTAAGTTTTAGCAATATTAATCGTATTTGTACAGTGTTGATTTTACAGCTGGAAGTACAAGTACCCTGTATGAATGCTCTTAAAGGTTAGATAACATACGGCAAACAAAGCATGAATGTATTTTTTATCTGAAATATAAATCAAATATAAAGTAGGCTTTTCCAACAGGAACATACACTGCAAATGGCATAACTATGTATGCATTCATTTAAAATATTTATATCCTTCTTTCCTCCTAATCAACTGGGCTTGTACTTCTCTGAGTGAACTTAATAGAACACTTACTTGTGGATACTTAAAATGCAAAAAAAAAAAAAGACTCCCGCTAGCTAACAGTCTCCAAAAATAGAACTACAGCATGCAGATTAACATTTTCTCCCAGAAAAAGCATTATGTCCTCATAGTGCAAATTGGATGGTGCAGCTATGTAGAAAGATTCAGAGCACTGACAAAAGAAGGGGACATTTTCTGGTCAAGAACCACACCTACAAGCTGTATCTGAAGAAGTGAGCCGTGCCTCCCAAAAGCTCATGCCCTGCCACAAATTTTGTTAGTCTTCAAGATTCTACTGGACTCTGCTTCTTTTCTACAACCTGTGTTCAAATAATTCATATAGTAAGTTATTGCTATACTGCCCCCAGAAATTAAGAAATACCACATATTAACTACACAGAAAGCAGCCTGTTACAGAAGCAGTCCAATATACATTTGGACAACCTTCAGTACAAATGAGAGGGGTACCCACAAGTTTCTCAAGTATGAGGAAATTCTATATCTCCCCTGCAGGCCCCCATTCCTCCCCTCTTGCTATAGGCCCATTCCTTCATCACCACAGCCAGTCAGCAAATTCCTCTTGTCCACCCAGTCACCCACTTTCCTTCCTCCTTTATGCCTGCCCAACTGTCCTCGCCCCTCTAACCTGCTTAATCATATGGTTTTCTGCACCCCCCCCCCTTGCAAGCGACTGAACAAAGTTAAAGGGACAGAAGAACAGTGTTGTCCCCCACCCAACCTGGCTGATCTTTCTTTTTTCATGTCTTTGTGTGGCTTCTTAGGATGCTAGACATGTACAGATGTCTCTCACACTTGTCCTCCAGATCCACTAGCCCACAGGAGTCCAGTTTTGAAGGGCAACAGAGGCTAAAGTGATAGGGAGGGAGGCAGGGAAGGAGGGATGTTGCCTTCCTCCAGTGTGACTCTTCTCTATATATTATATAGACCCTATATTATTACCATGGGCTTCCTCCCTTGAGGGTTTTTTGATCCGCATAGATGATCTGCTTAGATTTTGTTCACCACTAGAGCAACACTAGTATAGTTCTGCATGAAGATGGGCCATGAGAACTATTTGCCTACTGACAAAGTTCACGTACTCTGACCCAGCCAAAGGCCACCTGCATGCAGAAGCAGGCTTCCATACACACGAACTGAGCTGCTTGGGGCATAAGGTGCACACACAAGTACTGCATACATTTTCTCTAGCCTATTTCAACAAAAGGGGCTATACACACATAGCTCTAATTAAAAAAGGCAATAAGAAGCAGCTACATTCATCCACATCACCTCCGTGCCAAAACGCTGATCAGTGTAGTTGACACTTTTTTTGATAGGACTATGCACATGCAGCCCTAAATACTGTGTGTGTTGGATCAGAATCAGTATGTCGAGGCAAAGTTTTTTTGGAGCAGACGGCATGCAGAAGCATGCATACAACATTAAGGCATTTGAGCAAGCAAAGGGTAGCAGAAAAGAGGCTCTTGTGACTACGCTCTTGAAGGACCGCCCCCTCCTCTTTTGTCCTGCCCTCTAGCTATGCTCCACATCACAAGCCCTGCTCTCCACGCCCCCAAACTTCAGAGGCAAAGCGAGTGGCAGAGACAGAACTTCTCCAGTAGTGGCATCTCATTGGAGGAATGCCCTTCTCTGGCACCTGCATTAATTGCTTTTGGGGGCCAAGCCAAAAGCTTTTTTGTTTGCTATCATTGAATAGTGTGGTTTTAGTATGGAATTCGTAAAATCCATTTAAAGCGTCTCAATAACTTTTTTCTCATTTTCTGGCTGGGTTTTAATGCTGTCCTTTAAATTATAATTCCTAATGTCTGTGTTTTGTTATTTTGTACATTGCCTCAAGCAAGATCCCCAGGAGAGGCTGCATAAAAATTCCCTAAATAAAGTGTTCTGAATTTAAAAAGTACACAGGCCTTTTCTGCCTTAATCTTCACTAGGATCAGCCAAGAAAGGAAGTTCTTAATTGCCAAGTATGAGTGGGTAATTAATTTAATACACAAAAGACCAATTGAATAAGTAAATAAAAAAAACCTTCAGACTATTGTTGGGACAAGCTAACCTTTTTTTAAAAATGGCTCACTTCATTTGCAAAGTTTTCCAATAGTGCATATTTTGAAGGTAGACCGTATGTCAACATTGCCAAAGAAATATTCCATGAGATTCAACTCCACAAAAGCCTAAAAGATGATTGTCAGAGTACAGACTCTGAATTTCTCTCTAAGATGTGAGAGCATCTGTAAGCAACTTGTATATTTATTTTTAGACTGCAAGATTAAAGTCGACCTACAAGAACAAAAAAAAAACCCTTCAATAGCCTAACTTTGACAAATGAACTCTTGCAGAGTATGCACAACATAATAATTCCTACTTCTAACACAACTGTTCGCTCCTTAATTATCAAGTGCTCTACCTAAATCAATGAAGTTCTGGCAGGAGGTCAAGGGCTCCACCTGTGCAGATCCATATTCAGACTAGCATGCTCGCATTAAGAGGTAAATTGCTATAAAAAAACCTCTAAGCACTTGTACAAGTTACCTAGTGAGTAAATCACAGCCCCGCAGATACAAACTGAGTGCTATTCTCAACTGCTCGTCATGTAGCTGATTTCTCTTTAATCCACTGAGAGTATCTACAGATTTTAGGTGCTGGATATGTGAACCTCCGGAATCTCTCTAGGATCCTCAAAGTCTGGGAACAACACAGGCCTATGGACCAACAAAAACACTTCCCACAAGCATCCTCACAGTAACACACATCATTTACCACATATCTATCACTCCCCTTTAAATATACAATTAAACTTTAGTTCTGTCACGATCCATTGTAGCGGCTGAAAGAAAAACAAGAAGGTATTTAAAGTCTGCTTCAAGAGAAGAGCAAATAGGGAAGACTGAAAGGATAGTCCATTACTCCTAGTAATCTGATGCTGAAATCTAGAGGAGTCTGAAGCTCATTCCTGCATTTCTAATAAGGGGGTCCATGGGATAAAGGGAACATTTCTGAGAACAGGAAGTGGGAATTTGAAATCTGACACCTCTGTACTCCACATGCAGTCTGCCGATTCTTTCCTCTCGCCATGATAATTGGTGCACCAAAATGTTGTATTATCCCAGAACCTGCCCTCTATTCCTTACAGTCCAACAGCTCCAATTTCCTGCTCTTCAACTCTTCCCAAGGCCAATCACCCTTTATTGGTGAATTACCACTTCCCAGTCCCAAAATTTACAACGGATAAAAATGCACGGCAGATCCTTGAACACGGCAAAATGTACACTCCTATATGAAATCAAAATTTCCTGGGTCCACTGAAACCCCACTGTTGGGGGATAGGGTCCCTCGGAACTGTGACCAATCGCGATAGAACTATTTCAAAAAGGCTCCCTTCTGTTAACAATTCTGGCATCAACACAAAAAAATCAGTAGTGTTTATGAATGATGGAACTATGACAGAATATTTAACGCAGAACTTTCTAACCTCAGCACCACCACAGCATGCCATCTTCTTAGGTAAGTATCTAATCATGAAAAAGAAGCTTTGACCTCAGAACGTGGCTCAAAAGATAGGATCAAACCTAACGTGAGTCAATGAATACATAAACCTATAATAAAGCATAACGTACACTGCACCTGCCTTCCTTTGCAGTCCGCTGAACCGTACTGGTTGCCATAACAAAAAAAAGTATCAACGCTATGGCAGTTTTGATAAACACGCCGAAAGCTTAATGCATCTCATATTAACATGGCAGAAAAGCTAACGCTGCTGTTCAAAGGAATCTGTCATTGTAAGGGCAACACTTCTGAGAACTGATAAAAACCCAACATTAAAAAAAAGTCTTGAGGCTTGGTTTGCATCAGAGCGCAACAGCTGTAGAAAACTTCAAATTAATGGGCTGGATCCTATGACTCCTTTCCACTGACTTGGATCCCATGATTCTCTTCTGCCCAGCCTTCCTCCAAAGAAGAAAGATTTCTTCCACTGGAGGATGACTTTCTGATGGAGCAGAGTCTTTGTTGAAATAAATATTTTTCTGTTGGAAGAACACTTTGTAGACAGGAGTCATACAATCCAACCTGATAAACTTAGCCAAGGACTGAGGACACAGGAGTTAACACTTCTAAGAAACTGTGCCTAAAATTAGGTTTAAATTTAGTTACCAACTAATTTTACTAATGTTTCTCTTTCTTAAACGGTTTCTGTCTTATACTGTGGTTTTTAATTGTAAGCTGCCTTGAGCAGGATTCTGAAGATGAAGCATAAAAACGTTCTAAACAAAAGTAATAAATACAGGAGTTTGTGAAATTAGCTTTTATCCCTAGAACAACATGGCTTAAACTGGACCACTCTCACACCAATCCAGCTATCGTGAAAATTAGCCCTCCCAGTTTCCTAGGAACGGGGGCAGCATCTCTCTATCTCTGGAGACAGGACAGAAACAGATTTCCCCTGGAAACTCACAGAAACCACTTCTAAAATAAAGCAGAAGTGGTTTGCATTGCTTGGTTTTAAGGGCGCTAGAGGACAGAGTCATTTGTGGAGCATGTGTGGCTTACCATACACTTTAAAATGAGGTTGTGTGGCACAAAGCAGGTGCTATTAAGAGAGAAAGGGAGGACTTGGAAGTGTGCTACAGAAAAATTATTTCAAAACAGACATTTCCAGACTGCTGAAGGCTGAGAAACTGCACTCTAGGATATCACATGAGTGGAGTGGAGAATTTTAAAAACTCATAGTGACTGGGTTAGAAAAATTTTGGTTGTCATGTTAGGTAAAAGCTTATGGGAAACCTTCTGTGACAATTTAAATGCCATCCAAGATGCCATCTGTAGAAGGATGCTCCTTTGCACAAAACAGTGTTCTGCACTGCTCTATGACTAGGATCTGGGGAGACTCAGGTTCGAATTCCCACTCTACCATGAGAGCTCGCTGGGTGACCTTGGGCCAGTTACACACAGCCTAACCAAACTAACAGGGATGGCTCTGTGAGGATAACAAGGAGAACAAGAGAATTATGTAAACTGCTTCAGATCCCCACTGGGGATAAAGGCAGTGTATAAATGAAGTAAATCAATAAATAACTGTGGTGGTTCTTCATGGGTCAAGTTCTCACTACAACTACCCAGAGACAGCTGAAAGAACATCAGTGAGGTCACTGATATGGGTGAGACATCAAGAAGTACCACTATCAGATGCAACAAGCATTGAACGTGCCTTAATGGTTGATGCAAAAAACCAGAGCACTAGCTGTATTGGGACCTCTGTCCTGGCGGAAGAAGGTAGGCTTTCGGCTGGAAGTGGAATCCAAAAGTGCCCAGTCTCTTTAACCTTTCCTCACAGACAGGCGCCCTCAGCCCCCTAATCTTATTTATTTATTATTTCAACCTATATGCCGCCTAGCCAGTGCTAGGCTGACCTCTTCTGGTTGCCCTCTTCTGCACTGTTTCCAGCTCTGTGATATCCTTTTTGAGGTACAGTGACCAGAGCTGCACACAGTAGTCTAAATAAGGCCACGCTATAGATCTATTATAGCAGTGGTCATTTTATTTTCAATCCCTTTCCTAATAATCCCCAACACAGAGTTTGCCTTTTTCACCACGTAGCACACTGGGCTGGTCATTTCACTGAGCTATCTACTACAATGCCAAGATCTTTTTCCCGCTCAGTCTCAGCAAGTTTACACCCCATTAGCCTGTATCTGAAGTTGGGATTTTCTGTTTCAGTGCGCATGACTTTACACTCACCAATGTCGAACGTCAACTGTCACACCGTTGCCCATCCACCCAAATTAGAGAGATCCTCTTGCAGCTCTTCACATTTAGCCTTGGTATTCACTATCCTGAATAATTTTGTGTCATCAGCAAACCTGGCCACTATACTGCTCACCCCCAATTCCAGATCATTTAGGAGCAAACTAAATAACACCAGTCCCAATAGTGACCTCTGCAGGACCCCACTGCTCACTTCCCTCTACTATCAGGACTGTCCATTTATTCCTACTCTGTGTTTCCTGTTACTTAACCAATTTTTAATCTGCGAGAAGATCCCTTCCTCTTATTCCTCTGACAGTTAAGCTTATTCAGGAGTTTTTGGTGAGGTGCCTTGTCAAAAGCCTTTTGGAAGTCCAAGACCATGATGCCAGAAACAGGTCTTGAAGACTGGTGTTGCACCTGCAGCCCCAGAGATGTGGCCAGGCAAATCCACTACTTGGAATACACGATGGGGATGGATACTCTGATGGGGAAGCAGCTGCCAGATGAGAGACTAACTAGGAGAAGAACAAAGGCTTATCAGCATCATCGCTGTCCTCAGGCATACAGTGTGAAGATGAAGTGGAAGTGTCCCTTTGACACTGAGGGGAGGTAGGGTTGTGAGATAAGAGGTGTGTCAGTGTTGGTGGTGAGCTGTGTAGTGGTCACTGCCATGTCCAGTGGGTCCCCCATCCATCACCGAACATGACAGGGGCCTTTCATGGGCTGTTCTGGCCTCCCAGTCCACCCCTGCTCCTCTCCCCCAGCTTTGGACTGACAGAAATCAAAGTTTGGATTGTAGCCACCCAGCAAACCCCAAAATGGCCACCAAGATCTCAGAACATCATTTTGCAAGACGTCAGTGTGCATTTATTTCATAAAGCTACATATGCCGCTTCTATTATTTGCGGGGGGGGGTTAACTGTTCAATGTTGGGGGGGGGGGGTTAGATTTCAGATTTTTTTCCTGTAAACCTTGAGCTACCATCAGCACGGCAGAAGAATCTCTGCTATCTGTCCTTGGTGCCACTGGGTGAATTCTTTGATCCACACTATATGATCCGGTCTAGAATTAGTTACAACAAGAAGTGGGACCCACGATACTCGCGGGGGAGAGTATTCCCCACAGCTCTGGGCCTGCTGAAGCCGGAGAAGCTCCAGAGGAGGTGGAAGCGGCAGCAGGTGAACCCTTCTCCCTCCCCTCCCCAAGCAGTGGCGGCAGCGGCGAGGCCGGCCCGCCAAGCCTTCTCCCTCCCCTCAGCCGCAGCAAGGCTGGCCCACCAAGCCTTCTCCCCCCAGCGGCGGTGGCAGCGAGGCCTGAACAGCTCACAGCCACCGGCCCGCCAAGCTTTCTCTCCCACCCAGTGGTGGCGGCAACAGACAGTTCCCAGAGCATTCTCTGTGCATGCGCAGGGAACGCTCTTTTCCTTTTGGGGGGATTTAAGTACCCCCAAATATTTTTTTTAACTTTTCAGATTTTTCTGCACACCTGGGGAGTCCCCCAAGTGTGCAGGAAAATCTCTTTGCCCCCTAGGTGCCCCAATGTGCAGATTTAGATATCTGCATGCTGGGGGCGCCTTGGCTATTAGATGTATAGATGATGTGAAAGGATTATGTATAAACAAACCATCTAAAACTTTTTAGGATAAGATAAGAAATGCTAGTGTTCACAGAAGGCTACTCAGAGAGACATGCCCTAACACAGCTGTGGCAGACAAAAAGAACCCGGAGGAGGAAGGTACAACTCCTCTTCTTTGGGCACGTGCAGTCTGAGCTGTGTTTCTGAGGAGTGGATCCTCAAGCCTAAAAGCTAGCTCTAGAAGTTGTGGAATTATGCCTCTGCGCAAGCACAAAGCCTACTGCACAGAGAGCAAGGGGTAGGCACGTACATCACCATCAGCTCCTTGGATGAAGGGCTGGATAAAAATATGCGGCATTCTGACCTTTATCTACACACTTTAGTTCTTCCTATTCATGACATGCTCTTAAATGCCCTGAATTTTGTTTCGGCATGTCTTGGTGAACAAGTCGTATATCGGCTAAACACTGCAGAATAAAAGTCAAATATTTAAAGATGGGTGTAGAGGTGCGACTGATTCCCAAGGAGAAAAAAGGCCCTTACCCTTGCCACTGCTAGCAGATGACCCCACAATTCAATAAAGAGATAAGGATGCCCTTACACAAGCAGCAGTCTAACATCGTTAAATATTTGATCATGGTCAAACAGTGAACGGTCAATTGACTGCCGTTCCAAGACTACCTCAAACCCATCATAACACAGCTTAGAGAGAAAACAAACAGAATCTTGGTAAGTATTACAGCCTAGAGGGGGTTTGGGGGGGGGATTTTGGGCAAAATGGAAATCTAATGAAGCATTTATTTTCTCAAATGTAAATTATTACTTCAAAAATATTAGCTGCATTATATATAAAACATCATATATAAACATACTATGTGATCTATTTATGGAATTTAAAACAATTACAAATACATCCAGTGGTAAAGCAGAGCTGTAAGTCAGTGCTCCCTGAGGTACCTTAGCATATCTACAGAAACTGTTGGCAATTATCAATATATAAGTTTATTAAAATACAAAAAAGCTGCCCATGTAAGAAAAACAAACTATGTCTTAAAAGGATTAAGCATATCATGCTTTCACATGAGGCAAAAGAAATGTGAGCAGGTAAAGACTTGATAATTATGCACATCTTTAGTATACAGAAATTAGAACTACCCAATAAACAAACAAACAAACAATATTATAGATCATAGAATCATAGAATAATAGAGTTGGTAGGCACCTCCAGGGTCATCTAGTCCAACCCCCTGCAAAATGCAGGAAATTCACAAACACCTCCCACCCGACACACCCCCAGTGACCGCTGTTCCATGCCCAGAAGATGACAAAAAACCTCCAGGATATCCAGCCAAACTGGCCTGGAGAAAAATTGCTTCCTGATCCTATAAAGCTGTTTCATAGTGTTTCGAAAGCACTTTGAGGAGCAACTTTTTATAGCCTTGAATGATCGATCATACTCAGGTTGGAAGAGACATTTCATAGGAAGTATCTCCCTTCATTCCACCACAAATTGTAAAGAAGCCCCTAAGCACCCCCCCTTTTCTAATTGCTTAGACAGTTTTATGAAGAGTCTGCCTGATGACTACCAAAGTATTTGCAAAGTAAATATTATTTCAAAAGGCATTCTCACTAAAGGTTTGCCACTCGGCTGACAGTCATAAACACCTTTCACTGTATCTTAACTACTGTCACCTGAGACTTAAAAAAAAAAAGGTTGACGGTAGAAAACAGATGCTGTAGTGAACATGTGAAAGTTATTATCTGGATAGAAAAAACAGACACATACATAATTAAAAACAGGAATGATCACCAGCATACTTAGATGTCAAGTTAAATTTTGTAACACGAAAACACTGAACTGTTCAATATAACATATGAAACAGAGCAATTTCACCAGGCCTTTGGTTGAGGCAGCAATCGATCTGGCCCCTCCTGCTTAAGTGACCCTCTGAGTTCCAACAGTGACTATTCTACCATGCTGAGAACTCAGACCATATATGCAACTATACTTGTGGATACCATAAGTTTTGGAAATGGCATCTGAGTAGGACTTTAGAACAGTTGTTTTAGGGCTTTTAACCTGTTTTATTTTCTGTTCAGTATATTCTGTGTTGTAACCTGCCCTGAACCTGCTTGCAGGGAGGGAGGGAGAAAAATTGAATTAAACAAGAAGGGGGACCCACAATACTCGCGGGGGGGGGGGGGGAGTATTCGCCACAGCTCCTGGCCTGCAGAAGCAGGAGGAGCTCCACAGGAGGAGGAAGCAGCAGCAGGTAAGCCTTCTTCCTCCTCCCCCCCTCCCTGAGGCTGTGCAGCTCACCCAGCGAGCCTTCTCCCCTCCTTCACCCTTCCCCCAGACAACAACGGCAGTGGCAGGGGGGCGCCGCGTCCCAAGCCTGCTCCCCTCCCTCCCCCTTCCCTTCCAGACAACAGGGGCGGCCTTCTCCCCTCCCCAATAGTGGCGGCAAGGCCCGCTGCCTGCCAAGCCCCCCAACGGCCAAAGTGTTCTCTGTGCGTGCGCAGGGAATGCTTTTACTTTTCGGGGGATTTAAATATCCCCCCAACGTTTTTTTTAACTTTTAGCATTTTTCTGCACACGTGGAGACTCCTCCACGTGTATGGGAAAATCTCCCTGCCCCCAAGTGCCCCCCGCACATGGATTTAGATATTCGCACGGAGGGGGCCACTTCGGAATTAGATATATAGATAAACAGACAAACACATCATAGCAGATTAACTTTGAGACCCAGCCACATCTGCAGAAAAATCTGAGAAGTTACAAACAGTGGAGGAAAGGTGTTTAAATCGCCCCCAAAAGAGAGGACTGTTGTCTGCACACGCACAGCTAATTAATCAATCTCAAACCAACTTCAAACCATGGTTTGGCATACCTTGGCTAGCCACAGATGAACAGCCCACGTTTGAATGATTGCACTGATCATAGTTTAGTTAAACCATGGTTTCATGTGATACTTAAACCCAGTCATGGCTGGGGGGGGGGGGGTCCTTAATCAAGCTACACTCTCTTAACCTAAGCAGCCTATAGGAATAATGATACACATTTCAGTAATCTCTACAACCTGCGATGTATAAAAATGCACGGATTCGGAATACTAAAATAGTAATACATGTACTACTTTTATTAAATATTCATTCAACTCTGTGTGATGCTAGCGCTACCAAGGAAATGGAAACATTTTTGTTATCCCAGCAACCACATGAGTTTCTACTTTACAAGGGTCTGAGACATTACACACCACTTGAAGCTGAGGATTCATATTATATAAAGAATGATTTTCCATGCAATATCTTCAGTGTAGCTCCCAATGCTGACCACTTTGCTCTCTGTATAAAATGGCAGGACAGACTAGTCTCACTGCTTCCAGATGTCTTCCTATTATTTCATTGGCCTCAAAGGCCCTTTATCATGTTTACACAACATCATCAACTTACATGGCGCTTAACAGAGTTTCAAGACAACAGGACCTCTTCAATCCTGGCATCAAACCTATGGAATTCCCCCCCCAGGGAGATTCGTCCATCTCCTTCTGTATTTATCTTCCACCAGCAGGTGAAGACTTTACTGTTTGGTTTGGTGTCCCCCCCGAACTGTTATTCGCCCTGCTCGCTGGATATGTTATGTGTGTTAATATATTAACTGAATTGTTCAAATATTTTACATATACTCTATTTTAAATGCTGTTTTAATGTCTTTAATGTTTTAATACTGAACAGTTTTCATGTTAGCTACCTTGAGGACCCAGTTTGTTTTTTTAAAAAATCAATAAATGAAACCAGCAAAAGGCACAAAAAGGTGTTACTAAAAGCCTGGCTAAACAAAAATGTCGCCACCTGGCAACACCTGAATCTCTGCAACACTGACACCCAGCACATGGCCCTGCACAGAGAATCCCACAGAATTTGCACTGAGGCACCACCAAGAACACCCTGTCTCTGACACAAAGGTACAATAAGCCAGGATTAAAGGGGGGAGGGGGATTCCAATGTCTAAGCACCAACATTTTCAATTCAAACTGCGATGTAGAACTAGAACTTATTTTTCAGTCTCCAAATGAGTTTTAACACATTCTGATACCCGGTCGTTTGGGGATTTCAAGCCTCTCTTTGAGCGGTCAAAACAGAAGCCAATTAAGCTTTCAAACCTCATCCCCAGTCAAATGTTCTACAGAGTCAAGACTGTCTTTACATAGATGACAGCCTACTATCCAATAATTAAGGCAGAAAAGAGGGTTCTTTGGGTTCCCCAACCCTGTAGGAATCACAACCACACTCTCTTCAGTTAGGAACAGGAACCTTGTGGTCTGTAGCGTATCCACAATTTAAAACTTTTGTCTTTATATAGCTGCTGAAAGTCCATTTAAATTTTGTTTTAAACAACATTTTTAATCATGGAGTTCTAACAGAAAGAACCTAAGTATTCGCTTGAAGACATACTCTACTTATACCCCACTTTTCAACCAGATTGGATCCCCAAGTGGCTTACATTTCAAAACAACATACAAATAAACAACAACTGTTTACCAAGCGACTAACCAATTTCTTTTTTACTGGTCTTTTTATCCTTTATGATGGTGGCAGCTATTCTTGCCATTTGAAAAGTAATACATTTGTCCCTATCTGCCAATAATATGATCAGTTTTTCCTGATGTGACCTTTCTGGTAAGCAGGATACCATGGCCCACAAAAATCTACTATGTTCAGCTTCATATCGTGAACATTGGAATGTGATGTGGGGCAAATCCACGATAAACTGTTGGCCTTTCCCTATATGGGATCCCATTAAAACTACCTTCCAAGATGATGGGGCATGCTGATCAAAGTATGTCTGACCCATAACTGCTCCACTCTGGGTCACTGGTCACTTATCATTTGTAATTCGTCACTGGACTGTATGGTGCTCCGGGTGGATGGATGGGTGGATAATAATGACTTTGTATGTTTATACCTTCTGTAAAAATGGTCAATTTTATTATTCCCCAAATTTTATCTTGTTAGACATTTGCATTTTACTTTGTAATTTTGCTATGGCTTTTGGTCTTCCTTATGAATGTGTCTTTTCCCATCTGGCCGCACACATGCAAAACTCTTTTTTCTCACAGACCAACTGGCTTTAAAAATACTTCCAACATTCAAACACAACACAGATTCGTTTGCTGAAATGCCAAAAGGACAGGCAAGAATGTTTGTAAGTCAGATACTTTAGCACACTGCCCTTCTTAACTTATGGCGCAGGGGCCCAAAGAGATTTCAGATTGCTAATAATTTTGGTAGACTAAAAATAAATTGGCTTTGCCCGGGTTCTTAGAGTCACTGCACTTGGGAGGAAAACAGCTGAGATGAGATGCAGAGTCAAAACCGAGCACTCCACACAACAAATGCCAAGGGGCTCAAAATCAGAAGCCTTAAAAGACTGATTCTTTACCCACAAACCATCAGGGCTTTGGGCTGCTAGAGGACAACAGATACTGTTGGGAAGGAAGACTTCTGAGCTCAGGAGTCAGGAAATCCAGGACAGCCATTCCACTTTCCATCCTATAGTTCTTTTAACCCTGCTGCACGAGCCAAGCGGAAACCTAAAAGGCTGCGCTTTAGCACCACCAGGCTACTTCTCTGCCTACTTCCTGCATCTTTGCTGTTTGCCTCTCACACTGGCCTAGCTCTTTCACGATTCTGTGAAACCTAGTTTTGAGTCCCTGTTGGGGTGACAAACAATACCCCTGCCAATTTCAGACTGTCTCCATTAATTCCGTCTGTTGGTACTCCAACTTCCAACAAACAAGGTACTGAATGCATTATGTCACAGTTAGTGGCACACAGCACATTCTTAAGCAGAGGTATACTGAAGTCAATGGGCTCAGACAGGTGCAGTTCTTAGATGCAATGCTTAGAACTGCACTGTCAGTGACCGCAACAGAGACTATGAACATTTTTTATTTATTTGATTATTTGCAGTCCACCTTTCTCATTGAGATTCAAGGCAGATTGCGACATGTAAGTCAACCACAATCAGCAGGATAGGACATCCAATGAACAGTACAATAGGGTTTGGACTACGAAAATATGAAAACAAACAGAAATCTCAAACAGAGATGAAACAAAGCATGAGTTTGTTAAACGTATGTTAAGTGGTATAGAAACTGGTGTAGTCTGTACCGTGACAGGCAGCAATACAACAGTATAGGTTATAGTCAGCCTTCACCTGGATAGCCCAGGCAAGCCCAGTCTCATCAGATCTTGGAAGCTAAGAAGACCAACCCTGGCAAGTATTTCGATGAGAGACCTCCAAGTAATACCAGGGATGGGAGGCAGAGGCAGACTATCAAGCCACTTCTCTGAATGTGTTCCATGCCCCAGTAGGCGTCACCAGAAGTCACTATGACTTCCAGGCACAGGCATGCGTGCGTGCGCATACACACACAAATGCAAAAACACCCAAAAAACCAGTATACAGTCCCTACCCCTTTTTCAATGCAACTTTCTCAGCATTTCATTACAGTACAGTCCTATTTACCTGTGCAAAAAGCACCATTGGCGAACACCACATTCATAAAAACCTTCAAAGCCATTTATTTGCAAACTAAGAATTTCCTGCAGCTCGCTTGCTAACTTTGTTTCGGGGAGGGGGAGTGATCTAACTGCTCTAGTTAGATCACAAGGCACCACCCCAGGGTGATAACATCTGCAGCTTTCCTCTGCCCTGTTTGAAATGCATTTTAAAGTAGCAAAACTTCTGCCTTCCAGTTCTCCGAATACAGTCTGATCTTAAGTTGTACCAAACCGCCTAGGCTGGGCCCAACTATCTTCTCTACAACACTGGATAGATTCCTGTAACCAGTATCAACCAAGCTCTGCCACACCTGACAAACTCCCAAATCCAGATTCTTACATTCAAATATCTAAATACATTTGCTTTCTCATGCATCTAATTCAAACAGGAGGTGGTATCCTAATTGCATAACTGCTGGATATTCTAGTTGTCTTGCTAACAGCAAATGGACTACACATACAGAAAGAAAGGAAAATAAGTGATTGAATAACAAAAGCTAAGCTAGCAGATACAAAATTAAACACTCTAGCAGAATATAGCAGAATTATCTGTCAAGAACCATTGCACTTATTTTTTCCAGGTATGCTAGACACCTTTCTCCTTCATATGTATTAATACTTACACTCTCTAATTAAACATTGATATAATCAGCTAGAGAATACGGGCCTTCAATATCTGTATCACATGTTCTCCATCGTACACATTTGCCATGTTTAGAATAACATGCTAAAATAACAGTTACATCTGTAAACTTTTTAGACATGGAAAAGGAGCATCTGGAATCTTCTGTCATAACTAAATAATCAGATGCAAAACAAGACTTTAGTCATAATGGTTTCAGAGCCTTACCTTTTAGCAGAGGCAGTGGCGTTAACTCAATAGGCTTGCCCTGAGACCGAAACTGGGAGGAACTTTGCGACCTCTTCTGCCGAGCTTTTCTGACGGACTTCCGAGAAAATCCGTCTACTTTATCCACTGATGGGGGAGTGGTTGGTGCTGAGGACATATCCCTACTGAAAAGAATAAATATTGTTAACATCCCCTGGTAAACATAATACAAATAACACAGTATTTTTCCCTTTTCTTAAACTCCTTTATACCAAGAAATATCCCTCCTACTTCCTTTATACCAAGAAATATCCCTCCTACTTCCATTTAATAGACCTTTCGGGCCAAGTAGCCATGTTAGCAAAATCGTATGGCCTTCATCCTTTTCTAGCAATGTTTTGTTTCATGGGACGAGTGGCCCCAGATGAAATGCACATCATCATCCCATTTGTGGACGTCATCATCCCATTTTTGCATCTCCCAACCTGCCTCAGATGCATCCATCAATGAGGGCAACCAGATGAGCATAACACTGCACACCTGGATGCACAGCCACATGTGCAGGCCTTCCCTAAAGGACTGAAGTATTTGGTTTTTTCCTTTGTATCCCATTTCTGACTCCCGCTTTCCTTTGGAGAAATTTTTGTGAAGTTCTCTCCCTCGTGCGTTACAGCAACCAGGTTAGCAAGCCAAGGGGAAGGAAATTCACAACAACTTTAAATGGGCAACAAACACCATTCTCATGCTACCGTGTGAAGACAGTGATTCCGCCAGCCTTTGCACAGTTCAAATATACATGTCGGAATCTGACAAAATATTTATGTCAATCTTCGGCAAATGCACCCTGTGAAGGCAATATAAGCTCAATGCTGATTTTTTTATGAGTCTGCAATTGGACAGCTGATGTTATCATGTCCATTAGCTATTTCCCTTTGTTCCCGTTTCTGGAATCAAAGAAGATATGCCCAATCTTCTGTGTCAGGAAGGCCAATTCCCCTCCACAAGCCAAGGTAATCTAAACCTACCATACCCCAATGCAGCCCTTTCATGGAGGACTCCAAAGAAAACATCCCACGGCCTCACTAAACAGCTTCTTCCTCTAATGAACTGCTCTTCGCTTTGGACCTTTTCCCAATGACTAACTTTAATCTACCTTCTCACAGTTCAGACCGTCTTGTGTCTGATCCTTTTTTTTAAAAAATCCATACGATGGTCCTTCTTTATATATAGCAGAGTTCAGTGAGGAAGATTTAACCTTATAAATTAATTTATTAAGCCTATTGTATACAAGCACCATTAACAATAAAGCTTTTGCCTATGGCAAATTTTAAATTTTTATAACCTATGTGCAGAACAGTAGTAATCTTAACAGCTAGCTTTCATCCAGCAAATAGTATCAGTTAAATCAATATATAATCCATTACTCCAGACAATCGGACTGTACATAAGGTTAAGCACCTGCATAAATCTTTGCATGGCAAGGAACATAATTGTAATAACAAATGCAGATTTAAATACTCCTTGTCATGCATCACTGCAGAAGTGGAACCACTGTATCTGAAAGTTGCGCAAACATTTTTTAGAGCAACAGCAGACGTTAGCTGAATAGGCACAGACATACTAACTGCAAACACAAAAGGTATTCACAAGGATTCACATAAGTTCTTGACACTCAGCAGTGAGAGTTGTTTTACCTGTGATAATCTCCCTCGTATCATCTCATCATTTTCATGACCAGTGCTGCATTGTTACCCTGAATTATACAGCCTACACTTACCAGACTAATTGTGGTACATTAATAGGATAGTTATCAATTTAAATATTAAATAAATCATAAACGTGCGTGGGCTCTGTGTAAGAGTTCTAATTCTACTGCGACATGAGCTGTACAAACCCCTATCAAAATGAGAAGGAAATGTACTCACAAGAGCAAAAGAGGTGTTACTTATTTTCTCACATGAATCTGAAACTCCTAAAGCATACCCTCACAGTTAAAGTGCAGTCCTGAGGAGAGCTTCACCCTTCTAAACCTATTAACTGCAATGAACTGCAAAGGGTGTAACTCTGTTTAGGACAGCACCGTTAGAGCCAGATCCTAATACATGCTTCCTTAGAAGTCCCACCAAGTTGTATGGCTCTTACTCCCAAGTAAGTGGGCCGTGGACAGCACTGCAGCCTGGCCCTGACAACCTCAGCTGAACGAAAGGAGCTGCATCTCTCTGGACCAAGCCTTGGAAATGTCTTCCGCCTACCCCTAAATGTTTCCACCGGGTCTCAAAATGGAATTTGCCAACTGTATTAATGGACAAGTCCTCGAGCAGGCCGCTTCAGGGCCAAGATCATTTGTGTCAGCAAGAAGCTTTATAGCGACACTTCTGCGCTATAAATTTAGTAACAGTTCCCCTCTCTCTCTCTGCTCTCTCCCGCTTTATAATTTATTAAGGCCTAAGTCAAAGCCCAAATATCCTAGGCAACATCACCCGACAACACACACGGATCATGCCCGGTGTCATGCCCCCCCCCCCGCCCCACCCCTTCCCATTTCGGTTTTTTTCCTTTCAGCAACCAGTTGCTCCTCCGGAGATCTTCAGCCCCAACCACCAACAGAACCAGAGGCTTTTATTCCTCTGCTGTGTGGCGGCCTCTTTCCCCGCCCCCTTAACGCTTCTGATTACCCCCCCCCCAAAAAAAAAACCAATGGGGCACCGTTGTCCAGATTTATTCTTGTTTAAACCCCTTTTTTGAAAACGGAGGAGATTATCGGGGGGAAACCCAGATTTTTAGACCCCGGGGTGGAGAAAAAGCTGCCAAAGCACCGGCCTTGGGGGAGGGGGGGCTGTCCCCGGAGGCTGCGATGCCGCCTTCCCCACCGACCAGGAAAGGCAGGCGGGGAAAGCGAAGCCCTCAGCCCGGATCCCGGCAGCCGCCGCCGCCTCCCCCTCCGCGGAAGTTACCTTGACCCCTCCCGGTAGAGAATCCAGAGACAAGGAGAGAAAAGGAGGCGGGAGGCGATCCCGGCTGGAAGCGCAGGAGGCGGCGGCGGCGAGCCGGACCGGCGTGCGGGAGGTTCTCCGCCTGGCCGCGGTGCTGCGGTCCCTGCCGCAGGAAGAGTAGCAGCAGCAGCAGCCCTGTAGGCCTCGTCGGCCTCCCCCGGCGAAGGGCGGCGTTGGCGGCGTCAGGAGCGGCTCCCCGGTCGCATCCACGGCTGGGCCTCGGGCGCCCTCTCCCCCCCACCCTCCCTCCCCCCCACCCACCCCCCGGCACCCAACGACACGGCCGCCCGCGAGGCCTCCTCCTCCTCCTCCGCTCACATTCCCGGCGAGGCGGCCTCGGGGAAAGGAGGGGGCGCCGAGGGAGGGGGCGGAGGGAACGGCGGCGTCGGGTGCTGCGGAGGAGGAGGAGGAGGAGGAGGAGGAGGCCTTGCCCTGCTCCAGGCCGTTTCTTTGCCTATCGTGGGTCGGCCGCTCACTGAGCTCCAGCCCTGTCCCGCTCTGACTGACTGACTGACTGAGGGGAAGAAGCGGGCGGCTGCGGGGTGGGGGGGGGGGGGGGTGGGAAGGAGGGGGAAATAGGTCCGCCGCGCGCGTGCGCGGTCGCTCCCTCGGCGCGCGCGCGCACACACGGGCAAGCCAGCCGGCGTACAAGCGGCGGCGGCCACTTCTGCTGCTGCTGCTGCTCTCGCGCAACCCAACCTGCTGGTCCTCCCCCGACGCGCCCCCTCCCGTCTTCCCTCCCGTGTCACCAGCGTCCACCCCCCTCCCGCGCGCCGCACGCCCACTGGACGGAGCCCGCCGCCGACGGAACGCAGCGCGCCTCCTGATTGGGCGGGAGGGTTCCTTCGTCTCTTTTCTCCTCCGGCGGCGCCCCCCCCCCACTCCCTCCCTCCCTCCCTCCCTCCAACCGTCTTCTCGCCCCCTCCCCCCCCCCCCACACACCACACACACACCAAGGTCGCCTCATCGCCTCAGTCTCGCCGGCCAACCGGCCGGCGGGGAAAGCCCGTCAGGTAAAAAAAAACGCGGGGGGGGATCAACCCGTCCGAACCGGCACGTAGCGGGGAAAGAGAACGAGAGAGAAAACAGGGAAAATGACTCACCAAGCGGCGGCCCGGCCGGCGGCGGCGGCGGCGGCGACCTCGCTCTTCCCGGCGGCTTCCGCGCCTTCGCCTCCCCTCAGGGACGGCGACGGCATGGCGAGAGGAAGCGGGCGCCTGGCTGAGGAGAGAGATCCGGCCGCTGAGGGGAGGGCTGCGGCGGGGGGAGCCGCGTTACGGGGACGCCGGCCCCATCTCCCCGCACGTTCACGCGGCGGCTTCCCCCCCGCGCCGGCTGGGGAGGGAGGGAGGGAGGGAAAGGGGACGAGGAGACGAGCCCTGCGCCGCGCCTCCGGGGCACGTGACTGGGGCGCCGTCCGGGTGTGCCGCGGCTTCCCGGGGGGGGGGGGGAGAGAGAGAGAGAGAAAGCGGCGGCGGCGGTGCTCCGCCTCTGCGCCTTCTGTCCAGAAGCCTCCTTCGCCCGGCGGGGGGGGGGGGGGAGAGAGAGAGAGGAGACGGCGAGGGCTGCCACAGGAAGCGGCGCATGAACTGCGACGGCTCACCGGATGCGGGGCGGGCCGCGTCGACCGCGGCGGCGGCGGATCGGGCTGGAGGGGGAAGGGAGCCGAGAGCGCGCGGGGGGGGGGGGGATAGTGCGCGCCTGCGCGTCTGGCGGCCGGTCTCGCTCCAGAAAAAAGGAGGGGAGGGGGGGGTTCGGAGCCGGGTCTGGTGGGGGGGGGGCTGCTCCGCTCCCCGCGCAGGCTTCTGCTCTCTGTCTGCCTGTCTCTCTCTCTCTCTCTCTCTGCGGGTAGGATGAGCTAGAGGTCGGGGTGAAGAGCCGGGTTGTTGTTTTTTCTCTCCTCGACAGGATCGGGTTCTCAGCGGGGGAATCCTGGCCCCGCTGCTGGACCTCCGGAGGGCACCTGTTGTTTCTGACCACTGTGTGACACGAGAGTATTGGACTGGAGGCGCCACTGGCCCGGATCCAACACTGGTTCCTCTTACGTTCTTATCGGCTTCAGGTGGGAATTGGATCAACATCTGGAGCAGAGGTCGGTCAGTGGCTATTAGCCAGGAAGTATAGATAGGAACTCTCAGTCTGGGGCGAGTGATGCTCTGTGTTCTTGGTGCTGGGGGGAGGGGGGCAACAGTGGGAGGACTTCTAGTGTCCTGGCCCCACTGCTGGACCTCCTGAGGGCACCTGGAATTTTTGGCCGCTGTGTGACACAGTGTTGGACTGGATGGGCCACTGGCCTGATCCATCATTGGCTTCTCTTGTGTTCTTTTCAGCTTCAGGAGGGAATTGGATCAACATCTGGAGCAGAGGTCCATCAGTGGCTATTAGCCACAAGGTGTAGATAGGAACTCTCAGTCTGGGGCGAGTGATGCTCTGTCTTCTTGGTGCTTGGAGGGGGGGGGCAACAGTGTCCTGGCCCCACTGCTGGACCTCCTGAGGGCCCCTGGTGTTTTTGGCCACTGTGTGACAGAGTGTTGGACTGGAGGGGCCGCTGGCCTGATCCAACACTGGCTTCTCTTGTGTTCTTATCAGCTTCAGGGGGGAATTGGATCAACATCTGGAGCAGAGGTCCATCAGTGGCTATTAGCCACAAGGTGTAGATAGGAACTCTCAGTCTGGGGCAAGTGATGCTCTGTATTCTTGGTGCTTGGGGGTGGGGGCAACAGTGGGAGGGCCTCTAGTGTCCTGGCCCCACTGCTGGACCTCCTGAGGGCCCCTGGTGTTTTTGGCCACTGTGTGACAAGAGTGTTGGACTGGGTGCGCCACTTGCCTGATCCAATATTGTGTTCTTGTGATCTAAGGGTTGCTGGAGGGGGGGCAGTGTTCCCTCTAAGCTAAGAAAGGGTGTGCCAGCTCACAGTTTTTTAGCCTCCGGTTCATGCATTTTTTGTCTTAGCTCAGGAAGGAGGGCTCCAGAGCAAACTGATGTATGCAGGAGCCAAATGGCTCACTCACAGCTTTAATGCCAGTAGCTCACAAAGTAGAATTTTTGCTCACAAGACTCACGAGCTTGAAGGGGGCATTGGGGTGTGTGAGGAGGAAGTTCTCTCCTCTTTAAATCATTATTAGCTCAGGCAGAAATATGTTAAGTATCTCTTTGTCAGTTGTTTTGTACTCTAAAAATCCCACAAGGTTTCAAATTGTATTTACCTTCTTTTACTGTTATTGTGTATCACCTTATGGTTTTAATTCTATACTAATTGCTGGCTTTGGCTGTGAATAAAATTCATTCGCAGTCTGTTGTTTGTTTAAGAGACCAGTTTATATGTTAAGAGACGTTGCTTGGCATGCTTGCTATTTGTGACTTCTTTTTTTAATCCTGTCCTGTTTACTAAATAAATAAATAAATAAATAGAACAGTGGTTAAGAGTGGCGGGCTCTAATCTGGAAAACCAGGTTTGATTCCCAGTTTCTCCACATGTAGCCAGCTGGGTGAGCTTGGGTCAGTCACAGTTCTCTCAGTTCAAGAGCTAATCTCTCAAAGCTCTCTCAGCCCCACCTACCTCACTGGGTGTCCGTTGTGGGGAAGGGAAGGGAAGGAGATTGTAAGCTGCTTGGAGACACCTAATGAAGGGTGGGGTATAACTGAGAACCAGGTTGAGGTAGTGGGTAAGAGCACGGACTTTAATAATTGGGAGAGTTGGATTTGATTCCTCCACATGCAGCCAGCTGGGTGACCTAGGGTCAGTCCCAGTTCTTTCAGAGTTGTTCTCAAAAGAACTCTCCCACCCCGACCTACCTCACAGGGTGTCTGTTGTGGGGAGAGCAAGGGAAGGAGATTGTAACCCACTCCAAGACTTGGAGTGAAGGGCGGGGTATAAAGCCAATTTCTTCTTCAGAAGAAAGTGTTTCTCCTTCCCGATTTTATCCTCCCCCAGCAGCCCTGTAACGTAGATTAAGCTGAGAGAGGGAGAAGGCATAGTTCAGTCAATTTCATGGCAGGCTGAGTAGTTCCACCCTGGATTCCTTGGTTCAAAGGCTCTCAGGAACACTTCCAGTATCCACTTGGACCAGTACCACCCAGTACATGTAGGTGAGGACTTGGACCCAAATCAAATGTGATGGGGGCATCCATGTTTGCTTGTGTTATATGCATAGTTCACCTATTAAGTTGGGACATCTTCACACCTGATGAAGTCAGTTTTAATTTACAAAAGTTTATGCTGGAGTAAATATGATCAGTCCCTGTAGTGCAGCTGGACTCCTGCTTTATTTGCTGCTACAGACTAATGGATACTAATCTGAAAATATAAAGTAAGAGAGCGTATGTGTGTGTATCACAAACCTGGGAACCAATTTCACAGGCTTTGTGATCTTTGCAGCTTAGTTGATAGTGTACACACATACACACACGTATACCCAAATGTGGGTTGCAAAGCCTGTAAAAGTGGGTCTCTGGCTTGTACAGTTTTATCCTGGTTTTCTTTAATTTGTTATTCTGTTTTTTGTTATATTTGAGTTTTTAACATCTTGTACATTAATTTTATGGCTTTGTGCCTCTGTTGTACATCACCCAGTGCCCAACACAAGCTGGGATGGGGCAATTAAATAAAGATTTGTAAATTTGTCATGTGGGTGCACATACCAAGTAAATTTTGACTTGTGGGTCACTGTACCAACCACTGACTTAAGGCACTTTTTTCCCCAGTCTGATAGGGGAACTTCTCATTGGCTTGAATTTTTTTTTTATCCCATTCTCTCACTTTGCATATGAACATGCAGGTATGCAAACTCCCAAGAAACTCCTGGGTTTAGCCCTGGAGAGGCTAGCAGCAGAGAGAAAGTCTGTTTGGTGGGGTGCTAGATATGATTTCCTGTGCATTTATCTCCTTATATAAGGTGATTGGAAATTATGTATTTGAGAAATGAATTGCTAGGGCAGGAAAATTAAATGACTGGTGTTATTACTGGAATTATATTTTTTAATTATTTTTTATGATGCATGGCCTATGGGCTACTAAACCTAAATAAACTTGGAATTATATTTTTATTGCAGGGCTTTGTTCTGGAACTGAAGATTGTACCTCGGTTTCTGAGATGTCCAGTTTGTTCCTATTTGTGTGAGGCATGCATTGAGAGGATCTAGCAGTTGGTGGACTGGAGAAATTGGACTAAGCTCAATACAAATTGTATCAAGCAATAACCAGTTGCTTAAATGCATTTAGAGAAACAATCTGTTCACTGTCACATCTGTTTTTACTGTGTAAGTCTTGTTGTATTGTCCTGTATGTTGGAGGATTTTGAGTTAATTTAGGTTGCAGCTTCTGTTCCTGAATTAGCCCCACAGAACTCACAACAGGCACAGGTTATATAAAAACATGTGTATCCAGGTTAGCTCTCAGGCTGCCTGTCTGGAATCCTCAGCCAACCAGTAATCTCAAGAACATCAAATTCTTTTTAAACAGAATAACTAGGAATGCAGAGAATTGGTTCTCAGCTTTCATACAGTGCCATAGGTCTATACAGAATCCTACCCAGGTCTGTTCAGTAGGGCTTATTCCCAGGAGCGTACTCTTAGGATTACACTATTAACCACCTTGCAGTCCTTGTAATGAAGAGAGTAAAAGAATGGTAAGGTTATGTTGTCTGTATGCTGTGGCAGGTCTACCCCTGTAACTAACCAAGAGGTGGTATTCCAAATTACCATTGAGTTTAGGGATATGAAACTTACGTTGTACTTTGCCTGTCAACCAGATATCTGTCTCTGGGTTTTCTTTTCTTATTGGTTGATTTTCCTTTTCTTTCTTGGACATTTCCCATGAATTCTTGTTTTTCTATATTAAAAAAATCAGAAGGTTGGTTTCAGTTTGATTATTTGTCAGAAAAATGTACACTGCTGTTTTCAGGCAAAAGCCTACTGATTATTGCCCATCTATGCTTGATTTAGATATTTTGGGGGAGAATTATTTTTTTAACTGCTTGTGATGCTTAGGCAGCAGTGCAAAAAAAGGTTCCGTTAGAACTGACAAATGCATATTTACCTGTTAAATAAATGTAAAAAGTGCATTACTTTAAGATTCTGTCAAGAATATGCCTATAATATTCCGTACCTTCCTACATACCTGAAGATGCAGTACACAGAGAAATACTGCATAGCTGTAAAGGTATTTAAAGGTATAGGGGCATGTTGTTCCTTTAAAAAAATAAAGAATGAAGAAAATAAACATGGAATTAAGAAAGAATCGAGTGCCCACCAATCCAAGCAGCTTAGGATCAGTCTGCTTTTGCCATTGAAAGACCCACATTTCCTGTGATTTGTGACATCATTTGTGACATATCTTTTATGTCACACAGAAAAGTCAAAGCACAAAACTCAAAGGTACATACTGTGGTCCATCAGTGACTATTAGCCACAAGGTATAGATAGGAATTCTCAGTCTGGGGCGAGTGATGCTCTGTATTCTTAGTGCTGGGGGGGGGGCAACAGTGGGAGGGCTTCTGGTGTCCTGGCCCCACTGCTGGACTTCCTGAGGGCACCTGGTGCTTTTGGCCATTGTGTAACACAGAGTGTTGGACTGGATGGGCCACTGGCCTGATCCAGCATTGGCTTCTCTTATGTTCTTATGTAGTTGAATATCCCCCTCAACTCATTTTTATCCATCATGTTGCATTCACAGTCCAAGGTAGCAAAACTGTAGACTCTTCCCACCCACTGTGATTGTACGCATGAGTAAATTGAAATTTCTAATCAACAGTTGGCGCAGAGTAGAATCTTTAGTGAGCTTTATAATTAAATATGCAGTAGAAAAGAGCAAGAGTCCAGTAGCACCTTAAAGACTAACAAACTATGTGACAGTGTAGGAGCTTTCAGGAGTCAGTGCTTGCTTCTACTGCTGCTGACAGACTAACATGGCTACCTGTCTTAATTAAATATGCGTTATTAATGTTTGAAAAATCTCCTGTGAAAATCTTAATTCTAATTTGTATATTGACCAACAGAGGTTGTATATTGTCTTAGTAGATCAAAGCTGCCTATGTCTAGCAACTCCTTAGAAGTCCAGTTTTGGAGTGACACAGGTGTCCCATTTCCCCCCCACACACACAGCTTCTTTGAGAAGCACAAGCCTGGGAAGGGAGGCAGCTGTGGACTATTGGGCCTCTGTAGCACTCACCAGATGTTTTGTTGCCCAGAGCTCCAGTTTTGATTGAACATAAGAACATAAGAGAAGCCAATGTTGGAGCAGGCCAGTGGCCCATCCAGTCCAACACTCTGTCACACAGTGGCCAAAAACACCAGGTGCCCTCAGGAGGTCCACCAGCAGTGGGGCCAGGACACTAGAAGCCCCCCCCCCCACTGTTGCCCCCCACCCAAGCACCAAGAATACAGAGCATCACTTGCCCCAGACTGAGAGTTCCCACCTGTACCTTGTGGCTAAGAGCCACTGATGGACCTCTGCTCCATATGTCTATCTAATTCCCTCTTGATTGTGTGTACCTTACGCTGGGAACTCCCTGCCTGAGCTGACAGAGGCAATTTTGGATTTGGGTTCAGTGGCCCTGAATTTCGTTGTCCTTGGGGTCTTAAATGTTCAAGGCAAGGCTGCCCTAACAGGAGCAGCTCAGAGCTTCACGGCCACCATGACAACCATGGGACTGTCGGTGCTGTTGCTGCAGCCCTGGCTGAGCTGTGGATTATGGAGATGACCCAGGCTGTGGATGTGATTGCTCCTGGGCACCCTCTCTGCTTCCATGGAGTTTGGAATGCCGCTTCATTTACTGAGGAACTTTGGGTGATGAAACAGTGGGGTAGATGTTTTGAGCACAAGTGGAGAAGAGCTGGAAGTGGACGTAGGAGAGAGCCTGTTATCATCCCTGCTCTCTAGCAGTGCTTGCAGCCAAGCATGCTCACTTTTCTGCCACAGTTGCATCTGCACAAAGCCATCTGGCAGAGCCTTTCCGGGTGGTGGAGGGGCTTTTGTCTCTAACCCCAGAGGATGTTGACCCAGAAAACCTAAAAGCCTGCTTTGATTCCTTTACAAAGCAATCTGCAAACACTATAGTCAGAATGGCTCGATCCCAGGATGCTATTTGAGTGCAGCCGGGTCCTGGTTGTGTGTATGACTTTCAGTTGGTGAGGCCTGATGAAGTGGACAAGGCCCTTGGAAGTGTGCATCCGCCCCTCGTCTCTTGACCCTTGCTCTCCATGGCTAATCATATAATGCTGGGCTGGGTCAGTGGACTTGGTCCAGGCGGTAATAAATGCCTCTCTGTGGGAGGGTGTAGTGTAGCCCCGTGGATTACTGTAACTATGGTTAGTTTGTGAACCCAGGATTCAGGTCACAGACGACAATTCAAATTCTGGTTTGCCTCGACCAATGTTAGTGTTGCGTTGGCTTGAACGAGGCTACCAACGTTCATGTGTCCTACAAAGCTGAAGTCGGTGGGGGTTGATAAGCCAGCCCATACCGTCTGTGTTGGAGTGGCCTGCATTCAGACATTCTCGCTAACCATAGTTTTGTGTGATGCCTGAACTTGGTTTTGTGCGATGTCTGAACTGACCCTTAGGCTCACTTACTTTCTTATTCTTCATCCCTTCCCACCACTTACGCTACACTCATTTTTCTTCCCTTTGTTCTTGCTTTTCTCAGCTGAACTAAGCTTTGTTCAGAACCTGTTTTGTGTAGCTGTTGCCCCTGACTGTATCGGAACCCTCACACTCCCAAGTTCTGTGTCCCCTCCCCCAGCCGCATAAAGATCCCTTTAGGATTTCAGTATGGGGAAAACATGGCTTATTTGTCATGCTTTCTCTAATATATCTTCAAGGAATAGAACTGGGATCCAGGAACCAAGCTGATCTATTGTTATCACCTGACTGGAGCCAAACCTGAGTTATATTTTTCCCCATCCACTGAACCTGAATCCCCTCCGTCTGGAGGATTTCACATTCTCTCAGACGTGATTCCATTAAACCCTCTTGAACAGGGCTGGGAAAATCCCAGGCACTCGGCTGTTGGCTTAAAAAAAACATGCTGCCTCTACAGAGGTCTTCTTGGGGTTGGTTACAGGGAAGGTAATAAAACACAGCCATTAAAAGACAACCTTAAAAAAATGCAGGCCCCCCCCCCCTCCCAAACCAGCAAATTGGCATGAAAACCCAAACATTAGAAAACTAGTCCACTACCATTAAAACAAGCCAAAGTATTATATACGAAGTACATAAAATACACTCCGGGCACCTTAAAATGATGGACATAAAATTATCTTTGGGCCACAAGCAGACCATAAAATATTTAAAAGATAAAACCTATTAGTTACGGCCTGCCAGAGTCAAGGTGCTATGACTGAAAAATCCTGTCTCTGGTCACTACTCACCTCTCTGTGGCACAGACAGCAGGGAAACAAAAGTTCAATCTATAACTGCAGTTGGGACTCCTGCAATAAAATAAGCATTATCTTCTGGTCCTCTGTTCTGAACAAATCATGACTTTGAACTATGTAGATCAATGAATGAAGCAGGTTTCTTCTGAGCGAGTCCATTGTCTATACCTGTACTAGTAGCAGCTCTCCAAGTTCTTAGGCTCGGTGACGGCCAACCCCTTCTCCAAGATACCCTTAACTAGACATGCCAAAGACTGAATCTGGAATTTTCTGCATGCAAAGTATGTGCTCTACCGCTAAGCTGTGGCTCTTCTTCCTGATTGTGCCCCCTCCCAACACACTGTGGCTCGGGGAACACTAGGAAGAATGCAGATCATTTTGCATCCTTTGCTGAGAATGGGTTTATAAACAGTGAAGTCTCCATGTGTAGGTTGCAGATAATCACACGGGATGCTGAGAGGATTGTATCACATGTTGAAAGAATGGAAGGAGAGAGAGTTTGTCCAAACCAGGGGGGATCATAGGATAAGCAGATATAAGCATAAAGCCAGAGTTCAGCAGAAGCGCAGTCGAAAAAACAATTTCCACCCAAGGAATGCACTTCCGTTAGTGGAACTGAACTTTATTTCCTCTAGTTGCCCACTGATTTCCCCCAAATGCTGCTCCTCTGGAACGGGGTCTTCGATAACCGCATGAGGAGTGGGTCAGGAGCCTGCGTGGGGCGGGGTCAGGAAAATCTCCTCTCTTCTTCTGCTGGTGGGAATCGTCATTAGGACTGAAACCCGCTCTGTGGTGTTGGACACACACGAGAGCCAGTGTGGTATAGGATCTGTGAGACCTAGGGTCGAAACTCCATTCTGCCATAAAACCTTGCTGGGGGACCTTTGGCCATTCAGTCACACACACTCAACCTAACCTACCTCACAGGGTTATTGTGTGGATAACATGGAGGAGAGCAATGTAAGCTCAGAGAGCTGCTTCTAAGGCCATGGGCAATTCCTTTGGAAGCTTCCAAAGCCAAAGGTGTGGTTGAATTCAATTGTCAGTGTTCTGGGTGTGGGTTGTGTTCCTTTTGTAACTCTATCCCCCTTGCAATGATTAGCAAACCCAAAATAAATTATTCAGAGTAACAGACATGATGCGACCAGCTTAATTTGGTATAACCTCCATCCCCTGCCACCGATCTGTTGTTTTTGTAAGTATAAATCCTTTAATCTTTAAAATGCCCCAAAGGTGTTTTGTTGGCATTTGCTTATTTTGTGTAATTTATACACGTCTCGGGATTCCCTAGCGTATAGTGCAGTTTGGATAACTTGTAGTACAAGAGTACACACTGTCTGGTGACTACCTAATAAAGATCCTAGGCAAAGCAAAGGTGAAAATCCAGTAAGTTTTCTGAAGTTCATAAAGTCTGAAATTGGTGGTGTAAATTTTAATGCTGTGGTTTCACTTAACCGGAGGAGTTCTGAGAGTCAGTGTGGTGCAGTGGATAGAATGGCAGACTAAGACCCTGAGAGACCTGGATTCAAATCCCCACTTCAATCATAAAAGCTCACTGGGTGACCCTGGGCCTGTATCAGGCCCTCAGTCTGACCTTTGCAGTGAGAAAATAGAGGCGGGAAGAATGATGTTCAACATCATTTTGAGTCCCAATTGGGGAGAAAAGAGGGGTATAAATAAATTTTGTCGTTGTTCAATCGCACAGTCAAGTCTAACTCTTTGCGACCCCATCACACCAGTCTTCTGCCATCCCCCTGTCTTCTGCCATCCTCTGGAGTTTGCTCAATTACACCTTCCGACCTGAGGGGCTCGTCTTCCGGCCGTCATATCTTGTAGCCTTTTGTTACTGTCCATGGGGTTTTCTTGGCAAAGATACTGGAGTGGGTTGCCATTTCCTTCTCCAGTGGATTGCGTTTTGTCTGAGTTCTCCGCTGTGGCCTGTCCGTCCTGGGTGGCCCTCCACGGCATAGCCTGCAGCCTCACCAAACCATGCAAGCCCCCTCACCACGTCAAGGCAGCCATCCATGAGAGGGTATAAATAAAAGCATGCAAATAAATGTTTTAGCTAAATCGTTGAACCTAGTCTAAAAGTCTTGTTTTTATCCTGTCATTTCTCAAAGTAGCTCAGGACAGCATATGTGGTTCTCCAAGTCCTCTGCTCTGTCCTCTCAACAATCCAGTGAGGTGGGCTGAGAGGAAAGTGACTAGCTCAAGGTCACCCAGTGAGCGGCAGGGTTCAACAGGTTAGCAACTATGCCACACTGCCTGGCTCTCCAGTACTCTTCATCCAAAATATCTATTCACAATTACTGTTTAGTATGTTATCGTATGCTGCAATCCTGAGCAAAAAAAATTGGGGGGGTTACATTTGAGTATACTGATTCAGATTCAGGATCTGCCTTTAATACCGGCTTGCAAGGAGAAACAAAAGTCAAAAATGTGAAAAGAAAATGATCATAAATGCTATTATGAGGTTCTGTCATACCTTTCTCATATTAGCCACCCTTCTCCTGTTTCACCGCCTCTGTTTCCTCTCTCTTAAATGACAGCTTATGGAACTGCAGCCATTTTTCCTGGAGGAGGAGGGGGCAAAGATTTGCCATCCAAATGCTGAATTCTATATAGTCTGAGTGACTGCTCCTTCCGCAGTGTCTGGTGCCATGCAGGCGCATCCCCCCAGTACAGTCTGTGGCTTTCCAAATTTCGTCCAACACCATATTTTGCTCTGCTCCGTTCGGGTTCTCCTACAGTCCCCACTAAAACAACTAAGCACCTTGTAATCATGAATTATGCAATGTGACTAACAACTGTCACATATGGCTTATCTACTCTTGGACTCGTCCTCCCTGCAGGGGAAGAATGCGCGTGCCGTGTAGAGTGTTTGGTAGGTATGAGTGTCCTTTTTTTAATGCTGAATACCAGCAAAGGCACGCTTGAGAGGCATGCAGTCGAGCTTATGAAAGGTCTCGTCTCAGGGTCTGAAACGGTGCCGTCAGTAGATCGCAGAAACCAGTCTCCTGTGTTTAGAAATGTTGTCTTTGTCCTTGGTGCAACATCCATTGTGCTTCTGGTGAAAAATGTCAAGCACCCGTTCTTGTTCACAGGCATTACGAGCTACTAGGCACTCTGTTTAATACCCAGCTCTAGGGCTATGGACTTATCCTCACATAAGCAACTGCAGTGTTGAAATTAATTCTAAAATCCCTTAATAACTTGAATTAATTGAAGAATTAATTGAGTGAATTGAAGAACCATCGAGTGTGCGATGAATTGAGTGAATTGAAGAACCATCGAGTGTGCGACTCTGGAATTAATAGCACAAACAAAAGAAACATTATTTGTTCTATGACCTATAATCTTTAAAAGAGGATATTCATGAGCTGGCAATTTTTATTTATACATTCTTTTAACTATCAGAAAATGAATTATTGCATGTTTATCGTAACAGCGTTTTGTGTCTTTTTGTAGCGAGTCCCGGATTTACAGCCAGCTTGGTAACAACAGTGTGTGAAAAGCCGTTTAATTTCCGTCAAAAGGGAGGAAAGCTGGTCCTCCTGTCTGCAGTTGTTGAGGAAGATCTGAGACTTCCCATCGTGGCTACTGCACTCAGTCACAGGAACCATGTTGATAGCTGGACTTCTTCCTTTTGGACATTCCTGGTACCTTCTGGCTGAATCTTGGCAGTCCTGGAAAGAAGAAAAGAAGAAGAAGAAGAGATTGGATTTATACCCCGCCCTCCACTCCCCAAGGGAGTCTCAGAGCGGCTTACAAACTCCTTTTCCCTTCCCCTCCCCACAACAGACACCCTGTGAGGTAGGTGGGGCTGAGAGAGCTCTTTCCCAAGCTGTCCTTGAGGGAACAGCTGGTACAGAGCTATGGCTTGCCCAAGGTCATCCAGCCAGGTGCAAGTGGAGGAGTGGGGAATCAAACCCGGTTCTCCCAGATTAGAGTCCGCGCACTTAACCACTACATCAAACTGGCTCTCAGAAGGAGAGAATGAGATGGGAAGAGCAGACCGAAAGCACAGTTTCCCAGCCACGTGACTCCCTCCATTCCAGGGGGACTTGTAGGTCCATATCCACACTTCAAGAGGACCAGCATCCTGATGTGTCGCCCATGTTGCTTTGCAGGGCAAAGACAACATAGTTCAAGATGGCTGTTCTGAGGATTCTTGGCATCTGCTACAGTGGTTGTAGCTGTTGAAGAGTATTGTTTCAAGAACTGGAAAAGCGTTGTAAACATAACAACGGACACAACTGCCGTTAGCGCCATTAAAAGGACCTGATGACTTAAGAAGTTGCCCAGTCTTCTAGCAACAGAGGTCTGAGAGGTAGAAGAACTTAATGCCTGCAATCGGCATCAGACAAGTCGACAATAAATGCCGTTCTCTTTCCTTTATGAGGTGCCACATGCATTTTGTTGTTCTGGTAAGGTCTTCAGAATACCCAGTCTGGTAGAATGGGGCAATAGCACTAAGAACTTCAGGCCTTTCGTAGCTGACCACTTCTTAACATAGCAAAAGTGACTTTGAATCTGGGGGAAAAATCCAGTGTCTTCTGGATCACTTGTACTTTTGGACAAGGTGGGTAAAGCAGAATGATAATTAAGTGCTGTCAGGTCACAGTGACCGACTTCTGGTGGCCCCTCATCAGGTGCGGTTTTAAAGGCAAGAGATTGGCAGAAGTAGTTTGCCATTGCCATCGTCTGCATAGGAGCCTTCGTCTTCCTTAGTCATCTCCAGATACTAACCATGGCCAGTCTTGCTTATTTTCCAAGATCTGACAAGATCAGGCTAGTCTGGCCTATTCGGGCGGCTACGTCAAGTGTATTCACTAACAAACTGTAATAAGTTTCTGATGGGTTATGCTTTCTTCTTCAAGATAACTGCACTGGTTTTTGTCCAACGGATCTCCAGCAGAAGCAGGCGGCAAAAGTGGATTTTCCCCTGCATTCCCTCTCCACCCCAGCAGTCAGTGGGCCCAGTGACATCATCTTTCCAGGGGTCAAAAAGGACCATCGGGGAGGAGGAGATGGGGGAAATTCACATCTTCCGCCACCTTGTGCCGGCAGCTGGCTGGATACAACAGCTGTGACTCGAATCTAAAGGGGTCCTAGCATGAGTACACTGGGGTGAATTCTACCCTTACCACTCCACTGAGCAAAAGTTTGTTTGTTTATTAAAATATTTATACCTCTCCTTTCATTATTTCCCCCTTTCCACTATGGCTCCCTTTGCCACATCCCAGGGGACCCCCTAGTCCACAAAAGCGGCCTTTCAGAAATACAGGTAGCTGCCATAGTAGAAAAGCGGGAAAGCCCCATTCTGTGAGCAGAATTCCACCTGCAGATCCGAGCCAATGCCACTGTTCTGTTCCAGTTCATAGCTACTAAATTATTCACCGCGATTCAAAGTTCTGCCAAACTCACTCAACAAGCTGTAGCTCTTTACAAACATTCAGTGGTGGTGGTGTTGTGTTTAATGTGCGAGCCCGCTTGCGGGGAGGGCGGGGTAAAAGTGTAAAAGATAGATAAATAAATAAATAATATTTAGATGTAGGAATTTGGCCGTTACACAATCCTGATAGTTCTCCCTAACCCTGCCACTAGCAAGCTGGGTGGCCTGCAGAATAAGGCCTTCCCCTCGCTTTTCCCCTGCTTGAGCTTGTGCCATGTGTGGTGCAGGAGTGTTCACATCCCACAGAGAGCCACTGCTTGGTTTTGTTCCTAATGCACACACTCTTGAAACCTGATTGTGTTTTGCCTGTCCCTTCTAAATGGGGCAGATACTGGAGAAGCATTCCACATTCCTTGGTGTTCTTTAAGAAGAAGAAGAGAGAAGAGATTGGATTTATACCCCGCCCTTCACTCACTTGGAGTCTCAGAGCGGCTTACAAATTCCTTTCCCTTCCCCTCCCCACAACAGACACCCTGTGAGGTTTGTGGGACTGAGAGAGCGCTTTCCCAAGCTGTCCTTGAGAGAACAGCTGTGCCAGAGCTATGGCTTGCCCAAGGTCATCCAGCCAGGTGCAAGTGGAGGAATGGAGAATCAAACCCGGTTCTCCCAGATTAGAGTCCGTGCACTTAACCACTACACCAAACTGGCTCTTTAGCTAAGCTTTAGCTGATATTTTTAGCAAACGTGAGAAACAGGGAGCATTTGTTAAATATACTGAAGCTGAATGATTCATAAATGGTTCTGTATTCATAATAATTGAAAATTATTGCTTTGTGTCTGAAAGAACAGCATTTGTTCTGATTCTCTAAAACACTAGGGTCCACCACTGTCGTTCTTACACCAGGTGCCCTTGAACAGAAAGACGGCTGCTTCTATAATCACTTAATCTCCCTCTCTCTTTTTTAAGGGTTTTCCCAGTCCTTCCGGAGCAAACAGCTCCCGAAACGTATTCAGTCTGTTTTGTCAGTAAGCACCGGTGGCATCACCTTTGAATGGGTCTCTGCTTCATTGAGAATATTGCTACGTAATGGTAATTGACCATGACAATCTAAGTATGTCAGATTCCCCCCTTCATGAAAATGTGGTCATTAAGCTCACTTCTTTTGCAATGTGAAACAAATCAACCAGGGAAGAGTTGAAACCAAGTTGAACAGGTTAGGTTAGGAGGGGGGCAAAGTAGTCGGTCGCCTGCTTCCCCCTAAATCAAAGCTAACAACACTGATTGGCTGCTGATACCTTAAACAAGGAGGCAAGTTGGACCAGAGTCAGGTCTCCCCTGTCAAGCAAGGGTCTCTTCGGTGTGGCCTGGAACCACAGGTGCTCATAATTGCTGTTCAAAGAAGCCATTCAAGGTGAAGTTTTGAAGGCTTGTATGTGGTAATTCCAGGATGTGGAATGGTATAGTATAGCCCAGGGGTGGGCAAACTTGCTCAGCGCAAGAGCCACCTAGCCCAATCGCAGAAACCGAGCAGGGTCGGTATTTGGAAGGGAGACCACCAAGGAAGACTTTGCGGAGGAAGGCACTGATAAACCACCTCTGCTTAATCATCTGTGTGGAAAATGCTGTGGGCTTTCCATAAGTCACCTGTGGCTTGATGGCACTTTACACACACACACACACGGTAAATTCCAGGATCTCCGAAATCCTGGTCCCAAATTTTAAATATGCCATACCAACTCCCCCCATGGAAGTCTTGCTGGAAAAGGTCAACTCAGTCACTGCAGCGGTGAAAAAAGGAAGTTCAGTGTTGGGAATTACTGAGAAAGTGATTGAAAATAAAGTATTACGCTATTACATAATGCCATCTGTGGTGTATCCCCTTTTAAAATCCCCTTCTCGGCAAGAGCAGCTGAAATTATCAAGGCTTTATGATAAAGTTCTGAGTATGTTGGGGGACATGATAATAAGCATGGGGGAGATAAGATGGTGTGAATAGGCTTTTTTTGGTCTTACATTTGAACTCAAGGTTGGTGCTATTTCACACAACCTGCAGCGTATCAACTTCATTGCTACAAGACATGGTAGTATCGTCTGTTTTTAAATGGCTTTCTAGAAAAAAAAAATCAGGCACATTTGTGATGTGAAAGATGGGTCTGTTAGGGGCTGCTTGCCATGACAGTTAAATGCCAACTTCCACCAAAATAATATACCCCTGACCAGCACATGCTGGGGGGGGGGGGGGGGGCGGCATGAAACAGGACGAGAGAGCCCCCCCCCGCATGCTTTTTTGTAATTGTCCCAGAGGCATCAGATTAGACACAGCTAGAGGCAGAATTCTGGAGCATACAGAACCTAAGCATGATAAGCCGTTCTTGCCAAAAATAGCACCGCTAGAAGTATTTATTCCAACCATCCAGCCAAGGTGCTTCACAGCCATGTCCTGGGAGGGACAACCATTCCCTAAATGTGCTGCAGCGGCATCTTGCAATTCGAAAGAACTGGCCCCAGATTTTCTTACAAATGAGTAAAATGTCTTAATCTCACGTCGTGAGCTGCCTTGAGTGCCGTTTTAATGACAGAACAGCAGGGTACACCTCTAAGATCAATCATGGTTTTCTTCTTCTGATGTTCTGCACAAGCCCAGAATGGAGGCACGGGGCTTTACTGTTAATTGAGCAGGGTTTGTATACTGGTGTGGTGAAAGGACTGTCCAGAAACTGTTTGTACATCTCTCCTTATCTGAGTTCACATGGGAGCAGCTACTGTGCCCCGCACCGTTCCTCCAGTCTTAGTTCAGCGGGGGAAGTTTGTGTACAGTCTCTGCCTCCCAGGCCCTAGCCATTGTTTCGAAAGAGGATATTTTTCAAGAAGTTGTCAGTGGCTTCAGCTGGTGAAGTCAAAGGCAGTTAAAGCTTGCACTGACCCGAACAGACCTAGGCGGAGGGTATCCATGGCTCTGTCGGATTTCAACAAAACATAAACCTGCTTTCTTGCCTCCTTCCATCTTTGCAAGCACCAAGTTACAAGGGTAACCAAGGCAAAACCGCTAACGTTCTCGGTGTAACCTTTCCTGCCGCGACTCCGTTATCACAAAAAAGGAGGAATTGGCACGAACACTGGAAATTCCAAAGTAGATCATGAATAGAGTTTGAAACGTGTAGTGAACATTTAATGAATTCATCCCGGCTATAACTGTCACATAGGGCCCTTCGATGACCACTAGAAGCTAGCCGTCAAGGTCTGTTTCACACACAGCACTTTCCTAAGTGGCTGATAATCCTGTACACTGCTCTGTGCTATTGTGGGATGAGAGCAAATGTCTATTACATTGTGAGAGGAAGGTTTCTCTATGTGTGAGAGAGCATACATGTGCATGCATTGTAAGCAAGTAGTGCATGCATCCCCTATGACTGCTGATGTTTGTTACGTGGCATTAGGCCAGCCACAAACACTCAGCCTAATCTACCTTGCAGGGTTGTTGTGAGGCTAAAACGGAAGAGAAGAGAACCGTGTAAACTGCTTTGGGTCCCCATTGGGGAGAAGGGCAGAGTATAGATAAATAAATGTGACCTAAGCATGATTTTCCAAAAAATGTGATTTTTTAAAAAATCTGTGGCATTATCACTGAGAATTACCCTTCCAAACTAGTCAGTCAAAGAAAGCTTCCCCCCACCCTTGAAAGATACCCAAGATAAAACAGAGTGCTCCTTAGTTAGATTAAGGAAAGCACAGGCACACTTCTGGCAGTTTTTAAAAGGTAATCACTACTTCAGTACCCTTGCCAGCACCAACGCTCCCGCTAAGCTGTGGAGTCTTGTGAGCAAAAATCCTGCTTTGTGAGTGACTGGCATTAAAATTGTGAGCCATCGATTTGGCTACTGCATCGATTAGTTTGCTCTGGAGCCATCCTTCCTGAGCTAAGACAAAAACGTGTGAGCCGGAGGCTAAAAAACTGTGAGCTACCTCACACTAACTCTAGCTTAGAGGGAACACTGGCCAGCACTATACAATATTCGTGTGTCTTTTACCTAAATTGATAAAATGTTACATTTTAGAAATCTTTTTTTCCCCATCCTCCTCCCAAATTTGTTCAATTTCGTTATTTTTTTCTCTAAAACCAGATTTTTTATCACTTTTATAAATATCATACAATTGTCTGTATCGCAGCCAGCCATAGTCAAAGTCTATCAGATGCTGTTCCTTCAGTACAAAGTCTTTACCTTGTTTTGTTAATAAGTCTCTGTATTTCAACCAGTCCTGTCCTTTGTAGTATGATGATGGATTTAACACTTCTGCTGGTACTATCCACATAGGTATTTCTTCTGGGAAAAAGTTCTTATATCTTGTCCATGTATCCATTAATGTCCTTCTCAAGTAACGAAGTTTAAGCATATTGTCCATTTTTGTTTTGCCATAATACAGATAAGCGTGCCAACCAAATCTACAATCATGACCTTCTAGGGCCAATAGTTTTCTATCTTGCAACATAGCCCATGTCCCTATCCAGGTCAGACATACTGCATCATGATATAACCTTAAATTTAGTAATTGAAAACCACCTCTTTCTTTGGCATCACACATTATTTTCATCTTAATCCTTGGTTTTTTCCCTCCCCACACAAACTTAGACAATTCTTTCTACCAGCATTTAAATGCTTTTACATCTTTCACAATTGGAATAGTCTGAAACAAGAACATTAATCGTGGTAACACATTCATCTTAACCGTAGCAATCCTACCCAACAATGACAAATTTAATACATTCCACTTTTTAATGTCTTGCATAATTTGCTGCCATAGTTTTTCATAATTATTTTTGTAAAGATCAATATTTTTCATTGTTAACTCCACACCTAAATATTTTGTCTTTTTCACCACCTCACATTTTATAAGTTCTTGTAATTCAACCTGCTTTCTGTTTGACATATTTTTACACATCACTTTAGATTTGTTCTTATTTATATAAAAACCGGCCAAGTCACCAAACTCTTTTACTCTCTGTAACAAATATGGTAATGTAGTCATAGGGTCCTCTGCTATAAACATCACGTCATCTGCAAAGGCTCTATATTTAAAAGAAAAACCCTTACTGTTAAGCCTTTGATTTCTTTGTCTTCTTTCAGATTTAACAATAAAACTTCCAAAATCCAAATAAATAACAGTGGCGAGAGTGGGCATCCTTGTCTCCTAAATTGATAAAATGTTGAGCTTGTATTCACTTGTATTCACTCTTGAAATGAAAGGCTTCCACTACTCGGCAATCAAGGCCAGAACTGTGGGCAAAATCTGTACCTGGCCCAACAGCTCAACTCAGTCCGGGAGAGATTTTGTTCTCGCTAACGCCCCCCCCCCCCCACACACACACACACCAGTTTGTGCAAATGTGCCATAAAAGTAAATCATTCCTACTGATGCGGTTGAGAGGAAGAGAACGATGAAGACCCCAGGGAAGGGAGGCAATCCATCTCTGTACTTGAAAATCCTTGTCATACTGGGCTTTCTGTGTGTGAGAGAGAAAGACTTTCCTGCAGAACCACCAAAAGCCCAACATAACACAAAACAGTATATTGTACTGGGAACATGAGATGTTAGGTTAACACGAAATAACTATGATAGGTGGTTGTACTTTCAGCAGAAACAAATAAAATGTTGGTTTGTGGGGGCGGGGTCCCCATTAAATACCTTGTTTGCCTCTGTGGCAATTACCTTTGCTCATCTGCTGAATGAATACATGTTTCTGCCCCTTCTTTATTTCAAATTTGTCTGTGGACCACATCAACCCACCAAGCCACCCCACCGCCACAACTGCCACAGGAAAATGTTATCCTGAAGAACAATCTGTTTGCCCAAAGAAGGAGCCCTCTGCATGCGCCAGCCCTCCAGTGAATGGCCTATAAAGACGGAAACCCCTGTTCCAGGAAAGGTGGCTACGATGTAGGGGTGCTCTAGATTAACTGGAAAACTCTGAAATTTGCACAACTATTCCCAGGGGTCATTTCGTAGAAAAAGAGGTGCAGAAGCTCATTAGCATAACTCATTTGCATATGCCACACCCCCTAACATACCGGAAGTGTGTCAGAAGGCAACACCCACCCCTCAGGCTCTACTCCACAGGTGAGTGAAACTGACCTGCTCTTCCTCCATTCCCTTCCCCATCCAATACTTTGTGCAATAAAAATAAGCGTAAAGAACACACCCTCATTCTCTTCCTGCTCCCTTGAAACCACCAGGTTTCAAGTAGACTTGAGATACCTGGGACATGTGCACCACCCATCCCTTCCCCTTCCCCTCCCCACAACAAGACACCCTGTGAGGTAGGTGGGGCTGAGAGAGGTCTTTTGAGAACTGCTCATGAGAGAACGGCTCTGAGAGAACTGGTGACTGGCCCAAGGTCACACCAGCAGCTGCATGTGGAGGAGTGGGGAATCAAACCCGGTTCTCCCAGAGTAGAGTCCAACTCCTGACCACTACACCACACTGATGGGGTGGAAGCTGCTGAAGGGTTGGTGAAATTTCTCCAGTACTTATGTGCCATGTGCCCAGATAAAAAATGGTATACTTAGAAAATTTATATGCCCCCTTGAGCAAGTCTCTGGAAAAGCGGCACACAGTCATAAAAGGCACAATGATAAAATTATCAATATTAAAACAAAACATTAAAAACAATAAAGACCCTAGCAGGGCTTTCCCCGAGGCGCTGCGCCTCTGCACTGCTCGGGGAAGCCGAGGAGGGGGTGGGGCTTGGTCATGTGCCCGCCCCCTGGGCTCCTCACTCCCGGAGCTGCGCTCCTGTGCGCTCCTGCTCCAACGGACCCCTGACTATTCCTTCAGGCAGATAAAATAGGAAACGAAAAGAAAACCCCCTGCCCATCAACAGACTTGGCTTGTAAACTTACTTGATGTCATTCTGTTAGGCTGTGTTGCTGCTGAAGATACCTTCAGAAGAGGGGTGGGGAAGAACACAACAGAACTTAATGCATGCTGGTACAGTTGGGAAGCCCAAATGTGTGTTTCTCTGCAAATAAATATCTTTCAGAGAGAGCCGGAGATAAGGTCTTTGCCGTAAAGAGATCAAGGTCATAGACACACTTCGGCTAGACCTCCCTCAAATCCCAGGAAAAGCCGGCCCTCGTTTCACTTGGGCCTGAACTCTGAATCCTTTTTCACAAGCTGTGGTTTGCATTTTATTCTGAGTATCTGGGTCATATGATGTTGACATGAAAGCACAAAACAGCTTTAGAACAAGAGGCTGAATTTCCAGCTCTCTCTCTCTCTCTCTCTCTCTCAATAAATCAATAAATCAATAATGAATAAAAGACCTTTGTGACAGTTCTACTGCGAGGAAACAGTGGCATGGGCGTGGGTGGATTGCATCATTGAAAAGGGATTTGACTTGACGTTTTGGGTCTGACTTACTAATTGAAGGCGCGTACAGTTTGGCAGGCGGGGAAAGGAGGAAGAGTTCCTGTCCTTCATTCCATTCCTTCCGTCCATCACCGAGACCGTGGCCGTGGCTCCGTTTCTAAATGCAAGCTCTTGACTGCTGCTTCCTGCAAGCCAAACATTTCCTCCAGTGTGTGTGTTCACTGGGAAGGGAGGGGCCGTGGCTTAGTGGAAGAGACTCTGTTTTGAATGCAGAAGGTCCCAGGTTCAATCCCCAGCACTTCCAGCTGGAAGAATCAGATAGTAGCTGATGCAAAAGACCTCAGCCCAAGACTTGGAAAGCTGCTGCCACTCTGAGTCGACAAGCCTGACCTTCATGTAGTCTGATTCAGTGTTAGGCAGTTTCATGTGTTCGTTCATATTTGGATATATGAAGCCTCTACACTTCCATCAAACCAGGCTGCATATGTAAGTGCTGTTATGTTGCAACCAACCCATGGGAACCCCAGCAAGGAGCTTTCAAGGAAAGTGAGAAGCAGAGGTGGTTGGCCATAGCCTTCCTCTGCAGAGCCTTCCTTGGTGGTCTCCCTTCCAAGCCTTATGGCCACCCCAGCAAGGGGCTTTCAAGGCGAGGGAGAAGCAGAGTTGGTTGGCCATGGCTTTCCTCTGCAGAGCCTTCCTTGGTGGTCTCCCATCCAAGACTTATGGCAACCCCAGCAAGGGGCTTTCAAGGCAAGGGAGAAGCAGAGGTGGTTGGCCATGGCCTTCCTCTGCAGACCCTTCCTTGGTGGTCTCCCATCCAAGACTTATGGCAAACCCAGCAAGGGGCTTTCAAGGCAAGTGAGAAGCCAAGCCATGGCCTTCCTCTGCAGAGGCTGCCTTAGCGGTCTCCCATGCAAGCACCAACCCTGCTTAGCTTCCAAGATCTGATGAGACCGGGCTATTCCATGCTGCTTTCCCTCCCCAAATCTGCCTAGTGGCCCATCAGTCTGAGAAAGGCACACTCTGACAACACCTCTCTCAGGCAGAGATCTTTCCCATCCTTTCTGCCTGAGATACTGTGGACTGAAGAGGCAATTTTCTGCAAACAAAATATGGGCTCCACTGCTGAGCTATGGTGGAACGTCTTTCTCCATTCATCTGTCCATCTTGGAACCAGAGTTCCCTCTAAGCTGTGGAGTCTTGTGAGCAAAAATTCTACTTGGTGAGCTACTGGCATTAAAGTTGTGAGTGAGCGATTTGGCCACTGCATAAATTAGTTTACTCCGGAGCCATCCTTCCTTAGCTAAGACACAAGTCTGTGAGCTGGATCTAAAAAAGTGTGAGCTAGCTCACACTCACTCAGCTTAAAGGGAACACTGCTTGGGACTGGGAAGGGTTATTTCCTGAAAATGTTCAGTATGAGAAGTAAAAGGTAAAAGTTTCCCTTGCCCAAAAGCCAGTCGAATCCAACTCTAGGGGGCGGTGCTCATCTCTGTTTCCAAGCCGAAAAGCCAGCACTGTCTGAAGACTTCTTCCATGGTCATGTGACCGGCATGACTAAACGCCGAGGCGTACAGAACACTGTTACCTTCCCACCGAAGCGGTCCCTATTTATCTACTTGCAATTCCTTGCTTTTGAACTGCTAGGTTGGCAGGCGCTGGGGCCAGAGATGGGCGCTCACTTTGTCACGCGGCACTCGCTCTCGAACCGCTGAGCTACCAGCCTTCTGGTCTGCAGCTCAGCATCTTAACCTCTGAGCCACCGTGGCCCTTCTACATGAGAAGACAGTATTAAAAACATTTGCCCCCCTACAACAAACATGGAACTGCCTGAAGGAGGGTCACTGAGGTCTTAATTAGCGATGGCCAAGCTGCTACGCAAGTACCTGTATTGTTTCAGCGTGTGGACTCTGATCCGGGAGGACCACATTCGATTCCCCACTCCTCCACGTGCAGCTGCTGGTGTGACCTTGGGTCAGTCATGAGTCCTTTCAGAGCTGATCTCTCAAGGGCAGTTCTCAAAAGAGCTCTCTCAGCCGCACCTACTTCACAGGGTGCCTGCTGTGGGGAGGGGCCAGCCCTTCAAGTCCTTGAAGATGGTTATCATACCACCTCTCAATTGTCTCCTCTCCAGGCTAAACATACCCAAGCTCCTTCAATCTTTGTGTCCATTGTGGGGAGGGGAAGGGAAAGGAGATTGTAAGCCGCTCTGAGACTCCTCTGGGTAGTGATGGGCGGGGTATAAATCCAGTCTGTTCTTCTTCTACCCATGTAGCCTTTGGGAACTGTTCTTTATCAAAGCAGTCTTGAGCTTGCTCACTTTTCCCCACTCCTAGCGTGTTGACTGTGCCCGTTGGCTCTGTCCCATCGCTTGATTTCTTTCTTATTTTCAGTAACGCGAGCCAAATCCGGCAGTGAAGAACAGTAGCTACAAGCCCCTTCCTTCTTGTGGCAAGGGTTCCCCAGTTTTTGAACCCGGCTTGTGCCTGACTACCTTTCTTTGAAACAGATGCACAGCCGAGAAAGTCGAGTACGTTCTTACGCTTAAGTGTACTTAAATCCCGTTGAACTTGGCAAAGAATAAAAGCCGGCTTGTGTCCAGACGTGTAGGATTCTAATTGGATGGTAGAGACACCCCCCCACCCCCCTTTCTTGCTACTGCCATTTTTAAGACGCTCTCCCTCCAGGCTCTTACCACACACCCCTTCTTTCTCAGATAAAGCCCCAAACTATTTCCCCGCAGATAAGTCGTCTAAAAGAATGCCTCCTCTAGCGATTATGAGGCCATCCATTGGTAGTTGGATTTGCCCCGCCCTACCCAAGTAGGCCAGACACCAGTTCGGCATACCTTTTAGCAACAAAGCCAGGATTTTGCCACTAAGGTCCCTCATGCCGTTCCCACCTGAATCTGTACGCTCCTGAGCGATGCTCTTTCGAAGATGTGTAATCTTGTGAGCAAAAATTCTACCTTGTGAGCCACTGGTATTAAAGTTGTGAGCAAGCGATCTGACCACTGCATGAATTAGTTTACTCTGGAGCCGTCCTGCCTGAGCGAAGGCAAAAGACGTGTGAACTGGAGGCTAAAAAAACTGTGAGCTAACTCACACTAATTCAGCTTAGAGAGAACACTGCTCCAGAGCAGTTTGCTTTCCGTTCCTGTCTGGGGACTTCCCTGGGCAGATGCGTGCACATCTTACTCATCATTAGCAACCTAATTTTGCAGCTTTAATTATCGGCAAGAAGTCCAGCCCCTTTACTATTAGATAGTCCCCTAGTTTGATGTATCAACTTCGGAAGCACTCCTCCCCTCCAAAAAATCTCCCCCATCCTGGATTCTATAACCTCTCAGGGGCTTGAGCTTAAAACAGGGCATTCTGTATTGGGGCTACTACAGAAAAGGCCCTGTTCCTGGCTGATATCAGTCCTGCATTAAAGAGGAGCCTCACTAGCAGATCTTGAAGCATGGGGAGCAGTAGCAGTGAACACATGAAACTGACTTACGCCGACCCACACCACTGGTGCGGCAACTCAGTATCGTCTCCTCTTGGTGACGGCTCCTTGTCGACCTTGGTGACGACCTCCTTGTCTCAACTGGAGGTCTTGGACATCAGCTACTTCACTGTTTGTTACCTGGGAGATGTCAGTTATTGAGCCAGTGAGCTTCTGTATGCAGCACAGGTAACACTGCCACTGAGCCAGGAGGGTCTTTCCACGTGGCAATGGTTGTTGCAATAATGACATCCAGTACCTATCATAAGAACGTAAGATGAGCCCTGCTGGATCAGAACAGTGGTCCATCTAGTCCAGCATCCTGTCTCACACAGTGGCCAGCCAGTTCTTCTGGAAGAGGAGTTGGTTTTATACCCCCTCCTTCACTATCCAAAGAAGTCTCAGAGTGGCTTACAATCACCTTCCCCTCCCCTCCCCACAACAGACACCCTGTGAGGTAGGTGGGGCTGAGAGAGCTCTGAGAGAACTGTGCCTGGCCCAAGGTCACCCAGCTGGCTGCACGTGGAGGAGCAGGGAATCAAACCCGGTTCTCCAGATAAGAGTCCACCGCTTTTAACCACTACACTAAACCACTACACTAACGGGAGTCTCCTAATTGATTCCAAGGGGAGATCTTCATAGGGTGTATTACAATAGTCTAGTCCTGATGTTACCATGGCATGGATCCAGGTCAATAGATCGTCTCAGTCAAGGTAGGGGGCTATCTTGAGGGCTAGAGAGATAGTAATAGTCCTAGCTTCTTCCACACTTTAATATGCCTACTGAACAACAGAGCATAGTTTCAGAGAGTAGCTGTGTTTGGTTGCATGAGAACAAACTGGTTCGAGTCCAGTGGGACCTTAGAGACCAACAAAGTCAAAAGTAGCTGACCGGAAGATGCATTTCAGCAGCACTGTTTTTGTTGACAGGGAACCCGTAGTTTCAATGTTCCTTGGAAATGCAAACCTCCTGTACCAGACTCAGGACCATCAGTAGCCTCAGGAGAAGTTCCCAGATATTTCTTGTTGGTTGGTTTTAGATCACACTAACGTTCTTGTAAGAAGCCGACTTAAAAGGCAGGTAATCAATTGCTAAAATAGCATAACCTGCAACGTGGGAGGTAAGAGGGTTGCGAGAGCCAGAGGTGATGAAGATCGTCTTGGGCGTTGTGTGAGAAATGAAGAGGGGCCTACCCTTCCTAGGAACAAAATGCAGTCAGCTAGCTCGTTCTAACATGAAGAGAGAGAGAGAGAGAGAGGGCGCAGCTGGAGAAGACATGAGACCAAAAGAGTTTTGTTAAAGTACAAGTATTCATACCCAGCTTCAGAAGGAGGAGGAGGAGATTTGTTTAAACCAGGGGTGGCCAAACTGTGGCTCGGGAGCCACGTGCGGCTCTTTCACACATATTGTGCGGCTCCTGGCAGGGCAGCTGGGGAAGTGAAGGAGATGCATCCCAGTGTTCCCCTCTAGGTAGGCTTGATGGGAGGTGGGTGGGAGCAGAGCAAGAAAGCAACTGAAATGCATTCTCACTGCCCAGCCCTCCCCCCCGGCCAGCTTGGAGAAGGCAAATCTATATCGTTATTAATAACTTTTTAAAACCCTTTTGGTTTTATTTTTGGCAGTCTCATTTAATGTTAACAAAAAGCAAATTTGCATATTTTCCAATAAAAACGTGTGGGTGATATTTGTTCATGTCTTGAGGCTCTCAAACGTCTGACATTTATTTTATGTGGCTCTTACACTGAGCAAGTTTGGCCACCCCTGGTTTAAACCCTGCCCTTCACTCGGAGTGGCTTAACAGTCTCCTTTCCCTTCCCTTCCTCACAACAGATACCCTGTGAGCAACGCTCCCCCTAAGCTGGGGAATCTTGAGAGCAAAAGATCTACTTGGTGAGCTACTGGCATCAAAGTTGTGAGCGAGCCATTTGGCTACTGCATAAATTACTCTGCTCTGGAGCCATCCTTCCGGAGCTAAGACAAAAATGTGTAAGCTGGAGGCTAAAAAAATGTGAGCTAGCTCACACTAACTCCGTTTAGAGGGAACACTGCCTGTGAGGTAGGTGGGGCTGAGAGAGCTCCTTCGAGAACCGCTTGTGAGAGAACAGCTCTGAAAGAACTTTATGACTGACCCAAGGTCACACCAGCAGCTGCATGTGGAGGAGTGGGGAATCAAACCCAGTTCTCCCAGATTAGAGTCCGCGCTCCTAACCACTACACCAAACTGGCTCTCTGAAGTTTTGTCGTGCAGTAAGACAGCGATGCTCATAAGAAGCACTGTCTATGGTAGAAGACATCGAAAAGCACACTGCTTCTCCTTCCATTAACATAATGTTTATGCTGTAGCATATAACCACACTCTGAACCCACTTACCTTGAGTGGCTGTTGTTTCCTCATGCGCAGGAACCTGCAAGCATGCACATATGGTGGCTAGAAAGTGTTCGCTGCATTTAGGAGAGGGACTATTGCTCAGTGATTGAGCCTCTGCTTCGCAGGCAGAAGGTCCCAGGTCCCAGGTTCAATCCCTGACATTTCCAACTTAAAGGATCAGGTGGTAGGTGACATGAAAGACCTCTTCTGGAGACCCTGGAAAGCCACTGCTTGTCTGAGTAGACAGTATTGACCCTGATGGATTGATGGTCCAATTCAGTATAAGGCAACTTCATTTAGGTGTTCCGTTTCGTTTCATTTTTTCCTCCCTGTAAAATGAGCATCAATCAGGGGTCATTTCGAGCAGGAGCTCAGGGGAGCGCAGCTCCGGGAGTTGGTGCCAGCCCCCCCCCCCCCCGCGGGGGAATGCCTGCTTGTGTCATGGCTGCAGCAAAATGACCGCGTCCCCTGGAAAGGTCCTTGTTCCTCCGACCAGCCTTCTGAAGGCTTCAGCCACCACTGAAGCCATCCTCCCAGAATAGTGGTATTTCTGAGGCTTGGATTAGTAGCGGTCCCCTCTCTGCCAGCTTGCTTTCTTTCTTTCTTTCTTTCTTTCTTTCTTTCTTTCTTTCTTTCTTTCTCTCTCTCTCTCTCTCTCTCTTTCTTTCTCTCTCTCTTCTTTCTTTCTTGCCTTCTGACATACTTCCGGTGATGTCAGGTGGTGTAGCACATGCAAATAAGTTATGCTAATGAGTTATGCTAATAAGCTCCGGCACTCTTTTTCTACGAAATGACCCCGGAGAATCATTATCAGATGGGGCATTACCGCCCACCACACAGCAAGAAACCATCAGTTGCTGCAAAGGTAGCATTTGCTTTGGACACTTGCAAGACACTGTAGAAATGCCAAGAAAAGGTCAGCGGGGCATTGTGGCTGGTTGCCACTCTTAGGAGAGGTTTTTTTCTTCCAGGTTGACAAACAGCACTTTGCAAGGTTTTCTCAAAGTGTAGACCTCGTTGTGACTGACTGAGCATCAAGACCTCAGAAAAAACACACCATGTGTTAAACTGGCAAGGGTGTCAAACATAAGGCTTGGGGGCCAGAACCGGCCCATCCAGAACCGGCCCATCCTGCGAGCAGCTAGTGCAAGGGAAGAAACAGGAGGCAGTTGGGGGGAAGCCGCATCTAAGAGTTGAATATAGGTTTAAGACTCTATGCCGGTATAAACTGGAATTCAGGATGGGACCAAGATAATAGTCCTAAAATCACTGCTGACTTTATTCCTACTATGACTGATTCGATACTCTGTTCAGCCATCGCATCTGTAATATTGCATACTAGCAGGGGTCATTTCGAGCAGGAACACGCAGGAACGCTGTTCCCAGAATAACAAACCCAGGAGCGGGCATATATGGTGATGCGCTGTGGAAAAAAGCAAAAGCATCCTAATTTAATCTGTATTTTCATGCTTGTTGTAGGGCAGCTTCCCTGCAAGAGCAAAGGACACCTAAAGTGTCTTTAGACAAAGTGTAAAGCTGGCTCGCCAGCTCTGCGTTGGGAAATACCTGGAGATTTCTGGGGTGGAGCCTGAGCGGTGGGTGTGGCCTTCTGACACACTTCCAGTGATGTCAGGGGCTGTGGCATATGCAAATAAGTTATGCTAATGAGCTCCTGCACCTCTTTTTTTTTGTGAAATGACCCCTGCATACTAGCATTTTAAAATGTCTTATGAATGTTCTGTTTTTGCTTGTTTTCGTCTTTTTATGTAAGCCGCCCTGAGCCGGCTTCGGCAGGGAGGGCAGGGTACAAATCAAACCAAATCAACCCATCAATAAAAGTGGGTGGGCCTTCAGCATGGAGGAACCACCTCCTCTGCAGCAGTCAAGGAGGGCTGGGTCTCCAGTCTGCCCAGGTGGGTTTTCCTCTGCACCCCCCTCCCAGCCCATGGGGCCTTGCAGTGAGGATACACCAACTCGAAGCTTACCAGCTGCTGTCCTTTATACAGTTTATATCTCCGGTAATCGGCATTACGTTTTATGGCACACGTGGCCTGGCCCGACAAAGTGACATCTATGTCAGATCCAAGCCTCCTAACAAACGAGTTTGGTTTGACACCTGCGTACGGGCCCCTCGAGCAAAGTCTTTCTCTGCATCCCCTACACACAAAATCAGAGTGTTGGGCTAAAATCTGGGAAACCCAGGTTTGAATCCCTGCTCTGGCATGGAAGCTTGCTGCGTGACCTGGGACCCCGTCACGTGCCCCCAGCCTCGCCTACCTCACAGGGCTGCTCTGAGGAGAAAACAGAGAGGAGAACAATGTAAACGTTTGGGTCCCTCATTGGGGAGAAAGGCATGACGGAGAAATAAAGAAGTGGGGCGGAGCCTCTGAGCTGTGCGGGGCCAATCCATTGACAGCCGGTCCTCATCTCTACTAGATTGGCTCCAGCACCATGGTGAATATTTTGCTCTGGGCACATTTGGAGACAGCCCTTGAGAGTCAGTTTGGTGTAGAAGAAGAAGAGATTGGATTTATACCCCATCCTTCACTACCCAAGGGAGTCTCAGAGCGGCTTACAAACTCCTTTCCCTTCCCCTCCCCACAACAGACACCCTGTGAGGTAGGTGGGGCTGAGAGAGCTCTGACAGAAACTGCTCTTTTTCAAGAACAGCTGTGCCAGAACTATGGCTTGCCCAAGGTCATCCAGCCAGATGCAAGTGGAGGAGTGGGGAATCAAACCCGGTTCTCCCAGATTAGAGTCCATGCACTTAACCACTACACCAAACTGGTGTAGTGGTTAGAAGCACAGACTCTAATCTGGGAGAACTAGGTTTGATTCCTCACTCCTTTATACAGCAAAACCTTCCCTCCCCCTCCATCCGTCGCTCTCCCAAGCATCCTTCAGGACAGCTTGTAGAGGAAAGCTCCCTGTCGTTAAATGTCAAGACGGTTTAAAGGTTAATTCACAGTGACCAAGACTTGACACAATAGCGCCACCGATTAAGACTGATCGGTTTCAACGGGCCCACGATACTGTCTGTATCCCACCCTCCCCTCAAAACGCACCCGTGATTGCAAGAGAAAGATAGAAACCAGGCTGCAAACCTGATGTCATGTAAAAGCTGTCAAGGAGATCTTCTTTTTATAAAAAAGAAGAAAAGGGGATTCGGCATGTGTTAGCCTCCGACGCCCCCGTTTGCTCGACAAGCGGTGAAATCTTGCTCGCGGTACATAACGGGAGTAGCAGAGCTCCGCTTGCGGGCCTCGCCGAGCCCAGTCCTATGAAGACATGGCCATATGGATAAGAGAAGGAAAATGTCATCTAATCCCACCCACACCCAGATTTAGACTAGAGATGTGTGGTACATTTAGGTGAAACGCTGGTGGGGAAAAACTCACGCGCAAAGAAAAGAAGCAGCGCAAAGCGACTGACGGAGATGGTCGCAGCGTCTCTCTCTCAGAGGTGACCGTCAACGATAGGCTGGGGTTAAAGAGGGACAAACCAGAAGCCAGATTGAGAGTGCCCATTTCCCAACCCAGAACCACTGAGGTCAGTGGCAGAGGTCTGACACTAAAGTTGCCAACCTCCTGGTGGGACCTGGAGATCTCCTGCTATTACAACTGATCTCCGGGCGACAGAGATCGTTTCCCCTGAGGAAAATGGCTGCTTTGGAGGGAGGCCTCTGTGGCACAATACCCTCCTGAGATTCCCTCCATTCCCCAAACCCTGCCCCCCAGGCTCCACCCCCAAAATCTCCAGATATTTCCCGACCCAGAATTGGCATCCCTACTTATCACTGAGCCAAGACCCTTTCCTAGTTGTCTTCTACTGAGCCAGCCCCTTGGTCGATCAAGGTCAGTCTCGTCTACTCAGACTGGCAGCAGCTATCCAGGGTCTCAGGCGGAGGTCTTTCGCATCACCTACTGCCTGTTGGGAGATTGAACCTGGGACCTTCTGCATGCCAAGCAGATGCTCTACCACTGAGACATGGCCCCTCCCCATGATAACAGAGAGCCAGTTTGGCATAGTGGTTAGGAGCACGGACTCTAATCTGGGAGAACCGGGTTTGATTCCCCACTCCTCCACATGCAGCCAGTTGGGTGACTCTGGGTCCGTCACAAGTTCTCTCAGAGCTGTTCTCTCAAGAGCAGTTCTGGGAGAGCTCTCTCAGCCCCAAATACCTCACAGGGTGTCTGTTGTGGGGAGGGGAAGGGAGTTTGTAAGCCGCTCTGAGACTCCAAGTGAAGGGTGGGGTATAAATCCAATCCCCTCCTCCTCCCCCTCTTCGTCTTCTTTCGACCAAGCAAGACTCTGAGCCTCAGATCAGGCCTGGCCAATGGCAACACTTCAGACTTCCTGCCAGCCATGGAATTGATTCTGTACGCTCCTAGTTCTCTTGGACCCAAAGGGTGTTCCGATGCTACCAGCAAAAGCTCACATGTTCTGCAGGGGAGAATCACAGCGGAGACGGGAACAAAGCCCCCATTTTAAAAGATGTTGCTTTTACCAAACCCGTTTGCCCCCCAGCCAGAGAAACGCAAAGTTTGTCCAAGACCGTTGGGTCATCGGACTACTGGAAACAAAGGAAAAGCTGAGTCCGTATATTTTTAACGTCCTTCGTCCATTTGAAACTCGGGGGAGGGGGAGAAGAGAGAGAGATTTAGTTTTTAATCCATTTTTACAGTAGTACCTTTTGAGGTGTTTTAGGCACCATCATTTGGGGGGGGGGAGTCTTTAATGTTGCCAGGATTGCTAGCAAGGCTGCCAACCTTCAGGTGGTGGCTGGAGATCCCCCGCTATTATAACTGATCTCCAGGCAACAGAGATCAGGTCCCCTGGAGAAAATGGCCACTTTGGAAGGTGCACTCTATGGCATAATCCCCCTGAAGCCCCTCCCCCTCCCCAAACCCCACCCTCCTCAGGCTCCACCCCCAAAGTCTCCAGGTATTTCCCAACCCAGAGCTGGCAACCCTAATTGTCAGCATAATCATCCCTGCCAGACTTACTTTAAAAATCTTTATTTCTTTTTTGCCTTTCTCACAGAAACTCAAATACCAAAATAAAAATCTGGAGACTGTGGAAGTAAGGAAGGGAAAGCTAACACGCCATAAGCACCTCCCACAGGAAAACAGTACTTGAAAAGAATTCTTCAGCATATTTTCCCTTCTTGAGGCCGCAGTCCTAAAAACACATTAAAAGGAAGGAAGTGAAGGTCCCGCGGCCACCAATGGGATGTTTCTGAATAAACATTCTCAGGATCTGGGGTGTTAACGTGTGTACGAAAGCCGCATCTGACAAGCACTCCAGAAAACTGTAAACACTTGTAGGTGTTTTAGTGATACCGTTGGTTTCGGTATGAAGAGGAGCAGGTCATCTGCCAACGTACTCATTTTAACTGTATGTGGTCCTAAAGTGATTCCAGATGTTTTCATCATGTCGTATTCCTGCCGCTAGTGGTTCTAAGGTGAGTGCAAATAATGTGGGTGATAAAGGCGACATATCTAGACAAAGAATAAATATAATAAGATGCAATAAACAATTAGCATGAAAGTAGATGACAATAAAAGTAGAGACATCGCCCTGCCAACAAAAGTCCATATAGTCAAAGCCATGGTATTCCCAGTAGTGATGTATGGCTGCGAGAGTTGGACCGTAAGGAAGGCCGAGCACCTAAGAACAGATACTTTTGTATTACAGCGCTGGAGAAGACTCTTGAGAGTCCCTTGGACTGCAAGCAGATCAAATCAGTCAGTCCTAAAAGAAATCAACCCTGACTGTTCCCTGGAAGGCCAGAGACTGAAGCTGAAGCTCAAATACTTTGGCCACCAAAATGAGAAGGGAGCACTCCCTGGAGAAGACCCTGATGCTGGGAAAGACTGAAGGTCAAAGAAGAAGGGGACGGCAAAAGATGAGGTGGTTGGACAATGTTATCGAAGTTGAGCAAACTCCAGAGCACGACGGAAGACAGAAGGGCCTGGCGTGATGTCGTCCATGGGGTCGCGAAGAGTCAAACTCAACTGTGCGACTGAACAACAACAACAACAAGATGACAACACTGTAATAAGAAATAATACTAATTTATAGTTATAACTGAAATAATACGTTGACATGTATTCTGATTTTAGTTTGAAAAGCTTTGTAAAATGAACTGATATATATGTAACTATGGACTTCTATTAAAACATCAATAAACAAACAAACAAACAAAAAACACTCCGGCAAATAAGTCAGCCCTAAAGTTGTGATGCTTAAAAAAGTGAATCGCAACTGGACCTCCCCTGGAGCTTTGAAAATACTCATTTCCTCTTGCTTTTGAAAGGGTTCTGGTGAACTCTCACTCGCCGGTGAACAGAGGAGGCCATTTTCATGGAGGCCTTCTCCTTCCCAGAGGCCTTCTCCACAGCTCCGAGTTTCCATAGCAACAACTGGGCATCCTCTCCACCAGTCAACAAAGAATCGTCCGCCACGTTCCAGTAAAAAGAGCGGACGGTGGCCGAATGTCCTCCCTGAAGGGTTCCCACCAGACTCAGACCGTCGGCGCCACAGTCCAGGAGATGGAGGTTTCCCGTCGACGTTCCTCCAAGAAGGAAAAGGTGGCCCAACTTCTCATGATACAAGCCGCCAATCAAGTAGTTCAGCTCAGTCTTTCCCAGGCCAGCCTCTTCTCTAGCGTCAGGGATTTGCAGCAGCGTCACTGGCTCCTCAGTATCCAGCTGAGCAAGATCCCACCAAGAAAACCCTTCGTCGTGCGTCAGACAGTAGACCTGTTGAAAATCTTTTCCAGACCATCCAACAAAGCTGATGGATGAGCCCGAGTTACAGGTCGATATCAAAGCGTCATCTTCGTTGACCTGGTTGATGTCGAAGATGTTCACCAGCCCGTCCGTTGACCCCGAAATGACCAAGTTTGGTTGGCTGGGATGAAAACAGATTTTTGTGATGTCATCACTGTGGGACTCTGAATACCCGCCCAAAGGGCTTTGGCTGGAAGGGACGCTGTGGGTGCCACCTCGGGCATCCCAGAAGACCATGAAGACGTCTTCTTTCACCTTCTCTGTGCCAGCACAAACAATGAGATCGTTGCAGCTGACGTCAAAGCTAATGAAAACGTTCGAAGGATAGCCACAAAACAACAGGGCGGCCTCAGAACTAGCTAAACGCGTGTCCCAACATTTCACTGTTCCATCGCTGCAGGCTGAAAACAGCATGTCTGCATTGTCGTGTGCAAACCTGACCCCACGGAGTAATCCAGGATGGCTACTGTACTCCCGTAGCAAATTCAATGTCTCCCTGTCATAAACGCCAATTGATTTGTTGGAGTGGGAGGCGGCCACTAAATGGCTTCTTTCTCCTCTGGAAACATCTATGTCCAACAAGTAAGTTGGGTCTCCCACCCGCGTGCTCTTTCTCGCTTTTCGGAGACTGGAAAATTGCTCTCTGATCTTCTCCATAGCAACTGTGATTCACTCCGCTTCCAGAAAAGGTAGAGGTCTGCAAAAACTAGAGAAAGAGAGAAATAATGTCGGCAGGGTTAATAATTTCTGTAGCATACTCGGAAAAAGTGAAAAGGGTCTCGCAGTTCTAAGCTTGTTTATCCTAATAACAGCTGGGACCAGGGACGGGCCCAACATCTGTATACTGAAGAGCCACTTCATTATCCAGAATAGCAGGTTATGTAATTTTCTCCACACACTGACCTCTCTCAAGCTCCAAAATAAAAGTTGGCATGTAAGAAGAGCTCTGCCGGATCAGACCAGTGGTCCATCCAGTCCAGTATTCAGCCTCACACAGTGGCCAACCAGTTCCTCTGGAGGGCCAACAACAGGGCAGAGAGGCCGAGGCCTTCATTAGAACACAAGAAGAGCCCCACTGGATCAGACCAGTGGTCTATCTAGTCCAGCATCTTGTCTCAGACAGAGGAGGTCCAACAACAAAGCATAGAGGCCTCCAAGGCCTTCCCCTGATCTTGTCTCCTGGTTCTAGGATTCAGAGGCTGACTGCCTCTGAATGTGGAGGTTTCCCTCAACCACCATGGCTAGTAGCCACTGATAGACCTATCCTCCATGAATTGGTCTAATCCCCTTTTAAAGCTGTCTGTGACTGTGGCCATCACTACATCCTCTGGCAGCAAATTCCACATTTTAATCACTCTCAGGGCTCATTTTGTATCGGGCTCCTTTGCATATTAGGCCACACACCCCTAATGTAGCCAATCCTCCAAGAGCTTACAGAGCTCTTCTTACAGGGGCTACTGTAAGCTCTTGGAGGATTGGCTACATCAGGGGTGTGTGGCCTAATATGCAAAGGAGCTCCTGCTACGAAATGAACCCTGATCACTCTCGGTGTAACGGGAGTCGTGTCAAAAACCCACATGGAGCTCCAGAACCACTAGGTGAGCAATGCTGTGTTAACCCAACTGAAGAAGTGAGTAGTGACTCACAAAAGCTCAGAGCCTACCACAAATTTTGTTAGTCTTTAAGGCGCTACTGGAGTCTTACTCTTTTCTACTGTGTTAACCCATATGAGCATGAAATATCCTCCCCTTTCTTCTTCACAAGCGAAACTACAGGCAAACCTTTACCACAGCTTGAGCGAACTTGAGTAAGGCAACTAGGAACAAAAACATAATTGCTTCTCAGACTGTGCCTAGCCCAGAAACTGCAAGACGGCAATTTTTGAATGAGACGAAGGCCGTGGGCCTAGAGAAAAGCCCCCATCTTGTTGAGCCCATGGACACTTTTAGAATTTCAAGAACAAGGAGTGGGAGGAGCTGCTACAAAATGGCTGCCGCCTGGGGCAATCACAAAATGGCTGCCCTGAGGTGTTAAGACCTATCACAGAATGTTGGAAAGTTCCAAACCAAGAGACCTTCTGTGGTGGAGGCAGCCATTGCTGAATGGGCGCTCCCTGCAGAGACAAAGGCAACGTCTCCTGGGTTCTTCTGACATTCTAGTGAGGTAGAAGAAAGCCAAGATTAGCTATCTACACTGGCGAAGATTATGCACTGTTGAAGCAGCAAATGGCTGCCAGGGAACCCATAAGTGGAGCCATGGGCATCACATTGAGAATTTATTATTCAGACCCTTCCAAACCTGGCTCATGAGAGGGTTCTCTCTGTTGCCAGCCAGTCCTCCCAAAGAATTCTCCTCTCTCCAAAGTCAAGGAACCCTTAATCCTAAAAAGACAAAAATGGGGGAACTGGGCATCTGGCCTCCTAACTTCATTCCCCTCCCCCACCACAAGATGGGGAGAAGCACTCAGAAAGCCTATCTCCACCTTGCTACAAGGGTTGCCAGCCTCCAGATGGCGGCTGGAGATCTCCTTGGATTGCAACCAATCTCTAGGCGATAAGAGATCTGTTCCTCTGGAGAAAATGGCCACTTTGGAAGGTAGACTCCATGACACTACACACCATTGAAATCTTCTCCATCCCCAACCCCCGCCCTCCTCAGTTTGGTGTAGTGGTTAAGAGTGTGGACGTCAATCCGGAAGAACCAGGTTTGATTCCCCACTCCTCCACATGCAGCTGCTGGTGTGACCTTGGGTCAGTCACAAGTTCTCTCAGAGCTGTTCTCTCAAGGGCAGTTCTCAAAAGAGCTCTCTCAGCCCCATCTACTTCACAGGGTGCCTGTTGTGGGGAGGGGCCAGCCCTTCAAGTACTTGAAGATGGTTATCGTATCACCGCTCAGTCGTCTCCTCTCCAGGCTAAACATACCCAAGCTCCTTCAACCTGTCCTCATAGTCATCTAGTCCAATCTCCTGCACAATGCAAGAAATTCACAAATATCTCCCCCCCCACACACACACACCCAGTGACCCCTGTTCCAAGTCCAGAAGATGACAAAAAAAACCCTCCAGGTTCTCCAGCCAAACTGGCCTGGAGAAAACCTGCTTCCTAACCCCAAAGTGGTGATGGGCCCTGGGTCTCTTAATGGAACTTTTGACAGTCCCATGTCCACAGCCTGAAGTGGTACAGTCCTTTCTCGGGCTTACCCATTTGCATTTTGCAGACTGCAGAAAGAGATTGATAAAGATGCCCGTTTTTGTTTTGTTTTTTAAGTAGTGCTTCTACGCCTATCTGTGAGCCATGTCAATAAATTCAAAGCACTGTCCGAGATCGTTTCCATCCACGCACCCATTTCTGGGGGCAGGCGCTCCCATGAAAAGTACAGGACTTTGTTACCCAGAAACACTTTCCCACCTATTCGTTTTCCCCTGGAGGGATTTGAGCCACACAGCGGCTTTCCTTTGATGCATAAGCCAGCCAATGCTGCTGATAAACAACAGAGCACCCCGACCCACTCCTCCAGGGGATCGGCACTCAGCTGACATCCAGATCGCTGGATTGTGTCCCAGTTACACAAGAACCGATCAAAGAAGATGCAAGACAGAGAGATGCTTCCCACCCCCACCCCCCGGGATACTTCAGCAAGGGGTTGCACCGTAATGCATTAAAGTGCTTTGGGAAGAATGGAAGGACATCATGCAATCACTCCAGCCACTGCGTTTGTTTACAACACACAGACCGAAACCTCTTGGGAAAGTGTTCGAATTGTGTTAGCCCAATGCACTACTGCAGGGCGTCCCCATTTGGTGCCCACCAAGTGTTTTCAGAAAAGGGGGGGGGGGCTTTTGCCCAGCAAGGCTTTTGATTGGCTGTACAGACTTTTTAAAAACTTTGCTTTGGCAGCAACTGCCACCACAGCAGAAGGATCGTCACTGGGTGACTGAAGTAACCAGTTCTGGGTTGGGAAATACCTGGAGATTGGGGGGTGGGGAGGTGGATACTGGGGAGGGCAGCGTTTGGGGAGGGGTGGGACCTCAGGAAGGTACAGTGCCATAGGAATTCAGCCTCCAAAGCAGCCACTTTCTCCAGGAGATCTAATCTCTGTTGTCTGGAGATCAACTGTAAAACATCAGCAGCACGATTATTATTATTATTTGTATGTATTGAATTTTAGGATGATTTTATTGGGTTTTAAATCATTATTTAAGTGTATTTATGTGCTTTGCTACATGTTTTATGAATGTGAGCCACCTAGGGCTGCCAAGTCCCCCGGTAGGGCAGGGGAAACACCGATTTTTAGTGCTTCCCCCCGCTTTTTCAAAGTTGGCCACCGGGGGGACAAAATGGCTGCCTTAAAAGGGAAATCTCTGCAGAGAGCCTGCCCTGCAGTAAAAAGCCTCACCAGACATTTCCCCTTTAAGAAGTCAGCAAGAGAGCTTCCACAGCAAGAGAGGTCTGCCCAGAGATTAAGGAGGGACTGAAGGAGCTGCTTTTGCATGTGGCTGGCAACGTTGCTGTAGTAAGTTTCTCTTCCAGCTCTTTTCCTTCTCTCTCCCTCTTTCTTTTTTCTGTCTGTCTGTCTGTCTGTCTCTCTCTCTCTCTGTCCCCATCCAGCAGAGGTCTATCAGTGGCTATTATAGCCACAAGGTCTAAATGGAAGTAAGTGCCTCTGCCAGTTTTTTTCCTTCTCTCTCTCCCCCTTTCTTTCTTTTTTCTGTCTGTCTGTCTGTCTGTCTCTCTCTCTCTCTCTGTCCCCATCCAGCAGAGGTCTATCAGTGGCTATTATAGCCACAAGGTCTAAATGGAAGTAAGTGCCTCTGCCAGTTTTTTTCTTTCTCTCTCTCCCCCTTTCTTTCTTTTTTCTGTCTGTCTGTCTGTCTCTCTCTCTCTCTCTGTCCCCATCCAGCAGAGGTCTGTCAGTGGCTATTATTAGCCACAAGGTCTAAATGGAACCCTTTGTCTGGGGCAGTGAGGCTCTGCATTCTTGGTGCTTGGGGGGCAACAGTGGGAGGGCTTCTGGAGTTCTGGCCCCGCTGCTGGACCTCCTGAGGGCACCTGGTATTTTTGGCCACTGTTGTGACACAGAGTGTTGTACTGGATGGGCTGTACTGGATGGGCCGATCCACTGTGGCTTCTCTCCTGTTCTTATGATATGAAAATCATATTTAGCACTTGTGTAGCACTTAGTGCTTCATATTCTGCCGAGATGAGGAAGGATTCAGTAGGGCTGTTGCTCAGTGATAGAGCATCTGCTTGACATGCAGGAGGTATCAGCTTCTTCAGCTAAAAAAGGATCAGGTAATAGGTGACATTAAAGATCTCAGCCTGAGACCCTGGAGAGCCACTACCAGTCTGAGTAGTCAATACTGACCTTGATGGACCAATGGCCTGATTCAGTATTAGGAAACTTCATGAGTTCATGTGTCAGCATGTGGAAGCAACATCACAGGATGTGACATCATAAAATGATGTCACTTCCTTTCTCCTGGCTCCACCCCCAAAGTCTCCTGGCTCCACCCCCAAAGTCCCCAGATATTTCCCAAGTTGGACTTGGCAGCCCTAGAGCCACCCTTAGCCTGCTTTGCAGGGAGGGCGGGATAGAAGTGCAACAATAAAATAAATAAATGAATAAATTGTGATAGCAGGAGATCTTAGAGATGCCAGGTCTGGGTTGGGAGAAACCTGGAGACTTTGGGGCCGGATCCAGGAGAGGGCGGGGTTTGGGGAGGGGAGGGGCCTCAGCATGGTACAATGCCACAGAGTCCATCATTCAAAGTGGCCATTTTTCTCCAGAGGAGCTGATCTCTGTCAGCTGGAGATCAGTTGTAAAAGCGGGAGATCCCCAGGCCTCACGTGGAGGCTGGCAACCCCAAAAGATCTCCAGGTGCAACCTGGAGGTTGGCAACCCTAAACCAACAGCAGCAGCTGTCTTTTGGCTCGCTCTGCCTTCTGGGACAGCCATTTCGTGGCACAGCCCACCCTGTTGCATCAGAATTCCAAAGGAGCCCACAGGCTCAAAAATATCGGGGACCCAACCCCTGCACTACCGAACAACAATCCCCCCCCTTCCCCCATTTCACAGTTCAAAAATGCTCAGCATATTTTCAAACAGGAGCCGAGCAGGATTGAGAGCCAGTCTGGTGTGGTGGTTAAGTGCACAAACTCTAATCTGGGAGAACCAGGTTTGATTCCCCACTTCTCCACTCACAGCTGCTGGTGTGACCTTGGGCAAGCCATAGTTCTGTTGGAGCTGTCCTTGAAAGAGCAGTCCTCGAGAGAGCTCTCTCAGCCCCACCTACCTCACAGGGTGCCCATTGTGGGGAGGGGACGGGAAAGGAGTTTGTAAGCTGCTCTGAGACTACAAGTGAAGGGTGGGGTATATATCCAAGCTCCTCTTCTTCTTTGAGTCCAGTAGCACCATAAAGACCAACAAAGATTCTGAACAGCAGAATTCCAAAGGCGCAGAATTCCAAAGGTTCAGCCTTCGCACCCACATTCCCCCCCCAAAGAATAAACAGCAGAGCAAACGCTTAATTCCCAAGTCGCAAATGATTTCATGCAGCCCTTTTGCCTCTGTCATATCCTGTGATAAAGAGGTTCTCCCCTCCCTGGTTAACTTTCCACACTGAAGTAGCCCTTCCTGGCACACTCACATTATTATTGTTGTTATTATTGTTGTTGCATCAAAATGCTGAGGTCAGGAGGCCGCTGCCTTTCAGCCAAGGGGAGGAGAAAGGACACACGACCTCCTGGCTGCCTGTTTGTACGTGGCAAGCCCAGCAGAAGCCTAAGCCGACTTCAGCCGTGCCGCCCTAAATCTGTCCTTTAGGCTGCCCGAGCTATTAGCGATGGAATTACATAAACAGGACGCCCAGCTCCTAAATACCATTCAGTGCCCTAAGCGCTTCAAGAGGCACAAACTGGGGCTTCCGTCGGATTTCCAGAGCACAAGACAACACTCGGGGGGAAATGCTGTGCCTTGAGAGCCAGTATGGTGCGGTAGTTAAGAGTGGCGGATTCTAATTTGGGGAACTGCATTCAGTTCCCCAGTCCACCTCCGCTTGAAGCCTGCTGGGTGGCCTTGGGCCACTCACGGTTCTCTCCAAACTCTCTCAGCTCCACCAGCCTTACAAGATGCCTGGTGTGGGGAGAGGAAGGGAAGGTGATTGCAAGCAGCCAGCAAACTTCCAGCCAGCAAACTTCCATGGCAGAGTGGGGATTTAACTAATATGGCTACCCATCTTGACCTATCAATGGCTAAGGTTCCACATAGATCAGAAATGGGGGGAAATGGGGGGGGGATTGGAAATTAGCATCTTTAAATCTGGGTAAATAGCACTAGTTTCGAGGCAAAGCAGTCTTAGAAGAGGGGGCTTGTTATACCTCTGTATGTGTTGCTGCTCTTGCAATTAGGTCAGCCAGATCACTGACTTGCAGAGGCACAGGGGCAACCTCTTCCAAGAGTAGCTAACTGTCTCTGCCACAAACTGCCGTTTGAATTCAGAAACAACTGTTCACAGGTGTTTAAGCAACCCTTCCTCAGACCAGCTCAAGAGTCCTCTAGTCATCTGGAAACAGAATAAACCTGGAACTCTTCCCAGCTGGCACTGTATATCTTTACGTAAAAATTTATTTCTCTGTTTTCTGGAGCAGCGTTTATATGTCCTTGCCATCTGAGGGCACCACCTTTTCATAAGGAAAGGGCAAAATCCTCCACTACGGGGCGGTAGCCTAGGAAGCAGTATTTTTGTTGACTGCCACATCCCATCAAATCGCATTACGGAAGCGCAGCGAAATGTCAGCCAGCGAAAAAACGAAATCCCGAGCCTCAATGAGAATGCCCGACTGAAGGTTACATAAACAATCCGGGCAAGCTCTCTAGGGTGTAGCCGTCAGCTCTTCCCCTTCGTAAAAGGAAGTCGCTGCTCAGCTTTGGAGAGGAGAGTTGGCAGCAGGGGAAAATAGGAAATCAGTTATCTTCCAAGCCCAGCAGGAAATTATGAAGTGGGATGCCGCGACTTGCAAACTTTCACAAGCCCGGTATCCAAGTCTAGAGGGGCCATTTTCTCCCTCTATTTATGAGCCTACAGTCCCTCTTCAATGCGGGTTTCTCTTATTGTCTCCTCTCATGTTGTCAGACTCTTACATAAAAACATAAGAACATAAGAGAAGCCAATGTTGGATCAGGCCAATGGCCCCTCCAGTCCAACTCTCTGTCACACAGTGGCCAAAACTCTTCTAATGTGGCCACCAAGTTGAGAAACATGTTGAATAGGCGGTCAGAGAAAATCTACCTCAGGGGCCCCAACCTTTAGCTGCCTGTGGGCACCTTTGGAATTCTGACACAGGGTGGTGGGCGCAAGGACAAAATGGCTGCCGCAGGAGGCGGAGACTGCAACAAAATGGCCGCCACCAGAGATGGTGTAGAACAGTGCTCACTTCTGGGCATGGAACTGTGATCACTGGGGGTGGGGGGGGGGAGGTATTTGTGAATTTCCTGCACTTTGCAGGGGGTTGGACTAAATGACCCCAGAGGTCCATTCCAACTCATATGATGCTACGATTCTAGGTGTAGCCACATGCACAGAGAAAGCCCAAGTGCAGGGGAGAAGAGGGGTTATTAAAAATACGTTGGGGAGAGGGACGAGAGAGAATGAAACGAACACTGTGGTGGCAGCGGTCCCTGAAATAATGTTATTTTAATCTGCGTAACCAACCAGATCTTCAGTGCAAAATTGGAAGCCCTGTTGGGTAAGGGTCACACCTGGCCCCACCCACTTTCTAAAAACACTTGGTGGGTGCAAAGGAAGGGGTCAGTAGGCCCCGAGGAGCCCCAATCTATCCAGCACAGCAGACCCCAGCTTCTGCATCAGGAACTAGCTGTGTGAAATGTCTCTTCTTTGCACACCACCTTCCGCCCCATCACAGCATCATGCAACACATGCACGCTGCCTTGGGCAGAGGGAAAGGAGAGTAAGACAGGAGACTAAGACAGCCAGATTTTCCTTTCTGCCTTGGGCTCGTTTTCCTGACACTTGGCCTGAATTCCTCTACCCCAGTGGTTCCCAGACTTTTCCGGGCCACTGCCAGTTTGATGTAGTGATTAGGAGCACAGACTCTAATCTGGGAGAAGAGGAGGAGATTGGAAATACACCCCGCCCTTCACTTGGAGTCTCAGAGCAGTTTACAAACTCCTTTCCCTTCCCTTCCCCTCCCCACAACAGACACCCTGTGGGGTAGGCGGGGCTGAGAGAGCTCTGACAGAAACTGCTCTTTTTCAAGAACAGCTGTGCCAGAGCTATGGCTTGCCCAAGGTCATCCAGCCAGGTGCAAGTGGAGGAGTGGGGAATCAAACCCGGTTCTCCCAGATTAGAGTCCACGCACTTAACCACTACACCAAACTGGCTCTCAGTTTGATTCCCCACTCCTCCACATGCAGCTGCTGGTGTGACCTTGGGTCAGTCACAAGTTCTCTCAGAGCTGTTCTCTCAAGAGCAGTTCTCCAGAGAGCTCTCTCAGCCTCACCTACCTCCCAGGGTGCCTCTTGTGGGGAGGGGAAGGGAAAGGAGACTGTTAACCACTCTGAGACTCCTTTGGGCACCGAAGGGCGGGATATAAATCCAATCTCTTTTTCTTCTCCTTGGCTCCATAAATTTATTGGATACAAAAAGAAGGCCAAGGCTGATCGTGCAAAATCAGGTAAAAATATATTTTATTACTCAGTTAAAAAAAAAAATTTTTAAACCGCCTTCTCTTATTTACAGGGAGTTTCTTTCCCTCATACGATCTCAAGGACAGAATAAGCTCTAGTGATTTTGTACGTGATTGATATTTTATGAACTGGATTTTGACCTGTAATATAATACCATATTTATTTATATAATTTTAACTATACCATTATTTATGTAATCTCAGTGGTGTAATTGCACATATTGTATATTCCAGATTCCCCTGATGAAGCCCACTGGCAAAACACATAGGGGATTTTAACAGAGTAAGAAAATATATTTTACCTGATTTTGCACCATTGGCCTTGATCTTTTTTTTTATCTTCTATAAATTTCCTCCATAAATTCATCCCCAATGACCCCCCTACCCTACTCTATAAAAAGCATTATTCAGAATAGCGGTTTGCATGACCCACTAAGGAAGACAATAGCAATAAAATCAAAAAACAGTAAAAATTAATTGCCCATTTAATCAAAATCCAATTCAAGCTTTTTAGTTTAATTTATTTAACAAAATGGATGAACTTTGATCCAGCAATACCAGCTTTTCAAAATCTGATAGTCACTTAGCAAGAATCATTTAGTAACTACTTCACTGTTCAGTAAAGTCTTAATGCCATGGGTGGGCTTGATGAACACTGTACAGGAGTACAATCAGGAGTATTTTATGTTGTTGAGCAGTTCTTCAAATACGAGGAAATTCCATTTACTGACATGTTTGCTTGTTCAACTGATGGAGCACCATCAATAACTGGTTGCTACCATGGGTGTGTTGCTTACTTGAGAAAAAGCAGTGCCAAAATGTCGTTACCATTCACTGTGTCATTTATCCCCCAACAGTTGGTTGCAAACCCCACCCCCCCAGTGATTACCTGCACAAGTCATTACACTGTCTTTTTTTTTTTTGGCTGTCAAGTCACAGCTGATATATGGCGACCCTGTGAGGTTTTCAAGGCATGAGACTTTCAGAGGTGGTTTGCCAGTACTCTGTGTCATGACCCTGGTATTCCAGTTTGGTGAGAGCCAGTTTGGTGTAGTGGTTAAGTGTGCGGACTCTAATCTGGGAGAACCGGGTTTGATTCCCCACTCCTCCACTTGCACCTGGCTGGATGACCTTGTGCAAGCCATAGCTCTGTACCAGCTGTTCCCTCAAGGACAGCTTGGGAAAAAGCTCTCTCAGCCCCACCTACCTCACAGGGTGTCTGTTGTGGGGAGGGGAAGGGAAAAGGAGTTTGTAAGCTGCTCTGAGACTCCCTTGGAGAGTGGAGGGCGGGGTATAAATCCAATCTCTTCTTCTTCTTCTTCTTCCTTGGAGATCACCCATCCAAACACTGACCAAGGCCAACCCAGCTTAGCTTCCGAGATCTGAAGAGATCAGACTAACCTGGGCTATCCGGGTCAATAAAATTAAAGCCCACGTTCTCGATGATCAACGACTATTCCAGGAGTTCTATGTTGAGAGCGATAAAGATTTTGAATGTTTGTTACTTCATACTAGATGTTGACTATCAAAAGGACAACCATGTGAGACACTTTTACAACCTCTTTGACACTCTCCTGGAGTTTCATGAAGACACGGACTACTTTGCTCAGTGATGAACTCAAAGAAATCAAGCATGACACTGCTTATTTATCCGAATTATTTGCAAAGTACAATGAAACGAATGTGCAGTTGCAAGGAAATGAGGTCAATGTTACTAAGGCCAAATCTGTTGTCTCTAATGTTTATTTCAATGTTAACTCTATTCAAATGCAATAAAGGCCGCCACGAGCTATACTGATTTCTGAGCCTGTCTGAGCTGGAAGAGAAAGGTAGGATTCAAGCTGATGACCTGCAAGTTTTTTGTGACTATTTGGATACGCTGCATGAAGATATGTCCGGGTAGTTTGAGGTTCTTCTAACAATGGAAATTCCATCGGCACCTCTCCTTTGCTTGAGACTCATTGATGACATTTTTATTGTCTGGACCGGTGGCAAAGAAGCCCTCGAGAGATTCCACCAGGCTTTCCTCAACTTTCACCACCCCATCAATCTAACAATGAATTACTCTACGCAAGGAATAAACTTCCTAGACACAATGGTACAGATACATGAGATATACATGAATACCACATTCTACCACAAACTGACAGACTGGTAAATCTACATGCCTCCAGCTACGACCCAAACCACATCAAACAATCCACTGCATACAGCCAAAGCCCTATGCTATAGTCACATCTGCTCCAACTCCTCAGACAGAGATACTCAGAAGAAGAAGAAGAAGAGGAGGAGGAGGTTGGATTTATATCCCGCCCTTCACTCACTCAGAGTCTCAAAGCGGCTTACAAAGTCCTTTCCCTTCCCCTCTCCACAACAGGCACCCTGTCAGGTAGGTGGGGCTGAGAGAGCTCTTTCCCAAGCTGTCCTTGAGAGAACAGCTGGTACAGAGTTATGGCTTGCCCAAGGTCATCCAAGCCAGGTGCAAGTGGAGGAGTGGGGAATCAAACCCGGTTCTCCCAGATTAGAGTCCGCGCACTTAACCGCTACACCAAACTGGCTCTCACTTGAATGATCTGTAACAGGCTTTTTTTTTAAACTACAATATCCCCCTGGTCTGGTGAGAAAGATGACTGGAAAGGCCAGAATGATTCCCAGGGACAGCTTGCTACAAGACAACCCCAAAGAAAATGACAACAGATCACCACTGGTGGTCACAGAGGCCCAGGGCGGGAGGAGGAGACCTTTTCTTGCTTACAGACAGTCTGCTAACCTAAAACAACTTTTCACCAGCAACGATAAACTACTTAACAGTAACAAAGACTCTGGTACCAAGGTCTGCAACAAACCAAGATGCCGACTTTGCTCTCATATAGATCCTAGCAGCACCATCAGTGGACCCAGCAACATCAGCTATACCATCTCAGGTTCCTTCCCCTGCTCATCCTCTAATGAGATTTAGGGCACTCCTGAATCAGCAGTGCCCTTTCACCCTCTATATTGGACAAACAGGCCAGGCCCTTCGACAAAGAATAAATGGACATAAATCGGACATCAGAAACCACAACATTAAAAAAACAGTGGGGGGGGGGACATTTTAATCTTCCAGGACATTCAGTTGCTGACCTAAAAGTAGCAGTTATCTCACAAAGGAATTTCAAAGGGAGATTAGAAAGAGAGACTACCGAACTGCAACTGATAACGAAGCTCAAGACAATGTATCCACCTGGACTGAATTGAGACCTAGGTTTCCTGTCTCATTACCAATTCTGATTTCACCACATCTACTACTTCTCTGCATATCACACCTAATCCAGTCACACCCACTATTGTCATTTGCCTTCTAATGTCATTTGGCATCTGAAATCACTCCACTTTCCAATATATAGGACAGATGGACTTACATTCGAGCTGTATCTGAAGATGTAAGCAGTGACTCACAAAACCTCCTACCCCACCACAAATTTTGTTAGTCTTTAAGGTGCTCCTGGACTCTTACTCTTTTTTACTGCTACAGACAGTCTAACTCAGCTACCCACCTTGAACTAACTAAATGTTGATAGCTTCTGATACCTTTGTAGGATTAAAAAACATATCCGAGAACTTTCTCAAAATCAAGGACATAGTGAAGAAATATTATAATTGCAGTGACATGGCCTTTATGGAACTTTTAATGATGTAATATGCAGTTCTGAGGTTTTGCTAAAGGGAAAAGTGCATCCACACATTATGGACATTTAGTACTATTACTCTGGGGAAGTATAAGTTCCTGGAAGACAAAAAAAAGAAAGAAGAAAAGCAATGGCTTGAAATTAAAAGTATAAAGATTATTTTAATTTATTGCCTCCTTTTAATCCTTTTATTGGGGGGTTCGTTCATTTTATTACTGCAGTTCTGAATAAAGACAGTGTGTTATATTTTGTTTATAAAGGTTTGTCTATTTTTGTTTTACTTTTGGCCAAAAATATACCCAGTTCCCCCCCCCCCGTATTTATATTTATTTATTTACCATAATTTGTCCTCTTATTGTTGGAATTTTTATAGTCTGCATCCTAAATGTTTCCTCGGTTAACCAAATTTTGCCAGCTTCTACCACTTATTTTTTCTTTTAAAAAAATGATTGAGAAATTTCAAATCCTTACATAACACCTAGAAATATTAACAATGTACAGGCTGCAATGAAAATAACACTAATACAGCTAAAAAGCACCTTTCATAACCTACAGGGTTCTGTAACTGAGAGTACAGGAAAATGAATACCAGCAAAAACTTGAAAAATGACAGACAGAAAATACACATGGTGGCAACAGTTTCTCAAAACATGGTATACTGGTCTCACTCAAGCTCTGGTTGGCGTACATACTAAAAATTCCAACAGTTCCCACCAGAATTCAGTACTATGCAGAGGTAGAAACATGGGCCCTTTCTGCGATCTCCTTTTAATCCATGTTCGCCGCAGTGTCCTCCAAGCAATTTAGCACTAAAATCGAATTTGACCTTTTTAATCTGGGTCCCCCCCCCCCCCCCCCCAATCTGCACTAAAATTGGCAGGAGAGGGCGGGACATAAATCAGAAAACAAACAAACAAACAAAATGGAGTTTGACCTTCTTTTTATTCCGGGTTCTTTCCCCCATTCTGCATTACATTCCCTCCCTTCAGTGGTCAGCCTCGTTTCGGCCTACAGTTGCCCCAGGTTCTTTGGATGCTGTTTCGCCCTGGATTTAGATTGCCTCGGCTCAAACACTGAGAAAATCTGTAGTGGCAGGCAAATGCGGAAAGGACCTTAGAGTGCCATTTGCCAGCGCAGTGTCATCGCCTGGTGAATTGTAACTAAGTGAACAATGCGGTCAAAAGGGCCCACCTCCCGTGCCCCCACCGACCCTTGTTCTTAGTGTTCCCCAGGTAATCCCTCCTCCCCAGAGGGTGGTACTGCCTAGTTTGGGAACTACTAATCTACCCCTTCAATACTTCTCTCCCAGATCTCTAACAAGAGGCTGCAATTGCCATCACCTATTTATGGAAGCCATGGTGGCCTAGAGGTTTAGACGCTGAGCTGCAGACTGGAAGGTCTGTAGCTCGGCAGTTCGAGACCTGAATGCCGCATGACAGCGTGAGCTCCTGTCTCTGGCCCCGGCTCCCGCCAGCCTAGCAGTTTGAAAGCAAGAAATTGCAAGTGGATAAATAGGTACCGCTTCGGTGGGAAGGTAACAGCGTTCCGTGCGCCTCGGCGTCTAGTGATGCCGGCCACATGACCACGGAAATGTCTTCGGACAGGGCTGGCTCTTCGGCTTAGAAACGGAGATGAGCACTGCCCCCTAGGGTCAGATTCGACTGGCTTTTGAGCAAGGGAAACCTTTACCTTTACCTATTTATGGAAGCAGTATTCCCTGAAACAGGTGGGGACACACGCCCTGTTGTCAGGGCAACTGGGCCACTGGCTCCCATCACACAGCCTCTCCTCATTCCATGCTCCTCACCCAGCTGTGGCTCCAGGGTGGTCCATACACATGGCAATCGTAAAAACAGCTTCCTCCTTCAGCATGGTTTGCCAAGACAATTCAAGCCACGGTTTAATCAGGGACCCCCCAACCTTTTTGAGCCTGCGGGCACCAATGGAATTCTGAAAAGGAGTGGATAGTGCTATCCCAAAATGGCTGCCAAAGAAGGCGGAGCCAAATGCAACTCCTCCCTCCCCACTCTGCAGCCATGGGAAACCCTTTCATTTGAATGAGGGGAGCCCATAACAAGCCCTTCCTTACAGCAGCTCCACCCACTTTCTGAAAAGCTTGGCAGGCACCAACGGATGTATTGGGGGGTGTCGTGGCGCCCGTTGGGGAATCCTGGTTTAGATCCTTGCTTGACGAGGGAACGACGGTTTTGCGGCACTTCAAAAATGCAGCCAGCACCAAAAAGAGATGGGGAGAACATGCGTCACCAAGGCTACCTTCTTCTAGCTCATCAGCCCTGGGTTTCCAGGGAGAAGGCACTGCATGCACAGCGGGCTGTCAAAGCATTCTGATGTAGAAAACATTTTTCTCGCGCTTGCGCGGGGCGCCTCCAAGAAGAACTCGTCTGTAGCATTCAGAGCTGCCCTCCCACACACACCTCTGTCATCCTGTTTCTGAAATGGGACGTAGAATCCCACTCACTTTTTAAAAAGAGATGGGGGGCACCTGCTATAAGCAGCCTGCCCAATCAATCCTCCAACTGACCCCTCCCCCTTGGCCGCTAACATTATTCGGAATAAAGATATGTATTGCTATGTTCAGCGTTTGACACACTAGTTATAAACAGCAATTCTCAGGCTAAAGAGAGATCCGTGAGTCATTTTTATTCCTACAAGGTTTTCAAAAATAGCCTGGTGATTCATAAATTACATTCTTCCACCTCCTCTTAGAGAATCTTTTGGCAAGGATACGATTTTGCAAGTCTTTTTGTATTATCCCCGGGGGCTATGCCACTGAGCTGCATACCCACTAAAGAACAATCCCCAACCGAAAAAAGAAAGAAGGGCCAGTTTCTTATCTGTATCAAGAATCGTTAACATCTAGCCCGTGCGTGATTTCTTCCTCCTCTTCTCCCTATCTCTTCCCGTCCTTAGCGCCCATCCAGAAAGTCTCTAACAAAAACCTCCTCCAATTATCCTCACCCCACTCCCCCATCTCCTTCTAAGACTGGTGGTGGAAAGTAATCAAGTCTCAGCTGACTCATGGCGACCCCGCTGGGTTTCTGAGGCAAGAGATGAACCGAGGTCATTTGCCATTGCCTACCGTCATATAACAACCCTGGACTTCCTTGGTCATCTCCAATCCAGGTATTAACCAGGGCTGACCCTGCTTAGCTTCTGAGATCTGATGAGATCAGGCTAGCCTGGACCATCCAGGTCAGGGAACTTCTCAGCTACTTCTCTCCATATCTCAAGCTTTTTGTCTTTAGCTTTAACAGTTCTCTCTCCCCTCCCCCAATTATAGACAGGTATCTCAGCAGTAGAATCAAAATCAGGCCTAGTGTCATAAGTCAGTCTGTGCTCAGTGACAGCACAGATTCCTGAGATGAAGAGCTACCTGCAGCTGGCCCTCAGCCAGTAACTGAACAACCGGCTGCATCTGGCTCTGAACCAAGAGAAGAGCAACAAGAGGTCAGGTTACCAGTTGAGCAGAAGTCACAGCCCACAGCTGAAACTGAGCCAAGGCCTTGTAGCTCTGGAGCAGTAAACAAGGCTTCAGAAGCCACTCCCAGCCCACCTAGCTCACCCACACCCCATGCAGCGGCAAAGCTGTCAGAGGCGAGCTTGAGTTGCAGGAAAGGAGGAGGAGTGTGAGACTCATGTCAAGATGACGAGATGGATGAGTAGTTTCAGGACGACTGCCAGGAAATTGGCTGGGAGTGTAGGCTGTTACGACTTGGCTATAAAGTCAGCCAGGAGAAACAGTAGTTTGTGGATGCAGCAAGTACACTTTGCTACTGAGCCACCAACCTTGCTGATACCTGATCTCTGCAACCTTGAACCTCAGCCTGGAGCCAACAACTGGCTCCTCTGGAAACCCTGACCCTGGACTGGACTTGCTGCCTGGAACACTCTCTCTCTCTCTCTGACAGAGCTGTACCTGGCTGATCATGTTTGAGTTTTGCTTTTGTTTCTGAGATTTTTTTAAACTGAGGGACTTTTGGGTAACTCTTTTTATTTGGGGAGGAGAATGCATGAGCCAGAATTGCACCACAGTGAAGCGAGGTAAACTACCGGGTTGGATCCCATAGACAAATGGGATTTCCTTCTGCAGGGTGTGCCTTCCTCACCACCAGAGCCAGTTTGGTATAGTGGTTAAGTGCAGGGACTCTAATCTGGGAGAGCCGGGTTTGATTCCCCACTTCTCCACATGCACTTGCTGGATAACCTTGGGCAAGCCATAGCTCTGTCCCAGCTGTTCTCTCAAGGACAGCTGTCTCAGAGCTCTCTCAGCCCCACTTACCTCACAGGGTGTCTGTTGTGGGGAGATGAGGGGGAGGGAAAGGAGTTTGTAAGCCGCTCTGAGACTCCAAGTGAAGGGCAGGGTATAAGTCCAATCTCCTCTTCTTCTTTTTCACCAGACTAATGCTCCCTCTAAGCTGTGGAATCTTGAGCAAAAATCCTATTTTGTGGGCTACTGGCATTAAAGTTGCGAGCGAGCAAATTGGCTGCTGCATAAATCAGTTTGCTCTGGAGCCATCCTCCTTGAGCTAAGACAAAAATCTGTGAGCCAGAGGCTAAAGAACTGTGACCTAGCTCACACTAACTCAGCTCAGAGGGAACACTGCACCAGAGAGCACCACAGAGCATACACTTATATTCAGACTTGACCCTGGGTACCAGGAGCCAGCAAGTCACTCCAGGCTATCTGGGGCCATTTTACCCTAATTTCGGGTCTATGAACTACCCAAAGCAGCCTGAATAGCCCTAGATAGCCCAATCTTGTCAGAGCTTGGAAGCCGAGTAAGGTCAGCCACAGTTAGTACTTGGATGGGAGGCCACCAAGGAACTCCACGGTCACTATGCAGAGAGGCAGGCAATGGCAAACCACCTCTGTCCTTCTCTTGCCCTGGCCTGGATGGCCCAGTCTCATCAGATCTTGGAAGCTCAGCACGGCCGGCCACAGTACTTGGATGGGAGACCACCAAGGAACTCCATGATTGACAGAGATGGCAAACCGCCTCTGCCCATCTCCCGCCTTCAAAACACCGTGAGGGGTTGCCGCAAGTTGGTTGACGACAGTACTTAATTATTGTTAACGACCCGATCTCCACACTAGCTCAGATCTCCAATTATATGTATTGATGGCACGACCGCCTACTAACTCTTCCATCTGATGGAGAACAATGACTTGACCAGTAACCAATGTTCCCTCTAAGCTGAGTTAGTGTGAGCTAGCTCACAGTTTTTTAGCCTCTGGCTCAGACATTTTTGTCTTAGCTCAGGAAGGATGGCTCCAAGGCAAACTGATTTATGCAGGAGCCAAATGGCTCGCTCACAGCTTTAATGCCAGTAGCTCACAAAGTAGAATTTTTGCTCACAAGGCTCCACAGCTTAGAGGGAGCATTGCCAGTAACTATCGTCAGCCCCTGCTTCTTGGAAGGGTGGGGAACGGCAGGGCAGTTAGATGTCTAAGGAGAAGGACAGAATTCAATAGAAAGTAATGGGAGCAAACATCTGCTTTGCATACACAAGGTCCCAGGTAGAGAACATTAGAGAAGCCATGTTGGGTCAGGCTAGTGGCCCATGTTGGATCAGGCCAAAGGCCCATCCAGTCCAACACGGTGGCCAAAACCTCGGTGCTATCAGGAGGTCCACCAGCAAGGCCAGAACTCCAGAAGCTCTCTCACTGTTGCCCCCGCCCAAGCACCATGAATATAGAGGCACCAATAATACAACTAGGTATAAAACCAATAAAAGTTTTAATGGAAAATGTTGGACATTTCAAAGTACAGATTCAACATATTACCATATGTGACAGACATGTAAGAAAGCAAAACAATATTGGATAAAAACCCATGAAGAGATACAAAAGATACTAAAATTCAAATTTGCGATGGATCCAAAAAACATGCTACTAAATATTTTACCAAGTAATATTACAAGAACGTATAGTGAACTATTTAAATATATGGTAACAGCGGCAAGGGTGACGTTTGAGTCTAAATGGAAGGCAGGAAATTGCCCCAAACTGACAGAATGGAAGAACAAATTAATTCAGTATGCAACGATGACAAAACTAATATCTTCGTTGCATAATAGATTAAATTCAGAATTACAAAGGAAAATGGAATGTACTTTTTGAATGTATAGCTGAAAATTAGGACTACATCGTTACGGTGGAGAATGATTAAAGTCAGGCAATACATGTTGCTAATAGTGAAATTTCAGATACGAAGCAATGAAGAAAAGACAGAAAAAAAGACAAAACAGAAGGGAAAATTCAGTGTATACACAAATAAATTTTATGCAATCAAGAAATTAATGTTGTCTGATTGACAACATTAATAAATAGATCAGTGTAGTGTTGCAGTTTACGCAGGAAATAGATATTGTAGATAAAGTAGATCAGGGGTGGCCAACCTGTGGCTCGGGAGCCACATGCGGCTCTTTCACACATATTGTGCGGCTCCTGGCAGGGCGGCTGGGTAAGCAAAGGGGAAGCATGCTTTTTCTCTCTTTCTCCCTTCCTTCCTTCCTTCCTTCCTTCCTTCCCTCCTCCCTCCCATCTATTTGCTTTCCTAGTTTCTCTCTCTCTCTTTCTTTCCATTTCTTTAATTCTTTCTTTCCATCTCTCTCTCTCTCTCTCTCATTAGCAAACAAGTAATATCATTATCAATAACCGGTTTTCCTCGTTTGTTTTTATTTTTGGCAGTCCCATTTAATGTTAATAAAAAGAAAATTTGCATATTTTTAAAAATAAAAACGTGTGTGTGATATTTATTCCTGTCTTGCGGCTCTCAGACATCTGACGTTTATTCTATGTGGCTCTTACGTTAAGCAAGGTTGGCCACCCCTGAAGTAGATGATCACAAATGATTGCCCGTGTTCACATTTATGGAGGGCTTCCCCCCCTCTCAAGAAGGAAATAAAGTTTTCAATCTGTATTTATTTATTATTTATCAATTTATTTTCTCAATTTATACCCCGCCCTCCCCGCCAAAGCAGGCTCGGGGCAGCTTACAGAACGATAAAACATAAATAAACAATTATAACGTAGATAAAAACCATCTAAAAACAATCTGGTATCATTAAGTGTTAGCTAGATGCAAAATAAATACTTAGGGATGGCGGCAACACTCATGTTAATATGTTCTGTGGTCTGTATACTGAAAACTCATTAACTTTTAAACATTTTTAAATGAGTTTCATCAAAGAAGTTCCAGAACTGTGTTCCAGTGTGTTCCCCCAGAAAAAAAGCCCTGTGCTTATGTCTATATTTATGTAAGACGATCATCTATATAATATGTTTAATTGCAGCGTATTGTACTTTTCTCTCTCTCTCTCTGTGTATATATAAAAACATACACATGCTTATATGGGGGGGGGGAAGAGTGGGGGGGAGTGACTAGTATCTGAGAGACATGGATTCAAATCATGACTTGTGCCATGGAAGCTTGCTGGGTGACCTTGGGCCAGTCACACTTGCTCAGCCTCACCTACCTCACAGGGCTGTCGTGAGGGGGGGAAATGGAGAAAAGGAGACTGGTGTAAGCCACTTTGGGTCCCCATTGGGAAGAGAGACCCAATTGGGAAGAAAGAACCAATAAAAAAAGGAAATAAACCGATAAATCATTGCAACATCTGCTCAGATTTTTTGTGAGGTGCAGGGGTTAGAGCGTTAGGCTAGGTAGGACCAGAAAAGACCCACGTTCAAATCAGCCACCAAGTTTCCAGGGTGAGTTGCTTGCTCTCAGCCTAACCTACCGTCCAAGATGGTTGTGAGAATAAGATAGGGGAGGGGCAAACCAGACTGAATGAACCAATAACCAGTAGGAACAGCCCAGCGGGTGGAAGCATTTCTCACACCTTGACACAACTAAATAGCTCTCTGAAAGTCTTGCCATGACTCATCTTCTGCGTTTCATGATTTCTCCGGCTGGGCCTTCAAGCTATCTTGTGATTCCCACTGATATTACATAAGGCCGGTTGCCAAGGCGACGGAAACTGGAAAAGCCACGCATGGCAACCAAATCCACACAGCACCACTGAGGTCGAAATTTGGGATGCGGCAGGGGCTGTTGGTTTTCGCTCCACTGAAGCACAGGTGATGAAGATCCTACAGAGAAACCCTACACCCGGTTACTCAGAAGTAAGGCCTGCTGCATTCAGTGGGGCTTACGGCAATGAAGAGAATGCCTCAACTTACAGCCCTGGGCACTGGCCGACAAACGGGCACAGAAGAAGAGATTGGATTTAAGCCCCGTCCTTCACTACCCAAAGGAGTCTCAGAGTGGCTTACAATCTCCTTTCCCATCCCCTCCCCACAACAGACACCCTGTGAGGTAGGTGGGGCTGAGAGAGCTCTTTTCAGAACTGCCCTTGAGAGAACAGCTCTGAGAGAACTTGTGACTGACCCAAGGTCACAGCAGCAGCTGCGAGTGGGAGAATGGGGAATCAAACCTGGTTCTCCCAGATTAGAGAACTATCCAAGCCAGAAGAATGGGCAGATGGTTTAGGAATCAAAAAGCCAACAGATGTACTGAAGACATTATACCCAAAAGCCTGCTAGGAAGGGGAATGTCCACATCGGTTTCCATCCCACTATTCCAGGGGTCCCCTAACCTTTTTGAGCCTGTGGGCACCTTTGGAATTCTGACACAGCATGGCGGGAGCAGCATAAAATGGCTGCCGTGGCAGTGTTCCCTTTAAGCTGAGTCAGTGTGAGCTAGCTCACAGTTTTTTAGGCTCCGGCTCACACATTTTTTGTCGTAGCTCAGGAAGGATGGCTCCAGAGCAAACTAATTTATGCAGTAGCCAAATCACTCACTCACAACTTTAATGCCAGTCACTCACCAAGTAGAATTTTTCCTCACAGGATGCCACAACTTATAGGGAGCACTGGCCACAGGAGTTGGAGCCAGGGACAAAATGAGTGCTGCGGCACAACTTTAGTCACACGATGCAGGTCTTTGTGCCATGGTGGCAGCTTATGCCAAAGCAACATTTTTTAAAAGATCTGCTCAGCCCATCAAATCTCCAGTAGCCAATCAGAAGCCTGTCGGGCAAAAGCCCCGCCCAGCCTCTCCCACTTTTTAAAAAACACTTGGCGAGCACCAGAAAAGGTGTTGGCGGGTACCACTGGTCCCCAAAGTGGGCAACAGTGCCTCCTGGGGGGTGCTGGAACGACCCAGGTGCAGATCCACAAACGGCATCTTTTTGTCCACTTCTTGAAGTGGCGCCGAGTAATTTTTTTTCTGAAAAGCGGGCAGTAGGCCAAATAAGTTTGGGAACCTCTGGCGGGTGCCGTGGAGACCCCTGCACTATTCTGTTCAATCCTAGGTTAGTATTAGGCCTTGGAATATCTCTGGCTAAGACTGGGAAAGTAAGCTTCAGAACACCATAGAATTAAAAGGAGCCTAAAGATATATGAACAAAAGAGAAGCCATGTCGGATCAGGCCAATGGCCCATCCTGTCCAACCCTCTGTGTTCACTCCGAATCAGAAGGTGTCATCCACAATTAGTCCACTTGATGGCACTGCACAGCCAGGCTTCCTTAATCTGTGTAAACCCTAAAATTTACCAAGGTGGCTGCACCTTAGCGCTGTACTAGGGCATTATAGTATCAGCCATTTGATTTTCAGTCCCTTTCCCTATAATCCCAGTACGGAGTTGCCTTTTTCACCACCAGAGGACCTTCAGTCTAGCCTACTTTATAGGATTACTGTAAGGATAAACCAGTGGAGACCGCATGTCCTTTTCTGAGCTTCTTCGTAAAAGGGTGGCAATAAAATGCTTTTTTTAAAAAAAAAAAAAAGCTCTAAATGTGGTTTAGAAGGGAAGGCAGCATGGTATAGCCAGATCTCATAACCTAAGCAGGATTGGCACTTGGAAGGGAGACCACCAAGGAAGGCTCTGCAGAGGAAGGCCATGGCCAACCACCTCTGCTTCTCCCTCGCCTTGAAAGCCCCTTGCTGGGGTGGCCATAGATCCGCTGTGACTTGACAGCACTTTATACAGTAGAAAAGAGCAAGAGTCCGGTAGCACCTTGAAGACTAACAAAGCACTTCACACAGACACACTAAAATTACGGGCCTGTGGCAGACAGGGCTGCCAGCTCTGGGTTGGGAGATACCTGGAGATCTGGGAGATTGGAGCCAAGGGAGATTGGAGCCAAGGAAGGGTGAGATTTGGGGAAAGGAGGGCCCTCAGCATGGTATAATGCCATGGAGTCCACCCTTCAAAGCAGCCATTTTCTCCAGGGGAACTCACCTTGGTCATCCGGCGATCAACTGTAACAGCGGGAGATCTCCAGGTGCCACCAGGAGAGTGGCTTTGGACAAAGAAGGTCCTAGGTTCAATTCAGTCTGGAGCATCTCCAGTCTTCAAAGCATCTCAGTAGCAGGACTGAGAAAGACCTTTCTCTGCAGGAGACCTTGGAAGGCTGCTGTCAGTCAACAGGGACGCTACTGGCCTCACTCTGGATAAGGCAAGCAACCAAACCTTGACATACACACTTACCCACAAACCCAGTAGAACACAAGAGAAGCCAGTGTTGGATCGGGCCAATGGCCCCTCCAGTCCAACACTCTGTGTCACACAGTGGCCAAATCCAGGTGCCATCAGGAGGTCCACCAGCGGGGCCAGAATTTCAGAAGCCCTCCCACTGTTGCCCCCCCAAACACCAAGAATACAGAGTATCCCTTACCCTAGACCAGGGGTCCTCAAACTACGGCCCGCGGGCCACATGCGGCCCGCCGAGGGCATTTTTCTGGCCCGCCGGGTGTGCCGCTGCCTGTCCTCCAATTCCCAGCAGCGGAAAAATTGCAGCCGACTTGTCCCGGGCCACATGACAAAGCCCCGCCCCCCTGCTTCCAGTCAGCCAGGAGGAGGCAAAAGGAAGACTGGAAGAGGGTAAGTGTGGGGTGGCAGGCGCTCCGGCTGGCCCCAAGTCTCCTAGCCGGCTGAGAGGCCTCTCAGCCGGCTAGGAGACCTGTGCCAGTCTCAAGAGCCGGGCGGGGGTCTTTTTCGAGGCTTTTTGTGCTGCTGGGAATCGGAGGGGGAGAGAGAGAGAGAGAGAGAGGTTTCTCTTTCCCATCATGATGCCTGCAGTAGTGGAGTTTCAGGGAGAAGCAGCTGGGGGCTTGCTGCCTTAAAAAGTTTGTGAGGATGCCGAGTTCTTTGTTTCTTCGGAGAGGGAAAGAAAACAGCCCCGTCAAGGGGGCCTTGCTTGCGCACCTCCCCCCCCCCCCCGCACGCCTTCCCTACCCACAAAATAACCAAAGGAAAAGCCCATCTTCATAGTTGTTTTTTTTTAAAACTATAGTCCGGCCCTCCAACAGTCTGAGGGACAGTGAACTGGCCCCCTGTTTAAAAAGTTTGAGGACCCCTGCCCTAGACAGTGTGTTTCATCTATACCTTGTGGCTAAGAGCCACTGAAGGACCTCTGCTCCATTTGTTTATCCAACCCCCTCATAAGAGCATAAGAGAAACCATGTTGGGTCAGGCCAACGGCCCTTCCAGTCCAACACTCTTGTGTCACCTAGTGGCCAAAAACCCGGTGCCATCAGGAGGTCCACCAGCGGGGCCAGAACTCCAGAAGCCCTCCCACTGTGGCTCCCAAGCACCAAGAGTACAGAGCATCACTGCCCCAGACAGAGTGTTCCATCTATACCTTGTGGCTAAGAGCCCCTGATGGACCCCTGCTCCAAGTTCATCCAATCCCCTCTTGAAGCCATCTATGCTTGTAACTGCCACCACTTCCTGCGGCAGTGAAGTCCATGTGTTACTCTTTGAGCTTCTTTTTTTTAGCAAACAACAGAGTTTTGCACAATTAAGGGAAAAACATGGAGCCTCAGAATCCACCCACTTGCTCTTTCTCATTCTATGCAGAATGTCCATTCGGCACCAACCATGTTGTCGCAATGGCAATCACATCCTCTGGGTTATCAAATCGTTCCCCAATTATGCCAGACAAACAGGGTGGTGAGATTCCATCTCTCTTATCTACCAGCAAGCAATTTGCTGGTCATGCGTTTGACTGCTGAGCTTGTGGTTTTGTCAATCTGATTATTGCTTATCGGTTATGCGTGCTTCCTGGTGGCTTTCAGAGACAGTTTGGACACGTGCCACAGCACAAATAAAAAATAGCCATGATTTTGGCAATAAGAACAGACTTTGAAACAATGAGGAAGCTGCAGAGCTACCCAAAGGGCGGAGGAGGGAGAGATAGAGCCCTGTATTGCCTTCATCGTTAATAGGACGTTTTCCACATCATGCAAAACGCTCCACCACACATGCGTCATTTGTCCTCACAAGAACACAGAGAGACATCACAAGGCTGGTTTTCTGCCAGAGCCAAAGTGACTCCCCCAAAATGCACATGGCTCCTTGGAGATCGGAACCAAAGCATCAGACATTATGTTCCAGGCAGAACTAGATGCCGGTTCAGTTCAGGTATCATGCACAAAACCATGTTTTACTTCAGGGGTCGCCAGTGGGGTGCCCATGGGCACAATGGCACCGACTGACACCTTTCCTGGCGCCGGCCGAGTGTTTTTAGAAAGTGGGTATGGCTCAGAGGTTGAGACACTGAACTGTAGACCAGAAGATTGGTAGTTCGAGACTCGAGTGCCGCATGACGGAGTGAGCTCCCATCTCTGGCCCCAGATCCTGCCAACCTAGCAGGTTGAAAAGCAAGAAAATGCAAGGAGATAAATAGGTACCGCTTCAGTGGGAAGGTGACAGCGTTCCGTGCGCCTCAGCAACTAGTCATGCCGGCCACATGACCATGGACAAAGTTGTTGGACAGCGCTGGCTCTTCAGCTTGGAAACGGAGATGAGCACCGCCCCCTGAAGTCTGATTCAACCGGCTTTCGAGGAAGGGAAACCTTTATCTTTACCTTATGGCCACTGTGAAAAACCTCCAACCAGAGAGATCCTCGAGAGTTGCTGCCAGTCTGAGTAGACCATACCTTGATGGACCAAAAGCCTGATTCAGTATAGGGCAGGTTCATGAGTTCAGTCTGTTAGCTACAGATGTCAAATGGAGCCTCCCTATTTAGCGAGGGGTGCCGGCTCGGTATTAGAGCATCTGCTTGGCATGCCAAAGGTCCCAGTTTCGATTCCCCAGCATCTGTCTTGTAAATAATTTAGTCCCTCCTCCTTCTAATCGGTAAGTGCAAAGTGAAACAGGGGTTGGAATTCTGATCGAGTGAAGCAGCCCGCAGATAACGCAAGGCGAAGCTCGCACAAGGGCAGCCATTCACACGCACTTAACGAACACCCGCCTAGCAAAGACACGTGCATTACCTCGCGCGAAGGCGAAGACGGCGGCCGCTCCTCCCCGCGTTCCAATCCTCTCTTCCTGCTCCTGCAGGCCCCGCCCAGTGAACTCCCATTGGCTGCTCACGGCAGAATTGCGGCCCGCCCAAAGGGACCTTCCACTATGTTGATTGGTCAGTGGAGAATAGGGGCGCGGCCTCCCTTGCCTCGAGCTTCCGGCTCCCACCCCAGATGTACAGAGAGGACAAATTACAGCGGGGGATCAAACACCGCAACTTCGGGTTTCCATTCGAATGCCGCGGACTCGAGGTACTATTCACGCAGCGTCTCTTCATAGGGAGACGCATGGCACGGAGCGAGCGTTCGAGCTCGCCAGACGGGTCATCAAGCTGGATGTTACAGAATTATATTTCAGGTTTAAAAGAGCCAAATTCCCCCCCCCCCCCCCCCAATAGGGGCTGCAGTGGCTGAAGCGGTTAAGAGGCTCGGCGTCTAGTCATGCTGACCACAGAGAAGCCCTCGGACAGCGCTGGCTCTTCGGCTTGGAAACGGAGAGGAGCACCGCGTCCCTAGAGTCAGATTCGACTGGCTTTCGAGCAAGGGGAACCCTGACCTAATGGCCCCATAGAAGTTTTAAGGGAAAATACCAATGGAAGACCATCATGGCCTGCAGTTCTAATTATAATCGGAAACTGGATTTGTAGAGGATTCCCAGAGAGCGCAGAGTCCAGATCTTGTTAATTCAATTTTGGACCAGAGGAGCCAGGAAGACTCCAGACCTCCCCCCCCCCCCTTTATTTCTAGGAAGGCAAACTAGGAGGTCTAGACAGCTGGGCCTGATGGGCTTTGAGTCAGAGCCAGCGTGGCTCTTCTTACATCTCTCCAGCGGTCCTTCCAATTTCTGTTTGTTACTCGCCCACCAGGCACCTTCGATTGGGAACCGGAGGTAGCTCTCGAGTTTGAAAGAAGCGTGCAGCTCTTTGATAGGGAGCGGCCATCACGTGGAGGAGGAAGGGGCGGGGCGTCCTCGTCGCTGCGGCCGCGCGCCGGCAGAGGGCGAAGACGCCGCGGCGTAGCTTGGGCGCCAGGGGGCGCTGTCGGGCTGTGGCAGGGTGCTGCTTTTTAGCGTTAATGATGGAAGGCATACCTATGCCGGCGAAGACCCGGGGGGGGGGGGGGGGGGAGGGGGAATCGAGGAATGTGGTTGCCAAACTCCAGGTGCTGGCTGGAGATCTTCTGGGATTACAGTGTGGGGCCAGGAAGAAATTTTTCTCTTGGCCAGTTTGGCCGGGGATGGAACAGCAGTCCCTGCGGGCATGGAGGGGGAGGTATTTGTGAATTTCCTGCATTGGTGGTTTGGGGGGGGGGGGTTGACCCTGGATGTCCCTTCCAACTCTATGGTGTGAATGCCCCACTAAAGTTCTTCCCCTCCTCAAACTCTGCCACCAACACTCCCTCTAAGCTGTGAGCAAAAATCTACTTTGTGAGCTACTGGCATTAAAGTTGTGAGCGCGCGATTTGGCTACTGCATAAATTAGTTTGCTCTGGAGCCCTCCTTCCTGAGCCAAGGCAAAAATGTGTGAGCTGGAGGCTAAAAAACCTGAGCTAGCTCACACTAACTCAGCTTAGAGGGAACACTGCCTCCCACATCCCAAATCTCCAGGTATTTCCCAACCCAGAACTGGCAAGCCTATCTAGGAATGTTACAGCTGCCAGCTCTGGATTGGGAAATACATGGAGATTGGAGGGAGGAAGAGCAGGGGGTTGGACTAGAGCAGGTGTGGCCAAACTTAACATAAGAGCCACAGAGAATAAACACCAGATATCTGAGAGCAGCAAGACAGGAACAAATATAACCCACATGTTTTTATTGAAAAATATGCAAACTTGCTTTTAATTAACATTAAATGAGACTGCTAAAAATAAAAACAAAAGGGGTAAAAACAGATATTGATAATGATATTTAACTTTAGAGGGGGAGAGAGAGAGAAACAGATTGTAAGGAGGGAGGGAGACGTGGAAAGAAAGCAACTTTAAATGCCTCTTCCAAGACCCCCATGCCATCTGGCTTGGCTTGGAGAAGGCATTTAAAGAGACAAATGCCTTCTCCAAGCTGGCCAGTGGGGAGGGTCTTTAAGAATGCATTTAAAGTTAAAGTAGCTTTCTTTCTCTGCTTACCCCCCCCCCCCCCCCCCCATATCAAGCCTTCCCAGGGAGTGGAACGCTGGCTTGGGAAGGGAAGAACAATCAGGGAGGCATGCCTCCCTTTCGCTTCCCCAGCCACCCTGCCGGGAGCCGCACAATATGTGTGAAAGAGCCACATGTGGTTCCTGAGCCGCAGTTTGGCCACCCCTGGACTAGATGGTCTATATGGCCCTACCAACTGTGAGGATCTCTGGCAGAGAATTTTCAGCACCCAGGATTCTTTGCAGGCTGCTCTAGCTCTGGATGCAAACCTGGTCATACAGCTCCAGCAAGTCGATCGGGTAGATGGCACATAGAGTACCTGTTTCTAACCCAGAGAGCCATTCTCTTACAGTTGCCAAAAGCAACAGAGGAAGTAGCTTTAGTACAGTTAGTTTTACAGAGGCGAAGCAGGGTGGGGATTAAACTGCAAAGCTCAGCAGGGGTCCTTAGGCCCATCACTTTTTTCCCCTCCAACCAGCCTCACAGGGCTGTTGTGAGGATAACATGGATGAGGGAAAACCCTGTGCTCCTTTAGAGGACGGGTGGGATAAAAATGCAACCGAGACACACCTGATTTAAGAGCATGGTGCTGCTGCTGCTGCTGGAAGGGAGCCAGTGTGGTATAGTGGTCAGAGAGGCAGGTTAGTATCTGGGAGAACCGGGTTCGAATCCTGGCTCTACCCTGAAAATTCGCTGGGTGACCTTGGGCCGGTCACAAATACTCAGTCTAACCTACCTCTCAGGGTTGTGGTGAGGATAAAATGGAGAAGGACATAAGCCGCCTTGTGCCCCCCATTGAGAAGAAAGGCGGACTATAAAGAAAATCATTATTAATTGTAAAGATCAAGATGGGGATCTGTGTTAGACTGCAGCAGTAGAAAAGAGCAAGAGTCCAGGAGCACCTTGAAGACTAACAACATTGGTGGCGCTGCTAAAGAAGTGAGCAGCAACTCACGAAAGCTCCTACCCTGCCACAGATTTGGTTAGCCTGTCATGGATTCTTGCTCTTTTCTAAAGTGGAGAACAGAATGACCAAAAGGAGCAGTACCCCAAGAGGAAACGCTGAGCCTAAAGCAAAGCGTGCGAAAAGTGGAGTCCAAGAAGCAGAGAAATAAATAAGTGAATGAAATGTCTCCGCAGGATTTTCTCTCTGCGGCCTGGAGCCTTCACACTCTATAAAGCAAGGAGGGAAACCTGACATTCTCACACCCAGGACTGTTTGAAGGACAGCAAGCTGGTAGCGCAAGCGTTGCTCAATGCATGCAGGGCAAATTGGCGCGGGTCCCTCTTGTAACATCTAGGCAGCCCGCGCCTCGGTGTCCTATCTGCAGAGGAGAGGAAATGTGGCAGGGCGGTACGCAGCAAAACCCAAGCTGAGAGAGATAATCACATTGCCCAGGGAGAGGCAATTGAGGAGCGGGAGACCAGATGTCGCTTGCCTGGTTGCATCAGGCTGAGCAGGAACCACTTAGAAGAGTCTGTTCTTTGTCAAAAGAGGGGTCTCTCCTCACTGCGGCTTCAGCACAGAGCAACGCCTGACCCTGCCGAGTCCTAGGCCTGTGGCGCTGTACCCACAAGCCAGGTGAAGGACCCAGCCACCCTTCAATATCGAGTTCTGATTCTCTGGTCCAGGGTCCCCAATGTGGTGCCCGTGGGCGCCGTGGTACTGGCTGACACCTTTTCTGGAGCCCGCCAAGCATTTTTAGAAAGTGGGAGGGGCGAGGTGGGGCTTCTGACTGGCTGTACAGTTCAAAAGACATCCTGTTGAACAGAGACTCCGTCTCAAATATTGAATAGTTACCACTGTAAAAAAGGTTTCTCGTGCTCGAAAGCCATTCGAATCTGACTCCGGGGGCGGTGCTCGTCTCCGTTTCCAAGCCAAAGAGCCAGCGCTGTCTGAAGACGTTTCCGGGGTCATGTGGCAGGCATGACCAGAAGCCAAACCGCACGGAACGCTGTTATCGTCCCACTGAAGCGGTACCTATTTATCGACTTGCAATTTCTTCCTTTCGAACTGCTAGGTTGGCAGGAGCTGGGGCCAGAGACGGGAGCTCACTCCATCACGCAGCAGTAGGGTCTCAAACTGCCAAACTACCGTCTGGTCTGTAGTGCAGCGTTTTAACCTCTGAGCCACTGCAGCCCCCAGTTTCCACCATAGTTTCATATATCACTCCCTCGAGTTTCTTCTATCCAATAGAAATCCCAAGATCGCCTCCCAAGTAGCCAGTTTCTGTATGGCGATACTCAGATTACTCAGATATTATGGTAGTTAGGTACCGTATTTTTCGCACCATAAGACGCACTTTTTCTCCCCCAAAAAGTGGGGGAGAAAGTGCCTGCGTCTTATGGTGCGAATCTACCTTCCCTCCCCCCCCCACAAACTCCTGGGGCCGCGGCAAGCGCCACCGGCCCCAGGAGCGAGCTCCCTTCCTCCCTCCCACCCAATGAAGATCCTGGGGCCGCGGCGAGCGCCGCGGCCCCGGGAGCCAGCCCCCCGCCCCCTCCCAGTACAGATCCCGGGCCTCCCAGTAAAGAGAAAGCCCTCCTCCCACCCACCCGCCTCAGAAGCTCACCCCCTCTCAAAAGCTCCCCTCCCAGCCCCCCTCCCTCCCACCCCCCTCAGAAGCCCCCCTCCCACCCACCCCTCAGAAGCTCCCCTCCCAGCCCCCCTCCCACCCCCCTCAGAAGCTCCCCTCCCAGCCCCCTCCCTCCCAGCCCCCCTCCCTCCCACCCCCCTCAGAAGCCCGCCTCCCACCCACCCCCCTAAAAAGCTCCCCTCCCAGCCCCCCTCTCTCCCACCCCCCTCAGAAGCCCCCCTCCCACCCACCCCCCTCAGAAGCCACCCCCCCAGAAGCTCCCGGGATGGCATAGAGTTAACAGTGCCCTCTTTTAGATTTCAGTACTGTACGCTGCATCCCTAAAAGTGAAAGGTGGGGTGAACTTGTTTTACTCATGGAGGAGGAGGAGGAGGAGGTTGGATTTATATCCTGCCCTTCACTGCCCGAAAGAGTCTCAGAGCAGTTTACAATCTCCTTTCCCTTCCCCTCCCCACAACGGACACCCTGTGAGCAATGCTCCCTCTAAGCTGTGGAATCTTGTGAGCAAAAATTCCAATTTGTGAGCTACTGGCACTAAAGTTGTGAGAGCAATTTGGCTACTGCACAAATTAGTTTGCTCCGGAGCCATCCTTCCTGAGCTAAGACACACTAACTCAGCTTAGAGGGAACGTTGCCTGTGAGGTAGGTGGGGCTGAGAAAGCTCTGTCTTGAGAACTGCCCTTGAGAGAACAGCTCTGAAAGAACTTGTCACTGACCCAAGGTCACACCAGCAGCTGCACGTGGAGGAGTAGGGAATCAAACCCGGTTCTCCCAGATTAGAGTCCGTGCTCTTAACCACTACACCAAACCGGCTTTCTCACAGGGATTACACCTAGTGAATCAGTACAATCAAGAAAACGGGACGTTCAGTGACCAATGCATTGGGATTTCAGAAGTCTGCAACCACCAGAAAGAAATGAAACATAGCATAAGTATTCACACGACACATTAAGCGGCGCAGAAATCACACCACAGGATCCTACTTATGGTGAGCTATCCACAGCAGTATAGACTCAACAGAATTTCCAGTTAAAAGGATCTTGGGCAACAAGAAGAAGAGAAGAGAAGAGATTGGATTTATACCCCGCCCTCCACTCCCCAAGGGAGTCTCAGAGCGACTTACAAACTCCTTTCCCTTCCCCTCCCCACAACAGACACCCTGGGAGGTAGGTGGGGCTGAGAGAGCTCTTTCCCAAGCTGTCCTTGAGGGAACAGCTGGTACAGAGCTAGGGCTTGCCCAAGGTCATCCAGCCAGGTGCAAGTGGAGGAGTGGGGAATCAAACCCGGTTCTCCCAGATTAGAGTCCGCGCACTTAGCCACTACACCAAACTGGCTCTCCCACCAAACAAGGCTGGGAGAGGCCTCTGCCCGAAATCCCGGCCAATACTGCCCTCAAGGGAGCCCATATGGATGTAACCAACATTGCTGCATCTGGGCACGGAAATATACATGGGCTTCCTGTCTCATTTTGGGGTTGTGCCCCACACCCCAGTGTCAAGATTCCGAAGGTACCTGTAGGATCCAAAAGCCTGGTGCCCTCTGATCTAGGGCGCCACAGAACTTGTTCACGGGTTCCAAGCCGTGAGACTCTCTGGTTGGCTTTGGGCAAGATCCACTTTCCCTGAGTGTTATTAGAGGAGAAGGTAAGATGAGGGCTTATTATAACCCACTAGGAGCCTTTAGGAAAGGAGGAGAGGGCAATCAGAACAAACAATCTATTTAAAGGGAGGCTGCAGAGATCACAACCGACCTGTAATATGAGAATTACCCAAGAGGAAGGGTGGGAAGGGGAAAGATCCAGACATGCCCTGAGAAAGGAGTCAACAGATTTAATCTAACTTCATTACGAATTGCAGTTTAATTACTGTGATGTACTTAATCATCATCAAGTCAGGATGGGATACTCAAAAGTACACACACTCTTCAAAGATTAAGAAGTCTGCAGGGCTCAGAACTGCAGCTCCCCCTGTCTCCATTAGGGGAAGCTCAGTGGTAGAGCCTCCGCTTGCCATGCAGAAGGTCCCAGGTTCGATTCTCGGCATCTCCAGTTAAAAGGATCAGGCAGTAAGCCATTCCACAGTAGGTGGTGTGAAAGACCCTCCGCCTGAGACCCTGGGGAACCACTGCCAGTCTGAGGAGGCGAGACTGACCTTGATGGACTGAGTGAGGGTCTGGCTCAGTAGAAGGCAGCTTCATACGTGTCCATCACTCACAAGCCACCTGTGGCTTAGTGCCCTTCTGACTCCAAGCCAGTGCTCCCAGCAGCAGGAATGCCACAGATACTGGCTAGCAACGCCACTTCTGGCGCCAAGGCCACCAATGGGCAAGCCAGGGGGTAATCTTGGCAATCCTTGGCAGTCCTCTTTGGGCGTGCAGGAATTTAAGCCCTCCAGACTGCAGCATTAGCCTAAAAATCTGCTAATGCAGATCGATGCGCCTCCTACTCACCACAAGCTACAGGAGCATCCAAGTTACCTAACTACTCTTATCTAATTATTGCCAATGGAGTCAGGGCCATATGAATGAATAGCAAAGGTGGGCTAGCAATATTCTGAGACCCTTCCCTTAATGTTCGCCTTCCTCTCCTCCCCACCCCCCCGGGCCATTTTTTGAAGCTTCCAATGGCCATGTCACACCCCTGGTCTGCCTAGTTCAGAACAGACCAATCGCTGCCTAGACCAGCCAGCCTTTTCCTAGCAGCTGCTGCCGAAAATATCAGGTACGGAAGAGGCTGAATGCAAAGATGGGCTCCAGAAAGGGTTTCCCAACTTCATCGTCAGGCCCGGAGATAGATCCAGATGGTCAACCGTGTTGATCGGAAGCAGCAGAACAAATTTAGAGTCCAGCGGCACCTTTAAGACCCGCAAAGGTTTATTCAAGGCCCAAGCACACTTTTTCAAATACACTGGGAGGGCTAATTAACATGTAAGATGAATAAAATTTCTCTTCGCATATCTTTTAAGCATCGTTACGAGTTCACTCGCCATTCAGCCCGTCTAGAAGTTTGAACTCTACCTTCCTTCCAATGTATGTGAAAAAGTGTGCGTGCGCTCGAAAGCGCATGCCTTGAATGAAACTTTGTTCGTCTTAAAGGTGCCACTGGAACTCTTAAGTTTGTCGGGCCTGGAGTTCTTCCAGAACGACAACTGATTTCCAAACTGGAGAGATCAGTTCCCCTGAAGGAAATGGCAACTTTGGAAGAAGAAGAAGAAGAGATTGGATTTATACCCCGCCCTTCACTCACTTAAGAGTCTCAGAGCGGCTTACAAACTCCTTTCCCTTCCCCTCCCCACAACAGACACCCTGTGAGGTAGGCGGGGCTGAAAGAGCTCTCTCAAGGACTGCTGTTGAGAGAACAGCTCTAAGAACTTGTGACTGACCCAAGTTCACACCAGCAGTTGCAGGTGGAGGAGTGGGGAATCAAACCCGGTTCTCCCAGATTAGAGTCTAACCACTACACCAGACTGGAAGGCAGGGGTGCAGGTCTTTCAACAAAGAAGAAGTGTGTGGTCTCGATGGCTGCAAGAGCAGTGAGAAGACCCACATCGCGTCATCTGGTGCTGGAGGGTTCCCCTTCCCCCTCTCAGTTGGGCCAGGCTGTACACACGAGGCCGCCGCCACCCCCCTTTTCCTCCTGCCAGAGGTGGGGGTCACCTCCTCCCCATCAGTGCACATGGGTGCTGACGCTTATGAACCGGGGTCTCCCAGCTGTAGTCCCCATGCTCCAACCTCAGCATCACAGGGTGTCTGTCTGTGTGCCTGTGGAAGGTCAGGTGTCTAAGTGGGACTGAAGTGCAAGGAAAGGAGTGGTCAGTGGGCGCAACCTTGAGACTTGGAGGAGACTGGATTGGTGTGGGTGAATCACGAAGAGGTGGTGGGAGGAAAGGGCCCGTTTAGGAGGTCTGGTCATTGACAGGTGGCTGGTGAATCTGTGGAGGGTTCGTGATTTTTGTGGTGGACTGAGCCAGGGTTGAGGGGGGTGCTCCAGTTCTTTGGAGAGGTTCTATCATATGCGTACATTTTGGGGTGGACCTCTCTAAGGGGGGGAGAAACCCTGCGTCACACACAAGAATGCTTTCAGGGTTGGAGAGGAAAAAGCTGCCCGTCTAGTGAAGTGGGGAAGAGCATTTTCAGAGGAGGAAGAGGACCCCTGGGATTACGGGATTAAAAATTGTGCAGGGAGGGCCTGGGGGGATGTGCAGGAAAAAGGTCTCTGAGGTGGGAGGTGTACTCAAGGCAGATCACACGTAATGCATCGTTACAGCCAACAACATGGGACAGTCGCACTGCTTCCCACCCACCAATGAAAGGATGCCACAGATTGCAGGTAGGTGGGGGAGCAGCGTGATGTTGTACTGAAGGGTAAGCTTGCTGGAGTTGGCATCAGCAAATTTTACCAGTTTTGGGATACGGATTAGAAGAAGAGGAAAGATTGGATTTATACCCCGCCCTTCACTCACTTGTAGTCTCAGAATGGCTTACAAACTCCTTTCCCTTCCCCTCCTCACAACAGACACCCTGTGAGGTAGGTGGGGCTGAGAGAATTCTTTCCCAAGCTGTCCTTGAGAGAACAGCTGGTACAGAGCTACGGCTTGCCCAAGGCCATCCAGCCAGGTGCAAGTGGAGGAGTGGGGAATCAAACCCGGTTCTCCCAGATTAGAGTCCGCGCACTTAACCACTACACCAAACTGGCTCTCCAGGGTTTACCCCCAACTTAAGGCTTTTGCTTCTAACATTCTGTCCATGTTTGGGACAAAGTATGTCTGTAAACAGCTCTTTTCTGTAATAAATGTCAATAAAACCCAAGTACGCTCTTAGCTTACAGATACACCCCTAAACAGCGTACTCGAGAATGCTACTGCACAGATGTTGAATACAGATTTTGATCCAATAATTCAGTTATCAAAGACTGTTAAGTAGAAGATATACTGTTAAGGGTGTTAATATTTTAAGCATATTCATATTTTGAGTAAAAAACATTAATTGGGTTTGCCTGTGTCCTTTATAAAGCTTATACCTCCGGTACCTGGGATTATGTTTTGTGGCTCATGTGGCGCGACCTGACGAAGTGACATTTATGTCAGATCTGGCCCTTGTATCAAATGAGTCTGACGCCACGGCTCCAGGGCATCACATCCCAGCTGAGCTCTCCCCTCCCCCAAGCTCGGCCCTCCCTGGCACCACTCCCAAACCAGATTGGGCCACCCTAGCTCTGAGCCACAGCCTCTCCCAAATAACATCTGTAAGGGAACACACAATGCGGCTATGTGCAGAGCTGAATCACTGGACGAACTAGCTTCGCTGTTGTCTAGTGATGGGCAGCTTTATACATGGAGATTCATGGATAAACACGGAGGCAGTATTTTCCCCAGCTGGTCAGTGTCCATGTTAAGGGGAGAAGAAGAAGAGATTGGATTTGTACCCCACGCTTCACTCGGAGTCTGAGTGCTTTACAATCTCCTTTCCCTTCCCCTCCCCACCACAGACACCCTGTGAGGTAGGAGGGGCTGAGAGAGCTCTCTCGTGGACTGCCCTTGAGAGAACAGCTCTGAAAGAACTTGCCACTGACCCAAGGTCACACCAGCGGGTGCAGGTGGAGGAGTGCGGAATCAAACCCAGTTCTCCCAGATTAGAGTCCGTGCACTTAACCACGACACCAAACTGGGTCTCAGCAGGGGCAAAAAGTATGAAGCAGCAGCCTTCCCTCCACCGGCCACTTTCCCCCAGCTGAGACCTCCATACCTGCATTTAGAAACAAACCAACAAAACCTGCTGGGGAAACTCACAGGTTTGCCTCCAGAAGCCCCGGTGCTCTTCAGGACAGCAGCTACCCACATACCGTATTTTTCGCTCCATAAGACACACCTGATCATAAGACGCATCTTGTTTTTAGAGGCGGAAAACAGGAAAAAATGAAACAGAAAGAAAGAGAGAGAGAGAGATAAAGGAAGGAAGGAGGAGGAGGAGAGAGAAAGAGAAAGGAAGAAAGAAAGGTGGGGACAGAGAGAGAGACAGAAAGACAGACAGACAGAAAAAAGGAAAGGAAGGAAGGAAGGAAGATAGAGAGAGAAAGGAAAGAAGAGAGACGTCGGCATGCCGTGCAAAGCCAGGCCTTTCTGTGCAAAGTAGCCACAGAGCTTAATCTGTGGGCGGGGCTTTCTGCTGCTGGCTGTCTTAAAGGGGGAAAGCACTTAAAGGGAAAGAGTACTTAGCCTGCTGGGGTTTTTCCTGCCGTTTCCCTTTTAAGTCTTAACAGCTCAGGCCCAGCAGGGAGGGGCAGGGAAGGCTGGGATGCCAGCCTGAATGGCGTTCCCCTGCGTTCCTGCTGAAGAAAGAGCCCTGTTACAGGTAAGAAAAGCTCCATATTCACTCCATAAGACGCACACACTTCCCCCCCCCCCACTTTTTTGGGGAGGAAAAGTGCGTCTTATGGAGCGAAAAATACGGTAAGTCAAAGTCCAGGTCAAAGTATATTGCAAGGGTGATCTGAAAAGTGCAGAAGTGGAGGACGCTAGGGGAGAGGAACCCTGCTGCTACTAAGACCTTGACGTCAGCACCATTTTACACACACAGATATCTGGTAATGGCTGGTGTTCCCTCGGCCAGCTTTTCATTTTACCTTCTTATGTTAACAGGATAGAGTAAGGTCCAATGGAAATAGCCACGGAACATAATTCTGATATGGAAAAATATTCATAATCATCGAACCAGACTGCAAACCCAGTGTTTGTTTCTCTGAGCATTTCGTTAAGATCTGCGTCTCTGTATCGGCCCCCGAGGAGAGTTCACCGAAGCGCACCACAGGAGTCTGGCATTTCTTTTTATTTTCAGATTTTCATATCGACATACTTGTGATCTACCGTTAGGGCATTCAAGTCCAATTTAAACAGAATTCTTGTGATAAGAGACTAAATTAAAAACGTTAAGTGGGATATCACATTTTGAGAGAGACTGGAGGCAGCATTAACAATAACTTACAGAGTAACAGTAGAATATGCTACAGTGCAATTAAAAAAAAAACAACAACAACTCCGGAGACAGACGGCACATCAGCATCTGCATAAGGAAATTAGCTCTTTCAGCAAAACCGTTTCTTTCGGCATTAATGGTTACAACTTGAGAAAGGAATCCCACACACGACCGCAGGTTAGAACAGCCATTCCCCTGAATAGCCCTTTCTACCATTCATGTTAACATTCTTTGTTAGAAAAGCCAAGTGCATTAAATAAAACTGGGACGGGAGGCACGTAACTTTGAATGCTCGAGTCCTCACTGCTGTGCTTTAACCTGTAGTTAACTATACATAGATATATGAAAGGGACAGACTCTTGTTTCCCAGCTGCTTACTGAGACGTTTCTAGTCTTAGAGAACGATATAATTATTTGAGTTCCCTCCAGAGCCTTTTTTTTCTTTTAATGCACATTCAGCAAATACCTATCCCAACAGGGCAGAGCTACGTCTCCTGACTCAAAAGGGAGCTCCACTGAATTCAGTGGGATTTACTCTGTAGAACGTAGGCACAAGATTGCAGCCTAAGGAACTGAAAGGAAAAGTGCACGGATGCTTAGATAACTCATTTCTAAGCAAGTTCCCCTTGAGCAGCTAATAAAAATGAAGGCGGCAGTTTACAAGGGATGAACAGCCAAGATTCAACAACGGTGCCTTTGGCACAGGCTAGAGGGCTCAAACAAGTCCCGTGGAATGGGGTGGGCTTCTTTCTTCCAACCAGCAGGCCCTGCCACAAACTTCTTTTGGACCGTCCCTCAGTTTTGACAGCAGCCTACCGTGAGGCATGCAGAGCTGCGGTTCCAAAGGAAAATCTGAGTCACAACCCGCCCCGCCCCCCCTTTCACTAGCTGGATCAAGGCCAGAGTACTTTCGGATCACATCTGTAACAGCATTATCACCGCCATGCACATTTCGAGAAACCTCTAAATGTACGGACTGAAAGATGATCTACTACTTGCCATAGCAGGAGATGTACAGAAAGGCAGTGCCTTTGTTACTAAGCAGTTTATTGCAGAACAAGGCTGAGTTCATAATAACATAAAGAAACCAACTACAAGTTCACAACTATGCAAAAAACTAAAAATAAAAACAACGGACTGTATGCGTCCACCCTGTCCCGGATTTAAGAACTCTGTACCACCACTCCACAAGGTTCACCCATGCTTTACTTCAGCATCCCCCGTGCTCTGTTTCAGCATTCAAATATTGCAGCAGCAGCTCCTGGAATGGTATGAAGTCGGTGCTGCAAGCCACAACCCATTGTACTTCCAAGGCAAAATGACCGACTGGATTTCATGGCTGAGGAGCGACCATGGGTTGGCCAACTTAAAAAACAAAACACTCAAGTCGCCTAGTCAAATGAAAGCTGCGCGGAAACACGGGCTTTGATTGTTCTGTCGTGTTTGACAAATAGCAGAGGATAAGTAAGAAAAGCCGGGCCACTGTGAAAGGCTGAAGCCTCTGCAGAGATGCACGAACCCTTTAAGCTTTGGCCAGGTCTGCTTGTTTGCCCAAGGCTCAGCTTGCCCTCGGCTAGCCTCTGCACAGGTTTCAGCCAGTCAGACTTTGCTCTCCAGTTTCAGTGGAGAGCAGAGGAGGGGGTGAGCTAACAAGGCTCTTGTTCCTCAGCTACTTCCGTGCAGCTCAAAGTATCAGGCTGGTCTCCAGAGACCCCAGGGACCACAAAGCCACATCGGGGAGCCCCGCCAGCCCAGGAAACTAGTTTTCTCCACTCTCTTTCTAGGCCACTGCTGCCAGCGGAAAGCTAGGCAGGGCTGCCTCACTTTGATCCAGTGCACCGTCTTCACCAAGATGTATCCTTTGGCCGTTTTGAGGGATTTTGCAAGACTGAAACTGACACGGAAGCACCCGGTTTCCGTATAGACAACCAGCCACAGTCTGGACCGCACAATGCTGGGGTCTCAAAGCTGGGAAGCAGAGTTAACAGAATGTAATAAACCAGTTTTGTGCACGTTTCGACTGAAATTCACTACTGTTAAAACTGCTTAATCAGAAACGCGCCAGAAGAAACTGCCGGTGTGGGGAGAGGTCAGTTTGCAGTGAACGCGAGGCATGGCTTCAATATGTAATTTTTAGCTCTTAAGTTTGGACAAAATAGGCCTATGTTACACATTAAGACAATCAGCAGAAAAATATATGCTCTTCCAATAACGTACAGTGTGCTTAAAAATATCTATTAAAAAAGGAATTAAGCATCAGTTCACAGCTAGTGAACCCCAATATACGTTTCAGCTTGCTGCATTTTCATACTTTTAAAATACAAGATAAAATCTTTACCCTTATTAGTTTATGCGGCTAACTAGATTTTAAAGTATCTGCCTAATTCAGTAAAAATTTAAAATAAAGTTACGGGCTTTCTTGTATATACATCACAGTATATGGTGCTTTTTTAGTTTAGCAACACAAAGGCACAATGATCAAGCAAAAACATACAGTACCTGAATCTAACGGTTTTGGAATGACAAATTAAAAGCAATTTTAGAAGATGGAAACAGACCTAGAACGCCAGCTTCTCTAAGCCAGATCTCATCAGAATGTTGGTCCAGGGGAACGGTTTCCTACATAAAACATTTGGTAATCGTCCAAAGACACAAATAACTTAATAGGAAATGGCTTAAACTGACCACAGCTGGAACTTTTGGGTCAGCTATAAACATGCCTGCTTTAATGTATCCAAAAGAAAGAAAGAAAGAGAGGTACGTTTATAGCCTGCGGCGTCAACACCGTATATGCACGCAGACGTACACGCGGCGTGTTTACCATTTGTTACCCTTTTTTGTAAGACTGCACGCAGCATTTTTAGAGACCTGAAGTTTCCAGGTCTTAACAGCCAGGATCTGAGCTCTTTGCTCCCCACCTATTATTCCAGCAGCAGCTTTTCCTCTGCCTCTCTCAAACAGGCCACCTTTCCCAGAAAAGTGTTAACACGTCCCCTCCCTTCTCGCGTCAAAGCCAACGGTGTCAGGAAAGTCCCATTATGCAAAACAGGGACGGGATCAAGAACATGAGTGAGAATCCCACCATTCCGTAGGTGATGTAACGGTACGGCAGTTCGACTTCCATCCGCTGCCGGGCTTGTCGGACGTCGTCGTACGGTATGCAGAAGGCCTTGCACACCAGCGGGATGGTGGCTTTCTTCATGGCCGTTTTCGTGAGCAGCAGAATCACCACTCCGATCAACAAGCGCAGCATGGCTTTTCCAAGGAGAGTCACGGTGAGGGAGGGGACTGGCAGGGGGAGGGCCTCTGGGGAAGGATCTGGCATCAGGCCCAGCAAGTAGTTCACATGCGAACCGCAGGCAACGCCCGCTCCGCAGCCCAGGATCTGAGCTGTGTCCCCTCGTGATGTACTCCAGGTGTCAAGAGTGAAGCAGAAGATCCCCAAGGCAAGATGGAGGCTGACGATTATGAGTGGGGCGTACTTGTGGGTTAAGTTGAAATGGTCAACCAGGTCCACAGCTGGAAGGAAGACAGCCAAGATGAGGATGGCATAAAAGAATCCGGCAAGAACATCCTGTTGAGGGAGAGAGAAAATATTAAATATGATGCATGTTATAACTGTGGCGGCTACATATCACGTAAAGGTTTTAAGGCAAGAAAGCGACAAAATATTTTTAAAACTGTTCCAAAATCACCCAGGCATGGGCGCAGAAGGGGGAAGGAGGAGAAATCTCTCTCTTTGCTGGTGAGGTCACAGTCACAATTCAAAAGTGACCATCTCCCAGGTTACTACCTGCCTGCCTTCTGAGATTAAGTGGGTGGCAACCTGGGAAAGGGACTTCTCGGTTGTGGCACCAAACTTTTGAAATCTCTCCCCAGAAAGACTCACCTGCCCCCTTCTGTTGCCATTTTCTGCCAGCAGGTGAAGACTTCTTTGTTTTGTTTGACACCCTCAGCAATTCCTCCCTCCTGCCCTATGTTTTAATTGCTATTTTTATGTGTGTTTAAATTTTTTAAATGCCTTGGTTTGTTTGTTTTAATGGTTTTTAAGATGTTAGAACATATAAAAGGAAGTCCTTCTTCACCCAGAGAGTGATTAACACATGGAATTCACTGCCACAGTAGGTGGTGGTGGATACAAGCATGGACGGCTTCAAGAGGGAATTAGATAAACATATGGAGCAGAAGTCCATCAGTGGCTATTAGCCACAAGGTATACATAGGATCTCGCAGTCTGGGGCAAGCGATGCTCTGTATTCTTGGTGCTTGGGAGGGAGGCAACAGTGGGAGGGTTTCTAGTGTCCTGGCCCCACTGGTGGACCTCCTGAGGGCACCTGGTGTTTTTGGCCACTGTGTGACAGAGTGTTGGACTGGATGGGCCACTGGCCTGATCCAACATTGGCTTCTCTTATGTTCTTATGTGACTCTATTATTTATGTTTTTAATCTGTTAGCTACCTTGGTGGCCCTGATGAGAGCATACACGTGGGTATAAATTTTGTAAATAAACACTTGGGAATCTATATTGCTCCAGCAAAATATTGCACATATTTAAAACATGGTAGCTAATAGAAGGAGAAGTCATGGAAGCAGTGACAGACTTCACGGTCCTGGGATCCAAGATCGCTGCAGATGGTGACTGCAGCCATGAAATTAAAGGACGCCTGCTCCTTGGGAGGAAAGCATTGGCAAACCTAGACAGCATAATAAAAAATAGAGACATCACCCTGCCAACAAAAGTCCCTATGGTCAAAGCCATGGCATTCCCAGGAGTAATGTATGGCTGAGAGAACTGGACTATACGGAAGGCCGAGCACCAAAGAATAGATACTTTTGAATTATGGTCCTGAGAAGACTCTTGAGAGTCCCTTGGACTGCAAGGAGGTCAAATCAGTCAATCTTAAAGGAAATCAACCCTGACTGTTCCCTGGAAAGCCAGATACTGAAGCTGAAGCTCAAATACTTTGGCCACCCAATGAGAAGGGAGCACTCCCTGAAGAAGACCCTGATGCTGGGAAAGACTGAAGGTCAAAAAGAAGGGGACAGCAAAGGATGAAATGGTTGGACAGTGTTATCGATGCAACAAACATGAAGCTAAGCAAACCCCGGAGCACGACGGAAGACAGGAGGGCCTGGCGTGATGTGGTCCGTGGGGTCGCAAAGAGTCAGACTCGACTGTGCAACTGAACAACAACAATAAAAATCTCATCTCTGTAGGTTAGTAGGTATTTCCTCAGGCACTACAAAAGTGAAGAACCCCAGTTTGCTGGTGTCTTCACTGTTGCCCATAATACACAACCATATCCCTGAAACTGTGTTATCCATGCAAACCTTGAGAGCTCTCACAGTAGTAGATCAAGATGGGCAGCCATGTTTGTCTGTCTGTAGCAGCAGAAAAGAGCAAGAGACCAGGAGCACCCTAAAGACTAACACAATTTGTGGCAGGGGAGGAGCTTTCGTGAGTCACTGTTTATAATGCTATGTCCTTTCAGCAGTTTTATGACTAGCTTATCGAGTCATTTGCACCCTCATAACACATCAGAGACGTACTTTTTAAAAGCTACGTAACCGCTACAAAGCCCTTCTGTGCTTCTTTGTCACGTGGCCGCATTGGTATAGCACTCTGTTAATTTTGTCTGCTCCCTTTTATTTGCGAGGCTGTACGATTGTGCAGCAGAGGCTCGATGCACACACCTGTTAGCGGTGGGGAAAGGGCTGCAACAGTTTAAAGAAAGGAAAACCAGCAAGAGCCCTGGATACCAAATGGAAAACAGGGAAGTGGAAGGGCACGCTCTGTTCTTCAAAACAAGCATACAACCCAGGCTATAATTCTGGTAGATCACAGAGGGAGAGAGACACATGTGAACAGGATGTACAATATAACTCCACGTACACAATAACGGCAGGCCAAGGGCCTTCAAAACACTGAGAAGTATGCAGGCACTTTCAAAGTTGTCTCCTCACTACTTTAAAAAACCTGCATTTGACAGGAGTGCAGAAGAAACTCCCTTTATCCCATGACAGAGCTCCCATTTCCTTCATTACAAAAAGGAAATGGGGGGAGGGGCAGATTTGAACTGTTAGATCAGAGCTGGAAGAAACTATAGTCCTGGAATCGGTCCTCTTTTTAACAGTCTGAATGGAAGAGACAAACAGTGCACAACAGTGATAAACCTGGTCAAAACATTAACAAAGGGTTTGGGAGGGCTGGGCCAAATAACCTTTGAAGCCTTCCTTAAGAAGGCCAACATGATGGAGCCCGTTTGGTGTAGTGGTTAAGTGTGCGGACTCTAATCTGGGAGAACCGGGTTTGATTCCCCACTCCTCCACTTGCACCTGGCTGGATGACCCTGGCACAGCTGTCCTTGAAAAAGAGCAGTTTCTGTCAGAGCTCTCTCAGCCCCACCTACTTCACAGGGTGTCTGTTGTGGGGAGGGGAAGGAGATTGTAAGCCACTCTGAGACTCTCTTGGGTAGTGAAGGGTGGGCAGGGCCAGCACCAGGGTTTTTTTGCGCACTAGGCGAGGCTACCTTGTGGCACCCCCCCCCCAGGCGAAGCTGCCTTGTAGTGCCCCCTCCCCCACCGCAAGAGCTGTCCTCTCCACCATTGGAGACACCCCCCCCCCCCCGGCCCCAGAGCCCACCCATCTGCCCAGGCTCACAAGCTCTCCAGCCCCGCTGGCAGCCACCTGCACTGGCAGGCCGCAGCACCTAGAAGGCTATCTGCATTGGCCCAAAGCTAAGTGTGGTTCTTAGCCTGAATGGAAAACTGCATTCAGTCATAATGGTAAATCATGGTTAGCATAATGCACACTATCTCCTGGTTTGAGTCTCTCTCAGTCTCTCCGCCACCCTGTTTGCCAGCTGCGCCCCCTAGGCGGCCGCCTAGTTGGCCTAGTGATAGAGCCGGCCCTGAGGGCGGGGTATAAATCCAATCTCTTCTCTTCTTCGCTTTCCAATAAAGAAAACATGGGTTGTGATCCGCGAATGTCGCTGGCAAGATCTCTATTTCCATTAAATCATTTCCCACACTTCTTGACTGCTGCAGACAATGTTGTTTCACTGTGCTGAAGCCACAACTGGAGTGGCTCCACCCACTCCCCTCCCTCGCACCAGTTGCTTGCGGGCCGCATAAGCACTCTGGGTGGCTGGTTCTGGCCCCTGAGCCTTATGTTTGACACCCTTGTTAGGCTGATCCTACATTGAGCAGGGGGTTGAACTAGATGGCCTGTATGGCCCCTTCCAACTCTGTGGTTTTATGATTCTGTGGTTATCCATGGTACATGCAGGCACACAGCTTATCTGGAATTTTCTTTACTCTAATCAAGATTGAACTCTGGTTCAGAATCCCATCTAGGGATTCTGTGTGTTCAGGGACCTCCACTTGCTGACCTCGACTGTAAATATACAGCCTTACTTATAATATTACAAATTATATTCAATGGAACTTAGGAATTCTATTTTACTGGAACATCCCACTGTAATTTCCATCTGAAATTCAATATCAAAGCTGACATATTTAAGCATCAAATGAGATAAACTTTAAATAATACACATTTAAAATCCGACTCTTAGACAAGATCTAAGTATAACTTCAATTAGCATGCAGAAGACGTAACTTGTGACCTTTGCCTTACCAGACCTGAATGCATTCCCATATATATCCGACTAACGCAAACCAGTGAACACCAGCAGAAAGCAAGAGCCAGTCCATATAACACGGGATACTGGAGAGGAAGAAAAAAGAAGATAACGCATTGAACCGGTTAGAAACAAAAAGTTTACTTTTAAGTCATTTTCAATATGATAAATCTTATTGACAACACTCATTAGATTTCATCTTCTGCAAAACAAAACACATATATGAGCACTGGAACAAGAAATTATGAGTAGGCCAAAGACTTGCATACTTCTCCTCCATGAATTCCCCTGTGTATTATATTATTTGATATATTTATATATCCCCTTTCTGCCGTTCAAGGTGGTTTACAATTCAAAGTAACTACCTAACAACATAACAAAGTTGGAGTCCAGTGTAGGGTTGCCAAGTCTGGATTGGGAAATACCTGGAGACTTTGGGGGCGGAGCCAGGAGAGGGTGGGGTTTGGGGAGGGGAGGGGCCTCAGCATAGTACAATGCCACAGAGTCTTCTCTTAAAAGCAGCCATTTTCTCCAGGGGAGCTGGTCTCTGTTGGCTGGAGATCAGTTGTAAAAGCGGGAGATCCCCAGGCCCCACCTGGTGGCTGGCAACCCTAGTCCAGTGGCACCTTTAAGACCAACACAGTTTTAGTCTAGGTATAAGCTTTCATGCGCATGCACACTTCTGGAGATACTGATATGAAGAAGTGTGCCTGCACACAAAAGCTTATACCTCGAATAAAACTTCGTTGGTCTTAAAGGTGCCACTGGACTCAAACTTTGTTCTGCTGCTTCAGACCACCACGGCCACCCACCTGGATCTACCTAACAACATAACATAATACAACATTAAAAGGGGGGGGGGGGGACTGGAAGGGAAAAGGGGAAAAAAAGGAAGCCTAGGTGGAATGCCTTACAGCAGGGGTGGGCAAATTGTGGCTCGGGGGCCACATGCGGCCCGCCACAGAGTTTTTTGCGGCCCGCCAAGACAGTTGGCCACTGTCAGCACCTGAGGAGCTGCAGCTTGAACTTATTGACATGCAGTCAGATCACACTGTGAAAGAAATGTTTAACGCTGTGACATTAGTTGACTTTTACAAATCTTTGTCTGCTGAAAAGTTTCCACGTATGAAGAAATTTGCTGGGAAAATGTTCTCTGTATTTGGGTCTACATATATTTGTGAGCAAAGTTGCTCTTGCATGAAGATCAACAAGAGTAAATATAGACATTAACAGACATTTGACAGACATTAACTTGCAGGCTGTGATGAGAATCTCAACAAGCAATCTCACTCCTGATTTCAAAAAAAATTGTAGAAAAGTGTGATAGGGTACATTTGTCTCATTAAACTGATTCTAAAATTAAATGTGCTTGCAGCTATAGATGATATGAAATTAGCACAATAAATAAATTGAATAAAACTACCACTATTTTATTTAATTTATATTTATTGATTTTTATGATACAATTGATACCTTTTCCGAAATGCAAAGTTAACTACAAATACAAAGTTAACACTCCCACAAAGCGGCCCTCAAGCCAAAACAATTGCCCACCCCTGCCTTACAGAATACAAATTCTGGGAAGGGAAGCCCCCAACAGCTACGAGTCTAGGCTGGGTGAGGTCAGGGGCCGTGCTGAGGCAGCCAGAGAGAATGACTGTTGATGGAAGCCAATGGGAAAGGAAGGAGCCGAAGTGTCAAAATAGGTAGAAATGGGTATACTAGTGATAATTAACGTTACACAGGATTAGCTTTAAGTAATGCTTGTCAATCTGTTCAAAACTAGAATTTGAAGCTGATTTATGAATGTTAGTGTCGGAGTGGATCAGATTGTAGTATGATCGCTGCACTGCTAATTTATAATCTAACTCCGCCATAGAAAGGGAAGAGGAAAAACATGGGAGAGGGGGAAAGGCTGCATACCCGCTGCCTAGTAACCATGGTGAAGCATTACATCAGGGCCTAGGCCCGGTCCAGAAGTGAAGTTTGCTACATCCGAGTCCAACAAGTCCAAATCCCCACAGAGCCATGAAGCTCACAGGGTGGGCCTTGCATGCTTATTCTGTGACTAAAATGAACTCTGTGCTTTGATAAGAATCTGATATATGCAAGGAAAATAAAGTAGATGGTGATTAAAATGCAACAGGGCTTTGATCTCTTCACTACTGACTTCCACAATATCTAATCACCACAAGTGCCTGTGTCGGTGCCCATCTTGGCACGAGTGAACCGGGCTGTTCAGAGTAAATGATACTCTTTGCAGCTAAGAGGATAAAGCGACTTACTCGAGCAAAGGAACAGAACAAACCCATTATGTAGATTGCTAGTGATTCTTCAAGCATGCACGATTATTTACGAGTGGTAACACTATAAGGATGGTACAGCTGATATCGGGCTCCATGAAAGAACAGTATTATCACATTAAAGCCAGCTAAAGACTTAAATATTGATAAGGGTAAACAGAAAACAATTTCTGGGATAATTAAGATATCTGATATATTACCACACATGCCATCAACCCAAAGGCCCTTGCAGATAAGTTCATCAGTTACCAATAGTGGTCCCCAGTGTACTGTACAGTCCCCAGGCCTAGCCAACCACTTATGCTTCCCTTTAGTTATATTTTTTTTAGATTTCTGGTAAGTTTTACAACCAAATCGTATTTTATTGTTTACTGAATGCCCCATCCTGTTGACTGTATTGACTCAGCCCGCGTAATCCACCTTGAATCCCAGTGAGAAAGGTAGACTATAAATCAATCAATCAAAGGTTGTAGGCAGACTCCATTTTGGATCAAACCACTCGCGGTAAGCATGAGTGCAATAAAATCCAATCACATGGCAAGACAGCCAGGTCCCCTTGAGAAACTGTCACATCTCTTCATGAATTGCTTGTCTTGTGACACCATGAGATGTCTCCACGCCCGGACCAAATGGAATGGCCAGGGCTCTTGTAAGGAAAGAGTGTCTTGCTCAAAGCCATAGCCAATGGTGGGGCACACGGGGGCAGTGCCCCCTTTTGTATTTGAGGCACCCCCCAACCCAGTCTTCTTAAGCTGCGTTGTGGCTGGCCTAAAATGACTGATCTAACCCTCCTTCTTTCCACTCACCCCTTTCCCTGGCAGCAGGAGAAAACAGCATGTGCCCCAGAAGGAGGAAGGAAGGAGGGTTGGAGCAATCACTTCTGGCCGGTGACGGCACAGCGCGGCTTAAGGAATACTGGCCTGGCCCGCCAAGAAGCAGCAGGAAGAGCTGGCATCACGAGGGTAAGCAGCTACTCCTCCTCGTGCACAGAGGGGAGGGAGCGGAGCAGCCGCCCCAGAGAGGAGCAGCAGCCCCGAGCACACGTCTCGTCAGTCCAGCCGTCTCCACCTGCCAGCCCTTTCCCCAAACAAGCCATGCTCAGATTAGAGTTCTTTTCTATCTCCGTGGCATGTGTGCGGCAGGGGGGGATCTCCGAGGCTGCTTCTCCCCAGGAGCACCACCACACTGAGGAGACCGTAGGTTTCTGTCAGGGGGAGGTGGCCCTTTCTCTGGCTCTTCTCTTCATTTTATTGTGACATCACACCTCCTGGTGCCCCCCCCCTCCGAAATTTCCTGGCTAGGGGCCTGGTCTCGCGGCAGCCGTTCTTGCGCTCAGCCCAGTCTCCACCGCCCAACCATGCCATTGCCTCTGGCTCTCTTGGTCTCTCTCCTCTTTTCCAAAGCTGTACTTCTCTCCCTGCCAGCAATGCCGCCTTTTGCCCTCCTTTTCACTCCTGACCTGCCGCTGCCCGTTGTGTTATTTCTCTCCCCGTTCTTTCTGAAGCTTCCGAGGCCCGGCTCCCTTTCCCACAATGGGCTCAAATATGGAGCTCCTCCGTATTTGGGAGGGAAACTGATGATCATGGGATCTTACACCCTTCCTATGAAGGAAGAATAAGTCTGGGACTTTTCCGTATAGAAAAAAAGGGGAACTAAGGGGAGTCACATGGTATTTATAAAATTACAAGAGGCGGGACCCACAGTACTCACGGGGGGGGGGGAGAGAAGGAGCTCCACATGGAGAAGCAGCCACAGGTAAGCCTTCCTCCCCTCCCCCGGGCAATGACGGCGAGCCCCGGCCCCGCTGATCTTCCCCCACTCCCCTGGTTCCAACGGCAAGGCCCACACAGCTCAGAGCTGCCGGGCCACCACAGTTCCCAGAGCATTCCCTGCGCATGCACAGTGAACACTCTTTACCTTTTGGGGGGATTTAAATATCCCCCCAAAAGTTTTTTTTTTTACTTTTAAGATTTTTCTGCACACATGGGGAGTCCCCCAAGTGTGCAGAAAAATCTCTCTGCCCCCCAAGGACCCCCTCCACGCCAATTTAGATATCCGCACGGAAGGGGCAACTTGGCTATTAGTATATAGATGCATGGGGTAGAGAGCTATTTCTCCCCCTCCCAACAGGTTCAGGATGGCCAACAGGTTCAGGATGGATCAAAGGAAATACTTCTTTACTCAGTGAGGAATCACATGATGGAATTCGCTTCCAGTGGATTTAGTTATGGCCACAAGCATAGATCGCTTTAAGAAGGAAAAATACAGATTTGTGGAGGAGAGCTCCGCTGGTGGCCACTAGCCTTGGTGAATAAAAAGAACTTCCATATATAGGCTCTCCAAACCTTGGGATACCAGCACTAAAAAGGTGTATCCGGGAAGGTCTTAGCCCCTATTTGTTGGCCCTTCTGAGCAACCAGTTTTACTGTTTGTGAGACAGGATGCTGGATTAGATGGGCAACTGAGAGCCAGTTTGGTGTAGTGGTTAAGTGTGCGGACTCTAATCTGGGAGAACCGGGTTTGATTCCCCACTCCTCCACTTGCACCTGGCTGGATGACCTTGGGCAAGCCATAGCTCTGTACCAGCTGTTCCCTCAAGGACAACTTGGGAAAGAGCTCTCTCAGCCCCACCTACCTCACAGGGTGTCTGCTGTGGGGAGGGGAAGGGAAAAGGAGTTTGTAAGCCGCTCTGAGACTCCCTTGGGGAGTGGAGGGCGGGGTATAAATCCAATCTCTTCTTCTTCTTCTGATCTGGTGCAGCAGAGCTCTTGAGCTTGCTTGCTTTCTCTCTCTTTCTCATTTTCCCCTCAAATATAACTGAAAGTACACGTCTGTGTATGCACAGACTTGGGCTCCCAGATTGTTTGAACAGTGTATGAGTAAAGGGCACACAAAATAGCAAGCAAGCTCGGGTTCTGATAGTCAGGCGAAAGCAGGAGACAAATCATCTGGAGAAGGTAGCAAACTAGAGCCAACAACGGGGCAACAGAAAGCAGGAGCGGTGGGGAGAAGAAATGCGATTTCCCTTGCCCTTCAGGTCCTCATGGTTGCAAGGTTCCCCGGTTGCAATATTCCATAGATTTTTTTATTCAGAAATGAGTAAACAGGAAAAAGCTTCCCAGATACTCCTGGAATGGTTTTCAACAGCAAAATGACTGTTTACCAATAAAACGACAGGGTTTGTTTTTTTTTAAGAAAAGAAAAAAGGAGGGGGCTCAGAACTTTAAGAGAAAAGCAATCTTTGAAAGCCCTCAGTTTTTATTATACAGTATCATAACAAAGAACAGTGGTTCTTCTATGATGTTGCTGAGGCAGGAGTGCCCTGACTTCTGAATTTGTTTGCATAGCTGCTGTTTGTTGCAGACAGGGTCTGGCACTGGAGGTTTTCAGTGACCTAGGCTCAGTGTGGTCAGTTGGGTCAGGTGGCAAAAAACTGACTGCCTTTTGGGAACCCATAGAACACATGGGCTTCTGGATCGAAACTTCAAAACTAAACTGTTCTTGGTTTTTTCCCCTGGTAACAGAATAAAGCAATTCAAGGTCTGCTTTCTGGCCTTGGTGCAATAGTGGAGAAACAGTGATTTGAAACATGAGAAACAGAGGGAAGAAAAATGTGTTAGGGAGTTTTCTGACTTGTGAACTTTATTTCATAACATCTGGAACCAGTCCATCTATCCTCTAGGTCAAAGGTAGGCAATACAGAATCATAGAGATGGAAGGGACCTCATCAAAGTAAGCTCAATAGTCATGGGATAAAAGGACAAGTCCTTTTGTGGATCAAAAACTGGCTAATTAAAAGGAAACAGAGAGTGAGTATTAATGGGCAATTTTCTCAGTGGAGGAAGGTAAGCAGTGGGGTACCACAGGGATCAGTACTGGGTCCGATGCTTTTTAACTTGTTTATTAATGATTTGGAGTTGGGAGTAGGCAGTGAAGTGGCTAAATTTGCAGATGACACGAAGTTGTTCAGGGTGGTGAGAACCAGAGAGGATTGTGAAGCACTCCAAAGGGATCTGTCGAGGATGGGCGAGTGGGCATCAACATGGCAAATGGGGTTTAATGTGGCCAAGTGTGAAGTGAGGCACATTGGAGCCAAAAATCCTAACTATAAATACACGTTGACGGGGTCCAAACTGGTGGAGACTGACCAAGACAGAGATCTTGGAGTCATAGTACATAACGCAATGAAAATGTCGAGACAGTGTGCAACTGCAATGAAAAAGGCCAGTGCTATGCTGGGGGTTATTAGAAAGGGAATAGAAAACAAATCAGCCAGTATCATAATGCCCCTGTATAAATTGATGGTGCGACCTCATTTGGAGTACTGTGTACAGTTCTGGTCGCCACACCTCACAAAATATATTATAGTATTGGAAAAAGTGCAGAAAAGGGCAACTAGAATGATAAAAGGGTTGGAACACTTTCCCTATGAAGAAAGGTTGAAGCACTTGGGGCTCTTTAGCTTGGAGAAATGACGGCTGAGGGGTGACATGATTGAGGTTTATAAAATTATGCATGGCATGGAGCAGGTAGAGCAGGGGTGGCCAACCTGTGGCTCGGGAGCCACATGCGTCTCTTTCACACATATTGTGCGGCTCCTGGCAGGGCGGCTGGGGAAGCAAAGGGGAGGCATGCTTTTTCTCTCTTTCTCCCTTCCTTCCTTCCCTCCTCCCTCCCATCTATTTGCTTTCCTAGTTTCTCTCTCTCTCTTTCTTATAACCGGTTTTCCTCATTTGTTTTTATTTTTGGCAGTCCCATTTAACGTTAATAAAAAGCAAATTTGCATATTTAAAAAAATAAAAATGTGTGTGTGATATTTGTTCCTGACTTGCGGCTCTCAGACATCTCTATGTGGCTCTTACGTTTATTCTATGTGGCTCTTACGTTAAGCAAGGTTGGCCACCCCTGAGGTAGAGAAAGAAGTCCTTTTCTCCCTTTCTCACAATACAGGAACTCGTGGGCACTCCATGAAATTACTGAGCAGTCGGATTAAAACGGATAAAAGGAAGTCCTTCTTCATCCAAAGAGTGATTAACACGTAGAATTCACTGCCACAGGAGGTGGTGGTGGCTACAAGCATGGACGGCTTCAAGAGCGAATTAGATAAACATATGGAGCAGAAGTCCATCAGTGGCTATTAGCCACAAAGTATAGATAGGAACTCTCGGTCTGGGGCTAGTGATGCTCTGTATTCTTGGTGTTTGGGGAGGACAACAGTGGGAGGGCTTCCTGCCCCCACTGCTGGACCTTCTGATGGCACCTGGTGTTCTTGGCCACTGTGTGACACAGAGTGTTGGACTGGATGGGCCTTTGGCCTGATCCAACATAGGCTTCTCTTATGTTCTTATGAGTCACCTAGTCCAACCCCCTGCACAATACAGGAAATTCACAAATACCTCCCCCTCCACACCCCCAGTGACCCCTATTCCATGCCCAGAACAGGTAGTAATTTTGTGCAGTTCATTTCAGTTCATTGTGCACTTCATTTCAGCAAGCTTATGAATATTTGAAGGAAAAGGCATGAAGACATGGCAAGAGCCAGCATGGTGTAGCTGGTAAGAGCTGTGGACTTTAATCTAGAGAACCAGGTTTGATTCCCCACTCCTCCATAAGAAGCTCGCTGGGTGGCCTCGGGCCAGTCACAGTTCTCCTCTCAGAATTCACTCAGCCCCGCCTACCTCACAAGATGCCTGTTGTGGGGAGAGGAAGGGAAGGAGATTGTAAGCCGCTTTGAGACTACTTAGGGTAGAGAAAAGCAGGGTATAAAAACAACTCTTCTTCTTCAAAGGTTAAAAGCTCAGAATAGGCAGCAGTTTTCTTCAGTGCAAGTCTCAAAAGGCATTCCTGGGAGTAGCCCCACTGAATAAACCTGAGCAGGGTTCTGAGTAGATCTGCTTAAGATGGCACTGTTAATATCTCTGTGGTGTAAGGCCCCTCCCCTCCAAGTTGTGTCTTTTAATCTAGGGTTCCCAGATGTCCTCTTCTTGTGTGTTTCTGTTCTCTTTGGGGATCTTTTTAAAAAAAACTGATGAAAACGTCCTCTTTTGGGGTTGGAAGGCTGGGAATATTCCTGGTTAGTTGCAATGATCACAGCTTAAATAGTAGGGGTAGTTAAAAAGAGATCTGTCATAGTGATCACTTGTTTAAAGTAGTCAGTCAGGAAATATGTCCTCTTTTTTGCTTTTCAAAATATGGTAACTGTTATGTATTGACCATGCGGTCACCATGTGCTCCAGTAATGGTGACCGCCATGTGACCAGAGCACATGGCCAAGAAACTACCTGAGCTTCAGCCAGGTAGAACAAAGGCCAGGTGGATTCTAACCGGCCACCAATCATGTACCTAGGTTTCTCCCAGGGAACCTATGAGATGTAAATAGACTGATAATAGCCTATCAGGCCAGTTGGGCCAGTTGGCCAATTGGCCCAGCATAAAAGGAGGGCTCGGAGCCCTGGGTTGTATGCTTCATCCGGACCAGCAATAAAGATCTAGCTGTTTCACTGTTCCATGGACTCCCGACTCCAATACTTCTCAGTAACCCTACTTAATCAAGTTTACTGTTTCATACCAGCTGTTACAAGACATTATGTCTTTTCTACCGTTGAAGCAAACTGACTCATGTGTTGAATAGAAAGAGAAGAGGATTTCTTTGTTAAACTCTCCAGAAGGAATGAGTCGGAGACGTCATGTTTAAGAATGTCCTGTCTCAGCAAAAACTAGTACTTGCTAGACTCTGTGTCTCTGAGCCTAAATTCTATTTGCTCTCTTATCCCATCACTGCTGATATAGATACAGCACCTGAGGAGCTGCAGCCTGAACTTATTGACATGCGGTCAGATCACACAGCGAAAGAAATGTTTAATGCTGTGACATGAGTTGACTTTTACAAATCTTTGACTGCTGAAAAATGTCCATGTATGAAGGAATTTGCTGGGGAAATGTTCTCTATATTTGGGTCTACATATATTGGTGAGCAAAGTTTCTCTAGCATGAAGATCAACAAGAGTAAATATAGATGCTCATTGACAGACATTAACTTGCAGGCTGTGATGAGAATCTCAACAAGCAATCTCACTCCTGATTTCAAAAAAATTGTAGAAAAGCGTGATAGGGTACATTTGTCTCATTGAACTGATTCTAAAATTAAATATGCTTGCAGCGATAGATGATATGAAATTAGCACAGTAAATAAATTGAATAAAACTACCACTATTTTATTTAATATCTATTTATCGATTTTTATGATACAATTCATACCTTTTCTGAAATGCAAAGTTAACTAATGAATGCAATCATTTTAAAAGGTGCAGCCCTCCGCTAACCTCCGCTCCCACAAAGTGGCCCCCGAGCCAAAACAATTGCCCACCCCTGTGCTGGAGGCAGAGTTACAGGGTCGTATATAAATTATGCTAGGGTCCAAAGCAAGCATGAACATTTATGATGTCTGCTGTATGCTGCAATGGGTGGATATTGAAAGAAATTAGTGCCATTTATACTTTAGTATTAGCCACACTTCTAAAAATCGTAGGCTTTTTTCCTGCTGAAGCATTACAAAACAAGCAGAGCCATAATGCACTCCAACAGCATCTCAAAAACAGGAAATATGGGAGGAGAGAAAAGAGAATCTGTACTGAACACTAACAGAGAATAATATTCCTGGCCCAAATACAAATACTAGCCTTCCTGCACAGATCTACTTTGTCCGCTGGCGGCCTAATTTTTATTAGCAGCTCTGCTGAAATTAAAACTTGAAATAATTATTTCAGAGTTCTGTTTGCAGTACAGTATATATGGGCATACATGCACACCTTAGCCCTTGGGGGAGCTTGACATCTAATTTATTGACTAGGAGCAGGAAACCATGCATCATTAGAGAGACAAGCAGCAAACTGAATTGCCTTTCTACAAATCCACAAATGTTCCCATTACCGTTCCCACAGGTTAACCATCCATATTCTGCCATATCAACAGTTTCAGGATAGGTGAAATTACATGTTGTGAGTCAGCAACAGGATTCCAACTTTGGTTTTGCTTTGTAATTCTGATGTGTCTTCGGGACCGTCTCCTCTGGTATGTCCCCGGGAGAGTGTTACCCTCAGCTAAGAGCAATCTGCTGGTGATCCCTGGCACCAAAGATATCCAGCTGTCCTCGACCAGAGCCAGTTTGGTGTAGTGGTTAAGTGCGTGGACTCTAATCTGGGAGAACCGGGTTTGATTCCCCACGCCTCCACTTGCACCTGGCTGGATGACCTTGGGCAAGCCATAGGTCTCTACCAGCTGTTCTCTCAAGGACAGTTCTCTCAGAGCTCTCTCAGCCCCACCTACCTCACAGGGTATCTGTTGTGGGGAGGGGAAGGGAAAGGAGTTTGTAAGCCGTTCTGAGACTCCAAGTGAGTGAAGGGCAGGGTATAAATCCAATCTCTTCTTCTCTTCTTCTTCTTCAGAGTCAGGGTTCTCTGAGCCCTGGCTCCAACCCGGTGGAACTCTCTGCCAACTTCCATCAGGGCCCTGAGGGACTTAATGCACTTCCGCAGGGCCTGTAAGGCAGAGATGTTCCACCAGGCTTTTGGTTGAGGACAGCAACAGTTTCCCATCACAGCTGGCACCCTCCTCTTCTTTTTTCCATCTTGCTAGCTTCGGCCTCCTCCTAACCTGCCCATGAGATGGAAGAACAGTCCACAGCAGGTTTTAGACTAAATTATAGACGCCATCTGGAGATTGTGAAACTAGGATTAATTGATCTGTTGCTTTTAAATTGTATTGGTATGTTTTTAACCTCTTGTAAATTGCCCAGAGCCCTGTGTACTCAGGGATGGGACGATTCAGAAATTCAGTTATTATTGATGAAGATGGAAGAGGAGGAGAAGGGCGAACTGGCAGTGGGAGAAACTTAATCCTTTCCTCAACCACCATCTCTCCACAGTAAATGCTATTTTAAACCCATTTTTTCTCAGCTGGGCTCCAAGATTTAAATAAGTCTGGCCGGGAAAAAGTAGTCAAGGAACATTTGCGGGGGAGAATTCATCAGTGTCTTTTCCCTTCAGCCATCATATGGCAGAAGGCTGTGTTACCCAAATGGGTACCCATTCAGGAGCTGTAACGTGCAAAACATCCTTTGCACTTCTAAGACCCAACATGAATCACTTAGGCTCTGGGGTCTTCTGCCTGCTGGGGCAGAACTCAAAGAATGAGGGAGAAAATAGCTCTCAAATTAGAAAGATCTTTATTCCTCTAGTAAAATACTACTTTTTCTTTTGTTTTATGTAGTCTTTGGTAAGCTGTGTTTATACAAAATAATCCCCCCCCCGAACATGAATTATGTAATTTATCTACTCTTAAAAAAAACAGAGCTACAATTTTAAGATTTAGTAATGATGATCAAAATGTATTACACTGCTGCGGGATCGGATTAGTTTGTTTCCCTTAACCACAGTTTGGCATCTTTGATCACTTAAAATAATACATGCGCACAAAACCAAAGAAAAAAGTGTTTCTTCAGGTCACTGACAGGAGAGTTCTTGTTTCTCTTTTTTGCAAATCTGTGAGACTGTGAATTGCCCATTAGAACGCTCACCACTGGGGGATTTCCTTTTCTGTATTTACTACATCTTCTAACAATCCATGGTTTACATCCTGATTCAATACACCGTGAAAAGGCTTCCCTGGAGTACCCCTCCTTCTTTCTAGGGACTGAGTTAGTGCCAGTAGGCATTCTAAGGAAACAATGGTTTCAAGACTTTTCACAAGGACATCATTTGTCTTCAATGCTTATAACCCAAGTTGAGACTTCTTTTAATTTGAAAAAAAATAAAGCATAAGTACTTTAAAATTTTGCTAATTGTTCATATTGCAGACGCATGTATAGCTGAGATCAGACATACAGAAATCATACGCGATAAGGAAATACACCTCACCGTGGCACACCGTGGTACAGACCACGGTGATGGCAGACCAAGAATGGTATGGTGCCATCAGCTCCCTCCGTAGCTATATCCAATTCATAATGGCACTCACTGATTGAGAAAATAACACTTATTAAGCAGCCGTCTGCTCCAAACTTTTTATTTTGCAGTTTATTTTTTATTTACTTTATTTATATACCTCCTTTCTGCCTTGGGGGCCCAAGGCAGCTTACATCATTCTCTTCTGTTTTATCCTCACAATAAACCTGTGAGGTAGGTTAGGCTGAGAGCGTGTGACCAGCCCAAGGTCACCTAGCAAGCTTCATGGAAGAGCAAAAAATTTCTAGGAATGAAATGCAAGAAATAGATGTGGCCCTTGGGGAATTATTGATATTGAACGGGATTTTGGGCAGCAGGAAGCCAAGACTAAGGATTCCACTGTCTGGAATTCCAACCGGCCTGCCATAAGACAAAAAGTTATGTTCCCTTGTAATCCCATTCTGAAATCTAATAATTTTATGCATAACCTTATCAGAATGACTTAACCTCTTTGCCCATATCTGAATTATGTCTAGTACTGTGATCAAAACCTGATTCTAAATAGCCCCAACCTGGATAGCCCAGGCAAGTCCAATCTCATCAGATCTTGGAAGCTAAGCATGGTCAACTCTGGCAAGTACTTGGATGGGAGACCTCCTTGAAATACCAGAGGTGGGAGGCAGGGCAGGCTTTATTCAGCCACCTCTCTGAAATTCCTCCAGGCCCCCAGTAGGGGTCAGACACCAGAGGTCACCATGACTTCCAGGTGCACACACACACACTCACATACACATACATTAAAAATACAAAAAAACACCCCCACCTGACTGAAAAACTTAGCTATGCAATCCTATGCATGTGTACTCAGATACAAGCCTCACTTTATTCAGTGGGGCTTGCGCCCAGGTAAATGTGCACAAGATCACAGGCTTAAAGAACTTGTGGGAAACAAGAACTACTTTCCAGCATTCTGACATACAAGCTGATGTTAGCAATAGAATCACAAGTGATCTCAGCCCTGGTGGTTTTTCATCTTCAAAAGTGCTTTAAACGTAATGGAACAACCATTCATTTTATCTGTACTTAAATGGAATTATTCTGACCAGCGGTATGTTGAGCAAGCTGTTTACACAGCATCTAGATGTTTTACATTCTATTCAGTCCTTTCCCTCAAGAAGACCTTCTAAATGGAATCTTCTCTGCCAGGGAGGGCAGAAAGTCCATTTTAAAGGAGCATTCTAGCCCAAAATCCATACCCACTGTAACTGTACAAAATTTTCAGTTTTGACTCAAATGAAGTTACCAAGTGAAATCATACAGCAATATTATTCTATCCTGATTTTTGTAATCCTTAGAGATACTCTGTATCCTCCCACATTATTTTCACACAGAACAATTTTACCACATTTAGGTAGGTTAAAAAAACCCCAGCTACCCCTTATACTATTTGGTTAGTTGCACAGGTGAAGAGTAAGGATCAGTTATCTTATGCTAATATATTAAGAGTGATACAAGCTATGAAATTCTGCTAATGGAAACAGTCTGTACAGAAGTGTTCCTCTCAACATATTCTCATTGCCTCAACTGTCAATCACTGCAGGCAGCAGTTTTCCTGTTGCCTTCACTAACGGCAGAATGTGGTGAAGATAAAAAACAAACCGAGCATTAAGATTTTTTTAAGGCAAAGATTGAGGTGTTCTTTTGGTGTTTGGTTTTAAAGGGAACCAAAAGCCACGGGGTATAAGCCCCAGACATACAGAGAAGCATGGGGGGGGGGGGAAGGGGTTAAGAAAGCCAGTGATTATAGCTACACTGGACTCTGTTCAGAAGCACCAATGCAACATTAACAGGAAAGTGACATAACTCCTACCCAAGACCTTTTTCAGTGGTTATGTTATTCCCACCTTTGCCAACTCCAGTAGATAGTTACCAAAGGAGTGCAATTATTCCACGGGCCACAGTATAAAAAGCAATATTAAAACGCAGTGAGAATGTCATGGTGGCTTCTGAAAGAAGCACTCAAAAGCCCCTGTCGAAAGGAAGATGTGCTGAACACAGCTGCATACGGACACTCATTTACATCAATATCACAACACTAGCTGATGCAGGAGGTTAGTTTTCTGCAACTGGAACTGAATCACAGACAAGATGAACTGGTATTTTACATCTATATCTCTAATGCGAAAGTTCAGAGTTCCCTTTCATTAGATCCTGAGTATGTTTACCTGGAAGCAAGTTCAATAGGACATTTCCAGTGAACAAAAAATCTAGCTGAAGGAAGCTAAAAATAAAGAGATATAATCAAAATCGCTACAGTTTCTAATTCAGTTAGGCATTGTGAAGGTACATAAATCTTCCAACTGAGGAAAACGTACTGTTCTGTTTTCAAGTCTTTTTTGGCCTATGCTTCAGCCTGGCTTTCAGCCTATTCAATTAAATGCGTACATAGTGCTAAGGGATGAGGCACACTCCAGAGTTTGCAAACAAAACCACTACAAGAATGGCTGAGAAGTTTTACTGAGATGATACTGCACTTTGACACAACAGAACCTCCATTCAGAAAAACAGCTTATCCATATTAGAATCCTGGGATTATGATGTCAATATCAATCTTCAAATTAGCCTAAAGGCTTAATATCACATCTACCACTGTTTAAAAAAAATCTGACTAACCTTCCAAGAACTGAGGAAGGCATGCCTCCTTTCCCCGCTCCTCAATTTTTTAGTTTAGCCTGAGAGTAAGTGCAGCCGGCCCCAAGGTCACCCAGCAAGCTCCATGGCTGACTGAAGATTTACACCAGTCCTAGTCAGACGTTCTAGCCCCTGCACCACACTAACTATGGCCAAGTAACCTGGTACCAACTGTTAACCAGATAATAGATATATTCATTTTCCCTGCGTTTCAAAGCAGAAGTGCTGTGACATATTTCCACCAGACTATTTCAGCAGCAGCAGCCTAGGCTAAAATTCTTAATAAGAAGGTGGGGAAGGAAAAGGGGGTCTCGCTTACCTGCCACCGTCCGTAGCTGAGCAGAACCAGCGTCAAAGGGATGGTCGTGGCCGACATGGCATGGGTGGAGGGCATGCTGTACTCTGAGTTGTAGAAGATCTCCAGCTTCACCACAGGTGGGGAGGCAGGCCGGGGCCAGCGGATAAGGTCCTTGGTACACTGACCCAGATACATGACCCAGACCCAGACGATAATGAGCCTCCGGCCTATCCAAGCATCCACGTTCCAGATGCAGAAGGGGAAGAACAGTATATAGAAGAGCTCGTTGCCGAGCTCCGTGCCCAGGGTGAACAGGTAGTAGAGGATGCGGCTGCGGATCCTGAAGGCTTGGCGCACGGATTCCCCAGTCAGAGAGTTGCGCCGGGGCTGCCTCTTCATGCCCCTGCCGTGCAGCTTCCCGTCCTCCGGAGGCCCCTGCTGGGACTCTGCCGCTTCCCCAGGAACCACCCCGTTCTTCATGCCATTGGAGTGCCATCCCTCACCTTTCTCCCTGGCATCCCCGGCACTTCGCAGCCGGTGCCTCCCGTTACCTTCGCCACCCCCTTGGGATGCCGGGCAGCTCCCGTTGACCAAGAGGACGTCTGACGCGTTTTTCTCTGGAGCCTCTTCCCAGGCGCCAGACCCCGGATCCAGGAGGGGTTCCACGCCGCACAGCCTCTGGAAACGGGCCACTTTCTCCGGGTCCTGCAGGTAAGTGGCCCAGCGGTGGAAGAGGGCCATGGCTGGAGAGGCTGGAGAGAGAGAGATTCAGGACAGGTAGATGGGGAGCAGGTAGCCTGAACGGTGAAAGCCCAGGTAAGGGACTGGGACCAATTTGTAGGTGTGGGGGGGGGGGGAGGACTCCAGCTGGCAGGGCCCCTCCTCCAAGATTTATTGGGGTGGGGTCTGACTGCGGGGAAGGGAGTGCTTCAATCTGGTCTGGTTGAAGGAGGGGTTCCTGATTTGGGAGATTCTGATTTTGGCTGGTTCTTGTTTGATTGGGGGGGGGGGGGGGAGGGGCTTAATTTGACTTGGAGGTGTCCAGATTTGGGGGAAATCTGATTTTGGGAGCGCCTATTCCAGGTGTGCACGGGCGCGCGGGGGGGGGGTGTTCCCTGCTTCCCCCACCGCCTTGTCAAGGGGGAAGTGAAGGGGGCGCGCAGGAAGGGGTGGGGTGGGGGGATCTCAGGGGGCTTCTGGGTGCATGGAGCGGGGCTGGAGGGGAACGGGGCGGGCGCGGGAGAAGGGGGCCAAGACTGGGGGGGTCTCAAGGGGGAGTGGAGGGGGGGTCGCCTCAGGGGGGAGGGGGAATGGGGGGGCGGTCCGGCCTCGGTGGGGGAGAGGAGGGGGCTGGGGGCCGCGGGCGCCGCCGGCGAGAGGGGAGGCAGAGCGGCTCCTGGCCTCGATCAAGTCAGGCCGTCGGGCGGCCGAGGGGGCTCTCCGTCATCCCGTCAGGCGTCGTCAGCAGGTCGGCGACCGGCTAGCCCGCTTCCCTCTCCCCGCCTTAGGCTGTTGCGCGCGCCGGCGCCAAGCCCCGCCCCCCGAGCCCGTCCGGCCCCGCCCTCCTCTCCCCCCTCCCCCCTCCCCCCTCCCCCCTCCCTCCCAGCCGTTGCCCTCAACCGCCTCCTACGCGCTCGCATTCCTGTCAGAACGGCCTAAGCGCTCTCACGAGGGAGGGAGGGAAAGCGCACGCGCACCGGCCCGCCCGGCTCCTGTCAGGACAAGCCGCCGCCACCGCCGCTCACGAGGGAGGGAAGGAGCGCGCGCGCGCGCGCGAGCGAGCGGAGAAGATGGACGCCACTGTGGCGCATGCGCAGAAGTGCGCTTTTTAAGCAGAGGTGTCGGAGGGTGAGGGACTGTATGGCTGGTTTTTTAAAAACTTTCCTCTTCTGGTGTGTTTTTATATTAGTTGTTTGAAGTTACAAAGAACACACACACAGAGAGAGAGAGGGAAAAAAACAACCCTGTCTGTAGCAGCTAAAAGAGCGAGAGTCCAGTAGTACCTTAAAGATTAAGGAAATTTGTGGCAGGGGATGAGTTTTTGTCAGTCACGGCTCACTTCTTCAGATAGATAAGAAAAAGAGGGATTGGATTTATACCCCGCCGCCCTTCACTACCCGAAGAATTCTCAGAGCGGCTTACAATCTCCTTTCCCTTCCCCTCCCCACAACAGACCCCCTGTGTGGTAGGTGGGGTTGAGAGAGCTCTCCCGAGAACAGCTCTGAAAGAACTTGTGACTGACCCAAAGTCACACCAGCAGCTGCATGTGGAGGAGTGGGGGAGCAGACCTGGTCTTCCCTGATTAGAGTCCGTCCTCCTAACCACCACACCAAACTGGCTCTCAGATACACTTCAGATCTCTGAAGAAGTGAGCTGTGACTTACGGAAGCTCCTGCCCTGCCACAAGTTTTGTTAGTCTTTAAGGTGCTACCACAAATCAGAAAATACCGTGCTGTAGACAATTTACAAAGTCTCTCAAAAAAAAGTTTTAATTTAAAAAAATATTTTGTTTTATATCATTTTTAAATAAATAATTCACTATCATATTAATTATCACAAACACATAGAGTTATAAATCCCCAAATACTAAGTATTGGAGTCCTTCAAAAAAACTTTTGTACTATTTAGGAGGACTGATACTAATATAGAGGTGAAATATCTTTAGTTAGATAATTGGATGATAGTATTTGGGGATTTATAACTATTCCTATGTGTTTGTGATTTCCCACGTGGAGTGCCAGAGGCCCCCGTGGAGTACCAGGGCCAGGGCTTTCTCGGTGGCGGCTCCTTACTGGTGGAACGAGCTCCCGGATGACGACAGGGCCCTGCGGGATCTATTGCAGTTCCGCAGGGCCTGTAAGATGGAGCTCTTCCGCCAGGCTTTCAAATAGGAGCCGCCATCGGGGAGAGAGCCGATTTAACATCGCCCTGGCCCTGCTGGTCACAACCCTGCTGCCTTTGTCTACCTGAGTGCTCTGAAGTCGCCATCTTCTGTATTTATAATTGTAGTGTTGTTTTAACTGTTTTTATTGTAAACCTTGATGGTATTTTATGTTGTAAGCCGCCTTGAGCCAGTCTAAAAAACTGGCAAGGCGGGATATAAATAGAACAAACAAACAAACAAATAAATAATAGTGAATTATTTATTTAAAATATATCTTTTAAAAAATATATTTTTGGAGATACTTTGTAAATTGTCTACAGCACAGTATTTTCTTATTTTTGGAATCTCCTTCTTACTGTGGGACCTGTTTTGGTTTTGTGAGTCTTTAAGGTGCTGCTGGACTCTTGCTCACAATCTGGATCTGGCAACTCTACTCCCCCCCCCCAATCCCCTGCCAGTAGCCAGCGGGCACCTAGCAACCCTGTTTCCTACTGTTTCCAAATTCCTCAGTTTGGGGATGGCCAGAAGTGTTTCTGGCAAAGAAGAAGAGGAAGAGGAGGTTGTGGTGGTGACAATTGGATTTATACCCCACCCTTCACTCAGAGTCTCAGAGTGGCTCACAAATTCCTTTCCCTTCCCTTCCCCTCCCCTCCCCACAACAGACACCTTATGAGGTAGGCGGGGCTGAGAGAGCTCTGACAGAAACTACTCTTTTTCAAGAACAGCTGTGCCAGAACTACAGTTTGCCCAAGGTCACCCAGCAGGTTCAAGTGGAGGAGTGGGGAATCAAACCCGGTTCTCCCAGATTAGAGTCTGCGCACTTAACCGCTACACCAAGGAAGATGGAAAGAGCCAGGGATGCATAGGCCATTATTGCCACCAACATTTCTTTTGTGGGCAAATGGCCTGCCCCACCCCCAGTCCAGGCAGGAAGGCAGGGTGCCTCTTTCTCCCCCTGTCCTTTAAAGTGGGCACAGCTTTTGTTCAGGGGTGTTTTTTCCTTCCCATCCCATCCCTGGGAAAAGCCTGCTTAGCAGTATCTGAGTACCATTTAATACGACTTTGCTCTCTCCCCTTTCCTTGCAGGAACTTAAGCCTGAACATTTCTAAAGGTGCAATCCCTCAGACACAGGCCTAAGCTCTCAGCCTGGTAATGGTATCTAATACATTGATTCTGGCATATGCTTCATGGACTTCTGCGGATCAGCTAGGGACGCCAGCCTCCAGGCAGGACCTGGGGATCCCCCGGAATTACAGCTCATCTCCAGGTTACGGAGATCAGTTCCCCGGGAGAAAATGGCTGCTTTGGAGGAGGAGCTCTAAGGCATTGTACCCCACTGAGGTCCCTGTCCTCTCCAGGCTCCACCCCCAAACCTCCAGGTATTTCCCAACCAAGAGCTGGCAACCCTACCCCCCCTAATCCACAGCCGGTGGCGGGAGGACCTGGCAACCATAGATCAGTGCTCGATCAGACCCTGTAAACCCAATGGAGTTCATTTCTCAGTATGCATAGAACACAAAAACATGCTATCGAGTTGCTTCAGACCAACACTGCTACCCGCTTGATTCTCACTTCGAAATAGACATCCTGATGTCATGTATTAGGATGTAGAAAGCCTGGGTTCAGATGCTCACTTCACATAGGGACCCCAGCCTCCAGGTGGGACCTGGGGATCCCCCAGAATTACATCTCATCTCCAGACTACAGAGATCAGATTCTGCGGAGAAAATGGATGCTTTTGGAGGGTGGACTCGATTCGCATTGTACCCCACTGCGGCCCCTGTCCTCCCCAGGCTCCACCCCCCCCCCAAAGCGCCAGGAGTTCTGCAACCTGGAGCTGACTACCTTGCCCCCCCCCCCTTCAGCAGCAGGGAGGGAGACCTGGCAACCCTGCTCTGCTGTGAAATTCACTAGGTGGCAGACCCGGGGCTATTCACTTTCTCTCTGTGTAACCTGCTTTGCAGGGTTGTAGGGAGGCTGCATTAGAGAGAAGAGAGCCACTTACTCCACCAGGAGCTTCTTGAAGGAAGGGTGAGATAAAAATGTAATAGGCAAACATGTGTAGGCCTGCACCAAAAGCCTAATTTCTGGTTCTTCCTTCCTTCCTTAAGCATTTTGGAGGATATCAAAAAGAGGGGGTGGGAGGTATAGGAGAGTTTGTCAACACTGAATGGGGAGAATAAATTTGGAAAACATCCCCCCCCCCCCCAAGTTGCATAGCCACTGACTATGCAACCAAACCACTTATTGTCCTATATAAAATCCCTGAGGGAAGGAGGGAGGGAAGTAGAAAGAAAAGGACCTAGAGATGGAAAAGGTGGTTTTCTATTGCAAAACGTAACACTGTTCAGCCAGATTTAATTACAGATCTGTGTAATTATAGTTCAAAGGTAGATGACAGTATTGACATGTCTGTTGCTGTAAACATTACAGAGCACGCTGAACACCCCTGTGGTGGAACAGACAGGCTCTGGCCTGCAGGCCCCATTTCACCCTGTCCCCCAAGGTTTTTACAGCACCTGGAGAGGCTTTTCTTTCTTTACAGTAACCCACCACCATCACCATGCCTTTGTAGATCAGGACTCCCAGCTTCCCTTCCAAGTTCTGAAGCCTTGCCTCTGTGTCTCCTGCTGCCCAGCACCTGGTCACCTTGGGGATCGTTTACTGCCTTGTGCACCACTGGAGGAATAGCGATTTGCCGACTGTCTTCCCCTGGCGCTTCTTTTAAAATATGATGTCCAAGACAGTGGAGGTCTATGTTGTACAGAGAACCACTCCCAGCATCAAAAGTTATAAAGTATTTATTAAAATGAAAATGTTCACAAGCATACTTTTAGCATAGCACCAGACTGAGCAAGAGATTCAAAAGAAATGGGTAAAACACAATTCCTCTGTCCTTCCCTCTATACATGCCCTGTCAGATGTTAAAATATAGGGCAGGCCCCTTAGCTTAGGAAGTTACAGATCTCTACAGAGTTACAAGTACCTTGAAGCTTTCTCTAGTACATGGTTAATGGCTACCTCCTCCAGACCTAAGTTAAGAAGAAGAAGAGAAGAGATTGGATTTATATCCCGTCCTTCACTCAGAGTCTCAGAGCAGCTTACAAACTCCTTTCCCTTCCCCTTCCCCTCCTCACAACAGACACCCTGTGAGGTAGGTGGGGCCAAGAGAGCTCTTTCGAGAACTGCCCTTGAGAGAACACCTCTGACAGAACTATGGCTTGTCCAAGGTCATCCAGCAGCTGCAAGTGGAGGAGTGGGGAATCAAACCCGGTTCTCCCAGATTAGAGTCCGCGCACTTAACCACTACACCAAGAATTCTGTCTACTCTAATGGACTCCTTCCTCTGCTGAATTTTATCACCTCTCTTTTCTCCACTCACTGACCAGGCCAGGCCAGGTCAGAGAAGCTTTTCCTGAACTCTCCAGAAAGTTCCTTCCTGAAGTCCTTCTAGTATTTAATTCCTCCAACTCTCTGTTCCCTGCTTGGAGGGTTGGGGGGAAGCTTGACCATCTCATTGTCTACCTATTAGCATTTGTATGAAGGTTTGCTGAGAAAAGTCTGGAAAGCAATTGAACCGACTTTCGGCCTGTTCTCTGCCCAGAAAAATAAAACTTTTATAACTCAGAGTGAAGAAGAAGATCCAGGTGGTTTTCTATTGCGAAATGTAACGCTGTTCAACCAGATTTAATTACAAATGTGTATAATTATAGATCAGTGGTAGATGACAACATTGACATGTCTAATAGTTGCTGTAAGCGTTACAGAGCGAATTATCCAAAACATGCTGAACACTCCAAAAAGTTCTGCATTAGTGCTACTGTCATCATAATACAAAATGTTGAAAATGCTCTGATCCTTCCATTACCAAAAGTCCCACAGTCTTTCTGTACCTTCCTGTTTCAACAACCCACAACCACAACCACAGTGGCTGTTGTTGCCTAAGTCTTAGCTTTCTTGACTATAGAAGTCATTACCCCCACTTGCTGGCTTAGAGCCAGAGGAGTTAGCCGTGTTAGTCTGTTGCTGCAAAACAGTAAAAAGCCCAGTAGCACTTTTAAGACTAACAAACTTTATTGTAGCATAAGCTTTTGAGAAACACAGCTCTCTTCGTCAGATGAATGGAGGGTATGAAGAACTTCCAGTTCAGCAGCTTCCTGATGGATTTTGGTTTTGGGATGTTTTTCATTGAACTATGGTGACCTTTGAGTCCTTGAAGGAATGTCCTGGTAGACTGAAGTGCTCTCCCACTCGTTTCTGGATACTGCCGGCTTGTTATCAGTATTGTTGCTTCGGCTGGCAGAAGTGATTAACTTGCAGCAGCTGAGAGTTGTCATCGAAAGTGATTGACAGCTTGCAATTTAGAGATCTGTCCTGGTCACAGTTTTATTTTGGCTCGATGGCTTTTCTCTCTGCACTGAGAACTTCCGCCCCACCAGAAAAAAAAAATCGCCCCACAAGCCACAATATCCTGGCTCTGGGCCTGGGGGGCAGGGCCTGAGGAGGGCAAAGTTGGGAAAAGGAGCTCAGTGGAGAAGTGATACCACAGACTCCAAGCTCCAAAGCGGCCATTTCATTGAATCATAGAGTTGGAAGGGACCTCCAGGGTCATCTAGTCCAACCCCCTGCACAATGCAGGAAATTCACAAATAGCTCTCCCCCCCCACCCCCAGTGACCCCTGCTCCATGCTCAGAAGATGGCAAAAAAACCCTTCAGGATCCCTGTCCAAACTGGCCTGGAGAAAAATTGCTTCCTGACCCCAACACATGGCGATCAGCATTTCCCTGGGCGTGTAAGAAAGGGCCACAAGAACTGAGCACTGAGGCAACCCTCCCTGCCCTCCCTCTCATGATCTGCCCAAGTTCACAGAATCAGCTGTAAGATGGCCACCTAGCCTCTGTTTAAAACCCACCAAAGAAGGAGAGCCCACCACCTCCCGAGGAAGCCTGTTCCCCTGAGGTACCGCTCTAACGGTTGGGAAGCTCTTCCTCACGTTTAGCCAAAAAGTCTTCTGATTTAATTTCAACCCGTCGGTTCTGGTCCAACAGAAAACAACCCCGTACCATTTCCTCCAGGAGAACTGATCTGTGGTACTCTGGAGATCAGTCGAAATCCTGGGAGAAGTCCATGCTCCCCCAGAGGGCAGCAACCCTAATGAGGGGAAAGAGGCAAAGGTAGTTCATAACAGTACAAGCTGTACATGGCAGCATTAGAACTGCACAAGAGGCGGGGACCTGTGATACTTGGGGCGGGGGAGCTCCACGTGGAGGAGGAGAAAGCTGCCACAGGTAAGCCTTCTCCCCCCCCCCCCAGGCACCGGCAAGGCCTCAGTGGCTCTCACCGAGCCTGCTGCTTCTCCCCCCCCCCCACGGCACCAGCGAGGCCTCAGCAGCTCTCACCGAGCCCGCTGCTTCTCCCTCCCACCCCCTGGCACTGACGGCAAGTCTTGGACGCCTCCCAACTGCCAAGCCGCCACAGTTCCCCGAACGTTCCCTGCACATGCGCAGGGAATGCTCTTTTACTTTTGAGGGGATTTAAATACCCCCCTGAAAGTTTTTTAAACTTTTTAGATTTTTCTGCACACGTGGGAGTCCCCCACACGTGCAGAAAAATCTCCCTGCCCCCCCAAGTGCCCTCTCCATGCGGATTTAGATATCCGCGCGGAGGGGGCGACTTGGCTACTAGATGTATAGATATCGCCTCTAACGACGTCTGCAGTCATGTGCGTCCTATCGCACTTCAAAAAACTCCTTTCATGTGGTGGTGTGTTTTTCTGCGCACGAGGTAAAAGAGCAATGCCCATTTCCTTAGGTGGCCTGCGGACTTTGTCCGGTCGTTGTGACTTAGTCAGGTCGCATCTGTCTCTCGCAGCTGCTTGGCCTAATTGCAACCGAGGGCGAAGTTCGGGAAATTCTAGCATCAGTGTCTAAATCAGTGCGGGCTCGGTTTTGCATTCTTCCGTTTCTGCTTCAAATGTCAGGCGTCCGTCCAACAAGGACCTCTTTTCCCCCATTCTTTTTTTGCATGTGCCGACTGAATCAACAAAGACTCTTCAAAATTCAGCAAACATACACACACACAACACACCCTTCTTTGCATGGTTGTCTTCCCTGGTTATTTTATATTATCAGGAAAGCCTTGCCGGATGGACCAATATCCTATTTCACGCAGTGACCAACCAGTTACCCTAGGTGGTCAACAAACAGAGCATAGATAGAATCATAGAGTTGGAAGGTATTTCCAGGGTCATCTAGTCCAACCCCCTGCACAATGCAAGAAATTCACAAATAGCTCCCCACCCTACCCCCAGTGACCACTGTTCCCAGGGGGTCATTTGGGGCCAACCCAGGAGTGGGCACTAGGGCAGCCACAGGCCAAATCAGTTTCTCTGATCTGATTCAGCCCATCGCCGAATTGCCGCTGAAATTTGGCGGCGGATTAAAAAGCGTCTGGAGGGGAGGGGTTTTGAGGGAGAGGCTACAAACTTGCAGGGTAGGTGCTGGAGCCTCTCCCCGAAATACCCACCAAGTTTCAAGAAGATTGGACCAGGGGGTCCAATTCTACAGGCCCCCCAAAAGTTTGCCCCATTCCCTCCATTGTTCTCTATGGTGGGGAAAAAGTAACATTTCCCTCCATTGTTCTCTGTGGTGGAGAAAAAGATGCCGAGGTTGTAACGGTGTTTATGACTGCACTGTTAAGGAGCAGACAACTCCCTGTCAATGTTCCCTCTAAGCTGAGCTAGTGTGAACTAGCTCACAGTTTTTTAGCCTCCGGCTCACACATTTTTGTCTAAGCGCAGGAAGGAGGGCTCCAGAGCAGACTATTTTATGCAGTAGCCAAATCACCCGCTCATAACTTTCATGCCAGTAGCTCACAAAGTAGAAATTTCCCTCACAAAATGCCACCGTTTAGAGGGAGCATTGCTCCCAGTCCCTTGCAAAGGTCACCCACATACATTCCAAGAGTCTAATCCAGGAGCACCAGAGTTGCCAACCTCCAGGTGGCACCTGGAGGTCACCTGTTATTACAATTAGTTGCCAGATGACCAAGATCAGATAGCCTGGAGAAAATGGCTGCTTTGGAGGGTGGAGTCAATGGCATTACACCCTGCTGAGGTCCTTCCCCTCCCCAAACCCCGCCTTCCCCAGGCTCCACCCCCCAATGTCCAGGAGTTTCCCGACCCTGACTGGGCAACCCTAAGTAGCACTTTAAAGACCAATGAGATTTCCAAGGTATATGCTTTTGAGAGTCAAAGCGCCCTTCGTCAGATACCTCAGTACAGTCGAAAGGAGCTTTGACTCCCAAAAGCTGCCAGTTTGGTTTAGCGGTTAAGAGTGCAGACTCTAATCTGGGAGAACCGGATTTAATTCCCGACTCCTCCACATGCAGCTGCTGGTGTGACCTTCAGTCAGCCACAAGTTCTCTCGGAGCTGTTCTCTCATGAGCAGTCTTCGAAAGAGCTCTCTCAGCCCCACCTACCTCACAGGGTGTCTGTTGTGAGGAGCGGAAGGGAAAGGAGACTGTAAACTGCTCTGAGACTCTGAGTGAAGGGTGGGATATAAATCCAATCTCCTCCTCTTCCTCCTTCTTCCCATCTGTGCAATTCCAGTGAGAGGAACAGGAAGCGGTCATTCACTCCATGGATGTCAATCTTTTCTCCCAACTCATGCACACTGAGTTTTTGCAGGGGTCATTTTGTAAAAAAAAGAGGTGCAGGAGCTCGTTAGTATAACTCAGTAGCATAACCTATTTGCATATGCCACATCCCCTGACATCCCCTGAAGTGTGTCAGAAGGCAACACCCACCACTCAGGCTCCCCCCCCCCCCCCCCCCCCCCGCAAAACTCCAGGTGTTTCCCAACTCAGAGCTGGCGAGCCAGCTTTACACTTTGACTAAAGACGCTTTAGGTTTCCTTTGCTCTTGCAGGGAAGCTCCCCTACAACAAGCATGGAAATACAGATCAAGTTAGTATGCTTTTGGGTTTTTTTCCACAGCGCATCACCATAGGTGCCCGCTCCTGGGCTTGTTACTCCCGGTTAGGCCGTCCTTAAGGGAGCTCCATTATCCAAAGCTGTTATTTAAGTAAACAGGCTTGGTCCCACCCTCATAGCCTTAAAAGGGCTCCAGATAGTGCCAGAACAGTGTGAATTAAATTGCAGGAGGGCAGCAGCAGCTGACTGTATTGTTGCAGCTCGGTCAGGAGCTTTGGTTTCAGTGGGGTGGCACGGCATGACAGCTGTTCTCGCATGCCTTCATCCCTGAACCTTGGCCATTTTTTCCCTCAGAAGGGTACTGAGGGTGTTAGCCTTATCTTATCAGCAAAGGGAATCTCCATTGGCAACAGGCAGCGACTGCTCGCGTACAAGACTCAACTTACCTGTCATAAAAAAGACAATTTGAAGTCAGGTATAATAATAATAATAACAATAATAATGCTATATTTCGACGACCTCGATTAGAGCCTTGTACTGTACGGAAAGGCCATGATAGTACACAGACTGACAAATATGGATAAACACATTAAAATCAATACACACCCACAAATACAGGGAATTTATAGCCACAACAAACTCCTTCAAAGCATCCCCACCCAAAACAGAAAAATGTCCGAACTGCTGATAATATGTTCCATGAACCCTTACGCTTCCTTAAGGGTTAATCTGCTTTATCCAAAGTCACCACTGAGGTATGGGAAGGTTGACGAACACTGGTTTGGGAACTATGGCCTGGTGCACGAGTTTTCTGACATGTTCCGTGAACTCGGTGCCCTATGAAGAACAACAGAAGTCAAACGCTGGGGTGGACCCTCTCCCTAATTCCACTGAGCAAAGTTTTATTTATTTATTATTACCTTTATCTTTTGGCTCAAGCCTGAAGCCTTCCTCCAGTCATAGGAGACTCCTTCCAGTTGAACATCATGACTTGAGAACCTTAAGAGAGCCAATGAAGCCAGGATACAGGGTGGTGACAGGATCTGTGGAAGATGTAGTGCATGTATTAATGTATTAATGTGACCAGACAAGCAGTTTGGGAGGGCGCGAGCTTCTGATTTTGACGGCAAGAGCCTCGGGGGGGGCCGTGATCAGGCAACTGTTTGTTTCCCAATGTACCTGAACCCATTGCAAACAGAAGTTCGCTTTGTCCTACGATTTCATCAGGAGCACTTAATGTTTACACAGAGTGCTTTTAAAGCTTTCCAAACCTCACGGTTCATTTTTGCAGCAACCCAGTTCCCCAGATCCATTAGTAACATTATACCCATTTGGTATATTAGCATTTGGTATATTAGCAGGCCTGCTCCAGCTTGCCGGTATCCATAACTGGGCCCACCTTCCAAACCCATCCTTATCTCCTGCATGGCTGGATTCCAGAATGTGGTAATTGGCTGTTGTGACAACCTGCATTCCGTCATGTAACCCGGACGGGAGCGGGGAAGCAGGAGTGGACCTCCTCATCTTCTGGAGGGTTCCATCCAGCAAGCTTCCTGAGTCCACCTGATGCCAGATGGCGAAATACTACAATTAAGCCATAGACAAGAAGGGAAGCCATGCTACCTTCATGATCTGACTGGGCAGTGGCTCTGACTATGCCGAGCCCCGTCGTGATGGAATGCTATGCCGACAACGCTTAGGCCTCTAGCTTGGACTCTGATATTCTTAAAGGTGTGCCATCTAATACCAGGTACTGAAGTATTAGAAAAGTGAACATCTCTTATTCTGCAGGATTGTAGAGATCGTGTGGCCTAGTGAGATTGTATTTCTTAAAAGTATTTCATAAATCTTCATATATTTTACTAAGTTATGGTTTCTTGCACGCAGATAACTTTGAGGGCCCATGAGGGCTACCAGGTCTACCTGACATCCAGTGGGGGGGGGGGGGGGGAAACGCTGCAGCTTCAGGAGCCTCAAGTTTAAAACTCAATGGTACCATAGAGTTTTAAGTCAGAATGCTAGAGTGTCCCCCGACGACATGCCCGATGCAATGACATCACCTCCGGGTGACATCATTGCGCTGGGCACATTGATCTGATTCAGGCATTTTGGGGACAGAGTTCCTCCCGGAGGCTGGATCCGGGCCGGCAGGTTGGGCAACCCCCTCGGGGGGGACCTGGCAGCCCTAGGACCCATCGATCTAAGTGCTGCTTGCTTGCCCAAGGGGCAGTGGCTCACAACCCTGACCTGGATAGCCCAGGCTAGCCCAATCCCACTAAGCAGGGTCGGCCTTGGCTAGTATTTGGAAGGGAGACCAAGGAATACTGGGGTCGTGACGCAGAGGCAGGCAATGGCAAACCACCTCTGAAATGTCTCTTACTCTAAAGATAACTCTACCTCACCACTACTGGTTCACAACACTAAAGAGCTAGAACTTTTGGCTGCCGGACAATCTTAGGATCTCCTGGCTATTCTACACACAAGGCCATACGATAATTAATTAATCATTGGCTGACAGGCCTTCTTAGGTATACACATCTGAAAATTCAACATGTAACTCAGCTCTCAGTGTTCATGTGCTACATTTTAAAACGGGAATCGTTACTTTCTCAGGATTCCCAACGCAATCGGGAAGGAAATGAACAATGCTGCTCAAAGCCCTTTGTCAGCCAAGCCTCAGTTTCAAGCTTCTCCCTCCCCCATCCCTTCATTCCTTTACAGGCTTGTAAAGCCTCCCTGTAACAATATCGTAAATCAATAACAGCACATCTTATTTCAAATAATCCCCAAGATCAGATAAAAGGAAAGCGATGTTACCTTGAGACTGCTCGTAATCACTCGTGTCAAGTACAGTGGATTATTTTGAACTGCCAGTGTAATGATATCTCTGTTAATCTCCCAGGCTGTACACAAACCAGCAACAACACACATAAATCCTTTAAAAAACACACACTTGTGCCACATGTTCTAAGGGGCGGGGGGGACATGACAGAGGTTTAAGAAATGCATGGAGTGGAGCGCCGACAAACTTTTCTCTCTCTCCTGAAAGACTGGAACTCGAGGGCATCCAGCGAAGCTGATGGGCGGTAGGTTCAGGATGGACGAAAGGAAATACTACTTCACAGAGAGAGAGATTAAAACGTGGAATTCGCTGCCAGAGGATGTTGTGATAACCACTTAAACGTGTGACATCCACAGAGCTCCTTCTCAAACGATCCAAACAATTTTATGTTTCTGACGGTCCCGTGAACTTTATCAACTTTATTAACTGAAATGGTACCTAGAGGAAGGTACCGTTGGTGGTGCTTTTACCATTTTAGTCCGCGCACGCATGGAAAAACAAGTAGATGATGAGGCACATATGCACATGTGCGGACAGGATTTTTATTTTTATTTTTTATTTTTTTTAAAAAGCCAACCGCATGTCTCCTTATGGAGGATGCCATCTAGGCAATCCACCGCGGAGTCACGCATGGTAAAGTGATTCATGGGGGAGCTCTCTGGTCGTGCAACGGTGGATCAAAAAGATCTAGCTCAAATTACAGCCAGGCCAATGGGGGGATTAGCTGCCTGTCTGAACGCACCCTTAACCTGGGAACTGCTCTCTCTCTCTCTCTCTCTCTCTCTCTCTCTCTCCCTGTGTCTTCCCCCCTCCTTTTCTTTTCACATGGCCTTCCATGGAGACATGTCTCTGCAAGTCTCTCCTGCAGCGGCAACACCTTCATACTCCCACACACAGGATGCGGGACAAGCTGGCCATTTTGTGAAAGAGAATACTCTTTTACCGCAATCTGAATCTGCAATCGGAAAGGGACTTACTGCGGGACCTGTTACAATTTCACAGGGCCTGCAAAATGTTGCTGTTCCACCAGGTGAGAGTCTACCAGCCAGCCGCCCTGTTGCTGCTGCAATTGGCTACTGTTAACGAGACCTTTGTGGCTCAGCTTCAGTCCATTCGTTCCCGGCTGTAAGAACTGAAACTGAAATTTGCTGCACTAACTGCTTTTAACTGGTTTTTATTGTATTAATTTAACATCTGGTATCTATTTATTGAGTGGGCCGTGGTAGCTCAGTGGTTAAGACGCTGAACTGCAGACCAGAAGATGATGATGAAGAAGAAGAAGAGATTGGATTTATACCCCACCCTCCACTCCCCAAGGGAGTCTCAGAGCGGCTTACAAACTCCTTTTCCCTTCCCCTCCCCACAACAGGCACCCTGTGAGGTAGGTGGGGCTGAGAGAGCGCTTTCCCAAGCTGTCCTTGAGAGAACAGCTGGTACAGAGCTATGGCTTGCCCAAGGTCATCCAGCCAGGTGCAAGTGGAGGCGTGGGGAATCAAACCCGGTTCTCCCAGATTAGAGTCCGCACACTTAACCACTACAGCAAACTGGCTAAATTAAAGATTGGTTTGAGACCCGAGTGCCGCATGATGGAGTGAGCTCCCGTCTCTGGACCCAGCTCCTGCCAACCTAGCAGTTTGAAAGCAGGAAATTGCAAGTAGATAAATAGGTACCGCTGCGGTGGGAAGGTAACAGCGTTTTGTGTGCCTTGGCGTTTGGTCATGCCGGTTACATGACCACAGAAACGTCTTGGACAGCACAGGCTCTTCGGCTTGGAAATGGAGATGAGCACTGCATCCCTAGAGTCGGATCTGACTGGCTTCCGAGCAAGGGAAACCTTTACCTTTACTAACTATTTACTGAATCATTTTTAGACTATGTTGGAATCTACCAGTGTAACCTACCCTGAGCTTGCTTGTGGGATGGGCAGGACACAAATCGAAATAATGAAAGAAATAAAAATGAAATGAAATAAATGCCTACTTTGTGACAAATCTTGTTAGTCTTTCAGGGGCTCCTGGACTCTTGCTCTTTTCTACTGCTGCAGACAGGCTAACATGTTTTCCCGCCCTGATCTACCTACTTGAATAAATGCAATATACTTCTTGGGAGATTTATTTAGCACACTCCGTCCCACTCTTCTATGACTGGGCAAACCTCAGCTAAATTAATCAGAAATCCCAGTGGCTAATTATCTATTCACTTAGTGGATTTACATGCTGCCTCCTGAAAGTCAAAACCGCATCATCAAAGCCCTAATTACCAGTGCAAAAACAAAGCCATTAAAAAAAGCCCTGTAAGTACACAACACAGTTGCCTGCTGGGCTTTATGCTGCAACCTGATTGGCAGAAATCATCAGGTGAAGCTTTTTAACTACCCAGAGATAAGCACAGCTGCCTGCTGAAGGCTGTGAAGTCAGCTGTTAACAATGCACTGGGACATGTAAAAGTCGGTTTACAGTGTACACTGTACCTTTGCAACCTGTCCATCTCCGTCTTTGCAACATCCCCCCCACCTCCTGTCTAAGTTGTACGAAGAAGGAAAGATTGGATTTATACCCTGCCCTTCACTACCCGAAGGAGTCTCAGAGCAGTTTACAGTTCCTTTCCTTTCCCCTCCCTATAACAGACACCCTCTGAGGTCGGTGGGGCTGAGAGAGCTCTTTCAAGGACTGCTCTTGCGAGAACAACTCTGAGGGAACTTGTGACTGACCCAAGGTCATCCGGCAGATGCATGTGGAGGAGTGGGGAATCAAACCCAGTTCTCCCAGATTAAAAGTCCGCACTCCTAACCACTACACCAAACTGGCCCTCTGGAGGCTGGCATCCCTAGTTAGTTCCTGAATAAAGTTTTATCTATTCCTTAATCCGTTTGTGCACCTCCACTGTGTTAATTAACTCTGCCCACAAAATCTTGTTGGTCTCTCAGGTGCGACTGGACTTCGAATCTAGCTGTTTAAAAGCTGGCAACCCGAGTAACGTGCTGAAAGCAGAAACAGAGAAGCTATACATCCCGAGAAAGCAGTCGGGTTAGAAGGGATACAAGGAAGTCCTTCTTCACCCAGAGAGTGATTAACACGTGGAATTCACTGCCACAGGAGGTGGTGGCGGCTACAAGCACGGACGACTCCAAGAGGGGATTGGATAAACATATGGAGCAGAGGTCCATCAGTGGCTCTTCACCACAAGGTATAGATAGGAAGGGATCTGCAGTGGCTCAAACAGTTAAGACACTGAACTGCTGACCGGAAGGTCGGTAGTTCAGCAGTTCGAGACCCAAGTGTTGCATGATGGAGTGAGCTCCTGTCTCTGGCCCCAGCTCCTGCCAGCCTAGCAGTTCGAAAGCAAGAAATTGCAAGTAGATAAATAGGTACCACTGTGGTGGGAAGGTAACAGCGTTCTGTGCACCTTGGTGACTAGTCATGCCGGCCACATGACCATGCTAACGTCTTTGGACAGCGCTGGCTCTTTGGCTTTGAAATGGAAATGAGCACTGCATCCCTAGAGTCGGATTTGACTGGCTTTCAAGCAAGGAAAATCTTTACCTTTACTATAGATAGGAACTTTCAGTCTGGGGCAAGCGATACACTTAATTCTTGATGCTGGGGGGGCAACAGTGGGAGGGCTTCTAGTGTCCTGGCCCCACTGCTGGACCTCCTGATGGCACCTGGTGTTTTTGGCCACTGTGTAACACAGAGTGTTGGACTGGATGGGCCATTGGCCCGATCAACATTGGCTTCTCTTATATTCTTATGTTCTTAAAGCCGGTTTTTTAAATGATCATTCTTATTTTTAGGCAGCAATCATCAATGCTTGCCTTTTCAGCTAAGAAATCCAGAAGCTGCAGTGCACAGAGAACCACCATTTCAAAAGGAGGTCGGTTCTTACCCTCTTTCAGCTGAGGGGTGTGTCCACTTATGGAAGAACAGAAGACATAAAGGACAGGTGCAAAGGAGGAATTTGAGAACGCGCGTGATTCACCGAGCTCCGAGAGCCCGCTTCTCCCTTGCAAACTCAAACAAGGGCTGATAAGATCGTCTTTCTCTTTCTCGGTTTCTCACGTGGCCAGAAAAACAAGACTTGTGGGCGGTGGCGGTGTGGGTGGGTGGGGAGCAGCATGGTTTCACCGGCCAGAGAATGAGTGACTGCCAAAAGCTTGCTTCCATCTTCCCTGCCAGGGGGAAAAGCAACAATAACTCCTACTCCAGCTTAGTTGCCCTCTAACTGTACTCAGGAGAAGACAGTATCACCTCTGATCCAGAAAGCCATATAGAGGCATTCGTACCTCCACTGATACCAGCCGGAAGGCCGGGAAAGGAATATCAGCCTGGCTGAAACAGGTTTCGGGGCCCAGAGCAAAAGAATAATAAAAGCAAGGTTTTCTGCATTATCTTTTATGAGGACCAACTAGGGCTGCCAGCCCCCAGGTGGGGCCTGGGGATCTCCCACTTTTACAACTGATCCCCAGCTGACAGAGATCAGCTCCCCTGGAGAAAATGGCTGCTTTGAAGGGTGGACTCTATGGTATTGTATGATGCTGAGGCCCCTCCCCTCCCCTCCCCAAACCCTGCCGTCTCCTGGCTCCACCCCCAAAGTCTCCAGGTATTTTCCAACCCAGACTTGGCAACCCTAGGACCAACCCAAAACCACACACAATGGTCTCAGCTCAGGAAGGATGGCGGCTCCAGAGCAAACTAATTTATGCAGCAGCCAGATCCCTCGCTCACCACTTTAATGCCGGTAGCTCACAAAATAGAATTTTTGCTCACAAGACTGCAGCTTAGAGGCAGCACTGATCACAACTGAACTCTGGGCTACATAAATTGCTTATTGATTTATTCTCAGTTTATTGAAAACACTGATTCTACTTCTCCCAGAGGAAATGGCTACCCTGGAAGGTGGACTGAATGGCATTATACCCTGCTGAGATCTCTCTCCTCCCTCAAATCTCCAGGTCTTTCCAGACCCGGGGTTGGCAACTCTAACTGCCAGCCCGCAGCATCTATCTGTGAAGCCGAGTCTCTGTATATGGGCAAATTGCCTTTCTCTCACCAAATTCAGGCTAGGCACTCTATCGGGTGAACCTACTTCACAGGGCTGTTGTGAGGACCTGGGGGGGGGCAGAGCCTTAGATGTTGTCCAGAGCTCTTGAAAGCCCAGTTTGGTGTAGTGATGAGGAGCACGGACTCTGATCTGGGAGAACCGTGTTTTGATTCCCCACTCCTCCACATGCAGCTACTGGTGTGACCTTGGGTCAGTCACAAGTTCTCTCAGAGCTGCTCTCTCAAGAGGAGTCCTTGAAAGAGCTCTGTCAGCCCCACCCACCTGACAGGGTGTGTGTTGTGGGGAGGGGAAGGAAAAGGAGTTTGTAAGCCGCTCTGAATCTCCTTTGAGTAGTGAAGGGCAGGGTATAAATCCAATCTCTCTCTTCTCTTTTCTTCCAGGGGAAGCAGTGGATAATAATGGAATGGATGGTTTCCTACTTCAGCATTCTTTAAAAGCACATTGTTTCCATCACAAAAGCCAGCTTTCTGAATTGGGCCGGATACATAGCTCACATTATTGAAAGTCAATGAACCATCCCTAAGTGTCATGGTGAAGGATTATAACTTAAAAAAAAAAAGTTAAGCAGCAGGTGAGAGTACTTAGCAGAATCAAACAAAAGGTGATGATTTAGAGCTTTGCAAATGCTTTGCAGCTGCCCTTTCAATCGCACTGTGGGCGCCCTCGTCATATCAGTTGCCAACCTCCAGGCAGGGCCTGGAAATCTCCTGGGATTAAAACAGAACTCCAGGTCCCCTGGAGGAAAATGGCTGCTTTGGAGGGTGACCTCTATAGCATTATATCCTCTTGAGGTCCCTGCCCTCCGCAGGCTCCACTCCCAAATCTCCAGGAATTTCTCACTTTGTGCTTCTAGCCCTCATTGTTTCCTGCTCCATTTGAGGTGGCCATTGGCTAATCTGCCCCGTAACGTTTCTGTTGGCAGAGCTTCAGTATGCAAGGAAGTGGAGCCCTGACTGTTTAGAGAAAAACAAGTAGGTTTATTAAAGAAGGACAAGTTGTTATAGAACATAGAAGAGAGAGAACTTTTTAACTAAGTAGCCTAACTGCTGAAGGAGGAACAACAACAGGAAGGAAGTTCTGTAGGAGCAGGAAGTCCCCAGAAGAGCCAATCAGGAGACAGCAAGGACATAATTTGAAATTGTGGGCAGTCCCTAATCTAGCTATGCTAACTACCAGTCCTTCAGCTGTCCCCCTGCAGGGAGATCCCCAGATCTTCTTCATAAAGTTGCACTGTAGACCTTCCATATTCCCAGTTCCTTGTTTTCATGTCTCCTGGTTTGAATTTTAGAGATTGGATTTATACCCCACCCTTCACTTCCCGAAGGCGTCTCAGAGCAGTTTACGATCTCCTCTCCCTTCCCCTCAACAGACACCCTGTGAGGTAGGTGGGGCTGAGAGAGCTCTTTCGAGGATTGCTCATGAGAGAACAGCTCTGAGAGAACTTGTGACTGACCCAAGGTCACTCAGCTGGGTGCATGTGGAGGAGTGGCTGGGGAATCCAACCCGGTTCTCCCGGATTAGAGTCCGCGCTCCTAACCACTACACCAAACTGGCTGTCTTTGGTCACCAGTTTTCTTCCCTTGTTGACAATCCTATTCAGCTCGATGGGCAGCAAGCAAGGAGAAGGGAAGGGGCAGTGCATTCGGGAGGAGGGCAGTGTGGGTGCCTGGAGTCTTCCTGGAATTACAACTGGTTTCCAGACTATACAAGTCAGCCCCTGTGGAGGAAATGGCAGCTTCGGAGGGCAAACGCTTTGACATCACAATCCTAGTTGAGCTCCCTGTCCTGTTTGGTGAAGTGGTTAGGAGCGCAGACTCTAATCTGGGAGAACTGGATTTGATTCCGCCACTTCTTTTCATGCAGCTGCTGGTGTGACTTTGGCCCCACCTAGCTCACAGGGGTGTATGTTGTGGGGAGAGACTCCTTTGGGTAGTGAAGGGCGGGGGATAAATCCAATCTCCTCCTCCTTTTCCTCCTCCCACCCCACCAGTCCACCACATCTCTGTTTCTCCAAGCAAGTTCTCTTTTTCTCGCGGATATATTTTTAGGTCTGTTTCTTCTGCTTTGCTATTTATCCGGTGTGGGTTTTGTGTTTGCCTCTGTTCCGTATTTCTGACTGAACAGCATTTCCGCTTTTGAGAGGGGAAGGATGGTTTCCCCCGTTTCCCCCTCTCCCGCTGCCGACTCCCACTTGGCCCCCACCCTGTATTGTAAGGGAGGGTCTGCCGACCACAGGAGCAGTGTTTGTGTGTGGGGGGGGGGAGACGATGACAGAAGGCTGCCAAGAGAGTTGGAGGTTCGGTTCCCTCAAGCGTGAGTCCGTGCTGTTTAGGGTCCAGACTTCAATTTTTATTTTATTTGCCATCAAGTTGCAGCTGACTTCCGGTGACCTCGCAGTGTTTTCAAGGCAAGAGATGAGCATATCTACAAGGTATCTCCTTGTATTTACAAGGTATCTCCTAAGATACCTACATGGCCAAAAGTCCATCCCTGTAGTTTGTCGTTGCCCCTGGAGAGCGGCTGCCAGTCTGAGTAGACAGTAGCGGCTCTGATGGACCAAGGGCCTGATTCAGTACAAGGCAGCTTCATATGTGTGCAATGGTAGCAGCCAATGCACCTTCTAAGTTGTGAGGTCTAGTGAGCAAAAATCCTATTTTGTGAGCTACTGGCATTAAAGTTGGGAGCGAGCAATTTGGCTGCTGCATAAATCAATTCCCTCTGGAGCCATCCTTCCTGAGCGAAGACAAAAATGTGTGAGCTGGAGGCTAAAAAAACGATGAGCTGGCTCACATAGGGTTGCCAAGTCTTCAAAATTCACCGGCGGGGGGGAGTCCTCCTCTTGCCAGGAGTTTCTTCTGGCGCGCGCGCTTTGTGCGCGTGCCCAGCGACGTCACCAGAAGTGGCGTCAGCACGTTGGGGGCGTTGCCAGGGCGACGCTCTGGCAATCGCCCCAAAACTCTATGGTATCATAGAGTTTTGGGGCGATTGCCAGAGCGTCGCCCTGGCAACGCCCCCAACGTGCTGCGTCACTTCCGGTGACGTCATCACGTCGTCCTCTCTGGACGACGTCGGGGGTGGGGTTCCCCCCGCCAGCCAAATGCTGGCCGGCGGATTGGGAACCCCTTTAGCAGGGGATCCCCCGCCCCCCGGGCTGACTTGGCAGCCCTAGGCTCACACTAACTCGGCATAGAGTAGGGTTGCCAGGTCTGGGTTGGAAAATCCCAGGAGACTTTGGGGGTGGAGCCGGGAGAGGGCAGGGTTTGGGGAGGGGAGGGGCCTCAGCATGGTACAATGCCACAGAGTCCACCCTTCAAAGCAGCCATTTTCTCCAGGGGAGCTGATCTCTGTCAGCTGGAGATCAGTTGTAAAAGTGGGAGATCCCCAGGCCCCACCTGGAGGTTGGCAACTCTAGCATAGAGGGAACATTGGTAGCAGCCATGTTTGTTCACACACATTCATAAAGTAGGGACCGGGGAAGTGAATTTTAACAACTGATTCTAACATCAAAAGGAAAACGCAAAGACCTGCCTTCTAACGAGCCAGCCAATTGGTCTATCGAGGCCGGCATCCTCCGAGGTCATGTCCTGAAGGCTGAGGAAGTCAACAATCTTTATAAAGCGTATATTCAGAGTCCCCTGTCCAAAGGTCCATTTGAAAGCCCCATCACAATAGAAAAAGATTTACAGACTTGGAGACAGGGACGAAAGGGCAGACTAGGAACTGCTTACCTAAAAGGATGCCAGCGAAAAGGAAACCCAACCAGGTTCTGGTCCGATTGTAAAGAACAGACCGTAGGTGCTGAGATCCTTATCACGATGCAAGATAGTGAGTTTGGACTCGAATCCAAAGGAACAAAGTTTGCTCTGTGCACTCGGAGGGCCAGTCTAGATGATGCGTGCAAGGGGCATGAGCAGTGAACATGTGATGGCAAAGCATTGGTCCATACAGCTCAGCATATGTTGGCTGGAAGTGGCTCTCTACGGAATCAGGAAGAGGACCCCCCCCCCCCCCCCCGCAGCATCTACTACCGGTGACCCTTTTTGACTGGCGATGTCAGCGTTTAACTCAGGACACTCTGGATACAAAACCTGAGCCACAATCCCTCTCCAAGATGCTTAGCACAACAGTCTTCTTGAGTCTGACTCTCCCATAGGGTTACTAATCTCCAGGTGAGGCCTGGAGATATCCCGAAATCACAGCTGATCTCCAGATGACAGAGATCCGTCCCCCTGGAGAAAACGGCTGCTTTGGGAGGGTGGTCTCTATGGCACTATACCCCGTGGAGGTCCCCACCTTCCCCAAACCCTCTCCAGTTTGGCGTAGTGGTTAAGTGCACGGACTCTAATCTGGGAGAACCGGGTTTGATTCCCCACTCCTCCACTTGCACCTGGCTGGATGACCTTGGGCAAGCCATAGCTCTGGACCAGCTGTTCCCTCAAGGACAGCTTGGGAAAGAGCTCTCTCAGCCCCACCTACCTCACAGGGTGTCTGTTGTGGGGAGGGGAAGGGAAAAGGAGTTTGTAAGCCGCTCTGAGACTCCCTTGGGGAGTGGAGGGCGGGGTATAAATCCAATCTCTTCTTCTTCTTCTTCTTCTCCTCCCCAGGCTCCACCCCCCAAACCTCCAAGAATTTCAACAGGGAGTTGGCAACCCTACTCCCTCCTTCTGATGTTTAGAAAACTTAGCAAGGCGTTTGAAGGTTTGGGAACATGCTTAAGTGTTTGGGCTGGCTGCCACCTGAAACTGTGGTTCTCGCGTGCCAGGAGATATTGTTGCTTGTCTGATGTGTTGCATCATGATTCAGTTTTCACTTTCTCAGAAGCTGTCCCAAGCCCTCTGCTGGGAAGAAGGTGGGGTAAAAGTTTTAAAATAAATAATATCCATTTTGAGCTGGGAGATTCTGCCCCCGATCACCTCCTCCCCCAAGTGCTTGACACTCACGATGGGAGGAGAGAGATGAGGACTCCATATTTCCCCCTCCCCTGAAAGATGATCTTCAGAACTCCATTGGCAGGAGGGGACAGCGTTCATCTGTCCCACATCTGCACACCCTGCACAATCCCAAGCTAACCAGATCCTGGCTAATATTTGGATGGGTGACCTCCATTTCTTTGCCTGTTTGTTAACAGGCATATTTGTTTGCTTGCATTTCTATCTCATGTAGTTAATTGTGCACTTGCATTTCATGTCTTCTAAGATGAAGTCCTCTCCTCCTAAGTGAATTCTGTCAGTTTGAACATGCACTAGTCTATGAATCGTGAATTAATCTTCTGATAAAGATCCAATCGAAACGGAGTATGTAATCCGGAGCCTTCGCTGGACTGTCATTTTGATCGGGGCTTTTTTTGTAGAAAAAGCCCCGTGGGAGCTCATTAGCATAATAGGCCCCACCCAACAGCAGAAACTCATTAGCTTCCCCATTTAGACCACCAAGACAACTGCTGAAGGTATACCATACTGGTATCTTTCAACAGAGGCGCACATAGATCTGAGCACCTTTGCCTGGGTCAGAAGCAGTGCTCCTTCTAAGCTGTGGAGTCTTGGGAGCAAAAATTCTACTTTGTGATTGGGTTGATGGCAACATGATGGCATCACTTCTGGGTGACGTCATTACGTGAGGGAGGTCGTCCAGGCTGGACGACCTCGGGGGTGGGGTTTCCCCCGCCGGCCGAATGCTGGCCGGCGGATCGGGAACCCCTGTAGCGGGGGATCCCCCGCCCCCCGGGCTGACTTGGCAGCTCTACTTTGTGAGCTACTGGCATTAAAGTTGTGAGCCAGCAATTTGGCTGCTGCATAAATCAGTTTGCTCTGGAGCCATCCTTCCTGAGCTGAGACAAAAATGTGTGAGCCGGAGGCTAAAAAACTGTGAGCTAGCTCACACTGACTCAGCTTAGAGGGAACACTGGTCATAAATCTCAGATGTAAGAACATGAATGTTTAGCAATGCATGTATGTTATACACCTGTAATGTGTTTGCATTCGAAAACATGCCTGCAAAAATGATGTGCCTGCAGCAATCCTTATCCGTACCCCAAATCCTCAGGAATTTCTTCACCTGGAGTTGGCAAGGCTAGCCTGTCAACCTTTATGTGACTACTTTGCACTGCTGTTCACCCTTAAGTCCTGTGTATCTCTTTGCTCCAGCCCTGCTTGTTTCTTCTTCTTCTTCTTCTTCCACTTCCTTTTCTTCTTCTTCCTCTTCTTCTTCCTCCTCCTCCTCTTCCTCCTCTATCAAGTCACAACTGACTTATGGTGACCTTTCATAGGATTTTCAAGACAAGAGAGGAACAGAAGTGGTTGGCCACTGCTTTCTCTGAGTAGCAATCCTGGACTTCCTTGGTGGTCCCCCATCCAAATACCAACCAAAGCTGACCTGTAGGGCTTCCAAAGCAAGAGAGGAACAGAGGTATTTTGCCATTGTCTGCCTCTGCATAGCAACTGTGGACTTCCTTGGTGGTCTCCCATCTGAGCACTAACCAAGGCTGCCCCTGGAGGGTTTTCAAGGCAAGGGTCCGACAGAGGTGGTTCTGCCATTGCCTGCCTCTGTGTAGCAGCCCTGGGCTTCCTTGGTGTCTCCCATCCGAGTACTAACCATAGCTAACCATGGAGCTCTGATTTGCGCAGGCTAGACTGGCCAGTTCAGGCTGGTCTCGCTAATAATAATTCATACAAGAATGCTCCTGATATCCATAGACCAGACTTGTGGTTTGGGTCCTGAAAATATTATATCTTCAGTTGATTTACCATGCTGCTTGCTTTCAGTACTTTTATTTCTGCTTGGATTTACAAGCAATGGATTTTTAGATTTTTCAGGTTTTATCGTGCTGTCAAACTTCAGGAGCAAAAATATTTATTGTGTAGTAAAGCCCTCTAGTGGAACAGGGAAGATGTACCTCAGACTACAACACTCCGGAGGATGACGGAGGACAGGAGGGGCTGGCGTGATGTGGTCCATGGGATTGCGAAGAGTTGGACTTGACTGTGAGACTGAACAACGACAACAAAATACACACACACACACATTTATTGCGATGGCCATTAAGTGAGGGGGGGCAGTTTCCCCCCCTGTTTTTTCCTTTTTCTGTCTCTGTATTGAATAAGGTGGAGTAAAAATGGGTGGAAGGAATATTAACCATTTGACATATGCGGAAGACATGCCATATTGCCGGTAGAGAATAGTGAAGACTTGTGTTGTGTTCCTACGGGGAAGTTGACCACGTGGTCAAAATGGACACGTGGCTGGGCAAAGCGCCCGAGCTTCGTGCACATGAACAATAGACGGCATGGATCCAGACCGGGCCCAATCGAGGGGTCTGGATCCTGAAAGGGACCTATGGAAAAGGCTCCTACTGTAAATCGCCTATCACAGGAGTGGGGTGTGACATGGGTGTAGTTCGGGATGCGAATATAAGCAGACCCTCAGGCCCAGCTCTGTATCCTTATCTCGACCTCTCAATAAACTATGAGCTTTAATCACTCAACGTGTCTCAGAACCCAGTACTTCACAACTTGAAATGACTCCTGATTACAGCTAAAGCAGGAAGTGCCAAAGTGGGATTACAGCTGAGCATCAAGAAGACCAAAGTGGTATTGGGGAATTACAGAGCTTTTAAGGTTGATGAGGAAGCAGTGTGTGTGAACAAGATCTTGGGGTACAGGTAGTCTGTAAATTAAATATGAGCAGCCAGTGTGATGCGGCGACAAAAAAGGCCAATGTGATTTTGGGGTGTATCAACAGAGGCATAACATCCAAATCGCATGACGTCATAAGTCCTGCTGTAGACTGCATTGGTCAGGCTGCACCTGGAGTATTGGGTGCAGTTCTGGAGGCCTCACTTCAGAAAGGATGTGGACAGAATGGAGCGGGTGCAGAGGAGAGCGACGGGGATGACTGGAGGGCCTGGAGACCAAGAAGCCCTGTGAGGAAAGGCTGAGGGACTTGGGAATGTTCAGTCTGGAGAAGAGGAGGCTGAGGGGGGACAGGATGGCTCTCTTGAGGTATTTGAAGGGCTGTCGCTTCGAGGAGGGCTGGAGAAAACGGCTGCTTTGGAGGGTGGACTCCATGGCATTGTACCATGCTGAGGCCTCTCCCCTCCCTATGCCCCACCCTCCCCAAGCTCTACCCTCCAAGTCTCCAGGAATTTCCCAGCCAAGAACTGGCCATCCTACCCTGCTATGGGCTCCCTATTCAGAAGGAGACTGGATATAAATCCAGACCCACCCTTCACTACCCGACTGAGTCTCAGAGTGGCTTACGAACTCCTTTCCCTCCTCTCCCCACAACAGACACCCTGGGAGGAAGGGGGGGCTGAGAGAACTCTCTCGAGAACTGCCCTTGAGAGAACAGCTCTGGGAGAACTTGTGACTGACCCATGGTCTCACTAGCAGCTGCATGTGGAGGAGAGGGGAATCAAACCCCGTTCTCCCAGATTAGAGTCCGCACTCCTAAGCACTACACCAAACCGGTTCTCACTACACCAGAACCCACTGAAAAAGGATGAACTGTGTGTGACCAGGCCCAATGACTGATCAGATTGCCTCAAGGTTAGGGTTGCCAGCCTCCAGGTGGGGCCTGGGGATCTCCCGCTTTCACCACTGATCTCCAACTGACAGAGATCAGCTCCCCTTGAGAAAATGGGATGCCTTGAAGGGTGGACTCTCTCTATGGCATTGTACCGTGCTGAGTCCCCTCCCCTCCCCTCCCCAAAACCTCCCCCTCCCCCGACTCCACCCCCAAAGACTCCAGGTATTTTCCTACCCAGATCTGGCAGCCCTACTCAAGGCAGAGCTTCTTGCTGATTCATCACCCTCCACTAGTGACAGCAGCTTCCAGGTGGGATCTGAGGATCCTCTGGAAGGAGTCGGCCCTCCTACGCCCCAGGCTGTGTCCTCACATCTCCAGGGTTTCCCCAGCATGGTGTTGGCAACCCTGCTTGGATCCCAGAGATGTCTCAGTCCTTCCTCCAGTTCAAGAAGCCTTCTGGCCGATCAGCAGGAGGAGGAAAGCGGTGCCGTTAGCAGGAGAGATCCAGGGGCTCAAACAGAGAAGCCCCATCAGTGATTAGGTTTTTTGCATCGGAGGGAAGCCCCACCATGAGCCAAACAGATTCCTAGCAGGCAGGCCACCCCTTTTTCCTGCTGAAAAGCAGTCCTCCCCGGATCCTCAATGCAACCTGCAAATCTATGAACTTCTGCTCTCGTTGGGATACCGTTTGACCACCAGATGTCGCTGTTGTTTCTGCAAAAGGGGTCGCGCTCTCTCTCTAGGTCCCTGAAGGGAGAAAGCCTCAAGATATAGTCCTTGAAGCAGTTAACAAGTCCCAAGTTCTCATATCAACTCAAGCGGAAAAGATTATCCCCCCCCCATGTATCCTTGCAAAGATACCTCAAAACAATACTCAAAATGTGCATCAAGTATGGGCTATTTTTCTGTCCTTCTGTACTCATTCACCCCTTTGTTCTTGCAACAGTCTCCTGGAGCTCTAATCTCTCTATTTGCCTCTCTTCTCTAATGTTGTTGGCTGAACTCCTAACAGCTCCATCAGCCTTTGCAGTTCCATGGGTCCCAGTTCCTCTGGCTACCATTGGCTTAGCTGCTGTGATGTCATAGGAAGTCTCAGGCACAGCCATGTAGCAAGTGGCTCAGAACTGAGGAAAGCTTTGAAGCTCTTTCACCAAAAGAACACCTTGGGCTAAATTAAACTGCTTAAGTGTTGCCCAGATGTTGGGGGCGGTCTAATGACACCTGCTGGGTATGTGGTTTCAGCCATCTCAGAGACTTTCAACAGAAAGTGAAAGATTGAAAGTGCTATTATTTAAATATAAACATATAAAAAATCAGGATGGTTAAAGGCTGGATTTAGGGGCATGTATTTCCTAAGTGGAAGGATAGAAATAATGTTAAAAGTGCTTTCACAACCAATCAGGTCCAAAAGTTTATAGAGTTTGAGAGCCAGTTTGGTGTAGTGGTTAAGTGCACGGACTCTAATCTGGGAGAACCGGGTTTGATTCCCCCCTCCTCCACTTGCACCTGCCGGATGACCTTGAGCAAGTTTGATTCCCCACTCCTCCACTTGCACCTGCCGGATGACCATGGGCAAGCCGTAGTTCTGGCACAGCTGTTCTTGAAAAAGAGCAGTTTCTGTCAGAGCTCTCAGTCCCACCTACCTCACAGGGTGTCTGTTGTGGGGAGGAGAAGGGAAAGGAGTTTGTAAGCCGCTCTGAGACTCCAAGTGAAGGGTGGGGTATAAATCCAATCTCTTCTTCTTCTTCTCTTCTATATCTGAATGGTTAGAAAAGCACACATCAAATTAATCTAACCTGCCTTTCCTTGATGGAATGGATTGATAGGAGAAACTCAAGACATGTGTCATTCAAGGTAGCTGTGCTGATATGTTTTCAGGTTATCCTGTACTGCGTATTTATTTATTTAGAATATTTTTATGCTTTCTTTTCAGAATACTCCTCAAGGTGACTTACAATAAAAAATCACAATATAAAAACCTTGAACTTTTAGAATATAAGAGAATCCATGTTGGATCAGGCCAATGGCCCCTCCAGTCCAACACTCTGTGTCACACAGTGGCCAAAACCCAGGGGCCCTCAGGAGGTCTACCAGTGGGACCAGAACACCAGAAGCCATCCCACTGTTGCCCCCCAAGCTCCACGAATACAGAGCATCACTGCCCCAGATATAAGAACATAAGAGAAGCCAATGTTGGATCAGGCCAGTGGCACACCTAGTTCAACACTCTGTGTCACACAATGGCCAAAACCCAGGGGCCATCAGGAGGTCCACCAGCAGGGCCAGAACTCCAGAAGCCCTCCCACTGTGGCTGGCTCCCCAAGCACCAAGAAGACAGGACAGAGTGAAGATCTGGACCGGGTCTCCCAGACTGTAGCTCGATGCTAACCACTCGCTCTACACTTGCTACTTGTGATAGCGATGGATGCGCTTCGGAGGGATGGGAAACATGATGTTCTTTTCCCAGGACAAAAACGGTCCTCAGAGTATTCAGGATCTGCAACATCACACAATGGAAATCTTGCCTTGAGGGAAAGAGGATAAATGAGAAACAAATGTGCATTTGTCTCACACACACACACACACACACACACACACAAGGTTAGATACTAGAGCCCTCAATTAATTAATGTGCGTTGACTACAAAAACAGCCTTAAAACATTTGTGCTGGTTCATTGTTAGGAACATCTCTCATCCTAAGGATTTATTTATTACTGTGCTAAATTCAGGTGGGAAGGCGGCATGCTGTAGCTTGATCTCATCAGACCTCAGAAGCTAAGGAGGGTTGGATTTTGGATGGGAGACCACCAAGGAAGGCTCTGCAGAGGAAG